>JAVHNR010000001.1:0-1451666 GCA_036872735.1 Orbilia javanica | reverse complement strand
TCTTCTCCTTCGCCCGGCTCGTAATATCCTTTTGATAAGAAAGCTAGGTTTCGCGGGCAAACATGTCTGCGATTGGAAACAGTCAGTTGCCTGTGAAGGACGCCAGAGGAACCAGCACTCAAAGGCCCGCGATATGGGGGAATGCGATGATATTTTACCGCTGGATATACAGTAGTGATTGCGATTGCGCCGAGCTTTTTCGGCCTCTCGTCTGAAAGCAGGCAAATTAGCAGTATTCGTTCGAAAGCGACCTAATACAGACCTGGTATGAACTTTCCGTTACGGGAGTTCCCGAAATGAGGAGCATGTCGCCCTTCTCGATGGCAACCTGGATCTTGTTTGTCACACCCGCGCCACGGCGATCCCGGTCGCCGTATCTATCCTTGCGTACAATAATTTCGATTCACGTCCATTCCCCCCCACAACTCTTCGGTTTAGCTGGCGCCACCAGCTAACGAAGTTGGCGATTGGCGGGGGTGGGTTTAAATTGTCACTTCAAATACGTGATTATGATTATGGCGGAGTTCTGGGCGGAGCAAAAGCTCTCCGTTGAAGCTATATACAAAATCCACGATATCGAGGTATAACTACCTACCATTGATTGCGCAACGATGTCTTACCCTCTCCATATCGAACCGTAAAGAAAATGTCTAAGATAGCTAAAATTCGCTAAGGTTATGAATGCCCGTACGTTAACCACCTTATACGCAGTGTTCTTTTCTGCAGGGTCAAATTTCGCAAATTCGCACCTATACCCTTCTTAAAACCCTCGCTCTGGCTGGCAGGCAGTGCAATCTTGCCAGTAATTTCGTTGCAACGCGGCTTTCATGTTGTATATTCGATACCCACCAGCCTGCCAACCTAAGGCTTGGCGCAAATGTTCTTGTGTGACAGTGAAGCAATAGCAAATAACTGTGACCATATGGTACCATTTACCTTGACGGTTTCAAGCAATAAAAGGGTCTCAGCTAGGCGACGGCCTCGGGGTCCTGACTAAAGGAGTGGTGGTGTGGTTTGGGATGCACTTTCAATTACGTATTACGTGAGGGCCAGTTTATATACGGCCGCGCAGGCGGTGGAGCTCGTACACAGTTGCGCGCAAGTCGTAGAGTTCCAATCTACCCTCACTCGTGCCTCCTAACAGGTCAGTCAGTATGACTGACTACACAAATCGATTCCACATGAAATTCTTTTTTCCGCGCTACGTTTCGCTACACGGATGGGGGAACGAGGTATCTAACCGCGCTTGGCGGTCTGATTGAGGGCAAACTACCATACAAAACATAACGACCTCAAAACAGCAGGGTACTCTGAGGGTGAAGATTAGTAGTACGGTGCATTCTATGAGGATATATCTTACACCCTCGGGGCCTCCTTGAATAAATGCGCTGGCTACACGATTGCGTCGCTTAAATTTCCGCTAGCCGTTCCCCACTCGATGTAGACCCTTGTGTGTGGGTACTCACGCGAGGCATCTCGATGCATGATTCATGCTCAGTGTCGCCCTGAAGGATGGTGGGTTCGTTCTGATCTATGTCGAAGAAAGGATAGCCTCAACAATACCAACATATATATGTTTTTGCTTGCTTGTGGAGGAGTTCCGCTCCTTGGTCTCGGAGATACCCGCTAGCTTGCGGCTAGCCATCAGTGTGCCCCTCGATAACCCTAGCCTTCGGAACCCCTCCTTTGACCAGAACTCACAGGGATGGAGAAATAGGAAATCTCCAGAAACAGATCCCATAACATGGATTGCCCTGCCGCACAAGCTACGTTTTACACAACACGAAAGACCAAAAATCCAACACCAATAATCCAACATACAACACGGACCATGATGTCTTTGTTCTTTCGGACAAGGACAAAATCCCTAGCCTGGCATCAGGTCCTGGCCCTCGAGGAAGCGCGATTGCAAGCGTCATTCAGGAGACCGAAAGCACTGACCCCCAAGGTATTAATAAGCAATGCTGGACCCTTGGTTAGGGGAACCCGTTCACAACCAGACCACTCTCCCTGCCACATACTCTACATCCCGAGAAAGTAACCCACAAACGGCAGACAGTCCAGATCGGCGTGTGAACGTTGTCTCGTACCCAGACCCCCCCACGGCGTTGTATCATCAGCACTGCCCCACAATGCCGAAAATTGAAGAGAACTCTAGCAAGTGCGACCCTACCCCAGTGACAGATGATTCGCTACACCAAGAATCGAGTCCTGGCGAGAAAACCGATGAAGCAAACAACTCCAGAAAGGAACCCCTCGCCCCAACGATGAAGTAGAATCGAGGATCGGCCAAACCTAGAAAAAAAACGTCGCTCCTAACGAAATAAAAAGAATTTCCAGTACGTCCCCGAGGACTCTTCTGCTGATCATCTAGACGACGATGACGACGATGACGACGATGACGACGACAGCAAGCTATCAGAATCCCAACATAAATACATAAACTTTCTCACCACTCTCTCCGAAAGCTCGGGAGCGGGGATTTCCGCTAGTATGATCACCGCGCTGACCAATGAGACCCTCGGAAAAATTCCAAAGGGCGACCAGTATGCGGTCATGTTGAGAGTCGTCCGCAATATAGTCAACAGGAGAATAATCCAGGAGCATATAGCAAATATGGTAACTTCGTGGATGAACGCGAACGGAGAAAAGAACATTAGGAGATAATCCAACAAGCCCACAGATTCACGCGGTTGAAGGAGTCCAAATGAAGAAAGAATAATAATAAGAAATCATAGGGCGTTGATAGGCTGGAATCGTGGACCTCGCAGCCTCTTCGGCGGTTCGAGGACGGTGGATTGGCTGCCGAGTTAAATTCATAAGTTGGGACGATAACAATGACACGCTATGCGTCAAGATACTATTATCATTACTTACAAGACTAAGGATCCGTTCTTGGTTCGATGGAGGAAGCAAAACTTCAAGTTCTTTCCAATTGAGAGAATATATATGTTACTTAGAAACAAGATCAACTAGATAAACGACTCTACCCTTTCTGAAGAAAGGAATAAAAACCCCAAAAGGCTCACTGGTTATGTGCTCTTAAATAATCATATATGAACAATTTGGTTCTCGATCGAAACTTTAAGAGAGCAATCTTGAAAAGGATTCTAGGTGATGTTGGGATATGTAATAATTCTTGCTTTGATATTATGCTTGCGAGGCGTTTACGACCCCGCCCTGGAGTGAACCTGCAGGCCTCTAGACTCTGTAAAGGCCCCTAAGAACGGGTGGATGTTAAGCCTCCTAAGTGCTGACTGTAGGATCCTTGAATTTGTCAACAGTAGCAAGGGGATGTTCACCAACGGCATAGAAAATGGGAGGACAGGCCGCCTACAAGATGAGCAAGCTGCCAGTAGCTCCAAATTTATACGCGATGTAGGTGAGATCGCTTTCCCGGTCAACTGCCAATTAAAGGGGATACCTTTCTGTCAAGATTAGGATCGTGGATTACTTCGTAAAATCAAGGCGGTAGGACCACGAAATTACCTATCATTTGCTGGCGCTAAGGTATATTAGACGCCACGAGAAGAGTCTGGCTGGGAGCGGAGCACTAGTGATATTAGGAGGCCACCCTGATGTCCGACATGATTCGGATTTAATACGCTTGCCTTGTGATGGAGCAGGAGCCACGCCGCATGTCGCGTGGTTCTGAGGCATCTCGATCTTGCCAATAGCATAGCAGTTATAAAATCAGCTGTTAGCGCGACGGCATAGACATGTGAGCGAGGAGCGTATTTAAGGAAGTATCGGAGACGTAGGGTAACTATCCAATAAATTCACTAGATCTCACTCTGGTATGGTCTCGTGGCATCAGCTTCGATATTACCTGCGACTCACAACATGCAAAGGGGTAAAATCTTTGGGTGGGCGAGCCTCCACGCGAGCTAGAGTTTACTTCTAGAAAAGAACGGCCCGAGGCATATTATTTTGCTCACGCGATTTATAGCTAGCAGAGGTATTAAATTGTCTGGGACCGGTCGTGGCCACGTGGTCAGACGTAGTCTTGTAAACTGACGACACGAAGTTCGGTCTCGTTGAACGGCTATACAACTACGCAGGCCGTTCCATCAGGCGCCTCGGCCTTGATGCCCTAGCTTGAGACCTAATGCAGGGGCGGAGGTAGCCTAGGTCTAGAACTGAGAGAATTAAGGGCTAGCAGTTCTATCCCCATTTCGCGAGCTCAGGATGCTATACGCTGCATGATGTGTTGTTGTGCATATAAAACGAGGCGTCTACTTTTGGGATGCAGCAGCGTGCTAGTTACCTAGCTAACGTTCACGTACCACCCGAAGCTCTAGAGCATGCCAACATGATGAAAAATCCTCACTAGATTCTTGTTCGTAAGTTCAGATCTTTCAAAGGCTACAATCATCAAACGGTATTATAAAACACGGCCAGCTTGCATAATTCGGCATAGTCTCGTCAAACGCATCTCCGTCGCCATCATCTCGGGCCGAAGAGTCAATGTTTACTACAGAGTGTTCTTGCAGTCCGGCTCTTTTTCTCGTGTGGAACCCCAGTTACCCCGCTTACCATGGCAACTACAAAAAACCGAGAAATTTTTAGAGCGGTGAATATTAGTAATAGTACTACTGAGGCGGAGTTTCGGTCGGTGCTCCTAAATCGGCTTAATGACGGCGAGAAAGAAGCATTTGAACTTTATCTCCATCTCGCACCTGACTGCATCAATCCAGCGACACAGACGGCAATCTTCGAGTTTGAGCCGCGTACGCCAAATCCTCGCACAATGGAGCCACACGCATTGGAGCCTGGCGCGTCAGAGCCAGGCTTATCGGAACTTCCCTTATTTCTACAGACAAAAGAGACGTTTTTGTTGCATCGGGATAGAGTAGTAGCGATCGATGCCGATTTTCTCGGTCTCACGCAGCTGTATCCAGTTGAACCAAGTGAAATCAAAATTGAGTAAATACCAACCGTTCAATAATTTGTCCGATAAGCTAATAACGTTAATGTCCTTCAAAAGCATTGTCGCTCTTCCAGTGCCTAATGCTCACCCGTATAGGACATGGGCTAATCACGTTGTTCCTAACATGGAAAATGTCGCACAAATGTGGCTCAGAGATTTTCTCTGCAAGGATGATAATCTGAAGTACTGCAGGACAATGATTTTCGGGTATAGAACGAAGTATCGTCCAAAAACGGAACTCCCCATCGAGGATGCCGCCAATTATTTCTTAGAAGAAATAAATAAATGCTAGAACAACTAAAGCGGTATCGTATCCACAGACTTCCGACTAAGTTAGCTGCTAGCGTAGTATCTAATAAAAGTCTGGAATAGGAGCGAAGCAGACCGCTAGTCCTTATAGGTCATAGCTTGGGTGGGATTATAATCACGCATGTATGAAATTTTGATTTACCAGCGTTAACGCCAAATAACCTAATATACGTACTTTCTAGGCGTTTGTTCAGGCGTCTATACAGCCCCTCTATCATGACATCTATACTTCCGTTAGAAGTGTATTTTTTTTTGCCGTTCCCTTCAGACGCGTGCGTCCCGAGGAGGTTTTCTCCATGGTAGGCGGCAACGAAGGAGTCGGGGATAAAGATTACGAAGTACTGATTCACGATATTGCTCACGAAATGGCAAAAGATACAGTCACGAGGACAGCGTTTAAGAACCGAATTAGGAACGAAAAAATAAAAATTTTTTCGTTTTCTGAAACACAGATGACGCTAAAGGTTACGAGGGTATTTCATAAATGCTAATCTAATTTTATGTGAACGAAACTGACCAAGCACATTAGTTACTTAATGGCAGTTACGGGCAAGATGGGGACTACGTAATGCTGGTTGATAGAGACTCTGTAGAACTCGGGATTCCTGGCCTTGAAGAAGTCTTACCAGTTGACGGAAACCATTCATCTATTGTCAAATTTAAAAACGAGCAAAACTCGGCGTATTTAATGATTCGCGACCGCCTCAATGAGATCATACAAATACTTCAAGGTACGTAGCTTTATAGTTGGTAGGCTCCGGATATTATTTCCCGTATTTCGTAATACGAAGGGTGGCTGAAGGATCTTCAGACTCCTCTATCCATTTTCAGGCCTCTAGATAGCGCTATGTATAGCTTTTGAGTTTTGAAACTAACAACGCCGATCTTCTACTGAGCGCTTAGGGATCGAAAACCTTAACTTTGTCATCCCGTTCCAGATCCCAATTCCTCGAAATCCTAGTTTCGTTGGGAGAGCTCAAGAACTAGAAGCGCTCCGCAATCGTGTTTTCGGCTCAGAAACCAAACGTAATCTCACGATCACTGGTGCCGAGGGAATGGGTAAAACGGAAATTGCCGTTGAGTATGCTTATCGTTACCATCGCGACTACACCGCTGTTCTCTGGGTCTCGGCAGTAAACGAGGATACTATCCATGCTTCCTTTGTCGATATTATGCAGCTGATTATTAAAGAGCAAGCTAAAATAACATGGCCTGATTCCACACCTAATTATCATGTGATAGGCTCGGGACTTGGTTTATCGGGATTGATCGACGAGGAAGGCAAAATGAATACCAATCTTAAAGCAGCTAATAATATACGATTAGCTTTGTTTAACTGGTTGATGCTACCCGGGAACGGGAGATGGTTGTTAATTTACAACGATGCAGACGGCCTATGGAGCTTTGGTACCAAGGGATACTTGTCAAGCCGGAGTAGCGGGGCCGTCTTAGTTACGAGGCGTGCGGAGGCGCTTCCATGGGAGCGCGTCCCAGGTCAACTTTACTTACACGGGCTAGACAGCGAGAGCGCAGTTGACCTTTTACTCAACTTGGCGCGCTCGATAGATACCCCAAGACGTGGCTAAGCGAGCCCTGTATCTCTCACAAGTTAATTAACTGACTAACCTATTATATAGTTCCTTGGGACTGGGCACTCAGGCTCGTCGAACGATTGGACTTTACGCCTCTGGCTGTTACCCACGCGGGTTGTTACATACGTGAAACGAGGCTATCGCTGGGAGAATATTTTTCGCACTACAATAGAGTTTTGAACTTACAGCGCCCAAGATTAAGAGTCGGATGGGACTATTTGGGAAGTAGAGCTTTAGTGGTCTCGGACCCATGCCCCCCAACGGCGTTGAGCGTAACATGGGAGACTTCATTCTTGAGAGTGCAAGCAATAGATAAAGAGGCGGCAATGTTGCTGCTCGTGTGCTCATACCTCAATCCTGAAGAAATTTCCTACGATCTGTGGGAGAATGAACCTGGCGCCGAGATTGAAGGTAGGTAGTTTCGCCCCGGATTTTATCGCCCAACATGCTCACGATCAGTGAAGTCAAGAGGAAACTTTTGCTGCTTCAGTCATATTCACTAGTCCAGGTAGTGCGTCCCGGGGTCTTCTCTATTCATCCTCTTCTCCATGCGCGGGCACGAGAATTTCCAAGCCTACTGTCACGTTTCCAAATTATAAGGGGAGCTATAATGATTCTGGACGGAGCCAGCAAACGGCAAAGTGCATTCTTAGAGGGCAGCGAGTCAGAAGTTCGGGCGAGGAGGGTTGCGTTGCACTTGGCGTATTTTCACCGGTACTTCGCGTCTCTATTCTCTGAGACATGGCGTTCCTTTGTGACATCTTGGAGCGACGCCGCGACCCCGGAAGAGCAAGTGTATAAAACGGTAATAGAACTTGATCGTGAACGCAATATAGCTTTAAATTTCGAAAGCCACGGTCAATACAACGAGGCTATACGGCGGCTCACCGTAATATTTAATGTCTGCCAAAAGTTTTTTGGCAGCGGCCACCCGTCAAGACTCTCTACAATCTGCAATATCGCCGGAGTCCTCAAAAAACAAGGCAAATACGGCGAAGCGATAGGGTGGTACAAGCGAGTACTTGTTGAATGTGAGAAATCTTTGAGAAAGGACAGTCAATGGGCCTCGGAAACGGAACACGAGCTGGACACCGATTCCGGGTATGCATTCAGGCTCCATCATCATGCCCGGGAGGATGTAGATCAATTTTCAACCGCCCCAACTCATTTAAAAGATGATATGGAGCCGGACCGAGATGACAAGACCGTTTACTCCGAAACCTCGAGCATTCCTCCGTTGGAGAAAGAGGGCTACATGTCTCAGCTAGCCGAGATCTTGTATAACGACGTCTGCCCTGATCTGCATGGTAGCCGGACTTCCGCCAGGGTGTTAGCAATTCTACCTGAGCTGCTTAAAGCCTTTGCACTCAAACTTGGTCACAATACGCCCAGTCATATGCATCGCGATGCCATGGTCTTCGTTCATAAGCACCGAGGGTGAGTTCAGCATTTTGTGTATATTGGATTCTACTAGCTTCCCCATCCTAAAAATAGGTTATAACTAATCTTAAGGTTTAACGAATGTTTTGGTTCAGTGATATAGTTGAAATTTTCAAAGAAAAGCACTTCGGCAAGGCGCCGGAAAGCCCACCTGATCCCCGGCTAATTGATTCTGACCAATTATCGTTAGAGGAGCGTATAAGCCTCTTGTATCGCGACACGGAAGATCCTCCTGTTCCACATGAAGGCCCTCCCCGAACAGATGCAGAGCATACTTATAGCGATGTCGATCCGGACGAATGTAAAAGGCTGCGGATCTGTGAGATTAATACGCTTGACATGGATACGCACAGCAATACCGCTCTGGATCAGCTAAAAAAAACACAGGATCATGAAACTAGCGTTCCCCAGACTGATTCTTTCATAGATTTTATGGTTAGGGCCCCAGCATACAGGTGGCTCGTGGAGCGCCTACGCCGAGAAACTATCCTCTTCCCTGTAGAGCCGAACCATATGCTCGATGTAAGAGAGCGGATCCTTGAGTCCCTACCGGCCTCTCGAAGAATTAGCAAAAAGCGGTCTTCAAAGTCTTTTAACATAACATTTGTACTGGATTGGAACCCCTGGGATTTTGTTATGACGCGGGGATATTCAAAAGGCGCTGGAGACGCAGTTGAAAGGGCCATCACGCTCACGGGGTCCTTGGCGGATTCGCAGGCGCTCACCTGCGCAGAATATCTCCGTCAAACTTGGCCGTTCGGAGAAAAAACGATTGAACTTATTAAAAGCGTTTCAAAGAGTTCTTCAGGCACGATACAAACATGTATGTTTCTCAGCTAAAACTGACGGCACACTGTATTCCTAACAAGCAGATTTTAGGCGGCTTACCGGACAAAACGAAGATTAGAGCGCGGGCCCGAGGATGGGGCTTGGTGGTTGAGGCTATTGGGACAAGAGATTCTATTGCAGAGATTGGTGAACAGCTTACATGGCTTGGTGCTGCTCTCTACCCCTCGACATTCCAGTTCGGGCCTGCTTACTCTATGGCGTCTCTCCGCGCTAGAAATGTAGCGAACTTAACAATAGGGACAGAACCTTGGGAAGACATAATTTTTGATATCGGCTATCGGGTCGATAAAAAGGAGCGAACGCCACCGCATGTTATTGGTCAATGCTGGCATGGGATGTTTAGAAACCCCGTTGTCGTCAAAGGGTACCCGATATTACAAAGAGCTAGCAATAGGCCTAATCTAGGGCTTGAAATCTCCCTCGAAATGATGGCTGGACTTGTTAAAACAAAATACATTCATACCTTTGACGAAAAGATCTACCTAAAGGGGTTTAGCAGTATGCTAGTCGCCATGGAAAAGGAAGACGATAAGTTCATATGGCACCTATTGTATAATGAGAGTGGGGACCACATATCATACTTGGAAGGTCGAGGCACTTCAGCTCATGTTCCATATATCCATATCCCTGAGCTAAATGCGGCTCGGCACTTTGTTGGTTGGTCGTCAAAGACAAAATATAATGCTGGTAGGAGTATTTACAAACGACAAACCGGCTCATTGACTAACTTTTGTATTCACAGGATCTGCAACTGCTGATTATAACGTACAGTCATCGGGACTCCGCAATCCTCATGAAGGCTGTGCACTCGAGAATACCCGTTTACGACCCGGCCTTCAGATCCAAGGCGATTCTCAGCTAGCTATCAGCTGGAGAGATAGACCAGCAAGTGTAACGCGTGGTAGCCACTTCGAAAGGATTCGATGGATCCATGAGAAATATGTCATTCTATGGGATAAAAAGGACATGAGAGGCTGGCTAGTAAACGGCACTAGCGCGTTATTGCATCTTCTGCGTAGGTCCCTGGTGCAAATGAGCCGGGGCAACTTTAAGAGTAGGTTCATACTCAACTTGGACAGCATAGAAGAAACAAGAGAAACACACACAGCATCATCTGCTATTCACGTACTGCTAAACATACGCAACTTGAATCTAGAGATATATAAGGAAGATGGAAACTCCACCCGCGTCAGAGACCTGCTTCATACCATATACAATATGCTCGAGCAAGTTATGGACTACCAAATCGATGTGGTGGATGGCAATAGGGATCTTAGCCAGAGGGCGCGTAGGTACCTCGAGGGATGGGATTTTAACGATTTAGCCAGAGTCAGAGACCCCACCGAGTCACGTATGACCATTCTTCCATCAATTGGTAAAGGTTGGGTCGATTTCACTAGAGATATCTACGCGGTTACCTTATTCGGCAGTGGGTTCGGCGAAATTTTCGAACCGATTGACGGGGTCTCTTGCGCCCTCTGGGCAAAATTACCCAAAAATAGCTATTATCTCGCAGCTAGTATTCGCGACCTTAAAGAAATAATAGGTTTCGATACAGATGAGGGTTCAACTCCGATACAGCTTAGCAAAAAAATGAATTGGCATTACATTGACGTCTGCAATAGGCGCTGTGGCCAGGGGGGTGGACGAGAGGAGCATTTAGATCTGGTGCAGGTTCTCCTTCCCTCAAAATTTTGGAACACTTCCGCCGGCTCCAAATGCGTCGAATTAAAAGACGAAGGTGCTGTGATCTTTGGTCACAACAAAGATTTCGGTTGGGTCTGGAAAGATACTGGAGATCCAGAAGAATGTGAACCCAATTCATTATCTGAGGAACCTGAAATTTGGCCCCTCGATAGCGGAATCGGCTCAAGCTTATCATCTTTCGATAAAGATCCCGCACGGGACGACTACAAAATAGGCGTAGTCTGTGCCTTGAGTAAAGAACTCAAGGCAGTGCGTGCTCTATTTGAAAGATCCTACGATGACCTAAAGAACATTCCAAGGGATCCGAATCATTATGCCCTGGGTTGTATCTCTCAGTGCAACGTCGTCACCACGTGTCTACCAGCCGGGGCATACGGCACCAATTCCGCCAACCTCGTTGTCTCGCACCTGATAAGGAGTTTTAGGAATATTCAAACATGCTTTTTAGTCGGGATAGGAGGAGGAGTGCCTTCTGACAAGAATGACATACGCCTTGGCGACGTCGTTGTAAGTATCCCTACGGGCATATATCCGGGTGTTATCCAACACGATAGCGGCAAGACACTTCCAGGGGATAAATTTGAGCGAACAGGATGTTTGTTGCCTCCTCCGATTTCGCTACTGACGGCTATAAACATTCTGAGATCCAACCCTGAGCTTCCGGCTGAACCGCTCCGAGAATACATCAAACGTATCGCCGAAGCTGGAAGCGAGTACCAGCATCCGGGGGCTCAGGACCTACTCTTCGGAACTGATAACATACACACTGAAGGTCAAGAAACATGCATACGGTGCGAGAACCCTATCTTACGTGAGGAGCGTGAATCAGGAAATTATCCAAGAATCCACTACGGCTTGATTGCTTCTGGGAATCAGGTTGTAAAGGACTCGAAAGCAAGAGATAAACTCGCCGCCGAGGGGGCTCTTTGCGTCGAAATGGAGGCGGCCGGAGTCACGAATCAAATTCCATGCTTGGTTATCAGAGGGATTTGTGATTACGCAGATTCTCACAAAAACAAAATATGGCAGGAATATGCTTGCGCCACAGCTGCCGCGTACCTCGGACTGCTTCTCACCGTGTTCAATAAATCGGATGACTTGGCGGGGACGCTTGACGAACCACTTCGTACCGAATCGTCGCGGAAGCGAGCTTCGTCCCCTAGATTAGACCTCCTGGGTAGGAAGAGCAAAAAGGGAAAGGAGAGAAGCACCTCCTAGTATTAGCGAGTGGCGGGGGAGAAATAGGGTCGAAGTCCCCGAACTATGTCCCCGGGCCCCTAAAGGATATTTACTAACACTTGACTACTCGCTAGATGATTTTCAATGAAGGCCTCGGTTGAACCGTCTGAAAAATGAGCTTTCAAATCCGAGAATGTGCCAATAGTCAGTCTTGAAGAACTTAGTAGACTAGTTGGCCTTGGTTGCCAAAGCGGAGTTATCGGTGATATTTGTATCTTCCTTATAGTGTATCTAATTGATGGGCCATTGGAAAGAACAGCTCAATGGCCAAAGGGTGCGGAAATCCGAGTGCATGAGGTTAATCTTTGGACAATAGTTGTGTAGAAGGTGTCGAGATTGCAGTGGCGCCCCGCACATTGGCCACCGAATTACTAGACAGACGCTCAGCTTGAGTACATGGTCCTTCTAGAAATAATTTCTACTAGTACAATACTAGTGCAAGAATTTCACATCACAGAAAAACGCCATTCAGGGTATAAAATTGTCTCGTAAACTAGCCTGGGCGCAAAACTTGGATTTGGGGCTGTGCTTGCTCGCGCGTCCACGCCGCAAAATCGCATAACGTCGAGGTCACCAGTCCAGGTAGACTAGCAAGGGTTCGTAGTTAGTACTATTTATGCCGACGAGTTTGGCAAATCAGACGCCGATAGCAGGATGGGCCCGTAATTGTATCCTTAACTTGCTTATATCCAACATAAGATCAAGGTGGTGTTGATTACGTAATAAATTATCACAAGGCCAAAGTACGTTTCTAGACTCAGCTTCCAACCTCAACTACTAACTTCTCCTTCTTACATGTTTCTTCCCTATGACTCGAGATTGGACTTGAGGCTCAGAAACTCAAAAGAACCCTAACAGTTCACAGAAATGCAATTCGATATCTATCTCTTATTTTTTTATATTCACTTGTCGGCCTCTTGCTGCTTGGAATGTGAAACGTGTCGCCCTGTCGAGCTCTTAAAAGCACCAGGTATGTTTATCCGCGCTAATAAAATCAATTGTACTTTGCCGGTACTAATAGACTATATCTGGTGAAAAGGAGTTGGTATTGAGCTCGCTTTCGGATATGGGTTCGTTATTTCAATCATCCCTCCCAGCGCCCATACATCTAATCTTATCTTATGTCCAACGCAGCGCCGTAGCGATCCGTTATCCAAATAGCACGGTAATCGACGTCGCGAAAGTCGACGGAGACGTGGACTACCTATCGTCCATGAAATATTTAGTGGACGACGCCACGGAAGTGGCAAAAGGGGGTCCTTCAAAATTGTAATTTACAGCCTGCACGGATATGCGTATCTCCTACTAACAAGCGTACCTGCCCACATGGCAGAGAGATCGTTCCGTCGTTTGCCCAGCTTCCTAAGCGGGGCCCACCACCTGGAATACTTGGTTTCAGCAGGAAGTCAACGGTGTCTATACTTCTCGAACGGATTTTGTACGGGCCTCGCGGGAAACCCGGATTTTCACCCATGCCGACCGAAGTACTCAAACCAGACCTCTCCACCCTCGCTCCTGAAACAATGAAAATTATCACGGCCATATCAGAAATGATGGCTGTACTTGTGTCAAAGGTTAACGAGCTGGAGCCTTTGAATAACGTTATTGTTACGGTTTGCACTCCGGACATTCTCCCCGAGTATTCCAATTACTTTACAGCAGCAGGACTAAAGGCTGGACTAGCCGCTATATCGATTGCGAAGGCCTCGACGAGTTTTTTTGTGAGTGGTGGAGACCAAACGGTAGAAGCTTGTACGAATACTCGGAAGTCCAATTGCGATCATGAGGAATACAGTTTTGAAAGATCGGGTAACTGTAACAAGATCTTGTCAATAAATTACAGCAAGGCGGCTTTAGCGGTTACCTGGGGGATTATCGAAAGAGACTTCGAATCATTGAACCCTCACAAGGTGGAAGTATATTTCGACCTAGGTCACGCTGCTTTTTTACGATCAGACCGGAGGATCGAGTATTGGGATACCGTCAGGTCTACTCTAGACAATATAGTCAAGCCAATGGCGTTGGGGGATGTGCTCATTATGCAGTTGTTAGGAGACGCGGCATCGGAAACGGAGCTATTGTCATTTTTAAAGTCAATATTCAAAGAGAATCCTTGCCTCAAGAAGGGTCGATACTTACTCTCCCTCCAGGATCACACTTTTAGGGCAGCAAGGAGTAGAGCCCTTGGCGCAAGACTTTTTATGAGGTCTCATCCCGGCGAGGGGGCTTGCAGAACTCATCCAGCGTGTCCGCTTCCGGATTCTAGAGAGAGAGATATCTGTGACGTCGACGGGGAAAAAGATGAGCTGTAATCTAACAAGTCATGTAGATATATATATGCTACTAACCGGTTTAGGCAGACCACAATATATAATAGATTCACAGTCCCATCGGTCTCCCAAAAATAGAAATATACAGTTGGGAACGAGGGCAGTGTTCACCCGCAACATTCCGAAGAGAGCGCGCACCTACGCAATTAATTAAATAAATATTTTCCAGAAAACCCATTTAGCCTTTTAACGGAGTCCTAACTAGCAATTTAAGACTTCCCTCTATGGATCCAACGCAAACTATCCCGCGGATGGATGCATCGTATATACACAAAAATACCTACGAAAGCTCTATTTTGACTCTCACGCAGTTTCTCAGGTAAGATAAACATAGCGCAAGTAGCACAGATGGTCGGTAAAGGTTTACACCTACCAAAATAGTCGTCTTCGGAAGTACTAGGTCATGGATAGAGTGAGAGATCCTAGGATATTTAGAACACCTAGACTAGCTAAAATCCCTAGCGCGAACAAAGGGCCATCTGCTGCAAAAGACGATTGTTTCTAAGTGTGTAATTTATAAGTACATGTACGTTTCGCGTGATGACCTCGATCTAGAGATTCTCTAAGGTGAAGCTAATATAACTCCTACAAGGAAATAGATACTATATTCTTTCAAGGACTATACTAGTCCATGATCAATATTCAAACAAAAAAGTCTGCGGTTTTCTTACGGACTTAAATACTCCTAATACGTAACTTGAAAGCTTTTCAACTATTCTAGTGCTGCCGTTGGCGGGACGCACCGCTTTTATGTGAAGATTTCTATAGATAATGCAGCTTCAATCAGGCATTGAGGACTGAAAACGAGGAAGCGGGGCGCTGGTATCTCAACGGGTTTAAATTAACCCTATATCAGACTTGATATGATTTATTGTATAGGTATCGCGTTCTAGTTTACTCCCAAATCAAATCGCTGTAATATATTTAATCCGGGTGGATACGTTTTTCTAGCCGGAACAGGCTGGTAGCGAGAGTCTTGATTTCTGCGAATATGGGCCCAATATCAGCTGTTGATAGTCCATGCCTAGAGATGGCTGCACGGAACCAATGCATCGCCTAGGTTTAGCCTGTCAATGGTACAAATTGGGCTTAGGATCGCAATCGGAGTATCCATCAGAGCTAAATTCTGACGTAAACCCCACGAGGCGTTTATTTTACAACGCAAATGTGCCAACTTAATTACCCCGATGAGAGACGGGGATTTCAAGGATGATTCTCTGCACCCGTAAAATATAACCAATCAGGTTACTGTAATCACGCTATATCCTTGCTAACTGTACTTTCTGTACTTCCTCAGCTGCCAACAGCCATATTGACCTTTATTTAGGCGGGGCCTAGCTGCAGGAACTGAAACTCGTCGAATCCGGGACCCTTCGACTTGAGAGGCTTTGGAGCACCAACATTGCTACCTTAACCCTAGATAGGTAATTATAAGCTACCTAGATCAGGAGTTTTTGCAGTGTGGATTGGAATCTGGGTACTCCGTCGGCCGGCGTCGCGGCGCTAGTTCATGTCCGGTGCGCAGTAAATCCCTCTCGACACATGCACATTGCTATTGCATATCGTACGTAAGTCTTCGCAATCGGTGAGCGTTTTCTATCATAGTCTCCTTTCTCTCTTACAATCAGCTGCGCTTTCTTTTTTCCTTTCTTTTCTTTCTTTTTGTTCGGTTCTCTGTCTTTGATCTAAGCTTGCATTGCTCTCTGGTTTAGGCATCAGGTACGTAAATTGGAGAAAGCTGCCTATAAAATGGAGCCAGAGACGCCGATTTTAGCTTGATAATTTTATATTCGACAAGCATCAGACCTTCTCGATTATCCATTCTGCAAATTTCTTCTCAATACAATATCTCTTCTTTCGCTTAGTAGTACACTTTACAATGGCGAGGCCTTCGGACCCCTATGGCGATCATGGTGGTTGGAAGAGCGGTGGTAAAGCATAAATCCATAAATCTAACTCTCATGGCGATCAAGAGTATCATATATATGTATCTGACCGTGAATTTTCACAAAACTTTCACAGAAACCGGTGCCAAAGTCGGAAAAATCGCTAGAGAACTATGGGACTCCTTTACGGACTTTGAACGCAAAAAGGGAATGTTCTCGAGAAGCTTGACCGACCGCTTGTGCGAGGAATACCCCGGCTCAAATGTAGCAGTATTCCACCACCCGTTTACCGAATACTATTTTGTCAACGGAGCCCATCATCACGTCGAATTGGAGGGTGGGCCGTTCGGCTCGACTTTCGGGTATGAAGTTTGGGTGTTTGAGTGTGGGTATCTTTGTAGATTCGGTGACGGTGGTTGGAAGAATTGGGCTTGTAAAGGTTATCTTTACAGTCCCGGCTCGGAGAGTCGAGTGATCTTCACGAATCAATATGGAAATCCGGAGGCTGGTTAGTTTTTTTTCTTTCCATTCGCCTTTTGCACGTGTGCAAGCTTTCTCTTGGGCTCTATCAATTCCCGAATTGCTGATTTCTTCCTTCTCTTACCGGCGAAATAGTCTGGAACGAAATCATGGACGAGAACGTCCACATGAACAAACCCCTTTTGCGGCAGCGATGTAATGAAAATTCCCGGAGGTTCACGCGACCGTATTGGGACTCTCACGAGTGGCATAACTACGAGAGCGACAGTGGCGACCTTCCAGAAAGACGTCATCAGCCCCTAGAAGATGTTCCTCTTCATGTAGCGGGACTTCTGGAAAAGATCGACGGTGAGCTTGATGGCTAGCGCTATAGCGCTAGCGTGACAACAGCAATCGGGATACCTTTAGCATCAGGCTAGAATGAAATATTATTTCTCATTATTTTGGAGAGAGTAAATAATAGCAGTAACGCTTAGGCCAAGCTATAGTCCCCAAATCTCAATTCCTAGCACGTAAAGCCCCCGAAGAGCATATGGCCGACTAGCTAGTGGCTAAATTTTGAACTAATAGTTGAAATTTTGATCAATTGACTCACGAGTTTAAAATACCTGTTATACTAGGTGCTGAGTCATTTGGGGGGTAAAGATATCATCAATAATACTGCGATGTATATATATTCATATCGTAATATCGAGAAAACCCCGACGCCATACCAGACACACCGTCGGAATAAAGCCTAGGTAGTTAACGTAGACAAATTCTTACAATAAATACCCACAAGGCAAGCCGACGAACCGGTATTTGAGTTGTCATTTTATAGCTTGGTATCTTTTTCTATGTAGAGGGTCTCTGAAACTGACGGAACATATGGCGAGTGTGGATGGAAGAGAAATTGAAGGGTCTATTTAATGTATAGATAGAGGTTAATCGGTGGTCTCTAAAGGGGACAGCTCGGCGCGCCAGGTCCGAGATTGGGGAAGTAACTACGTAGCAATTGCAATCAGCCCAAAAGCCCTGATTCTCGGGCCCAGCGATTTGACCGCGATTTAAGATATCAAATTTCTCTACTTTGTTAGGTTTGCGATTCTTGCCGTATCGTTCTCTCTTCAAAATATTTTGTCTCTCTTTAGTTGGGGGTGTTTCCCAGCCGAGGGGTGGGCTCTTACTGCTATGTACCTAGGCTGGACTTTCTAATATCGCTAGAAATCAGACGCCGAACTCGGTTGAATAACCCAGCAAGGTTCCCAGCCTGGTTTACGAGACAGCCAGCAAGTATGGCCAGGAATATCTCTTCTAGTTGCCTGAGTTACTTAAAGAGTCCATGATTGTACTAAGCCACCTAGACGACAACAATTTGAAACATAAGCACAACAAAGACAAAATCAAACAGCAGCTGCCCTCGTCCCGATAACACAATCTCAATAGTTTTGACACAGTCTGTTCTAGGTCCGCACCCAGCCTTTCCCGTTAATCGGCACCCCCCAAAAACTGTTATTTCGGCGGATATACCTACTACTAGTACAAAGAGAAACAACAGCAGTGAGAATTAGGGAATCGTCACAAATCCATCTGATTAGGAACTCCGGCCGCAAAAAGTCTTATAATACGCTTAGGTTCTGACCGAAAGACCCAAGGTTATTTTAGTCATCATAGCTAGCAGTTGCAGAGCCGTATTCTCTGCCGCCATGAAGAAGCTTCCAAACGAGGATCTCGTTGGTGAAAGTCGCTTGGAGCGTCAAACTAGCGCGGTAAAACACTAAACCAGTTACGAGGTTTTGCAGTCTCTCGAACTGGCATAGCGGAATATCACTCAAGTCGGCACGGACTCTGCAAACATGCTGCACTGCCGGATCCGCGTAGCGTGGTGGTGCTGTATCTTCGCTACACCCAAGTAGCAGCACATCAAGTTGACGTTGCCCCCCCTCGGGGAAAGACCAGAAGACGTCGATCCCGATCGTTCGTGGTTAACTTTCTGGTAAACGATCCCCTTTCTCGCTGAGCCAACGCATTTGGCCGTTGGCCATCCTACAGCCTGTGAACCTGTCGATATACATATCCTCCTTGTTGTGAAGACTAGGGTCAAAGATTGTCGAAACAGGGGTGCCGTAGAACTTGCGGGCTAGGCGCACGGCAACAAGCCCTCCTGAAGCTGGTTCTAGGCCACGACATACAGCCCCTCGGGCGACGGCTGACCAGCTATATTCCTAAATTAGGCTACTGAACGAGCAGAAACTAGTAAGGTGTAGGGTACTCACGGGAACTTTGGCTGCCGAGTTTCAATTCCTCTTGTCGAGCAGTACTCCTTGATCTTGCGGTAAAGATATTGATTACGCCCGAACCCACCGACTACTAGAACCATCTATCATGCCGATTAGGAGGCGTTGACTAAAAAGGTCATAATTAAACCATAGGCTGAGTCTTACCTTAGGCTTATCAAGCCCAGCCTTCATGACAGCCGTGACCTGACCGTCGATGAGTTTAATGGTGCTGTTGACACACGGGTCGAATATCTGTTTCATTTGCGCACTGTAATGCCGCACGTCAGCCACTCTATAAGGTATAAATATATACTAGAGCTGAAAATGTGATTTCATACGTGTTCAAAGTTAGAGTTCTATCGTCGATGTTGAGCTCCTCACTATTCTGTATACCACACTCGGCTGGGATCCGAACTTCCATCTCATCATCATCTCCGGAAAAACAAAATTTGTTGCTCTCGAAAGAAAGCATCATCTGGCTACCATGGCGCGTCTTTTCGACGGGGATCTTTTGAAAAGCCTCGGAGCCTATCCATTGCTCTAGCCAGGAAAGGAACTCACTGTCCACGTATGAGGCTCCACATTTATCCCCGGTCCCGATGGCTGCCTCTTCGACCCTAATAACAGGGTCAATCTGCGTGATCTTGTATGAGATCAAGTCGACAGTGCCGCCGCCGGAATCACATAACACGAAAACATCCCCTAATTTAATATCGTCCCGGCTAGGGCCCTCGCGCATACACTTGAGCGTGTAGATGGCTGCAGCCTCGGGTTCGGATACAAGAGATATCTTAGACGCATTAAACTCAGCTCGATTTACGGCCTTGAGAGTTAGGTCTTTAGCCCTCTCGGACCAAACAGCCGGGACGGTTACGACGAGTTCCTTCTTCATAGACGAGAAGAGTACTTTCCCGTACTGCTGTTCGAGTACATCCCACGCCGTTTCCCGAACCTTCGCTAAGTAGTCGGCTACTATGTCTACCGGCTTTTTCTCTGGGTGGTCGGGGGCATCGTCCGAGCTTTCTGGGGCATCCTCGATATCCATACCAACCATATCTCGCGTGATAAGTGCGAGAAGTTTCCGGAACCGGTCCGGACCTTCCGCCTCCTCGTCTAATTTAAGTTTCATGCAAGCGTGGATAGGAGCTTTTGTATTGGGCTTAATTTGGTTTCCCCAAAGAATTTCCGGTTCAGGGGTTGTGCTATAGGCGATTCGACTCGGTACTTTCCTACCAGGCAGTCAGCGGCGCAGTCTTGAGAGAAGAATAGAAGTGGAAGGAATTCTCCATGCTCGTTTGTTGCATTGTGTGTGGCCATGCCGGGCCATGATGTTATAAGCTGAACTCCGCTAGTGCCTTCGGCAGCGCCTTTTTCATCGCAATAGGCCACTCCACTATTGTTCTGACTTGAGTGCTACCCCCTTGACCAGTATTTAAAGGGCCTACTCACGAATAGGTGGTTCCAAAGTCAAGCCCAATGACAATTCGTGCCTCAGCTGGCTTGGATGCGGTCTTGCGGGGGCGTGGCATTTTGAATCGCTCTAAACTCGTCGTGAAAACGAGGGTAGGTCGTTGATATCAAATAGGAATCGAGAATATATAGAGTAGATTATACCCTCCGCGTGGAAGGTATTGGCAGTATTATGATGTCCGAGGAGCTGGTAGCCTAACGAGCCTGTGTACGATGGTGACAATATCCGATCTCCGTCCTGACCTAAAAAAAACAGAATGAGGGCGACTCGATAAGACTGCCAGCATTCCGCTCGTGGCACAGCACACTGTGTTGGGGAGCATGAGCACTCGGAGCGGGGTACTGCAAGGAAGTTGCCTAACACCAATCAGAATATGCCATGGCTGAGTTAAATGTCTGGCGAGGCTGTAACAATTGGTCTTTGTTGCATTCGAGGATATCACTCATGTTCCCCGCCTCTCTGCCGAATCTTTCTTGTTGTGGAAAGCCCAGAGGCACTCTGCGCACCCGCTCTCACAGCCGCGGTCATCGCCGGAATAACCGTCGACGAAGATATATAAACCAAGGAGTCTAACGCCTTTTTCGCAGATACGAATTCCCCTCAAGTTGAGGAATACTCTGAAGTAACTAAAATCGGAATGTATATGCGCGAGATACTACAGTCACAGGTTACTCGCACTTTTTTTCGCTGACTCTGCGGTGTAGGGTTAGCTCCGAAACCACAGCTTTGGACCCGGCCCCATCGACGCAGGCACAGCCCGCGGACCCAAAAAACGAGCCCGTAGAGCGAGACCAACTTCAACCCCCCAATACTGAGGCCCATGTCCAGCAGGTAGGCGACGACGGTCAGACTAGCAAGCCACCCGAACAGAGATATAGCTACGAAGAGCTACTGCAGAAGAAAAAGCACTATAAGCGTCGACTTTTGCACTACCGTGGACTTAGTGACGAACTGGATGAAGAGAACGAGGACTTATATCAAGATAATGCGAGGTTAAAGAGTTTGCTAGATAATCACGCCACAAAGTTGTCTAGTCTCGAAGAGCAAAACTCGACGCTCAAATCGTCTTTTGACGGTGCGCCTGAATTTCTACAAATGGCTGGATTTACGGACTTCCTTCAAGCCAAGGTGGGCTGGTCCAGCGGCAAAAAAAAGTTGGAGGAGAAGCAGGAGCAAGTAGACAAACTTCGAAGCGAGATTGAACAGGCACGGGAACAATCCTCCAACCTCGAAGGTGAATTGAAGCAGACGCAACAACAATTCGTTAAACTCCAAGACGAAGTGCTCGGCTGCGTCGAGAGATTCGACCCTAGTTTCGACTCTCAGGTACTACAAGGCTTCTTGCAATTAAACAACGGCATCGGAAAACTCGCTAAGTCAAGAGAGCTTAGAGAGGTGGTCCTTGGGGGTGACCCTCTCACTGACTGGGGTCCTCATGCGCTCTGGAAAGGCTCATTCAATCCCACTCTCAGCCTCACCGATCTGTCCGATCTAGAGAAAAGACTACTTCTTCGCCAAGCAATCTGGAAATTCATAAGCGGGAGGCTACTCGATCGCGCACACCCGTTTGCTTCATTTGGCGGTCCCGTTGGCGAACTCGCGTCTCGGTTCCACTTCGATAAGCTCTTCCCAGACCATGAAGCCAATGAAAACGCCGGGAAATGGCGGTCTACCACCGTGCGCCAGCTAGCTGCTCTACAAGAGGTTGAGGGCGGCGATCAAAGCGAAGAGAACTTTTTAAAAGAGCTCGTTGCTGAGTTTTCCGTTTACATAAAAGAAAACTTGGTGATAGGTGCGATAAAACTGGAAGAATTGGACAGCGTGTTGAGTAAAGGGCCACTCAACAAGAGATTGAAGGAGGTCTTCGAGCGATCTGTTAGATTCTCCCGGCTTATCATGAAAGAAAGGGCCGCTTTTACGGTGGGTACGCCGAATTTAGAAGAGATGGGCTACCTTAAGTCGGAGGATGATGATTTAACTACGGCTCAAGGCGTGGTTGTCGGAGTGAATGATGGCGACGACCTCGAGGTGGATCCAAGTGGCATCATCAAGCTTGTGGGAAGTCCTTTTCTTAGGAAGCACGGTGACGGTGGAGGGAAGAACCTTGATCAAGATATGATCATTGTGAAGGCTTTCGTCATCATAGACTAGGTCGTGAATGGCATTTCTCGGCTACTTGGGATTACTTCTACCAGTAGTAGTTTACCAGCGAGCCGTTGGTTTGGTGGCACTTGGCGGCTTTTGCGGCCTCTGGTTTCATTAATATAGATTGGTATCGATCGATATCGATGTGCGATGGCTTTATATATAAATTTATTGTACCACATGCATAAGCGCCGTATGGGTTTGCATACTCGATGTCTATGCTTTTTGCTGTATTACGCGCCTCCTTTGACGTTTTGAAAATATGTATTTCGATCACCCTATGTTTTTATCGCATTAAACTGGCCTAGAATTCAAGTGACTTTATACGCCATCGGGATTTAGTTTTTATAGCCGGCTCCAATTCCCCTCACCGGTCCTGAACTGTTGTGGTCTATAAAGCCGGGACGGAATCTTTTCACAAATCGTAAAAAATGTTAAGGAAAAACTGAATACAAGACTAGAATAAAGGTATTCCTGTATATTTAGTTCAAACGTGCATAATTAGGCTGGTGAGACGAGAAAGACACGAGGAGGATAACCTCGAGTCCAGTCCTGGATTCGAGGCTAACCGTGATAAGCAAAGTACAACACAACACAACACAAGAAAACAGCAACAACCAGCGAGGTCAACATGGTCTCGCGCGCGTGGCACCGGCCGCAACCAAGCCCGGCCAATAAAGCGAGGCCGAACTGGTCAAGGCCTCTTGTCGCACGCCCCCAGGTGGAGGTTTCATAGGTCCATCAAACCCACGATAGTCCTGAAGTCGGTCGATCAGATATTCTGGCGTATCGAACGGCCGACAGAGGCACAACACAGTTCGTGGCCAGAGTGAGGGCTCCGACTCCCGTTCGAGGCTAGTAGCCAACCCTCCCAGCACCAGATTGGGTGCGCCAAGCCTGCCCAAAAAGCTTGCGGAAGGCTGTTGTGGAACTGATCAAGGGCATGGTCGGCTACTTGGCCCAAATTCCCTCTTTGGGTATATAGACGGATATCCGGTGGGGATTAGAGGTCAGGACCAAGGCGCTAGAGCGGCCTGCCTCAGCAAAGTGGGCTTGCCGTGTCTGTTTGTAACATTTGTAGACAGGTCATTAGGGTTAACAGAATCGTACTTGAGCAGGCTCTAGCATCTTAGGGTGCGAGACTAAGCAAGGTCTCAAGTTGAGTCGCATTTTTCTCCGAGCCAAGTACAAGTAAGACCGGCCTTGTGGCAAGACTGGTTTGATCCCCCAGCCTCACCATACTTTTTCTAGCCACCGGCCGCACGCTGTAGACTTCTGAAATTAGAGTTTAGGTATTAATACATTTACATGACATGGCCACCGTATTATGCTTTCAGCAAAGGAAACAGCAGCGCTGGATTTACAAGACCGAGGCTGATACCGGCACCGTGTACGGCACACCAGACCTCTAACAAAGAGTACATTTATCGACGCAGCATTGATTGCATTTTGCGACGTATTCAGCGATCAACTGCATGATTTCCGGTGGGTATGATCCCTGTGCTGAGTACCTGTAGTAGCATGCCCTCGCGCAGTTTGTATAATCGGTCGTTCCCACTGGGCAACCGCGCTTTTCAAGAACGCCTGTGATAGGTTGTTAGCAGGAGGGCCGACTAACTGTTCCGAGGGGAGCCTTAACCATTCTCGGGCGCTGCAACAGGAGATGAAGTGACGGTAGCGATGAGAGCTAAGGTGGCAATGAGTAGACCTTTCATTTTGTCTTTTGAATAGGAAGACAGGGAGTCCTTGAACGCGGGGGTGGGTTGTTCTGACCGGTCGGCTTCGAAGAAGGAATCAAATAGAGGGTCTGGAAATTAAAAACGTGGCGCAATATCAGAGATGTTCGTCGCGATGTAGACTGTCGATACCAATACGCTCTATATAAGGCTCTTTATATAAACTTATATACTTTCGTATACTTCCAAAAACTGGGGAGTATACTGTATGCATCTACGAAGTTCGGTTTCGGTATAGTAGATACCCAGCGCTCCCAGGAAATGCCCAGTTCCGACATTGAACACTCGCTAACGTGATCATCACCCGGGTACGCATATCAATATATCCGGACCCATGTCCCTGCATAACCGTCGGATCTTGTCAACGATATCCCGGACGAGTTATATATACACATGTATATATATACTCGAAAATATTTCAACATATCTTCTTAATATCTTTTGTTACGGCTCTTGCATACATATAGGGATGGGCTCCTAATATAGTTACCAAAGACTTCGGCGAGCTCAGGGGGGTTTGCATTATCTAAAAGTTGACGTTTGGTGGTTGCAACCTGCACAAGACCTGGGCGGTATGTGTGGTTTGCGCCGCGTTGTGGGGTATAAATGTTTTAACTTCCCCCGGAGTAGCCCGAATTTCTGCCGGGGTCCGTGGGCCATTGCATGCATATACGGACCTCTGCACTAATCCAATGAGAAACTCTAAACTAGCCCAGAGCTTCATCACCGTCTACCTTGACTCGGAAATAGCCTACTAAATTAAGGTTGTTCGATATATATTCGATATCTTAATATGACATTACATGCTCATGTTCCCCACCGGAATATCGCCCCGTTGTTGCGATTTACCGATGTCTGCATGGTCCTGGTTCCACAGATCAGCCTCGTATACGCTTGCTGAGACAAAGCACCACACAACCAACACGGAATCCTTTCCCGCGCCATGGTACCAGTTGGCTTTACTTCGTCACCAGACTTCATCGCTATTCTCTTCGCCGTGTATTCGGGCTTCTGTAGTGTTAGTTAAGTCCACCGGAGACCTCGAAGAGGCCTGTCTAGGCTACTATTTTTATCTAACGCTGGGTCTCTAATGCAATGGACGAAGGTGGCAGAAATCGCATATATTCCAGTTTTTTTGGGGAATGGTGGGCCAGTGTATCTTTCTATGGGGGAAAATAGTATTTTACGCCTCGCGTCTTCTGATTAGGAGGGATTGATATTCTAATTGGTGGGAGCTAGGGTTATGTATGCAGCTGGAGCTGGGCAGTACCGACAAACTGCCTTAAAAATCGTCGTTCTGTCTTCCCTCCCACTACTAATTGGTAGCGTATTCGTGCAGCTCCGCCGTTAAAATGGGAGATACCATTGCATTTTGTTTAAGCCGTGAGGGTTCAGCTGGGTCCTGAAGCGCGAAGAAGTTGCGATCTAAGTGGCTAGGGGTTTTCTACGTGCGAGTCAAATAGCTTGCTTTCGTTCCTAGATTGTTTTGTGAACCAGCCTGGACGCTTCCTAGATGACGCAAAAGAAAGGAAGTAGCTCAAACCTGGGTACTATAGCGAATCACCATTTATCAACGGCGTAGTTGCTTGATTTCCGGAGCTTTTTTTGAGAAGTTCTAGTTATAAAAGTTCATATTACAAAATTCTATTTTAATTATAATACATCAGAATTATCGGTAGGCTTAATTAAAAAAAAAAAAAAGAAAAGAAACTAGCTATAGCTACTGAGCCGGGTAAACCGCGAAAGTTAGCCTTTAGTAATTAACCCTAACAAGCATTTTATGCCCCCTAGTCTAATATTAGAATTACCGACGCATCGTTGGTCAATTCTAGCGACTTAATTAAACACCATGTAGCCGGGAGGTATATCTTGGAAAGTACGAGCCACCCACCTAAGAAAGTGCGAATGAAATATTCTAGAAAGGAGACCATACTTCTAGTGGAGCTCCCATAACACATTCACGTGTGTACCAGCAGTCGTTCCACCACAGGACATGACACCCTTGGCGCCAACTTTGCCATTGCTACCGAATTTATCGATTGCATCGTTGATAATACCGATAACATCCTGTCCGCCCACTTCGAATTCGAGAGTATCGCCGGCCTGCTCAATACTGAAGGCGCAGGAGCCATACTTTACAATCTTTCGCTGGCCTGTGTTGCGCTGCGTCCACTTGGAGGATGGGTTCCCCTCAATATTTGCAATGATTTGTAGGCAGTCCGACACCAAGGGCGAGGCACCACTAGTTTTGTCTTCGAACGTGGAAGCACTACACAAGTCCTTCCCCAAGAGGGTATCACAAGGAAAGTTGCCGCTGCTACCCTTTGAAGACGTTCGCCAGGATCTGAAGGCACGCTCGGGACTGCAAACAGGAAGTCTGATAACCCCGGGAGTTGTGATATCCGCATCGAACAGGCCGTTCCAAACTGAGGCGTCGTTGACTAGACCCAAGCCGCTGCCTCCATTGGTTTTTCCGTTATGAAGCCAGGTGCGCACAGACCCGATTACGATGTCCTCTTTGGTTAACTGTCCGAAACTTCCAAGATTGTCTAGGCCTACAGGTGCAGAGAAATTTCCGTCCTGGCAAACGGCCTGACAGGGTCCGAGGTCTGTTACTCTCTTACACGTACAGGGCCGGGCCTCTCCCTCAGGGTAGACTAGGTAATAACGCCTTCCCTCGTAACAGACGGCGGTCTTGTTGGCGGTGTAGTCGTCGAGGTATTTGCTGACAGGCTCGCCGTCGCAGCCAGCGCCCGAGTCGATAACGAAGGTATGTACTTGAGAAGCACGCCACAGAGCAGGAATATAGAGTGCGGCAAATGATTTCACAGCGTTGGGCTGCAGCTGGTACCTCAAGGAATCTTCCCGGAGGCTCCCCTTTTTCCGGCCACCCTCGATGAACTTCCCGTCCGCAATGAATTCCCCGAGCACTCCGACAGCCTCCTCGGCACCGTTGAATAACTTCCTAAGGGTGAGTTCTGTGTGATTCATCCAGCCCGCGATTGCTTGGCCAATGTAGTCGGAGAACTTGTCTTGCTCTTTTGGGGTCCACTCGCCCGGTTTAGGAGCTGCCACCGCATCCTTTTCCAGCATCGTAAACTGACCGATGAGGTTTAAGGCGGTATGCTTGGCGTTGTCGAACGCCGTAGGATGAGAGAAAGTAGGATGCCTTTTCAGAACCCTGTCGAAAAAGGGTGCGGTAGTCGTGAGACCTCCAGTATTGAAGATATCGATTAAAATATTGAACCACTGGTCGGACTTGGGCACCGAAGTCGGTGCGAACACACTCTCTATATAGCGCATGCGTGATTCGATGTCTCCCTTCACCTCATCAAGAGTTTCCCAGTAAAAATGGTACACGCCATGGACTTCGCGTAGCGACTCCCAGATAAGCATTGCCGCCGGTCCGGAAAACGGGCCATCGAGGCTGTCCTCGCACTTCAGTATAGCGTCGCAAGTGTCATACTTTCCATTCATTGCCCCGCAGTTCCTGCCACTACCCATTTTGAGCGTTTGCGACACCGAATCGAGGAATGTAATCCCGCTCTGCCGATCGGTTTGAAGCCATTTAGTAACGACCTCTTGCCAGGCACTGTCAGCGTCCAACATTTTCCAGCGCTGAGAAGGAGGGTGGTCGTATAGATCTGAGATAGCAGTGTGTGTGCAGTCGAATTTCCTCCAATCGCCGGTGTTTATAGTATCCTTCTTCTGGTGCGCTCCCCTAGCCGCCGGCGCAACGAACGAAGAGGGGCTCTTTGTCAGCCCGGGAGGGTCGTGGAATTCCTGCAAATCGGTGGCCCAGTCCGAGGTACCTGCCATGCCCCACCTCGTATAAATCCTTGAGCGTAATTTTTTGGTATTTTGGCTCATATATCCGACCCACTGATTGTTATCATAGACTAGGATGTCACTATTGCTGCCAGCGTCCAGAAAGTGCGTTACCACACGGCTCCGGCGCTTAGGGTCACCGCTGCGTATAATCTCGTTGATCTCAGCATTAGCAAGGTATCCTGCGGTGCCTGTGCACCTCCCAGGTGTGGCACCAGATTTCTGTCGTGTGCCAGTGAACTTGCAGTTAGGACCCCAGCAGCCCGGTTTTGCCATTTTGAATGATCGCCCATAGCTGGCCAGGCCGACGACGATTTTGTTCCCAGGAACGCCCGCCTTAGTAATCATCGTTAGAGCCTGCCTGGTATCAGTCAGGTTGACATGGCTGCGAAGGCAGTTTCCTGTGTCGCAACCTTCCTGGAGGCCCCATTGGCCGTTGAAATCATACGTCATGTAGACGATATAGTCAACGATCATACTGATGCCCTTGATTGGAAACTGTTTCAAGTACCAGTATGAAGCAGGGGCAGCGATGGAGACTGTTTTTCCAGGCAGAAGCTTCTTGAGGACAGCGAGGAAGCGCAGGTAGTTAGGGCCATCCTCAGCCTTGCCAGGATCAAAAGCGGGAAGATCTGGTGCGCCAGGGTGTTCCCAGTCGATATCGACACCATCAAGCTTATGCTCTTTGACAAAGTTAGCGATTTTAGTGGCCATCACCAAGCGGTTCTTTTCTTTGACACCTTCACGGAAGATTTTGTAAGTCTTAGGGGAAGTTGAGAACTCCCAACCACCGAAAGATAAAATCTTTTTAACATTTTTTAGGCGTTTAAACTGATTAAACTGGTTCGAAGACACCTTGTCGCCAACCCGAACCTCGTATGAAGGGGTTAAAGTGCCAAATCCAAAGTGAATGTGGGTGTACTTCGAAGTGTCGATCTGGAGCGCATCCTGGTGAAGGCACTTGCGGCTCATCCCGTAACCTTGGAAGTAACCAACTTTCATGGCGCCAGTTCCAGTCCCTTGGATGATGTCGACGCCGCAGTTGGAAATACAGCCATAGGTGCCAGGCCGAGCTGTCCCCGGGGCGCCAGTGTTAGTATCAACGCAAAAGTCCTTGGTGACACCGCATTGACCCCATATATTGCAACAGGCGTTCAGGGGGCATGGGTTGAGATAGGCGATGTTGGTACCGGCTGGTGGCGGAGTAGAGCCAGGCTTCTGCGGGCCGCACACGGCGTTGGGAATCGGCGCGGGAAATGGGGGCCTTCCTGTGCTAAGACATATGATAGTCCCTACAAAGAGTGGATTACACCCAGACCATCCCCATGTATTCTTATTAAAGCTCTTGATTTGCTCGATTTTCAGACCGTAACGAGCACCCAGGCCGCCACAACTGTCGTTGGGTCGGATCTTATATGGGAAGCACGATCCATCCGACTTGGGCTTCGGACGTAGATCCGGAAGGCTGCCGCTAGAACAGCAAACGTACTGTTTTGGCTGCAGCGAGTTACATATGCGAGGGTTGTACTTGGTAAAGGCGGCACCCGAGATACCACACCTAGCCGCCAGTTGCGCGCAACCTTCGCCAGACCGCACCTGCACGGTCCTACAATTAGCTCGCGGTTGAAGGGATTTGATATGCATATCGAAGACGGTGGAGTCGGCCGGGGTGACATTTAGGAGAGGTGTAGTAAACGAAGCCTTGCCGGGAATCTTTTTTGACTCAGGAAACGACTGACATATCGCATTGTCCCAGGATTTTATGGCATTTTGGATTGGCGCGAATGTGGCGTTGCTGGTAACCATAACACCGAAGATGTGAGTACTATCGTATTCCGAACCGCAGAGCTGCATAGCCAAGCTAGGTGTCGTGACGTCGAGGGTGCTAAGGTTATCTTGGAAAACTCGGAGCGCTGAGGCGGTCAAGCCTTGGTGTAGCAGACCTTGGCCGATATACACTCCAATAGCAGCTTGTCCAGACTGGCCGTACATGATAAATGGCCTATCCGAAACTTGGTGACTATTATCGATATGATCGCGAACTTGCCCTAAGAGTGACCGGATAGTGGCCTTTTCAAAGCCGTGGCCCTCACGCCACCATCCTAGCTCGAACTCAACATCAACCGAGCTAGCAGACTCAAGAGCTTTGACGGCCGCTGGCTGCGATGGTACGCTATCAGAATCCACACTGAAGGAGGAGCAAGCGCGGATTCGATGATTGGTATCCGGGTCGTCAACGGGGTCGTAAACGGAGAAATCATAAAAAATGGTTTGCTGACACCTCTTAATTGTTTTGAAATTGGGATAGACGGACCAGTTTCCCGTGTTCGGACCGGAAACGGCGCATCGTTCAGGACAAAATTCGACCCTTTGCAAGGCCGTACCAACCGGAGGGACGAAAGATACGGCTCCTGGCATGAGGATAACGGCCCCAAGTGCCACTGTGAGCCATGATAGGGTGGCCATGAGAGAGGCGGCTCGGAGTGCAATCGTGTACCCCAGGCGCCTGAATGAGTGTAGGACCTTTAAGTAGTCTTTGTTATATATATGGCGTTCCTGGGTGTTAACAGGCTTGACTATTTTTGAATTTCGTCTTCAGATAGACATCGTTTCGACTCAAGTCGGAATGAAGGCATCGGTTTTGAATTTTTATGTGGAAGATTGAAGTGCCGCTTATGACAGGAGGGTCCAATTCCATGATACCGTTCCTATATATATTCTTCTCTCAAAGCCTCATTTAAATGCACAGAGTAAGAGTGAATTGCAATTGAGTCACCAACAAGGGCAAAGAAACCTAGATCACGTCCACCGTAAAGCATGACGGAACTACAGAAGCCGACCAGAAGGTCGACTGCGGACGCCGCAAGGGTATGTGAGACCAAATGCAATATTAAAACGAGAGGCGACAGGGCAACGTTTCCCCTGGCTATTAGGCGACTTTGCCGCACACTTGCATCCCAAGAACCTTCCCAAGATGGGTAGTGGATATGCGAACGGCCAAGAATAGGCAAACACGAGCATCTCTGGAAGGTGGAAGAGAGCGCAACAAATTAGTTAGCCGACAACGGAACCTCATCGCGATGCACCGTTATCTTGAAGTACAGCGCCTGTACCAGGTGTAGACGTGAAACCAAGTGTATGTATGTCTTACATCATAATAGCAGCGGCGCATGATGCCTCTGCTGACAATCACAGGGAGGAATGTATATTCCCAATAATTACGAGCCTATATACAAAAAATAGAAAGTATCAAGCCTCAATCCATAGGTCTCGGCTTGAGCGGCGCTGCGGCCCTTTCCCCCCGCTGGAGATCGCTCTCAATTTCAACAACAATCAAGACCTTGGAAAACGCAATGAAGTATATGCCAACGAAATGAACGAGATTCCTTGCTCCAAAGTATATCAAAAATTAAAATAAAGATAAAGGTAAAAAGAAAAGTAAGGACGTGATTCTCCGTGTAAAAGTAGGGTAGAAAGGGGTAAGTTCCTAGGGCATTTGCGATAGCAGAGGTGGAATATGCCGACTTGGCCCTGTCTCGTAAACCAATACAGTCCATTACCCGATATATATTGATTAGGCAAGAAGGAAGGCAACAGCGCCGAAAACAGCTGCAAAACTTGTGATACCCGCAACGGCAAGTTGCTGGGCAGCAGTACTTTCTTTAGGGCAGTCAGCAGGTGGATTGAAGCCCCTGCACCAGGCGGCATGCACAACGGCGGACATGCTCGCCGCGGCGGCTGAATCGATTCTAACTTTGCAGGCGTTCGCAGTTGGGGTCGGAGAAGCGGAGCCTACCACCGCACAAGTACCAATCCATCTGCCAAAAATATTATTAACTTCCCGTGTTTGATCCGTCACGTTGATGGCAAATCCTGGGGCGAAACAAGTCTTGTCCTCATCAGCTGTGGCGGCAACAAGGTCGACATTTTGCCCGTCCTTCTTGATGGTGAATGGTACGGCCATATTGGTGCTGTTGGCAAGATAGGCGACTTCATTGATGCGCTTATCGGTGAGCTCGTCGTAGCGGTCACCTGGGCGCTCCCCGCAGCTTGCCCAAGTAGTGGTAGAGAAAAGCTCATACGCCCCCTCAGTTTCTATGTTCAGGAAATGGTACACAAAATAGGGCTCGCTAGTGAAGTTGACGGAACTCAAGTCGTGTACGGCGTCTCCGAATGTGGACCTCAGCTGGGGGCCTTTGCGAACGAACGAATAGAGATCGATACTCAAATGTTTGGCCGCTTCGGCATTTTGAAGTGCGAAGACGATGGGAAACTTGTCCGTTGGGGCATATGTACCGTTCACCCGCGGGAATACGATGCCGACTTCTAGCACGCCGGCAGCAGCATTGACGACCGCCCCCAAGAAAGTTAACGAGCTGGCGAAAGACCAAAGGGCGTGCGAGACGGGACGCATGTTCGTGTGTTGTTTTTGTTGTTGTTTTCTGTCTAATCCAAAAGTGAGACTACTGAAATGATATATCGATAAGGACAGTGATGGCGGTGATGGCGGTGACGCTAATGAATGACAACGGCCGTTGAGATTGCAAATGAAGGGCTGGAGAAGGAGAAGGAGCAGGTCTCGGAGATCTATCCACTACCCGGGGCACCCGCGCCATCATATCATCACCATCCAACATGCATGCTGGCAACCGATCGCTTTTCGCGATAATTCTATCGATTAGGAAGGAGGCTAATCGATACATAATCAGGAAGGAACAGAACTCGCTCATCCAATCGGGTAATTGGCTGCCAAATGCAAGCTAGGAGTTCCCACCTGCCTAATTTTTCTATGTGGTACAGCATCCAGGAGGCTCAGCGAACCGCGCTTGGCGTCGCTGCTGGTGCACTGATAATTACCGTTTCCATTTGGTCGCGGGTTGGGGGGGGGGGGGGGGGGGGGGGCTTCTCGTTTCCGTACCTACGACCTTGCGACCAGAAGGAGCGAATCCCTTTCTGCTGATTGTGAATACTAGTATTCGCTTGTTAACCTCTTCAAACATTACAATCCAATTCTATGTCAATTTAAGTATATAAACCTTTATCCCAGGCTCAGAGGGCCATCAAAGGCCTAATTTGCACAAAGTGTACTTCTTGCGCCCAGGCTGTTTTACGAGACAAGTATCTCTTATAAACACAGCCATACAGCGGTCGGCCCGATCCGCTTGGTATCACTGTCCCTTCCGTGCCAGCAGCCTACCCATTCAACGTGATCAATGAACTTGAGGCTCCGTGAGACCCCTGCGCAGAAAACATTTTCATACGAGCCATCCCAGAATGCAGGGACATGGGATATAATCTCCTTGATATCAATATTTCCATCCTAAGCCTTAAAGTCTGTCGGCGGTCGGCGTGACTGCGCAGCTGCTCGTATTACAAGTTTACAAGGAGTCCAACCCTGCGCTCTCCATGTATGAATATTCCAGGGCTTCGTTGTTTGTGCATATGTGCACGCGCTGTTGTGAAGTATATAGCCTAAAAAAGGAAGTTGAAGATTTTAGCCAAGCCAAAACTGTGCACCCTATTTACCACTGTCGGTTGTCCCTGCGTGGATAATGGGAGCCGGAGCCTCGGTTCTAACACAGATGCTGCGTGGCACAGCATTCATGCAAAACTGAATGCTACGTGTGAGACAAGCGGCGCACATGTGGAAATTTTTGCTTGTCAGCTAGGAAGATTTTATCGCGAGTAGTAGTCATCATGATATCAGCTCATGAAGTAATAATATTATAATATGAGCAAGCATGGCATACTAATGCAATGTTAACGTGATTCCGCCAGAAAGAGATGCATGTAATAGGTTGGCTAAGCTACCGGAAATCATTGGGCTTTGCATGGACGGCGCGATGCTCTCTTTTGCTGCTTTTTTTCGTTTTTCATCATGTACCAGCGTTTAAGTCTCACCGCTATCGCGGGATTCAGTATGCTCGACTTCCATTCCCAAGTCTCTTGCCCACCGAAATTCTTGCAACTTTTCAAAATTTCATTTCATTCCGGGTTACTAACAGTACTGGAAATCAATCTGCCAGGACTCAGGCCTTTAAGTTGCCCTAGGAGCAGCGCATCCTCGAAACTTCAAAATTTTCGAGTTTGGTAAATCAATTCTTTTACGGCTTTGAGACTGGCTACAGGGTTGTTGTATATATCCGTTGACGCGCTTTCGCCTAGCAGCTGGTGGAAGATACATCGTGAAATTATGAACGATTTTGGTGTCAAAGACGGTTGCATCCCACTGCCAAGGGAGTAGATCACCGCCATCTCGTTTCACACCTGCATTGTAACCAAGCCCGTGACCGAAAATGGAGCCATCTCCGCTGCCTCTAGCATCGACAAAAACAAGATGAGCAGCCACAAGCTCGGATACGCCCAAGATTAAAGAGATCGCCGCCGGAGTCAGAAGGCTCGACAAGTGCATTTTGATGGGTAAACTGGGGTACTGGGACAAGAAGGTTGTTGAACTTTGGTTTAGAAATTGAGTGAATGCAGTATAAAATGAGCGTGGTCGATTCGGAGAACGAGCGAAAAGGGCTAGAAAATATTAAATGGAGGACCGATAAAGCGAAAGTAAATTTTACTTAGGCTTCAGGCTGGATCAACGAACCCTTCTGTGATGGTGAGAGAAATCATTCTCCGAACGGTCGTATTCGTCTCTTTTATACCGAGAAGGACGCCTGTAATTGATCTCGCTCTCAAACTTCCGACGGTCTCGTACGATGGCAAAATACTTCGCTGATTTTATTATATTACGATACTATATCGCATTGTTAACTTGCAATCATATATATTGAGCGCTGCACCAAGTTGCGGGTTGCAATACCTGCCAATTCTCGAGTCACACATATAAACAAACCACAATTCCAATATTGATATATTAATAGATTTATATATCCCAAGAGCACCCTTCGCATGCAAAGTCCGAGATTACCACCCTTCGAAAACAGTATTTTCACATTTCAACTACCATAACGTCGCATTGATACACAGAGAACCCTCTTCCCGAAAGATCGAGTTGATGGGGAATCCCACTTTCGAACGATCGGCTTCCTAACCGATATTTCGGGTAAAATTCTTAGGGTGTCATGGATGCAAATATTCTTATATAGTTCTCGGTTCCTGCGTGCAACGTAAACCCTGATCTGGCTGGTGTGACATATAACAGCCGTGTAACAACCGAAGATGCGCGATATGCTATGCTCCAACCGAAAAGAGACTGCGCCAAGCACCCCAAGCTTTGATGTGTAACACAAAACTAAGATATTCTAGAGCCGACTCGCCAGGTCTGTACATAATCGGCAATAGCAACCAACTTGAGAATGCGCAAACTTGTGGCGCCGCCGAAAGCGTATGTCGAACGGTAGGAGAATATTGGTAACTTATAATATAACTCGCAATTAGTTTCAGAATTCAGGACCAGGGCTTATACAGATAGGCATCTCGAGACGGGCAAAAGCCTCAGGAAGCCAAAAATATGTTTTATGCTCTTCGCTGAGAGCGTCTAAAAGTATAAGTAGAATACTAATATTATAATCGATATAATCCAAGGCCGTTTCAACACTTCGGAGTGAGATAGTCAGCCTCGCTAGCAGACCTGGTGCATGCTGTCGGTCGAACGAATGGTTTCGCAAATTCGCTAAAATTTGAGGCTCCCCATAGCTAGTCCCAAATTAAACCATCCAGTGCCATGTTAACTCATAGCCATCGTGCCAGCATTCGGCCGGAGTCACGTGGTGGATATCGAGCCTTAGCTGCGATGTACAGGTGGCTTGATCAGTCGGTGATAAGCTGATTGAATCGGCTCAATGGCAGTGAACATTCTATCGAGTTGTGTGCCAATCGCTCCGATGCCGGGTATAATTTCCCCAGACTATAGATTTTTCTAGCCAAAGACATGACAAGCACACGGGTAGCGGCCCTGCCGCCCCTTTACTCAGCCTCCAGCAGCGCTTGTATATCCATGCCTCTGTAATGGAATCCACCTTTTCAGGAATCTCAATAATCCTAATAACGACAGCGCCACCTGGAACCGCAAGCCCGATAAATTTTTTGTTTGCAAACAGGTACCCTAAATAGCTACGCTAACGATTTAGTCTATAATATTCGATGCTTTTATTATCATCACGCCAAGGGCTTTTCCTTCCTCGTTGAAAGTGACAGGAATGGACCACCCATTCTAAGCTAAACCTAGTTAGCCCCATCGCGATCTCGTCCCCAGACGCCACAACATGCAACATGCAACAACGCCTGACCGAGATTATTAATACATTCTATAACTATAATAACTGACTTACATTATACATATATTATACTATACCTTCAAAAGCTATAATTTAGTATATTTATACTGATTGGTGCTCTATAGATCTAACTGTCTTATCTACGATGTCTTGGAAACGCAAAAAAAAAGACCCTAAGTGCTTGGCCTAGTATAGCTAAACGGTCTTAGCGAGGTCTTCATGAGTTCAGATGCATCCGCCAAGCCACTTCCCAGGTACCACAGATCTAAAGCGCGATTCAATATTTATATCTTCCTGGCTAAAACGATATGGCAACCGCAAAAAAGAATTGGCGTTCTACGCCATTGTATGGGATAAAGCTCTTCACGTGGTAGCATGTACAAAACTGATAACAAGCCAATATTGAGATCCGTAGTGCCCTAGAGTGCCTCTTTTTTTCCATGTAATCCATGATCTTTTTTCAAATCTTAAACTAAATAGTAGCCAGGCTAGCTTACGAGACAAAACTAAATACAAATTCACCAAATTTGCCGAGCCGACACGGTGCTCTGACGGCACGGATCTGCCCGAACAAAATTTTAAAATCATATACCATATATACTCCCATGGCTAACCCCATGGTTGACGATATCGTCAAGTTCCTCCAAAGAAAAGCCATCATCATTCCTCATCCGACTTCTAGCTTGATATCGACAACCCCACCCATCTTTACAACCGCAGGCGTGTGCTCTCAATTTTGTATTAGCTAAGTTGTGGTATGAAAATCTTTCAAAGACTTTGGTGTAATCCAACAGCGGGTAATACCTCCAGCGGATAAGTCTTTCGTCATCCTAGAAGGTAGTCGTGTAATTAAACCCTTCTAGAGCTCGAGTTATGGTCGTCCGGAAGCTTAGTGGTCGTAGGGGTATGTTTGCCCGACTGAAAGTCGGGGGTTGTATGTAACTACTTTTACCTTACTATAGGGGAGGGGGGGAGGTATTCTAGAAAGCCCTGGAAATACATAGGATTAAGTGTGAATAGCTAGCTAATTAAGTAACGTTATAACTAGTAAGTAGTCTAGAAAGCTAGCAACTCAACTAATAGTAATAGTAGAAGTGGCCCGACTTTCAGGCGACGACCGGTGTGGACGGGCGAGCTTTGGAAGACGTAGTCTTTTCAAAGCGGGGCAGTTGTCGCCTGCAGTCGGGTTTGAGTGCTGCCACGGGCAGCCGACGAGTGTAAACAATGTTGAATTTGAAGTCAGGGTCTTAAGTTGGAAACGGCTTGACATGTATTGAGTGAGAGAAATCCCGGTAAGAAATGTTCGGAAGTTGTAAAAGCTGGCTGGGCATCAGTTGAAAGACTCGGGTTAGTTTTAGTTTGGAGTGCAAAAACAAGCATCTCAATAATAGAAGCTAGAAAGGTGAGGGAGTTAATTAGCTTAAACTGTTTTTTAGATAATCCTTCTGCGTTTTCAGAGATCTACTGTTTGGTCCCTTGAAGCCTGTTTTGTAAAGCCTTGTGTTTCGGTTGCTCATAAGTGGTCACGCTATATCTAACGGAAATGCCTGCTACATGGATGTAGCTCCATGGGCATGCACTAAATAATTTCATTCTCACTTATTTTGTAAAGTTTGAATATCTCTACCTAAATTACAATTCATTGCTATTCATACAATCTAATATAATCTGTGACTAGACGGCTCTAGATGAAAAGCATTATACCCCAAGGCTGGACCTCAAGTTTCCAACGTGCATGCATTGCAGAATATGATCGAACAGAACCTCATTCATTTGGCTCCGCCAACCGGCTCAAACGAGCAAAACTCGTGTTTGGCATTGAACAAAAAAAAGAGCAAAGGCAAAAAATGACAGTACAACCCCTAAGTCAGAAGCTAGGCTTCATGGACCCTGGCCGTTCGAATGGATTTGCGCAAATGTGGGCTAGCCGCAGTCTAGTAACCTAGGTAGTACCGGCCCCACCTGTATTGCGGTGAGTTGTTCTGAGGCTAATCCGTAGGGGGCCTTAAATTGTGATGTAGACGCGCGGATATGTTGTTGTAGTTACAGTCGCAGAGTTGATCTCTGTTAAAATGGTTGTGACCGCTAGAGTGTTTGTGATTGTGAACGACGTTTCCGTTAGGGTGGGGATGACGACTGACGAGGTGACCGGCGCGGCGGTCTCGGTCAGGTAAACCGTGCTTGTGGTTCCAGGCTCTATTGTGAGACAGTTGCAGGCGCTGGAAATTCGCGAGGGGGGGTAGGTGCTGGATAGGATTCGGTCTGACAATGGTGTTTTAGTCGCTGCACGCTTGTTTTTCCCGAAAACAATGTATGTCTGCGTTCGAGTTATGGTAATTGTGTTTGTGTTCGTGATCGTGGTGTAGCCAGTGTTCGTAACTGTGGCTGTCTCCGTGAAGAGGTGTGTCGAAACCGAAGTCGATACTTCAGTTGTGGTGCTATACAGGCAAATTAGTATACGATGAATTAGGGAAGCCTAAGGTTTATATAGCCTTACAATGTTGGTGTAACAGTCCCCCCGACAACAGTAACAGTAGTTTGGACCTTTCCAAGCCAGCTCCTGCAAAACTCCAATCCCTGTTCTAAGTTCTCTTGGCCCCGAAGAAGACGAAGCAAATTGTCGGCATTACAGGCGGCGCGTTCCTCTAGTTGGGGGCCGTTCTGCGTTCCTAGGTCTGGAATTGCGGCACCATTGACAGCAGAGCCGCCTAGCAGGAGAGCAGCGAGGAAAACGCGTGGGAGACTGAAGAGCATTTTGAGAGCTAGATACGTTTGAATATTCGACAATTACCACTGGTGATATCGATAGCAAGTCAACTATGGGAGTTGCGTAATCGGGAATTGGTCTGGGTCCATACAAAGGCTCAAAAGGAGGCCGGGTCGAGAAAAGGACGCAGTACCATCTATTTAAATGAAGGAATTAGGAGTTACAGCCCGGGGCAGATAGTGAACAAAAGCCCTCCCAGGGCTCTATGCATGGCTTTTCGACATCGCGCCAAAATTCTAATAGGAGCACGGAGCATATGTGTGGCAAAACATGACACGACAAAGCTCCACAAAATCATATTCCTGCATTTGCAATCACGAACTCAAAATCCGCCCGATATTACTGTTATGGTCCCAACGCTGTCTTAGTGGGTCTATTCCGAAGTGCGAGGCCAATAGTCTGTGAGTATTTCGCGAGAAATCGTTAGCGTCACCGTGGCTGACATGACACGAACTGCACAGCGACTTCAGGTGGAAGCAAAAGTCGACTAAATAAGAATTTCTCTGCGACCGGGATAATTTCTTGGCCCGGCTTGGCGATGCGAAGACTAATACAACTGAGGGGTTTTTGACTTTTGTAGTTTTGTTTTTGTTGGATTTTCACCTTGGCCTCGTCGCGCCAGACCTAACCCCAGCCCCAGAATTTAACCCGCTGTAGACTATAGTTGTGCAAAATCGTGCTCCCGAACCGACTCTCGACTACAAATTACAACTCCTTACCGATTCTGGTCATCTCTTCGCTGTGAGTCTACGAACGAGGGCTTACGTCTGTAAGGAAAGCTAGAAGGTAAAGTCCTCGCCCCATAGGATGACTCTAGTCTCGGTCCGGGTGACACTTGGTATGATATGACCGAAAAATGGTGCCAGGTTCCATACTCCTGAAGAAGATAAAGTATACTAAAAGAACACAAAGTTTGCAAAGTGCTTCCGCGCCTCTCTTCTAAACGTCCACTAGATATTTCAAGACCTACCCTATTTAGTTGGGAATTTGGGTATGAGACAAGGAGAGCCCATTCTGTGGAGAAATAATTGATTTGGAGTAGGTGTCGCCTACGTCGTTTCTATATATGTAGTCATGTTGTACTTCATACAATGATCTGGGCGGGGCATAGAGTAGCTGTAAAACTTGTCTCATAACTGGCCTGCTGATGTAAATTAGGTACAGCATGGACTCTTGATCAATCTTCTCCCATTTACAGTTGGACTTTCGCAACATCCCGTAGAAAAACAAAGGGCTAGGTGCCATTTTATTCTCCGCAGAACCTTAGCTTGTAACTCTCTCAATAGGCTTCTCAGTCGCTGGTTTCATGGCCTGCGGCGGTTCACCAGTGTACGTATTCGCCTTGGTGGAAAGTATTGGTTTCTCAACAGTAACCGTCCTAAGCTCAGTTTCCACTCTCGTTTGCGGTGGCTCCTTGGCAACTTGTGTGACAGTAATTGGGTTTGCCGCCTTTGAACGGTAGTGATAACATTGTTCTTAGTGACAGTGAGAGGTTTAGGAGGGGGACTTTGGTTCCGGCGGGTCGGACGATAGAAACTTTAACAGGTTGCGCTTTCGCGACAGGTTTTGCCGCCGGCTTAAAATGTAGAACGGGAATAACCCCCCGAAAGGACCGTTCCTATCTGCTACGTTAGCATAGCGCCTAGTGAGGCGGGGATCTGTGATACCTACCGTTTTTCTCTCCCTGGGGGGCCTAAATTCCATGGATAGTTATAAAGCGAGCTAATAGGTAAGAAGCCTACCTAAAACTTTACTAACTAGCTTTATAGGTAGGCCTGTAGGTGGGCTCCCTAACTAGCTAGCTTCAACCGGTTGGGGTTTGGTTTTCTTCTAGCCGACAAAATCGCTTGCTATCGTAAATCATGTAGAGTAGTAATAACTTTAGTTGGGTTCTTGTGCTTGATGCGGGATGCAAAAATTTAATAAATAGAGCGGCTACCAGTGAGCGTACGACAGATTTGTAGTCACCACTTCTCAGGTCCCCCTCACTCGTGCTACTCAAGCTATTGAGGCTATCACGGCCTTGCTCCCAGACACCATAAAGAGACTGAAAACCGCCAAATATGAGGTAGGTTTACTGTTTTCTATTCTCCCTAGGCTCTGGGCTCGACTCCTGCCATGACCTAATACGTGTACTGTGAACTATCTTGTTGCGTAATTATTTTTAATGTGGACTGGAACTTGAGGCTTGCCGTGGCATGAGGCGCGGCTCTGTCTTATGCTAGAAGCACATTAATTACCTATTGTGAATACATATTAAAGCAAGTCTGTAGCGCCACAAACTTTAAACCACACACTCAATAGTCTAGTTACTGGGTACGAGGCCAAGAAAACCCAAAAGCTCTGAAAAAAAGATCAAGTAAAGTCGGTCTTTGAAAGCTATAGGGAGGATATATTTATAATTGGCTAGATATATCTTAGAGACAACGGTATTTTTTGAGGGGTTAAGATAGGAGCGGTGAGCAATGGACTTCTATTTACATGGAAGAGCTATAAATAGAGCAATTGGCTTGCCAAAGTAACCTGTGGTTGGAGTTTTCCTGAGGCCGCCACGGATTGGGTATGGGTGCCAAGCATAGGCTTACGGTAACCTTTCCCATAGATCGATCCATGGCCAGTTGGCTGGTCTATGATTAGTTACCAGCGCAATTAGTAGCACAGTAGTCGAAAGAGAACTTGCAAGTTCCCCAGAAATAGACTTGACCGCATCGCGTACACCGGCCACCATCTGATTTGTAAATAGTGCGGGCCCTAGTCGGCAAAATTAGTTAACTGGCCAGAAACTCTTATGCGAAAAACAACTTACTTGGTAACAAGATTATATCCTCGTGAAACTCCAGCCTGTGCCGCTGAAACATAATCTTGGACGTTTCCACAGGAGTATCTGGCAAGGCAGCTGTAGCCGAAACCATCGTACGTATACCAGGCTCTCTTTTCGGTCCAAAAGACTTCATTGGTTTGGAAGTACCCGAGCGCGGCAAAGCAGGCACTCTGTGGCATGGTGCTGCATCGAACGGACCCTTTACAATCCCAGCTGTCTCTTTTCTCGAGAGTGGCTCTAACCTCGAGAGCAGTGTTTGGGCTTGCAGCCTCGGGTTGGATATCAGATGGCTGGCTCGTAGGCAAGCATCGAGCTCCTGGTAGTAGGGCCCCGAGGAAGGAAATGAGAAAGAAGATTTGAGTAAATTTTAGAAATTGCATTTTGTGAATTGAAAAGTTAATTTGAAAGTTGGCGGTTGATCAATTGATGAGAACAGGTTCTTTGAAAGATGGTTTGAAGTGGGTAGTATTGCTTTTCAAGTTGAGGATGGTGGTGGCTGTAAAGATTCTTTAGAATGGGATTCCTCTAGGCAATTTATAGATTCTCGTAGGACGATATTCGGAGAGCCAATGCTGAGAGTCTCCTTGCGATGCCCTCAATACCACAGTTAATCCTCAATACTGATACTGCGGCGGGACGGGTAATTTTTACCAATCGGACTTGTAATCTGAACCCTAGCTCCCTCAGGGAATAACAAAGAGAGGCTTTGCTTTCCTCCATGTCGTGCAACCGTACGCCAACATGTGCATGTGTGGTTGAGTGATACTGTGATCGAAGCCGTCGAGAGTTCCTACATATCTTGAAAGCCCGACACTATCATGATCGTCTTATGATCTTTCCACAGATTAATCTTTTTACACAATAATATGTGCAATCCCGAAGTCGGAACCTGCCTAATTCTGTTTGACGCATAACCAGAACAAGGTTCCTCGTGGCTCGCGCTTCAATAGCGCGAACTTTTAACGCTTAGCAAGCAACAACTCCATATTCGCGCTTTTAGGAGCCAAGCAGCGGTGCAACGTCGACAAGATTTGTTCGGGTGAATAGTAATCAAGGACAGGCTTGGGTTTACAAAATACAACAACAAGAGCGAACATGCGACGGAATTGCGAAACAAGGCTCGGACCAGAGCCGGGTGTGGCGCCCAGTCGGACATCACCGAAGAAAGGTATTTCTAACCGATCTCCTGCATGTATAAGTCATTATTCATTCTGCCGAGGCTCCAGGCGCAGCGATTACTTATAAGTGGTGCATTTTGAACATGCAACACAAATTGCAGCTTGCAGGCCGCTATGCTGTGAGACACAGCGCGCAGGGGGCTAGTACTATAGTGCGAGGGCCCCCGGCTAGAAATACCCTGTTCTGTCGCTGCAGCAGTTCAATTTGAACCCCTTGCGTAGGCGGATATATGCCGTTCCCGTGCATTAGGGTCTCGCGAGGGGAATTAGCTCCCCAAATGTCCGCCACGGGTAGCTAGTCGACTACGATAATATTATTCTCTTAAGCTTCACCCAACGATTCGATACACTCTCCTTATAAAGCTGCGCGTTTCCTTCTACCCGACAATCTAACAGTCTGAATTAAACAATAGCTAGCTAATGGTACTACACACTAAACTCGGAAGCGTCGAAGATGTAAGCATCTCCTTCGCAACATGCGAATCTAGTATGAGTGCGTACTTAGGTACATATCCATTCCGACGCAAACTACTAGAGTCCGCCCGACTCAGGTGAGTCTCGCTTATATAATATAGGCCTCTAGCGAAATCAACACGCACAGCTGCGCAGCAGAACTGTAAAAAAACCATGACATCGACGTTTCTGGCTTTGCGGGCCCGATCACACATTACATAACCCGTATTACTAAATTAATCCTAAATGTTCCTGCAGAACTACTGCTCATAGAAATCTAGTGGCAGATCTACCGCTGCACACCGTTCTTCGGGGATAGGGGCCTGTCCACCATTCCATTGCAACACTCGCAGTTGCGGATCAGTGTCATTGAACTGTTCCCACTCCCCAGCTGCTGTAACTTGGTTTAAAGTTCCCCAGAAGTTTCGAGCCTCTAGATAGCCTGCAGGAGGGTTTGGGTTACCCCATTTAATAAAAGAGGACCAATAATCAACAATCAGTTGCTGAAATGGAATGTCGAACTCGTCTCTTGGGGCCTCGCCACTGTAAATCGTCATGCCAAGTACAAAGTCAACTTCGCCAGAGTGGCACTTAAAGTAGTCCTGGCTTAGGTCACCGAGAGGGTGTTCTGCCGTTTTCGGGGGTTCGCATTGGGGTTTAGTCCACCAAAGTGGTTGGTAGGTTCTGTTAAATTCGAAAGTGTAAACAGAGGGGAATTTTTGGTTCTTTGCACCCGAATACGCGGTTGCCCAACTTTCACACTTCATGGCTATATCGCTTCCGATCATAACTGCCTTTTTCTGTCCTTCGTAAGGGCCGTCAGGTGTGGGAAATGCTGGGTGGGAAGCCAAATCCGACATAAATTTTCGCTCACCGCGTAAGAAATATTCCTCACGTTCGTCCATTTCTTTGAGAAGGTCAAATGTAGTGGCGGTAAGATTGTTCAAGGGCATTCCCATACCACCCTCATCGCGGTTAGCACCGATAAGGATTGGGACATGCGCCATATATCCTTGGCCGGTTATATGCAGACCTCTGTCGTGGAATACGTCATTGTCGACCACTGGCGTGCTGTTATGTCAAGCATCTTGTAAGCTGCGTTCCGCTGAAACTTGATAAGAGGGGCGGGGCCATACTTTGCTATGGCTTCAATAGTATTTAAAGTACTAGCACTGACGTCTTTGATACACTGGGCTTTATCGGTTGCGGAGCCGCAGCCCGACAACTGGAGTACCGAGTTTCCGGTTTCTTCAGTAGCCTCTGCAATTGTTGAATAATTGGTGAAGCGTCCAGTAAAACCCCTCCACCCACTGGGCATGCTTTGCAAAATGCCACCAGCAAAAAGGCCCTCGGCCTTTTCGCTAGATATCAATGCTCTGACAGACGCGGCACCGGCAGAGTCTCCGGCGATTGTAACCTTTTCCCGGTCTCCTCCAAAGTACTTGATGTTGTCCTTAACCCATTCTAGAGCTGTGATCATGTCGCCAAAGCCATAATTGCCTATGTTCCAGAATGCAATGTCAGAATGTGACTAGGCCTCAATATTGAGAGTTGGTAGTTGTGGGAGGCGCCCTGAGACACCGGGCGAGGTTTTGACACCATACCTTTAATAGAAGTGCCCTCAAGAGCGAGATAACCAAACGATCCCAGTCTATAATTAATTTTGACAACGACGATATCACCCCTAGCTGCCATGGCGACTCCGTCATAGTTCCTGATGTTTCCGCTATTTCCAATGAATCCGCCGCCATGAATCCAGAATAAAACTGGTTTCAATTTTTTTCTCTTTGAGTCTGGAAGGTATGGAGTTGCGATATTCAGGTACAAACAATCCTCTTTACCTTGTTGGGGGACCTCCTCCCACTCTACGTTTTGCAGACAAACATCACCAAACGCCAATGCACTCACTGGGCCGCTAGCTTGTCGGACAGTGGAGTGAACGAATCTGCCAGGGAAGTTTGCGTATTTGATCCCGTCAAACCTCCAGCCGTATGCGTCTCTGAAGCCCGTGACTTGCATGGATCCCGCTGGGACCGTGACTTGGTACTGGGGTGAATTGTCGGTGAACGTGTAGTTACTCCACGCCCCTGAGTGGGTACACAAAGTAGGAAGCTTCCTGTGGCAAGGGACATTTTGCTTTGTCCCATCTACTCCGATGGCTTTGCAAGGGCCATGGCTTGGGGATTTTATCCAGAACAGCTGAGTTGGTGAATATTTATCAAGGTAAATCTGATATGCTAAGCTGCTGTTTACTCCTGCAAAGAAGTCCTGGGAATCTGGGGACCAGAGATCTTCAGAGAGAGAGGCGCAAGCTGATCGGCCGTCGGAAAATCGTTTCGCACTCTCCACGAGGATGGCAGAGGCCGACTTCGAGGATGCTTGGGCTACATTTAAAAGGGGTCTTTTGTCAGCAGTTAGATTCTCTAGTCACCACGGATGCGGTGTTCGAAGCACCTACCGAGGAAATCTTCTTCTTTTAGAATCGTGAGCGCTGAATCTAAACAAGATAGGAGAGGAGCAGCCGCTCCTTGACGGAGACAGCTGATAGCGTAGATAAACGCAAAAACGCTTGGTCTCATTGTGCCCGTAGAGGTACCCTCCGTTACTACTTCCTATTGAAGGCTTAACAATTGAAAAATACCATCCGGAGGAAGTTGATTGCCATTGTATTTATAATTTTTCAACTATGATGGATTAGTGAAGCGGGATCACGGCTAAAGTGCTTCCATAGTGTTAACCTGAGAAAGGTAGGTGGTGAGTATTGAAATTTCATACACCATGCAATTGCGCAAGCCACCGACACCAACCCTTTAGGAATAGAGCTATAGAGGGGACGGCCCGGGACGACGGACTAGGATCCGCCCTCTGGAAATGCGACACGTCGCCACCCATTAGCTAGAATTTGGATGCCAATACGCAAATGCAACCACGGGTACATATAACTATCTCTAGGCTAGCTAGTCTAGGTCATCTGCATTGCATCTAACAAGCTTGTATAAATTAGGCCTATACGACTAGTCCGAACCTACCATGGGACAACTACAATAGCGTAAAAGAAATTATATAATTATGCGGCTTATCAACTAGACGATCGCAGTCGCTAAGATTTTTCTAGTCTGAGACTCCCAAGTGTTTTCTAGGCAAGCCCGAGGCTCCACAAATTAGACTTTCTGGGGCGGCTGGGAAGGTGACTCCAGTGGTCAGATGCTTGAGCCGCGGATAGCGGAGTCGGATCTTTCTTCAACCAATTGGCCAATGGGAAACATTTCGCAAACAACGCCCTCGAAGGTCTGGGTACGAGACAAGCAAGAACCTAAAAATGACCATACCAAAATAAGTAAGTGGTGCAGCTTTTCACCCCTAAACTGGATCGGGTACCCAAAATCCTTTGAGAAGGTGTTGCATCTGGGCTCTGTATATAGTAGCTAGGTACCTAGGTAGTAAGGAAGGCTCGATAACGAGTAACAAGAGCGGCAGCAACGATACCTGGATAGGAACTTCGAAAATTAAAGCCGTGTTTCCACGTGATGACGAGTGGTGTTCAGTAACGAAAGTCCGACCTTCAGTGGTTCCGAAATTCGCAGCTGCCCAAAGGCACTAAGGAGGGTCAAGATGACCACCAGTTGGTTGGGCGGGATTTTTGTGAAGTTAACGCGCGGTAGACTAGTGAAACGAGGGGTAGATGGGTAAAAAAGCGTATTGCTAGCTACGCCGTAATTGTGAATTTTGGATGCAGAAATTCAGAGGATATACTTCTATCCTAGACCCGCCCGCATAAAAGGCATAGGACCTCGAGCCATGTGGGTATCATGGTGTGAAGCCCGCCCAATTCGGCTAAAACAATAGGGGTGTCATCACCAAACGCGTGGAACTTAGCTTTCGCCCCATGTACTACAGCAGGTAGCTGTGGGTGGCAATGAAGAAATTTTGAACCTTCTCTTTGTTGCGTTTGTACTCTCTCTCTTTCTAGTGTAAACATGTGCGCGGGTCTAACTGGACGAGCAAAGCCGTCGATGAGTTTCATCTGATCTTAAGTATTTCAAGTCCTATATATGATCCAGTTGTACAATTGTGCGCTTGGAAAGACTTAGCTAAGTTTAACTAAAAGTAAGCGCGTCACCGTTAACATATGTGACTAGGTACCTAGAATAACACCACCCCGACCCTGAGGCCTCCGGCTATATACCCCTCAATGTATATAACATCGACCATATCTGCCCCCTTCTTATCATCCAGAATCTGCGACTATTTTGGGCTTATCAGGCCATAATTGAAACGGATGACAACACAAGGCCCCTCCTCGGACGGCCGTCGATGGCCGTGCGTGGAATTCCACGAAATTAAGCCATAGATCTCCGCTCCGAGACACAGAAGACACAACCACGTATTTACATAGCATATATGGATATATATATTGGGGTCGTATGTCTTTCTATTTCAATCTAGTCTTTCCTATCCGACACCAAATCCCCATACATACGACTACCGAAGCCCTCAGCCAGTAGCTTTCTAATTCTATGCAATGGAGCCGCAAGAGGTTGTTTTATTTCTTGACGATGCGATCCGTTTTGCAAATACCGATGATCTTGCGCTTATGTTTCCGACCACCAGTTTTGGAAAGATGAATCCTCCGGTTGCGGACATGGTATTCGCCCAGTTGACTCATCCACATGCTCCCCCGGGGCCAATGTTTTTCAAGTATGCCGATCCTTCATCCAAGAAATTTGTTCCGCAGAGTCGTTAAGGTTATGGCAATAGATGCGCATACAACAATGTTACCCGAATATTTACGGTCAAAATGCCTTCTACGATATATCAAGTATGTGCTAAATGGCTTTTCGGGCAGTACTTTAACTGGAAGCGCCTAGATCTCCCGGATTCGGTGGACTCTCTGGAGCCAGGAGTACGCCTTGAAATCCATCTGAATTCAGGTAGGGGACTTTTTGTTAGATTTTGGCCTCATGGGTGCTGAACATTTAAAAGCCTGCGGGACTGACTCACAAAAAAAAAAAAATTAGCCTGCCGGGAGTTCTATTTCCCATATGAACACGCGATCAAACAACCAGATGGAATGATTAAGTTTAACACCGCTAGATTCCCGTCTATTGTGATCGAAGTTGGGTGGAATGAGGGATGGGAGTCCCTTCACAAGTGCCGAGACCTTTGGATGTATGGAAGCCAGGGTTCGGTCAGAGTCATCATTTTAATAAATTTTGCGGAAACCAGGAGGGATGTCAAAGGGGTCCTTGAAGTGACATCCGTCCGGGACGGTACTCTGGTGGCCCAACGCGCGGTACGTATTCACTGAACCCTTTGCTGAATCGAATTATTGAGTATCAGAGATCTAACATAATTTCCGTAAAGACAATTTGGCCAACCCCGACAGAAAAGGAAAAAAAGATTTTTATCCTCCTCGAAGAGCTTTATGGTTCATATTTGCCGAAAGATTTCGATCCGAAGCTCCGCCTAGAGCTTGACGTTTCAGATTTGCGTGTGAGAGCGAAAACACAGCTCGAGCAGATAAGCCCAGGTCTCATACCTATGGTTTGACGCTACTGGGCTAGTCCTTTTAGTAATGCAGAAAAAGTTAAAGGAAAAATGTAAATACATCGTAACTAGCCTTAGATAGGTATCAGTACCACTTCCCTATTTGGTGGTATTAATGATGCACTGAGGGTAGCGTCTAGTAAGATGCGAATCATCATACAAAGTTTTTAGACACACTGCGCCTCACTTCGCAGAGCGAAGCGCTCGGAACAGAGGAAATTGCTGTTCCATATCTCCTTCTCCGAAAGAATGGCCTTCATCATACAAATTTTTAGACACATATGAGTCAAAGTTTGGGACCTACCATAACTATAGCACTAGCGGGGTTAGGCCTATATCTCGGAAGTCACTTTCGAGGGGCTATGCAATGCTGGGAGCTTCATGATTTAGGTGAATGTGGTGCCCTCTGATTGATAGGCAGATTCTAACAGCCTTTCTATTTTATTGACATAACTACTCTGTAGTTTACGATGCCAAGAGATTGCTTTTGGCTCTATTCCATTTCTAGAACTAATTCCCGAACGCCCAGGGGTATCCCAAACCAATTCCTGTACCTTGAAAACAGAAACGAAACAATTTCGCAAGCGAAAGTATCCAGAGTCTTGGCCACACAACCCTGCATAGCAACACATATTTTATGCTTTAAGTATCGTAAAAGAATCAGCTTTTACAACAATAGTTGCAAGGACGATCTGGTTCAGTGGACTGAACCATTACACTCTCAGATGGTCCAGTGGCTAAGATTTCCGCCTGTCATTGGCCAATCACAATTGGCTAGCTCGCGGACGACCGGGGTTCGATTCCCCGTCTGAGAGAATACTTTTTTTTTGGTGCTCGCTTAGAACAATTCTGTTTTCGGAATCCAGTCCATTTTCGTTCTTACACGAAATTGTTCTCCAACACTAGAGATGGCGTCTTGCGCCGCACATTTACCCAACTGCTATATGCAAGTTCAATGTTTTTCAATGCAAAAATAAGCTGGAGCAGTTGATTCTCTGCCCACGCCCACAGATACAGGCATGCCCATTTTAGGTTGGAGAATCGATTACTTTTAGCTAGCTAGCTAGCTAGCTAATACATAATTTAACTAATTATATAATTAAGTATTCATTTAAGCAGTTCATAACGTAAATTTTAGTAAAAAAAAAAAAATACATAATAACTACACATATTAGCCTTAACTCAACAAACACAGCCTCAATCTCACACACTCAGTTACTTAATCCCTTCTGCTCTGAAAAGAGCAGTCGGGCATTTTTTGTACCAACAACAACAAGATAATCAACACGAGAACAAAATCGAGACAACAATAACGGCCTACAAAGTAAAGTTCTGTTCTACTTAGTTTCGGGTCGTGGATTCCACTAATCGATTGTCCCGAACTGCTAAAGTTGTTTCGTAATTTGATTGTCTACTTTGAATCGCGTTGATCCCCTGATTACCCTCACCCACAAATTCAGCGCGCAATACCTTATTACAATTGCTGCCGATCCTGAGCTAGTTTTCCAGACCTGAAAATTAAAAATAACTCACTGTTGTTTAAATATAGCTGAAAGGGACCTAGTTTAGTTAGTTTAGTTAGTTTAGTTCCTTTTTAGAATACATTCTACATTCCGCTGAGATTCTATTCTGTTTGGCCTGTTTTGTGGATTACCCTCCGTTGCATTGGTGTTCACACTTACACGACAGCCCTCGTCACAAGCCCTCCCCCACACGAGTACACTGGCACGCCAAAAACTCATTTCGTCACGAGGGGAGACCAGATTCCGGAATCAGAAATAATTAAACAGTCCAAAAATGTTCTCGCGGCTAGCCCCTCTGAACCGAGTACCGTTCCGATCTTTGCGTGCAAACTTAACTGGACAAAGACGCCGACCTGTTACTGATTCCGCTATATCCAATCTGTCAGTACAGGGAGCCCATGCTGCAATTCCAATAATTATAGCCGAATTCAAGAAAGCCAACATTAGAATTACGAAGGCAGGGGCCTATTTTCTACAAAATACATATGGTGCGGGAGTATCTTCCAAAGATATCAAAAGTTCATTTTTTTTATGGAGTGGTCTCCGCCAGGAGATACTTTACGGCACTATGGAGTTTCCAGATTATTTGTATACTAACGGGTCTGGAAGTTCGGTTTGGAGATCTCAGCAAACCTTTTACGCATGTATTGATTTTAATGTTTTTAAGATTTGGGAGGCACTCTACTCTCGATCTGACTTATTCAAGGAAATAATCGACAAAGACGAGGAGGAGAACGAGAAAATTGGGGTATATAGAGATAGATGGGGATCCCGTTTGCAAGACTATGTGCTGTGGGAGTGGCTTTCGCACATGCTTACTATCGGTATCATTGAGACGGCAGATGTCGACAATTTGCCTGAACCGTATAAACTCAAAGGGCCTCAAAGAAAGAGTGACGGTGTTGCTAGGGTAAGGGGTGATATGTCATCCGGGAAACATTAATGTATACTGGATATCTCTTCAAATTCTTCTAGATAACGCGCTTCGGGACGGTAATTCAGGATAAATTGTATTGTAGACCCGTCTGATTCAAAGTACATTGATAATAATTAAGAAGTATAAACTTAAAAGTTATTGTTTCTAATCTCTTAATCTTAAATAATTTATACAGTTTTATAGCTTCAGCAGGAACTTTGAATTGCTATGTAAGTAGAGGGGGAATATAGAATTTATATATATATATATAGAGGGAGGATATAGAGTGTATATATACATAGAGGCTAACCCAAATTTGCAAATGCATTGGAGGTTTGGTAAAAGTCCTGAACATTGGTAGTTGGTGTATGTAAAGACATAGACGCATGGCCCAGCGTGATCCGTTAGGGGGTCTGGGTACGAGACAAGTTGATATAGATTTTGATGTTAGATAATATCCCATAAACCCCCATATATCCGGATATCCATAGATTTAGCAGCACCTTATACATATGCTTAGAGCCACCAGCACCTTCTTCTATCAGCACATGTCCACTAATATCATACCCATTCTCACACAGACTATATATTAGAGGTTCAGTCGCCGCTAAGACAACAGCTCCAAGCTATAACTCGAAGAGCATGAAATTCGCTTAATTTGTGAGCTTCGAAAGAATAGGAAGATACGTGACACATTTTTTTGCAGCCGTCGGTATGTGGTGTAGTTTTATAGAATCAATAGCATAGACCATCTCGACTGGGGCAGCTGGTCAGTACTGACCCCGGTTGCGACCAGCAGGGGTCTTCGAGACTTTGACCCCGACGCCCTTGCCCAAAGGGATCAAACTCTTGAATTTAAATTTCGGGGAAATACCTATTACAGCGTTAGGCATAAAGCTACACAACATCTATTGACACAGCCATTATGCCGAGGGGTCTCGGCCGGCTATTTATTGTGTAGTCGAGAGGGGTAAATTATTATGGTAGTGTTGAAGTATCAATATGATTTGCGGTCATTATATACCATCAGATTAACCAGGTGTTTTAGCCCCTAATATGTGTTAGAACTATAGAATTGTATATTGAACCATAGTTTTGTTAGAATTGGTATTGGCCCGTTTTTTTGGGCAGGTACTTAACCCCAGAGGCTTTTTCAGTCAGGCAATTGCGCAACCGTTAACCCTTTTAGTTGGGCTGAGATCTACCAAGTTCGCGAATGGAATTGACACGGGAGCCACTGTTTCGCCGACACCGCATGCACATCGTATACACGCTTATCTTATCCCAACATTATTTTCTATCGCAGGGATTTATAGATGTCCATCGACAGCGTTTAAGAATACCATAGTGCTGGCAATTACCACTTTCAATTTAGAACCGTTATCAAAAGTTACGAATAGCCTTCCCGTGAAATATGACTAAACCGACTTCAAGAAAGCCGTTTTGTGGAAATATAACAAGATCGACAAGGAATATCGCATAGGCGTCGGCCTGGACGGGCAATCTCCAGCAAGATGTATTTATTAGTAGCAATTAGTTAGTAGCAATTAATCCGATATGATAATAATATATCAGTAGCAGTAGTAGTAGCAGTCCTGCTTCATTCGACTTCCCTGAGAGCCCCCGATTCCCTTACTATACGTCTCGTGTATACTATTAGAGTTGTATAAGCTCATGTTGAACAGTATACTTATATTTCCACCCCGCAATAATTATATAATGATGAAGACTGATTTGGTGAGATCAAATATACAGGCTGGTCGATGAATTCCTGAGAATTGTTGTTACTATCGATTTTACGTCCTACATTGTGCTTTCGGGGTACGAGACAATTCCGTATACATATTGCGCAATTGTGACACTGTAGGAGCAAGCTAGATAACCTACATCGTTTATTCTGTTATTTGTGCTGACGGTATTAGTAGTATATACAAATAGTACCGGAGAAATGTTTACCGTCAATTTGAAGCGTGCTATTGCGGTAAATCCAGCAATATCACTACTTTGGCCGTGTTTCAAAACTCCGGGGAAATATCTGACTAAGGCGGCTTCTAAATGCTACTCGAAATCAGCGGGACCACTGCCCAAACCTTACAAGATGATTTCACTAGACGGTATTACCGGCGACAATTGTCAATACAACGTTACTGGTAATCCAGTTGAAAACAATTTAGTTCAAGAAGGAAAACTTGGGAAAGTACTTCTAGATACAAATATTCTTAAATGCCTTGTGGAACATGAAACTCATACCTAGTAGATAAATAACTTTCTTTCAAATACAACCAAACTAGCTACATGCAAATCTGCTGTAATAAAATACTTAACTAGTCCAAGTATTATTCTTGATTTAGATTACAAGGTTATAATCAATCGACTCGCAAAAAAGGGGGTAATTGTTCTACCAAGAGCTTGCGCCAGCTCTGATAGCAGCGCACTTGCGTATCAAGTTCTTAGGCAGTCATATCAACGGCTCTATGTGGTGGCAATGAAAGCCCAGAGTCTAGAAGTTCGTGCTCGTAAGCTGCAAGGATCCAACGAGAGTATGTATAAACACCGTCTAAATGCATTTCTATCTAGTAAGCTAATAACTTGCAAATATTCAGCTTGGAGAGCTACTCTACAAAAGAGTTCGCATGACCTCATGTTGGCGTGTGAAGCCCACCGTCAAGGATACTCATTCCTCTCTCACGATGCCAAGTTTGGGAAGCAACTTGAGATTGCATTAACCAAAATGGGAATTACAACTTACCTAATCCCAAACTCGTGGACTGATTATAAGGAGGAACTTAAATCCCAGACCTGAAGACCGGGAGTGATTTCGCCATAGTCTTACTCCGAAACTCTTCCCCCATTATCACTTTATCTTCTTGGGTATTTTTCTTTCCTTTTGTTTTTGTGAATTCTGTAGCTCTTGGCGTCGAGATACAAGAATCCCTTAGCTTTTAGAATCGCTTGGTCGATTTCAAAATCTAATTTTGCGTACACTTGTGCTTTTACTTTGCGGCGTGATTTTGATGCGGATTCAGGGACTAACCGCAAGACTACGCTGATATTTAGTTTTAACATAGGAGCCATATAGGGTACTTACACGACCATGGCCACAATCATGCGGACAATTTGCCGAGAAATATGTATTCGCCCGCTCGAGAAACGTAAGTTCATCTTCAGACACGGAAAGAAGATGGGGGATGAAGCTAAAACGAAGGTATGTTAAGTGACTCTAGCTGAGTCTCTTAAGTTAACTTAATAAAGCATAGCCGAGTATCGAAGACATTAAAATTCCTGTAAAATTAAAATAAAGTGACGGTACGACAGCCAGTTGTACTCCCAAAGTTATTCCGAATTTGAGCTTTCAAAATGGCACAATCTAAGTGGAGGCTAGGCTTTTAGGTCCCATGCATCATCAGTAATGTGCTATGTTTCATATACTCAAATATTCAGACAGAAGCATTATTCATACGCAATTATCTCGAATATGTATATTTAGTGAGCCGCGTACGACGGACTCTTTCAGACAGCGAAATCAGCATCAAAACGCGAACCGATAACGTTCGCTATCCAAATTTTTTTTATCAAACTCTAAATTGACAGGCGAAGTACCCGACAGAAGGTGTGCATGTGCAGCTTGCTGCATAGGGCCGGCACGATGGAGGAACTCTAAGCGAGTACTACGAGACGCATGGGATAAAGCCCCGAATTACCAAACCAGTTCCGTAATCTCTTGATCTATGTTATGGTCAAGAGGATCAGTCCCGTCTCAATCGGTAGAGTTTATGGACCCCCTTGCTGGTGACCGTTCTCCTACAGGTTAACCGTAAAATATCCTGTTTACGCGGTTATAATTCGAATCTTTTCGATTATTGCGACCGATGTCAAAACCACTGCACCACATCTACCATCCTGATAGCGATTTTCAAGCTACGGCCGCGAAGAAACCAATAATATTTCTTTCCTCTCCTTCTTTTTTCATCTTCTGCTGGCCGACTCGCAATCTGACTAAATTCACGCCCTTTTAAGCCATGCGTATACCTCTTTTGAAATTACAAGTATTTTTCTCACTTATATCACCGCTGTTTCACTTTTAACTTGAGGCTGGGAACGAGACCAATCTATACCTAGGTATTTACCTCATAAATATTTACAACTTTACACAAAGAAGGTCTAATAATAGCTCAGATCAAATCGATCTGTCACGATTTAAACTCACTGTGCGAAGACCAAATCTTGCTAGCCATTATCTAACTTTCAAGAATTTTAGTTACCTTTTTTTTTTTAGGAAAATGTTGTTTTACTCTCAAATAGTTCATATAATTTTTATAGTTGTGTTATTTGTTTGGCCGAACTTCGGCAGTGAGTGAGTTTTAGTAGTCAGTTATGGTCCACATTCTCGTTCTGAACATAAAAATGTATTTACGTTACAACAACTTAAAAAAATAAGAATGAAAAATCGGCTTTAGAATTTCTTAATCATTGAACACAACAATTTGTTCTACCCCCAGAACTGTAGACCGATAATATTAAATAGAGGAAGACTTACCTTCGCCAAATTAGGTAACAGCCCCTTTAATAGGCGGTGGGATGGATGAAAATAGGAAACGAAACATAGTACGTCTGGGTTGTTCCTTTGGACTTCTTGGTTTAATGAGTTCTATATACATGTAGTACTTGATTATAGTTCGGTCTAGTTGAAGTCCCAAGGTATCGCTTAGGTTGGTTCGTATTTTAGAGTTATATTTAGCTGCTCGGGAGATCGAGAACTGAAAGGAATCAATTGGAAATTTGAATATATACCAAATTTTGTGACGGGAATTTATGGGTGGTAAGAGAGATGATATACCGAAAGTTTAAAAGCTGGCACAAGAGTTGTCAATAGTGTGGAAACCTTAGAGCGAGGAAGCGTAGCACTCCCAGTACGTGGCTGGTAAGTGTCTACGCACGTAGGGGACACGGATTATGAGCGCAACTTAGATATCTCGATTGGCCTCAGAGCAGACCAGCCATGACCGCGAGCAAGACATCACCACAATATCGATTTATTCGTGGTAAACCAGTGGTCAAGATTTCCGCCTGTCACTCCAAATCAGTGCATCCTCTCTGCTAATTAATGGTCGCTCGCGGACAATCGGGGTTCGATTCCCCGTCTGAGAGTCCTTCTTTTTTTTTTTTTTTGCACATTTGTCCGAGGGTGTTGCCGGGCATTAGATCCCACCAGATTCCACTCGATCACACTGGATCCCACTAGACTCTACTAGACTTCACTGGATGCCACTAGATGCTATCGACGCCAGTCGATACTATTGAACTCCACCGGATTCTATATTCTTCTAGCGCAAGTTGGCACCTCCAGTTGCAATGTTGAGACCATCTGAGATCCATTCCCTCACCCATTGCGGTTTCCGCCGTCTGAGAGAACACTTTTTTGTTGCTCGCTTAGAACAACTCTGCTTTTGGAATCCAGTCCATTTTCGTTCTCACAGGGATCTTGGAGACTATTCTCCAACGTTTTAGTGCCGACAACAACACGATCAGTAACAGTGGAACCTGGACGGGGGACTGCGAGTACTAATGAAAGCCCTGGATTTTAAGCCTAGGCGAGGTTGGGTGGGTGAACGCACAACTTTTGCAGGAAATTCGAACGCACCGCCTAACAGGTCGCCACGGGGGTTAGTTCCGTCTTCAAGAGTGGAGACAAAACTATCCCAGTACAAACTTCAATCGGTCATATCGCGTTATCAGAAGGTGCTCCGCTTAATGCGATGCTTCTCCCTTCGAAATTATCGGCACAAGCAACCACCCTCCCCCCAACACACACACGCCCAGCAGAGCCTGCGGCAGCGTGACAGACTTTACTCGAACTTGAGGCCGCTGCGCAGCCGTTACGCCCGACTGAAGTAAAACTTCAAGGTATAATCGGCTATCTTGATCGGCCCCAGAATCTCTCTAAAATAATTAAACTTCTTTGAGTAATATAATATTTTTTAAGTAATTCCTCTGATTTTCTTTAACTTTAAAAAATATAATACCTAAATGCAAAATAAACCCCCTCAATTATAGCATTATATAATAGAAAACCGCCAGTGTCAAGGCGTGCTAGGAGCAAATAAACGTGCTAGGAAGAAGAAACAACACATTTCATTTTCACCCCCCACCGCCAATTTTGCTGTGGAGTGAGGGCCGTGGACACAGGGGGGTTCTTAGTAGCCCTCCCTTTCAGTCGGGCACTGTTTCGCTAGATCAACATGATGCGCTGCGAAATTATAAAGTAACTCAAACGACATATACCTATGACCATTAATCCCACAATTAGCCCCCAGGAACCACAGTCGGGGGGTCTGGGTACGATACAGCCCAGGAACACGCATATGCATTCCCTATACTATACACTTTGTACGGATTACTACCTATACGTGTACATATTCTATCTAACAAAGATAACACAACTACTAAACTTGCTCCCAAGGTTTCCTTAAGCATGCTAGCCTCCTAGAACTTATGCCTTCCCTGCAACTAAATCTCAGCAGATCCCTCCACGTGCTTGTGGAGGGCTTCGTATGCACGGACGCACTCATGGGTGGTGCCCCTAATAGCCTTATAGGCCCGTATCTCCTCCAAAAAATTTAAGTCCGATCCCTCCATAATTGAATGGTTTCTGGCTACGGGTTGCTGACCGGCCGCCGACCCGCCAACTGTTGGTTACTGGTTACTGGTTGCTGGCTGCTCGTGAAGATGGCCAACTTTCGCCCTAGGCCCTCCCGAATCTGCTATATACTGCTTTATGCCCGAATGAACATGTAACTTCACCTCTCAGAAGCCTAAAGAAGAAATATAAGAGGCTCAATCCAGCTAATTAGCTTTAACCCAATGATAAACCCTACGCTTTCAAAGCTACTAAGTTCTACTAGTATTAGGAACTTCCCCACCTACAGAATAGTTAGTTGAGTAGGCGGGGACATTGATGGCTTCCCGCAGTTATAGCCCTTGTTCTAGCCCGAAAAAGGAAACATCGGTGTAGTATCAAGATACAATACTACAAAAAATACAGCTGTCGTCCTGTAAGTAGTAAAGCGCAGCCTTGTGGTGGAGTATTTCCCGGCGTGGACGGCTTCCCGGCGCGAAACGTTAATACTCAAGTCGGTTAGGGGTTTGTAGTTTACTCTATTGCAGCAGGCAACCTATTCTAAATTTATATGAATGATTAATGACACTCCACAGTATACAGAGTCTCACGATGAATCATGCGTTACCCAGTTCACCTGACGGTTTCCTATCGACACTTTAAGATCGTACTAGAAGGCCATTATCTTAGCTCGCGCCTTTTCAGTATTGCTTTATATACAATTATTGAACACCCCTTCAATATCAGTGTCAATGCCAAAGGATTGCAAGTAATTTCGTGGGGCTCGACATCGCTGCGGTGGTTTTCTCTAATGTCGTTCTGAGTGCATCACTAATGTAGATACTAATGAGAGAAGAACTTACTGGAGCATGTAATTCGATAACTGGCATTGTTATCCAATTTAGTACTTTTAATTAAAAACCTATACTAGTCCGCTATCCCCCGCTCGGTTACCTGATCTCCGACGCTAGTAAATACAGCCTTGAGCGTAATATATATATTACCAGTCTGGGCTTGGGCGTTCAAGTATTAAAGTTTCAGCGCATCAACCTAGTAGGATGTGGTTAATTAAAGCCCTTCAATGAATTCAGAATCTCCTTTCCCTAGAGGGTGCTCTGTTTCAACTCTCGATACCAGCTCCTTATATTTCTCGCTCCTTGGCCTGATGGTACATTGGTACGGGATTGGATGCGATACAATTCCCGGTAGCTGCCCTACCACAGGCTCGATGTCCTTCCCTTCCAAGTCAACTGCTTTGCCAATGTGAAACGCAGCAAGGCTCTGCGCTATCATAAGAAAGATGTTTGCGTCCGCGAGGTACCGCCCTGGACAAATTCTTCTACCAAACCCGAATACATACTTACGAGGGTCGAGTTCGCTTGGCCCAAGAAATCTCTCTGGAATAAATGATTCCGGCTGTTTGTAAGTAGCTGGATCGATTGCAAACCATGCTATGGACGGCAAAATAATCGATCCCTTGGGAATTCGGTAGCCCCGGAATTCATCTTCCTCGACAGAAGCATGAGGCAAACTTAACGGCACGATTGGCATCCAACGGAGTGTTTCGCTAAACACCGCCTCAATGTAGGGTAGGTTCTCGCGATCATGCAAATCAGGTAGCCTTCCAGCGCCGATTACACGATCAATCTCCCTCTGTGCCTTCATTTGCACCTCTGGGTATAGTGACATAGCTAGGAAGAAGTTGCTAAGCGAGGCAACTGTGGTATCTGAGCCCCCACCATATAGTGCTACTGCGCTATTCTTAATCTCTTTAATCTCCGCTAGGCTTGGATTTCCATATAAAAGGCCAGCAACGTAGGAATCCTTTTGTGAGCCTTGTGCCATCTGTTTCTCGGTAAAGTCGAAGGTTGTATTAATCGCTTGCATATATGTCGCGCGGTAACGTCGGGCGGTGGATTTAAATCCTGCGCCTGGAAACCATCCAGGCAAGTACTTGAGCCATGGAATCATATCGACAAGCCATACTCCTGCAACCGCTGCATCGCAGAACTCAGTCATCAACTGTGTGACAAGGTTGACTAAGGGGTCGTCGCCGCTTGGATTGACTTGGTATCCGTAAACCATGTCAAGTGTGAATGATGCTGCCTCCCTATTAAGATGCCATCAAATCTGAATATTTCATTTCAATCACATAGGCAACGGAGATTGGGCTTTGAACTAACAGTTGAAGGTTTTTGTGAAGGGTTTGAGGGCTATTCATTGTTTGTAGTAAAAACCGTCGAACGTGGGACTCGATTGACGGAAAGAATTTAGTGATCAAATTCTTGGATCCAATCTGTTTTGCTACCATTTTACGTTGCATGCGAAGGCGATCATTATATTCCATCATAGCCGTCGAATCTTTGTATCCAATCCTGAGACGGTGATGTGTCAGTTAAATATATTATGTCGTCAAATCATGAAATTGGAGCTCGCTGTACATTTCAGAAGCAAATTGCATGGTGGGTCTCGACGAATACTTGGCTGATCTTTTATCCAAAAGCTCAGACGCAATATCTCTGTCGTGAATCAAGATTACTGTCTGACCAAATACGGTGACAGAGGAAATAGGTCCGTAGAGGTTTTTATGTTTTAGCCAATGCTGCCATTCTACACAGGTTGTTGGTGGGAGATCAGAGATATTCCCAAAGATCGGGAGGCCTTTGGGACCCGGAGGAAGAGGAAGTTTCCGTAAATTCTTCGCTGAAATCACTTTCCGTAGGAATAATACGAAGCCCAAGAGGATGCTACTATAAATTATTAGCCCCCCGCTTATGAAATCATCGACGGAGAACATTTCGGTTGTTGAAGCGGATTAACAAAACTCCTCCCCAAAAATATTATGATTCGGTCGTTGGTCAGAGGAGAACCCTTGGATGCCCTATAGCCACCCAGACCCTCATACAAGGGCAGTTTGGAACTTTAAATATACCCCAGCTTTTCACAACACAACGGCGACTTCCGGACAAGCCAATACTACGTCAATTCAGGATCTTTCAACTGCACGGCGTAACGTAACATCTATATCTCCATCTTCTATGTGGGACTCAATTGATTAATCTAGAGGCATATATGCGTGCATGTACATTCGACCTAAATTATTATTAGTTCGTGGAATTCGTTCGCTCCCGCAATAGGTCGTTAGTTTACATTCCGCACTAGGAGGGGGGCAAATATATTTGTGAAACGATCGATTCGAGTTTGACTCAATGTTGCTGACTACGAAAGTCAGGGTATACATTGAAGCACCACTCATGCTTCCAAGCGAGCTCGTAAAAACATAAGACACTTAGTTGTTTTAACTTAGACTAGTTCTGGTCTTGATATTAACCTCAGATTCAGGTTATGGCATGGGTTGGTCGCGGTTCAATTGGAGGGGCGCCTTCGTGGATGGCCCGAAAGCTTAAAAGTTTTTTCCATGTGGAAATCGCCGTCCAGTGAAAAAAGTCGGAGCCAATAGGTCCGACCATCGATTATGCTCCAATAGGTCTCTAAAAGACGAAATTCTGAAAGGCCGCCACCCTTAATATTCTTATAGCTGCATGGCGGCTAGCTCCGCCCGAAACATACTCCGCACAAAATGATAATAACCTAGCCACCGATAATGAACTGGAGCTTGTCTGAGGCTTTCCGAATGTACGAATGACCTGGGAGACAGGATGTGGGGGGATGACGTCAGAGGATGGTGAATTAGCGCGATCTTATTTTGGGCTACTTTCCGAACTTATATACGGGTGGGCCAAATAGGGACTAATCCTCCCCACCCCAAACGGGTCAAAGTCAACCATGCATCCTTTTCGTGGTCGACAACTATATGTAGTTGGTAACTGAGGATACGGGATGTAGGATCGCTAAATCTTTCTGAGACATGAGTGCGTTTGGCGCCTTTCAGATGCGGCTTCCTTCGGAACAGTCTAAAAAATCGCTTAGGTACTACTATGACTGCCCTCAAACTTTGAGGTTTTGATCAAACAGCCTACAAAATGGTGGGATACGATGACCATGAATGCAGTGAATGTACCTATCAACCAATAATTGGGAATTTGAGATATACCGCCTCTTAATTTGGCCTGTTCCAAAATGGCCTGCGTTGTTGAGGCATGTTGTCGCGTATGTTCAACGAATTCATGACTACTACGTGCATCAGCTCTCAAACTAGTCTTAAGAATCTCACGATTGGCCAATTGGGGCTACAGACTAGGTGATGGCAAAACCTCACACGGTACGACTAGATGTCGGTTTTAGAAGGTAGCTTTGTTCTAATGGCGCCTATGAAGTGGTATTAGTCGGGGTCGACCAAGTATCCCAAACACAACTGTCCCCGAAGTATTCCGAGATGCGGGACTATTTATGCATAACATTCCAATACATCTGACTACCAGTGTTTCGATTCTATAAAGCGCCACAGTTGTCCAATCTAGAAACCTAGCATGTGATATCGAACGAAAACATTAATGTTATTTGGTTCTTGCGCGGAGAGTGAAGCTGAATAGGAAATCCCACCAATAAAAAATAAATACGCTAGCATTTGATACGAAAAGCAGGAGACAACGCTATAAAAAAATGAGTCTGCCATCCATAACATATTTGGGACGTGAAATTGAATCTATTGATTTGGTCGGTTATCAGAGTCGATGGAAGCGATATTGTGGCCCTTCGCCCAAAGACTTTCCAACATTTGCCTATAACGCTGATGAGCCGCGTTGCCATTAATATTTGTATTAACACTAACTGACTTGAGCTCAATCCCAACACCGCCAGGGAATCCCGGGGCCAAGCGGGAACGGCAATCCAACATAACATATGCCGCTCGCAGAGATTTTTGGCGATATATTCTAAAAGGCTCGCCCACATAATTCTAAAACGTGACACTAGATCATCTAAAAGGGTAAATTTTGGGTTTTGCTAATATTCTTGACGTAATCAACAACCGTTCAACCGCAACCTACAATCTCACAACTAAATCCAAAGTAGCTGCGCTGGAACGGCAAAGATTAAGTACTAACAGCCGATCACGAGACTAATAGAATAATCAACTACGCACCTTAACGTGAACAGTAAGGGGGATGCCACCGCAATTAGTTGAGATAGACTTCGTGAGCGAATGATACAACGACGATTGCATTGCGCACTTAACCTTCTATTTCGAGAAAATTGCTGCATGTCGATCCCGGTGTCGGGGAAAATATCAAGACGATTAAACGAAAGCTATTGCTGGAGATATCTAATTGCAATCCCTGTGACTGTAAGATTTCGACTTGCAATTTCTGACCGCATGGCAAATCTTCAGCACATTCAGGACCTATGGATGACTAGTTTTTCTCTCTAATATTCGGAGAACATCCTTTCCGGCATCGTAGGTAAGTAAGTGCTTAGGTATAGAGAAACATTCGTGCCATAAACCTCCAGGAGAGAACAATACTATCAAGTATATAACTAGCGTTGCTATGAGACTGATTAGATTGATAAATATTTGGTACTGATATGAACCGCTTTACTGTTAAGGGAGCGCATGCTCAATATCCCGACATGTGTGTTGAGTGAACAGAATGGCATGAAATATACAGGGGGGGACTTCTAAAAACCGATCAAGACATCCAATACAAGTATACGTGAAGCTATTGCATTCCTGACCCACGAAGGTAACTTTGGGGTCCAGAGATAATATCGTTTTGTAAATATGAACGTGCGGTCTGTGTCCTGAACTCTCCATGTATGCTTCGTGCGGGTGAACGTGTTGCGAACAACGACAACCAACCATTCTCGGATCGTACGGTCTCGTGATCATAATTGATTCCAGCCGCGACGTCGACATGCGCCTCAAGCAAGACAATTACTTACGGCGACCGACACGAGCCCCGTAGCTGCATTGAAGTTACCTCCGGATACGGTATTAAGTCTGTCATAAGCGCCTTGTGCGATTTCCAAGGTAGTGCAGTGATAATCGGCGACGAAAAACCAGACTGCGAGCAGCCCGTTGGAGTTCTGGGCCCGGAAGCACGCGCCGCAGCCTGTTTGCGTGCAGCCCACCGACCACCCGGCAAGCCAAACGTTTGTCTTTAATTTGCTGTAAAGCTTGGCACCAGTTGCGGGACTAGTGAGGGAATAGGTTCCAGCCAGACCAGCGCATTTGCTATATGGAAGATGGAAAGCCGGGGTTGGATTCTTTCCGAACTTTGGGTTCTTGACCACCCCAGTTATAGCGGCCGATACGGTGCAGGGGAGCACGAGAAAGAGGAAATATACGAAGAGCCGAAAGAACATTTTGTTGTATAAGTACTTGGTTTTATATTGTGCAAAACCTTGATAGGGAGGCTCACGTAGATATGTGACAATGGGATAATGATTATCTAGGCAGCTATTATCTTCTGTGGCGGTTTAGGCCTCTATATATACTGCCCTACGTAGGTACTTGGATATACTTCTGCAGCCCTGCATAGTTGCTCCTAATTTCTTACTTTACCGCAGGACTTCGGCTACTTCCCTTTTTTTGAGGCCTATTGCTTTTTTTTTCATCTTAATACGCACGTTCGTTTTTACCATTGCTGTGATCGAAAAATATCGTAAGGGCGGATTACAGCCTATTAGCCAGATCAAGATATGTATTATCTAGATACCGGTAAGCTACGCCGAAAACGCCCTGTGATTCCTATGACGAGCTACTTTTGTTGATTATTTCGGTGCCTATTAAGCTGCATCTTTGGTTTTCTATTCTTCTCTCGTAAGATTTCGTTAGTCTATATTGCTTTTCTCTTACCAGGTTGCCTAGTACCCCAAGACTAAACTCACTAACCCGCCAGGAATAAGAGCAATAGACAAAAATTTTTTATGCTAACTCCGATGTTCCAGTCGGGAACTTCCAGGCCCAGGTTATGGCCCGTGAGGTAACGATCAACTTAAAATAGTCCCATAGTCTAAATTAGAGCAAGAAAAACCAAAGTCAGCAAATTGCCCCGAATCTAGCGAGGCCAACGCGCATCGTAATACCGCATTGATGCACTTAACTCTCGCATTGACGAAATATACCTCCAATGGAAGCGTTGGTCAAAGCCCCGTAATCTCGGCCATTCTAAAAACCAGCGCAGTTACCATATGTAAGGCCAGCCCGTCCATCTCGATCAGGGATAGAGCAATCTATAGCGCCCTGGTACTCGGTCTAATGCGGGCCGACCAGCTAACCAAAACTTAAGCATCTGTGTGTTTGAGTAAGTGGCCTATCCTAGAATCCACAAACTAGGTGCACGTGGGGACCGTTTTTTAGTACCCATATTTTGGCGGGACACGGATATGGCGGCCAAAATCAGTCAGAAGTATATATTACAACTCCTTCCGTAAGAGAAGCTCTGCCCAATCAAATTTAATTATTTCACCAAAAAACAATATTATTATGAGAAAATCAGAAAAATATATATTTGAAGTGGGGTATAAACATCTATTATATAGCAAAACTATAATAAATAATATTTGCCCGCGTAGGCTAGCTTTTATAAGCTTGGTAGCTGATTTACGGCTACTACACTAGTTCACAGGCTAGTTCACAGGCTAGTTCACAGGCTAGTTCACAGGCTAGTTCATAGTCTGATTTTGCAGGCTGGTAAGCTCACAGGCCAGTTCACAGGCCGTTCATAAGCCGGTTCACAGGCCAGCTCGTAAACCAATTCACAGGCCGGTTCGTAGGCCAGCTCACAAGCCAGTTCGCAGACTTATTCGCAGGCTTGTTTACAGGCTGGCTGTAGAATTAGCATAAACTTATTAAATTAATGCTTTTATACAGCATAACTATGCTAAATTAATACACTTGAGCTGGTGGTGCTGTTGACGCTAGTGTGCCAGGATTGTAATATAGATATGTGCTTCTGACCGATTTGGGCCACCATACACGGATTTCAACAGTTTTATGTTGTTTATGCACATTAGCACACGAAATAGCACACATTTGGATTATGGAAAACAGCAGGGCCACACCTTAACCCATGCCTCTCCCGCTGCGGCTTGAATTGAGCTAAACTTTGATTTGAGGGCTGGAGCTAGTGAATTCAAGCATCATGGTTGATACAAGCCCTCGAATTGGTTTAGTTTCTGCCTAGTAGCATATGTGCATGTTTCAAACCCACCTAGCCGAGGTGGATACTTTTTAGATTTACTCAAAGTGATATCAGTACATGGAACCTTAATTAGACCCGAGCGGACCAAACTTTATTTTAGCGATATCCTACGTTCTACTTCCACCCGCCCGCCACGAGTCTTATGTGGGCCGGGACCTTTGGCATACAGTATTCTAACTTAATCAACCTCTTTGATCACGATATTCAACAGCTTCTACTATGAGCACCATCGGCGACACCAACCGCTAGTCTACGCCTAGTCAGGAGATTTTCGGACGTGGGCCGAGCGTTTTGGAGTTGCTCGGCTTACTCACATCGATAGCCAAGCAATTGCTATGAACCCCGTGTTTTCCCATGGGCCACTAAATGGGTTTTCAGATTCCTATGCTATCTGCGCCAAGAAAATAGAAGACCCTGCTATGTTTTACCATACATGCGTTGTGACCATGGTCTTAATACGGCATAGGAAAATAAGCAAAACAACAGACAAAAACCAATACTGGGAATGAGACAAATAAATAGCAAAGTTTTGATATGAACATGGGTAAGCGGAGTTGCATTTCCCTCTCCACGGGATTTCTTACTGAGGCTAGGTAACTTTTTAGCATATATGTCCGCCTGAGAACGAGGATTGTATGACATCATGCGTATTCATAAATGCACCCTGCATGCATGCAATGTGGGCGTCGCACTCCAAGGCTCTAGGTGCGCTTTAGGACGTCCTGGGTAGAATCGCGGGTCCAATGGCGGTTACATACAACGCGGTTGCTGGTAACCGTATCTATAGTTTTCGGCGATCTAAAGCTTGTCCAAACACGAAAATATTGGGTTAAAATGTAAGGATATTATAGCGGTAGTGTACCGATCATTAATCATCCCGCTCAATCGCTGGGGCTTGGAAGAGATCTTCTACTTTTACCTTCCTTTTCCGCGGGATACTAAAAGAAAGCCAACCATAAAGCCTGCTTTCTAGTATGTGCTAGCAACCAAAGATGCGGTGTCCGCTTTATGCAAGCTTTGGCACCATGGTTAAGTATGATTTGAAGCAGCTATTTAGCGGTCATATCGAGAAGTTGCCTCTAGATTCACGAGTTCAATTAGGGATTTGGCCGTTGAGACCGCTCTCGGTCGGAACGGAGTGTCCCGACTATATCCATCTGCTTAGGAATCAAACAGGGACATCTATCTCCGCGGGCAATTCTCGCTCATGAAATCATGACGGTATTGCATATATGGAACTTCAAAAAAACAATAATCTAGGCCCAAAGCTCGAAACAGTACTTATAACCGACGCACGATGCCTATGCTAGCATGCTCCTTTCAGTTCCTCGATATTCTTGCCGAGTTAATTATTGATTTTCCGTTGTGGGCCCCAAACGGCTTCTAAATCTCTAGAGAAGATGCACCTAAAAAAAGAAAATCTAGAGTTGTAGGGAAACTTTTCAGGGAGCGTACACGGGGTAAACACCAATACTACCGAGTTTATACGTAAAGTACAAGGTCACTCGTATGCACCGGTAAAGGCCTCGAATAGCTTAGATTCCTACAAGTTGTTGATGTTAATGTATTGTATATATAGTCACTTGAATCACCTAAAGTCAAGAAACATATCCCCAACATCAACTACTACCTCACCACTTCATCAAACCACAGCGCGAAGATCCCGCCAATCCCTAGAATCATATTTTTAAGCAAAATGTTTTTTAACATCATAAATTATACTCTTCTGTTCCTCGCTGCCCCATATATGGTCTCTGCTCTGGTAGTAAACTCAAACACTAAATACGCAAAGAACCCATCGCCGGCATGGCAGATTCCTTATGGGGTTTGCCATGACGTTTCTACGAAGTTCGGCGGCTACACCACTGGCACTCAGTTTTATAGTAATGTCTTGAAACCAGGTGTCTGGCTAGGTGGCACCCCGTTTGGTGGTTGCAGCGGGAATTCGATGTGTGGCCAGTGCATGGAGGCCCGCAATGCGACACACGGTCTCGGAGTCCTGTTTCTCATTGTCGATTATGAATGCGGTTTTCTTACAACAGCCCCTGGCGCGGTGACCGCTCTAAATGCCTTACCCGGCGAAGTCGAAGGGCTGGCCGGGAGACCTCTCAGCTACTGCTACGCCGATTGCGTTCCTACTCCAGATTTGTGGGGCTGTCAGTAGGCCTCTTAATATGAACCAATAAGCGCGCAAGTTTGTACGAGGCTCTCTATATACCTGTGAACCCACAGGAATACCGCATTATTGGGTTTCATCCCACCCCTTTGGAAGCGCAAGTTTCGCTTGTTACTTCAAATTTCTCTGCATCGTCTCACGAACCATATCCGGGAACCTACCCCACCATTTCCCGGTATCCAGGTGCACTTAAAACATCTGTGTTTTGACCTCGATTTTTGTCGGGTGTCGATATATGCTTTCGTTTTCTCTGAGCTAAATACCTTAAATGTAGAAGGAACTTGAGATATGGATGTGGACTTGTAAATTAGACGCAAAATTCGATACTCATGCTAATAAACTTTATAACCAAAATCAAAACTCTTGGGGTCTTGCCTGGCATCGAACACTTCGCAACGAGTATGAAGTGTTGCATTTTCGACGGTTTGGGGCACAACTATGTACATATTAAATTTAGATTCTAGCATCGTATCCTGAATGAACATCCTGTTTGATTTCGTTGGACTGTAGTTGCAAGAGAAATACGTTGTTAATGCAAGGAATTCCCGACTGAGATAGGCGATTTGCCTATTAGTAGGTTAAAGAGTAGGCTCGTAAATAGGTTCACAGGCTCGTGTGTTGGATTTGTATTGGGTTTGTGTTGGATTTGGGCAGGTTCGAGACTGCGGGCAGCAAGGCTTACGAGGGGTCATAGGGACACTTTTTGTGCCATGTGTGATTTTCTTAATTTTACTGAATCCAACGCATCCAACACAAAACGAACTCGTTCAAATTTAATTATTTTATTGTTTTGACAACTGGAAACGTAAATAATTAAGTTTAATAATAATATATTTCAAATTCAAAATAAAAAAACTTGTTTTGATGAAGTTATAAGTGTTTTAATTAATTTGAGTATCAATTCGTTATTTCGTTTTCGTGTTGTAGTCAATCGGTCGGCCCAGTCGCGGAATCAAACTGTAGTTGTGAACTGACACAACACAATTCGCGCGCAGTCAGTCAGCCCACAAAACCAATCTATTCGCTACATGCTAGCTAGCTAGGTACCTATTTTAGCTACTTAAGTATACTATAAAAGAGTCTGCTTATAAGCAGTTCAATAAATAAATAAATAAATAATAGTTATTTCATAGGCTGGCTAGCTAGCTACGGTTTACAGGTCGGTAGGCTGTTGCTTGATAGCTATCGATAGCGGGCGTTGTGTTGGATTAAGAAAATCACACATGGCACAAAAAGTGTCCCTATGACCCCTCGTAAAGGCTAGAGCAGATTCGTCTTGAACCCAAACGGATATGTTTGTGTTACCACGAATCTGCAGCGTTGGACACTGAACCTGATCCTGGAAGCTCAACCTCCGCTTCATGGCTCTAGATGTTACGCGCGTAGCATTGAAGTCGTTGATTCCACGCTCTCGTAGGATAAGCGACCGAAATCGGCGTCTAGAGTTTTATGTGTTTGAGCCTTCAGGTAAAAGCTAGTTTGCCATTTATGTCTTGAGGGGAGGCGGTCACAGTGCTGGATGGTGGGCAGGGCGGTGCACACGCTGGTAAGCTCAACGTGATGCGAGATTAAATACATACATCTCGATCTATCTAGCATACTTAGTTAGGGATAAAAAAACATATATCCCAAGATTACTTCTTAAATATAAAAATGTCGTGAAGAAATTTCGACATGATACGTCGAGACCAAAAAATTCAACAACCACGTGATAGCCATGCTGTATCAAGGATCTCGGCTTTCTTTAAGGCGCAAGAGGGCCCGGGGTCTTTTAAACCGCCGTAAATCCGACTCCTCTAACTTAATGTTAGTGGACGTACCCTATTCAATAATACGTATTTGGTTAGATTGCTTTCTTTAAGTCGGGGCGAAGGCCTGCCACCCCGGTCTGACTCCGGCTGAAAGAAAGCCCCGGCCGCGACTCAGATTAGTTATTAAATTAGGCATGAACCTTGCTTTTCAGAGAGCCTCGCCAGCCTGTGATTGGCTAATACAGCGCGGCTGGACGTCAGAAGACGGCTGCCATTCGAATTCTTGTAGCCCTCCGATTCAAAACTAAAAATCCCCACGTTTAATTTTTACCCCTCTGTGGTCATAGTTTCGATCTACCGTCTCGCAGAGCCCTCCCCAGAGTTTCACACCCCTCGGCCACCGTTCCGAGTCACTTAGCCCCTAGGCGATAACTTTCTCTAGCGACATCACTTGCAATAGATAGAGCCTATGTTGATATCTGGCTCCACAACCGAGATCGAGACCGGGGTGTACCCAGGCTTCTCCACATCTAGCCTCGAGAGCCAGCCTCCACAAATCGACCCAGCCTCACCCTCATCCTCCCGTCCAAAATCCCTATCCTACGATGACTACACTGTGGGGTGGATATGTGCGCTATCGGAGGAGCTGACGGCAGCGAAAGCGATGTTAGAGGACAAACACCCAAATCTCCCTAATTTGTTGCCCAAGGATAGTAATACATACGTCTTGGGCTCCATTCACGGGCATAACATCGTTATCGCCTGCATGCCGGAAGGTGTGCTCGGTAACAATCACGCGGCGGCAACCGCGATCCAAATGGTCAATACCTTTCGGTCTATTAAAGTTGGCCTTCTGGTTGGCATCGGCGGTGCTGTATCGCCTCAGGTTAAACTCGGCGACGTCGTGGTCAGCAAACCGGATGGAACCCACGGTGGAGTGATCCAATGGGATCTCGGCAAGGCGGAAAGTGGGGGCAAATTTACACGGATTGGCATGCTGAACAGGCCTCCAAAATTGCTGCTGACCGCCATGGGAGTCTTAATTTCCGAGCATAAGCTAGACGGAGCAAACATAGAGCGACATCTGGACGACTTGAAAAGGCTCTACCCAAACTTAGGGCCAAAATACTGGCAGCGCGGTAGACCCTCTCGCCGTCGGAACAAGCGGAAGCTAGTGTTATCCATTGTTTTCGCGGTAGCCCTAGGGCCGTTTGCATATATTCTTGGCTGTTTGCTGTCGGTCCCCCTGACCGCTATAATAGGGTATTTAATACTGATACTCGTGGCCTCTCTCGCATATTATTTTGACGGCTCGGCACTTGCACCCGTAGGCCGTGAGGCTGAGCAAGAGGAAAATAGACGGGTGACTATTCACTATGGCCTGATCGCGTCAGGCAATCAGGTAATCAAAAGCGGCACACTCCGCGATAGTCTTAACCAGCGGTTTGGCGGGACTGTCCTATGCGTTGAAATGGAAGCGGCGGGGCTGATGGAGGATTTCCCATGCATTGTTATCCGTGGCATAAGCGACTATGCCGATTCATCAAAGAATGACGACTGGCGTGAGTACGCTGCGACTATAGCCGCGGCTTATGCAAAAGACTTTCTGAGATGTTTACCGGTGAGCGCTGTTGTCAAGGAACTTCCCACGAGGGATTGTCTAAGTCAGGGTTAGTTTTTTCTTTCAAGTTCTATACTCAAGCTGTAAATCGCGCGTGGTAAAATACGGGCCTCGAGGTTAAATAGGATTACTTACGTATATTGAGATTGTAGTTCACGATAACGTGGTAGAGGTGAAATCCCTACTAGAGAAAGATGAACAACGTAAAATCCTTAAATGGCTAACACCGATTGAGTACAACCTTCAACACCACGACATTACCCAAAAAAGGCGGTCAGGAACCGGACAATGGCTTCTAGAATCCGATCAGTATCACGAATGGTTTCAAAACCGTAAGCGGATATTATTCTGCAAGGGCATCCCCGGAGGAGGAAAGACATTTCTCACGTCAATCGTCATCGATCATCTATTACAATTCGACAGCTATTCGGCCATCGGTGTCGCATATATATATTTCGACTATAAATGGACCTACGAACAAACAATCTACAATCTACTCGCAAGTTTACTAAAACAGTTAGCACATCGTCAGCGTCCCTTTCCCGAACATGTGAAAAGAATGTATGATCGCCACGAAAGCAACAAAACATGGCCACCGACAAATGATATCATCGAAGCTCTTCGAACCGTGGCTACTGCGTATTCAAGGGTCTTCGTCGTCGTCGACGCACTTGACGAATGCCAAGTATCCGATTACTGCCGAAACAACTTTCTCTCCGCCATCTTCGAACTTTATACGGAGTGTGGGATAAATATATTTGCCACTTCTAGGAATATTGAGGAGATTGTTGAACGATTTAAGCTTCAGGGTAGTACAGTACTTGAGATCCGTGCTCATGCGGAAGATCTGCGAAGCTATTTGGACCATCAAATAAACCAATCACAAAATGAAATGCTGCAGAAGGATCGCGAAACAATTGTAGCTAGGATCGTAGAAGCAGTTGATGGGATGTAAGTACTACCTGCTACTAGAAAATTAAAATTAAAATGAAGCCTATAATCTTATAGATGCATCCACCTAGGTTTCTCCTTGCCCGGCTTCATTTTGAATCGATAAAAAATAAAACAACGACGAAAAAACTGAGGGAAGCGTTAAAAACGCTTGCGACTGGGGAGTCAGCATATGATAAAGCCTATGGAGAAGCTATGGAAAGGATTAATAATCAAAATTCCGATCTTAAGCTTCTGGCTCACCAAGTTTTATCATGGATCGTCTGCGCAGAGAGACCACTGAGGAAGCTGGAACTCCAGCACGCACTTGCAGTCGAGCTAGGAGTCAACCAGCGCGAACTTGACAACGATAATTTCCCTGGAGTTAATACTATGATCTCGGTGTGCGCTGGATTGGTTACGATTGACGAAGAAAGCGATATAATTCGGCTGATCCATTACACCACACAAGAATACTTTAATGGAGCTTGGAAGGGAATGATTTTGAATATTCATAACGATATTGCAAAAGTATGTGTTACCTATTTGTCATTCGAGATGTTCGATACAGGTCCAGTTCCAACTGAAGGCGTCTTATACCGCTACGCAGCACAAAACTGGGGGCACCACGCTCGTAAATCCTCGGTTGAGACCACAGAACCAATCATATCAGGGTTCCTTAAAACCCCGAAAAGGGTATCGGTTTCCAGCAAGGCCTTGGGAGTAGCACAGGATGAAGATTTCAATAACTTTCCGCCAACAAAAATGACGGGAATGCACCTTGCAGCATATTTCGGTTTACGGGAATACGTAGACCAATTGTTGCACAAAGGCGCTAGCCATCTTACTAGGGATACTTACGGCAAAACGCCACTATCGTACGCTGCACAATGGGGCCACGCCGCCGTTGTGGAGCTGTTGTTGAGTAAGGGTGCCGATTGGGAGGTTAAGAACAGTTATTACGGTCAAACGCCGCTAGTTCAGGCTGCGGCGCGGGGGCACGCAGCTGTTGTGGAGTTATTATTAAATAAAGGGGCTGGCCTGGAGACTCAGTTTACAGCTGATGGCCAAACGCTGCTATTGATAGCTGCGGAGAATGGATGTACTAATGTTGTGGAGCTCTTACTACGTGAGGGTGCTAATCGGGATGCCAAGAATATGCACAATAAAACAGCACTCTTTTTTGCTGCAGAGAAGGGGCATGCTGCTGTCGTAGAGCTATTGTTGCGTGAAGGTGCCAATAAGGAAGCGAAGGACACAACCGGTCAGACGCCGCTATCATGGGCTGCAAAGAAGGGGCACACCGCCGTTACGGAATTATTATTACGCGAAGGTGCCGACCAGGAGGCTAAAGACAAGGCTGGTCAAACGGCTTTGACATGGGCTTCAGAAAATGGGCATGTTGCTGTTGTAAGAGTACTTTTACAGAACGGCGCCGACCAGGAGGTCAAAGACAATGATTATAGTCAAACCCCACTATCGAGGGCTGCAGAGTGGGGGCATACCGCGACCGCACGGTTATTACTGCGTGAGGGCGCTGACCGGGAGACCAAAGACAAATATGGCCGAACGCCATTACTGTGGGCCACAGCAAGGGGGCACATCGCCGCCGTAAAGCTATTTCTGCGTGAAGGGAGCGATAGGGAAGCCAAGGACAACAAGGGTCGAACGCCTGTATCACTAGGTGCGGAGGAGGGACATACTGAGATCGTGGAACTGCTGCTACGTGAGGGTGCTGACCGGGACGCTAAAGACGAAGATGGTCGGACGCCGCTATCGTGGGCTGCGGAGTGGGAACATATCCCGATTGTAGAGTTACTATTATGTGAGGGTGCTGACCGGGAGGCTAAAGACAACGACGGACGAACCCCATTATTGTGGGCTACGATACAGGGGCATGTTGAGGTCGTAGAGTTACTGTTGCGTGAGGGTGCTGACCGGGGGGTTAGAGACAAAGAGGGTCGAACGCTGCTGTCATGGGCTGTGAAGGAAGAGCATGCCGCGGTCGTGGAGTTGTTAAAAGAGCATCCGATTGTGAAAGTACATCCATCATAAGTCATTATGTCCTTCATTTTCTTCAAATTCTGCTAAATAAATTCCGGTATTGGCGGGCTACTGATATATATTAGTATATATTTGGTAGTTCCTAGGCCGAGAATCGCATTCTGTGATCTGGAAAGAGGAGTGTGGGTGCGTGTTCTGATCTAAATTATTACTGATAATTGCATCCAGGGCTCCCTAAAAGCCCTAACCGTAAGCCCCTAAACGCCCCAATATAGGCTTCCAATGCCTTAAAGATACCGGCGTAGATATATATCGATAATGGTATGTGGCATGTTTAACGACGGCAGCCGCTCCCTTGGCGCGGGTGACTAGCATAAAATGGAAACCTGTGTCAAGATCCACCCTGTGAGGATTATACGCGACTTCGCAGGCTAATAAATAGAGTAATTTTATTTGAGATCATGACACTAACAAGCAATTAGATGGAGAGATCGAGACGAGGCTCGTTTTGGTTAGAAATAATTGGCCTAATCTCCATCGAAGTATACATTAGGATGTTTCTTATCAACCTATAATCTCTAGGAGTCTTCAGTGAGGCCAGCACCCGAGCAGGATACTCGAATCAAACGCCTATATTAGGTAGCTATATATTGGGAAAAACAAAGGGGGACGTGGTTACCTGGATGGTGTCATCTGCCGTGCGCTAGCATTCTAGAGACATCGGGACCGAGACTGCTACATCAAGGACCTGCAAAGCCGATTCTATATGAAAGAAGTCTCGTGCTCTATGAGCCTGAGCTGACCCCCTAGATCTCAGTTCCTGCCCGAAAATATTCAATAGCGAGGAAAGATATTTTGAGACAATTAATCGGCGATGGTACACGAGAACCCAATTGATAGATGTGTAGAAATGTGAGTGTAATTGTACTTGGGTTTTCTCGCCAAATGCAAAACAGGCAGAAAGCATCCAAACAAAATCGAATACACATCCGGACTTCACCCAACAAATACCCTCCCTTTGTGACGTCTGGGAACGAGACTAGACTCCATCAACGAAAGATACTGGTCTTTTACAACAGTCATAAGATAGCTCAGGCGACCTATTTTCATTCTCTTGTAAGCATGGTTTCCTAGCAAGACCCTTCGCTAATTAGCCAAGTATGCGACAATATTACGCCGAGCGTACTAACACGGTCTTTTCGGTGGTAGGGTTCGATCGAGAAAGCCTTTCAAAAAAAAGATGTATACATTATGACTAGCCGATTTCCCGTTGAAAAGATCGGGCATCCGTCAGCGGGCGACGTCATGAAGTATTATAACCCCCGCCTCAGCCGATGATGTCCGCTATGGAATCGGTATCCACAGAAATGATGAGTGCTGGGAGACTTGGGAGGATTTTGCTCGACACAACCATAATATCGCCTATCCTCGACCAGAAACCGCTCAGCCAATGGCTGGCGAACGTTTTGAATCGGTCGTCCTCTGCAGTTTGCAGATATTCTATTATAGAATATACGTCAAGTTCCAGGGTGGAGGCCGCGATATCCGAAAGAGATATCGCGCGACGTTTACGCGTGCACAACATAAGGATTATCAATGGGCCGTGTGCGACCCGTAAGAGCTTGATGTTAGCTGTTGAGCTTTTGCAAATGAAGAAGGGTGCCTGACCACGCCTAAAACTTCTTCCAATACCAGTAAAACCCGCAGCAGTGCTCAATTGCGTAAGTTATCCCGGTGCCTGGGCCGACTGTTGTGGATTTAGCTCCTTTCACCGTTCTTCAATAGCTAACCGCAGTATCCTTTCCCTTTACTTAGAGTGGCGTGGGTTCCAAAAATCAAAAATAGTCCTTGCTTTAGCTTGCGAAGGATATATCAATGGGTATGGTTTCTTAACTACGAATCAGAAGACTGTTAAGTTCTGTGTCGGAACATCCGTTTCTTCGCCGCTTTGATGATTCTGAGGATGGGATCCTGCCCTCCAGCGGCGACCTTTTTAGTTCTTTGGGGTTTGATTTTTTGTTTCCGGCAGCTTGATGTTGTGTGACTGAAAGCTAGGAATGTAATTAGAAAAGAATAAGTTACTTTGACTGCCGCAAACTAATACCATGATAAAGCTTAGATTTTCTATAACTACCGTTGTAGCCTCGCAGCCAGAACGTCCGCCAGGCCTCCCAGTGCATGCATTGACGGGCTGGGCATGCACGCACGCACCACGTGGCCACTTCACATCAATGCAATTTCGCTCTTGAACAAGCTGTGGAAATAAGGTCAAAGCACTGCTGTATTCACTCTTAACTTTTATAGATTCGTCTCTAGTAAACCTGGAGATATAGCATCTCGAACCAAGGAATAAACGTATCCGCGAGGAGTGGGTTTTGTTCTATTATGTGTCTTGGCCGCCTTGGCGATGTCCCAAGGAATCCCACTGGATCCCACTAGATTCCACTGGATCCCACTGGATCCAACTCGATACTACTGGGCCCCACTAGACTCCTACAGATCCTGTTGGATCCCACTAGATTTAACTGGATCCTATTAGGTGTTGGTCCCATAATTCTTAAAGATGGGCTCTGGCCGATCGGGGGTTGTATGTAACTACTAGTCTAAAAAGCTAGTAACTAGACTAATAGCTAGTTTAGCAGACGGTTTAATAGTAATAGTAGAAGCGGCCCAACTTTCAGGCAACGACAGGTGTGGACGGGCGAGCTTTAAAAGACGTAGTCTTTACTTCACGGAGCGGGATGGGTTTAATATTAATAGCCGAGTCCTAATTGCTATCCACATCGTATCGTGGCTGTAGGCATGGCGGCTAATTCTCCCGGGATTGTACACGTGCATATGTAGCCGGCAGAGTAGCGTCTCTCTTTTTTTTTTCCTCTAGTTGCACGGCCATAATTTAATTATAAATTTAGTGTGCGGGATTTGTCCGGGCCTAGATCTAGCCTGTGCTGCTTGTAGGTACCCTCAATAGAGAGCTTTGAGTTCCATGTCCGTACGTAAATTATAAGGTTGATATTTCAACCAGTTCCGAAGATGCCGAAAAAGTATGGTTGTCGCAGGGAGCGCACTAGAGAAGCAACCGCGCGTCCGTTGTAGCAGAGACGCGGCACCAACTCTCACCCTCAGCAACAATATATGCAATAGCGCCATGTATTTCTCTATATCCCCATTCTTAACCGCCTACGGCATACGTGCCGCCCCGCTGAACCCGGCGTGTCTTAAGCTGCACATGGAAACAGGAAAACTGGAAGCAATTAAACCGCTCCGAACGCTTGAAAAATGTTTTATAGTTCATTTTCTTTCCCTTTAATCGTCAGAAAAGAAAGGCCTGGATGGACCCCGGAGGCTATTCTGACAGATTTAAGTGAGATAGTTATCGATAGGAGACAAGAGAAAGGAAAAAGGATTTCCCTAGCAAGCCTATGTTACGAAGTGGTAATAAAAATCGAGGCCAAGGCCGGGAGCTGATATCTCAGGCGGAGGCCCTACTATGATAGGTCCGCGAACCAAGGATGTTCCAGCAGTTCTTCCGCAGTTGGTCTCTTTACTGCGTCCCAGTGCATCATCTTGAGGAGCAGGTCTTGGAAGTCATTCCGCTCATTCTCTGGCGCAGACCTGACAACCCGGCAAAATCTTCCCTTCCTCGCTTCCGGGTCCCACATTCGCTCATTAGCTTCGACCTCGCCGAGAATAAGTTCTGAAAGCGGGGTTATGTCGTCGCTTTGAACTCGAGCCGTGACTTCACTATATTTCAGACGTCCTATATATCACGGGTCAATACAATACATCATATATGCCGTTGCGACGAATTTGATGAGATAGCTTTACCGTCATCGTTTATGTAGTCCTTTATCGCGCCTAGCTTGGAGACCACTTCTTTAGGGACAGGACCTAGTCGGTCTATCATATTGCTTAGTACCTGAAGTTGCTGGGGTTGAGCGTCTCCCAGTTCAACAGGATCATAAGTAAAGTGAAACATGCTATGGCCGACTAGCAGCTCGTATAATGTGCAGCCGAAAGTGAATATATCCATTTTGTCGTATAGCTCAGGAGATGGCAAGTCGAAGATAAGTTCTGGAGCTTGAACGCCTTTTGGAGTTGCGAAGAAATCCTGTTTTTGGCCCCTTGGGAAACCTAATCGGGAAAAAAATGAGATGATACAACTTCACCCCTGGCCTTCTCATACTTACAGGTGCCTAGGTCGATGAGTTTGAAGTCTGAGAACTCTGAAATATTGTACTTCTTAGCTTCACCAATGGTTGATACTTTTACTTCTGCAAACTCGCTATCCGCAGAGACTAGGTATGCTGGGGCATGTTCACCAGCTGGTTCTCCATCCAGTCTCTGGACCTCACATCGTCATTGGTCAGGGTAGTTGCTAAGGACCGTCTCCTCTGAAAGATCTGCTTTCGGATACGTCCCCAGTATATTGCCGATTCGGACATCTAAATACGGTTCGGATCAGTTTGAAGCAGTGACAGGGCGCAGATTGAAGACGAAACACTCTTACCTGAATGTACATAACCACATTTATGGAGACAATCTAATGCTAGCGGCTTTTGACATGCGAGCTTCTTCAGCAAATGAGGTGGACATAATTGACGATTTGCGAAAGGGTCAATCATTACGTCCATGACTAAGCAATCGTGTATACCATTGGGGCCAACATGATTGAACACCTCAGAAGGAAACACGAGATATTGATTGCCTGGATGTTTCTCGGACAACTTTTGTATTTTTTGTGCCTTTTCGCTCTCGAGGTCGTCAGAAGTGCTTGCAGCACATACCTTGATTGCCCGAAGTTTAGATAGTCTATCGAAAAACTATATCAGCGTGTGTGTATTATAAGCTTGTGGAAGAACGTTTGGCGGGAGCCACCTTTCATCTCGAGCAAGCCAAACCGTGGAGTAACTTCCATATCCCAATTTGCGGAGAATGGTATATCTATTGTCCATCAAGGTGTCTCCTAACACCACAGGATGAAACCCTCCCTCTCGGTAGTTCTCTACATTCTCAGCCACAAGATTGATATAATAATACAAGCGGGTGAACTCAACGGTGGCCATTTCGAGGCTCTTGGCTCTGCAAGTTTGTGCATGGATATGCTAAAAAACTAGATCTGTCAGTGTTCAGTGCTAGTATGCTAGAACACGAGGGACTGCCTCTGCGCCCATGCCAGATAGCATACCTCTTATGCTGAATAGATGATGATGGGGTCAGCCGACTAAAGTCGCTATTTCTAAACGATTGAGAAACGTTTCGTGATGTCTGGAAGCTTAATTGCGGAGGGCTCATAACCTATGATGGGTATATGATAATGGTTGATTTACCAGAGATTATGTCTAAACAACGCAGTTTGACCTCGAATTTCGAGCGGGGGATCAAATTATTGGCAAAAACCATTGATAATGGTGGGGCTAATATAATGGTTATGTTGGCGAAAGGATCCAAGGACCGTCGGCGCGTCGTGTAGGGGCTCTGTCAAAGAGCTTGCCCAAGGGCCGCTCGTCTGGCGTATTTTTAATCTATAATCTTGTGGATACCATTACGCGCATCCCTTACAATCGAACTGTTGAGCCCATCCGTTCTATGCCCGCGTGAGGCTTTTGATTTCGATCCAAGAGCTAGAGCGCTGCGGATATCATCATGGCATTTAGAAGGCCCAGTGGGCATTACAGGTGGTGTAGTGCAAACAAACTTGGTAGATTCTAGTATTTCAGAGCTTGCTCCTAACGACAGACAGTCCTTTCTCTTCCTACGATCGTGATTTTCGCTATAGGGCGAATGCACTCTCAATCCTGCAGAGATTATGGTACTCCAATGCCGCCTTTGCAAAATTTGCTTAATGGAAGTGGTTTTTTGGAGACGGTTCGCGGGCTCAATTGAGGCTGCTTCGAAAGGATGCATAATATATGGTGAGTCTCCATGAAAACGCAACAACGCCAACACATTCTCAGGTTTTAATCTAGTTGCTGGTCAGTTTAGCCTCACACTATAGGACGCTTCAGCTGATCAGAAGCAATGTTGACTATCCCTTATTTCAAGATATTCATGCTTGGGGTTAACGATGCTATTGTCTATTTAGAACTGAATCAACATGTTTCTCAACTGTCCACGTGTGTGGGTGTTGATAGCCCCAAACCCCAGAGGGTCTAGAACAGTGTATTATTAATTGTAGCTGAGAACTAAGCAGATTTAAGTCCCGAAACGGAATTTATATCGTCCCCTTCCCGGGCTGAAATCACCGCCAACATAGTCAACACCTCCGCATGTTTGGACGCGGAAAACATATCGGAACCAAAAGCCCGTTCGGCGTCGCTGTAAATTCTGATTGACGGTGCATGAGAGCGTCTAGGCCATAGTTTGGAAAAGAGACGACTATCGGGGGTGCCACTTTGGGTGGTAACACGGGCCCGGTCTCGAACAACCGCGCCTGAGAGATCCATCAAGGAGGCCAGACCGCGTCATGAAGTAGCCAATGAAAACTGCGACCGAAAGTGTGATTCAACACCAGCGGCTTACAACTGATAGGTAATGCGGGACATGAGATGTACAATTGATTATCCCGCACGGACTCTGTTTACGATCCTCTACCATCAAAACACTGTCCCTCGTTCGTTCTCCAAAGGGGACCCCAGACTCTAATATAGTATTTTTCGAATTTTGATTTTATATACGATCTCGTGTAGAGACTAATCTTTATACTACAGTCGATATAATACTACTCCTCAACAGCCCCTTGGACTCGGTATTGTTAATCAGATGCCCCTGTCGCGATTGATCCGGACCCCCGGCCGCCAACCTTAAACTCCATTCCAAATATGTCAACAGAATCATGGCCAGATGCATTTGAGAGCACGAGGAGCTACCCATCACTGCGTGCTACTGTCCCTAGGCCGAAGCTTAAAAGGAAAGCAAACATGACAGCTACAGTGATAAAGGGAGCATTCAGCGACGAATATTGGTCACAGAAAGCCGGGAACTGGAGCGATATTTTCCCGATTCAGAATGTTTTGACTTTGATACAGGTTTAGTAGTAGGCTGCTGGCCCAAACATACCTTTACAAGGCTGCTAATATTGAATTAGAAAGTCTGCGATAAGGTTTTCGACCAGCATCAGGACGATATGGTACGGCAGTTCCCTTACCGAAAACAAGGCAAGATCGTAAAAAATGCGATGTACACGGAATTCTTTATCCTCCTCGACCTAGAAGGGGCCCTGATCGGCGACGACTACAAAACCCTGATACTGGAAATGCTTGAAGCAACAGACTTTTCGAATGTGGACTACCACCAAAACAACGTTGGGTCAACGGCCCAGCCAGTTACAAGCGAGCGATGGTTGTTTGAGTATTGCATGCGTCGTACTTGGGACAACAGAATCTCGAGAGCAAAAACAAAGGACCCTCGAACGAAAAAGCGGATTCGAGGCATGGCCCGCTTTATCCCAGAGACGTAACTATCCCCGGCACTTGGATCTTTTTGCGGGACCTGGTAGTATAGTCTCGCTAACCCTCTAGCTTAGTCATGCGAGCGTTAGTGGGCAAAACACCCCTTAGTTACTCTTTTGCGATTTCCACGACCTTTCCTCGAGGCCTCCATGCGCTACCAAAAGAGTATCCGTTGGTTAATTCCGTATTGATTGTCACCCCATACGAAGTTCCCGCTCCCTGATACGAAATCAAATAGTTTATAACACTGATACCGCGAAGTGGTACTTGCAAAATTTGTCTGGTCGTCCCACTGTGCATGGCACTTATCGGCCGAATAAACTAACTACAAATGCCCGGCTTTGAGATGCACATAACATCACTTTCATCATAATAAACTATGGTACTTATCGAAGTCAAAACCGAGCGGCTTCATTAGATGTCTATCTGGACTGTAAGGGCTCAAAAAGAAAACCTGGGAAGCCGCCGAAATACCTCAGTATAAACATTTGTTAAGCCATATCAGTTAATGTTTGTTTAGTGTGGAAGTACATACATACATAGTTACACTATATAGGATTATTACAAACCCACTCTTTACGGCTGGTGCCTCATATTATATAAAAAACACTATTATCGTCCCTTGCCATTTGGAGGACTCTCTCCTACCGCCCTGCGGCTGCTCCGAAGCTCATTTAATTAAGTTAATAACTAGTTATAGGCTGGCTTAAAGCTATATGGACTCTTTAAACTGCGAATTCGTCTCTTGATCTTGTTCAATCTCTTGTTCGATGCCATAATGTACCTCTATTGATGTCGAAAGACTTCTACTGGACCCTTGGATTATCCAAGACTCGCCTTCCCTGCATTCTAAGGCGGTATTTCTGCCCAAAGACTTCTCAGGGATTGCCGGCAATGTATCGATTTCACGGGCTAGGTTTGGTTGTGCCTCCGCGAAAGCCGTTTCGGCGAACACTATGGAACATTCCTGGGACCTAGCTCTTGAGGATATTCGGATTCCTGATTCGGCTGCGTTCACTGATGCCGTTTTACTCTGAGAACCGTATCCATTTCTGGAGCGACTTTCCCCCGAGCTTCCTTGGTGGTCTTTATTGGTAATTGCATGTAGAACCAGGGCACTAAAAAGTACTACGTTCCCAGTGTCAATACACAATACACGAGCGAGATAAGTATATATTAAGGCGTAGAAGACTTACTGTCGGCACTACAGACCAACAAACAAATCCATCCCGGCTCGCCCCTCAGTATCATTAAAACCATCAAGTTTCTTGAGTTATGGATTGTTAGCGCTGGTTATTGGATAGGGGAGATTAATATCTTCACATACGTCACGCTTGAAGTCAAAGTCGCACAGGACCCACAGAGTGTCTTAATTGCCATTCTGCGTAACGCTCTTTGGGATTGCTGGGCCCGTCCCCGTGAGATTTCTGAAAAAAAAGTTAATTGGTGTATAAGAAATAGGGATAACCTAACCGAATGGGGTTCTCACTTATCACGGGTATCAAGAACAGTGTCGTTAAATAAACCTATAAAGCCGTTAATCTCAGGTTCTAGAGGCAAAGGATTGGTTCTCCAACATTACATTGACTACGATGTCGAAGGTAACGAGAGGGATAAGGGCAAATGACTTAGCACCGATCCGACAGACGCCGTTTTCGAGATACGAAAACCGGCTGAGACATCATGTTAGTTTATTCCAGTAACTCCACTGTCATCAAGGGGTGAATTACTTACTAGGCCAACGTTAAGAAGAAGACAACAACGTAGATGACTAGTAGCACATGCACAAGTTAGCCTAACACCCACAGTCCGGACCTAGCACTGGCGTTTTCACCTAGCATCCCGAAGCAATTGAAAAGGTAGAGCTTGTCTTGGAATCGCGGCACCCATGCGCCTCTTACCAACCTCTAAAGAAGTCATGTTAGCTTCTACGTAGGGTTTATATCTTTTCCAAAGGCTTGTATATAATACCGCTTTCTCGACTAGCAATAAGTATATAAACTGCAAAGTTTTAGCCTCGTCAGCTCAATTCGACCCAAGGTTCATGGATCCTGACATAAAACATACAACCTAAGGAAAGACTACGAGTTAGCAAGACGACACTTTCATGCCCCATTTCGGGTTACTAACTTTTGTGGTTATATAAAACACAATACACATAATATTCGCAGCAGAGCAACGTGACAGACTCTCATTGACACCGAGCCCTAGGCTCACGAGCCCCACCGAGAAGATGAATAGGTATGAATCCACGTAGATTATTAGGATATCTGCAATTGATATTAGCTTAGGCCAAGATCGAGTTTCATCTAAGGACATACACCACCGAACAGCCGTTAATTTTCTCCAGGAACTAATGATCATTATACGCTGAGCTACTCTCGCAAAATATCGTTAGGCGTGCACCACAATACTGTTTTATATACTTTCTAGTCCTAACTCACTCAGACAGACTGCAAGCGTCGTGAGGGTGACCATTATTAGGATAGTAATCAATGGCTTCCCGGCGGGGGGATACGGCGCGCCATCCGCAACGTGCGTAATACCGGAGGAGGACATCGTATCTCCCCCGAAGAAAGTATCCGCAGGACAGACACAGCCGTTGGCGGGACTAGGTGACCCAAAGAGTAGTGGTTGGTGGTTCGGTTCGGCAGGCACATACACCTAGTGGGCATATGAGGTTACAGACATTTGTCAACCGATGAAGGCCGAAGGGTATCATGACAACCGTAAGAGCGATGGAGGCGGGTAATTGGGAGTCGTTGCAAGAAGCGATCTCTAGCTAGAAGCAAAGGAATCTTAGTGTATGTTTTCCTCGATCGCCGTGGGGCAAAACCTTGTCGGGATCTTCCGTTCCTAACGGCGGCTAGAAAACTTTCACTAACGGCCGGTCACATGACCATGTGATGCGCCTTCTGGTTGACACGACATTCAAAATTTTGGACTGTACCGTAAGTGGATTTTATCATGATTGTTATTTTTTATTATTTATTTTTGTCGCCGGTTCTAACGTTAAATTTCACTGCCCAATTCCGAACAGTGTAAGGTGTCGCACGGCTGAGAGGTTAATTAGCAAACTAGCATCGGTATAAAGTTTAAAACCTCCGACTTTCGGGCTCAGCGTTCTGGGAGCATGGCTGTAGCATAAAGGTATGTCCTAAGTGCGGTTGGGATATGTATATACCATGCTAGATGTATACAGTCCACGTCGGCGAGATCGCGAGAGTAAGTACGGGACCAACCAACGGGGATGAAGTGATGCCATTTCGATTGATTTGTGGATGGATCGCGGGCCGCGAGGGAGGCAGCCTCCAGCTGTGTCAATAGCTACAGACTCAGGAACTTGTTTTACTAATCGCAGAATCTAGCTTGTTTCAAAATCTAAAAAATGGTTTACACTCCATATCCGAATTATACGTTCTTGAACTTTTTCAGACCCTAGTTACATCTTGAAAAATATTATTTTGCAGCGTTATTTGAATTTCATTCCCACTCAACAGGGCTGTAGTCAGGATAGGGACGCCAGCCATTTCTAATTGATCTACCAGGGTCAAGCCTCCCTCGTCGCCGAAGATAACGCTCCGTCGTCGTAGCTAGCTTCTCTGGGTAGGATTGGTTGCGCCAAAATTCTACTTTGCGTTCCCTGATAAAGAAAAATAGGATTTCGTCGAAATCGACGTCGCCAGTATTTGGGGTCTCCGGTATCGAACTGTAACCAGTTAGAAGCAAAATTAGGGGTTCAATGAGGGAATTCAGGGTCGGCCGTGATGGTTCAAGGACGCTATTCCTTTCTGCAATTGAATATTCGTCTTCGAGTTCCCAAGTATCCAACGGATGTTCCGTCAGCATTTCTTTATCAAGCTCTGGGTCTCCCTTGAAATAGATGGAGGTAGCAAATGCCTCTCTAATCGATGTAATGCATTGCAACGGGCAATCATTCGCATCGAAGTAGGTTTTCAAAAATCGGATTATTGAATTTGCTGAAAGTCTTTTAACCTCCATATTATCGTGTTTCTGGAGACGACAATCGAGATTCGACGAAAGGTCTGGGTCTATTAGGATTTTTATAAAATCGGTTGTCGAGATCACGAATAAGGGGAACTCTTTTCGTACTTCCTGTAACAACAAAAATTCAAAAAGCTGTTGGCATCTCACGCTACGAGGTTAGCCTCAGAGGCTATTGTATGCGCTTAAAGATACATCATTTGAATGTTAAAAAAGGCAATGGGATCTTACACAAGTGATGATTCCGGCATAATTTGTGGTATGGACAATTCCAGGGTAGTCCCAAGGGCTCGAGATCTCATCTTCGCAGGTGCCAATTTTTGGGAGCTTCTGTTTTTCTTTATGTTTTCGAGTTTTCCGCTGCCGCTTAGGTATCGCAGCTTCAGTAAGGGTCGAGTTCGGCGCTATTAAGCTGCCGTAGGTCCCCCGTAATTGAGTGATCTGAGTGTGTATCCTCGGGCGGGCCTCCCCCACCAAATTGTTGCCTGGATAGCTCTTTCGGTGCACGGCGTCGCGAGTTCCACATTTCAGTGCTAGGCGGTAGCATCTACTTTGTAATGTTCGAGCCCGTAAATCGCGAGCGAGTGTGGGTGACAGGGCGGGTCGAAGTGGTAGCAGAGTTAGCCAAGCTAGAGACCTCGAGACCGACATGGTGCATAACGGTACCGAAATTCTGGCAGCCTGAATCTTGCAAGCTTGATGACCGTGGGTGGAACGTATTGGCTTAGTTGTATCAAGTCGGGCCGATTGAGGCAATTCTGGCCACGTGCTAAACCTGTGTAATATATCTTCTCTTCACATGAGGAGGGTTGCAAGAAACTTTAAACCCAAGACGTATCAATCCTTTGTGGTATTTAGGCTTTCACATGGAGGTCAACACAAGGCTGTCACGTCGCTCCTCTTCCCAAACAAGCATAGAGCCCCAATTTCAGCACTCCGCGATAAAGGTGTCGTGTCTAGTATTTACAAAATATAGCCAAAGTTCTACAACATCTAGTCGCAAACCGTCTATTCCACATCTCTCCTTCTGAAGGATTTAATCTCTTCATGATCCCAAACTCTTTTCCGCCATCCGTTGATTAATCAATCTTTTTATCTGTTTCGTAAAAGGTTGATGAGTAAGGGATGGTGAATAAGAACGGGCCCTGAGATCTTTGAGGTCCTTGTTGAGAATTTGATCCCCTTCACTCGGTGGAACACTGCGACCAATCATCAACAAAATAGCGGGAAGCAGTAGTGGACCTTGAGGATCCACTTCCTTCAAAAACTTTGCAGCTTCTATTGCCGTTTTCAAGGTACACTTATGGATCCGCTCCGCTATTTGATCGACCCTCTTTGGATCCAGTAAAACTAAGATCTCCTCGGCGGTGAGTGGGGACCCCCGTGACACCAAGAGATCCTTTAAAAGATCTATTTGTGGCGCTTCTGCCACCATATTGGTGAAATCCGTCTCACTAACTTTAGGTTCGGAATCTTTCGTTGCGATGCGTTTATAGGACAATAACAAATAGAGCTAGTTACAAAATCGGGATATTAATACTGCTATCGGGCTCCGGCGTATAGATTTGCCATCATAGGCTTTTGGAAATATTTAAAGGAGGATTTTTGAGGCCTAGGACAACACGGGGCCCCCGTACCGCGGTTGGGACACTGTATCTTACATTGTATATAATCTCTCTCTTTATAGCTTGGTGCTTAAAGCCGTGGGCCTCCTTCAGTTTGGCGATCTCGCTTGACACATTTTCCGGGGGCCCAACCATTAAATTTAGAAAGGGTACATCGGCAATTTTCTCGCCCGAGATTGGGACCTTGATCACCAAGGTTCTTTCTCCAGCCCTTGCACCCTTTCTATGGGTTACTACAGAAACTTCTGGCGATTGAGTCAATAGTCGGGCGCTTGGCAATGCAAAATTCGCTATCTGCACAGCTGGCTTCGAACTCGTCGTTTTATAACGGTGAGAAAGCGACCTAAGGGGTAGCAAATGACGATGGGCGCAGTAAACCACCCTGCGGTTGGCCGAAAAAGTAGACATCATCTTCAAAGATACGCGCGCTAGACTGTCGACGGATATTATACGGTAGGCCAGCTGGTAGCGTTGGTTTATTCGTCTTATACGGGCAGGCGCTAGAGGTTCGGTCTGAATTCTTGAAAAATCGATACACCCATATGGCTATTCTTTCTTATCTTTTTTCAGTATTTACGCTTACTAGAAGAGATAGCCAAATAGTGAAACAATTTATCAAGGTATTTTCTGATGTACGTGTATACACGGAAACCGACCACTGAGCCCAGTAGTAATTGTGGAAACCGATACGGAACTCAACCTGCAATGTTACAAGGCAGACATTTAGGAGAAATCATTACGTTACTTTGACCGTCTCCATCCACCCACGTGACCGTGTCTGCAGATTAACCAAACCGCTGCTGTAGCACGGCAGTCTTTTACATGATCCGAATTAGTACTATAGGTACACGGCCTTTAACGTCTTGTTTCACGGAAACGCATCCACAAACATAATATATATACATAGATATCACTAGGTTAGTCTGTTATCCAGACGCCGCCACGGAACTCTGTTTCCTATCGGACGGTTGATTCAAGATTTATATTTCTTGCGTAATCCTGGGGAGAGGGGTTATGTAAAATAATCCTGCCAACTAGTTCCCAGTGCTTTAGTGCGTTAGTGTTAAAGCGGTTTTAAACCCCTCCCAACATGGGTCGTCGTAGGCCTTCAGGACGGGAAGGCAGCCCAGGAGATTGGCATCCCACGTGGGTAGCACGGCCGGAAAGTACATCATAGCCGAACCTAAGCGCCAGCCGGCCACATCGACGTCCTTAACCCATATCCTTTGAAGATTACCGAAGACAAGCTACTACATCTCCTGCGAGTTAAACGAACTCAGCTTATTCAATTGTTTGAGACACGATAAGCTGCTTGGAGGGAACTCCTACTACTTGATACGTTTACCACCAAACACGCCGGTATCCTTCATAAGTTTAACCTTGTCACGTCGGGGTGGATAAATGTTATGGGTGTATTCGTTAAAGTCACGCTGAGCCTAAGAAAACAGATACCTACAGCAAAGCCCTGATTTTCATTTATATGGTATATCATGTCTGCTCTTAGTTGTTATATTTTTGACAGGCCACATTAATTCCGAACAGTCTGTAATAGTCTCGTATCCCGACTGGTAAAACAAACAGAAACAGGTGGTCGTTGAATTAAATGCTCCGCCAATTTAATTTCTCATGTAAGTCGCGAACAGGGTTGTATAAGATTTGTTATTGGTTTCCGGGGAGTGGAGGCATGCGTGACCAGCTCAAGGAAACCTAGTTTAGTTTAGGAACTAGCTCTTCTATACTCTTATCTATAAGAAAAAAACGTTCTCGTCACATTGTAAGGCCTGAGACAATACGTGCATATATGATACTAACCAACTTGTTTATTGTCTTCGAATGTTCCAATCTAGTATACATAATTATAGCTTATAAAAATTCGGTCCTTGCCCCCATCCCATTTTCTTTTTTTTTTTCGATCTAGAAAAAATTCAAATAACAAATGCACGAAGAAAGCAGAGCAATACACTCTAGACTTGATAACAAATAAGTCAAAAAACCAAAGCAAACCAAAAAATGCCTTCAAATTCAAATCACATCCGGCCAAACAATTTCCAACAGTAACCCAATAATGGATCGGAGTCGAGCGTCTCCGTTTAAACATGGGCGCAGTAAGCTTCGTAGTTGACTGGTCCACTGGCCAACCAGATCGCATCTTTGACACAATTGGCTGGATGCACAAGATCCGTCCAGAAAGTAGCTTTGCCGTTGCCATTGGAACCATTATACTCGAATTTCCAGTTGCTGATGACACCGCATTGACCACGCAAATTGTCCAGGAGGCCTCGGCCCCAGTCGTTTCTGGTCCAGGGACCTGAAGTTACGATGGTGAACTCGCGATATGGTGCGGCTGGTGAATGATAGAAGCACCAAGCTTTATTGGGACCCTGCCTTGCTTCCAAATTCTTGGCGGCCGATTCAGCTACGGTGCTACCGGTTGGTGCAGCGGTAACGGTATGGATGGCGGTAGCTGAGGCAATAACGGCGAGGGCGGAGAACTTCATTTTGATTTCTTGATTGAGGTTTTTCAGTGATGGAGATGGATAAGGTTGGTTTGCTTATGTAGCGTCTAAATCGGCCTTTCAAGCGTTTGATGTTCTAACAAAATTTATAAATGTGGTATTAGAGTGTTAAATTGATAAAAGAGAAAGCTCTCAAGAGGATATATTGATTTTTGGATTGGAATCTGAGTGTTTGATGCTGATGATAGTCATGAATAGGGAGAATCATGGTCTCTTATATACATCGTGAGGCTTCCCCGTTGATCTCGAGTATTTGGCATATTTTTTGAGGCACCGAGGACTTGGATTCGGCGCAGAAGCCAGAATTACACAGCTCGTGCTCAAGATCTTACGAAACTTCTTGTTTAGGAAGATGAAAAGCCAGGAAAACATATCGCAGAAACTGTGACCAACATCGAAATCGCGCCGCAATTCGATTTCGGATCCAAACTAGGAAATCGCGCCGCACCTAGATCTTGAGATACACACATCGCCTCTGCGATCGAAGCGGCAATATAATTAGCAGACTGGCAGTGTTTCTAGGCGCTTGGCATGAAAGTTGTTGGTCTTTACTTCCTCCCATTCACTTGCATGTGCGTCTGCGGCACGGAAGCTTGACGATGTTGCATTCTGTCCCGAGTTGGAAGGTAAGAAAAAGGTTTCTTTCCTTCCTTCGAGCGCTTGGCCCCGAGGCTACTGGCGCATTCTGTTCTCATGAGCCTCAGCCCCCGGTCAGATTTTGGACAGTTTGAGGATTTAGGGGTATTTCCCAATGAAGGAACCCGGTGCGGCGCGAAGTCGACTGTGAGATAGCCTTGAAGAATTTCACAAGGCAGAATATGGGCCCGAACCTTTCAACATTTCAACCCATGGTCCCAGAAACAGCCCTTGCTAGTTTCTGGGTTAGCGCACGAAGATAATCTATGTATAGACTACAGATGTTCCTTATTAAAAGCTTAGGCGCCACGAAGAGGCATCTGCATCCTCACACACGCCCATCGAGCATCTGTCAGCATCCCAAGAAGCCGACCGTAACAACACAAAGGCGGTGCAGGATCCTTCGGAGAAGCCCGCTATCCCAACCAACAGTCGAAGCCCCAATGAGAACTAATGGTGATTTGGGCATTTTCCAAATGAAAAGACTTCACAGCCATAAGGACCGACTGTGAAGCCGAATAATTTTCGTCCGGATCCGATTGCATAGCCCGGCTTACTACCGAGCACGAATCCCCGACCACAAAGTTCACCATACACCAGCAATAGTTATCAACACAAACCAACAGTTTGGGAGAATCACACGCCATTGTGCTCCTCGACCCAATCTCCTCACGCAGTTCTTCGGTTGTGTTGACGGTGAGTTAGTGATCACTTGAATCGAAAGGCCTCTAACATCGTCGTTTAGGAGGCCTCTCCTTTGCAAGTTCGAAGCTGCTCGTGAGAGTCGACCCCTTCGATGTGTGCACAACCCTGAACCCTGTGCCTAGGTGTTAACCGTCGTATCACGTTGCACAACCCAATTCAACCAAGACGACCAAACAACACGTTTTCCCAATCTGTAATTGGTCCTCTCGCAAAATACCACACACTCCCATTCTCTCGCTAAGCTACGACCGTAGACAAGTGAGACCCGAACCGACTCTAGGGGTCTTCGGAGTGGGATTTTACTTTTTTGCCTCCAGGCGCTCGATTGCCAAATCTCTGAGCTTTTAAGCTACCGGTGCTTTTCAGTTTACATAAGTGGACCGAAACATCTGTGGAGAAAAATACACCTCATTGCCAACTAAAATTGATCAAACGGAATCCGAAAGGAGCCCTTCAACATGGTATTTCTGCCCAACAGTTTCCTTAACTGTGAGAACCAGGGAATCGATACGCTAGAGAATAGTTACCAAGTGGGTGAAGCCATAATCCGAGTACAGAAGGAACTGTCCAAACTTACTGCGTATAAACTCGCAACGGCCATAAGGGCGACCACGAACCTAGACCACTGGGCGATTTTTCAGACCAAGACGCCTGGAAGACAGCGAAGAGGAAGCACTCACATTTTCATCTCTGATTATATCTTTTGAGAACTCGCGTTTATTGATGGCGCTGGACGGTCCTGTGATAGTTCTGAGATTTTGTAGGAGCGGGGCAGGCAGGACTTCAGACAACGGCTGTCCACTCTTCAATGTATCCTCCACAGCCGTGAACACAGAAATTATGCCTGCAACCGTCTGTATTTCAACAAAGTTTGTTTGAGCTTCAAGAGTCTTCTTGTAAGAATCAGTCAATGCTGGAGAGACAGAGGCAATGGTGCTTAAACTTTCCAGAATCCTCCCCAAGCATGTTTCAATCTCCAATAGATTCGAGCAAGTGAAAGGACTTGAGCTTGGCTCAAACTTTACCATCTTTATCCGAGGGACAAGAGCGTTGATTTCTGAGAATAGCTCCGTTAATCTTGTGTCTATCACCTCTTTCGTAGCTTCATACCCTTCCTCTTCGGATCTGGCGAGGAAGTCGGAGATTATGTCAACGTAGAAGCTAGTAAGATGAGATGAAACAACTGCAAGAGATCTGGAGGCATTACGAGTAGCCGAAGGGGGGCTGGGAAAGACTTGAACGAGAACCGCTACCCCGAAACCAACCATTACGAGAACGACTCGGTGATAGAAGACGCCGTAGCCCGGTGCTTGGTACAAGATCCCAGGCAGGTACCTGCATGTTGTAAACGGTGCGATTAGAGTGAGATTCGAGGATAGCCAACAATAAGCCGCAGCTTATTGCCAGTGTGCCATATGCAAGCCCCCATTCTCAGAACCGAACTTAGTATACGAATGCACTTACGCCGTTTCCCAGGAATCCCCGAGCACTAGCATGAACGTTGCGACACCCATCAGGGTGGGTGTCATCCATTCTATAGGAGCCCAGATACGAAACACCATGCCAATTAGAACACATGGGGCCAAAATCGCCATGATCCCATAAGGATTTCCCGGACCGGATCCCGCGCCGATGTACCAAGCCACAAGACCTACAACACCACCAATTAAAGTTCCCAGAAATCGCATAGCCACTGAGAAGACGAAATCGCCCATAAATTGGGTAAGGGTAAGTTGGGCCGTGATCACTGCCCAAATTGCTAGAAAGAAAGAAAGAAAGGTCAGCATCTATTTGAAAAGTGGATTGACGAACCCGGCCCTAGAATTGTCCGCAGAGTGACATTTGACAAGAATGTAAGTCGGCAGACGATACGAAATTAACTATGCCTCTCCGAAAAATGATACTAACCTCTATTGTCGTAACAGAATTTCGCACCAGCCTTGGTGGCTCCCGGGACCGTCAGAATTACTGTCGCAGCAACCACACGCGCCGCAAACACGCCGTCAGAATTTGTGATCCAATGATAGAGGCTAGTTAAAACCTGAACCATTTTTTTCCTCGGGCGTTTTCTTTGGTACCCCTGGCTATAATGTTTGGCTGTCTTCATCTTAGTTCTCCCCTCCACAGATTTTCCTTTTTCTTCATTCTGATTTTCGCCTTTCGGGCCTTCTTCCGCCTGATCAAAAATAGTTCCCGTTTTCTGGAGCGCATTATCATCATACTCCGGCTCGGGGTCAAAAGCGAGAGATAAGAGTGATCTCAGGGCAATTGGCATCCACAATTTAACCTCCGACCTTTCGGACTCTAACTGGATCAGGCGCTCAAGGAGACTAATCAAAGAAGCCGTAAATGCCATAATCCGGTGCTTGTAGTTCATTCCCACCACCAAACTCAAAATCTTCAGGCCCCCATCAGATGACGGGATAAACCTTCCCTCCGCATCAAACAAATGGCTAGTGGGATCAACCATCTTGTCAACGATTTGCAGATGAAAGTTTTCACGCTCAGCTTTTAGCTCGGCTAGGGCCTGAACATGTCTTTCAACGAGAGAGTTTAGGTTGGATTTTTTCGCTGAACTAAACCATTTTCTATTATTAATGGTCTCGAGGATTTCAATTGCTGCATCCACAGCCTCGGCATTGAGAAGTTCTTGAGACAGGTTCCCCATACCGTCGAAAGCCTCTTGCTCTAGTTTGGCGTTTTCAGGGTCGGGTCGGAGGAAGTCGTAGATGGTTGCGGAAGCTAAAGTTTGGGTCCGAGGGTGCTGGTCGCCTGAGTGCTGCCTAGAACTGTAGTTGCTTTCCAGCGAATCTGAGTAGGGGTGTAACACCACCGGATCTCCAGCAGAATTTCGATGGATCCGTGAGCGATACTCTTGCCTTAAAAGGTGAAAATTCAACAAAATAACTTCATGGATGAACAGATCCTCAAATTTCTGTTGGAGCGATTTGATATCGTTGCCTGACCACCTTCCAATACTTGGCTCGATTGCTATAAAGGTAAACCCTTGTTCAGCTAGTGTGTGTAGCCCAATGGTTTTACGCTTCAGAGCTTGGATTTCAGCGACTGGAATAGGTTGGTTGATGATAGATCCCTGAAGCATCGACCGAGTGAGCTTCAGTATTTCCCGAGTGTAACCTAAGGACTTGGATAGCGTTGCCAACGTGGCATAGGAGCAGGACTCTGGGAAAACGAGAAGTGAGAGGACCAGTCCGATCGCAATAGAACCCGTCAAGGGTTTCACGAAGATGAGAGGAAGAAGTCCTCGAAAGTTATTAACGAGTGGAGTAGTTGTAATGTACACATCGATAACAATCATCCCGAAAATGTAGACGAGTATGAATTTGGGGAATGCGGCTCGAAGGCGTGCCTAGAGAAGCAAATTCGTTCAGTACGTTATCCTCGTATTGAATAATGTGTAGGTTTCCGTTTAGTCAACGTACGTACCACAAAGTAGACAAATATGTTACACATAACAAACATAACTACAGTCACTGGTGTCTGTAACAGCTCGCCATTGAATATCTGGCGTTGGGCATAAAAGGAAGGGTGCGGAGATTGAGAAGCCGCGAGTAGGATTGCGTTGTAGGTAGTGTTGTATGATTCGTCGTCCCTGCAAGAGAGCGCAGCGAGCGATGAGATGGTTCCCCACGCCCAGGCGAGAAATATGCCGATGAGAATTGTCGAGGCGGCGAGGGTATAGAACGGGATCACGACAGAAGCGGGATTGATAAATAGACACAACCTTAAAACGGTATCCTCATAGTTAGCCTAATCTAGATCTAAGGCTAGTCAATGCTATCGGGAAAGATTGAAACGCTGTGCGGCCCGATCGGCCGACTTACATGCCCATGAATGCTTCCGCCCCGAAATTTCGCAGTATGGGATCAATAACCACAAAGAGGAAGGATGCCCACACCGCCAAACTTGCTCTAAATAATATTAGAAAATCACGAACCGTGAGCCGCTCTTTGACCCAGTCGGGGAGCTTGCTGAGGATGAGCGATGTCTTGGAGCCACTGGCGCCTCGATTGCACTGGCGTCTAGGTGGAGATTCTCTATGTACCCCATCTTGTTCAATCTTGGGGCTTGAGTTCAAGGAGTGCTGCCTCGAAGCGCCATCTCCTTCGTCGTGATTCTCAAGCTGGCCCAAAGCGGCACCAAGCGTCCCCCCCGATGAAACGGGCTCTTCTTCATCTTTGAGATTGGCTAAAGCTTTTCTGTTTTGTTTGTTCAAAATCCGGGTTGCCATCATTGTGGTGCGACCAGTCGGCGGTACCGACTCAAGGGCCTTTTCATGATACTTCGGCGGTATCCCTAATGATGAGAATCTTGGGCTGTCATGAAACTTATAAGCTTCGTCCCAACGTTAAATCGCAAATTGGGGGCGAAACCCTTTTTTTATTTGCGGAGATATCGAACGGAGGGCAAACATGAAAGTGGGGATTGAGGCATTCCCGCAAACTCGATTCAAGTTGCATCATTAAACTAGCGAGACAAAGTCGGCACGAAAAATGCACTGAGTCGGTATTGGACAAAGATTAATCCCCGAAATTAGTTCTGCTGTGGGAATTTAATACTTGGCAAGTACATCGATGTCCGTATTCTAAGTGCGCTTGTGTTTATGAGCCCAGTCGGATAATTGGTGGGGTTAGCAAAGTTGTCTACCACTTTTTCTGCCCTAATCAGACTGACGTCACATTGGTTGATACGTAATTGTAACGAGAAAACGCCGTTATGGGCGCCCGTACACATTGCTTGGACTGGAGGTTAAATATACCTTGCTAACGTCCTAGCTAGTATCTATTGGGCTAGTGCAGTAATATGTTCACGTAGCTGGGGACTTCACGCTAATTACAAAGTGAACTCTATTTGCGAACTTACGAAACTTAGAACTTGCGACGACAAAACGGCTGACCTCAGTCGGGTGCACCAAATAATTATTATTCTATTTAGGCGTAGGAGACCCCTGAGAGTGGTGTTATCCTAGAAGTACAATCGACTTCACAGGCTCCGACGCGATAGTCCGTGGGCGAAGGCTAGCCAAACTTGTTTACTATACTGGCACACAGCTCCATATGACTATGAAACAACCTGTTATAATCATGTTACGTTATCGAGTTATACATTTATCCACAAGAAAGTGAGTTAGGTGTTGGTTCGCCAATGTGGCTGAAGTCAGTAAATTTAGCAATAGTTCCTATCAAAAGGTTTCAAACTTCATAAATTCATACGACTCTAAGAATATTGTCAAATTGATTGGTTGACCAGGTTCTCGGATACATATTGTACCAGGCCCTACAATCCAGCGACATTGGAATCAACGACCCAAAGTTTGAAATCGAGATTAACTACCTAGTCATATTCTAAATATAAAAGATTATTCTGAACGGGCTCCATATTAAGCTACAGCACTGTAAGGAATTGTGGACAATACTCTGGCATGTGTGTTTATACGTTTAGGTACTTACTGACTTATAGACATATCTGTCTTACCAATTGTAAGACCACGTTGCTATAGCTACCAAAGCGTCGTTACTATGAGACTACAATCAGCTCAGGCTAAGTAGACTTAGAGATCTGTGTTGTCAATATGACCCCAGGTGCTTAAGCTCTCAATTCGACCCGAAAAAGTCAAACAGATGCTTTGAAAATTGGCGTTGGTAAGTGTAGAAGAATACTGATGGTGAGGAGAAATCTCATCGCTGCTGTCATATAAGGCGTCTAGCATACCACTAGTCGCTCTAGGCAGCCTGCAGAATAGGCCGAGACTACCTGCAGAATATTAATAGCCACCTGTTGAAACACATTCCACGATCGATGGATTGGATTGTTTGTGGAAATGACGACAGCCCTATATGTGACAATCGTAGGGGCCCACGACCAAAACCCAGTTCTTACACATATACAGTGGACTCTGTGTATCGCTTCACCGCTAAACTGGTCTGTTATAATACTAACACTGCGAATATTTTGCAATGCCCAACACTCAAGGCGGCGTGCCCATACGAGGGAACAGAAATGTCGGTTCGATTCTAGTTTTAAGCCGCCGTTAAACTATTGGGATTTACGAACAACCAAACTTATTATAAGAGTCAGTACAAGTTTATATTGACGATAAGCTTCGGCCGCTTAACAATCTGCAAAGGAATTTCGTCTGGATTGTACGGTAGGATCGGGCCGATCTTAACTAAGGTTTGCAAAATTCCGACGGTATGTGGCTCCGGGGGTCTTAAATTCCTTCGGCTAACCACCCATTCTTGCGGAATGCTCGCTATCAGTGCAAATACTGCTAAATCTTTTGCCGCCTCGCTACACTTTCGTGACCGCTAGCTTGGAACGAAGCCTAGACGTATGTTAGTGAATGTAACGAACAGGCGTATAAGTGGTTGGCCGAACGGGGGCCTAAGGAATTGACCGGTCGATACGTAAGAATGCTTGAATACAATGGCGGGAAATCGACCGACCGATCGTACATGGGAAGACGCCTTAAGATATATCGCATTGTCTCTGCTTGTCGTCCCGGCACTCATATATATATATATATATATGTCACTGCGCATACTGATCAACCATGGTTTTCTCATCAATTCAATTACCAACGCCACCAATATTATCATTTCCCATTGTTCGGAGATACACACTTTTGACAGTTTTCAGAATCGCTCCTATCAAAATGGTCGGATTTGTCAAGGGACTCATCACTGTTATGGCTACCTGCTGTCTCTTAGTTACGGCTGCTGCAGTCCCAGCTCCCGAGGTTGATTATGTTAATCTTATCAAGACTGCCCCGGGCTACCCAACTGTTAAAGAGCTTGGCCTTACAAATGAAGATTTTGCTCAGGGTGTCCCAGGTATATTTATTTTTGATATTTTACCTTCATAATTTATTGATTCATTGTCTTTTATCTGGCTTAGCTGATTCTGGGTTGAATATATAGAGCTCCGCCCCCTCGTTGCACGGTCTTTACTCGAGAAGCGTGTAGACTTTAAGCCATACTGCCGGGTTGTACGTCGTTGTACTGTTTCTGACGCCGAGGCTTGTTTTAAGTACTTGAGTAGCCTTGGTGACAAAGCCTGTGATGTTGGTGTTCTGAGGGTCCAGCTGTGTCGCATGGGAGACTGCGCCTGGAACGCCCGGCCTGTAAATACCTTCTCAGGAACCAAATCTTCTTGGTAAGTAATATTAGAGGCGGCTTTCATAGGATCCTCATCCCGCGCCTAGACCCCCCCCCCGCGTATGGCGGTTTATGGCTTGCTAATTGTAAGATTTTAGCCTTAATGTCGCCATGGGTGGTAGCTGGATCCTCAAAAATTGTGTTGTCAATGGGCAAGTCAGCGGTATGCACGATGTTCTTTCCCTTTACGCTAACCTTCCAATATCCTATGCATACTATTTAACCTTGTTTAATTTCTTTCGGAAGACTAACATTGCTTCTTAATTAGGGCTCAACACTGCTTATGGAAATGGTAACATGGTCATCGACATCTCTGGCCCCCTCTAGTGGCTAGGCCTGATCTCGTCCGCAGAAGCCATACAGGGAGGGCGCTAGATATATCCTATCACAATAAAATTATATATTCCGTTCACCCTCGAAAACTGCTTCCATTTTGTTTTTTCCCGTAGCAATTCGAATCACCGAATTGAAAATGCTCACCCCCTAACTGCATCCCCCATCTATCTAGTCCTAAAGTTCCGAAGTTTTCAACGATTATTAGACCCGGCCGCCCTAGCGTCTTAACCTCCACTCCCAGTTTTGGTTGTCATCAGGCCGAAGACTAGCGCAGATCAAACGGCAGATTTGAAGCATTGCACAATTGATGTTGACATGTTTCTTTATTTAATAACATAAGATTCTCAGCATCAGTAAGGAAAATTAAAACTTCGAGCTGCGTGTTTTCCTGATCTGTGATATCCATGAGCAGACGCAAATAGTAATCTGACCAGCCAAAGTAACGTATGTACTTAAACGAATTAATTTTTCGTTAAATTATTAAGCATACGGACTGTGTTTGATGTAGGAAACGCTGGCAAAGAAATTTAACCCATACATTGCTGCGTATCTTTTTCCATTTAACTTGGGTATTACTAGCCTTGTGGCACCGGCCTCGCCTAAGCAACAGGTACCGCCATCTCCACATGGACGGAAGATGCCGACATCAACCCCCGCCTAATTACGGAACTAGTTGGGTGCAAAATATATAACAAGGCTTCAAAGGCCACTCGGTTCAGCGTAGCAGAATACTAATTCAAACGTTCCCAGAAGACTAGTCTACATTTTTTAATATCTGTTTACACCGGACTCGAACAAATTAAACGAAGACATGCTTGATCCCCGGCTACTCAGGAGCCCTCCACCTCAGATAAAATTTTGGCCACCAACACCCACCCAACTATTTAGTAACGATCCATGATAAGCTGGGTTTTCAGTGAATCTTGGGCAAGGAACCAACCCTTGTTAGTCAATAAAGCAATAAGATCAGCTTGCTTAGTGGCAGCAGTGGTACGGCTAGTTGTTTTAAAGGAGGCCTCAACAATATACTCGATTCCAGTACCCGCGGAATCCTTGATGGGCCAAACTTCAATATAGATTTGTAAACTGCTCCATGTACCGATCGAGCGCTTTGCAAGGACAGGCCCGAATATGCGGGCTGACGCGAGGGCGGTAGTACCCCAGCCATTGGAGAGCCAATCGTCGAACTTCCCCGGTGCGTTGTCGATCAGGAAAGTGCGGGACTTGCTTTGGCCAGGTAGATCCATACCACTGTAACCGGACCCAGAAGCCGACTTTTTACGGCTGATTGAGAGTGTTTGTTTTTGGTAGCCCCACTCGATTTGTGCATCGTAGTTCGTATCGGTAGAGTCGAAGCCTTCAGTATTGGCGGTTGTGAGGGCGGCATCGATGTTTCCACTGGTGACGGTGTATCGCTTCTTATAGGTGAGTTCAAAGTCGTCTTCGTCCTCAGTCTTACGAATACGTGGGCTCCAGCCGGCGTTATAGATTTCCTTGTTGCTCTTATCGAGGAACTGTACATTCATCTTTGTCACTGTCGTTGGCATGCCGAATGTGGAAAGAACGGTCGCCGTGAGCTTATTGTCGGTTCCGAGAACAGCTGTGGCGTTCATAAGGAGCTTAACTTCATAGTCAGGCACCATATTCGAGGCGGCTTGGACCAGCGAAGTTCCAAGTACCGCGGAAACGATAATAGCGAACAAGCTACGGGGTCCGTGCATCTTTGCGACAGATTAAAGAATAAAGAATAATTTCTGACACAAAGAACTCAACTCGCGACCAGAGCAAAGAGTTGACTAATTGCGTTTGCGAGGAGCGTAGAGGAGACAAGGAGTCGATGTTTTTGCCATCTAGATACTGTATCTTTCCTTTCGCACCGTCTCCTTTTATAATTTACAAACCGAGGCCTCTGGCCATCGAGTCCGAGAGCCTATGCATGCTTCCAAATCACTATAACAACACGTGGGATCTTCAGCCCAGGACATCGATGAAAGCGCAGAGCACGTGTGTCCAAGTTACCAACTTTACTGGCGATGTATAATACGTTTATGGCGCACTGTTTCCGGGTTTTAAAAAACGTGCCCTGCTCAGTCCGCAGCGAGCTGGCCATGGCCAAGTAGCCGGGTATGCATTGTAGACGCATATCAGGGTGCACGATGCAGGCGGGCGTAACTAGGTAGACGTGGGGTAAGCTTTCTTGCCCAAAAGCTTGACACAGGACCGGCCTTGGAACATAGTCTCGGCTGTGGCCACGTGGGGCCGTCCATAATTGGGGGCGGACACCGAATCCGTGAAGCACTGAAGCTAGCGGTTCTTTGGGTTCGGAGCTCGCGATCCTCCAGCCTTTGACGCTTTGTTGTAAAAAGTGTGTTGGGGCTTGAATGTTGCTTGGCGGGCCCCTACAGTGTGAGCATGCTGGGTTGGATTGCCATGAACAAGAAACTTGAAACGAATGTCTCGTTCAGCGTCTCGATGAAAATGTTGGTTTTAAGAGTACCTGAACCAAGGCTTATTCAATCGTTGCGCAATTCTCTACATTTCGATTTCTTGATGTAATATTGTAATTGCTCTAGATCTAGGCACCGAAATCACCACCTTCTTCTTTTGAGTCAACGATCGCTGCCTGATCCTGGTCTCCCGTGCAGGAACAAAAGTTTATCACTCGCCTAAGGAAAGGCTGAGCGTCCCACGAGTGGCACGTTTGACAGGAGCGATATCTAATTCGCCCAATTACATTTTAAGTGGTGGAGCTCTTCGGCTGTCTATGACGACGATAGATATAATCTGGGGGTGAATATATTAATATATAATGATTTGATCAATTGAAGCGAAATCCATGGGAAGAAACAAGCGATATCGATCGTTATTACTCAAGCCGAATGGTCGTCCGATTTCCACCGGAGTTAACTCGCATCCACGATTGAAAATCTTTTAACTTGTCTCGTAAACCAGCCCGGACACTCTGTTAGGCTTTATCGATATCCCCGGCGTTTTCTGTCCTTATCAAGATGTATCAACACTATAGGTGTTATTAATGCAACGATTGCCTTTCATTAGTGTGTTTAGTCTGTATCAGCAATATATCCGATCGTGCAATTTTCTCCAGTCTAATCAGCTGGTTCATCACCTCGTTTCGCCCTATGGCGCTGAACGAGGGTAGAGATGATGCTTCAACAGTAAACCCGAAGCATGTATTAACTACCGAGTTCTTAGGTGACATTCTACCATACCAAGACATAGAGGGCCAGCTCGTCTAACAATTCTCGTCTGACGCCATATAATTCGCCAGCATTTCCATGGACCCAGCATTAATTTCTATATATATGAGCGACCGCAATGTTGAATCTGGTGTGCGTTCGGCAGTCCAGCAAGCTTTGGTTTGGTTGTAATCCGACAAATTCTCATAGCGGGTGCATGTAAGTTAACTCTAATCGGTTTAGGTGTATTATAGCCATGCCCATGACTTCTCAAGGGAGCGTAAAATTTCGTACTTATCTACAGCGTCAGCCTTTGTGTACTATCCAATGTCAACTAGAGACCCACCCTCCAACTTACTGCTAATAATACTCGAAACACAACTATGCTTTGGCGGATTAAAAATTAGTGATTTATGCGAAAGAAAACTTACAGAACGTTAAAATGTAAGTATAACTTCTTGTGTTTAACGAAGGGGAAAGACATAAGTACTGCGAAAATACTTAAATAGATTCAATGATAAAGTTACCCTGCTAGATCTATAGATAACTGTGCTGTCAATTTTTATCTAGATCTATATGGAGTGTTTTAAAGTGGCTATTGTAGTGTCTTGGAGGCAAGATTGGATCGTCGCTTAAACTTGCTAATGAAACTCTTGCAAAGAATAAAAAATTTTGATTGTCGAATTCACAAAGCCTAAGGTTAAAAGGCTCATTCGTATTGCAAATGGCGGCCAGGCAGCCGCCATCGTTGTGTTGCATTTTGGTAACCGAGGTAATCAGTTGATGGATAAGTTCACCAGTGTCGACGTGTCGAGATTGGTGGATTACTTACTCTCCTTTGCCTAGGCACCTCAGATGATAAAACCCTAACGTGACCAGTATTTAGGATAGCTGTCGATTCCGGGTAAGGTTCTAGTTATTAAATCTTGAGGGAATGCGGAAGTGTACAGGCCGACGCGACGTTGGAGGTTGGCCTTGATACCCCTAGTTTAGGACCTCGCAGGTCGAAATCCAGAAAATGATATTTGAAGTGTTGTAGTTCCTTATAGCGCAGCCTGGTATACCATTAGAGTCCAAGCTTAAGGGTCACAAGGTACACTTGCATTATTATATGCCGTGATAGATAACGCGTCGCTAGTGCCTTAAGTTTGAGCTCATGATATCAGCGAATTTTTGTTCTTGGTGAATGAAGTTTTTCTTGAACCGAGCCGCCATTGTTGGAATACAGCGCCAACTAATGCTTTCTAACCGAAAATTATTTTAAAACGAGGTTTATATACACATACTATACATTGAGAACGTAATGCGCATGAATCTCTGGCTATTGGAAGCGTTATCTGGTTCAATTGGTACAACGGACCAAACCAATACATGCTATCTATTTTCACATCCATAATATATACCCCTGCCTCTTATTAAATATTATATTCTCTGATTTATAGATTCAGCTTGTTTACGGATGGGCGGTATATGCCGTTGCGTCTACAGAGTGGTCAGGCGCCCTACAGGCATTATCTCGATCAATTGAGGTCATGTTTTCTTTTGTTAATCTATTCCTATCTACGCCGTCGGCGCAACGGCTGTACTTGTGTCGCCCAAAACACCAATCTTGCAAAATTGTTCTACTCGATTCTCCAATTTTGCACGACTAAACTTAGCCATCAATCGCAATCGGTTTTTCACTTATACATAACGGCCACTTGCTGAATTTTGGGGTGTTCCATCTGAACCTGATTGCCACCATGGCCAATGTCAAGTGGGTCCCCGACCTGAGCGCGCTGACTAAACCCCAAATAGGGAGTGGACCCGGGCAAAACGAAACGAGGGGCCGGTTTACCCGTCCTAGCTTCGAGACATTATTCGGCTCCAGCCTTATGGTTCTCTCATTGAGGCTCTTACCAGCCCCCCGGACGAAGTTTTCGGCTACACTATGTATATGTCTGGGTCCTTGGTACTCAGCTTGATGTACTCGAGAGATAAACTTCGTAAAATCCTAAATGTCAGCCGCATCGTTATAACGTTATTGACCGAGCGGTTTGTCTCTGGTACTTGGTAGATGGGTCTCACAGCCCTACAGTCAACAGTTCTACTGTGGGCGTATTTGCCGCATTTTTCCCGAGTTGTCCTGGATCAGTGGGGACGAGATTTTCAAAGTTTATTGTGGGGCAGTGGGCGCGCTAGTAAAGAGTTTAGCGCGAAATGTGGGGACATAAAAAAAAAATCCTCAAGTTAATCCTATAAACGAGTCTCGCCCCTCAAGCCCAAGACGGAGATATATTTTCTTGGGCAACAAAAAAAAAAAAAAAAAGGATGAGGAGAGAGCGAGAATTTCAGTTTGGCTGTGCAAAGGGGAGAAAATTAGCGACGGGATCACGCCAGTCTGTCCATCTTCGAGGATTCAATATGTTGTCTAAGCCCGAATCATTTTAGAATTTCTTGTCGGTGTAACGAAGAAAACTGGAAAGCATCGAACGGGTTAAAACCACTGTCAATCTCCTGCAAGACCACTGTCAATCTGCTGTAAGCCTACTGTCAACTAAGGCTGAATTATGGGGCACATCGTGTATGGCTCAGATTGGGCGGGTTGGCACGATCCTGATAAAATGATCGAGATCGATAGAATACCCACGTGCCGCGCTGCGCCCATATTGTTGATCTCGTATTTATTTCTTGTCGCCCTATAGCTAGGGCAGCACACAACAAAGAGTATTCTAAAGATAGGAAATGGATAGCTTCTTGCTCTTAAGATCGCTCCAGGGTAAGCGACTCGACCTTAGATGGCGTTGGCTGGGGGCAAACCAGTTGGTCGCTACTGTTCAGGTGGATCCATATCGCGTTACGCAAGGCCTTGTCTCCGAGGAGTATCCTATCACCAATGTATCCGCCATCTTAATTAAGGTTTTAATTTTCCCGGCTCAAAATGGAGTACTCAACTTTTGCGCTAGAGAACCCAGCTGATCTCAGGATTTTCGACCAAAGTACAGAGGACTTTTGGAAGAGATCTTCAAAACAAGCCATGTACTCCGTACGGCCTGCACTTACGTAAGTATACTTAGTCCTCGCACCTCAATGCTAGCCCGCCTTCGGGCCGAGAAGCGTTCGAAAGTAGGAAAGCTAAAACTGAAAACGCAGTTATTTTGCGTTGTTCCTCTGTAAAATCAATTTGAGATATTGCGCGCGCGCTTCAATTGTACTTTGGTTTCTTGGGCCAGCCGTTGTGTAATGGTATCACCAAAAAACCCCTATAGCACATAATGTAACTCTCCTAGTGGAAATTAGTGGATTCGCGCCGACTTGAAGCATCACTAACAAATGATTTGTCAAGTGCCTATAAAACTAACTATCTCAAACACTGAGGTGCAGGAGTTTGGGCAGCTTGTTGCATGAGAAAAAGCCCCGGCTATAAAGCGGGGGTTATGGGGCTTGCGGTTCTCAGCCGTGCTACGTTCTACAAAGCTAATGACAGTGAAGCCAAAGAGTTCGAGTGGGACCAGTGGGACAAAACATTTAGGAACGAAGCCGCTAGAATTCACGAAAGAAGGCGGTCATGTAGCCTGTAGGTTCGCAGCTCATGGAATCAAATCTCATGCTAGTGACCCTTTATGGGTGCCCCTCCTACTAGGTCTGGCTTGGCCGATGCTATGACTGGAAAGACATAAGGAGAAACCAGCCAGCCGTTTCTCTGCTGATAATGACTAAATTTATGTGCGTACCCGAACTTGGCGAAAACCTCGTGGAATATGAAGTCCGACTCTGACCGGCGTTATTCCACGCAGCCTAATTTTGGGTTCAGCAGTAATAATCCCATATATTAATAAAAGCAGAAAACAAACAGTTGAAAACAAGAAAACAAAAAAAAATAAGGGGAATGCAAGCAAAAGGACTTGGCCCCGAGCTGAATGAAGTCTAGACGAAAGGGGTGTAGAAGACTACGGCGGTCGCAGGTTAAGCTCGGTGCCGCACAACGAGCGGGTCGCTTTGTGGCATCCTGTCATTCCAACACAACTTTTGACAGCCTGCAGGTCTCTCGAGAACTTGCCACCGGAATCGAATCGCGATCCGTTATACAATTGTAACTATGATATCTCGACTGCGCAGCTGTATCCTCTTACATAGTTGCTTGAGTATATAAATAAGTTAACGGAGTTGGCTTATAACAGCTGTAAACAGAGTATACAGGCAGGCGCGCCCGACAGAAAGAAAACCTGGCAGCTCCCGCTTCTCAGGCAAATTGGATGCCGCATTGCGCACTCGCAGCCTGTTTCGCCCATGCTTGGCTTAAGCCACAAGGACAGCCGCTAACCCACATCCATCGAGCGCAAATAACTTGATCCTTTCGAGACCCACCTTTGAAGTTCCCAGCGCGCATGCAGGCGGCCTAGCAAGAAACGACGTATGTCGCAAGCAAATTGGGTTAAACAAATAACAAAAAATAAAAATAAAAGTAAAATAAAAAGAAAAAAAATATGGCGGCTTCTAGGGCGCGAGGGCAAGGTTCCCTGTCACTCTATTGAGGTTCATGGTGGCAGTAATGAGGTGGAATTGGCGGCGATACCTTCTAGTCAGAAATCTATAAAGGAGACCCTATCCCGCTCCGTGGATATCTTTTTCATCCTCATGCTGAGTGCATCTTCAATTGATTAACCTATTGATATAATCGAAACTACTGCTTCAACCTTTTTGGCACAATGAAGTACGCAATTTCTCTTGTGGGCCTATTCGCCGCCGTTGGCCACGGTGCTGTTCCTGACAAGTGCCCTGAAAACAACTGCGTTCGAGGTATGTCTTCCTAGCACCTACGATTTGAGAGCAGCACTAACTGTAAGCTCTATATAAATATAGCTGTAATCGCATCTGCGTATCCGCTTCGGCCTACCGAATCAGATTGTAAATCGTTCCTTTCTGTGACTGCGACTCCCGTTATGTAAGTTTTTGCATGTCTTCCATACAATATGTCGATGTATAAACGAACTAACTTGGAAACCATAAGCACCCAAACATCATGGCACAAGACTTCTACGAGCGTGGTCGTCGCAGCTGTAACTAGCACAGTCACCCTTACACTTGGGCAACCCACACCAGCCCTTGACCCAACCCAGCAGGAAATTTCCTACCCCCCGGTCAACTATGTAGTTGTTGCTCCAGGTGGCAGACGGGTGCGCCGCACCGTTGAAAACGTAAAACGAGATGACCCCTATCCCGCCGTACCGTCGCCAATCCCGGATGGCTGGTACCCAGAATCACCATCGCCAACTACGGACTTTCAGACCGCCACATCCTTACCGGCCTACGCGGTGACTGCATGTCGTGAAATTACCGAGTACGGCACCGTTCGATCGCCGGAATCGAGGTTCTCTCACGCATGCCTTTGCAGGACCTTTACGCCGGCAACAACTACAACCACGGTCAAAACGGTTCAAGAAGAGTATACTATTACAACTGCTATCACTACAATCACACCAATCAGCTGGGTATTTGCAACCAAGTTTAGGGTACAATTTACTGGCGCCGCTGGTGCTTCTTTCAGTGGCCAGTTTGTCGCAACTTCCTCCATCGTCAATACCGAGACTTCGAGCATTTTGAGACCCTCGGCGGCAACAGCCCTCGCCGCAACATTTACCCTGCACCCCGACCGTAAACCAAATTTCGCCACACCCCCCAATGCCCTTGTTGCTGGGGCTTCGGATCCAACCGATCCAGACATGAGGAGGATCTCTATTGGCAACCACCTCCTTGTCGCCAAATCCTCAACTGATGCCGGTAACCAGCGGTTCTTGAGGTTGTTGAACAACGAATACGCGGATGGTGATACAATCCCGTCCGGTCACTTCCCCCTACTTTGCAAGATCGACGAAAACAGCATCTTCTCGTGCCAGGCTACAGGCTCAGGTGCTCCTGTAGTCAGCTTTGGCATGAAGTCGGCCGCGGAGCCCCTTTTACGACTATACGCAAGCGACTTCAATTATGATGGCATTACCCCGTCCGGGGTTTCAGTAGCAAAGGGCCATTTCCAGCTAAAAGCAGTGAATTAAAACGCCCATGTGGTATTTGCTCTTTACAACTGATTTGTCGGCTTCGTCGGTTATTTGCAACAACAATTCGGGATTGCTTTCTTTTGGGCGCGCTATAGGGTGTCAGAATGGGTGGGAATCAGCCTTCAATTGATCAAATACCATGAAGTAGATTCCCCCATCCACCTTTAATGGAATTAGTTTCATCAGATATAACTATATAATGATTGTCAATATATGTAATATTATTTTTTATGGCCATGAGAACCTCCCGCTGCCGTAATGTAATGGAAATAGCACCTAGTTGCCAAACAAAGTCCTCTTTGTGACGTCTGGGAACGAGACCACCTAGTTGTGATTGTTTATGCCAAGTGATTTCCTAACGTTATAACATAACGCTCAGGGGATCCATCAGAGCCTAGCAAAGATCTAAAGGCCGATAGATAGGACTAAGAGACTTGGGGCCGCACATCAGGTAGCCACGCCAATATTCCGTTCTGAGACCAGACACATTCATATCTACGTGTATTTTGACCACGAAGTGATATAGATCTAGTCTTGTGCTCCTGCACAAACATATTTGTCCACTACTCTACCATGATAAATATTTTTAGCTTCAGGAGTATTGCTTCTATGGTTCTGGCTTTTGGGCCACAATTACATAACCTTTACCTCCACGATTTTGTGAGTCAATATCGTACTAAGAATTAAAGAAGATAGTAATACTTTTGTGCTACAATTCATCTCGATACGCTACCCTTTCTTCACTATCAGTCGTTTCAGCCTTCCCAACCCCCCTTTCATCCATAATTAAGCCCAAAATCTTTGACCAGAACTTATATTTCGTAAACGTAGTATCTGTGTCCGGTTCTTGGCCTACAGTAAAATATTCGTATGGCTTAGCCTTGACTCTTCGGGAACCATACTTATTGAGCGGTATTTGAATCAACATAACACCATCTTGTAATTTGTCACCATCCCCAGTGGTTGGTGACCATTCCGGGACGTCTGGGTCCCGACAAGCGCTCGGCGACGAACAAGCTGCGTGCGATGCAAAGTATTGCTGGAATATTGATGCTGTAGCCTCGATCCGCAGGTGAAACCGTCCGGCTACTTGCCCGATACGCTTCCCCAATTTATCCCAACTTTCTAGGAGATCTCCCGTCAATTTTCCGATGTCGATCTCCTTATAATCAAAGGTAAAGAGAAGATCGGTCCCGTGCTTCGCAAAAGTATCTTTTGGCCAACGGTAGTTCAGCATGTAGCATTTGCCTTTATATGCTTCGTATACAGCCCGAACGTTGGCCATGAACATCGAGTCCTGAACGATTTCAGTGTAACAGCCCTTCCAATTAGGAAACAGCCCCTTGCAGTACAAACCGGACTGTTTGATGTGCTCTACAACCTGGTCGTCAAAGCTAAGTCCAGCTAGCTTTGTGAACTGAGCTTCAGTGTGAATTCGCAGACCCTTGGTAAATGAGGCGGCTTCTGTTGCTACGTGAGATGCTATTATTGATTCAAGATCCCTCCAGTATTGATCCTCTATCACACTAAACATTAGCAAATTTTAGTTCGGCTATGGGGGGTTAGGGTCCTAGAGATAGGCAGACGGCATACTTTGTCCAAGGGCATATACTGGTATTTGCTTGATCAATTTACCGTCAACCGCTGGTCCAAACGGGAATAATCCACTCTTATGGGAGTTACAAGCCATTTCCTCATTTACTTCCCGAATTTTTTCGATCGGAGCATTTTGTAAAGCCGTAATACTGTGGTCTTCGCCACCAAGCACCTTTTTTGTGAAGTTTAAATATTCCTCCTGTAGTTTTCCCTTGCGAGCCGTCCTCCATTCATATGCCGGACTTTGAACAATAGCCTTCTTGAACAACGGATCTCGTAAACTTCCATCTTCATTTCTCGCAACCAGATGGTGTAAAATGGAGCCACCCCCAGCGGATTCGCCCCAAGCGCTAACATTGTCGGGGTCGCCACCAACTTGCCGTATGTACTTTTGCACAAACTCTAAGAGAAGCCTTTGGTCTGTAAGGCCTGCGTTAGGGGTAGCATGTCCTTCGACATAAGTGCCGGCTAGCCAGCCAAGAGCGCCAAGTCGATAGTTTCCAACAACAAAAATCGCGCCTTTTCCGTGGAGAGCGGCCGCACGAATTGCCCCCACACCTCCGTACAGCATGCCTTGAGTTTTATCGTTGAGCTTCGAGCCGGCTATGTATGCGCCACCATAGAACCATACAATGACTGGCAATGGGGTTTTGTAATCCGTAAGGTTCCAAGGAACATATATATCTAGGAATAAACAGTCTTCATTTTGATCGGGTGGGTTCTCCGTATCGAGGAGCCCGAGGGCGACACCCGAGCCAGCTCTGCAATCGGGGGATTTTAGTAAACTCAAAGGGACGGCTATACAGTTTGCGGGGCGATCATGGCTGGTATCGAAGTTTTCGTCTGGAGACTCTGCAGCCATGAAACGACGCGCGCCAGTCGGAGGGAGGCCAAAACGGACATCACGATAGACTTTTACCTACACATGCAAACAAGGTGTTAGAACAATGAGCCCGAAGATAGGGTTGAGCATGTATAGCGTACGTCTGTGAGGTTTGGGATCGGCTTGGGGCTGTAGGTTCCCCACTTTAGTTTGAGATCTGGAATATTACAGAGAACTCCACCAAACAAAACAAAAGAAGCAAAAAGTTTAGTTCCGAGATCCCTCGGACGCATTCTTGCGAGTGAGCCAGGAGTGGGTTGTCCTAGATTCGAACTATAGTACTAATTCGAGAATACGGAGGGGTGTCAGGCTAGAGAAGTAATAACGCTACAATAGCGCTAACTAGCGTTTTGTAGGCTCCGTCAAATTTTCTCGAGGACTAGCGTTGCGTCGGCAATATATATAGTCCTTCGTACTCCTAGCTCCTGTCTTATAGTATATCGCATTTGCCGAGAAACAGCGCCAACTCCTCAAATGGAGGGAGTGGATAGAGCTGAACTTCGGTGGCGCCACGTGAGGGGTAGATGCATCCTTTGGTTTGGAATTTAAATTTCATTCGCCGAAGGCAAGCCCACATATGCATGGCGCTGTTGGAGCAATTCCCTCGGCGGTATTCTAGCGAAACCTTCTGAAGGGTGGATTCACTGCTAACCATAAGCGTGCGAAATATGTACTTTAGAAAATTATTGGAATTATAGGCAGTAAAGATACGAGATAAGCATTAGGATTACATCACCAAAGTGGAATAGATATAACAAAATCATCCATCCAAGATGATCTCCCTTCAACACGGCTGCGAGCGAATATTCCGCAGCATTATGAGGGGTGCCAAGCCAACAACTCGCTGCAGGAAGCTGAAAATTTCTATGACGGGCGCTAGCGTATTCCGAAGTGCGAGCCTAGTAACATCGCACTTCGTGAAAGTAAAGAGGGATGAATAGGAATAGCTCCGGTTTTGGAGGTGGGGCTAGTTAATAAGGGCGTGCCGCTATGTAGCGGAACGAGTATTTCAGCTCTGCAAATATGTGGAAAATAACTTATCATTACGTGTTGGCTAAGGGCACCAATTGCGATTGCGATTCCGATTGCGACTTGGAGTAAGAGTAAGTGTAGGTCTTTCACCTGCCTCGGATTTTGCTGCATTGGCTACACAATCCAAAGACACAACCTGTTTGATTTCTACGGGGAAAAGGGGTATAGGGAAGAAAAACTCCTCCAGAAAACATACTTCCATAGGTAGCGGGCTGGTTTACGAGACACATAAACCCCCATTAGAGCTTACGGAGCCCGTATAAGGTAGTAGACGAGTCAATATTGAAAATTATTGAGCACACTGGGCAAAGGAGACTTATAATTCTAGAGGCTTCGTCGTGGGGCAAATGAGTGATTGGGGCAGGCTTCGAAGCCTTGTACTAGGCTGGTCATGGAGCAGTGCCAACGTGCTATCCGCACAGGCCCGCCCGTGACAATTGCTTGGGTCCATATGTGCAGGATTGCGCCATGGGCCGAAAAGACTTATACGCGACTGATCTGATATGCAAGAAGGTTCTATCGAGACTACTGATCTAGATCCGGATCCCACCCACCAAAATGCAGGCGATGTGTTGCGCGGAGGCAACGCTTGAGTGGTCGTAGTCAGGCTGAGCTGACCTCGGCTGGGCTGGCGTCGCTCATTGTACCAGGCGCACCCAAATTCACGCTTGGTGTAAGATCATAAGAATTTTCAACGAACAAGAAGGTCGAGCAGGGCGCATTGAACCGCTCATCCGGTATCCAGCAACTAATCTGCACATGTGTAGGGACCTCCCCTCGAGGCCTAAGGAGATCCTCTTGGCGAACGATTCCTCGTGTTACGCTCGTCCAAAAGTGGTAATCGCTCAATCGGGAATGGTGTTGTGCAACAATCACATCCTTAGTTGTCACCAATCTGAACCTGAGTGCTCCTCTCGTTTCGAACGTTTCCGTGGTTTCGGCAGCTAAGGCATCAAGCGTTTATGCTCAAGTTTCCCATCCGAGACTAAAGTTTCCTCCGTATTTAGACACATCCGCAACTCTGAAGCTACCAGTTGTTCGGGACACGCCAGCATATTTTCTCCTTGTCCCTCCCAGCCGACTTTCTTTACTGGATGGCGAATCTTCAACGGAACTCCTCTAACAATGCTCGGTAGCGGTGTTGGGCAATTGTCACGTCAGCTTTACAGTTCTGGTGAATCATGAGATTGTGCCTTCCTTGGGAGCATAGTCCGACCTTCGACAAACAACGCGAGCCACCAAGTTGTAGGCTATAAAACTTAGATATATGGTCACGCCATCCATGATACTTGGCTGATATTTTCTTCAGCCTTCTTCGCACGGGCCACCCAAATAAACCGAGTGGTTGTATACTCCAACCGAGCCGAGTCTTCGGGTGTGAAAATTTGAGGTCAGGCATATTAGCTTTCCTTGTTGTTTGATTAAAACTTTTTAGAGCGCCATTATCGGTCGCACAAACGCGGCTGCCATTTTTCGAAGGACATTCTGTGTCGCCGTGCTATCACACCGTCTGATTAGTAATAAAAATGGGATAGGAACTTATCAGCGCACAAGAAGATACATAGTAAAATGAAATCGCCTGCCAGCGCCTTGGATCCCTCAGTCGATGCGGAGATTTCCGTAAAAGACAATCAGGATACGGGTGGTCTTATTATGGAGAGCTTTTCGATGTGCGCTTCAAGAGCCCATGGATCCATGAATCCAAGGTATATCTAGCTCGAAGATAAATTAAGGTTGTTCCCATCCATCCATGATGTCGCGGTTCATGGGCCTTCCCAAGAGGATAATCCCCTTGCGAATGTAGAAATAGTCTATAATTTTATCGCAAAGAAATCCTACCTCAGAATCCCGGAAACCCGGATACGTTCAAGACTTACCAACCGTTCCGCAAAATGCGCCGCAGCTACGTTTTTATACAGTTCTTGCTAAATCGGTCCTTCCTCATTCTCGCGGAACGATTCGATAGCATATATTCCGTCCATACCAATGATGTTCCTATGTGTCCGCCCGACTTTTTCGCTGATGCTGAGTATATCGGCTGCTGTTGGAACGAATCCGAAACCATTACCTTTGCTCCAGGGCCGGATGGCTCACTTTCCCCAGGGTGTTGCTGGTCTGGAGATATATGCACTGGGCCGCCCCCTATAATGTACGACTGGATAATAGACCCAGAAGGTACGCAACCCCATATTTTCACTTATTTGTCAAGTTGGATTCGGGATACTCACGAAATTCTAGGCGATTTCGCCCCTATAATCCCTACGCTACCCGCTTCAAACCCTACTGCATCAGCAACAACAACCTCACGATCTCCCTCAACCTCATCTTCAGCAATTCCAAGCTCGTCAGAAACCTTTGAACCGCAGCCCACTGAGACTGGGCCCGAAGAGACAGCACCTGAGGGGACTTCGACTGAAGAGGCAGGACCGGAAGAGACAGAACCTACCCCCACTGAAGCCCCCCAGTCCGGTGCTCCGCTATCGCCAGGCGATATTGTTGGCATAGTAACTGCTGGGGTGACAGTTATCGTGGCAGTTATTGGTGCTTGGAAGTATAAGGTGATACAACGGATATCTAACAGGTTCAGTGGAAACCCTTATCCAAGGCCAGACTTGGAATCATTTCCCTCAGGGCGTCAGAGCTCTGTGAATCCCCAGAATGTTGACGCTAGGATAGAAATTAAGGTAGGTGATCATAGGCGTTGGTGATGCATATTTCTATGAAATATTGGCAGCCGATTAATTTCACGTGTTTGTCCTTTATCGCTTGACTATTTATACTGCCTAACCTCATAATCGAGTATTATTTTTGCATTAATAGCCGCTTTTAAGTTGCGGGTTTTCGACACTTGTTTATGGGTCGCGCTGTTTTCAGTCTTCGCTGGCCAGTGAGGAGGGTAGAGGTTCATTGTTCCGACTCTTGGGCCGGACTCTATCTTCGTATGTAGTTTGCAGTAGTATGTCACTGCCATTGTAAATAGAACTAAAATTCTAACTAGTTATGTTATCGGCTGCCCCCCCTTTTAGCCGGAGATATATGTATATCAGTGGCGGTTTGGTTCAAGGAAACTAATACGGGACAGCGAAGAAAAAAGTGACTTGTCAATATGACGAATATCTCCCCCCAACAATCAAATTCAATTAAAATACATCTTGTGACAATACGCCATAGAAAAGCGATAAAACATTTTTTCCCTTTTTTACTTTCTTATTGTTTATTTTTCCAAGCATGGTTTTTTTTAGCTTTCGCTTGGAATAGCCCCCCGCAGCTGCAGACTTAAATTAGGTAGTGAAGATATCGTGAGCGCCGATTAAATTGTCACCAAGTAACTCAACCTGTGCTACTTTCTAGGTGGGGGTTTGGCTACGAAAGCTTGATTTTCATTTCGTCGTTCTCGATTTGATGCTGCTCAAGAGCTTCAATAATCACTTAGGGGAATATCCAAGCGCAGCTGAGCTAACTTAGGGCAATGTAGCTATCACAGGCGAGAAAGTGTCTTTTTATAAGCCGCGAGGAGACTCTGGGCGTGGTTCCACCTTATACCCGTCCGGAGATCTAAAACCAGGCCTAGAACCACGTGACTCGGAGCCGTGAAGCGGTAGCTCAGCACCACGGTCCTGAATTACATACCCCCCCGACGACCCATATGAGTCTGACGAGCGACGGTTAAGTGATATTCCAGTGGGATATCCGCGACCACCCCCTCGACCGCCTCTACCGCCTCTACCGCCTCGTCCCCCGCCGCGTCCACGACCAGGCCTGCCACTAGGGCTAGGGGACGGTCCTGGTGACCAGTATGTTGGTAACTTGAGGACCGGAGTGGGAGACGGCCCCGGCGTAGGTGTTGGATTGTACCGGCCAGCTACTGCGTTTGGCTGCGCGACAGCAGCGGGTTTTGGGTCCGCTATAGGGGCGGCAGTTGTACCAGTAATGGCGCCCAAAGCGGTAGCGACAACGACGGCTTTGCGAAGCATACTTTGCGGTTGTCTTCTAACCAATGTTCTTAATTAGATATCGATACCCACTACCAGAATCGAAATACTTTGTTTATTAATACTTTACAGTGGCCTTAAGGTTCTTGGCCCTCAAATAATATTCTCGGAGTAGCGCTTGTAGACTAAGCGGATAATAGATATTAAACTTATAAAGCGTATAGGTAGAACTGGCGTCTAGAACCAAGACTAACGTTATAACGTAGACCTACTATCAGCAAATCGTCGGTTTATATAGCTATATTTCGAGCCCCGCATTTTGCTCCCACGTCACTGATAGGGGATTACACAGAGAAGGCCGAGTCTGGTTTGTGAGACAAGATATTAAAGTACGTCGCTTATATTTTCCCAGTGTAAAAGTTCCTAGCGGATGTAGTTTCTGTCTCACGAACGAGCGTTTCCTCACGTACAATAAAATTTGTTGAGGTAGCGCTTTCGCTTGAAACCATAATAAGAGTTCAGATCGGAGTATCCCGTGTACCTACATCGCATTGGACCTAGAAAGCATCCTTCGAAACGATGAAATAACGTCGACATAGGTACAAAATAAAATGCAAAAAAAATTAATTTCTCAACAACTTGGTTAGCACACGTGCCGTTAGCCTCTCCCCAAGATATCTCACTATTTGATTCGCAAAAATTGTTAACGCCCATGCATTGTAAAACAAAAAGAAAGCAGTGCATTCTTAACTAGCCGATATCTCCTTAACCATTTACCGAAGCCATAAAGTGATCATGGGGATCTATAGTAGTTTCGGGCGTTTGACAGTCGAGCTTCGCGGAGTTGGGCCTCGGGTTGTCTATATCTTGTTCAATTCCAAGTTTAGCTGTGAGATGAGCTCAAAATCCAACAAGGCACCCGCGTCATATTAGCTTATTTACAGCTTACTCAAGTAACTTAGGTACCTAAGCTTTTCCGGTTTACGAGGCCAGGTACCTAGGTATGACGATGCAATTGCCCAACCAATGTTACGAAAGATAATTATACAGCTGTCCTTGAATAGGCCGTCAGTTAGACATTTTACGGTGTCCACGGGTATCACCATATGGACGCCGAGTGCGGGATAGAGAGATCTCAAAAATTGGTTAATGATCTCTAAAGGTAGGGTATCGCCCTTAGCTATTCGTCTTTGAGTTTCTGCGGATAATCACATGCTAGCTCCAGATTTCAGGGATATCGTTGCAGGCTAGACTTATACAGACTAAAATGGCCATTCTTGGTTATTGAATCGCCTAGAATGTTGTGAAAGGATAGTCTCGTATCTCGGGATTATTCGGAGCTGTAGTCAACTAATTGCGCACAATACCCTTTGAGTATGGTACCAGTTGTGTTCGGGGCCAAGGCTCTCCTTTTGCCCACCTTTGGCCAGTAATATCTGTCGCTCAGCCCTCTAGCTTATTACAGGAATACCCATGCTACCGAAGCCTCGTATTCTACGAGACTATGTTTATCTCATTCCTCGAGACCTCGAGATTCTTAGTACTTACTGAGCCCAAGATTTATATTGCACGACGACCCGATTAGCTACCCAGACCTAATCCCTCAACAGTTTTATCAAATTCAAGAATCTATGACAAAACCGAGATGCTCTGACGACTAAATTTGCGGGGCTGAATCGATTTTGCCCTTTGAGCATCACATGAGAGTAAATTTCGGCAGCAAGGCAAGACTCAAAACGTACAAAATGCAACAACGATGTTTTTCTACCGCTATCACATTAGGGCCAGGCTTCTCGCTATATAAATAACTAGCCAGCCAGCTGCCAACTGCAGACTGTCGACCGCCCGACTCGACTTTGGTATTAATATACCTGCTACAAAATGCAACATAACCACAACATATAAGAAATCGCAAGTCGGCTTCGTAGCCCACCAACCAGCCACCAATTCAAAAGCCCGTTAAAACATATTTTTTCGATAGGACATGCCATCTATATAGCCTCTTGCTGCGGTATCGGCTGCACCCAAATATCGGGCTCCTAATATATGGTCGCTCGTTGTACCCGCCACACCAACTGTCCTTGAGCTAGATAGTCGTGGATTTCGCGTTGTGCTGGCACCCCGTCAACACATCCGTATTCCCTTTTGCCTTCAAAGTATCGGCGCTCGTGGGAAATATTTCTCTGTGAAACTAAGAATGAAGACGGGAATCGGAATCGTGAAGGTTTCAGCTTAGCACCTTGAATACTTCCAGCGTGCTAAACAAGTCGAGTGGGTGTTAACTTGACGGGATGGCAAGACTTCGGCCAACAAGCCCATTCGATTCTTGATCGCCCGTCAGATACGACTGCGCAGCTGCTTGAAAACTCCAAGACCAGTACTAGCCCGACAAATATGCCTAAATATTTTTTGTACCAAGGATCCGCCTTTATAATTAAAAAAAAAGGTCGGCCCGCAGCCTGATCCGTGCGTCAGGGTTTCGACTTTTCCTGCATGAGGCGTTCGGGAATGGGAGCAGCCTATTTAAGGCTTGGCGCTGGTTACACAGGGGATTTCGCCTAAGATGACACCTACGTTGCGTATTCCAACCCAGAGCCAGCTAGGGCTCGGAAAAAATATCCTTCTGATGCAGTGAACCTTCGGACAATCTTCCACCGAAACTTAAAGCTTAAGTTGCCCTATAATTCTAGGATTCTCCTGGGGTCGCTGTTAAGCTTTAACCCAGAAAAAGATCAAGAAGGTATAGTTATAGGTATTTAACCATAGCATGCCAGGCACAACCCAGCTAGCCCCAAATGCCGATATTCGGTCACATAGGGTCCGTATAAATGAAAACCGGGGTAGAAAAACCGCGGAAGATATGCGATCTACAGAATAATATTGAAGTACGCAGGCAAGTAACGTTAAAAGATATTTGCTATAAGAAGCACGGTGGAACGTGCGCATAGTGTAGCAACGTTTCGCGGCCGCAGCAAAATTCAATCCTCAGATACCTAGCTTTTTCAGTTTGGGTTACTGTTACTCGCAAGACAGCAAGATGCGCATTGCAAGCTTCCTTTCTCTCGCGGCTGTGTTCGCAAGCTCTTTGGCACAGCTTAGTAGCAATCTTACCTTGATTACCGAAGATTTTGGCGAGAACCCTACCAATGTCCCCTTCTATCTCTATGTTCCAAAAACCGTCCAAAAAAACCCAGCGATTATACTCGGTGTGCATTGGTGTACAGGTATGTTTAGATGCCTTATAAAATGCATTCAAATTTCAATATACATATTGCAACGAAGGATATCTCTGACCTACTCTCCGCCTGTCCAAAGGAACTGGCCCCGTCTTCTTCGAAAATACCGAATATGCCAAATACGCCGACCAATTCGGATACATTATTCTTTACCCATCCGCCCCCCGAGAGTCAAAGTGCTGGGATGTAAGAACCGCAAATTCCATAGAGATAACTCCGACGTATTTGAAGAGCAACACATGCTAACTCGTGGGCAGGTCGCAAGCAACGCAACCTTGACACATAATGGTGGAAGCGATTCCCTTGCTCTTGCTAATATGGTCAAGTGGACTTTGAAAAAATACCGCGGCGACCCGAATAGAGTCTTTGTTACTGGATTATCTTCGGGAGGCATGATGACACAGGTTTTGGTTGCAACGTATCCTGATCTCTTTAAGGCTGGCAGCTCCTACTGCGGTGTTCCATATGGTAAGCCAGGGTTTTCTTTCTACGAATGATGTAAGTCGTAACGCTAACGTTGCCACGAATAGGTTGCTTCAGAGGACCCGGCGAGTGGAACAACGTCTGCTCAGAGGGTCGCTTGATCAAAACTCCCAAACAATGGTAAGTTATCGAGGCCAGATCGGAGCTGTGGCCGAGGCTGCACCATAGTACCCTACGACCACGATTATCTAGATAGCTGTGCTAAGCCATGATTTTTCTACAGGGGAGATGATGTTCGCAACGCTTATCCCGGCTACAGGGGCCCACGCCCAAAGCTACAGATCTGGCATGGATCCGAGGACGTCGGTTTGGCGTATCAAAACTTCCACGAATCGAACAAAATGTGGTCGAACGTTTTCGGCATCGAATGGAAGAAGAACAATACCAACACACCATTTGCCAATTATACGCAAATGGTTTTCGGCGATGGAACCAAATATGTTGCTTACTCTGCTGCTGGTATTGGCCACGATATTAAAATTACGGCTCTCGATGTGCTCGCATGGTTTGGCATCTACAAACCCAAGCCCGCAACAACTACCACTAGTACCAAAGCTCCTGCTCCAACTGCTACGGCATTGCCCTGGGGTCAATGTGGTGGTGTTACATATAAAGTTAGCTTCCCCTGATGATATTCCTTGCCGAAAATCCAAGAGCGCAAACTAAACAAAGTGTGCAGGGCCCAACCACATGCGGCAAAGGGTTCCAGTGTAAGAAATGGACGGATTACTTCTCTCAGGTAACTTAAAATCTTCTTCTGAGCAACCTTATGGCAGTTTCAATTGGTGCTGACTATCTTAACCTGCTCAGTGTATCCCGAAGTATTAATATATGCCCTCTCAGCACTCGGGTAGGTGAGCCGACTATATCGGAGTTTTGATGCCTTGTACCATATTTGGGGTGTAAAGTGTACATAAAAAATGACAACTTAGTATATGAAGGATATTGAGTTCAGTTAATAAGTCGATTCATCAGGGAACTTTATCACGTAGTGATCAGTTGAAAGTACTGGGGCCCGAAGGTATCGGAGATACACTCGATTTCAGTTACTCTATTATATACAAAAAGAGACATGTCAATAACAATCCCATATATGCCTATACATGATCCCACTAGTAGGGGTTCTTGCGATAAGGGTGTTAATGGTGCTCTAAAATAACTAGTAGCCGCCACCGTAGCCTTCACGCTTTGGCGTAGGCCTTGGTCTCGGCGTGGGCCTATTCGGTTTCCCATTCTTGGTGACCGTCCGCGTGCTCTTCACTGTTACATACGACGTTTTATATTTCGTAGTCGTCTTAGTAACAGTTCTAGTGATGTTATTGTATGATACCCTGGTGCTCGTCTTTGTGACTACCGAGGCAGACTTTCCGGAAACCTTAGATTCAGATGAAGCTGACGGCTTAACCGGAGGAGGAACAGCAATAGTTGCAGGGGTAACCCCGCTTGCCAAACCCAGCTCTTTGACATACTTGTCGGCGAGGCATACTTTCTTGTTGCACAGTTCGGGGTCAATGCCCTTCGGACAAGTAATATCAACACAGTGATAATTGGGAAGAGAGCATTTCCCGTCAGGGCAAGAGTTGAGAAAACCCCACTCAAGACAGACACCTGAGCCCTTGAGATACCCTTCACCGGCGCAAACCTCAGGGTGGTTCTCATTCGCAAAACATTCCTTGCCGGAAGACCCCTTGCATAGATTGGTTCCCTCGCTTCGTAACCCATACTGGGAATAGTCTTTCTTGCTAACGCAATGACCACAGACTGCCACATCCTGCGGGCAGATGCGAGTGTTTGACACTGGAATGCATTTTTGTAGTCCATCTGAGGGACATGGGCCATCCCCACCGCCACATTTTGTTGGCTTGTCCATACAAACACCCTGTGGACTATCTTTGAATCGATATTCGCCGACGCATGTCTGGCCCTTAAGACAATCCCAGTCGGAGCCAGATCTAGGGTTGATGAGGGACTTGTCTTTGGGGACCTTGCCACCACCGCAGCGTTTCAACCCTTCGGGCTCGGATTCCTTTACAATTGGACAGGTTTAACAGGTTAGCTTATATTGTTTGTTCGTTGCAAATCTGAAAGCTCTTGAGAGCTAAAAAGTAGTGGCAGAGAGACCGGAGTTTTAATGAACCACAAACGGAACGGCACCACGATCTGCCATTCCGCAAACCCGGCCGTATAATCGAAGCTTAGCAACTTACTCGTCTAATCAAAGCTTCAAGGGTACTCTCAGGAGCAGCGGCAGCAAGCGCCGCGAAAAGAGTGATAAAGAGCGTAGTACGCATATTCCAACAGTGACAATATACTAAATGTATGTAACCCGTTGAATTTCGTAGTTTGGTTGGTGAGAAATAAACGAAGGGATGCCTAAGGCGTAAAACGAGTGTGGGTTAGAACGAATGTTTTGTCCGCGTCTGTGGGGCCTAGGGATCAGTCGACCGAACAGTTCCAACATCGTCAATATATACCTCGCAACGTAATTTTGCTTTTTTGATGGTCACAACCTACTGCCGAATCAGTCTCTAGATACAATCGTATACCCGGGGTAACACTAGCAAGGTGGAAGAGCACATTAGGGTTACAGTGGGTGTCTATTCCCTCGGTTCGGGTTTCTGTGGCATTCAAACGGGTATTCAGAGGGCTATTCGGGCATTCCAAGCTAATCGGGTCTAGATAGGCGTTTACGTATGAATATAAGATCAAATATACATGCACATATCTACAGTGCAACACTAAATCTGTGGCATGTACCCGAGCAGGCGACAAGAAACGAAACATCGACGTATACGGGATTCGCAACCGAAACGGCCCTCGGGTATCTGCAAGCCAATGAAAGCTGGGCTAGTTACACAAAGCTTAATGTTTTAAGCATATTTATATGTGGGGCGGTTGTACGCACCTCGACGAATTTCAAGAAAAGCGAAATTGTCGAAATTTGGCCGCCAGGCCGACTGGAGAAGGCTCTCTTAGCTATGTCTACCGCTACTTGCAGCTAGTGTCATAATATCACAATAGCGGGCGCTAATAGGCAAATCCATGATATAATCGTTCAGGGCTTTAGATACGCCAATACCGGTTGCATGGGAAAGTTTAGCTTAGGCTACTCACCCGGCGGGTCATCCGAGGTGCGAAAACCTCAACCAAAACATAAACCTCAATTTTAATCGGAATAGGATTAGCTATTAGTTCTCCGAGTGGATGCATAGCTCGGGATTTGTGAGAAACAGATGTATCAAATTTATAAAGTCTCTGCACTCGTCTAAGCTATATATATTATAAGTCCGAGCGTTCTGGAGACCTTCGTGTGTTGGTTGTATCAGGCATAGATTTTTGTCCTAGAGGTCGGACGATGCGGCGACGATAGTATCGTATTCTAAAAATATATATTTAACCTAAGTTCGCAATCTATAATTTGGAACAAATGAAACTAATCCCAAAGCCTAGGATAAGTTTGAAAGCAGCATGCTGTCGATTAATTGAGGCTGAGGCAGATTCCCGAGCTCGATAACTGGTAAAACTTTGCGTTGGTGTGTTGTAATATTTTCTAGTAGCAGGGACAACTGGTACCATGGCCGGTCTGTTCTCATCGATTCGTGATGCATGATAATGTAATATGCTATCGCGGTATTGAGGGAAGACCCAAAACGATGAGTTTAATACATTTGTATAGATGCGCATATGTACATATAATTTCGCACTTAGTAGTTTACATATTTGCGGGAATCGAATCTCGCACTTATGCCCACCGACAATTGAATCGAAGGGCTGACCAATAGTATTATCAACGGTGTTTAACGCGAAACACTCGCATCGAGCACAATATGGATCCTCTAATTGCATTCTAATATTCTAAAGGCCTGGGATTAGCTAATATATCCTACTAGCGCCCATCGGCACTGTCACGATCTAAGATCTGAAGAGGGAATCCGAGGATGCTCCTATTCAACGCACGGAAGGTTTAAAATCATATATGCCTGCAAGCCCTAAACTGGCCCGTAACTTCTAGGAACAACATACAATACCGGGGAATAAGTCGGGTCGATAGAGTTTATTCATTAGGAATTTGGAGTTGACATTGGTCTCGTTACCAAATGCCACAAATGCATTAATGGACGCCGATATTTGCCAGAACAATTCCTAGATGGCCGATCAATAAGTCTGCTCCTAATAAAGTCCAAGATACCGAATTTATTGCTGGGGCGACCCGACCGCAAAAGGGCCGGAGGGATCTAGGAGGCCTGATCGTGCGAATTCACTGGAATGGCGTCCTATGCGATACAACCCTGCCAGCCTTCTGTACGTGTTGTCTGTGCGGCCCGGGCCCGCTGTTGCGTTGGGGTGCTGGATGGTCTCCTTGCCTTGAAATGGTGAAGCATGTGCATAATACTAGGCGGGCGATTGTAATAAGCTTTCGCTAACCCCGAATCCACATTCCTGACGGACTAGAAACTTATGCTAGGTGCCAATATTATTTCCCATGATGTGCCATCGGTATGTGCATATGTGCACCAGCGCACATGCACGATATCTAAGTCAATGATGCAAAACCCCCAGGCCGAGGCGGCCGTTAGCGAGCCTGAGAACATGACCTAGTTCCAATGCGCTGTTTCAGTCACTTCAGTAACTTTACAACATACCTCGATCAAAACCACAAAATTAGTACCATGGCGTTGACTAGCATTCTAGCATTAATTGCAGGTGACAAAATTCCAGGAGGCCTTCACAATAGGCATCCATAGCATACGTTAACACTCGAGAATGAGCACGTATGCAGTGTTGAGAGTTTTCCCCCACGCACGTTATAGAATTCTAATTCAGGACCCGTGTAGAAACGGGATTCCACGTGATTTCATCCTCCGTGTCAACCGCCCCAAACGGAGGCAGATCAGCGACGAACATATTACATTGGCTTGTTACTCATACGATCATGGATTCACAGTATTTTGGGGCTTTGGTACTATTACCAAGGCTAAATCCCCCACAGGTACCTCGACGTTGTAGGAATATAAATACCCAGGTCGCTACCTTGATTGATTCGGTTTTAATCACCATCAAATACAACATCGACAAGACCGAGGCATTGATCGATCTTAAAACAGTGTTTAGTGGCTACAGACCCTAATACAATACAATACAAAATCTTCTTAATTATAACAGTTTTTTTAAATCTCCAAATTCGAGATGTATATTCCGTTCGCAAGAGCGGCTTTGCTTCTAGCTATTGCATATGATGCATTCGCTGTTGCTTCCGTGGTCCCTTCTAACAACGGGGAGCTTGAGAAGCGTTACCGTAAGTACTCACCGGTACCGAACCAACACTATAATACTAAGACTGCAATCGAAATTTAAAAATACTAATTTGGGCTATGTTCAGATGGAGGCCACGCCCCCGTTGAGAGAATCACAAAATGGGCTACGAAGTGTATTACCAAGACGAAGACGACCACAAAAACCACAACTAAATATGGTAGGGTTACTACCAAAACGGTCACAAAAACTGGGCCTGTGGAGACAACTACCGTTCACAAGACGGTTACAGTCACTGTACCGGAATCAACCGTTACTGTGACTCCCTCCACCACGACCAAGTCGTCGACTGAGTCTACTAGCACCACGGAACAGACAAGCAGTACGAAGTCTAGCACCACGGAATCCACCAGTAGCACGGAATCTAGTACGACTGAAGAGCCTACTAGCACTACTGAATCTACCACTACTACAGAACCGAGCAGCACTAAGGAACCGAGCAGCACGAAGGAACCGAGCAGCACTAAGGAACCAACTACCACCGCAGAGCCGACTACTACCGCGCCGCCCAGCAGCACCACACATTCTTCTACCAGTACTACAGCAACCACTAGCTCGTCCTCAGTACCGGATACGTCTTGTAACAACCAGGGGTTCGAATACGCTATTTACAAACATAATTACCATAATTCAGATGCTCCAAAATACACCAACTTTAACGTAAACTTTTTCAAGACCAAGACTCCCGAAAGCACAGGTACCACGACAAAAGTCGGTCTCAATAACGGCCAAAGCTCAATCTATGGCCAACCTCAATCTTCAATGTCATATCTCGCGGTCAACCACCGCGGTTATCTTTTCGCCCGCGAGAGCGGTACCTACAAATTTACTACTCCTCAGGCAGACGACATCACCCTACTATGGGGCGGCCCGACGGCCTACAGTGGATTTACACGGCAGAACGCAGTCTTGGTCCAGGGAGTATCGGGAGCTTCCGGGACTTATACTGTTTCTTTGACTGCTGGACAATACTATCCTATCAGGATTCTTTGGGGCAACGCTCAGGGAGGGTACCTCTTCAACTTCATTATAACTGCGCCAAACGGAGAAGTTATAGCAAACAGAGATATGCAAACCCCATCGCCATATCTCGTTACACACTCGTGTGATGGAACCTCTGCTCCACGTTTCGCTCCGTTCGGGGCCGAGGCTTAAGTAGACTAGGTGTTGGTAGCAGTATTTGCGCAAGGGATAGTCTTTCGTTTCTAGTATTTGTTGTCTTATAGCTGTCTCTCTTTCGATATTTCCTGTAAACATTCAATTTGTATATAATCTAGACATATATGTACCTTAGTTTAGCTTAGAGTAGTACTTAATATTTAATATAACATTAATAGTTCGGCATGACTCTCTTGGTCACGGGATTGATAACCTCCACCTTCTTAGAAGGAATATGTCTGCGTCCCTATGGTTTCTTTAACTCCTCATTCAATATATATTATTGGTGTTTATTTGATAGGGACCGTTGTTCGTATCCGAAGATCCACCAGACTTAATTAGCCCTCTCCGCGGCTTCCATCTGTTCTGGGCGCGTTGAGAGCTGTGGCATTTTGCTGTTACCACTTCCGGAAATAGTCTAACCTAAAGTAGGATAATTTTGTTCATCACGTGCTTATCATTATCCTGAGCTAACCATATATGGATTCTTAGCGCCTCTATCCAAATATCAAGCCGTATGAACCCTCGCAGCTTGACTAAATTTAGCTAAATTGGTATAGATAAAGCATATAAAATACTCTGCTCGATTAAGATTTGCCGGCTTTCCTCCAAATCGTAAATTATGGTTTGACACAAGGCTGCCCAAATGCGAGTATTGATCCTTCAACGTCACCTGTCCAACTTGCGAGCAAGCTTTCAAAATTGGGCCTGTCTTGCGAAAGTGCGTATTCATGAAGCAACCCAAAATACTTAGAGGGATCGATTATCTTCCTGGAATTCTCCGGGGAAGTGCGGGCTTTGAGAAAGTGAGGAGGCAACATCCCCCCAGCTGTTCGCGCTGATACGCTAATATCGCACTGTACTGGTGACGTGTGATTGAGAAGTACTGCGAATTGCACTTCTGATGGTAGTCCGCGCTCAGAGGAAGCGTTTTCCTCAAGAGTCCAGATACAACTCGTCTTGTATGGACGACCGCGTCGAGTCCCTGTGATTGTGAATGCATGTTCGACCTCCTTCGAGCTATCGCGCCCAAGGGTTGGGGTGATCCCTATCCCGGGCCCCACAACGCCACCGACATTTATCATCAGTGGCAATTCGAGACCCCATGATGTCTTCCGTGACTCTCGCGTTACCCCGCCGAAAGATCTTCGTGGGGCATGATCCACAATTTCTAGGTGCGATTGCGATGATTGAGTAGCCGAGAATTTAAAGGAGACTATGGCACTCTGAAATCGCCTTCCGATGCTGGGGTGGAATGCGGCACGCCAGACAAATAGCGTTTGATTGGGATGGACAGATTGAATCGTGGTCGGTGTAAGGGATAGATATGATGTTCGACCTGTATCTGAGCCGCCTTCGATTGAGGATGTTATAGGGTCTTCTAGTATTTCTGGATCTTCTCCAGCATGGCCGGGTCTGAGCTTTGAAGTTATATTTCCTAACTCCGAATTCTTGACAGGATCATATTCTAGCTCGATATTAAGAACAAGATTCTCAGCCATAGCAGTTTTTCTCAGCCTTGATATTCAACACCAGCCATGTCAGCCAATGACTCATTAGTTTATTACCATGGTAACATCGTTGTATGGAAGGAGAATTGGGAGGTGCGCGACATACAAGGTGACATGTGAGCCTTCGAGGTTTGGTATTGAGAAAATCAAAGCTCTGAGGGGGGTTTTTACAGTGTTTTAGTGCTTTTCCTGAGTAGAGCTCGGGTCTAACTCCCATATGATATATTTTCTCCTACGTCGAGGGGCAGTTTTCGGCTGGGGCAAAGATAACGACACACAAGGCTGAAAATTAATATCGATGGATCCCGTGCCGTGTGGCGTGACAAGGGTCAATTATTCCATCCTAATTAGCCGGGGCAGCACAGTCGATTCTACTCATATCGATAGACGTACATATATGCATAGTAGGCAAACGCTACTTAGCAGTAGTCCGCGAGCCCACGGCTGAGGGCTTTCGTGATTGAGTACAAAAAATACGGAGGAAGCCGTACAAAGTTTTTCAAACACCTAATACTTTCTCCGAGCTCAGCAAATACCTTCTGGTCAAGCCTTCTGCGCAAAAGTTTTTGGATGTTCGGTTCTAGGAATATTCTCTTCTGGCTAGTGTACTACCCTAGGACCTATCACTATTAATTTACACAGAACGTCGATCCTTGAATCAAAGCTGGCGCATTAAGCGACATGTCTTCTCTCACCCGTGCGGAGATAATTTCGCAGCGCTGCAGCGGCCAATACCACGCAACACTAACATCTCTTTCCAACACTATCTTCAGCGACGCAGATATACCATGGGTTCTCACAGAGAAGGCGCAATGTCTTTTCTTTCTTCAGGATTTTAGAGCACTATATAGCCTCGTCATCAGTTCCCGACATTTGCTAGTACCGAAGTCAAAAGAGGAAGCCTTGATCGAAATTCTTTACCATTTTTCACGAGTCCACGTCGACCTAGCGCTGCCTGAGGCGGCTGCATTAGCTCATGACATTTATAGAACATGGCTGGAACAGGAAAGCTCCGATGAGATGGAAGATATAGATATTTCGATGCTATGTTGCTGTCATATGATATTCAATCTCGAGTTTCTGCTGTTGGCATCTGATGATGGGCCTGTGGGAGAGTTGCTATCGTCAGTAAAACTCGAGGCCCTCCGGATACATTTGCTTAAAGAAAAGGATGTGGACCACTTGGCTCTAGTTCTATTGGCAGACGAAAAGAGTACGGAACCTGTAGAAAGAATTTCAAAGATACAACAGGCGCTCGATATCGTACCTCAGGACTCGAAGGATATGAGAGTCTACCTTAGCACTCTGCTCGCTAAAGCAGTTTACGGCGGCGGCAATGACACAGCCACAAACTTGTCATTAGAGATACTTGCGGGGATTCAAAGCGGACCACTGTCTAGCTATAACAAGGAGAGACAATTGTGGGCCCGATACTCCACGGCCAAGTTTAATAGCGCTGCCCCGAAGGACATTTTGGCTTCGGCGAAAGTGATTCTCGCCGAGTTTCGAGAAATAGGCGATTATTATGGAGCTCTAATGTGTTCGGTGACGGTATGCAAGCTCGAGGTCTTATGTGGCGATATTGACAGCTACCGCAAAACCATGAGCGCCGTACTTAAGCACAGGTGCGTTTTCGTACCTATTGAAGGGTATATGTTTTAGTGCTACAAAAAGCTAACTCCGATAGCCATGAGCTACATATTCCTGATCTGGAGGCGGCGATCAAAGGCTCCCCGATTGTCTTATCCGATGAAAGTCCATCATACTCAACTCTTGACTTCTGGTTCCAGTACACACTGCATTTCCTGAAAGAAGATATGTTGAGCCGTGAAAGGATCGGCGTAGCAATATTGTGCTGCAATAAATTCTTCCAGAGACATCCCGAGTCGAAAATTTGGCAGCTCAGGTATACTCTGTCAGACTCATTATCAGAATGTTATGAGGAAATCGGCGATATGCACCAAGTGTTGCATTGGCGAGGCAGAGGACAAGATATCGCTGAAGAAGCCGGTGATACTGAGATGCAAGAAGAAGCGAAATACAAAATGACTCTAGCTCTCTCAGATGAATCGGTTAAAGTTCTTATAGATCCATACGGTGTTGAGCAGCGAAAATGGGAAAAGACGCAGACAAAAGACTTAGAATTGGCTTGGGAACAGGCTCAGCAGAAAAATCAGCATTGGTACCAGTACTCATACGCCCTAGAACTACTCGAGCGAGAATTGGACGACGAGTTGAGGAGGAATGAAACTCCATCTGGCGTGGTTTGGTCGCCTAGGGCTAAGGAAGCGCTAGAGCTTCTTCCTCTCGATATACAACGTCAGAAGAGTATACACTACAAATGCTCTATGGCATATGCAACTTTCCGCTCTTGTCAATACGAAAAATCGATCGGAGAGCTTACTTCAGTAGTCCTAGAGGCTAGGGCCATCGGTAACACTGAGATTGAATCCATGGCGCAGTTCGCTCTTGCTCGGGCCCATTTGCACCAATTCCTAGATACGAAAGATTCGGAGGACTGGGAAGAGTCTCGCAAGGCTATTGAAAAGTGTGAAAGCGACAGCGAAAGTCGGAATGAAATCGATATCGTGGCGCTCTGTCACATAATTCAAGCCATCCTTTGGAACGCCAGAGAACCACGGGCCCGAGAAAATCTCTTAGTAGTTCTGGATCACATCTCCAAGGTAGCGTTCTTATGGGACGCAGAGCAGAGCTATCTCGGGGCTGTAGAGACTTTGGGACTTGAAAGTCTTATGAGTAAATACTCGCTCCGAGGTCGTAACGAGAAGAATCCGTACGCTGTCCTTGGGCTCGCAATTGATATATGCTATGAGATCGGAGATTTTAGGGGGGCTTGGAAGTGGGTTGAGTACGCCAAAGCTCGAGCATTCGTCGACAGCCTCGATATTACTAGTAAAAACAGAGGCCTGTCAACAGAAAGCCCTAAAACGGCGCCAGACACTACAACTACCGATGAGCCCGTAGCATTCGTCCACTGGGCATTTGTCGGCGAGAAAGTCTATATTTTAATAGACCAAACTAATATGGAGCCCGTCATGTCTAAACTGGACATCAGCGTCCCCGATATAGAAACCTGGTACAAAGACTTGGTTGAAACTCGGGAGGATTATTCCGAAGTCGAATCCGCGGAAGAAGTCCTTTCCGAGCTAGCTCCCCTTTGCGAACCCCTATTTGATATAATCCCCGAGGAAAGGTTGCTAGTGCTCTGCCCAACCGGTGTTCTATTCAAGATCCCGCTCCATGCAGTTCCAGTTGGACAGAACGGTAAGGTACTACTCGATTCCCATTCTATTGTTTACACACATTCTATGGGCGTCCTAGCCCAGTGTAAAAAAAGGGCACTTGAAATACCTAACTCCCGACAATCTTCGTCATTTAAATTCTTCGGAAACCCTACAGAGGATGTCCCCGCGGGAGAGCTGTCTGTTAGAGAGCTATCATCTCAACTTGGCGGAGAAGTTTATATCCGCGGGGAAGCAACAAGAGAAAGCTTTTGCTCAGCTTTCGAAACCTCAAGGGTGGTTCATTTTCATGGGCATGTTGCGGCCGCTCACCATCAATTACGTAATGCCATGCTGTTTCATGGATCAGAAGAATTGGAGGTCAGAGACGTTTTCAGCTTAGAACTTCGAAAAGCAAGACCCCTAGTGGTTTTGATAGGATGCGGGTCAGGTGAGGAACGGTTTTACCATGGAGATGAACCCTTAGGATTTCTGTCTGCATTTATTTATGCTGGTTCTCCTGCTGTTCTTGGAACAATGTGGCCGATAAATGATGCTTCTGGTGCAGAGTTTAGCCAGATGTTCTATTCTGATCTATCTAGTACGTGTACGACGGAAGGCACCTCGTCGGTTCAATGTATCGATTTAGCTCATCGCCTAAGAAGGGCCGCATTAAACATAAGAAAGAAGCCCCAAACCACTGCGCCTTATTTCTGGGCTGGGTTTGTTTTGTACGGGTTCTGGGAGTTTCAATTTTAGTCTTGTTCAAATCGAAATAATGCTCGCGTCGACTCTTTCTCGCGACTGTCGTTCTACTACAAATTAGACCTTAATAGCGTATCACCACCATAACTTTTCAGCAATTTCGACTTACCGTTGTACCAATATTGTGCCGTTTCCTGGCACAGTAGTTAGGCTTCCTAACCTGATCATATATGCAACTTTGTTGAACTCGTGCACAGGTACCCCGACCTGCTAGGCGCAAGTGCAGTGCCGGCGTCGACCAACGGCGACATTAAATGAGGATATTCGTCCCGCGCGTGCTAAGGAAAGAAATCTAGCGACTCCGATATGTTCCATTTTGACAGCTCATGATAGAAGCGTTTGATAACGCTTATCTTTCGTTCCGATCCCAGCTCGACCCGTCCTAACGAGAAGCATCGCGGGAGACAGCCAGGCGTGCCGATGTGACTTTATTTTCCGTTCCAAGGAGTGAAAAACTCTTGCTACCGGAGAGCCCTCCTCTACCACTCAAATCGTGGAACTTGGGCCTCGGCGAGGCCGGAGTTTTTCCTCTGCAGGCGCTGCCATTTGCAGCCAGATTTGTATGCGCACGCCCGGTGCGTTGTTACTGCATGAATCCTGCATCAAGGATCCGGCGAGAACCAATTAGAACTTACCGAGACGATTAACTAGCAATCGAATGGCCCCGAAAGGTTCCTACGCACCGTGTGGGCTGTATCTGGGAACGGATAGTTGTCTAGGCGTCCGTTGAGCTGTAAAATCGTCAAGAACCCTCTCAAGCGGGGAAGGGCCGTCCCGATTCTCAAACCGACTAGCCTTCTCCAATCCTGCGACAAAACAGTGCCGTGCAACTTTCTCCCCTTACAAACCGTGAGCGTGCCGATACAACTCTTGAATTTATATCCATCGTTTGAATATTCATGGTTTTCGTCAGCAGAATCACTAGCACTCTAAATACCTCTCTATCTGAAGAATATCATCACTAGTCGCTAAACTCGACGGCCGACCGAACCTTCGGTTCGCTGGGTGATACTATAGAATTGTAATTTAACGGTGAGGCGGCAAGAGCTATCCGTTGAAAGCTTTGTGACGTCTATGCGCGAGACCCAGCTAGAGGTGAGATTTTAATTGAAGTTGGGGAGCGCTACACCCACTCGCTGACTACATATTACAAAAGCTGCAATGGCTACACAACCGATATCGAAGCCACGGGGGGAATACACTGTCGGATGGATCTGTGCGCTCCCCAAAGAACAAGTAGCCGCGATATCAATGCTCGATGAGCAGCATTCAGACCTACATTTCTCCAAACCGCCAAACGATGCGAACAATTACACCCTTGGATCGATTCACCAGCACAACGTCGTTATCACTTGCCTGCCTCTAAAATGCTACGGTACGAACCAAGCGGCAAGAGCCGCGGCGGAGATGTTCAGTACCTTCCCGTCTATTAGGGTTGTCCTTATGGTAGGGATCGGGGCTGGGATCCCTCCAAAGGTTCAACTAGGCGATGTGGTCATCAGCACTGAATGGGTTCAGTGGGACTTTGGGAAGGCGAAAGATGGTGGTTTTGAGCCTATCGATAAACGCTATTACCCACCTACAGAGTTATCAACGGCGATGGCAAAACTCCAAGTTGATCACGATTCTCGTGGAAGAACGATGATACCGGACTATCTCAAAGACTTGGAAAGTAAAAGTCCTCATCTAAAACAACAATACACGTCAATTGGAAACCCCAAAAACGCCAAGATCCATTACGGCCTCATCGCTTCAGGGAATCAAGTTGTTAAGTATGAAATATTGCGTGACGGTATAAATAGACGTTTCGAAGACAATATTCTGTGCATCGAAATGGAGGCCGCAGGGTTAGTGGGGGTTCCGGCAGTGGTCATCCGTGGAATCTGCGACTATGCCGATACAAACAAAAACGACGACTGGCAAGAGTATGCTGCTGCAGTAGCTGCAGCCTGTGCAAAGGAGCTTCTAGGGTGTATACACCAGAGCGTACCCAGGGAAATACAAATTTGTAGGGAAGAGTTCGAAGAAGGTGAGCCTCTTGCAGTAGCCTTGAATGGAACAGTGGAGGGTTGGCGCAATCTTGTGAGATAACTAGCCCTGTGTTATAGCGATACAGGACTCACTAGTGTAACTTTCATTGAAATATCGGATTGCTAACCTCTCAAAATAACGGGTAGCGACCACTGAAATTGCGAGGCTTCGGCATGTTTTGACAGAAGACCACGACCGTAAAGTTTTGAACTGGATAACACCAATCGACGACAGCCCCCAGCATAACGACATCCTAAATATACGGCAGCCAGGCACCGGCGAATGGCTGCTAAACTCTCCCGAGTATTTGACATGGCTAAACACCAATAAACAAATATTGTTTTGCCCAGGAATCCCTGGTGCCGGGAAAACGATTCTCGCCTCAGTTATTATCGACGACCTACTAGACCGATACTGTTACAACCAAACGGTCGGAATCGCTTATATCTACTTAAACTACAAAAACAATGCAAACTTGCGGATAGACGACCTGCTTCTCAACATTCTAAAACAACTAGCGCGTACCAGAATCTCGCTGCCCAAGTGTATCGAAGAGCTTTATACTCGCTATAATAGCAGCCGACCATCTCGAACGGAAATAATTAAGGCTCTGCACAAAATTTTGGCTGAATATTCTCGGGCCTTCCTCGTTGTCGACGCGATCGATGAATACGGCGAGCACCCGGAATTTCTCGAGAAGATTTTCGGTTTACATGATCGCCAAAACTTGAATATATTGGCAACTTCGCGACCTATTATTAATATCCGAAGGAGATTCGAAGAAAAAGAGACATACAGAGAATTACAAATAAAGGCATCTGATGATGATGTAAAAGCGTATTTAGAAGGCCAAATATTGAGATGGGGGACAAATGCCGTGAAATTAAACAGACAAGAGATTAAGGACCAGATTACAGAACGAGTCCAGGGAATGTAGGCTTTGAATTAGATTTCCTTTCCTGAAAGTTTTGGGAGCCTGCACAAATACTAAGTCACCATTTAAACAGGTTTCTGCTGGCAAATCTATACTTCAAAACAATCAAAAGCGCAACTTCGCGAAAAGAGATAAGAAAGATTTTGGAGGGATTCGGAAGCGATGGTGGAGCTTCTAACAGTGCGTACAATAGTACTTACAAGGATATTTTGAATAGGATCCGACAATACGACGATAAAAATTTGGTCGATAGAACTTTGCAGGTGCTTTTGTGGGTAACTTGCACGACAAGGCGTCTTACTAAAGAAGAGCTACAACACGCAATCGCAGTAGAGCTTGATGAGCTGGTGTTTGATCCGGATAATATTTCAACTGTCGACGATCTTATTTCACCTTGTCTTGGCTTGGTCATCGTTGACGAACAGAGTAACGTCGTAAGATTAATCCATTATACTGCGCAAGAATATTTTGAAGTAAACAGACGAATCTGGTTCCCCGATTCTGATGGCGATATAGCAAAAGTATGTATCGCCTATCTTTGTTCTGACATCTTCAAAACGGGTCCGTGTTCTAGTTTGGAAGTATTGGCCGAAAGAACGCAGTCGGTCGTCTTGTACAAATATGCGTTCGATAACTGGGGTTACCACGTTCAAAAGGCTTTTTCCGACGATGAATTTTGTCGTAAGATTGGTGGGAGGCCAGAGGCAAACTTTTTGGCTCGGCGTGTCGAAATCACCGAATTAATGCTCAGGCTCCTTCTCCACAATGACTTACGACTAGGCCGCCTTCAAATGGGGGCCTATTTCCGCAGGGGATCGCGCCCCCAGAGTATCGGTCCCAGACGCTGGCTGGCCACAACTTTCTTCCGGAGGAGAGAGGTGTACCGGACATCGGGAGCCCATTTTGCAGCGTATTGCGGGTCAACTTTGGCAATGGAGGCAGTACTTGAGAGAGGCTTAGGAATCGAGAGACTCGATAATCGGGGTCGCACACCATTAATAGTAGCGGCAGAAGAAGGGCGTGACGACGTTGTTCGGTTCTTGATCGAAAGGGAGGCGAACATCAATGCCAAGGATTGGGATGGTAGTACGGCACTGATGTCAGCAGCGAGTAAAAATCGAATGGGTATCTTCCGATTATTGATAAATGCAGGGGCAGACCTAGAAATCAAGAACGATACGGGTCAAACAGCGCTATTGACAGCAGTTTCTGGTACCCGGTTTGAGTTCGTCAGAGCTCTGATAGATCAAGGGGCGGATCGGAAGGTCAGAGACAATCGGGGCAGGGGCCTCCTCGCCACGTTGGTTGACAGATACAGTTTATGGGATAAAGAAGACGCTAGGTTTCTTGTGGAATCGTTTCTAGGTTGGGAAGATCAACAGAATTACCGTGATATTATTGTTGCATCAGCAAAATATGGATTTGAGGATATCATCGAATCGCTTATAGGCAAGGGATTGAATTTGGGCTCTTCCGATGGCGTAGGCGTGCTGTTGGCTGCACTAACGTATGGACGCAGACGTGTTGTTGTTGAGTTACTGTTGAAGAACGGTGCGGGTTTCGATGGGTTTGAAGAGGCTACCCACGACTGCAGAGGTTGGGGCACACTGCTAAAAGAGGCAGTGATAAAAGGCATGGAGGTGGTGATTAAGTCCCTCGTTGAAAAGGGAGCAAAAGTGGACGATTTTTTGTTGTTCGAGGAAGCAGGTAAAAGTGAGAAGGAAGAAACCATGATGCTGTTGCTGGACCTGGGACTCAACCCGATATCGATATGCGAAGGGGATTCGAACACAGCTCTCCACGTTGCGGCCAAATACGGATATCAAAACGTTGTTAGGCGGCTGATAATGGAGGCCGGTACCATCGGTATTGACATAGATGCTAAGGACGGGTGGCTCAGAACACCACTCCACATCGCAGTAATTTTTAATCACCCCGCTATCGTCGGATTTTTGATCGAAAACGGGGCAAATACAGAAGTCCGGGACGAATGGGATGTCCGGCCAATATCGGACGCTGTGCAGGGCAGGAACAAGGCCCTCGTTGAGCTGCTCGTAAGAGCCGGGGCAGACATAATATCTCCCGATGGAAGCGGCGAAACACCGCTGCAAATTGCGACTGAACGGCGGCACAAAGGAATCGTAAAATTCTTAACGGAGGAGATCGAAAGACAACTTAGCCGCCTTCAAGCCTAGAATATCTAAATATTATGAATTTTCAGGCAAAAACACTGCACGCGCCTCAACTAGAGCTCCCGCTTACCCTGGGCCTGCAATTTAAAGAAGTTAACTCGGATTATATCTAGAGACTTCTTGTTGGAGAGGCTTCCAATTTCAATTTTCGGATGTTAAAATTGATTAGCCCTGTCCCCGATTCGAGCAGAAAATTGAATGGCAAAGCGGTCGTAGGTGAAGAGCGGAGAAGATCATGAAAACTAAAGCTGGTAATGAACACGAAGAGCAGGAAAACACTATTCTATAAAAGAGATCTAGAACTAGTTTTCTACCGAAACTAAGCGATCGATGGAAGAACATGGCCAAGTTTATAAGGATACATCAATGATTAAAGAGCCGGTACCGCGGTGCGAACGAGGTTACTCATAGGAAACGTAGTTGAGCAAATGGTTCATCCTGAGTCTTTTTTATTCCTTCTCCAAAAAGTTCGCAAAGTAACGTTGGCGGATAGCTCAGCCACATCCCTTGACTTCAATATAAAACCTAGAAGAAATTACGTATATTATAGGGCGCTGGGAAAGAACCCAAGAGACTCGCTACCCCTGATTCAATTAATGGCTTGCCATCTAGCGTAAGCGAGGGTATCGTTGAGTTTAACTAGTCATAAGCTCCCCCGATAGGCGTCTTACATTACATGTAATGTATCAACTCTCCAACAAATATTTACAGCCACCTTATAGAATTATGGATGTAAATCAGGGGCATTCCGCATCAAAGGATAGGCCCGACCCATAGGAATTAGCTCAAGCGTGGCCTAGTCTATAGATCTAGGCTCTCTCTATTTCTGAAAACCGCCCCGAGATTCGATCAAGCTGCGGTTGCGGGTGTAACCAGTCGCTGTTGCCGTCATATGGTGGTCAGTGATTGCATACCGTCAAGAAGCACTCGCGCATGTCGTAAAATAATCATAAACTAAAACAATACTCGAACTTTTTAGTCATTGGTCACGGAAGCCTGGAGATCTCGAAGCAGTCCGCTTTATACTTATTTAAAATATCGCGACTTCACAGGATCTTATTTTATGATTACATTCGGACGACCATGCAATGCCTACCGATGTATCTACGAAATATAGTGAGAGGAAGAAGATGCGTGAAGATTGGACTCTACTAGCTACTACAGGGCGTATTCCAACGACCTCCCCAGAACAAAGCTAGCAACTCTCCGGCTGGTGCCGAGATAGAGAAACATCCGAAGCCATATTAAGTTTGCGCTTAAGGCCGAATGGGGCTTTCGGGGTTGGTGCAAGCCCCCCATTCCCGCGAACTTCGGCTTACTTTTCCGACTTTATATTTAGTTCAATGGTATTTTATCCTATGTTTCGAATCTACGGTGTAATTCTTGAGAAAAATACTGGACAACGACTTTTCGGTCAGAATCTGCTGACAGCGTGGAGGAGGGACGTAAGCGCCAGCTTCGGATAGTGAAAATTTTGGCTTCATATCCCTTGTATTCTATAAAAAAAGAATTTACATATAGCCAAAATTACCGAGCTAGTTTCGGCTCTGCTAAGACACCGATCAGCGTTTACTACGCTTTATCATTGTTTCCTAAAATCATGTTGCTGCAGCATACCTCTCCATTTGCCTTATGGGACCTGTTGTAATATCGTCCCTGGAATCCATGACACCTAAGCTTCGTAGGTTTATTTCGACGAATTTTGTAATTGCCAATTCTCTGTTTCAAGTATTTTCGCCGCCAATTAATTAACCAGTTGGGCGAAACAAAGGAGTCCATTTGAGATTTACTGCACCACAGGAACAGATCTCGTGAGAATTCCCATGCGCATATGCTTCAAGATTGCAATCATAGAAAGGCCAATTAATCAGTATCGTTCGGCCGGCGCAGGGAAATGTCCGAAAAAATCAGATAGTGAATACTTCAACAAGTCGAGCAGCTAGCTCATGAAAGGTGAGAAAGTAGACGTACAAATCATGGACAGACTAAGAAAAGGTAGATTTTAATATAATGGTGTTTAATATATACTGATCGAAGTAGTATTGGTGTATATATACATGCAAGTTTTTAGTTGCAGACAAGTCAAATTAAGATCCTAAGAGAACAGAAATGTAGATTTTGGGTAGCGAACACGCGGGGGATCGAGATGTCTAGCCTTGGAAACACTCCATCTAGCAAATCCCCCGGCTCAGGGAGCGTTTGCTACTTACGAATATTGGCATGCATTCTAGCATATATCGATATATTCTAGTCTTTCTCGCTCGCGCTCCTCTATAGCATAGCACTTTACAGCCATCGAGACTTTTGTCGGCATGTTAAGCACGCTTGCAAATCGAACGTTTTAATTATGTATGGATCTGCTGAGTCAAGTGCGTGTGTCTAGGATATCGATTGGTATCGTAATAATTGGGTTGAAGAGCAACAATCTTAAAGCAACGGGGCAGTTCAAAAGGCAGCTGGCGCTCAATTAATACCGAGTTGGTTACCTGAATTCATAAATATCAAACATTCTTGTCTGACGGCGCCGGCCTCGCCGCCTGTGCGTTCCCGACAGCCATACAATTACCAGAATATTCATCTGGGCGTCGCAAATGCGCCCTCGATATTCAGGCGGTAACCAAAGAAGTTTCAGATCACCACGTGTTATCCATTCACCGTGGTAAAAAATATCTCCCGGCCGCACGGAGGTTGGGGATTCGGGATAGATAGGCACAATTCCCATGTTGGTCTGTAGCCCCCCACCGTCGTCGGAAAACCTTATACGTGTAACCATACCCGATACATATATCGTTCGAAGGCGCTGGCCAGTTGGTATGTCCCAGAGACTGAGAAGACGCTGGCCGGTTGATATGTTCCAGGAGCTGGCCCTGGGATCGTAAGAAGCTGCTACCGACGCTAGTTGCTGATTATCGGGGGAGAAAGCGACACATTTGATTGGTTTGTGGGGGCGGAGAACTGCGACATCGGTGGCGCTAGAGTTCATATCTGTATGCGCAAGATTAAGGATTTGTATTTGATCCAGCGTCCTCGTTGTCGTATTGATATCCCAGATTGTGATACGTCCTTGACTTGACGCCAACGCTACCCGTTTACCGTCAGCAGACAAAGCGACCAGCGCTAAACGTGGCTCGCGAGAGAACTGCCTTGATGCTTGTAGCCGCCCTGTTGCTAGGTGCCAAACACTCACTCCAACACAAGTCTGGTCGTATGAGGCTACTGCCTGTACCAGCTGTTCACCGCCTGGGGAAACATCTATCGCATCAAGGCTGCCCTGCTCTCCAGAAGGTAAGGTAGCTTTTTGCCTTTTTGCCACATCATAAATATGGGCACACCCCCGGTATAGCTCCACGGCCAACCTCCCACAATCTCCAAAAAATATGGGCCGGTCGCCATATTCACGCCGGACACGCCCTATCACGTTGAACCCTCCTAACATTTCTTTAGTTTTAGTATTCCAAACTTGGACTTCACAGTCAGTTAGACGTAATGCTAACCGTTCGCCGTCAGGAGATAATACAACATCCTTATGCAAGGGGTCCCTATCCGCTTTGGTTCGCCATCTGATTCTCGGATTTGGTAAAGGCGTTGCCTTCTCCATATCTAGAATGTGTATCCTACCGTTATCTGTCCCCAGCGCCAGCCGCTTTCCATCTGGAGACCAGGCAACGGCGTTAACATCTTCACCGCCTAAAAATTCCCCCAAATCGCCAAGCCTCTGTAATTCACACCCTCTGCTCAAACCCGGGCGCGGGGCCTGAAAGAGGCCCGAACCGCAGGCTAAATACCTACCACCCAGATCGATAGAGAATGCAGCGGAGCGGAAATCGCCTAACTGGCACCTCATTCCAAAAGCCCCTATCCGATGTCCCGTCCCCACATCCCAAATTATTCCTCCCCCGTATTCCAATAGCACTACCTGGTTCCCACACAAACCCAAAGCAACCAGCGTATATTGGACGAGGAAATCCACCACACAATCTGGAATGCTTATTAATCCTTTCCGTGTTAGTAGGTCCCAGACCCTGATTGTGCCGCTGTCTGAAAGGCGTGCAAGGTATTTACAATCAGGAGATATTGCGGCCGTCCGCGTGGCCCTGGATTCTAGATAATCACCCACCCCCTCGGTATCGACTTTCACCTGATCCCCCGTTGCTATGTTAAGTATTATCGTTTCTTCAGACGCCACGATTAATTGCTTGCTATCGGGAGAGAAAACAAGTGCAAGCACACCACGGATGGAGTCATGCGTTCCTGTTTCTTGCCCTGTTGCCGCATCCCGTATCGTGATAGGACCATGACGCGGCCCTGATGCTAACTGATTGCCATCTGGTGAGAATGCTACTGCCGCGACATAATTGGCATTCCCTTCGAGCGTTTGTAGCCTTGCGTCCCAAAACTCCGGTGCTTCAGGAAACCTGTGAATCCACCTTGGTACGGCATTACGAAAGGTTTGTCTTACAATACTACTCTTGGGACTGAAAATGATAGCTGAGGAATAAATCTGAAGCGGGGCATAGTCGGCTATCGAGCGATTATATAGTACAAAGCGCCTTGCGTCGTCCAGAAAGTTCGATAGCTCGGACCCTTCGCTTCCCTAGTAAGTTATGTGAGCACAGATAGGACAAAACTTAATGTTCCGTATGCTTGATAATATGATAACTCACACATACAAGAGAGTGCAATAGGCTAGTAAAACCAACCGCATTGGATATTTTCCCTAAAAGGCTTAGGGCCTCCAGCCAATGTAGGAAGTGCCTTTTCAGAAAGCTGTGAACTATATCCCCGTCCGATATACGCTCGCCGCTGTATTCTAGATGGTAAGGCCAATAAAGGCAGGCGTACTGGGCATGTTTTGGTATCCGTTCATCTATTTTCTTCTCCTGAACTTCTTTGCGTGGCATTCCCGGATATTCCAAAGAGCAAATGTTTTCTCTAAGGCCTTGGTATGTGTCCTGGAAAGCCGAATAACTCACCCCTTCGCCCGTAGATAATACCTCAAGACATCTTCTGAAGACTGTCGAGTGGGTTTCATTTTCGTTGATCCAAAACCAACTATCGCCACTTTTCTTTTTGGGGTCGACTAAGAATTCCCGAAATGAAAGGTGTAACAGCCGGATTGGCAGGTTTATATCCTGCGGCACACTAAGAACAGAATGTAAACGGTGTAACTTGCCGCCAATGTCCCCTTTCGACTTCCCAAGAAGACTCGCAAGAGAAACTATAGATAGAGGATCCGCTAGATTCACTATTGCGCCAACAATTTCTCTGAATTCTTGGCCAAATACAGATCTCCTGAGTTCCTGCTCGGAACGACCACTTTCTAGTTGTTTTAGAATAGGAAGGTATGTCCGTTCCAGTTGAGAGACTCCAATTGTCCCAAACTCAAGAATAGTAGCTAGTCTCTGGCCCGGGTTCCAGTCTATTGTATCCTCAATAAATCGACAAAGGGTTGCCGCATAAATAAATAGAGGCATCGCCATCTCCGCTAGTTTCTGAATAATAACATTGCCAGGCCACTCCGGCGGCAGCCCATCCCCAAGTGAGAATTCATTAAACGCTGATTTGATTTCGAAAAACTTATGTCTCAAGAAAACTTCGATGTCATGCTGAATAGTAGCACGGGGAAGATCTTGGAGTATTATACTCTGATGCGCATTCGGAGACATAGAACGGAAACCTAAGCGTATTGGCAGCTCCGGGCGGCTGGTTAGAAAGATTCGAATCTTGATTGCCTGTATCTTCCGTAGCTTTTCAAGAAGACAGAGAACTTGTCCGACTTTATATTCGTCCTGGCATTCATCTAGGGCGTCTATCACAAACACTGATGTCGTAGGAGACTGACCCAGGCGAAGTTCCCCTAAAGGATGAAGAATAAGACCCTCAAATTGTTTTTCCAGTGATTTAGTTCCAATCTCAGGTTCCGCATCAACATTCTGTTTAACATGAACGATTATATCAGGCACGGTTTGCACGAGCTGAGTAGCAATCGTAGTGAAAAACTTCGAAGCGTTGTCGCGGTCACTCTCACCCCTTTTGAAGAAGAAGCTAGCCCCAAGTTGGCCGTTATCTTCGAAGTACTGAGCAACAGTTCGGGATATTGTTGATTTTCCTGTCCCGGCCATACCGTTGAGCCAAAATATGCACTTCCCTTGGTCTTCAGGGCTTTTGGCCCAGTCTTTGATTTGTTGTAATAGTTCTTTCCGTGTCTCTGGGTGGCATCTCGCATCCAAACCGTCGTCGGTATAAGAATCGAAAGCCGCACCTGGGACTGACGATATCTCCTTCCGGATTTGCGCTATCATTTCTCTAAGTAATATTACCGGCGCCACGGCATATTATTAGCTTATACCCTCATTTTTGACGACTGTAACACAGATATTAGACCCTACTATGGTCCTACCTTTCTTGTTTAGAGATATTCCTGCGCGCTATGATTCATCACCACACGCAGTCGTTAGCCTGATACGAAAGTGTTCGGAGGAGTAACCACATCTCTGATTTGTGGTGCAACTACGTACCTGATCTTGTAGCCGCCTCGTTTTCCACTTCCCGCAAAATATGCCGAAGACGGTCGCGGACGCCCGTATATGTTGAATCTTGCTCATCTCTGAATTTCACTATTGTTGAGTGGTCTGCCTCGGATGGTAAAAGTTCTTGGTATTCTGGGATCCCCAAATTTACGGAGCCCTTGTCAACGAGTAGTGCATAGTCACCATGCCTCCCATAGTCTCCGTTTGGCAACTAACATGCGATCATTAGTTAATACTCGTTAAGTGTGCATATTATGGAATTCGAGAGGTTCAAAGCATATTTGTGAGTACCTTTACGACTTTCTTTGTCATATGGGTTTCGTAGAATGAGAAAACAGGTGTCCTTGTATCACCAATTCGTTGCTTGAACATCGTAACCGTATTTGTGGCTCTGGCGGTTTCATAGACGATATCTTGAACAAGCTTACATCCCTGACCAGAAATTTCATCGTTGCCTTCTAACATCGACAAAACGTCCTCAAGGCGCATACCACCGAATGGGACACCGAAGAAAAATATAGCCCTGACTGATGCATAAAGGCTTTCGTAGGGTCCTGTCTCAGATGCGCGAACGAACGCCTAAATATAACGGTTCCTCTATTAGTTTTCCAATTAGCGGTATATAGGGAAATAAATGGAAGCATTACATGGCTAATAATGGTGCCACCGAAGCTATGACCTATAAGCACTAACGGCCTCCTTTGCTCCTGTTACCTCGGTCAAAGGTTAGACGTTGCACCGCTCATCGAATTAGTCGAAAACGACGGTCTTGGAACGCTTAACTATTTCATCACGCCTTGCTTTGTTTATTTCCGTCAAAAACTTCTCGACGTAGTCTTCGATCCAGTTTTGCGCTTTCGTGCGGTATTTTGTATCGTATCCGAACGTCATCGTCCTGCAGTGTCTTAAATTCTCATCTTTCCCAAGAAAGTCGCAAAGCCACATTGACTCGACACCATCTATGCTACGGCCAACCCACGACCCATACGCGTGGGAGTTCAACCCTGATATCGCAACGATACTGCGTGACACCAAAAATTATTACAAGTTCGCTCGGGTATCTGTACACTATTGTTGGAAAATACACTTACTCAAGCATGATCTCGCTTGGCACGACCGGAAAAAGTTGGGTGAGATTAAAGAAGTCGGCATCCACGGCTATGATCCTCCTCTGGAAAGAAAACGACGGATCCTCTCGCTGCAGCCATTGTGGAGGCCCTGAATGGACAGGCTCGAATTTAAAAATGGCAATGCGCGTTTCCGGGTCCGTACAAGCAGGCGCGAAACGCAAATGTAGGGTAAAATGCGTCCGTTCATCTTCTGTGAGTCGACTTAGAAGTTCCGACCTAAAATCTTCTTCGCTGGTCCCACTATCGATATTCGCGGCTCGATAATAGCCCCGGTTTTTTATGGTCGCCATGCTAGGTGAGATTGCCCTACAAAACTGAAGGGTTTGGTCGTCTGAATTCGCTGGTGTTCAACATAGCCGCATTGATGATTCCGTGAAGATGGAAAAGCTGGGCTGGTTGATCAGTTGGGGAGCCTGCAGTGGGACTTCAGCGGGGTATTTGAGGCTGCTACAATTGAGGCCGCAAGGCTATGCCAAGGCATTCTCGCATCGAGAGGCAAACAGCACAGCAGATTCGATCCTTTCCAAAGTCAACGTGTCTCGATAGGAAACCCTGTAGAAAATTAGAATACATCTCTCCTGCTCTGAGTCTTGATACTGAATGAGCGTGATACCTACTTAAGAGTGATATTACCTTTACTACGGCACACCCTTGATCAGCCATGAAATTTAAAAAATCAATGTAAGTCCAACTACCACTTTTACCGGGCCCTTTGTGGTCGGAAAACCTAAGTTCGTCACAGTTCTTTCGTGCTAGACCGGATATTTATTCATGATGAGCATATATTTTTAAGGATGGGACACTATTCCAGGTCAACTAATCGAGAAAACCAGGGTCTAAGTACCTGAAGTTCGGTTATTTGAGCTGCAAAAATGCTAGCGAACTATAAGTCGCCTGCGAACCGGCTGATGAACTGACTTCGAATTCCGACCAGCATCTACGTGTTACCCGCCCACTTGCTTGTCAACTTTACGGACCCCTTCTTAATTTAGTTACTGAATTTTGCGAACTCATAAGGTATCGGCCTGTGGGAGAGATAACGCCTAGATATGAGGTCAGTTAGTAGTCCAGCTTCAAGTCAACTATAACTTTTTTGGCTTCAGCGGCCAGCTTGACCATGCAAGCCGCAGCGCTACCCCATCATTCGAATACTTATCATTAAACTTCAGTACACCATAAACGCAACTGAAATAATAGGATAGCACATTTTATTACGTAGGAACTTCCCATATACCAAGTGGAGATTGGTCGATAATATCCTTTATCTCGGAATTCGAACAATGTTGCATCACAACTTTCCAACAGCTTTGACAAAGTGTTGCCGCCGATGTTGTAATTTGGACGATATTTGCGTTGGGAGAAGTCACCATCCGCAAGGGTTCCGGGTTACATAGCGCTACCTAGCTGGGTAATAGGCACCTCCTAATGACTCGCAATTATTAATCTTTGAATTAGGCCACTGCTTCTTTGGTAGTATTAAAATTTATTCAAATCAATAATTCGAAGTCCTCCGGCAAGAAGAAAAAACGCTACTTACGCTGGGTATAAACAAAACACAGCTCGCAGTGCCAGTAGGGTCGTTGTTTTAAAAGAAAACAGACTTGGTATACATGAAAGTCGATAAACTTCTCGCCACTCTACTAAGGCTTCCTAAAACCTAGAGCCCGTGATTTCACGATTATATACATGGCGTTTGATAATCTATCTCTAGTGGAACCCTAGCATCGAAAGCCCCCTCTCTATGGGCCTTAAACTCCTCATTCTTCATCTGCTACATCAACTGCGACATCTATATCGATTTTTAAGCTCCACATGCTTTCCTAGGCCCTTCACCTAGACACGCCCGAGGGCGCACCTATAGAACTACCGCAAAAATCCAACCCACTAAGAAAGTAGTTCCGATCCAACTAATGCCAAAGCTTGACAACCTGAGGCCGACCGCTGAAGAGGACGGTTCCGCTGTCTCATTCTGGCAGGAAATGGTTCGATTCTCAACCCCTACGCAGACCTGCGGACCACCACCAACACGCTCGATAGCCTGCCGAACATTCATGGCTTCGTAATCGGGGTCTTGGGGACACTCGATCTCGGCGACAACAGCAAATGCGCCTTGCTCGTATTCCGTGCAGTTATTTGCAACGCACTGGGTAACATTGACGTAGAAGTCTGGACTGATGCAGAGGGGATGATTGACGGGTTCCGAAAAGTAATCGAAAAAGGCGTTGCAACATTGTCGAGGGCATGTTGGCCATGCAATTCCTGAAGGAGTGAAATTGAAAGCACCGTGTGACATTGAATGGCCGTGGCCGGTACCTTGTGTGTCGCCATGGCGAGGAAATAACTCAAAAGCCATGACTCGGGTCAACAGCAGGAGTAAAATAGAGTAGACGGCTGCGCGATTGGACGCCATGCTGAGCTTTCAACTTCAAAGTAAAGAGAGATAAGTTTTATTGTTTTTTTTTTTAAAAAAAATATGTATTAGTGTACTTTCTCAATCAACAAAATATCGGGTTGCAAGACGGCTGGTTGTTTTTCAATTGCCTTCAGGCCTCGTACTGGCAGCATCTTATATTCACCTAGTACTCTGCGTACATGTGTTCGGACCGGTACCACCCGGCCACCATACACAGTATTTTCGGATAGTTTACTGTCGACGACGCCTCCAGTCATAAGATATCCCAAAAAACACTAACAATATGCTTCCTTATGGAAAATTATTCTTTGGATCCACATGCGTGCCGCCTAACTATTCGTCGACACCAATCAAAGCCTCACTCTCAAGCGTTTAGCGAGTGAAACAGCGCAAACCACCGCATGTGGGCCTCTCGCTACACTCGCCGCCGCGACCATTTACAACTAATTCCGCAAAACGAAGACGAATTACATAATTTTTTGACATCTGCAACTGATGTCAGTGTTCAGTCCAATGGTTATCGAATTCATGGTCAAGGGCCTGACTATGTGGGAAACGGGAAACTCACCTCCTGGAACTTGAAACCTCGTGAAACGAATTAGTTCAATCGATCCTATCAACCTTAGCAGGTCCTCTTCTTCCTTATAGGCACGAGCTCAAAAGCTCGTCGGAACCACCATGTTAACGACGTACGTACGATAAGAATACGAATCAGAGGTTGTTGATGTGATGAGGAAAGAAATCTCCTCTTTGGAATTAGATTATTACTACTTAAATCTATCTAACGCGTCTCGTAGTAACGTCATCTATCCCCCAACACACTGCGTTGTATGATCCTGTACCGTTGACACTGACCAGCCTTAATTTTGGGTGGCTTGCCCGCAAAACAAATAGTAAAACGATGTAGGTTGCCTAGATTATCCAAAGCTGCCAAGATTTAAACTCTAGTTGACTTATCTCGTGGCCGAACTATTAGCAGTGCGTAGCTGGAGACTAAGTAAAATACTTGCATGTTTGCGGCCCAGCAGGGCCTAGTTGTATATGCTATAGTTAGGAACTAGCTATCTAGTCTGGAACTATCAGCAAAATCGAAATCTAACACTGAAGTGCGTTGTCCAGAAGAACTCTGACCCGTAAAGTAAGCCAGATAACGAGCATATATATACCTAACTACTGTGCCGGAAAACGGGATAATTTCAATACCGTTCCAATCGAAATAATTTATGAAATATTTTTCTGAATACCGTTCTACTACGAATTGAACGTCAAATACCGGATTACTACGGCAATAGTTCGACAGGTTTTGATTATTACCGTAGTAATATCACCCCGTTTGTCGGCACAGTAGTTATGGTAGGGGTGCAAGAAGAAGTAAACCGCATACTACTTATATACGCTGCTAGGACAAGAACACCCCTAGGAAGACAATATCCACATTATCTACAATACCCGCGAATAGCCCTTTGTCTAGAACATACAAAGAATGATTACTTCCTTGCATTGTTTCTAGTTGTATTAATATTGCTGCTCATAAAGGCCCGGCGCCAAGCTTTCGGTACGTCGTCATATCTGCGCCTTGACTCAGTAGCAGCTTAACAACACCTTCGTGCCCTCTCGCTGCAGCCCGTGGTAGCGCAGTATACCCGTGTTTATCTTTTGCCTCGATATTTGCACCTTTTTCTAGTAAGACTTTGACTACCCCCTCCCACCCTGCTTGTGCAGCCCATAGTAGGGGTGTATAACCGTACTCTTTCTCCCTCGTCTCTATCTCGGCTCCTCTATCCAGTAAGAGCCACACTATTCCTACGTGCCCGTTTCCCGCGGCACGTATTAATGGCGTACGACCATACTTATCTGTTTGTTTTGTGAATTAGCCCCGGATTTTTTAAACCCGAACCGCCATCTAAAATCATTTGCGGATGAGAGAACTTGAGGTACGAGCACATAGTATACTATGCCAGTTCTTTTATGGCACATCGGCGCAGCGGTTTAATCAAAATTTGAACTTACTCTCTTTTGCCTCTAGGCGGGCGCCACGTTCAAGTAGCAGCCGAACTATCCCTTCATGCCCATTTGCTGCGGCTCGCGATAGAGGGGTGTAATTGTATCCCGCTTCTTGCGCTTCTATATTAGCACCGCTAGCAACCAGAATCTGAACGGTCTCTTCGTATCCCTTCCCCGCTGCCCGTAACAAAGGTGTAAGGTTGTATCTACCTGTTATCTCCGTGTTAGTAACCATCTTTACCGGTTGTTAAACTTCAGCTGTAGGCGACCCTGTCAAAGACAGGGTAGAGGGCGATAATTGCACATACTATCTTTAGTTTCTAAATATGCACCCCTATTTATGAGTATTCTGACCACCACCTGGTGTCCGTTTTCCGCTGCCCATAATAGTGGTGTGTGGTTCAACCTATCAGCTGCATCTACGTTGGCGCCGTTTTGTATTAACAGTTGAACCACTGGCTCATACCCGCCTGCTGCAGCGAGTATCAATGGTGTCGCGCCGTATTTACCTTTTTCGTTCAAATGTTAGTAACCTAATGAGCTGGTGGACGGATTCCACTTCTAAAACCCCTAGAGAGCGTAGAAATCGGGTACAAAGGGTACTCACTATCTCTAGCTTCAATGTTGGCATTCCTATTTACCAGAAGCTGGACCGTCTCCGAGTGGCCCTTCTGTGCGGCCCATAGTAGAGCCGTATAGCCATACTCGCCTTCCTTTGCTTCTATATCTGCACCCTTTTCCAAGAGGATCTGGGCTATCCCCGTGTGTCCGTTCTGTACAGCCCGCAATAAAGCCGTGCAACCGTGTCTATCCTTGATTTCTTTGGATGCGCTTCGCCTTATTAGAATTTTTGCTATACCTTCGTACCCATTCAGTGCTGCGCATAATAATGGAGTAAAGCTACTTTCGTCCACTACATCTAGCCTAGCTCCCCAACCCACTAGGAGCTCGACCGTTTCCTCATGACCATTCGATACCGCTCTCGCTAGCGGTGTAGATCTACGCTTGTCTTCAGCCTCAATGTCCGCGTTTTTGTATCTTAGCAGCTGGACAACTTCATGATGGCCGCTCCCCGCTGCAAGAAGTAGTGGTGTTGCATCGGAGTTGTCTCTGGCCTCGATATTGGCGGCCATGTCTAGGAATAATTCTACCATGGCCTTGTGCCCTTTCCTTGCAGCCCACAAAAGGGCAGTACGGCCATATTTATCCTTAGCTTCCAGATTAGCGCCTCTCTGAGCTAAAATCAGAGCGATTCTCTCATGTCCGCTCTCTACAGCAAGGAGTAATGGGGTTGCGTTATAAGTATTCTTAGCCACCGCGACAATACTCTCGTCCACCGGCGATTGGTACATCTGCTGGAGTCCATTCGCTCCATGGTGCACGGTCCCGGGGGTTCCTGTATGTTTGTTTTAGTATCTTCGCGCAAATCAAACTTGAAATGCTTATCAACGAAAGAAAATCACACTTACTCCCCCGCGAATCAACGTCGGCATTCCTGTCCAATAAAAACTTAACCACTAGCTCATGCCCATTTCTTGCAGCGCAGGATAAGGCTGTATAACCATATTTATCTGCCGTTTCTATGCTTGCCCCTCCTGCTGCCAATAATAGGACGATCTCCTCGTACCCACCGCCAGCGGCTAATAATAACGCAGTTGTATGGTCGTGGCCCTTTGCCTCTATATTAACACCCTTACTCAGGAAAAGTTGTACCACCTCCCTATGCCCGTTTCTTGCAGCTTGTAACAGCGGTGTACGACCGAGTTTGTCCGCTGCCTCCGTATTTGCGCCCTTGCTGACCAACAACTTGGAGATTGTCTTGTGCCCATTTTCGGAAGCCCAGAGCAAGGGCGTGTAATTAAATTTCGTATCTCTAGCTTCAATGTTAGCTCTCCAGTCCAAAAGCAAACGGACAACTGCTTCATGACCACCTCCCACTGCCTGCAACAGCGGCGTATGGCCTCCCTCGTCCCGTGCTTCGATATTGGCACCCGCTTCTAACAACATTTGGACAGCACTTTCATGTCCACTTCCTGCAGCCTGTAAAAGTGGCGTACAGCCATGTTGCCCCTGTACTTCGATATTGGCATTATGGCTCAATAGCAACCGTAACACTGGCAGACTCCCACTCCCTGCTGCAAGCAACAGCGGGGTTTCTTTGTTTACACCTGATGAATAATAATCAATATTTTAGCCATTCGCACCAGTTTGGGACAGCTAGACACAAGCTACCCGACTTGTAGTACTAGGGAAAGAGGGACAAATGTTCCGTCAACAAAATCACAGATTTGGGTAGACTTACTATCCTTCGCCTCTAAATCTGCGCCCCTTTCAACGAGTATTCGGGCCATATCTCCATAGCCGTTTTTCACGGCGATCACTAGTGGCGTATAATCTGACATATTCCTAGCTTCCATGTTCGCACCCCTATTGATTAAAGCTTGAACAATAGATGTATGCCCCAATCCTGCAGCGAGTAATAGTGGAGTGATGTCGTGTGTATTTTTGGCTTCTATATCGGCGCCTCTGTTAATGAGCATCCGAACCTGGGCCAGATATCCCTTTGCAGTGGCGAGTAGTAGTGATGTGGTATTTTGGTTGGCTTTGATTCCTAAATCAGTATATTTGCTACCGTTTATTGGGCTTAAGCATTTGGGCTACACTTACTTGTTGTTGCTTCTACATTCACACCTTTATCAAGCAGAAGTTGAGTTACCGCTTGCCTCCCGCGGTATATAGAAAGTAGTAGCGGCGTAACCGTAGCCCTTTCACGTTGGTCGTAGAATCCAATCCATACAGGCCCGTACTCTTCGTAAATACACCTAGCCTCCACGTCTGCCCCCTTTTCCAACAATAACTTAGTTATTGCTTCATTCCCGTTGTTGACGGCCCTTAACAATGGCGTATAATTTTCTCGGTCCGCCGCTTCTATGCTAGCGCCTCTATCTAATAATATCTGAACTATTCTCTCGTGATCATAGGTAACAGCTGCCAACAGAGGTGTGTAGCCGTATCTATCATCCCCTGCCTCTATATCTGCACCTTTATCCAGCAGAAGTTGAACGATGGCTGTATATCCACCCTGTGCAGCCCATCGGAGGGGAGTTAGCGACCATCCAGGATCTGTCGCGTCAATGTTGACCTTTCCTGTTTCCAGTAACACCCTAACAACATCCTCATGGCCCTCTTTTGCGGCAGATAGAAGTATAGTCTCGGCAACATTGGCTGCACTAGACCCTAGGATCATATCGCTCCTCGATTTCCTGTCACTCTTTCTATTGAAGAGCGACTTTAGATCATCGTTTCCGCTGCAAATTGCGTAAGAGAAGGGTGTTCCCCCAACGCCATCCTTCAAGTGAGCATCCGCTCCTTTCTTCAACAGTAATTTGACAATTTCAACGTGCCTATTCCAAACCGCGTAGACGAGTGGCGTTCTATCGTATCTGTCTTTAGAGTCGATTTGGGGTTTCTCCAAACTAACTCCCCTCCAACGGCTCTTGGTCAACAGCTTGACGCAGGGATAAAACCCGTTTGCCGCAGCCCAAGAGAGTGATGACCGCCAGTACGTGTTATCCCTACCATCCGGATCAATATCGCCTAGTTTGAGTAGCTGTTTTAGCGCTGTTGCAAATCCAAAATAGGATATAACCATGAGGGTCTTGAATCCTATAGGGAAATCCATGCTCGTGCTCGCCCAATAGACCCTCAACCATGTTTGACAACGACGTTCACCAGTATCGCATAACTTCAAGATAGACTCCGTCTGTTCCTGCTCAACCTGCGCTTCATGGACATGGGATGCCCAGTGCCTAGCGGAATAGTTTAGAAATAAGAAGTTTCCGGTGACCTCTTTTACACTGGTGATCGAAGAATACACTGAAGATGCTTCGAACTCTGTAAAAAGCAAGTGTTGAATGCAGATTTTAGCGAGAACCTGGTGGGACTCTAGCAGTTGAATAGAGTGTTTCCATTTTAGATTGCTATTAGGTGGGTTTCCTGGGCCCTGAACGAGGAATTCCTTCAAGGTTTGGTGAAGTAAATACACCCTCGAGTTGATGACTGTCACAGAAAGGCCGCAGAGATCCCGCACACTCTCACGAAACCTTTCTTCCGATTTCAGATCGAGATCATTATATGTATTGTGTTTTTCCTCGAGAGTTAGTGCTAAACTCATTTCCATGAGAGTCAAAGGTCTTGCCGCCGCAACAACGATTTGCAGTAGCTTTTTGGCGTCTTCGACGCTACGGCTTTTCGATAGAATTCTTTCGTAAGCTTCATCAACAGTTTTTGGGAGATGAGAAGCGGCCTTTATTATACCAGCTTTATCGATGTCGATGTCGCCCTCAATCAAATTTAGGGTAAGGTGAACCCAAAGGTATGTCCGGTTTGGAACGCGCATTAGCTGTTGCAATAAGATATCTTGTTCCTCCGGTCCAAGTTTCAGTCGCGAGCTAATACTTTGGATCCGGGTCTGAATGAATACATCAATCTCCAAGGCTATTTTCCCCATCTCAACATCGCTCTCGCCACTAAGGTGGATAACGGGCAGACCGGGTATATCTAAAGGTTGGAAACCTCTTCTGATACCGCCATAAGGTCGACTAGTCAATAAAAACTTCAAGTTGAAATCCCTGTTAACACCATAGAGCTTGCACAATGCTTGGGCAAGTTGTGATCGTCCGGAGTCTTCGCATTCATCAATTGCATCGAGGATACAAATGATTTCGCCGGCAGTTTGGTCCTTCGCGGCGCAGATTAGGACGTCCCAAAGCTCGGTAAATGAATTTGTGATTTTCTCGCCCGATATCTCGAACTTCTCAAGGATCCTTTCGGAATTTGAAAGTAGGCCGCGATTCTGTATAAAGAGCTGGTGTAGGATGCAACAAAGCGCGCTGTTAACGCTCCTCTGATCCTCGAAATCATCCTTGAAAAAAAAGTAACAAGTTGTCCTGTCCTGAGCTTCGTCGGTCGCGAGAACGGAATCAGCCAAATGCTTTGCAAGGACAGATTTTCCGCACCCAGGATCCGCTGACACCCAAAGCATGCTCGCTGATGGAGCCCTTCGCCAATCGCGAAAGAGTGGGTGGGTCTCAAACCACTGGCATGTCCCGTCTATTCGATCCGGATTTCGATCCTTTTGGTCTCGGTACGGTGAACTATTTAAGATTTTTAAAATTTCTATTTCCTTTTGCTTTTGAGCTTGGTTTATCGCTACAACTCTAGTTCCGTAACCCAAGTTCGTTGAGGTTGGCATCTCTATGACACGCCTGTCAGTACCCACAAATTCGACAGTTGCTTTATGCTTGCTCACGGCCCAAATACAAAGAAGTTGAATTGCTGAGTTACATACCGGAGATCCAGTTTTCTAGGAAAGCCTTTGTGACAGCCGCAGCGGTAGCCGCAGCGTACCCTTGCCATCTTTTATTCTTGTGGCTATCTGCATAATCGCAGACACCTTTGATAACCAACGAGTTTGGAAAGTGTTCCCACACGCCTGCTCCCTCCATTTCGAATGCAACAGCACCATCGCGGATAGATATACTGTCTCGATCCTCCCCGGACTTCATAACGGTGTCTCCGGAAGCAAAGAGCCCAAAATAAATAGTCGGATTCGACGACTGAGACGACCGGTTACGAAGGACCAATTCTCGCTCATCGCACCGGAGTTGTTTGCAACTCATATTTGCAGCTTCGTGACATATATCGCCACTGCCATCATCGTCAAAACACACCATGCATTCCTGTCCATAGTGTCTGTGCCGGTATGTCGACTTGAACAGCTTATCTTCCATCATCCCGGGGTAAACTACCCTTTCCCCAAGTTTCTGTTGTGCAACCTGCATGTATTCAGAGGTCTTGGTTTGGAGCCAGCTCTGGCCTTGGTTAGTTTTCAACTTTGCTAGAGCTGTCCGAATTTTCAGACTTGGCCTCGGTATATTATCGTGAGGCGTATTCTTTCGCAAAAATTTATGGTCGGGGTATTGTCTTCCAAGATCGTACTGGACGAGGCCGTCGCTGATAACGACATCACCCAGTAGGACAGCCTCTCCTGAATGGGGCTCGAAGGGCGCGCCACCGCAAATACCAACAACTATAGCAAGTTGGATTTCCTGAAAAGTAGCCTTGAGGGATACCGCTGCACCTGCAGCGGCAACTTTCCCCATACCCGGCATATGCACTAAAACAACATTGTGGCAACCAATGGCCCCTATAGAATAAGCGTTTGAGTCTCCTCGCGCCCTTATATATGCATCCTCGTCGTAGTGCTCGTCGAATAATTCACTGACAACGCTGGCTTCCAACGGTAGCGCACATATTATGGCGACCTTGAAATCGCTTTGATCCATCGGCCGGGGATACCCCCGTCGTACAGGTTGCGGCACATTGTAGGCGCGAGTGTAGTCTGTCTTCTTGCTACCGGGATTGGCGCCTATTGGCTTTCGAGGTATTCGTTTTGCGACGTTATCCATCTCCGATATTCAAATCCATCTGAGCTTCCACAGTTCGTCGACGTCGGTCAAAGTTAGGTGTTAGGGCTAGAAGTCTCGAGATCTCGAGCGGCGAGCTCAATTTGCATCCCAATTTTAATCGAAAATTACCCGTTGACAGTACTTGGATATGCTTTTAGGCCGATAGCATTTTTCAGCCTCCAATCCTTCATTTGCATATTTGGCGCACGGAGAGGATCCTTCAACGGGATCAGCCTAGAAGGGCAAGAGTCGAACCCCTCGTCGTAAACCCCGCGGCAAGACAGCCGCATCCTAGGCCCGAAGTGGGACTATCTGCAGCCGAATTTTCGACGTTGCCAATCGTGAGGAGCCACGACCCGTAGTTTGCCTGAATCCTTCGTTTCCCAAGGCGGTGCTCGTGACGACCTGACATCGCTGCAGCGACAGCCTCACACAACAAGACCAGCCAAAACCTTGTGTAACCCCGACACAAACATCAGCGCCATAAATGTGTTGCCAGCACTTGATCTTATTGCTGACCTCGCCTCGCGGCCTCGTAGCCTCATGTCGATCTTAGCTTAGCCATGTCGAAAGATGTCAAATCTTTGCGAAAGCTGCAAGGGTATAAGAGGCTGTATAAGAGAGGTAATTGGTCGTGCGAGGTGTGGCAAATTAGCCATCTCATCTCTTTAGGCATATCGAACAGCCACGGACGGCTGTACAGACTCGACTCTCGATATAGATGCCACCTTATTGGTAGATCTTACAGGACACGAGACCAAGGCATATCAAATTTTATAATTAAAAACGAGTGCCCGCGGGCGCATCAGTAAGTGAAATGTTAGATACCCTTTGTAATTTTGGGGGCTGAACAGTTTGTGGATTTGGATATTAAAAGGCGTCTACGTATGTGCACAAAAAATAGGGTTTAAGCAAGTGGAATTCACAAGCTAAAGCCCCACGCGACTAACGAACAGAGCTAAATGCTTGAGTATTGACAAATCCAGTTCAGTCTGGGGCCCGTCCCAGATCCAGCATGTAATGATATCTGACTTGCGAATTAGCGACGAACTAATCTATGAAGCCCCAAAGCCAGCTGCAGCCAATTCAAACTAGGTAGACCTAACTTAACTCTTAAGCTCTTGAACTCACTGGGCCAACCTCTAAGTTCCAACTTTTTTCAGTATACGCTCTACTTTCTCGAAATATAACACTGTTCGCAGACTGCCAGCCTTATAAGCGCACGACGGTGGCAATTGTTTATTCTAAAATTCCATGACTCTTTTTCAACGCGAACGTCAAAACGTGTCGCCCTCGTGGCAAGTCGCCTATTCAGCCACGCTACATGGTCTAATATTCCTTAGCCAGCCTAACTTCCGACCACGTGTGTGGAGATAGAAACTAACACCGCCAATAGGTGCTATATACCCGATCTCAATTGCGCATGAAGATACTAACCGTATTCGCACGTTCATACAAATTACGAGTAGTATGCGCATTTATGTCCGTTATGGAGTACTCTTGCACGCGGTTAACCTACAAGATGTGAATGACCGGTGTTTAATGATAAGTCGCTGCGGATCCACAAAAAACGATCGAGAGAATAGTTAGCCCGTATCGAATATCCGCACCTCGTAATCAGGGTGATCGAGAGCTTACAACGAGAGTCCGTGCCAAAATGCTACTTAGTACAAAACGTAATGGCTCCCTGGGCTCCAGGGATATCCAATCGATGGCCCTGTCGCATCGGTATATAATTGACTCTCTCTTTTATTTTTGTATTAGGGGGTGCCGGTATACATTTGCGCTCCTCTACCTAGGTACTTTCTACCAACCCTTCCGAAAAATACGTCTCTACTATACTGCTACCTTATTCAATGCATACCGAGATGGCATTTCTACAAAGCAGCATGCTAATGGCATATAGCTGGGCATTTATGCTAATTCTTCTTAGTTATTTCTTTAATCTTACGAACTCTCAAAGTACGACATTGACAACGTCAACAGTAACAGAGACATGGATTGTCAAGGATGTTGTATTCTCAACCGTAGTCACTCACATCCCTTGGTGCCCGAAACCGTCTAGCATCACTGCTGTCTCCGCATCCGGGCCCATAGTGGTGCAAATTTCCTTCAGCGCAAATGTCACTGACGGAAGTAGCACGGGCGATGGCGTCGTGACTTTCGTGATGGATCGAAATGGAAACGATGTAGTCGTTTCCAACAGTCCATTAATCCTTTCCTTGAACACCGACTTCGTCCTTCAAGAATTTTCTAACACAGACCAAATTTTGTACTTTGCACTGCCATCGAACCTTACAAGCAGCAGACTCGGGAAACGGTTCGACGAACTGCTGCCTGTATTTATATCGGATCAAGTTCCCTCAGATGCAACTTTTGAAGGCTGGTTCGAGGATATCGATGGCGAGTTCTTCATTAAGGTCCAGACTAGCGAAGGAGAACTCGTACTCGGGTTCACTGTCTGCCCAACCGATGGGACAGCAGCCAGTGGGCAGAAGGTTTACGTGTATGACCTCTCACTCGGGGTACCAAACATCGACCAGTGCGTCAGGGCTGCCGCAAATACACTGCCATATCCGTTATGGACTGCTGGCGCTACAAGCCTGCCCACCGGTATTTCCGTCGGTAAGTTCCCTCGCGCTCGCATTCAAAAAAATTCAAAATACGTTGGTAATCCAAGAGTTCGTACTAATATTCATAATTTGTTTGCTTAGATCCCTTCAACCCGGAAGATGGAGCAACTACTCCTACTACCAGCTCCCAGACTTCCCGCCGTACCAGGTCATCCAGTGCTACTATTACGTCAGATGACAGTTCAGGCACAGGCACAGCTAGGACCACCACCTCGACCAACACTGGGATGAGCGTCACAAGCACTTCTAGTAGCAGTATTACTAGCGGTTCGACAAGCAGCGGTAGCTCCTCAGACTCTTCAATATCCTCGAACTCGTCGACTACCGATACCCGTATCTACACCACCACAACATTCTGGACAACCGGTGTCCCTGATGGTACCACATCAGCGACTTCGACCACCGATGCCGCCGATGCGACAGTTACAGTGTCAGAGTACCAACCTTACCCATCATCTATCAAAATTGTTTCCACAAGGGATGGGGCAACATCATCAGCTATCTATTATATCAAAGCTATATTTGACCGAACATGGCTCACCTCACTACCATCATTTTACACGGACCCTAACAATCCTGGAAACCCTTTTTTGGATACTATGCTATGGGTCCTTAACAGCCAAGGTCACCTTTTCTCCCCAATTTGGGGACCCCGTTACGTCCAGCAAGAATGGCACGGGCTAGGGTATAATAGTACAATGGCTCAAAGGGCATACATCGTTGGCTCTAAAACCACGGCCAGCGATCTCCCTGAATTTGGTGGCGTCATTATCCGGTCGAAAATGGCTTCCGAAATCCTAGATACTGATGTCTTTCTCTCTTTCAACATCACCAGTGCCGGCTCACTAACATTGAATAGCGCAGTCAATACAACATCTGGGTACGGTATTTGGGCATGCGACGAGACCGGTAGGTACTGGGGTATAACAGATGGATCAGACAGATACTGCCAATGGGATCTCATTACCTCAATGCATATGCAAGGATACCCGGTCGTCGTTGACTCTAATGAAGACTATTACGGCTTTCTCACAACCGAAGCTGCTTACACCGCCGGCTTAGGCGATGGACCAACAGTTACAAAGCACAAGCTGGTTCCAAAATCAGTGGTAACCACCACATCAGAGTTGACGGCCGGTGATGCTTATTACGTCACCGTTGGTACTGGCCTGAATGCAGCTGTCGCAACAGTCACTTTCGGGCAGCGTGTCGAGCGATCTACTTCATCCAATGCTTGGAACATCACTGATTCCATTTCTTCAACTGTCATCAGCCCTTCGGCACCCACAAAGACAGTAATCGAATACACTGCGCCCTCCGGACATCCTATGTATCGACTGTACTGGGATGGCGGGGCCACCACAGACCGCAAATACTTCGCCTTCGGGTCCGACACTATAACCGGGAACCACCTGAGGCTATACGGCGACACCAATACCGATCCAAGCACCCAAACAAAGGGAGAATTCTGGACTACTCCCGATGGCAACGATCTCTTGGCCAGAGGCTACAACTCCACACACAGATATCCCGACCCCACATTCGCATACTTCGATTCCGCAACGAACGCAGTTAATTTCTATCGATTCGATGAACAGCCATCGGGATCCGAACTGCTTTTATTTGACTTCTATACAAGCGGTTTTGTAGCCCAGTTGCGGCAACCGGCAAGCACTCCAACTTGGGGCGGTGGTGACATGTCGTATTGGATGTGTGGTAAAGATTCTGGAACTGGACAATTCTCTAGCGGTACAAATCAGGTCTACATTGGCACAAGTGGGAGTACCGCGGCCCAGCTAGGCTTAGGGTCTGATTGCGCGGAAGTCGAAGGTGATCTTTCGAAGATTCATTATGAAGACGGTACATGGGCTGCTGGAACTTACTGGAAGAGGAGCGATGACGGTGCTTGGAGGAACGATGACGGAGTCACTTACGACGACTTCGTAGCGGCACAAGCGAGGAAGTCGTAGTCCTACGCATTCCGGTCGCTAGAATCCTAGAACCTGCCTCAGTAATCAAAGGAGCCAGCCTCATTCAATTGTGATATTGATGCATTCTATGCGTTATATTTTATTCTAACTACTATATATTATAAAAGCATTTTATAAATTATACAGTTCGACTTAGCTCAGTCATATCGCAGGGCTAGCCAAGCCGTGTCTTCACCTAAAAAAAAAAAATAAACAAATAAAATAAATAAAATAAAATAAACAAATTCCTAGTCAGTGCATTAAAGCTTTCCTCCATGGTGAATACGCAGTCGATTCGAACAAACTCATAGTTTACATCCTACTAAGGTACAGGGTAAGGTAAGAAAGCCGATAAAAGTCCTCGGACGAAAGTCTTACCAATTCTGCTATCTCAATCATGATATCATATCAAGCTAAGAAGCAGCGGGATAGCACCTCTATACTTCTCAGCGACCTTCAGTCATCGATCCCACGCCGCAAATCTAGCGACCCTTGAGCCAATTATAGCTAGTACGCCGAGTCGCAACCTGACCAGGTTTCTACTAAATCGCAGGCCATAAATTGATAAACATGTAATTAAACCACAATACAACCACCTGAGTACCCAAGTTGGTATTATTGACCAATGGCGTGGTCGTTATACAGGATCTATATACCAATTACCTATGTAATTACCTAGATACATACATTCATGGATTCCCACATGGCTTTGGCTTCGCCCACGCGGTGGTAGTGCAAATCGCCCTGGCCCCGACGGTCTGTAAAAAGTATTAGGGGACTAGTGCTTTTCGGCCGGAGGGTAGCAGCGTATACGCGTATAGTATACAGACTTTGACATCGACAGAATATCCCCGGCTACAGTATACTAGTATAGTTGTTTCGTAAGCTGGCTGTATACATCACCGGCCAGCCTATAGATACGCTACGAGGCACCATCCAAATGATAAAAACCAAACAGCAGAAATCTTTCTTTTATACCTTTGATTAAATACATATATTCACACCACCTAACCAGCCTCATGGCCCACAGAGTAAAAGTGAAAAAGACTGCTAGCGCCGGCACACTTGCCCTTACGATTACAAAAACAGAAATTAACCAATATCCCTTGAGAGAAAATTAAAAAAAAAGTAGCCCCCCTTCCTCTAAGAAAAAGGAACCTTATATACCCTTCGCTAACTTTTTTCTTTTTTACCTAAAAAAGCGCTAATAGCTATGTTGGTGTTTTAGATTTATTTATTTCTTAACATCAACCATAGCTCTGTTCGCACCACCAGGCGCGACACCGTCGGTGCCGAATCCCATATAAGAGATATCGTCCCATGGATGACGGTACAATCCTGTCCTCAGTCGCTTCTGATCCAAGTGATGTGCGATCAAACCGATGCTTCGGCCGAGAACGAAGAGACCGTTCAAAACACCCATCTATAGTATATAAGTTAGCGCGACTATCACATAAAATATATATATTTACAATACGGCCTGTATAGCTCACCTTCAAGTAATCTTCTGCCTCTTCAGCGCTGAAAGCACCGCAGTTCCTGAGCAGATCTACGAAGCAGACTGCGACGCAACCGTCGACGTTCAAAATCAAGTTGTCCTTCTTGGAAGTAGTAACGGTTTCGACGGCGATGGCGTAGTCAAGCATCTTGCAGCTTGGGAAGTTGCGACGGACGAACTCCTTGACGAGCTCAACACGCTGATCGGGGTTGTTTCGGGACTTGACTTTGTGACCGATACCAGGAACTATCGCAGAGTTTCCATTAGTAAATTTGAACTTGCCTAAACCGCGCCTGAATTGAACGTACTCAGCTTGTTTTGCTTCCTCATTGTGTCGACGAACTCTCTGGGCGAGAGACCCTTGTCAACAGCGTTTGTGAATTCAACAGCGGCGCCATCGAGAGCACCACCGAATCTCTCACCAATGGTCAACAGACCAGCGACTAAACTCGAAATCAAGTCCTTGCCAGCACGAGTGGTGATAATAGTGTTCATAGCTCCGGACACAGCGGGACCGTGATCGGCAGTAAGCATAAGAACCATTTCCAAGAACTTAGAGGCGTAAGCTGGAAGACGTCGTCGGAACCACAACAAACTCATGACACCACCAATACCAATGTCTTCAGCGAAGACCTCAGAGATTGGCATACCAGCATAGAGAAGCTCCTGTCCACGATCATCGGAGATGGTGGAGATGAAAGCGGCAGGTTTTCGGATGAGACCGAGCTCTTGAGCCCAGCTGTAGTCCATTGGGATCTTTGGTGGGGCTGGCTCCTTCTCTGGAACGATAGTTCCATCAGCAACCAATTTCTGGTAAACCTCAGCGAGTAGCTCTGGGAGCTTCTCAAAGGTCTCTGGAACATAGAAACCAGCATTCTTCATGGCCTCGTTCTTAGCCTTTGCGGTTTCCATCTTGGAGTTGGCAAGGGATCCAGCGTGACCGAACTGGACCTCAGTGGTGAACACATCAGCGCAAGTACCGATAGCCCAAGCGACAATCGGCTTGGTAATCTGGCCCTCGTTTACAGCATCAATGACGCGGTATTCTTCAACACCACCGACTTCACCGAGTAGCAGAAGAATCTTGCACTCTGGGTCAGCTTGGTAACGGAGCATATGGTCGATGAAAGTGGTTCCGGGGTATCGATCACCACCGATAGCAACACCCTCGTAGACACCGTTTGTAGTTTGTGAGACGATGTTGTTGAGCTCGTTAGACATACCACCGGACTTGGAGACGTAGCCGACAGATCCCTTGCGGTAGAGCTTGGAGGCGACGATGTTGTCCATCATACCACCAGTGTTACCAATCTTGAAGCATCCGGGCTTGATACCACCGACTGTGGCAGGGCCGATGATTGTGACACCCTTCTTTTTGGCGATGTGTAGGATCTCTCGTGCTCTCTGTGATGTTTAGTTAGCACATCTACCCCTCTTTCCTGGTCCGAAAGGTCCGCGGTACATACCCTCTCTGGCACACCCTCTGCGATGATGGCAATGCATTTAATCTGGGGGTTCTCCATCAACTCCAGAGTAGAAGAGTAGACACTTCTGCTGCTGGCGAAGTTGACGACGGTGTCAACCTCTGGGTGCTTGGCAATGGCCTTCTCGGTGGATTGGTAAACGGGCAGCAGGGTCTCGCTGGTTCCCCAGTACATCTTGGAGACGAACTGGCCACCGAATGGGTAGATAATGGCAGCTACGGAAGGAGTGGTTCGGTTGTTGATGTAGTCGAAGTCGAGCATACCTTGGACAGCCTGCACCGGAACGTCAGCACTCATCATCCAGGACTCCGGCCCGCAGCAGAACTGGAGGGTGGGATATTTACCTTGGTCTGCATACCGTAGACGAACGCTCTCGTCTTGGGGTGGAACAGAGTGTGCTCTGCTGGTGGTGATCTCGGACGAGACGGGGCGGAGAAGCGGGCAATGTTGTCATTGACATTAAGCTGCTTGCCGCTGCCATTGGCGGCAGAGCTTGGAGAGAGAGTAGCCACAGACGGCATTTTGAGTCTAAAGATAATATGTAGATGTATTCAAAGGTCTGTATTGGTAGCGGTTAGCTTTGAAGCCGGGATGGTAGGTTTCGTGAAGCAGAACTGAGGCAGGAACGTCAAATGGAGAGGGACAGAGTGAAGTTTGGTGTTGTGGAGACAGCACACAACAAAATTGCCTACTCCCAACAACCAAGCAGCCTCGAGCTCTCGAGACACCGATCAAAACGCCGATAGCCGCCTCCAGTCGACGGACACCAGTGGGTTTCCAATTGGGCCGAAGGGGCCAGAAAACAGACTTCACGGCTCCAGGACGGGGGCGGATGTTCTAGACGGAATCGAATGCTACGAGCAATCGGATCGGGAACGATATGCTTGTTGGGCTGGCGAAAGCAGCCAAAACACTCGCAAACTGCAACCACAGAAAGCTGTGAGCTACCAGGGAGAAAACTTACTCTGCGGAGCTGCCGTCGAACACAACGGCCGGTGCAAGCAACGAAAGGGTATCCTGAATTGGTGAGGGGGGCAGGAAGATAGAGGGAAAGGAGGAGGAGAAGAAACAAGAGGAGAAGGACAAGGAGGAGTTCGATGATGGGATGAATTGAGGAGGGTTGACAGTAACACCTCGGAAGCTGAGGCTAATTGCTTTGGTTATATCGGTCGAGACTGTCGGGATGGAGTAGGACACGCGAGAGCTTTTTCCCAGCGAAGTCGCAAGCTTGGAGCTAGTGCGTCTCGATTACCGGCCAGGATAACGCCCACCCACGGAGGAAAAAAGCAAGGGTGGATGTCGACGAATGCGCTCTTGCCAAATGCAAACGATGTACGATTCGATTGGGTTTTCAAGAGTTCAAGGCATGAAGCCAAAAGGCAGGATTGCTTTACGCTAATTAATGGCAGAGATCCCAAATGTCAGGGAATGAAGATAGACGTTTATGCTCTTTTCCCGCCGTCGAGATATCGATATCAATGCCATTTGAGGCTCCTGCTCGGCCTCGCGGTGACGTCCCTGAGAAATGTTGGGGCAGACATTTCGGCTCAAAACGCCCAGCCAGTGGTGGAACATGGCTCAGGGTCTGCCCATGTACCCACTTCTACTGCCACCCCAAGTGAGGCCGGACAGTCCGGGCCCGACTGATGAAAGACAGGTACACAACCTCTGCATGGGCCGCGCTGTTGGGGACAGGAGGAGCTTCAACAATCTTAGCTCATCCAGAAGGCACTAAGACAATCAGACCATTTCTTAGTGGAGAAGACGAGGGAAAGCTGCTGCAGTCCACGTCTCGCTCGCGAACAGGTTGGGGGAAAAAAAAGAGAAGGAGAAGGCAGCGATCACGCAGATACACCCTTGTCCTCCTAATTTGGCGGCCTCTGTGTCATGCAAAAAAGGACGAGACGTTTTCGGCGTTTTTCGAGCTGGTCGGCCTCCGAAGTTGAGAGACGTTGACATTGATGTTGACCGACTGAGCATATCCTCCTCCTTCTTTCCTGTGGGGACCGGGAAGATTTGAATCTGCGAGCAAAGGCATTGAGGCCGTGATATATCCATTTTACCCGTAATTTGATGATTATTTTTTCTCCTCCCAGCTTGCCTTTTCCTTCCATCTTGAGCCCGCCGTATATCCAGCATCTCCCGCAATTTAAAAAATCCTGTGCTTGGCTTCGTAGACGGACTTTTGCTGTGTGCGTGCTGTTGGCCCAAACCAAACCTACTTAGCTTGGAGTTGAATTCGAGTGGGCCTCCACCACACCACAACAAAACGAGCTCGAAACCCAACCTTGTCGACCTCCTCTTCCTCCTCCATTCATAACAACATCACCACTCCCTTCCAATTGACCTCCAATTGAGCTTCACCCGAGCTTCACGGACCGTTAACCCAGGTTTATTCCTCACTTACTTGCTGCTGTTCTTCCATCATGTCAGCGAAATCCGTCCTCGAGGCCGACGGCAAGGCCATCCTTAACTACCACCTCACTCGCGCCCCAGCAATCACCCAGTCCACCCTCCCTCCTCCTCCACACAATGCCCCTCCAAAGCTTGCTTCCCTATATTTCCCAGAGGATGTCGCTCCAGCGACCATTCTTGATACTGCCGAGGCCACATACCCGTGGCTTCTCGCTCCCGGTGCCAGATTCGTTGCAAAGCCTGACCAGCTGATCAAGCGAAGAGGTAAGAGCGGTCTTTTGGCGTTAAATAAGACCTGGGAAGACGCCAGACAGTGGGTTTTGGAGAGAGCTGGAAAGCCGGTGAAGGTTGAGACCGTGACCGGAACACTGAGACAATTCCTTGTCGAGCCGTTTGTACCACACAAGCAGGAGGAGGAATACTATGTGAATATCCACAGTTTGAGAGAGGTAAGAACAGTGCAATTCTGATGCTTTTAAAAAGAAGGAGAAGAATAAGAGCCGATGGATGTTTAAAATATAAAATGCTGGGCCGGACGAAGGGAAGCTAGGGCGGGTAGGGTGGGCCCTGGTGATCCTTAGGCTATACCGGGTCCACCATGCAGATATATTACGATATCTTTACGAGAGCGATGGCTATCTTTACTAACGAAGATACATGATAGGGTGACTACATTCTCTTCACACACGAAGGTGGTGTCGATGTCGGTGATGTCGATGCCAAAGCCAAGAAGATCTTGATCCCAGTCGATTTGAAGGAGTAAGTTTATTCCTCCCCAACCATCGGGTTTCGACGTGCTAACGATGCTTCAAGATATCCCTCGAACGAGGAAATCGCAGCCACTCTTCTCCCAGATGTCCCCGAATTCGTCCACAATGTTCTAGTAGACTTCATCAACCGTCTCTATGCTGTTTATGTTGACAGCCAATTTACATACCTCGAAATCAACCCATTGGTCGTTATCCCCAATGAGGATGCTACTTCGGCTTCCGTTCACTTCTTGGATCTAGCGGCTAAGATTGATCAAACCGCTGAGTTCGAATGTGGCGCCAAATGGGCCATCGCAAGAGGTCCTGCTGCATTGGGCATCAACCCTGCGGCTCTTGGCGGTGGAAAGGTCGACATCGACGCCGGTCCACCACTGGAGTTTCCAGCCCCATTCGGACGTGAGCTATCAAAGGAAGAAGCGTAAGTTTCCGTCACTATCTAATCTATATCATAATGGGTTCAAATTTCTAACTTTGGACCTTAGTTACATTGCTGCCCTAGACGCAAAGACCGGCGCCTCCCTCAAGCTCACAGTCCTAAACTCTAACGGCCGCATCTGGACTCTTGTAGCTGGTGGTGGTGCTTCCGTCGTTTACGCCGATGCCATCGCAGCTGCTGGTTTTGGCGAGGATCTCGCCAACTACGGTGAATACTCTGGCGCTCCCACAGAAACCCAGACCTTCCACTATGCCCGCACAGTTATCGATCTCCTTCTTCGCTCGCCCATGCGCGAAGAAGGCAAGGTCCTCTTCATCGGTGGCGGTATCGCCAACTTCACAAATGTTGCATCCACATTCAAGGGTGTGATCAGGGCGTTGCGAGAAGTCGCACCGCAGTTGATTGAGCACAAGACCAAGATCTGGGTGCGAAGAGCCGGTCCTAATTACCAGGAAGGTTTGAAGAACATTAAGGCCGCAGGAGATGAGTTGAAGCTGGATATCAAGGTTTACGGACCAGAGATGGGTGTCGCAGAGATCGTTCCAGTAGCATTGCGTAAGTTCTTCCCCTCCTTATCTCTCCCTAATACTTCCGCGCAAAGACGGGGCGATGGCTAACAAATATGTCAATATTTACAGTTGGTGCCACCACCAAGGTCAAGGAGTACGGCGAGATCTAAATAAATTCTATTTCTGCAGGAGGCGGGTTTATTCTAGCGGGCGAGCATGCGAAGCGGCGGGACAAAGTATATAGAAAATGACTTGTGAATGACAAGGCCGTTTATTGTCTCCCATCTTGAGGACAAACGGTCCAGATACACCTTACTTGTTTGTAATACAAAAAAGAATCTTGAACCAAAAGCTTCTTACTTCATACGAATGTCTTTTTGAGAAGGTCGTCCCTATCTATTACATACTGCGCGGGTATTAGTGGCAACTATACTACATACTACAGCACTAGTGAAGGCTTATCACACGAGCCAGCTCCGTAGTTGGCTGGTGGGTTTTTGAGCCTCGGCCCGTTACAAGCTTAGTTCGTTCTCCCTTCGGATGCGACAACCTCGCGCCATTTTGCCAGTCAAGCTGAATCTCCAATTCCAGAAACCCCGGATTTTTTTTTTTTTGTATTGTTTTGGACTTGATCTTGTCAACCATCGTCGCCAAATGTTCTCGTCCCTGCAACCCCACCGGCCCACTATCGTAGGTTTCCATATAGGAGATAATTTGCTTGGATGTCGTCGACTAATATTCATGGCGCGCGTGTAGCAAAGACCTGCTCCCCGAGTACCACAGACAACTACCCGAACCTCATCCACCGCGCCTAATAACAGCCCGTCGTCCAAAATAGGGACAACCCCAAGTACGACGACCACGCCGACAGTTCAAGACTCTACTCCTAAGTCCTAGACTAGACCTACATACTAGTTAAAAAGAAATCAGTAGACCTCGCCCCTGAGAGGAAAATGACGTCACAGCCGCCAAATCCACTCTACAACCCATCACTTCGGCATCCCGTGTTTTTCACCGAAAGGCTCCGGAAGCCGTTGGTGCTGCCTTCGTTACAGTCACAGGTCGTGGTGGGCCAGCAGCAGCAGCCGGCTGAGGGTTCTGGACGGAGTATTGTGGCTGAAGGGTATAGGTATATTGAACATAGGAGGCCGGTGGAGGTTGGGAAGTTGTGATTGCAGCGGATTATAAACGCTTTGGAGGGATGGGTGTACGATAGGTCAATATGGGCTGGTTATAGGGCTTTGTGGGTTAGAATTCAATGCAATTGTGCCCTTTTTATCAATTACTTAGTTCTCTGGCCTCTGGGCTTTGGCTGTGTGCAGTGTGCAGTTGGTGTATATGCTCTATTGTCCAAGATGTTCCTCGCTATGCTAAATTCCCTATCATGCATGGTACATATAACAAATACAGTCTAGATACTAGCTACTTAGATACTCCGATGGGGATGCCATGCTGATAACGTGCGTGGGTCCTCGGATGGACCCTTCGGCTTGTTTTAGAAGCTGGTCCAATGTCAGGGCATCCAAAGTATCCCAATGCGTGTAAAATGGTTGAGAGATGTCCTCAATGTCAAAAACTTTTGTTCCGGGACTACTACCGATGATGCTCATGTTTTTTAAATCTTATTCGTGAATAGTCGTTCGACCGCAACCCTGCTACCCTCTTATTTCTTACCGGAGGCTTGCTGGAAATTGAGGCTGTACCCTCCGGAATTTTCGTCTTTGACCATTTGGAAGTTGCTCGTGCTCAATCCGAAGGGTTTGAGGATTGTGTCCCCTAAGCCCTTCAGCTTGCCCATCATTTCGGCTATTTCCTTTTGCTTCTTGTCTTCGAGGATGGGTGGGATCCGGACTAAGGCCTGCTCTATTGTTTTCCGGTCGATGGATGGAATGGACTGGAACCTGACGGAGCGAGAGGATAGGATTTTGTAGTCTATCAAATTGTTAGTTCGGGTGGTTAAGAGTGGCCTGTGAGCATATAATAAAGAGCCGACGATGGGACAGCCGTACCTTCAAGGGCACCCGAGAGGCTCTGCCATGTATTCTGCATCTCCCTCGCTTTTGCTCTCCGTAGTCTTGCCTTCCAGTTTTTACCCCACTCGATGTTTTCCTCCTCGTCGTCTGCTACTTCCTCTATCCTACCATTGGAGGTATCCTGCACCTTGGCGCTCTTTCCAGCTTCAATGCTCTGGCCTTCCTTCTCCTTCCTTTCCTGCTCCTCTTTCTGTCGTTTTATCGCCTCCCGCTCCCTTAGGATATCATCGTCTTCCCCGCTGACCCTTAAGCTCTCTGTCGCTGCCTCTTCGGCCTCCTTCCATCTTGAAAGCTTGATGAAACTTGCCGCTATATTCGCGTGTAGGATTGCAGTGTGTTCGGTCAGGTACACCGGACAGGATTCCAGAGCAGAGCGGTAATACGAGATAGCAGTTTCGTAGTCCGGCGGCGTAGATGTGAAATGAGAGTTTCCCGTGGTCTTGTCGGCCAGGGCGGCGGAGAGCCTTGTTTGTTCCTCCTCTGGCGAGAGGCGAGCAGTGGGGTCTACAGGCTCGTTCACCGTCAGAACCGAAGTAGCGTTCGCAGACGGGACGGTGGAGAGAGGAGCCGTCGAGGAGCCCAGGACGTGGGCACGGGGGTTGAGGAGGAGGTTTGGGGGTATTTCGGACATGGCTGATGCGATGGGACGAGACGACCGAGGAGGAGAACTCAGACAGAGGCAGCCCGCAGCGTCGAAGCTTTGGGAACGCGCAGAGACGCTTCGACGGCGGCGCAACACATTTGATTCCTGCGATAGTTACATCGATTGAATTCTAGTCTCGTAGACCACGAGACTAAACTACATCACATCAGACTAAACCTTGCCTGTCTTCCCCGCCGGAAAACGGTGCTTCGAATAGCCAAACGGCATCGAGACCATAACTTCTAAGGACGGAGTACACACACGCCAGACGGGCGTTGGGAAAGAGCTCCGATATCAAGTCGCTCGCTTCTTATCGATAACCCCGGCCGTGCTGGGTCGGAGGGAACCCGCCGCTTTGGGCCACTGCACAGACGTTCGTCCATCAACAGGTTTTTCCAGCCAGCAGGATCGAAAGGGTCCTGCACGACGACATCATCGGTCTTCGGCTTCGAATAGCTTCGCTTCAGGGCTCAACTGCCCTCATCGCAAGGGTCTTTCGGTTCCCAAGCCCATACTCCAAGACTATTCTCTACACTAAGCTACGTGCCTGCGGATTCGGATAGCGGCTGCCGACTATTACTGCAGCGTGCTAGAGATCTTGCTATCGCATTAGACATCGATATTAGATCATAGAAAATACACCCGTATCACAAACGAACCTTCAAACAAGCCGGAAAACAGACAGCCTTGGGGCAGGAATAAGCAGCAATGAAAGCAGAAACGTAAGTGGTGTCAGCTCAGCTCACCTGTTCGCCTTGTGGATCCCACCTGATCTTATGATCCTCTTCGTTTGACCTTAATTTTAAAAAATCCCCACGATCTATCGCCAATCTGCATCTTATGACCTTTCCCCGCTTAAAAAATTAAAATAAAACAGAAAAACAATCCATCTCTCGTGTCTTTCTTCAACAAATTTCTATTGAAAAAGGTTTTTGGTATGACTGGAATGCTTATAAGTCACATCATCAGCTTCGAGTTCCCGCCCATCCGGGCTTGTATCTTTGATATGGACGGTCTGTTGATCGATTCAGAAGACATCTATACCAAAGTTACCGATGAAATCCTCGCCCGTTACAACAAAGGCCGCCTACCTTGGTCCATAAAGGCCCAGCTACAGGGCCGCCCGACGCAGCAGGTTCGTTTTACGACTCCTACCTAGCCCCATCTACGGCATGGCGTCCGATTAGTTCACGACAGGATATTGAATATATGTATCTTTCTGTATACAGGCTTACGACCTCTTCCAATCCTGGGCCAACCTTCCCTTATCGCAAGATGACTACCTCCGCGAAGTTCGCCTTCTACAAGAAGCTTATTTCCCGACCACCCAAGCCCTGCCTGGTGTCCTCTCCCTCCTCGACACCCTTAGGAACTCGCCGTCGAAACCATACATCGCTCTCGCTACCTCATCCAATAGTTTTTCGTACAACCTCAAGACGAAACATCTACAGGAGACACTGTTCTCCCACTTCGCGGAGGAGATGATCATTAAAGGGGATGACCCTAGGATCAAAAGTGGCCGTGGGAAACCGGCGCCGGATATTTACTTGTTAGCTTTAGATAGGATAAACGCTACAAGGGAGAAGGATATGCTCGAAAAGGGTGTTAGTAAGGACCAAATCTTGGCAACAAAAATATCGCCAATGGAGTGCTTGGTATTTGAAGACTCAGTTCCTGGCGTTGAGGCTGGGCGAAGGGCAGGTATGAGATGTGTCTGGATTCCACACGACGGGCTGAGAGAACAATACCAAGGGCAAGAAGGTGAGGTTTTGGCGGGCTTGACCGGCGAAGGGAAGTATTTGGACGAAGAACATGGGAGTAGTGGGAGGACTGACGTTAGGGAAGGTGTGGCTTTGAGGAAAGTTGATGATGGATGGGGTGAAACCAGAGGTAGTTTGGAAGGATTCGACTTTGATAGATATGGGATTCAGGCTCTGTGATAAAATAAAAATGGCTAGACGAGAAAAAGTACCTAGCTAGAGGTAAGACGGGGTTGTAATACATGCCAACTTTGTATTTCTAGAACCGAAATGCCGACTGCAGGTGGGCTCTATAAAGTGCTATGGAGGCCTACCTCAGCAGCCTGGTTTACGAGACAAGGCCTACCTGCCTTTGGAACGTTCAAAAAAAAAAAAACTCCCCTTGAGACAAACATTTCACCTAGTTCCTACCATCTTATTACCTAAAACTTTCCAATGGGGTTTATAAGTACTACTGTTCATATGGCCATGTAGCCCTGGATATTGGATTCTAAGGCTATGATGTACTTGAGGAGGCATCCAGGACACACAGAATTTAATGCACTCCAATGAGCATAAATACTGGCCTCGAGTCCAGGCGCTAGAGGCAAGGCTACATGCATCCTTACTTCGTCAAATTGAAAAACATTCGAATACTTTTATTTCTGAGACCAAAACATTTAAGTACAAAAAATACATTCCGGCCATCCCAACTAGATCGAGTACTATGAAATACTAACCTATACCAGATCATCCGCCTTTTACATATATATAACCACATGACTACTAGCATGCTTGCCCTTCGTCCCAGATCATCTCGCTTCTGCGAATCTTCGAATCCACCAAATATCAATCTTCACTGGGACCCGCCGCAGACTCCAGAACCTCTTTCGTTCCGTAATAAACCGTGTGCTTCTTCGTACGCTTACGGGACGACCGACACTCTTTTTCGGTAGTCTCGATAGAACCTTCTTGCGTTGCTTTTTCGGGAGGGTAAAAAAACTTATACACGGCGTGCACGGTGGTGATTACCCATCCAATAAAATAAAAAACCACGAGTATAAGCATGAAGTTTACAACGGACACCCCATTCGCATTGAAATCTGCGAATTTGTAACCTATAGATCTCCGAGGATTTGGATTTAGTTGAGGACACTAGCGATAGACTGCGGGATCTTGCGGGCGTAGAACTCTTTGAATATGAAGATTGAGAGTTGAGGTTCACGTACCGTGGGAGTTTTCGTCATTGGTGATTATGAGCCAGCCGAGTGGCCATGTAGGGATGTATCGTTCTCTACTCTCGCGGTCGATGTCGAAATAGTTCTTGCCTAAAATATTTGGGCAGTCTTGATTTTGGACCCACTATATTAAACCATCCACGTCAGCATCGTTCAATATTTCACACGCTCCGGAATTTCCATCTATGTCAACTATATATATGTTCTTCATACTAATAAATCATACCTATCTAACCATTTCAAGCCGCGAACGCACAGCCGACGTAAATTGAAAAAAAAAGGAAGAAAAGGCACCTACCGGGTTATCAGAACAGGACTTCCACAGTTCTACACCCTTAGCCCTGCTCTCGATAATCGAAAGGGCCTTAAGCTTCGCTTCATGATGCTCCAAGTGGCTCCACCATGCATGTCCGATGCTTGGATAAAATTTCCACGGGCTTAGGAGAAATGATGCTAGATACCAGATTTTAGCCCGCAACTTCTGGAGGAGTGTCGGCGCTTCTGGTACCCCCGGTTGTGCTGACGCAGGAACTATCTGTCCAGGGTCTTCTGAATCCGGAGGCGATGGTCCTACACAAGGCATCTTCGCAGGTAGTTTTAATTATGAATCTATTTTCTTTCAAAACGGCAAAAAATATAAAATAGAAAGTGGAAAATATGAAATAGCAATGATAATTATTACTTGCATGAGAATCCGACAAGTAGGACCCAGCTGGGGGAGGAAAGCAATATGGATTGGATTGTTGGCTGAGACATGAGACTAAGTCTATAATTTATATATCTATACAAATCACCTGTTTACACAGAGCCCCGTAGCACTGTACGAACGCATTCTTATTCGAATACGAAGCAAATTAACTTTCTTGTACAACTCATACTTTAAATTGAATGCCTACGTATGTTTCCTGCAGCCTGCACGGTCTCTTGCCTGACGCGCCAAGAGGAGGCACTATTGGATACATTTTAGGATACGGGATGGATTACACCCGGTTGCTTTTGTAGTTTTATGTTCTTGTGTATATAGCTCTAGATAGTTATAGTACGAACATTGGTTTGGCCCCCAGGGCTAGAAAAACGATTGAAAATAAGCACTAGATTTTGAGTAGATATCTGCTGATCAAGAGACAGCCACTTGAACATCAATTCTCAGAACTCGTCCATAGGTGTATATCATTGTACTACCTACAATTTGCTAAACTTGAATCGGAGCGCATGAGCCCCGGCCCCGCCAACTACTATTCTAACTTACAACTTGAGAATTAAGATTAGTACAACCTAGGAGGGGGTCCACTTCCAGTGCTATTGAATCTTCATGTAATTTTATACTATGAGATTAACTATGAGTAATAGCTAGTATATATATACTATGCTTGTCTCGCGGCGCCGGCCTCGCCACCTGTGATATTCTGCCCGGTTTGCAATAATCGCACAGGGTTGAAACTTGAATTATAACTTCCATCGAAACTGAATAGTTTTGCCAGCGTATTAAGCTCTGGAAAAGTCCACCATATCAATACTGATCGGCTGAACGACTAGTATTACAACTTTCGGCTCGCTTCCCATGAGTGCCTAACCCTTCTTTGAATTTCTGCGGCCGAGAATACCATTTAAGACGTTTCGCTGAGGCTTTTCTTTCGCCCCTCGTCTTTCTGACCGCCGTGGGCTTTTTTTCTTCTCTTCCTCAATTTTTATCATTAAACCGGTATCGATATCCCGGTGTTCCCTTTCCTCATCCAACCCATAATTCCCCTTCACTCGCTTTCCTACCTCCTCTGCAAGTTGAGCAGTGCTCTCTTGCACTTCGTGGGCTCGCGGCAGCACTTTATCCCCGCTTAGTCTTACTTTGCTAGTTTCACTTTCGGAGCTTTCTGTTCCGTGGATAAGCCCCTTGGCCTGTGGCATAGAAACTTCATGCTCCGTTTCGGGGTAGTGAGAGTCTGACACCAGTACGACGGAAATGAAACCGGATCCCAAAGCCACATAGTGAGTTAACCGGTACCAAGTAGACGTAGCAATACTGTTGCATGTGGGGCCTACAAATGTTAGGAACCAACGGCATATATTAACTAGCAAGGAAGGCGGCGATATACCATCAAATATCCACAACCAAGGCTGCATTGCGATAAAACCTCTCGTGTCAAAATTCGAACCATTTAAGATCATTTGACATCTCTTGCTGTTACGAATCTTCTAGATTTAGAAATTTAGGATTAGTGAAGGTGTACTCACTGAGATATATACATAGATCTCCCTGGCTTTTGATTCATTTGATGGGACGGCTATATGATCACATATGAAAGTATTGATTTGGGACTGGGAAGTACAAACCTTGTCTTGGAGACATTGTTGCCATGACTCTAGATCCTCCTTAAACTTTACATATTGTTTGAAGGACTCTTCGAAATATACTACAACCGCGAAAAAGACAATCGCGATCATCATCATCCGATAATTTCTCTTGAGAAAAAGCCAAAATCGGCCCTCCCGTGAGGATTGAGCACCGTTCACGCTCGGTACCAAGCTACCAATGTTCACTGCAATTGGGGCCGCCATCGAACTTAATTGTGGGTGTGTATTAAAGGCGGGCATTTTTGCTCTTTCGACGTCTAATGTTCCGGTTTTGCAAAGTGTGCTGCTGACCGTATAAACAGTTGGAATGGAATGGAGCCCAAGGCCAATACATATAGATCTATAGAAATCGAATTTGCTATACCGCCGTTAGGCCGGCCATGCTCATCAGTGACTACAGATTTTATGCCCGATGCATGCATCTATGCGTAAATCATGGTTAATTGTGGCTTCACCAATCCCAAAACCACTAATGATGATATCACATCAAGTAGCCTACAGATTCAAACTTTAATAGAGCTTTGAAAGCAAGCTTCGTTCACAATTCTCACGACAACTCACCCTGACAGCAAACTTTATGGAAAGCAAGCTCCCAAGCTATAGCTCGTCTATGTTTACCACAGTTAATACTTACAACGTCATGGACTTGATCCTGGTTTACGGAACCAGGCCTTGCTTAATTAGTGCTAATAGATGCAAGTGCTCACTTGCTGTTTTTCCTTTTTTACAGTTGTCATCCTGTGCATATGCGTGTCCCTCCCTCCAGGCCTGGTGGGGCAAGTTGGCTGTCAAATATTGACATATATGTCGAGAGATGATCAAAATATCCAATAGTTTTCAATTGCGAGGGTAGAAACAAACGAATAGCAACGAAGAAACAAAAAAAAAAAAGAAAGAAAGAGCCGAAGAGCATCGCTAAAAACGTCCTATAATTCTCTACTTTAGGAAATCCTTATCGCAATGGGACCGTGAAAACGCGAAAACCCCAAAACTTAACATGCCGCAGCCACGAACTCCGCAGATCCGCAAGATTTGGACTTCGGTATACTTACTACTAATCAATCCAGTCCTGCTTGAACAGGAGTCACCAACTGAATTTAATCTTGCCACGTAAGCTATATGTATATTTTCTTCTGTTTAGAATCTTGAATGAGCTATCGAGTCGAGGCAAAAGCTTCTTGATTTCTAACTTCTTCCCTACTTTGAGAACTCTCTTCCATATCGTGCCGGTATTACGAAAATCCTGAAATAGTATACGTATGGGAAGCTGCTAACCAATAACAACCCCGGAATAGCCCTTGCTCTGTAAACTTTGGATTCATACAATTCAGTAGCCAACTATAGTCTGCCAGAAAAGCCGTTCTTGCATGATTATCTTGAGCATTGCATATTGTGTCTTGAATCTCAATGGAATGGACACATTTACCCTTTTGCCAGGACCAATGTTGGTGGCAGAATTCTGACCGATGATTGAGCCCCGCATCTGCCATAACCCAATGCGAAAGATATGCCCCGCAACTATTTCGCCATTGCAGATCTAGATGTATATTATTTTCATCCTAAAAGCCCTTTATGTAGCTTTGGCCTTCCATCATTTAAAAAAATAGTTTTATCCTCAAAGACATATAATTATATAAGGCAGCGGATATCGATTCGATAGTGATATAAACATGAGCCAAATAAACTCCCAAAACATTAAACTCAACCTCATCGCAATTTGGTTTTTTTTTTTTGAAAATTTTGGCACTAAGGTCAGGTAATCCTTGGGAACATCACTAACCGAACCTCAGTACCTAGATAGCTATGTATCCTCAAAACTGCATGCCATGTCGGCAAAACATCGATGCATGTCTTAGCCAGCGCAGCTGGTTTGGAAGATATCGCCTGCTCTCATATGATCATGCTGGTAGGGGAAACTTTTCCTGCTTGCACTTTTTTGTTTGTTTACAAAGGTTGGAGTTTTCGCGCGTATCATTGGTCATACTGGGAGAAGTCACAAGGACCAGCACCGAAGGCATCCAATACTTTTGAACCAACGTATTACAGCTTAACCCGAGGCATTGGCCACTCGTAAACTTTGGAAGTCGACGGGTAAACAAACACCAAATGCTTCATGATGTCAGCCTCGACACGTAGTCTTGTGACTGCACGTATGTGCATATCTACGTATTCAAAACTCGCCTCGCCATAGTGAATGCATTATATCAAAGCCCAGTATAGCCTCCTTGCCGTCAAATTCCACATACGGATGCGTATATGCATAGATGAAGTGTCGGGGCAGTTTGGCCCTCCTTGCATCCGAAGCCTCGGGAGTACCCGGGTTTGAACGTCAAGGCTGCTTGGGTGATTAGGTTTAATCATTCAAGGTTTGTACCGACGCTAGTAGTCAATTTTTCAACCTAAGGGTGTTAGAGGGCCTTATAAAATTTAGAACTGGGTATACAATCGATAGCGTAATTAGCTAGCAACAATCATTCCATAGTTTCGCCAATTTCTACTCGTGCATTCAGGATGTATAGCAGCGCCGGAGAATTCCCTAGTGACATTCTACTATTCTAATGCCCACATGCATACGGATCAATTCACTCAGACAGTCTTAAGATATCCGGGTATTCGAATTCAATTTCATTAATAGAGTATATAGTCCCATATCGCAGGCCTGCCCGCCAACAGACACTTCCCAGTAAGCCCAATAACTATGCTGTCGCTCAAAATTTGAGGATGGCCTGACATCAAAAGAAAAACCCTGTAGCAAATTATCATAACGCCAAACACGGAAGATTACATATAGACACATCAGAAAGCTGCAGAATGGCGCCTCTGCATCTTCCCCACTTTCGGGCTTGGCTCTACCAGAAATATTCGGGACGGCGTTTCCTGGGGTAGTGTGGAAGCCCCAGCCTCTGTATGCATACGCTTCCCGAGCGCCCACAATAGCGAAACAATGTTCAAAATAAGACTAAACAATCCGACCGCGACGAGGAAAGTTGGGACAAGCACAGCGATCCTGCCGAAATGTACGAGTTCCTTTCCAAAACTTAGAAGCTCTCTGCATGCCTCGCTATCTTGGATATTCTACATTCCACGACGTCGAGTTAGCACAAGTACTTAAGTTCAATAAATATATTTCATGTTGCTCCAGAAAACGAGTTTTTGGGAATACTATTATCCGATGAAGGAGAAAGCGCTTACTTTGGCCTGCACACATGCCCACCATGTCCCCAGTTTCTCAACTTTCTGACCCCATACTCTTTCTACTTCTTTGTTTACTTGGGGATATATCGGACCAGCCAATGAAAGTACGGCTGAGAGTTTCCACGCCGCCGACGAAATAGTTGATTTTCGAAACCCGCCTAATGGCTTTACATCAAAGGCATAAAGTTAGCTTTCAAACCGAGACAGCTATTTCAACAACTCTACACTGGATATACCTACACTATTCGAGCATTGCGAGGCCATTGCTGGGCTGGACACTGTGGTTGTGGGCATTTTGATCGATCGTAGGCTTTGAGATGATAGTGATATCGACGATAGACGCTGTAGAAAAACTATACCCTAGAAGATAATTGTGCCAGGATTTATAGAATTAATTCAGCACGAACAACATCGGTCACGGGGCTCTTGGCTTCGGCGGCGGGGGCCGGGTCTATGGAGAACAATATCAAACCCTATGCATGCCAACTCATGAGGGTCATTTTCCCCATCGTTCTAAGGTTGTGATTGTAATCAGCTGCATCAACCTGCACGTTCAAACATTTATAGGACATTCAGTGTTGGCAGCGCTGTGTGTGTACGCTGGTGCGACAGATGATCGTTTTTGCTCGGTAACGACGGCGAATAATTTACCTGCTGGCCTTGTCTTAGACCTATCGAGTACGATTGTATACTTGAATTACTATTTTATGGATATGCGGAAGACTACCAAGCTTAGAATAGGCAACATAATTAGGCATCACAGTGTTTTAATTATGATACTCTTGTGAGTGTAAAAAGTGTATACACCAGGTGGGGAAATATCCGTTTTCCAAGCGGGATCCCCAAATCTTCTCGAACCGAGTACCAACTTTCAACATCGAAGAAAAACCGCACAAAAAAAAAAAAAAAAAAAAAAAAAGGGACCAAGAGGATAACTCCCATGAGTATTAACTAGGATCCCCATGATATTTTAAGTTTACCTCCCGAGAGAAACCCGGTCGCAGTGGTTAAGACTGCGCAATGAGAACCTGTCAATAAATCATGTCTAAACCTTCCGAACGAGCCCTAAGCTTGTTGCATTTTCCCCCCATCATCCCACGGTCCTGTTCATGTACATTCGGTCATGCAGCTCATGTTATTGACCGGCCGTGCATTGCCACGTAGACTCCAAAGCTCGCAGCTCGAGTATATAGTCGAATAGAAATTTGATTTCTTTCCTGTACAGAGTACATGTATGTACATTTGCCTAATCGTTTCTTGTCACGCCACGGAAAAACTGCCTAGAAAAAGAGGGGGGGTATTCAGATTTCACTTAGTCAGGCAATGGTTTTGTGGGGTCGCATGTGAACAAATCAATTGTAGGCTTCAGAACTCTGATCGGAGACCGAGAGAGTCGGTGGGAAATCCTCACTCTCTGTGGGCTGCACTACGGTATCTGCTTCACGGCAACGGAATTAGAGGCGGTGTTAAGTTGGGGCATCGGAATTCCAGCCTTGCAAATTTGAAGCTAGATCCAAGATGGTTAGCGGAGGGGCAGACTCGCCCGAGAAGCGGTGATGCTCGCCAAAAATCGAATGACCCCGCCAATGTCAAACTTTTCCGAAAGTGGTAAACAATATCCAACCAGAGAATCGTATGAGTTGACTTGGCAAAGTGGGTTTTTGCTTCATCCCTCGGACGAAATTTGTGAGGGAAGTGGCGCAAACAATTCGATAGTGATACAAATTCGTTATCTTAGTATTATTTTCTTCGTCCACCGGCATCTTATTCTACCGACTGGCCTCAAGATACTATCTGAGGAAACGCATTCACATGCGCATCCTTACGGTCTCAATTGGACTCGTTTTGAAATTCAAGATTCATGGAAATAATTGAGTGCTTCATACAAATTCAGTCCTGAAGCCTCAGGCCGTAGCTGTAAAATCAGAGTAGCCCATGTATCCTGATGACAAAGGTTCGCAATACCATTTACCCAAAACGTGCATGCATGCTCCCGCGCCACCGAAGCCCCGTTCGATGGTCGCGTCACCACTCAAGCTAGTTGGATGCAATGCCCCAGCCTGGAGATAAACTGTGAAAGCCCGTAAAAATTACCCGATACGACCGGTTTGGCGAACCGAGAGCGACCGGAACTTAAGAAAACAGCGCCCGCCATTATTCAAAGATGAAAACTATAAATGCATGCGATCAGGCTTTGAGTGAACTGGAATTATCATTACTCTCTAATTAAGAAACTACTGCGCTTCCACAGTAAAGAAATTAATATACCTTCATCCTCACTGTCGAGAGAATATCGAATAGCTTCTACCTTTCCTCTCTTAAATCTCGCCCTTTACATCGAGCTTCGAGATCCCACCCAGTATCCAGGTTACACAACTGGAAACACAACAACCTCAACGCACTTAAACTTAAACTACCCACCACAATGGCGACTCAAACCGGAAAAATGGGCGTTGGCCGCTTCATCAAAGAGCAAAGGCTAAACCTCATTGTCCCATCCACACCTCTTGACGGGAAAACGGTCCTTATCACGGGCGCTAACACAGGTGTCGGCCTCGAAGCCGCCAGGCACTGCGTCCGCCTCAACGCCGCCCATGTCATTATCGCCGTCCGTACACTGTCTAAAGGCGAAGCCGCGAAGGAAGACATACTAAAGTCCCAGCCGGAAAGCAAAACAACCGTGTCTCTATACTCAGTCGACTACTCGAGTTTCGCATCTGTCCGGGAATTTGCAGAAAAGGTTACCAAAGAAGTTGCAAAAATTGATATTGTAATTTTGAATGCTGGTATCAATGCCATGAATTGGACTGTGACCAAAGATGGGTGGGAGCAAACGTTGCAAGTCAATGTGCTATCTACAGCATACCTATCATTGCTATTGTTGCCAAAGATCAGGCAGAGCTATGATAGTGCATCGACATTGATGCCCGCCCTAGTCATCGTCACAAGCGATACGCACTACTGGGCAGCCTTTAAGCAAAGAAAGATGGCGGGGGAAGAGCTAGGCATCCTGAAAGCGATGAACGATGAGAAGCAAACGGGCGGCACGATGGATAAGTACATGATATCAAAGCTAATGGAAGTATATTTTGTCCGAGAGCTTTCGAGATGGGTGGACAGAAACTACAGAGGGGATGTTGTTATCACTTGTGTCAACCCTGGCCTGTGCCACAGCGAATTAATCAGAGAAGCAGGGCTGGCAAGGTGGGCCGGCGAAGCCTTCAAGTGGGTATTCGCAAGGACTGCGGAAGAGGGAAGTAGAAATTATCTTTGGGCTGCGACGGCGGGCAGGGAAGCACACGGGCAATATGTCGGGAGTTGCGAGGTACAGAGGGCAGCTGATATAGTGACCAGCGAGGAGGGACAGAAGCTGGGGGCAAAGGTTTACCAGGAGATTGGACAAGTATTGGGAGAGTTGAACGGCAGTGTAAAGATATTCTTTTGATTTGAGTTGTTTCTAGATGTTTGTTTTATCCTGGCGTACCCCGGCGAGCGTTTCAGTTGCTTTTATACCTAGTAACTACATTAATCTCGCTCTAATATGTACTTGCAGTTTCAATTTGGCACTCAGTTGAGGATCCCGTTAATTCAGGTAGCATCGATTTCAATAGTAATTATGAATTGTTTGAGTGATAATACCATTTGTTTTGAGGTATTGAATTGTTATAGATTTAGCTAATGCGGTTGACTCGCGGCGCTAATTTGGGCTGTTGTGCACACAATAAATAAATAGGTATATACAAGAAGAAAAGGTGAAGTAAAAAGCTATATCGCCATAGAGAAGAGACCTGCTAAGTACCATAGCTACATCAAAATCGCAACCAGATATAACGCCTATTTCAAGAAAAACTCCGAAGCGGTGTAAAAACCAGAGTATGAGAAAAGAAGGATGATGAAAAGAGGCGAATTCCCAAGGAGAAGAAAAGAGCGAAAGCGATGAAACATTCTTTTTAGTCAAAATCGAAGTGAGGAAGAAAATTCTAAACGTTTTAGGTATCCTTAATTGTCATGGTATCATCCCGCATGAAGCTCATCGTGATGCACGTGTTGCCTAAGCAGGTATGTATAAATGCCCCGACAGAGAAGTCTTATCTTTCCAATCTCCCTGGAAGGACTTGAGCCTGGCCCACTCCTTCCTGTGGACTCGCTTCATATGGGCTTTGAGGTTATCGCTACGGCCCTCATAAAATCGGGTGCAACTGGAGACTGGGCAGTAGAACATATCTGGGCCATTAGGAGTGCACTTTCGGGATTTGATATGACGGGTGAGATTGGTCTTCTCAGTAAAATTGGCTTTACAAGTTGGGCAGGCATGCTCCCTTCTTGGGCGGCGCTTTGATGGCTGCGGAGACGGAGAAAGGGATGCCATTCGTTTTTGTTGAGAATATCCAGGTACAGATAGGCTGGGAACCTGCTGGGTAGGCGAGAATGAAGCATTGAATTGTTCTAGAGCAGTATCGAAGACACACCGAAGGTTTTGTGGAACCCCGGAAAATTGAGTGAAAGAATCATCTTCAAGGTAGCGAGGATAATTGGTTGGCACCATGCAAGACTTGAATCTTTCAGAGATAGTGGAGTCGGCGATGCTACTTTCGGTATAGCTCGTCACGGATGGGGCGGTTCCAGCAGCCCGGCGATGGTCACCGGTGAATACGGAAGACTGGGTTTGTGACTTGCTTACGGTGGAGTCGGCATCAGCTTCAAAGTGGAGAGCCATATTGCCGATGGCACCGGCGTCAATGGGGGCAGTATGATGGTGGTAAGCCTCAATCTCCCAGTTGGGAAAGAAAACTTTGGTAGATTGCAAGCTTGGATATTGCTCAGACTCGGACTGGATGGTTGTGTCGACGTGCTGCATAATGCTCTTTTGTTTGTTGAATCGAGTAAGATGGTCGAAGTTTTCCTTGGCTGCTTGGTCCAAATCGATATCCTCGCTTTCGAACTCAGCTTGCCCACCATTGACGACGGTGGCTGTTTCGCAGACGGTTGGTGGTGTCTGCGCATTCTTCGATGGCCTTGAGGTCCTCTGGCCTGAGGTCTGCGACCTTGAGCCAGTATAGCTAGAGCTATTGCGAGAGCATAGCTTCCAATTGATAAGGTCTGTACCAAGACCGGCTGTAATCGGAACTTCTTCGTTGGTGGGATAGTAAGGCTGGTAAAGTGCATTGGAGTTCCCCAAAATCAACCCCTGGGCGGACGATGTGTCCTTCTCCGCTGCTGTTTGCCTACGAAGGTTATCGTAAGATGCTGGAGTGGTGAAAGCGGCAATATTTCCATCATCGAAATTCCCGAAGACATCATCGAAATCCACATCATTCTCAAGGTATGCGTTGGACTCAGGAAAGTAAGAGGCGTTGAAGTATGAGGTCGATTGTTCGGTAGGAACTTCACTGCGAGTATCTTTAAAACTCGTCATTTTGACAGGTAGATTGGGTATCCTTCTATATGGTCTATAAGGAATCACTTGTGGCCGTTGTATTCTAACTTTATACATCTTTGTTAGTTCGAGTCACAACGAGCTCGAATCGATGGATTGTGCAGTCTTACTCAGAACAACAATATATCGTATTGTAGGAATTCAAAGCAGACGACTGGTCCAAATTTAAGAATGCCTGAATTAAAAAGAAGCTCTATAGATCTCAAATGACACTGGTGACAATTTGCGATCACAGCAAGCTCCCGAGACCCGAACAGGGATAGCCGAAATATGCAACGGAACCGAATCGGAAGTGGTGGCAAAGGTAATTTTTTGTCAGTCAATAGGTAAAGTGTCGCACAACAGTTCCTATGAAGGATCGGTATGGTTTGATGAGTGGGAGAGGAGGAGAGCGCCAACAATGAAGGATCATGGCCAGTATTTGAACTCGAACTCGACCACACCGGGCCTGCACAGCGTTCCTCTTTCGAGGTTAGTCAGACGGAGTCTTGGCAGATCCTTCATACAAATTTTGAAAGAGGAAAGAAAGCTTGCCAAACACCCCTGTCATTTTGGTGCTCGAGTGAGGGAAAGTGAGGCTATGTGGGCGTCCGGCAGAAAAAAGGGCTGACTGCCAGCGGAAAGTTCCACCCATCCAAACTCCCAGGAAAAAAATCTTTTGGAGTCGAATTTCTAGAATTTGGTGTAGCGTCGTGGACTAAGCCACCAATCTTTATGCGATGTTGCTGCAAGCTTAAACGGGGTTTTGCTCGCGAGGGCGAAAAAATTGATTGAACTGTTTGGGCTCGTTCTCGTTCGAGTGAGCTTTCCCATCTCACCCCAGTAGCATACGCTATCGCAAGACCTGAACCTGTTCCAGGCGTATAGACTGGCACCCACGAGGAGCACACGAACACCACCCACACCGTTGAATGAGATCATTGGGGGCTACTTCAGGTGTGCCACCTTCAAGGCGAATTTGCGAATAAACCCGGCTGGCCTCAACATCAACTGACTGACGTATTTTGTCGACGACAATAATTAAATTAATCGAGAACATCAATCCATGCAATGAGCGATGAATCCAGCTCGATGCATTTCCCGGCGATGGCGGCTCCGCGTTTTGTAATACGAGCTCTTCGAGTTTCAGCTAGCTAGCTACTTTCTAGCTGTGAAAAGATGTTTGCTTATGACAAGGCTACCGACGAAAAAGATGTCAACATCATGGACGCATTTTGACAGGGAACGATGACGAGTCCCACGAACATCGAACAGCTAGCCTAATGAAGCCTGGAATCCACAGATATCATCATGATTGAAAAATCACAAAAATCGTGCCCTCGTACGACGAGCCTCACATGTAACCCTTTCCTGGGCTGTTGAGCTGTTGTATCCGGCTATCCTAATACTTGTCTGCTGACATCTGGCAAAAGGCGAATGGGGGTTTTTGGCAGCCGGTTCAACAGCCGCGGAGGCTGAGCAAAACAAACGGCCGCCGCAGCATTTTGTGTCCCCGCAACACAACGCGACAGTACAGCTGTGGTGGCAGGCGGGGCCTTTGCCTGACTGTGGGGCCCAATTGACCAAGCTTTATCCAATCGATAGAGCCCGGTAGCTCCTACGACAAATGTTTCAGAGCTATCCGACCCGATAGCTTCAATCCACTTTCCATTATCTGGTTGTGGATGGTTTTGTTGCAGGTGCGGGTACCAACATAGCGCACGCCGGCGGGGTATTGCAGCCTGCGCCTACAAAGCGATGGGCATCTGTCCAGGACCTATTGGATATCAGCTCAAGTTCGAAAAACCGGCTGAACTCAAGGAGAAATGGCCACTTATGATACATGACTTCGGTATAATTTGAAAGATATTCCATTAGGACCAATGAACTATCCGACTTCACTGCCCTGTCTGAGGAAAGACGCCGACTGGCCACCTAAGAGAGCTCACGAGATAAATTCCATATGAGACAAATTTCCTGCATACGAAGTAGTCGCGAAGGGTGGACGCCGAGTGGATAAACCTGTAGAAGTATAGGATTTCATATTGCATCAGAGAACATTCCATAAGCTAGCAAACACACCTTACATGACCCCCATGCATGGGTGTGCCCTCTCGAAAGCTGATTTGGTTCAGAGCACTGGTCGGATGTCATTGAATGGCTACGGCCAGGAAATCTAGGCTTTTTTTTTTTTTTTTTTTTTTTTTTTTTTTCCCTTACGGGCCTACCGGAGCCAGGTTCAGCCATTCTATTGGGGGCCTCTTATGATATTTGAAACGGCGCAGCCTGTTCTCAGGCACAATTGGCCCTGTGGCACGACTCGAAGTCACAAGAAGAATCCAGGCCACTGATCTTGTGTTGAAGCTGTTGGAAATCCGAAAGTGGAAGCCCCTGGATCATGTGACTTTATGCGCAGCGAGATGCAATGCGACTGTTTCTGATGGCCAGCGCAGCCGTGCAGGTCAATCGTGGACCGGGAACCCTCATGAATAGGATCTTGAGTTCTCCCTCGAGCACCTTCCTAGACCTCGCAAACCTGCGGCGTATCGGTTCGAGCATCAGCTGCTCCTCTAACGTCTGCTTGCCTAGCTCTAACGCCCATCTGGGTACCACAGCTTGCACTTGGTAGCCTGCATAGCTTAGGACTCGATCGGGACCAGACAGGTAACAACAAATCACAGCAGCCTCCCAGCCACGCGACCAGGCAGCGGAAACCCGATACATACGGGAATCCACGCTGCTGTACGCTTAGATTCCAATTAATACTAGTAGGTAACTTTTGTTTGTAAATTTTATAGGCCGCACGCAAAGTTGACGCCAGCTAACTCTCGGCGTAGGTTGCGAGCGCTGTCGCAATGTTCTACAGTAGTCACAAGCTGTGTGACCAGATACATCCAGATACGCCAACTCTTATTTTTCAACTGTATGCTTAAAGGATCGACTTTTTTCCTTTATTGGATTTACGTACTGACGTTATCAAAACTACGGATGCTAGAATTCCATTTGTTTTAATACCCATCCCAGATATTATACAATGTGTCCGCATTTCGCACCAAAAATCTACATCGGGGATCTCTCCAACATCAGTTTTACTTCGATTTTTGTATTGCACTGCAAACTTGGGTAATGCACTCACAATACCTTACACCTTTGCAGCGACAGAATGCTGTCAGAACGCTGGGCTATCGGTATCATCTTGTATGTTGAATATGCTGGTAGTGCTCCAAGCAGCGGTTTTGTGGGGGTCGAATGCTATAAGGTATGTCGCATATGTCAAATACTAGGCAGCGAAGCCCTGTCCCTTTTATCGACCTCAGGACCTAGTTACTAACGTATAACGTGGGATAGTACAATCGTTTTCCTCTTTAGACATAACGATCAAACGCCGCGCATTTTTTCCTCCCCTTCAGGCGAACTCGCTCTCTCAAGACCCTTCAGCCTATACCCGCCATGGACACCCGGTGTAGGTTTTATATCGACAATTTGCATCATGGCATCAGCAGGCATACTTCCCATTAGTATTTCTTATATCATACCTTTATTCATCGTCAACGAATCTTACTGGGGCTCTCTTGAGGCCTGGAGCTTCGGGCTTAATATCATCACAGCAGGCCTAGCATTTCTTCAAGGAATCCCACAAATAGCATTAACTGGGACCATCCTTCTAGGGAAAACGGACACCACAAATTTTTCTAGAAAGGATGCGGAGCTTGCAACGGCCAGGAGTATGGAATTTTGGTTTTTGACTATCAGCGCAGCAAAATGGACCTTATTAGCCGCGGTGTGGACTACGTGGTTCGGACAGAGATTGTACGAAAATATAAATTTCTATTTGCCAGTGCTATGGGTTGTCGGGGCACAAATATACCTGGATTACATAGTGGTTGGTGTGGAAGATACTTTATTGGCTTGGATGGTTTGCAGGTCTAACGCGAGGAGGGATTGGGAAACTAATAGCGATATTAGTGAATATAGTAGGGTGGAGAATAGCGGTCCTCCAAGGCCCACAGAACAAACACCATTATTAACAGGGGGTATGAGATGGCATGAAGAAGGGGGGCACGACTGGGCTAATTAGATTAATTCATATCAAAGTTTCAATACACCATATAGAGTGTTTGGGTTCGGTCAAAATTTTCTAAGTTTCACGCAGCATATGTACTTTAGAATTATTTGTAGTATAGCATATAGTCCCCCTTTCTCGTAGACCATCCTGGACACATAGTGCCCTTCGGTTACTTTTGAAATTAACAATTTAACCTTTCGACTAAGGTTGTTTACGGATGGAAATAGTTACTATAACCAAGATTCAATACAACCGTATTTGATTATTTATTGGTATTATCCACCGATAGGACTATAGAACTATGAATTATATAAATTAATATCAAGGCCTGGACACTCAAGGCCACAAAAGCATCCAGTCACTTCTAAAAACATTACCCAGATATATTTGGACGAAAGATACCCATAACAATATGCAATAGACCCCCAAATCTTGCCTGAGGCCAGCTCAGAACCCAAGCATGTAGTCCCGACCCAAGCCACAGTTCCCACTCGACAGATTTACCAATTATGCCCCTCAACCGCCTTCTTCAAATCCGCTGACCACTGGTTAAAGCCCCCCTTGACCGCCGGTGCCAAAATCCATCGTGTAATTACCGACCCAAAGCTCTTTTGGAAAGTATCCCATGTCTCATATTTGCATGTTCCGTAGCCATCTGCTCCCTCAGTAATAACATGCACTCTCTCAGCACCACTCTCTGCGCAATACCAAGACAACATGTAAACATTCTCGGTTTTCGATATTGTTGTTATAGCCTCTTTCACTGAAATCTTGATAAACGGCAAGGATGAGAAAATGCGGACATGGAAGGTGAAAGAACTGCCCACAACCGCCAGATCGGGATCGCGCGGGGATTCATCAGATCCCGGGGCTGGCTCCGAAGGATGAGTAATATCGGTTACGAGAGGTACGAAGCTGTTCCATGTATGATATGCGCTTAGACGAAGAAGTACGGTGAGTATCTGATCTTTCGTAGCGTTGATGGTTACGGGCGCGGATTTGACGGTGAAAAACCCGCCGTCTGGGTACGAAGGTGTGGCCTGGCCAGGGGATACGATTTGAGCCGTGGAAGGGCGGGTTTGGTCACCAGCCTTGGCAGACATTCTCTCTTGTTTTGTGACTTGCGACAGATATCGGACTCGAGTACTCTCGCAAACGCCAACGTTATGAAGGTTTAAGTCGGGTTTCTGGTGGTGATTTTTTGAAGCCTTAGGCCTTGAAATCGAAATCCACGGTTTGAAAAAAGTCGGAGAAGGGGAGAAAAATTATTGAGAACAACAGAGCTCGGGATTGTCCGTATCTAATTTCGAACGATGTGAAACCATACAGGTAGAATGCGACCTGCCGAGAACATGGGCATGGATTACGACATTAAATTCTTGACAGGTGCGGGCCACCGTTCTCCCTTCGGCACATGTACATTCCCAAGCACTAAAATCTCGAGGCATGGTTTAATTTTACGGTTTTGAGGGAAAGTCAAGTTATCAAGACAATATACCAAATGTTTTCATTCTAAATTCGAAGAAAATTAAAAGCGGGACTCCATAACCCCCAAGACTAACGGGAGGGCTGAGGGGGAAAGAAAACAATAAAAAAACACCATTCGAATTATCGCCCAAGACAGCAAGGTTGCATGGACATTTTCCAACACAACCAACACAGTTATATACCCATGTCTTGAATTAACGTCCTCCCAGTGGATCTTAAACGACTAGTACCCACTTTTTTTTTTTTTTTTTTTTTTTTTTTCAGATAACTTCAATCATCATAGCCTCCACCGCGTTCATCTTTGGTAAAGTAGGCTCAATCATGGGTTCGAGCATAGAGAGTAAATCGGGTAGCCCAGAAGGGGGGCCGGTTGCACGATCGTAATCAACTCCAATTCTGTCATGGCCATTGTATTGTTAATTTTTACCTTGCAAGTTATGGGAAGGACCCTGGGATACATACGTATTCAATGGAAGTTCTTCGGTAAACCCAGCATGTCTAATGTGCCCCAAAACCTCCTCCACGACCTCTAACGCCTGATCAATTGGTGACGGGGGTGAAATTCGCTGTGGGGATAGAATATTTAACAGACCCGGCAATATCAGCTCAGGAGCCGTGGGCATCGTTTCCACTATTATAATTTCTTGTTCCCTCACTGGGGGCTCAATAAGAACTTCTGTGACAATAGTCCCGGACTCAGTAGGCTTGGGCGCATCTTTGTCATCCGAATCTTCTTCGAGATCAGAGGTAGTAGGTTCGGTTGCACTATCCTCTTCAGCTGCAACTTTGAGGACATTCTTGATCGGATTGAAAAACATTCCGAAACGGGTGTCAGCATTTCCGCCTTGCACTACGAGACCCCCGTCGACGCCTTCAACAGGAATAGCACTTGAGGTTGCCAAAACGGCACATAAAGCGACGAATGGTGCTGATTTCATATTTGTTTTTTGTTGGTATTGTGGCTTGTCCGTTATGATGATGATGATGATACCCGAAGGAGAAATGACGACCGACCTAAGCACGCTGAAGGCCATGGGCCCACGAGGAAAACTTGGGCCCTCGCATGCACACGAGCATGTTGGTTGCTTTTTGAGGGAAATTTTGATCGCTAGCGATGTTGCGATTCGGAACAAGTTTCTCTCTCCAAGTCCCTTACACCCCCAATAAGCTCACAAGAGGCATATAGATCTTGTTAAAGGAAAGGCAAATTTCCAGGAAAGTGCACCAACAATTAAAACAAAGAATCCGTGCACGGGCAGTAGAAACTCCGAGCCGCAGCTACCCCTCAGTTGATCGATCACTCAATCGATTAACTAGTTTATACTAGTTACTGATTATAGAATACCCCGGATTTCCATCTCGTGAACATAGCATAGATATAGCAGAAGAAATCAATATTGAGTACGTAATACCTGTGTAAACTGTGATCAAATCCGGGTTCTACAAGCTCGAACCGACGGAATCCTCCTTGCCAAATCCTCGATCCTTGTCCCGTCGCTCGACTCCTGGATAAAGTAGCTTAAAAACCAAGGAATTTATAATTCCGTTCATGGAACCATGACTCGCTTCCTTCTAGACGAAGATAACCTTTAAAGTCAAATCCAAATAGTGTCTAAGAAGACGGTAGTTCTTGCTTAGAGCCTGTCGTGGAATGTTCGGCTGTCGTGACGGCGGCCCGGTAAATTGGCCCCTGAAACGTTCGATTTCCCTTTTCGGACTATGTAACAGCAACGCAGCTTTTCGAAACACAACCCGCCCACCTTCGCGCTCGGGGGATAACACTCCGACGTAGCGATATTTGAGGGTAGAAATGTGTGACAGCTCCACGGTTCACCTTTTCGAATTTTTAATCTTATAGAACGAACGAGGGTATCGCCAACCGAGCACGAGCCATGTGAACAGCTTCGGCTGGTTAACTTTAGCCTTGGTAAGCCCCACCGTCAAGAGAAGCGTGGGGACGGGGGTACCAGGGAATGGGATCCGCTTGACCCACCCGATTAATCGTTGGTTCCAGGTTTGGCGACGCGAGGGTAGTCCTCATCATATACGGAAACGGGCTTCAAGGAAAGAGGAAACGAGGGGCGGATTGCAGTATAAAGTTGCTATGTTCCCACGGACCATGATGGAGTTTTTTGTTCCTTCACCACGGCCATCAGATTCCATTGACTGGATTCAACCCCATTATAATTTTCTCCTAACGTGCTCTTCTTTTTTTTCTTTCTATTCATATACATATATTTTTTCAAAATGCGCTCGATTGCAGCAGTTTCTCTAGCGCTGGCCTTCAGCGGCTCGGTCTCCGCCCACGGCTACCTTAAATATGTTGACCATAAAGGTATCGCTTACGGATTGTGGGAACCATTCTCGGATCCGTACTACAACCCACTTCCTCTGAGATACGACCGAACCATTGCCGACAATGGCCCGGTCGTCGGAATGCAGAGTTCCAATATCACTTGTAACAATGGTGGAAACAACCCAGCCAACGTTGGAGTCATTGAGGTGGCTGCCGGTGATACCTTGTAAGTAAACCTTCCAACTTTTAGACATACGTGAAATGCATGTCAGATGCTAGGCTATCACACGTAGCGATGGAGGGCGCTATCGGGTTTAAGGACAAGTTTGAAGTAACTTGAGGCTGATATGGTAAATAGGAAACTTGTCTGGGATCAATGGGGCTCGTCCCACTCCGGTCCTGTCATGACATACATGGCCAAGTGCACACCGAACTGTGCTAGCTTCAAGGGTGACACCGGATCCCCTTGGTTCAAGATCGATGAATTCGGTTATGACGCTACCAAGAACCCACCATGGGGTTCCGACTATCTTGCTCGCCAAGGAGCCTGGTGGAGGGTTACGATTCCACCAACAATTGCCTCCGGAGAGTATCTACTCCGCCATGAGATTCTCGGTCTCCACGTTGCACATGAGCTCAATGGTGCTCAGTTCTATCCTTCTTGTGTGCACTTGAAAGTTACGGGTACTGGAAGCGATAGCCCGAGCGGTGTGGCACTACCTGGTGCCTACGATCCCAATGATAAAGATGGCGTATGTCTCCGATATACCCAAAATCTAAAATTTCAAAAACTAATAATGCGCTACAGATCTTGATTTCCCTCTACCAAATCAATCAAGGCGAAAAAGTCTATACCGCCCCAGGTGGGCCCGTTTGGTCGAAGGCCGCAGCCCCTCTCCAAACTACCGCAACAGCCACCGGATCAGTCTACACCGCAACTTCGCTCGCTCCATCCGTTCGAGGTGCTACTACCGCTACGACCTCTGCCACAACCGCAGCCACAACTGCATCAACTTCCAGGACTACCACATTAGTGACCTCAACTCGCACCACCACTGCCGCTAGTTCTACCACCACTTCAAGGACCACAACTCCAGTCACAACCACTACTTCGAGAACCACAACTCCAGCGACAACAACCTCCCGAACTACCACCGGATCTACCGGTGGTACTGTTGGCGCATGGGGGCAATGTGGTGGTATTGGGTACACTGGCGCTACTGGCTGTGTCAGTGGGTATACATGCAAGGTCTTGAACGACTACTATTCACAGTGTACTCCTGCATAGATGTGGGAAAGCTGATTTTCAACCCCAACTATGGGGTGAATAAGTGTACGCGTGTGACTAGCATAGAATTAATGCTTCTGTAAACCAGAGCAAGTCAACGAACCAGGAGCGGTTGGATTGTACATAACAAGTACAGCTAGATATTGGGGAGAGATGTTGGTTGTATATACTTCTACATTTAATTTAATTCCATAGAGCAATCGTTAATATTTCTGCCACAAAAAACAAAACCCCCTCTTGCATAGTGTGATACGGATCATAACAGATATATACCTTGTAGGTTTTGTACAATCATCGTTGATGTAAGTGTCTTCCGAGAGAATGTCGAGACGAAAGGGTAATTAATTGGGAAACCAGGATCCAGCCCTTTGAATGGAGGGATGTACCTTGTTATTCAAGAAGGCTGGTCAGGAATCTCGATAAACTTCTGGCTCCCCATAAAAGTGGGTAGGTCGTTCTCGCAGTCGAAGCGTTAAACTGTATTCATGTATATCTGTACACTAGGGTCATAATGGACCTAGGGGCTTTGGAAATCTAGGTATACGAGTTGTACTTAAGCACGTTTATGAGCCCTTGAGTAGCACACTTCTTTTCGAAATAACCTTTTGAACAGCTGTCCTTTCCATTTGTTTTCCCCTCCTATAGCCTCGCTACCGGATCGTGTCGATGAGCTGGTTAAATTTGGCCGCGACACCGTCTTGTGATGAATAAGCAACTATGAATGCACGAACTAAAGCTAGTCAAATTATGGGCATGAAGCCGAGTTCATCGGACAGAAAATCGGTGAGATTATTGAGAGACTAGATGCAATATTCCAGAAACAGATTGTCCACGGGAATTTGAGAAAAAGCAACAGATCATGCAAAAGGCGGGCCCGGATCGACGAGGCCAGACTATTTGTTGAAGGGAAGGGCGCCTTTGAGGTATCCACTGCCGAATGATCATATGGGGACTTCTATTGGTGACCAACCAACCACTCGGGAGGGTTGATAGAAAAACTTACGATTTATTTTGCGAAAGCCAATTTTACCGACATGTCGATGAACAAGCGCTCGAGTACGATCATGAGAATATTCGAATGCTGGAATCCTCGACTAGCTTAATTGCGCAAATAGCTTACATCACTATAGTCTTCCGAATTCCGAAAATCCGAGTAACGGCTATAGTCTGATTAAAGTTGGTAGCAAAGTTCCACATTGACCCATGTCGTCCATGCATGCGCCGGAGTACTAGGATTGGATTTTGGTAGAAACCTTTGTCTCAGATATCAACAGGCGGCTCGTTAGAAGTATACATTCGTCACCATTCCAGCCTAATCAATGGATATAGTTGCCGCTCCGACAATACGCGCAATTACCGTACGTATGACATCGGCAACTTCGTGAGATGGGCCTTACCACCCCCCATGGTATATCTACCTCGCACAAGACCCGATACCCCAGCCGAGTTATTTCTTTCGTTCTTTCTTTCTTTTTGTTCTCATTGAAGCGATTTCTGCTTTGATATCATCACAGGAACCCCGGCAGGATCCAGCGACGGCAATTATTATAAAATATGACAGAGTTTGACCAAGCGACCCAAAGCTCATGATGCAAACCAGGTCCACATGAAGCCCGAAGTCGTCAGACATTGATATCTTTACAAGGTTACTTGAATATGAATCTAGTCCCAATGCGGACGATAACTAATGAGATTCCCGCGCGTATAGCATCTTTGCTTCCCCGGATGGCGGTGCGCATAAACTTGCAGATTTATAGGTGCAAAATGAATTCCTGTGAGTCACGTTGATCCTGTTTCTAGGATGTCTGGTTTGCATGTAACTTGCTGGAAAGGCTGGTTTTGATGCATTTGATCACAGGAAGTCGGATATTTCGACAATCTGATGGTTTTCCACCTAGTTTTCTTTCTCTCCTGTCGCTCTTTGTTATCTTCCTATAACTGTCCAATACACTGCGCATACCCACGAGGGATCTCGTAGTTTATTTTATAAAATTACTCTTTTTCTCCTTTTCCCCATCTTCAACTTTTGAGATGTCAGGGACGTTAGGAAAATTAGAATATACCATCCTAACTTTTGATTTGCAAACCTTCGCTCTACCCTGGTCGTATCGATGCACGGGGTTTAGCGCCTCGCTTCTCGAGCTACGGAAGGATCCAAACGACCTGCAACCACACCTCAACCCCTTCTTTTGACATGATAGCCCCATTTTCACGGCACAAGGAATAATTTTTGATTGAAAGATCCTAGGGAATGACTCCACTATTGGAAGGCACAAAATCTCGCTTTTGCAAGTTTGCATATTTTCTCTGTCTCGAGTGGATTCAAGGCTATATTTTCTCATGCAAACACGGCTGGTGATTAAAAAGAAAGCAATGAAATTCCGGGCCTCGCTGCACATCGTCACGAATCATGACAGGCACTATCACAGGATCATTCCTGTTCATGATGGGTCCAGTTAGGAAACTTGATACGAGTCTTGGGACTTGTACACACTACCCAGATCCTCGTCTATTCCTGTATCCCACACAGGTGTGTGTGCATCCCATTTTGAAGCTGGAATTTACAGTGGAAGGCTTGATTAAGGGTATGGCGAGAATGCATGCTTGAGCCTCGATGGAAACGGAATATAAAAAGACGGCTCCCACACCGTCAAACTATACCCCCTTAAAAAAGTGCTCTAGAGCATTGTAGAACGGTGAATGGCTTATCATGCTGCTCAGCTCGCAATTCTCGTTTCCTAGATGTCCGACACAACGTTTCAACAGTCCCGCTTCCCCCTCCATTTCTTGATAAACTTCAGCAACGCATTCCTCTGCGACTTCAAATAAGTGTCAGAGTCTATAATGAAAAATTCCCTAGGTTAGCTAGGGAGTACAGGGAATTGAGAACAAGCTTGAGCATGTGCGGTAGACCGGTGCATAGCCTCTGGCATTCAATTGGGCGGTGGTTGAAATGAAGAAAAGGATCCAAGAGTCACAGGTGCAGCGTGCATGCATTACCTCAACACAACACGACTAAACCAGCAACTTTTTTCGACGACACAATTCCCCAGAATGTCATCGACAAGGAAGCAAATTTTCATGATTCCCGCATTGGGAGCCCGGATCCACTGTTTCAAGTAACCGACCTATTTTTTATTTTTATTTTTTTCCCTTGAACAAAAGGTTTGATCAAAAGCACGACGATAAATACACAGCTTGGCGCAAAATTGGGCTTTGGGCAGGAGACCGGTGGGGTTTGAGCCAAGAAGACTGGAGGAAACGGGTCAAAACTGAAGGAGAGAGAAAATATCAAGCCTTATCGGAAAAATTGAGCTCGGGTGGGGTACTTGAGCCTCCTGGCAGGCGCGGGGCAGAGTTGATGTGTAAGGCGGAGATGCCGTTGGCTGGATCAAAATGTGGGGATGGCATGTTGGACGGTATCGAGGATAAGGGACGGGAGCAGTGTCCGGGAACCCGTGCTCTACTAGCTGCTCGAGGTATGTACGTACTACGAGTGTCGGCACTGACAAACCCCGATAAAAGCACTGGCGGTGGCCTAGACCTATGCAGATAGAGGAAGACAGTTGTGTGCAGAAGAAATTTTAGGATTGCGGCAAGGTATACTATGAATCAGCCGAGTTCAACGTATTAGGTGGGGTTCTCAGTTTTCTGAGAACAAGGTCTGGCCCATGATGCAAACTTGCATGCTTTCAAGGGTTATTCGTGGGCTATTTGTCGCCTTGCACCATACATTGACTGGCCAACACCTTCGACCACCCCGAATATGCAGAGGACCCCGTTTGATACTAAAAATGCTGGCAGAAAGCGACCTAGCTAAAATGAGGCTGAAACTTTTTCCGACAGACACCATCGCGATATCCGGCGCCGTTTTGCAGCCCGAATCTATCATCAGAGAGAGACAGGAAAAAAAAAAAAAAAAAAAAAAAAAAAAAAAAAAAAAAAAAAAAAGGAAGCATCAGCGATAAAGAGTCATATGCTGCAGGTTCAAACGCAGCACACAGTGCTGTCCAAGCCTCCGCGAGCCTCGCGGAGTGTACATGTACAATTCTTTCTCAATACATGGGCGAGCACGGGGAGGCCTTCTCCTGAAACGAAGCTGGATCCTTACGGTCACCTGACCGGCCGGATCTTGGACCTGTTGCATTTTGATTGGTTCGAAAGGGTGGGCCTGGGGAACCTTGAGCTAACCCTAATGTTTCTATTCTTCGTTCTCAACAACGGAGGGAGAAATGTAACGTACGAATGTGACATGACAGTCTTTCAAGAGACTTCAAAGACTTTTTAATTTAGATAGAAATACCACGTAATTTTTACAACGTCTGGGCTTAATGGAATTTGAATTTTTTTTTCAAAAATATCGGATCATCCCTAATGTAGGACACTGCCCAAAAAGGAAATCGCCAAATATAGCAAGATCCAACCGCTGCAACACTTTGCCATGTCGCACAAAACGTGACTTCGATGGCGTTTGTTTAGAGCAAAAGGCCTATTTCTGGAGACACATTCTGGGAAATGAGCACAAAACTGCCTTGCGGCTTTGACTCACCAGTCGGTTCCAACTCTGGCGGAAGTATAAATTTGACACCGGGCACCAATTTTGTCCATGCCATCGATCCCCCAACATCATCCCATCGCTTGACACAAAGAACCCCATCTCATCTTGTCTGGCGTCCCAGTTTACATCCTATTTCCATCCTCCATTGCATCTTTTTTTCCTCCCGCTCTTCGCGCGAATTCGAACACTCGTAGACCGAGTGTTACGGATACAGAGGCATTGGATCCTGCTCACCTCCGGGGAAGGCACTGCACAGGTAAGATTCTCTTCGCATCCGCTTCGTGTCCATGCGTAATGTTCTTGGAAACTTGCTTCACTTTTCTTGCTGCGTGATTTTCTATTTCCGTAAACGGTTTTGAATTTCTGGTTTTTCGTGCTCCACTGGACACTGCTGCTGCTGCTGCTGCTGCTAGCGCTATAGCACGCTTCTGCCATTCTTGATGCAGTCGACTGGCGCTCCTCCTTTGCCTGACCGGGCTTTGGGAATCCCGGAATTTCGTCAGGACGGCCTGAGGTTGCCTGGAAATATTCCCCATCGCCGGAACCCCGGTTTGGGAAGCCATAGGTCAAGTTACTATGCTGGGTGAGTATTTTTGAGTCAGAGTTGGGTACGGAATCTCGCCTTGGTGTCGAATCATCGGTGTTCGCTCTTCCTATTCGTCACCATCCGCCTGTCCGTTGCCTCTGTCCCATCCGATACAGGCCTGAAACGTGCACGACATATACGTGATAAAGCCCTGGTAGAGCCTCTTTTTGGATCGTAGACGGTGAAAACATATAATACGCTGGTGAATAAATCATTCCATACCGTGAAAGTCGACTGCCATTCCGGCTTTCCCCAGTGATTCATTTATAAGCCACCTTTTTGTCTACCGAGGACCAAATCGCTCTCTTTATTTCTTCACGTCAGTCTTTCCTAAGGCCCAGACCTCCGTCAGCGAAAAAAATTCGAATTTGTCCTTGAAACGAACATTCGAATTCAAACCGCCAGCACTTGAGGTTCTGGGAGATCATACGGAAAACGAACGAAAGAACGCGGATAGGGAGCCTTTTGAACACAGCGGTAAAAAAACCTCACGCGTATAGTCCCCCACGGATCACCGTTGGGCCATTTCTCGCTTTTCTCGCTTTCTCATCTTCACGATACAAACTATTCTCAAAGAAGATTGCGAAATCTGAAAAGCAAGAGGACGTCCGACGCAAGCTGTTTCGTCCTATTTGCTCGCCATCGGGATTTGCTGTTTCTCCCGGGTGTTGACAGACGACCTCGAGAGTAACCTAGACCTGCGTTTTGGGTATCGTCGTAATTCAGTATACTGGTACTGCGTAACTCACACCGCGTCTGTCCGGGTCACAGAGCTAGCCTAATAAGATTTCAGTCTTGACTGGACCCTTTTGCTGGATTCCGGGAGCCAACTGGCAGGTTTTCTGATAGCGGCTGTGTGTGTGTCATTGATTCCGTGTTTGCTTGTGCTCATGTCGAGTGTCTTGATATACTATCGCTTTGTCTATATCAAATTGAGCCAGGAAGAAAAAAAAAAAAAAAAAGAAGCTAACATTGAGGCATCCTGTTTAGCCTTTTTCTTTTTCTTTCCTTAGGACAGGGAAACTAGTCTGGGGCAGGGAAACAGTTTTTGTTCACACAGGCCGTTGTCCACCGCCTCCGCTCTGTGTCAAAGTTCCCACGAACAAACAGCCTTTTGGAAAGCCGCCTTTGGTGGTTCTCTCCCAGGCAAGCACATTCGCCTGCCGCCCGAGAAGGGACCCAAAAAAAAAAAAAAGTGAGGGAAGCAAGAACTCTCCCAATCGAATAGCAGAACCCTTGCAGCCGTTTTCTTCGAGCAACCAGCAGACCAAAAGCAAAACCCGAAGTCGTCGCTCGCCTCTTTAAGATCGAGGAAAGCTCATTGCATCGTGTCTACAAAAAGACTCTGAAGGATAGATTTAATTAAATATCCCGCTCTTTACTTTTATTTCAATCTATCACACAGCCCTCCCTTCCCTTCCCTTTCTTTTTCTTCTCTTTCCCTCCCACAAAGAAAGCGAAAGAAGCACGTCGATTCACCAGCACTCACGTCCTACAAGGTAACCACGATCCTAAATCAGACTCGTCGCCTTATAAGACAAGACCTAATTTGAACCTGGCGGACGAACCCTCAGGCCCCCCTCTTTACAAGACTCTTACGAGTAGTATATATTCACCCTGCCTTCCACCAACCGCTCAGACATTTATATTTGTCGGTTGTCTCTCAATACATATTTTCCTGGTTGCCTCCCCGCGCTCCGAACAGCGACAAGAGATTACATTTGTGCGTCAACACCACACCACAAGCCTCAACGAATCACTACATCGTCGATAAATCGTATATCGCTTGCCTGCGCATATCTCCCTCGCCTAATACACGACCAACATCTGAGGAAATCCGATACAGTGAGTTACTATTTCACCCATCTCTTTTTGCCATCATTAGGAAAATACTACAGGAAATCACACTTGTGCTTGAAGCTCAACTCAAGTATCTGCCCCGCGATACATTTTCCCCTCTTCTTCCCTATTTGCTAAAAAAGGGCGCAGAGACAAAAAAGTGTACATGTGGGAGACATCAGGTTGGAAGAGCCCAAGATTTCTGTTTCTGCAATTCCGTCGAACCTCCACAGACTCGCTGCCCTATTTCTAATACTTTCCTTTTCCCGTGTGCCCCCAAGACTTTGGGACGAATTGTGGCTGACTGGATCCTGCCGAGTTGTTTAAGGCTGGTGCCACACACTCTTCCGCGACAGGACACTCGGCCCACTGTGGCTCGTGCTTGACTAACAACAAAAGACATATATCAGTCGCATGTCCTCCCAAACCTCGACCTGACACTTCCTCGTCCTCTATCAATTCTCACCAAGAAATCCTCAATCTCAACTCTGATACCTCAGATTGGTCCTTCGCTGTTCGAAGCCGGCCAAATTATAAATACTCAGACCATTTCCATTCGTGAAACTATTTTTCACACTTGTTCTCGCCCTGTTACTGCACTATCGTTTTGGGTACCCTCCTCACCCGCATAACAGGCCCCCATCTCTAGCAAAATTCTTTTGGTGAAGCATCGCACACACCCAATTGCCATCTACCCCTCACGCAATCTCACTTTAACGACGGTTTCCCAACACCACTCACCAAGAACACTCATTTTTACAGTGGTATGACCTTTTCATGTATCACGAAGCCTGATATATTTTTTTCGTGGTAGACTGATCTCGTTTGTCGTAGTTGAGGTTACTGGCTACCGGGAGGAGACTTTCCCTAGCCTCATACTCACACACATTCGTAGTCACTACTAGAACATACCTTATTCACTCATCGATTCGGGTATCGTCGACGAGTTTTACCTAACCTCTTGTCACTATATCTTCTTTTTTCTTTCTTCCTATTCTCTTGTCATAAACGTCAACATGTCATACGATATTGAGTATTCATACGATATGGAGTATTCTCTCTCCAGCAACTCTAATGTCTCTTCCTCGATGGAAGAAGACTTTACGCTCTATGGCGACGACTATTTCCGCCACCCGCACGCTCACCCATTGGACACTGCCGGACCCTTCCCTAACGAGGAAGGCTTTAGTATGTTCACAGAAATGCCCGGCTTTACCGGCGCCCCAGCTGGAGAGCTCGAGGATATCTTGAATCCCGATTTTTTCAAGCTGCCAACATCGACCTACCGTGAAAGCAGCATTCTCGGGCTGAACGACCCACTCCCAACATCGTACGCCAGCCCAACCCACAATGGCCACCTCGGCCTACACCACCTTGAGGGGCTAAACGGGTATCCTACCCCCCCTTCTACGATCTCCTCGCCATGCTCTCCACCCACAAATAGCTTCAGCAACTTCCAGTCTCCCAAAAGTCGTCGGATGTCTTCATCTCGCCGCAGAGCTCCGGCTCCAATTTCTTCTCCTCCATCATCCCCTCATCAAAATGGTGCATCTTCACCAACCGGTGGAAAGCAAGGAATTTTTACTTGCCCAAAATGCAAAGCTGTCTTCACCTTTAAGACCAATAAGACCCGTCATGTCAATAGCCGGGCTTGCGAAGGCAAGGTCCCAGTTACTTCTACTGAAGGGCTGTGCACAAGGGAGTTCCCATGCCCTATCGACGGATGCCCAACAGTTATCAAACGTCGAAAAGATAACTTGGCTGTTCATCTCAAGAAAATCCATGGACTCAAGATGGAAAGACATGCTTAAAAACTTTCTAAATCCACATACTTATTGCAATAAGTACATTCTTAAAAAAATGGCCCTCCAATTTCATACAGGCCTACCTAAGGCTCGAGGTGTTGATGTTGGCGAGAGGTTGAGGTGAGGTAGTGTCGAATTAATTCCTCTTTGGGAATTAATTGGCAACACAAAACCTTCATCCGTTTTTCTTTTTTCTTTCTTTTGACTTACGTAAGCTTTCTTTCTCTATACCTGGCACTGGAGTTGAGTAATGTTTTTCCTCAAGCTTTCGCTTTTCTATCATACGTACTCCATACGTACCCTCGCCGCTTCTTTGCGCCTGCTACTTAGTCACCCGTCTTTTCCTTTCGTATTTCTTCTACCTGCGGTCTTTACATAACTGCCTTGAGGTTTCGCACGGGACCCACGATGGCTTAGTGGTCCCTTCCCACCCGTTTGATCCGGACGGAGAGGGGCACCAAAAAAAATAACAAGAAAAAAAAAAAGGTTGTTTAGCTGCGTGATTATATCCGCCTTCATAAATCCTTTTGGGGCTTCTTATTCTTCAAACGTTCTTGCTTTTTCGGTTTTTTAGCATGCCCCTCCTGTACTTCAATCTGTGTCAATGTCACCAAACTTCCTTTTGACATTTCTTTTTCTCTATGGTTTTTTAATGAACAAAAGCATGTATTTGGTTGATTGCTGTCTTTTTACTCATCTATCTCTGCTCTTTGGGTTTCTCTTGATTATTTTATTTGTCCAGACACGGACACGGCGGTCTAATGATACATCTACCTATCATACGCTCCAACCTCGTTTGAAATTTTCGTTTTGGGAATGCTTTGCTCTGGGAATGATTTACTATTTCAACATGTACTTTTTTTTCTTCTTATTGAACTCTAGCCATGTATGTAGAACAAAGACAACCAACAAATTATTACCACAAAGAATACAATGACATCCTCCAAGAATTACAAAAATAATAATAATAATAATAATAATTTCCGAGTGAACAACGAACAACCAAAACGTCTTGAACTCTGGTCGTATTGGTCGGTAAAATCAGGCGAAATTTTACGAAACGAAACGAAACCGTTTTAGGAGTATTTGATATTTATTTTTGGTGCTTATCCATTGGCTAAGTTAGGTGGAGATAAAGACAATGAGGCTCTGGCATTGACGTTGCAAGTCGGCCGGGAGGAGAGGGACGTAACGTTAGTTTGGGCTGAAAACAATGGCTGACTGATCAAATTTCTCGGTTCGGAGTGCCTGGGATTTTTTTTTGGTGGTGGTGTGGAGGGAAGGTGTGAGGAGAACGCCTCATGAGGCTCCTCGGGTGGAGACGAAGGGTGGCGACCTCGCCGGACTGGCCAGGGAAATGCTTGTTCTCAGACGCAAATAGCCTCACGCCGCTTAGTGGTCGCATTTAGAAGATGGGAATTTGAAATCACCACTTTAAACCAAGGTTTCGAAACCATGGTTAATTTGAGGCATCGTGACTTTTTTGTGAGGCAGACTTGTATATCGGATCGATCATCGCAATTATGATGAGGCTGGTAGGCACCAAGATAGATATACATTTCGAACACTAATTTGTGCATACACCTGTATGGAATCGATCGACCTAGAACTTAGGTTCATACGACGTAACTTTTATTTGAGTGTATACATGCATGTGCCGACGCCGCCCCTTTCATCCATTTCGGATCGTGGGAAAGCGGCCTCTGCGAAGAGCGATGCTAGCATGCTGCGCTGCCCCCTACTTCTGAGCTAGTTGGCCATGGCGCCATCTTTAAATCTGGGACAGTGTGCTTAAACAAATGGTCGATGTATACATGTAAGTAGATATTGCCGCATTTTGATGCCGGGTGACTAAGCCGTTATCTGGATCCTTACATATTGATCTCATAATGTCACCTGGCCTTGTCTGGCTTATCAGCTCTCCGAATTGCGAAACGTGCAATCTAGGCTTCAATCCCGAGTTTTGCTCATTTGACGTTATTTATGTATGATACTGCATTTGAACTGCCGTGGATCAAAGCCGATAAGAGGTACTGGCTTGAAGCACTCCGAGGTTGTGTTTCAACCTGGATCCCCCACATGATAGCCACAGCCTCCAGGAGACGCCTACAAGAATGTCGTGAAACCACAGGGCCTCTCGCTTTGGCTGCCATGTACAACGCTGTCTTGGCTTTCCACGATAATCTCGTAGATCCTTTCGGTTCCAAAATCACACACAAAATCCGAGGCAACACAGTTTGTGGTTTCAACAAATCGGACACCAGCAAATACCTGGGTACAGCTGGTGCCATGGGACCAGTTACGAGCTGTTCGGTCCACATTAATATTTACTGTCCACGCAAGCCATAAGGGATGTTAAGCAACTAGAAAAATAAACAAAAATAAACATTAGATATAGGTGGTCATTACAACTCTTTGCTAGCCCAAGGTCAGAAGCATATAGCGATGCCGCGAATCTAGGGTGCTTGCATGCTTGCCCAAGGATCAGTCATAGGATCCTAGGAACCAAATGAGTTGCCTATATGATATTTGATTTCTCCCAGTGCTATAGATTTGGCGTCAATCGATTTCGATGTCAATTTTTGAAGCCATGACGTCAGCTTAGGCGTTGTTGTTCTTGTTTTCAGTATTTAGAGTATACAGCTATATAGCTATGCTAATTTATCCCATAAGGTACTCTCGTGACCGAGCTATTCTGGGGCAAAGGGGTTTTTATTGCGGCCTTATGTAGCTTTCGAGAGCTAGTGTAGCTTTCAAGAGCTAGAATCAAGTAAGATATAAGAGTATAGCTAGCACTGGACCTCCCTCCAATGGGGTGTTACTGGTATTAATTTCCTTCATGCTGCTGCTGGCTCCAAGTCTGTTAGTGCTCAAAAACCCATACTCGAGGAGATTTGGTTTGCCATAGTAAAAGTCCTTGTCAAGGCTACGATCACCATGATTTCATGAGGTTGAGATTGGGAGTACAAAATTACAAAGCAGTACATGAGTTTAGAGCCTTAATGGGGGGGCCGAGTTGCGTTCCCATGATGGATTATCCTCCTTATAATTTACTCCCCAAACGCTCCCCCAACACTCCATCATCACCTCTGTTGCCGTCATCAACCAAACCTCCTTTCAGCCTCCACAACGTTACCACTTCACCATCAATCATCAACCTCGTACATCGTTACACGCTCTACCAAGCGAAAGGCGCGCTAGTCGCAATTGACTAGAACCATACTTCAAGATGTGGAAACCGGTACCGCCATCCTTCCTGGATGGCACCCGGAAGAACACTCTTAAGAGCCTTATCACACTGTTTGATCAACGCTCCGAGAAATCGGAATCTGTCAAGGGAAAAAAGAACCCTATCACTACAAAGGACGCCGTCAAGGAAAGATGCAAATACATACAAGACCAAGAAGAGGAGGCTTACACACGAGAAGGGATGTTTCGCTTTGTCCTCGTAGAGCCGTACGAACCGGCCAACCCGTCGACTCCAATCGACAAACTCAAGAAGGTTCAAGTTAGGGACCTTATCGTGGGGAAACGTCATAAAGGAACTTACATCAAGATTATGATAACTTCGGTAGCACGCCGTCACGATTTTGCCGTCGATGTGATGTTTGAAGACGAAGGTGGGACTTTCGGAATTCTTAGGGTCTATTTTCTTGACGAAGAAAACGGCCCAGAAGACCACTTGGCTAGTGGCGCCTTGTTTATCATCCGAGAACCATATCTTTGGAACGACGGCGACAACACTACGTTTGTCAGAGTCGACCATCATTCGGATATGGAGTTGATACACTGCTGGGACTTCACGACCGAAAAACACGTCCCGGCCATCTGGAGGTTCTTTTCTCCCGCTGAAGTTATGAAAGCAGAAGGTTTAATGACAATGGCCGAAGCCTTTCGTACCCACAAAAGCTTCGAGGAGGCTTTTCAAATGTATGATCCGTTTTGATCCACTATCACTCATTCTTGATCTAGGCTAAACGAATAATTGGTTCAATAGGTACAGTTGGGTAGAGCAGAGAGCCATCAGAGAGGGATCCAATGTTCCTAAGAATATTTTAATCATGCTCTATAGGGGCCGACTGAGCATTAACGTCCAGCTCCGGCGCTACCACGTTATCGCTAAGGATATCGAGGCGTATCTCAAAATCTGCCCAGACGACGAGCAGGCGTTTTATCTAAGAGCTCTTCGCCTTTACTATACCGGAAGATACGAAGTGTGTCAAGATGAAGTCAATAAATTGTTAGAGAAAGGGCCAGAGACCACAGGCCTGAAACTCTCTTACTTGGGCCGCAGGGCTAAGGAGAGGTTCGAGGAGGTTAAATTGGGAAAATATAACTGGAGGTCGATGCGACAAAATGCAATCACGTTCTGCTCATACACCGACCATGCAGAGTTTAGTCACCCAGTTAAGCTCAAAAAGACGCCAAAGGGCCGAAGGATCTTCACTACAAGAGACGTAAAACGCGGAGACCTCTTGATAGTAGCTAAAGCTATCGCAATTACGCGACATGATGACATTAATATGTGCGTTCAACTTGCACCTCGTAACGGAAAGTTCGAATGTGAATACGGATGTTCTGCAATTTTCGATCTAAAAATTATGGAACGAATTAGAAGAGAAGGCTCAGAATGGTTCGAGAAGACTTTATGCCTTATGGATGATGATGGCAGTTATGTCCCTACACAAAATAGGCATCCGGATGGCTCGAAGATTGTCGACCCCTTCCATATTGAAGCCATCCGACGCCGAAACTCTATTACCATCAGCGACATTCCGCTACAGCAACATCGTGGGGCGGGCTACATGGCTGCTACCCCCGGCCATTTACAACGGGAGGTGTCCTACAGCTGCGGAATGTGGTTTCTCCCTTCATTTCTCCGCCACAGCTGCATATCAAATGCTCACCGCACCGTCATTGGGGAAATGCTCATCGTTCGTGCTGGCAAGGACATACCGAAGGATACCAAAGTAACCATCAACTTCTCGACTCCTTCTAACTTGGAATATCCCATGACCGACTTTGTCTGCACTTGCCCAGCCCATACTCATGACCTCGTCTTATCTGGGGATCCCAAAGACCCTGAAAATATCGCAAAAATGAAGAGGTCGATTTGGTACGAATTCAACGCAAGCTGTCAATACATCGAAACCGCGAAGTTAAGTCCTGAAAAGTGGAGAAAACTCAATCTTTTGGACTTGCTCTTATCCATGACGGCCATCTTGGATAAAATCCGACCAACACTCCCACCAGCAAACGAAGTCCCCCAAGTCCAAATTGCTCACAGATACCGATACATTGCGGCCGCTTACTATGATGCAGGACAACGCCGCCATGCTTCCTGTTCGTATTACAAAGTTTTGGATTGCCTCGGAGTCGATTATATGATTCTCGAGCAGTTTGATGAAGTCATTTGGGAGAACCATGGCCAATGCACCGACGATCTCTTTCACACTTACAATGATTTGTCAGTGCTGGCCAGGACTCCCGGAATCAAGAGGTGCTGGCGTAACGCCGCAATCGACACATACGAAATTTTGTTTGGGGAACGATATTCATACAGAACAGTTATTGGAACCGCTCCATTTATCGAGGCAAAAGATAAATGCAAATGTACCGGAGTGGATAACTTCATGGATGCGGATGAAACTCAGATGAGAAAGAGATTGGGGGTTGATCATAAGAAGGAACAAGAGGTTCGCAACACCGTGGACGGGATGGCAATGATGCAAATCATGGATGATGGAAATGCAAGAGCTTGCAAGAAACTTGAGGAGAAGAAAAAACGGGAGAAGGAGCTTGGAGCAGAGCGAATGGCCGAAGTTATTAGAAGGCGTGAAAAGGAAAGGGAAAGGGAAAGCGAAAGGGAGAAAAGGGTAAAGCAAGAGGAGGCTGAAGTGGAGGAAAAGAAATTGAGGTCTGAGAAGGAGAATGAAAAAAAGGACGGCGGGAGGAAGAATAGGGACAGAGCATCAATTTCATCGATTTTCAACGACTATTCGGATCCGAGAATCACGGCTCCCACTCGACCCTAAAACAATAAATGCAATCTCCACTCTTACGAACATTTCAACGAAAACGATCCTAACGTTATGATCGAGTTCCTTGGATAACGAAACCAACTCACGAACTCTATTGTAAAATACGCAGAAATCTACACTCGCTACCCTTGATAATAGTACTATCACTAATCATAGTATAGTCGAAATGGGACTAGACACAACAATCAAGGACATTATTAATGAGCCGCGCCCAAAATATTGATACTACTGCTGCCAGTCTGTAACCTCTATATCTACCACTGGCAATACCGCATGTGCAATTGCCCCTGTAACGTGATTCGTCCGCCGTAAAACCACTACACTTATGACTTATAGTTACTCGATCTCACCATCAAACATGATTTTCATTGCTATCCCGTGAAGTCAAGTTAGCGATCCACATTTACGGCACCAAGAGTCCGAAATATCTGTCTGGGGTTAATTTAAGACTTACTCGTTGGGAACGGCCACAGGCTGCTCCAATCCTCTTTTAAGTATACCTTGGAGCCACCAGGGCGTGAAATGTACTTCAAAGTCCCCTGAATTCCTGGTGCCCGTCTTAAGTTTTCAAGTTTCCCGAATACCTTCAACATTGCAGTCAACGCTATCAAATTTACGTCCCTCCCTAAACACCGATGTTGGCCATATCCATATTGGATGTAGTGCTCTTCTGGGCGGTCAAGCTTGACTTTCAGGGGATCGGGGAATACTGCGGGGTCCCGAGATGCGGTTATGAAATTTACAAAAACGACGTCACCACGTTTGAGATTGTGAGTCGTGTCTCCGTCAGTGAGATCAACCGCGCGGTCTGCTTTACGATAAAGCCCGAAGGTTCCTGAAAGGCGATTTCCTTCTAGGACATAATGACGTAGCTTTTCAAGCGACGCGGGGGACCCTTCCCGCGCTAAGGATTGGATATCTGCAAGATATTCAGCGTTTTCCGGTTGGAGGTAGAAGTCGATAATTTGTGAAAACTATGATCAATTGTTAGAAGGCCTTCAGTGGATAAAATGCAGAACCCTAGAAGGTGTGGAATTATAACTTACGACTTGGGATTGGCAAGAAACACTGGCGGATGCAGTCGGTACCATTTGCCAGGTGATCTCTTCCGCGGTTTTCCCACTTTCTAGCAGTCTTCGAATCATATGGATTCCATAGTCCTTGAGAGACGAGTTTTTGTCAAAGATATTATCGATTATATTTTTCATAAATGCGGTTTTGTTTATAGCAACGACTTGAACACGAGCTCACATTAGATTCATTATACGTTTTCGGTTTGTGGAGTTTGGGGATAATTACCATTAGCCTCAATCAGATGTGATAACTGATTAGCAACCAGCCGCCCTGCTTTGTGTAGAGCAAAAGATTTAGTCGGCTCTATATCAAAAAAGACAAATGTAAACATCACGGACAATATTGTGTAGAGTTCCTGTTCGGTGTAAACCCCACGTGGATTATCCTCGGTTTTGAGTGGTAGACAGAACAGATTCGCAGCGAAATGTGTGTGGACTATATTGATTACATCCCTGACAGCGTCGACCATTTGGTTATTGCCAATGGTATATGAATGCTTTTTTAACATTTCCGTAGTTTTTTGTTCGTAAAACTCGAAAACCTGTCGATACCAAGTATTCGGTCCGTAAATGGCATGTTGCATATCCGCACGTTGGTCTGTGTTCATATCCGTGTCGCCGCTTAGCATCCAAGTATGCCCGGACATCATATAGTCGAAGTTTTTCCCCCAAGTGACTTTAAACTCAGGTTTACCAAGAACCATCTTCAGTGCAGCGTAGCTAGAGATCATAATTCGAGTCGGCATGCGGCCAGGCCTGGCATAATCGAAATCGGCAACCCTTCCTAAATCCGTCATGATTTTGTGGGTCTCCTTCGGGGTTGTCAAAGGGTAGAAAGCGTAACTGGAATTATATGTGAAGTGATGAGGAAACGCTTTCAAGAAAAGTTTATGGAAAATACATCCTTGGTTTATGGCTGGGTCGCAGGCGATTTCCGAAAAGCCCCAGTTTGTCAAATTGGCAGGAGTATACTCGATGGTGTAAAAACGGTCTCCTCGTGCCAGCGAGACGAAATCGGAGAGTATGGCACGGGAGAGGGTAAAAGGCTGTGATATACCAACACCAGGAACCTATACGAGCGAGCATTAGTTTAGAAAATGGGAATTTGGGACTTCAGATGCAATCAAGATTACATACCATGGGGGCCTTAGCCTCTTCAGCAACAAGACCGGGATATAACTCGACAAAGTCCGGGTGATCATAGAGTCTCCTGAGTGTTTCTGAAACTTTGGGGTCGGGATTAATTTCCTCGAAGTTTTTATATGACTTGAGGCCGAAGAAATTCCTAAATTCATTCAAGGAGGCGCATTTCCATTTCCTTGCTTGCTCGATCCCCAAGCACTCAATTGCTTTCATGATTCTAGGCACGTTATTCGCTCCGAAAGTGCCTAACAAAATATAGCCAAAAGGTCAGTTTCTTTTTCTTTTATACTTCGATTACCTCCGTATATCGACATTGTGGAGCGAAACCAATCGATTTGGGAGAAGTGGTTCCGTACCCGCGTGATCCTCAATGCTGTCCGCCAAGATATCGACAAGTTCGTCATCCGGAAAGAGTCCATCAGCCCCCCTTTGAATGCCGTAGAATTGTCTTTCCGCTGGATCATTTGGGATTTTCTCTTCGAACAAACTTAAACCGGACGCTAGTGTGTCTGTATCGAGACTATATATATCTTGTCCGGGGAAAAGCTTCGAATAAAACTCTTCGTACCACTTTTCATCCGCCTTAGAAATGCCGCTGTGCCATCTGTGAACGAAAGCAAGTTCGACAGAAACTTGGTTTCCAACGCCTCGGGGCGTTCCATCGTCGCTAAATAGCTTCTCACTATTCGCGCGGGGATCTAGATTCCAGGTCGAGGTCGTACGGTTGAGACTCAAGATGGTACGTAAGTAATCTGTGAGAATGATGTTGATATACAGACCGCATGTAATGAGTCTTGCGGTTTGGAAAAGATCTTCGTCCCTAACTTTCAATGCTGCAGTGTCATTTTCCTTGCCCTTTGGAACCGAGAACCGGCCGTGTTCGTTTATATCGCTGAGGGTCTGCGCAACATAGTTGTGCCAGCGGTTGAACATGATTAAAATTACCCCAACGCCTGGTGGATAACCAAAAATACGCTTGTCGGAGAAACAATCTGGTTTCAGTTTCCCATCTCGTAGGGTCCTTATCCTATCAACCTCCTCGAAGTTCGAACCATATAGCGGTGATAAATCTAGATAAGACGAATTGGCGGAAATTTCATCGTCATTTGGATCGAGTTTATACAAATCTTCGGCCCTGTTAGCAATACAATTCCGGGTCTGCAGGTTCTGCATAAATTCTTAATGTTTTATCAATTCAAAATCTAGAATTTGAGGGGCCAACTTTACTAACCAAGGCTGATGATGTATCCAAAATAAAAAAGGAAGCTTGAGATGTTATTCGGATTTTTTTTGTAGTCTGGCCTGGCCATGATGGCATCGAAGATGAGGCCTGCATCCGGATAGGCGCCTTGAGGTTGGATCATTGGCCGAATGCTGCGAGCGAAAGGCTGCCCTGCTTGGCCGATATGAGGGAATTCAATGTTCTAATACGCAACCGGTAACGAACGCGATATTAGATTCAGATCCGGCTAATGTGTCTAGAAGAAGTCCGTGGATATCACACTCTAGTACGATAAGGCTACCCTTACATTGTAAGATCCATCTGCTTGACGGTGACTGTATCTGTTGCCTACATAGGCCTCGGGAGGGTGATGATGGATGTTCCACAGACGATCTACGAACTGCGGTGCCAATCGTTAGAATCCGGATCTCGGAGCTGGGGCCCAAGCATAAGCATCATACATCGTTTGTGACAGCGATCCTATTCCGGGATCTAGTTGGGAGATCAGCAACTAGCTGGATAATTCTTTCTGTCTAGTAATTATTCACGGGATTATCTAGTTAGTTTGTAGATCCACCTAGGATGGTAAGCCCAATTGGCTAAGCATCTGAGAGGCTTTGCGACCGCACGTACAATGTATGTCTTGTCATCTATCAATTCTCCCGTCACTTTTTGTTGGATAACCTCTCGCAGGGTCCGTATATCTCCTATTCCGAATGTCCTCAGATCTTTAAAGAATCCACTTGATGGCTCTATTTCCTTTTCATATCTTCCATCAGCGATAGGCAATGGCCTTAAACTTGCTTTTATAACATTCGCAAAATCTGAAAGCATTGATTCGATTTCCGGCCGCTTAGCCATGTGGTCCGGGAGCATTGAGGATGCGGCGCGCTGCAGTATGCTTGGCTTAGACTCGTCGTCTTCACTATCTTCATGTGATGCACTGGATCCATTGATTCCGTTTGGTGTCGTTTTCCCTCTTTTCTCACTGAATCTTAGGAAACTGGAGGACCGTCGTTTGGTTTTCAATTGGTCTGTGGGAGATGTTGGGGACACCGGGGACTTAATAGACCCGCTTCTATTCCAAGGAAACCCCATGTTTCGGAACTGTTCGTTTGTATGGCAATTGATTCGAGATCGAGATCCGTTGGAGTCCAGCAAGTTATAATTCTAAAAGCTCGAAGCTACAGTTGCATTATGATAGGAAAACAAGTCGACGTGCAGTTATTACATAGCTTCTGGGCAGGGGCTACTTAATCCAGCTATATATGGACATCTGGCAGTGAAAGAAAAAACTCTTTTTGGAGCTAGGCGGAAGCTTAGCTGCACCTGATATGTAGGAGGACTATCGGAATGCATCAAAACCCAAGTTGGATCCCACAGTTGCAGTTCCATATCGAGTTTTCTGCATTTTGCATACGCATAATGGCCACGCTAAGACCTGACTTAGCTATTGGCTAGGAGTGGCTATGGACCGCGCGATATCACAAAATAAGAAGCTATCGAGCAATTACTCGTCGTGATATGCGCTAGGCTAGTCTAGAAGCAGAAAGCTCTGAGTTGAAATGCACCGCGAACCGCAATTTGTCTGATATGCAACAAAAACCGTGTTGTTGGTGGCATTTAGCGGAAGCAATCCGGGGTGTAGATATACGACGAGACTCGGCGTACGTATCGATCCACCCGTCCCGAACCTTTAATTGAGGCCGTGCTGGCCACGGGCTCCCCCATACAGGCGGATGGAAGGAAATGGAGGGAACATGCTTGGGCCGAAGCTCGAGCTCGTCGCGACAACGTCCAATGAGACCACTCGGCCCCACGAAAAGGAACCGGCTGTCGGAATGTTGGAACTGAGAGGGGGAGTCGATCACGAGCCTACGCCTGCAATCCGCATTGAAGCTCTCCTGGAGGGATTTTTGTCATGCAGCGCTAACATGGTGCATGCAGGATGTGCCGTTCTGCTTCCTTTTTTTGCGGTTGATAAGACTTCGCGACGGGTGAATTTGCGGATGGGACTGCTTAGAGCTCCACCAACCAAACATGGGACTTTCACAGAACAAATTCTGCCCGCTTGTGGAGATGATGGCACATGGATTGGCTCCACTATGGTTATTTTCACACCCAAAGAACGCATCACTGAAATGCGACAGGTCAAGAAATCCTACCTCAAGACACTTCCCGGCGGCCCAAGCTCAGAAGCGAAACCCCGGGCCTCTGATTGGCTACACTGGCTCGCGGCATGCTGGGGGGGCTTGTGCTACCCATATCCTTCCCGTTTCCTTGTCATTGAAGCTTGTGACGAATGAAAGAGTCTAGGCTGGGCCCTTTCGATCGGAAGCGTTCTTGGAAGCTTCTCAATTCTTGGAAATTTCTCAACCCTTGTGACCATACTGGAGAACCTACCAATGGATTGTTAATATATTACCTATTTATTTTATTGGAATGCTACTAGGTCTATCCCGCCGATTACACAACGTTTGAAAGTCATACCCTGCGCAATGCATATATGTACCAACGTGTATATATACCGGGTAGGTGACGCCTCGATGCGTCATGGCTCGTTGCTGCAGCCGCCTCTTGCGTCGTTATCGATACGAGACACATATAAAGTAGGTGGTGTGAAGGTGCATCGAAAGGCGGACGGGAAATCGCGCGATCGATCTTTGAAAGAGAAGAGACAAGGCAATCGCAAACCTGATCTAATTTACAGACAGAGCTTAAGGTCGGAAATTTCCACGAGAGCTCAATGCACCGGGCATCAGATGAGTGGGCCTCTCTCCTTCCTTGATCGAATGGACCCACCTTCCAAGCGGGTAGGAAAGCGAACTCAGATCGAACTCAGATTTCGCTAATCTCTTCTCGGAGAAAGTGTGGTTCCAGGCATGTCCTTGGTTTGGCGTGCGGTCTTGGGCCAGCTCTCCCAGGCGCTCCACACTGCTGAATTTTCCCTGCTCCATGCCTGCATGTTGCAGACTCTCTGACATGGCGGCTTCCAAGCAAAACATGCACTCCTAAACTTGGATCGGCTGGCGCAATTTCGACCTGATGCTTTTAAGCTGCATCCACTTGCATTTATCTCATAGGATAGGGTATTTTTTTTTTCACGCTTGGCTCGCCGGGTCTCAGGCGGACCGGCACCCATGTCCCGGTGTTAAGACACACGCCCTGGAGCTGCTAACAATCTCTCGGCGAATAGAGTCTTTTGGAATGCTCATCATGATACTCCACATTATCCCAGGTGTTACCTGCAGATTCCTGTTGGTGGTGCACAGAACATGGCTTCATGCTGCATTTGGGCAACCTGAAGCACCCCAGCCTTCTGATTTCAGACACCAGCCGACCGTCCCCCGACTAGCCATGTCATTCAGCTCGCATTCAATGGCCTGAGGTTTTGCTGCGACTGCGATTCGGTGCATGGGTCGTCATCATAGAGGCATAATTATTTCATGATACCTCCGCCCACTTTTAGTTCTTCTTTTCTCTCTCTTCCCCAAACTTTGCAATCCTTACAGCACAAACCCGCCAGTTTCGCCCTCTGCATTGGCTGCGACAGTAGAAAAGCGAATTCACAATGGCGCCCCTCAAATCTATCATTCAAACCATCAAAAGAAACCCGCTCAAGTCTCGCGGTGAGAGACCGGGTTCTATGGTCAATGGCACCCCTGTTGAGGAGAAGACAAGCGTTCTCCACGACATTACCCATCTTAGCATGAAAGACAAGGCGACAATGGCCCAGGCCGTTACAACGCTGGCGTCTGGAGAGCCCATTGACGATAAAAAACTCATGCTTGAAAATGGTGTCACCATGCTTCAAGGTCTCCCGCCAAACAGCGGATTGAGCCAAAAGGTATCTGACGGGTTCATTACCATGCTTTGGCACGATTTGCCGCATCCATATCCTACCACGGCTGGTCCAGAGGCTAGATATCGGAGGCACGATGGTGGCGGAAATGTTCCCTGGAACACCGAATTGGGAAAGGCCGGATCTCCATATGCGAGAAACGTTCCACCCATGAAGCCAAAGGGTCCCAATCTGCCAGATGTTGAGTCTGTTTATGAAGCTCTGTTGAAGCGAGAGGGTGCATTCCGCAAGCACCCATCTGGATTGAATCGCATGTTTTTCTCCTTTGCTACAGTGGTTATCCATGAATGCTTCCAGACCTCGAGAAAAGACCCTTCCATCAACGAGACGTCGAGTTATGTAGATCTCAGCACTCTCTACGGAAATACAGAGAAGGAGCAAGTTAGAGTTAGAACGTACAACAATGGTTTGATCCACCCAGACTCGATTGCATCCGAAAGAATCATGATGATGCCTCCAGGTGTTATCGCGGTTCTGCTGATGTTTTCGCGAAACCATAACCGCGTCGCTCGAAATTTGTTGTCAATCAACGAAGCCGGAAAATATAAACCCTGGGACAGCCTTGACGATGCCGGCAAGAAATGGTAGGAAATAAGTCCCTTGCCAAAAAAAAATTTTTTGTGGCCGGAACCCGTGATCTAACAGGAGTGATGTTATAGGCAAGACGAGGACATCTTTCAGCTCACCCGAAACATAAACGTTGGATTCTTCGCCTCTTGCGTTCTAGGAGACTACGTCGCAGCTATCCTTAACACCCCACGAGCTAACTCCGAGTGGTCCCTCAATCTCGGAAAAGAGATTAAGGAAGGAGGCAAGCGTGTGGAGCGTGGTTCTGGTAACCTGGTGTCTGTTGAGTTCGCCGTCCTGTACCATTGGCACGCTGCGCTCAGCGCTGCTGACGATAAATGGATGGAGGAATTAATCCGATATGATTTCCCTGATCTCAAGGATTTGGAGGATGTTACTGTCGAGATGTTCCACAAGGTCATGAAGACCTGGGGCCACAAGTTGATGGTTACACCGCCGAAGGACTGGACATTTGGTGGTCTCAAGAGGCAGGCTGATGGTACTTTCAATGATACCGAGCTCGCTGAGGTCCTCAAGAGCTGTATTGAGGAGCCTGCTCACGAATTTGGTGCTCACGGCACCCCCGCAAGTCTGAAAATTGTCGACATTATGGGTCAACTTCAGGCTAGAAACGTCTTCAACGTCTGCACATTGAACGAGTAAGTTTTCTAGATTGCAAACAATATTTCGACAGTTCGAAGAATCAAGTAGCTAACTGCGATGCAGGTTCCGAAAGTATCTTAACTTGAAAGAGTACGAAACGTTCGAGGACTGGAATCCGGATAAGGAGACTGCAAGGCGCGCTGAACTTCTCTATGGTCACATTGACAACATGGAGTTGTACCCAGGTTTGATGGCTGAGTGCACCAAGCCAGCCATGCCTGGCAGTGGTGTATGCCCAGGCCAAACTACTGGTCGTGGTATTTTGGATGACGCCGTCGCATTGGTCCGTGGTGATAGATTCCTCACCTACGACTTCAACAGCAATACCTTAACTAACTGGGGAGCCGCATCACTTTCTGAACGTGCCCCAGGTGCTTATGGCGGTATCTTGCCAGTTTTGCTCCTGAATGGTGTTCCTGGTGAATTCACTGGTACTTCACCATACTCACTACTCCCATTCTACACCCCCGAAGCCGTCCAAGGGATCCTAAAGGGGAACAAGGTTGCCAATAAATACGCCGCTGGTAGACCCCCAACCGCCAAGGGTCTCGTCAGCGTCCAATCTGAGGCTGCAGTAAAGCAGGTTCTCGGAGATGCTGACGGCTTCAAATCCCCATACCCAGCTGAGATCCCCACCAGCAAGAATGGCCACGATTTCTTGAACGGATGGAATGACCTTAACCGCCACGATTCGATGACCAGCCCGATCCATAAGTCTTTGATCGAAGAGGACTTTGAGAAGAATGTTTCTCTCTTCTTCAGCTCAAAGATGAAGGATCTTATTGAGAAGAACACGCTATCCTTTAAGAAGGGTAGGAAGTCAATTGATATCGTTCGCGATGTTACAAATGTTGTTCCAATCTTCTGGGTCGCAGACCGATTCGCTGTTCCACTTAAGACTACTGAAACACCTCGTGGCGTTTTCACACCATTCGAGGCTTTCGGCTCCTACTTGGCTGTTCATCTCTACCAGAACTTCAACGTTCTTCCAGTCAATGAGTGGCGCCTCCGTGAATCTGCCGCTCAAGCTTCCCGTTCGTTGCTAAATGTTTTCGAAACCCATCTTAAGACTCAAAAGGGAATCACAGAGGTTGTTGTCGACTGGCTTGCGAAGGGTAGTGCTTTCCAGGTCGGACCCCACGCCGACCGCCTCTACCATGCCCTCAACGACTCCAAGCAAGCAATCCCAGATTCCGCGGCTGATATTCTTAATATGAGCGCCCCGCTTGCCGCCATCCTTACCCACCAATCTTCCCTCTTGATTGACTTGTATCTTAGCCCTGGCTTTGAACAGTATAAGGAGCGCTTGGTCCAATTGGCTAACGCGGATGCTGCATCCTCTGAACAGGAGCTTCGCGGCTTCGTCTACGAGGGTATCCGTCTTGCTCCCGCCATCCTTGGTGTCCCCCGTGTCGCCAGCAAGGACGTCACCATCAACGATGGTGCCCGAGGGCCCATTACCATTAAGTCTGGCCAGACTGTTCTTGCAGCTACTTCTTCTGTTGGTTTGGACCCCGCCGCCTTCCCAGAGCCAGAGAAGGTCAATCCTACACGCCCGCTATCAGAATACGCAGTCCTCGGCGGCGGATTGAATTCTTGCTTCGGTTCGAAGTTGATTGGAGCCGCGCTTGCTGCAACACTGAGGGAGGTCTTCAGGCTGAAGAATGTCAGAAAGGCAGGTGGAAAGTTGGGCAACTTCACTGTTTCGCATTACGATGTTGCCGGCTTGCAGTGGAAGCAGTACTTGGATGACAATGCCAAGGAGTCACCGGTTCCAACTTCTTTGACTTTGGAATTCGATGCTTAAAGACACTCTATGGTGTTTTTTTTTTGAGGTGGAGTTGTAGGACCCCGACCCACTGCTTCTTCTTTTATGTTTACAAAATTTGCATTTTCGGGAGAGCATTTCAGAAGCGTTTTGAGTAGCAATATTTGATTGTTTAATTAGCTATTAGTAGGAAGTCGATCTTTGTGGTAATTAATGGTTGGAGGAGGGGGAGAGTTTCTCTCGAAGTTAGTAAATAGTTTAATGCGAAATGCCATCCTTAGTGCAGATTACAACTTGAGCAACCTCTATAAGGCCCTTTTAAATATCTCTAAATTTCTTTGGATTTAGGTAACAACCTCCAATCCGACTTATCGCGACTATCTGTATAACCTCAGTTATGTATTTAAATCGTATCACTGCATAGTTTTTCGTCGTTGTAAAAAGCAAAATGATCAAACTTCGATGATTTGGAATTCATTCGGCGGGTTACAAGTCAAACTGGGGTCAAATTATATCTGTGGCTACAAAAAGGATAGATACCACAGGTCATAACTAAATCCGTCCAGCAAGGGATCAAAACCATCTTCAAGACTCCTGCAAACAATCTTAATCTCTCAATTAATTTGTCGCTCCTGCAGCCTCAGCTTGCTCCTTCTCGATCTTCTTGGTGTCAACACCTCTCTCCACGGGAAGAACTGTCATGTTAAATTTCGCCATTGTCAAACCAAACCGAGACCTGATGCGTGGCTCCCAATGCTCAGAAAATCGCTCCTCAGTGAGCATTGGTGTGAGATCGTTGATAGAGCCGTCGAACAGTGTAAGCATTGTAGAAGAGCTGTTCGTAAATATTACGTTAGCATGAATTGATTTTTTGACAGGAATGTATGAGTGAGAGTACATACTTTGAGCTTCCAAAGACATTATGGAAGAAGCTTTCTGAATAGTCCTTGTTTGCTTTTCTAGCATCGACTCGTCGCTTTGACAATGCTCTCGACAAGTCCGGAATGGTCAATTTAGCACTACCGTCTGCCATTTTCCCAGTAGCCTCAGCCAGTAAGTCGTGAACGAGCTTCAAGTCCGGTTTTGACTGGTCTGGCACCAACGCGGCATCATGTCTGGTCAAACTTGCGTCGTGTTCGATGGCATTGTGCTTGCTGATTTCCTCAAGATCAAACTTGTCCTTCCAATAGGATCGGTTCAAAAAATCCGCGGCGAATTTGGGCACGAAGAAACAGAATGTAGGGGCGAAATTGAAGGTTTGTCGGATCTTGTGGTTGAGTTCTACAAAAGTGATATTTTTACCATCGTGTGGGAGAATTCCATGGTTTGCCATAGCATTCAGCATTGGGCATGCAGAGCGAGAGTCGCCTTCTTTCGGAGGCACATATTCTGGCCATGAGAGGTTATGGCCTGGACATCCAGCGGGAACAACTTGACCTTCCTTCCGGTCGGGCGTGACCATGTTAAGGAGGAAGAGAGCAAAGTCCCATTGGAAAACGAAGAGCTTGATAAATACGCCCGCGGTTTTGTTGACTATGCCGCCCATTTTGAAGATTATCTGGGGGGAAATGGAGATACACAAATTGCAATGTGTGTGAGGGTGAGGAGAGGGGGATAGATGCTGATGAAGGTACGGGACGGCGATAGGTTTTATGTCACCGATAACGTACACTTTCTCTCATTTTCTTCTCTGGAGCTCATGCTGCAGCACAAGTCAACTGGATGGGACTGTTACAGTTCCCTGCCGTCCGCTGATTGCACGACGCCAGTCAGTTTTCGTTATTGCGAGTTCTATTCGATTGTCCCATCTTGCATAGACGAAAAACATTGACCCTGGTCCTTTCAGTGACGCTGTCCATGAAAGCCACAGGCTTATCTTTTTTTTTTTTTCCCTTTCCAAGGGCGCCTGCTGCAGGAGCGGGGAATTTCCCTCGCTTCTTACTCTCAGTGAAGTTCAGCGTGGAACTATCCCCGGGGACGAACCAGAGTGCTCCAACTCACGGTTTTCTTGCTCAGTGGATCGATCGATCGGTTAGATTCCTTCCGGAGTGGGGAAGTTCCCGTGCATGGTTTCCTTACTTGGGAGCCCCTGCAATTGTTGCCCGAGAATGTGACAAGTGTCTTGCGTCGGGTTCGAATTGAAAGGGTTGTGATTGGACCGGCCTCTTGCTTTTCAGCTGTCGATTCCTTGATACTCCCCCATGTTCTACCATGAAAAATTCAATTGAATTGGATAATCTCTGGCGAACTCCACTTTTTCGTGTTCGCCAAGGTGTGCTCTGTAGATGCGAAATTTGCAGAGGAGATCCTAAGAAGGAATGCAGGCTAGAACTCTGCAGGTGGATAAACCACTGTCCTGAGTCTAGGCCTTTCACATTCACGCTGATAGTTCTTGGTCTGCCCACACTTTTTCGAGGGGATCTGTCGGTCAAGAAGGGTTTGGGGACTCCAGGACTAAATGGAGGCCACTTTTCACTTTATATTGGGGTTCCTAGGTACTTAAGGGTTACTTGGAATGCACTTAAGTGCGGTTTTGGGATACCGATTTTAACTTTGATAATGCAATGGTCTTGAATCATGAACGGCAAGATGCATGAATTGATAACTTTGGCGGTGCGGGACGGCTCGCCCTTGGTATTAACGAATACGAACCGGCACCACCAGCACTGCTAGCTATTGGGCTTTGGTCAAAGTCAGCTTTATCTGGGGCATTGTTAACAGGTTTATAGTGGGCTGTATGGGGCGTTACTGACAGCTGACAGGCCCGTACAGAACATACCTAGGCGATGTATAAAGAATACACGTCGGGTACACCTACCACTTGCGTAGATTATATCTGTCGCTGCGATGCATGCAATGTTTAATGGGACCAAGATGGAGATGGAGATGGGAGATGGCAGCCAAGAGATAAGATAAGATCCAGAATCGGTTGGGGCAAAGCATGTGTGTCCTTGCGTTGTCTGATTGGTCGGCCGGACAGTGACAAACAACACGCGTTGGTTCCATTCCCAGCAAAGCAGCCTCGTGTTTTCGTCATTCGTTCGTTACCGCAAACCAACATCCATTCCCCAGCCCAGCAAGAGGCCAGCTCTCATCAACCTCAACTTGCCCTTCGTTCTCTCACGACTGTCGCCTCCTTCGACTTTCAATTTCTTTCCCAAACGTTGATATGTCAATATCGATACTGCGAGATTTCATCCAACGGAGGATAGCTTCGGACACTCAGCGGAAGCTTCAACAATCTGTATAGCAACTTTGGTCCCCTTGTTCGGGAAGCTGCCGTAGCGAGCGACGACGTCAAACAGTCTAGCCATCTGCGGAATCGATATCGGTGGTTTCACAATTCACACAAGGGAATACCAGGTGGCGAAGGAGGACTTGAGGGTGAGAGAATCCGTTTCCGAAGCCTCGTCCTCCCTTTCACTCTGCTTCTCCCTCCTGCGGTTGCTGTTGTACTATTGGGCTTGGGAAGTTTCCCTGGATCCTTCATCTCCAGCCAACCGTTCCTTCTGAGAGCTTTCCATCGACATTTAACCGTTGGCTTTATCGACGATCCAGAGATACTATTTGCCAGAGAGGCTTTCCGAGCTGACAAATCACTTCAGATTGCTGGCAGGGAAATCTATTCGGAACCCCGGTGACTACCTACTAGGTACCTGGTAAAGTAGTTGTCGTCATCACGATGCCAGCACCTCGACGGAGAAGGGCATCTCCTCCACCTCCCACACACACGCCAGGCCATCACCATATTCCTGCACCGCCCACAGAATTACTTCCATGGTACTTCTATCTTGCACCACATCCTCTCGATGACCCCCTGGCACCATTGCCACTCCCACCAGCAGGTGCTACCCAAGCACGATACCCGCCTCGTCCTTTCTCTGTTCACGACTCGGAGGCCCTCGAAAAATCCTACCAGGCTTTTCAACTAGAGAAGGAGACAAAAAAGTCACCCACGATAACAAATCCGATATCGACATCGTCTACAAGCGCTCCTAAGGATACTAGATTGGGGAGGAGGCGTAAAAGCGACCCGAGAAAAAGTCAAGAGTACACTTCTTCTCCATTAAGAACAAGCGATGTGCCACCGGAGATGTCGGAAGAGGGGCCTGCCCCGCCCCCAGTCTCAATCCCTAGCCGTAATGGCCAAATCTTGCCGGCAGACGACTTCCCATCGACGGCAATGGAGAGAAGGGATGTGAAGAAACAAAATAGGAATTCGATATCGAGTATTACATCCCAGCTCGCAGCATTTACACCGTCGGCATCCCCCAGCTTGGGGAGCTATTCTAACTCTGCGGGAACGACGTCGAATCCTTTCATTCGAGCTAAAAGCCGTGGGGATGTTCAACCGCTAAGGAAGAGTTCGAAGCCGAGATCGTCGGAAAGTAGGAATGGCTCGAAAGATCGAAAATCGACACGTGCAACTACATCTGAGGAGAAGGATGGAAAAGATGAAAAACTTGTTCCAGTTGGGATTCAGCGGCTACACCAAGTCAGAATACCCAGCTTGAACATGGAGCCGATATATTGGTCTCCACGAGACGGATTGGACAATGCGAAAGTTATACGGGGAACCTGGTTTTACAAAGATACGATGTTCCCAGTTGAAATGGAAAAAGCGAATGCATTAGAGAAAGGGTGGAAGGATGTTATGGCATGGACTCAGGAGTGGGCTTGGGAACTCGAGAGCGCTGTGAAGGTCGGAGAAGAAGCAGAAGCTAAGATTCGATGGGTGATGCCGACTGCCAAGGCCGCTTCCCGGCCACCAACTGCGACCTTGAATGCCGCAACTAATGGCATGTTAAGCCAGCCAGCAGAAATGATGGAGGGGAGTGCCACGTTGGGTGAGAGTGCGGGCGGAGACGGCCAGACCGAGACCCCTGGAAAGCCAGATCCGTCAAGCGCTGAATGGGTTATCTTTGCAGATGCCAAGTCTGCCTATATTATGAAAGATAGCCTCCTTGCTGGGTTTGCCGGTAGAAACCGTCGGCCTCTCGCTGCTATAAAACGAGGCCTTACTGTTGGGACACCGGTTGTTCGTGGTTTTGATATAGAAGCGTGGAGGAAGATCCATGGCGATAAATACGGGCTATCTGCCAAGATGGACGCGGACGAGAGGCAAAGGATTACCGATTTAATTCTCGTTATACATGGGTATGTCATACACTTTCTTTCTTTCATTCATTCTGGAGCTGTGCTAACTTTTCTGACCAGTATCGGCCAAAAGCTCTCGGAACGTGTGGAATCGTTTCATTTTACACACGCTATAAATGGTTTTAGACGCCTTATCAACCTCGAGCTTCGAGACCCTGCAGTTAAACCCCATCTACGAAAGGGAGTGGGCATTATGATCTTGCCTGTTAATTGGAGGTCTACCGTCAAATTCGACGTAGATGGTATTGCAAGCTCTGAGGAAGAAGACGAAGAAGAACTGGAATTTTCACTTGAAGACATAACCCCGCCAACAATCCCTGCTGTGAGAAGCCTCATGGGGGATGTCGTAATGGATATCCCATATTATTTATCTCACCATAAGAACAAAATGGTAAATGCAGTTATCAAAGAAGCAAATAGGATTTATAAACTTTGGTGTAAAAACAATCCTGGATTCGGCTCAGAGCTAGGTGGTGGGCGGGTACATTTGATGGCACACAGCTTGGGCTCGGCGATCTCGCTTGATATCCTGAGTGCCCAGCCTACCAACGTTTTTCGCGCCAGTTCTCGAACATCTACGCCAATTCCTATGCAACCGGAAAAGGACCCAAATGACGACGATGCTTCTTATATGTCTGTAACACCAACTGCCCCTGGAACTTTCGACTTCAACACTTCGAATCTGTTCTGTGCCGGCTCGCCAGCCGGTTTATTTATGCTTATCAATAGACGTGGTTTAATACCCCGATACAAACTCAAAATAGAAAATGCAGATTCGTCAGATCCGTCGGTCTGCGGTTTGCAGGGAAGATACGGCTGTCTCGCAGTCGAGAATATATATAATGTTATGCACTACTCGGATCCGATCGCCTACCAGCTTAATGCGACGGTGGACCCCACGTATGCGGCATCCTTAAAGAGGGCTTTAGTCCCATCGACTGCTGGTGGGTTCTTGTCATATCTTCCACGGTATTCCTCTTCACCAGCAGTGGCCACTAAACCGACTCTGCCAAGTCTGCCCGTGCGTCTCCCATCTAATATGGAGCTCGAAGTACACGATTTTAGTAGGGAAGAACTAGCCGAGCGGAGGATGTATCTGTTGAACGATTGTGGTCAGATCGATTGGTATTTAAAAGCCGGGGCAGGGATGTTAGATAGCGAATATCTAAACATGCTTGGAGCGCATAGCTGCTACTGGGAATCGAAGGATTTCGTGAGATTCATCGTGGTAGAGTGTGGGAGAAGAAAAGGTAGAGACGGGGTTGTTGAGGGGATGCAATGCGAAAAGAAAAGAGAGTTGGGAGGCTTATTAAGTAAAGTTGGAAAGTGAAGAGACGCTATGATATATGGAGGTTCTACTCCGATTTTGATGGGTCCATTAGCATTTAGCGGGATATTTCTTCAGGGTGCTTTTTTTTTTTTTTTTTTTTTTTGGAGCAGCACAGCGATTTCCTGTGGCGCCTGCTGGAGTCCGGTATCAATACTTGCTTCGAGTATTCTTTTGGTGTGATTAGCGATGGATTAGCTAGAATGTATCATTTTCTGTATTTCCCAACAGCCATTTACAATATAATAGATACTTACCTAATTCCCAGGAGCCGTGATAACGGAAGAGCAGTTACTAATGATGTTTTCGATTGATGGCAGCTTAGCTATAGAGTTCGAAGGGTCTATCAGCTCTGACAATGGCATGACCCGAATGGTAGCAAAGGATCCCTGCAAGCTCAGGCCTGTCAACCACAGGCAGCATTGTCCGCCGAATCAGGCAGCCACACCCCCAAAGAACCTTCCAAAAACCACGCCTTGGCTCGCAAAGGCCAAACTTCGCAGCGAATTCGAATTCTTCTTGGGTCAAATCCTGGGAGAACGGCAAGATGTCTTGCAGATTTCTCCACCATGGTCAATGTGAGTCCGTCATGCCTTCTTACGGCAAGTACGTAATGGGGACTCGGAGCAGTATGCAGCTTTAGGCTAGTCCGGTCACTTCAGAGACAAACTGACACACCTTCAACCATTTGGTTCTTCCCTGTCAGCTCGCTCGCAGATAGGTACCTGCAGCTTCCATTCGGCCTATGAGGGGCTACGGATGACGCAGTGCCGGCTTCATTGGCACTTGTCGACTCGATGCTGCCTGCTCTGTCGGTCATGATAGTTCGAATGTTCTATAGCTCCAAAGCACGTTCAGGCAGGACACTAGGTCAATGACCTTCTCTATGGGTCTACGCCGAATTTCGCTTCCGTCGCTCAGATGGTTATGCGCTTGGGATTTAAGAATGCACTGGTGCGCCTCGACAGTCCAAACGAAATCGTTCCTTGAACTGCGCACTGTATTCTCCTTAAATATCTCCATCGCCGAAGACTTCTTGGAAATTATCACAAGCTTTTCGACCAGGCAGAAATAAAAAATATAACAGCGACAACACACCATCGTTGAACCGAGGATAAAAGGGTTTAGTACCTTGCAGCCTTATCACCACCTTCCCCGAACTGTCTCACATTGCCAAAGCTGGGTTGCCGCCGTACCCCATAGAAAATTTCTTACATTCCCCATCTTTTTATTCGCTTTACCAAAAAAGTAAAAGTTTAGGGGTTTGTAAGTATCGCGTACGATACTTACAAGGTACGTGTGTTTGATAGTAGAGTTTATACCCTTGCCGTGAAATTTGAAGCTTGGTCGCATGTCGTGTGCAATGGAAATATCTCCGTCGTGCCGTTATGGGTGATGGACGTTCCTGGTCCTCGGGATGGCAATATGGAATCGCCACATGGGCGTGTTCCTTGCGTTATACTCTACCCTACGACAAGGGGATTGACATGTGCTTTTGCCCCCATGGGGGGGTCCTTGCGCAGCATTTTCCTTTCTTGCCTCCCCTGTCGATGCTTACCTTCTGGAAACCTCGCACGCTTCACCGCTATTTTTAAGGTTTTAATTTATTGGAGTGGTTCAGGGCTAATGGATATTTCCTTTCTTTTCGACCCGGGTTCTTTTTTTTTACAGATATTTTTTATTACATCTCATGGCTCCTCCCGCTTTTTCCCTGTTGGTGGTGCTTGCTAGCTACGACTTTACCGCTGTAGCTTTTTTTGCATCGGTTTATACGATCTTGATATCGACTATTGTGGCTGCAAGTGGCAGCAGTGAGACGAAAAAGACTCACAGGGTTAAGAGGAAAGTGACTACGGTTCCTAATCCCTCATCCCAACTGGTCTCTTCCACCCAACAACGGCAACAGTCGACTGCGTCGACGACAAATACCCTTTCGGTGCAGATATGTCACGGGTACCGCCTCCCGAAGTCATCGCTTCATGGCCCGAGCCAAACTATAGCAATCCCGCGAACAGAGGTCACTATCTAATCGCCGTCGAGGTTGTGTTATTCTTCTTCACGGCGGTCGTCGTGGCGGGAAGGATATACACAAGACGGTGGTTGATAAGGAGTTTCGGGGTTGATGATTGGTTAATAATTCCTGCTAGTGTGAGTAACCGTTGTCAAACCAAGATGAACTTGAGCCGCATGCGTATCATATCAAAGTAACAGGGTGTCAACTAACGTTGCTGAATGAATATAGATATTTTGTTTTGCTCTTACAATATCTACATGTCTTGCGACGACTGCCGGTTACGGCTTACATATTTATGATGTCCCTCACCATTTACGAACAAAATCTCTCGAGTATGCATGGGCAAACATGCTTATCTACTGCGTTACTGTAACGCTCACAAAACTCTCAATACTTATGTTTTACTTACGGCTTTTCCCCTCCGGATTTTTTCGAAAACTTACATATGTTACTATTTTCCTCGTCATTGCTTCCGGGGTTACATATACGATTATGGTTATCTTTTATTGTGTTCCGATCAGGGCTTATTGGCAACCGTTTGACCTACCGGATGCGAAATGCTTGAGTGATGGGTATGCGCTGGTTAGTAATGCGGCCGTCAATATTGCACTTGATTCCTGGTTGTGGATTATGCCGCTGCCGGTTGTGTGTAAGGTACACTTACCCACGAGGCAGAGGCTGGGGTTGATTGGAGTGTTCGCTCTTGGGTTCTTGTAAGTTCTCCCTTTTGCGGTATGGTCGTATACCATGGACCAAGCTAACATGTTCGTCTGTCTGGTCATATAGTGTCTGTATAGCTGGCGCCCTCCGCTTATACTATGTCGCCAAAACAGCGTATAGCTACGATAAAACCTGGGATGGATTCAGCGCTTGGATTTGGACCGCATTGGAGTCCGATGTTGGGATTATCTGTGCTTCTTTACCTGCCTTAAAGCCGCTAGTTACCAAAGTTACAAAGTTCAGGTTCTCGGAGGCGACACCTAGTGGCTATGGACTGGAACATTCCAGAACAAAGAACTTGGGTAATAGAAAGAGCGGGATTAATGGAGGCGGGATACGATTGCCGAGTCGAGCTGCGTCAAGGAACCTGGGATCTAGGAACCAGTTGACTCAGTTGGAGAGTATATGGGATGGTAGCGATGAGGTGATATGTGAGACGGAGATAAAAGGAGGTGTCAGCGGCAAAAAGGAGAAACAAAATCAACAAGGAGAGGCATACCAGATGTCCACAATAGTGTTTTCTGGAGATCCCGACGGGAAACTGGCGGCGGCGAGGAAGAGTTATTTCTTTGAAAGGGCATTGTTAAACTCTAAAGAGAACTTAACGGTCCATGTCCGACCATTTGCGGGTGAGGAGGATAGACATAGCTATAGCAGTGGTTCTAGCAAGGACCTCGAGGAAGGGCGAAGGAGCGATGAGAATTTAAACAATGTTGGTTGGAAATCTTGTTGGGAGATTATGAGGACGACGGAGATTGAGGTCAGAGAGGATCATAATAGTTTCGAGGAAGTGAGGAACTTATCGACTGAGTCGTTAGCCATAGGGAGGGCGGTGGAAGTTTGAATTTCGTTCTTTTCTCTTTCTCTCTCTCTTTTTCTTCCAATTTTCTGAGCTACTGTAGGGTTTCTTCTTTCTTTCTTTTTTTCGCTCAATTCTTCTTTTATATCCCCATTTTCTCTTTCTTTTCTTTGTAAATATATTATCTTTTTTGCTTTCTTTGGATTTGTATATATATGGGCAGGCTAGCCTCGGGATCAGTTTTATGGATAATATACCCTCGAGTTTGATATCATTACGCACGAAACATTTTTATTCTTTTGAAGTTTTTAGTAGCCTTGCAAATAATCACTTATTGGTTGGATCATAGAACGCTCGCATCCGGCATCCACGTTTCTCATCGACACCCAGACTCGAATAAAATTTCATGTCTTGGCCAAGACCCAGAAAGCAAGCACAGGATTAAGCATAAATTTTCCTCAGTGAGCCCTAAACCTTAATTTCGCATCCGGTTAGTTGGGAATCAACGAAGCTCGGTCCAGAGACTAGGCTAGCCTCACAGTGATATACGACGTTGCATTGAGCTTCGGAATGCAACGGCGGCAACACGGTTTTGGCTGTTGTATTTTTCTCACACTAGTTCAGGGAAGCCTTCCGTTGATTCGGGATCTTTTGTAATGAATGACGTGATGGATATATTTGCACTCGTCATAGATTTTATATATGTACGTGCATTGGATGTAGTAAGGTGTCCGTATATACAATAGCAAAAAACTCGCCGAAAGGCGCGCGCACATGTAGGGAAGCTAGGAGACGAAAATTGAAGCCCAGGGTGTTTACATGTAATTGATATAACGACGGAATTTGAATAATACCCCCTCTTTCCTTAATTTTGGCCTAGGGACCTTTGGGGCCTACACTCGAATTGGGTAGCCTCCAGATTACCTTTACGATTAAAAGGTGACGATGCCAACTCCGGCGCTGCTGTTGACGCAGCCGCAAGCATTGCTAGCAGATGTCATTCTAGGCCAAGGTTAGACTCATAACAGCAGTCTCTAGACGATGAAAAATAAAGGAACTACTTACGTGTAGGAGTAAGGTGGGCTAAAGTTAGAAGATTGTGTAATCCTAGTGGTGCTGGTACCAGCAAAGATATTGTTTCGCTCGGTAGCATAGCCGTCTGCATCCGAGTCCAAGTTGGTGACCACGGAGAGTGGAACGTTGGTGAAGCTGCAGTTTTCGACGAGGACTTGAGCGCCCATGCGGGAGTTGACGCCAGATGTTGGGCAGTTAGTGTAGCAATTGCTGTACATATGACCCGTGCCGAAGCGGAGAGATGGGAGACGGCTGTTAACGTTATTGAAGCTATTGTGATGATAGGTTACTTTGAGTTTGCCGGTGTCTTCGCTAGCGTTATTGTCAGAGTGGCCGACGAGGGATCCTTTCCACTATTGTATTGGATAAATTAGTTGAGCTCATGAACCTAGACTTGTTGTTGGGAAGATGTTATGAGAGTTAGTATGTATATACTTACGTGATCACGGAACTTGTTCCAAGAAACTGTAACAAGGTTTGAAGCATGTGTAATATCCAATAAGCCGTCGTAATCATCCTTACCACTAGCTATTATGTCAGCTTATGATGGGTTCTTGGATTGGGTTGAAGAAAAAGAGGGGGGGTTGAAGTTACCCGACTAATCCCAAGCTATAGAACTCGTTATGATCAATCCAGACATTGGTCGCCCCGTCGAGAGAAACGGCATCGCCTTTCTTTGCCGGGCTAAATTTAAGGTTGCGGACAATGACATTGTTCGCATCCTTGATTCTGATACCACCATCTACAATACCAGAGTTGGATCCTACACCTAGGAGAGAGGTTCCGCTGATGAGGTCAACTACACCGCATCCGCTGAGGAGGCCGCTGACTTTAATAACACCGCCGTTCTTAGCAGCAGCCGTTAAAGCGGAGCAGGATGTCACAGTTGTTCCACCGGAAGTACCAGCGCCACTGGCACTAGCACCGAAACCGGCGAGTTGGTTGACAGGGGCGCATCCGGTTCCTGTCCCGCCGCTCGCGGTTGTAGTTGCTGTACGGGTAGTGGTAGTGGTGGCGGCAGTTGTGGCCCGCGTAGTGGTAACGAGGGTAGTAGTAGGATTAGAGCCACCGGTGTATGCGCAAGAGCACTCAGCAGAAATCATACTAGGCTTGTTTGAACAATTGGTGGCCCAGGAAGGTAGTCCGGTCGTGGCAGTGACTACGGTTTGAGTGAATGTAGCGCAGAAGGGGGAGGCAGTTGCGACTTGTGACTTAATGAAGCTTGCGCAGCTATTGGTATCTGCGTTCAAGCAGCCCAAAACCGTTGGCACCAGTGCCAAAAGGAAGATCTGTTCCTTGTGCATTTTGCTATAGGTCCGAAGGTTACCGGTATATTGAGATCTTGACGTTTGGGTTTTGGATAGATAGCCCTATAAGCCTCCTGGTTGTTGCTTCTCAGACTAGCTGACTGCTTTGGTTGATTTAATGCTGCTTTGGAGGTCCGTGAAGACCTCTTTATATATTGAGGAATTCGAGGATCTTGTAGTTAGAACGTAAGGCAATTTTTCCCGGGCCCACATGTTTAAGAGAGCATCCCGGAAATTATAATTCGAGGATCTTATTTCGCCGTTTTACTTGACTCCCAGAGTAAGATAACATCGTCTGTTTTAGGTTTACAAGTTACCATAGAATTTGTGGGTTCGCTACTAGACATAGTTAATCGGAGACAAATTCCCCCCTCGACCCTGGCTGGGCGTTCTTGGGGGAGGGCTTACGTAGTTTACCTTAATTGAATAAAGGCATGCAAGGCACCACGCGGAATTTGCGAATTACTCTAAAGCCGATCCTAAAGATTCGAATATTGCATGCATGCATACGAGTGCATCTGCGTCTGTATTGCCTGGGGTGAGCCCAGTAGACGGACAAATAAATAACATTTTGCGATACATCGAAGACTCAAATTTCCCGGGCTAGGGTTCTATTCGTAGAAATAATTCTCTTTTCTTAATAAATTTTTTAGAATTGTCCTTGGGGATCAGATGTATGCTATGGTTTTGTGAGGATTTCACTTGGCACAAATGTGCGGGGCCTAGGGGTAGAAGGGCGTTTCATGATACAACTCGCCTGCTTCAGGAACTAACAGTATTCTGGTGGATAGCGATATTCTTTTGTAAATTATACGTATATACAGAGTTGTCGTATCTCAACGTCTTCACTATTACTTGTTAACTATAATATCATGTTCCTGTAAGATGGCACCTTGCATGCCAAAGCCCTTCGGTGCCTAGGCCAAACAAGCTTTTCATCTTATAATCCCGACTTGAACCTCGGGAACTAGTAACTGGCCACATATAACCCCACCATTTCCCCGCAAACCTATTAGGTCAGGTGCAAATTCATGCGTAGGCGTATGGAAGAATCTTAAAACTCTAGCATCCGACTAAGGAAAAATATTCGCCATGGCTAAACCCGTAGTGTAGGGAATAGTGAAGTAAGAATTGACCTAAAACAGACTGGATGGTTGTTTTAGGTATTAGACGGGACCGCGGCCCGATGCATTGACATAAACTCAATCCGACAACCTTGGCAGTTTTGAAAAGTGATGATCAATTGACATCGGACGGATATTCACATCTAGTGCGTAGCGAAATCTGACAAGTCAACTTGTGGATAGGACAGCTCAAGGGTGTCGATTGGCGGACCGAATGCTATTGTATTATTCGGTGACCAGATTTTCAAACCCAGGTCTGCAGGAGCCTGTTCAGGTGGAATAGCCTCCCAGTCCTCTCGTGGGACGTAAATCCTCGAAGCTTTCCAGGAGGGCCGGAGCCGAAACGCCAAGCGAGTGCCGGCAGCCGTACTGCGGGGTCAAGGTCATGGGCACTTTGTAAATTAGATTTTCCATGAATATTCGAGCCTGTGACACAGGATTCTTCTGCACACCCGATTTCCAGTCCGTGCGGGAGGTTAACCTAATTCTTCCGTTTTCTGTGTTGCCTGTTGGAAATGACGACCGCGGCAGGTAAGTTCTTTCAGGGGCCGATATATGCTACAGAGTACTACCGATATTGAGAGACAGCGGGTACCTAGGCTTCGCTGTTCTGGATTGCTAGGTTTGCTATGGAATCGGAAGTTGACGAAGCATAGACCACATACCATCCGCAAGTTTAGGCGTACTTCAGGAATAGTCTACCAATACATATTGTATTAGGCACATGCACTCAGCTCCACTGTGTTATTTGTTGGATTTTAGGATCCTAGCTAGGATCCAGATTAAGTCTACTGCGGGTACCAAAGGCACCACCAATGACGCACCTGAGCGCGAGCCCGTAGACCTACACAGACCTCTATCCTAACACTCAGAAACCAGTCTCGGAACCGAACTGTAGTTGCGCGGCGTACAATCACGAAAAATACCGTAGAAACTGCTCAACATTTTCATTTAACACCTTTTCCGCTAGAGCTGTCAGGTTCCGAATTTCTCGAGCCTGAGGGGTCGATGGGAATTACGCGGACCTCGCGATGTTTTTCTGCTCCCGTGAGAAGGATTCAGCACAACTATTTTTCGACATGCTGTTTCAGAAAATTGTCTGTACCGACATGAAAGAGGTAATTTAAAATGCTTTTTTTGTTTTTTGTCTTTTTTTTTTTTTAAAAAAAAAAAGAAAAAAAAGAAAAGAAAAAAGAGCCCTCTTGCGGGCCCATGGTCCGGTCCTAGAATCTTGCGTCCAACGTATAATGGTGGCTAACAGCCCTAGGCACTCCTTTGGCCGCAGGTCTTGACCGACCCCAATCATTCAAAAGATATAGCGCCTGTGAGAAGACGGGTTATAATGGAGGTCGTGCAATACCTGCTACGCCCCGAAGATTCTTCTATCGTGGTTGGAAAGTAAGCCAATTCTATACTTAGGGGTGCGTATACTCAGGCGGGATACCGATACTAATACTCCATATTAGCATAAATGTCAAACCCAAGGATGACATCCAAAATTTGTCGCTTGCCTCACTACCTGTGGAAATATTCCTCATTATTTTAGAGCATCTTGACAATTTCAGTGCTTTGTCGTTGGCTTTAACGAGCCGAGCATTTTATAACGCATCATTGGATCGAGTGCAAAATATACTTTGTCCTCTAGCTGAACTTGGACGCTGGGCTGGAAAGCCATTAGTCCGAGCTGGTAAGCGTTCTAGCAGCCTCCATGGTACTTATGACAGCCATAGGAAATGTTTTAGTGACATACCCGAGTTCTAGGAATTGTTGTTGATCTCGAAGAAGGGTTTTCAAGCGGTAGGACTGAAATTGACGAAGCCGGTGGCACCTACCTCATGAATGTGCTTGAATCGAAAATGATCGGGTTAAGGGAGCGTGGATACTATACCATTTACGACTCCGATGATCCCGGGAAATTGGCTATACTTCGCTCTGTCGCAGCTGACAATCATATACCGCCGGTGATACGGCGGTATGCATCTGCTATACTAGGTAATACTGAATATGAGAATATGTTTCAAGAAGGAAGAGAGTATATTATCAGAAACCTAGACAAGATGGAATACGTGCCCTTCCCAACAGGAAGGCTGGAGAGAACTATTACACGACCGAGAGGTGTCTATGACGATACTTTAGTCAAGACACCTCATGTGGCAGAAAGAGTGATAGACGCGATTACTTGGTCACCAACGATGAAAGCTGGTGCATGCGGACTAGAGAAAGGTGCTTGGGTTGGGAACCGGATTGATATTGTTTTGGATAATGAGGGAGTACGAGATGGGTGGAAGAAGCTTTAAAAAAAAAAACCCCCCTTGTCTAATGGATCATGTTCTTTCATTTCATTGAGTTGCTATTTGGAGACGTGTATTCCTAATGAATTCTAGTACCCAGGCCTCAAAGGCTATGGCACTTCAACCACGATCGCCCACAAGTCATGATAGTTGTATACAAATCGTAACATAGCGACTGAGCATACCTTCAACAAGCCTCTTCGAAAGCAATGGTTCCCTGCTCGTTGGGAAGTAACTATGTACATGATTGGCTTTTAAAAAAGCGAATAATGACCAGAGAAGAGGCACCCGGCCGGGAAGACATTGGATTAAAGTAGCTAACAAATCGAGCTCGAGTGTGCCTGTGTCTTGTCTCCTCGGATCCCTGCCCCCAGCACGTACTTTTTGAATTCTAGGTCGGAACGTGGTTTGGTTTAATGTGGATTTTCAAATCCCTCCCTTCGCATCCAGGGCATCCAGCAAAAACTGGCATGAAAATTTTAGTGATGATTGGCCCAGCAGATCCCTTACCTTCACACCTTGCCGGGCCCTTGTCAATGTATGGGCAGCGGCACATCGTCCCATTCCCACCATACTTTTCTTTTCCCTTCACCAACTTCAGGAAATGTTGCCCTCGGTTTCCATGGAGAGATCGGCGTTTGCAACCTTCATAGAAAATGTTGTAAATGTGCGTATGGGCGGGTGGTTCGGTGACTTCCTTTGGCCAACTCCCTGGAAGCTCTAGTTCGTCGATTTCGATATCGCGATATTTTTCAAGCCCGCAACCATTCTTCTTTTTCGTCCAGCACGTGTCGCAAACAGGCTCTTTCTCGTCACCGGGGTGAAACATGATTCTGACTTGTCCTGAAAGTAGTCTTTCGTCAAGACCCTCAATCCCTTCACATTGCCGCTTATCTTTGTTTTGTTTGATGCCGATGACGTGGACCGGATTCTCGGTGCAGTTGACGGACACATGCATTGAGGTAAACCAATCCTTTTCGGGGTCAAATGGCTCGATATTCTGGGGTGTCATTCCGATCCCGCTATGGCAGCTAGTTTGAAGGGCCGCCTGAGATCGTTTCTCCGGAATTTTGGATGATTTGGCTTCGCCACTTGGCTGGGATGGTAGCTTGGACGATTCGCCTGGCTTTGCTTGAAGGCTTGATTTGGCCGCATTCCTGAATCGATGCCATTGAAAGGAATCGGTAGAGCGTCGAGCCGATTGGGTAAACTTCTTTAGGTCCCCACTGGAAACCTTGGATCTAGGCATTGGGGGGTTTGTGGCTGGAGTTTTTCGTTTCGAAGGCTTTTCTGGTGATTCCGCAAAGCTTACGGATTTTCTTTTCTTGGAAGGGGCCTCTAGGCTTGAACCGAGGGCCGCGCTTTCCGTTGGAGGCCTTTTGATGATGGATTTGACAGACTTCATGATGCTGAAGAGCGGAGTAAATGCTAGAGACGCGATGGGATCAAATGGAGGTTTCTGATCTTCTTGTGGATAGTTGCTGAGGGTGGTTTGATGATGGGGGTGCAGGTTGTTGGTGGGCGATTGAAAAGGTATGTTGATGAAGTTTTGAGGTGGGTGGATTGATGAAGGGTGTTGCTGTATACCCGTGATGGGAGTATAGCAGGTGGCGAACCCTCTTACTGCTCTAGACACATTCTCCTTCCAGGTTCTCTCTATCAGGCTTCCCAGCACTTTCTAGACAAACGGTTTCTTTCCTCGACTGCCATAGCCCCTTCCAATATTGGCTAGACACCCAGGAGGTACTCACGAGGGAACGTTATTATGGAGTCGAGGCCTTTAGCTCCCCTCCTCTCGCAGTTTAAGTAGGTCCTCTCCCTCTAGTTTATAATAAATCATACTGAAGGCCAGCCTCAGCCTTATGGTAGCAGCTGTGATGGAGGATAAACAGATGCTTCTGAATTTGATAGGTATCTACATATAGAATGCGCAACTCGGAACATGGAGAAACCCCATATAGAAAATACGCCAAACACACTATGGTAATAGTATTTCTATCAGGGTATGAATGTATACAAATCACATAACCGTTAGGATATGCAATGGATTGTGTTTCTCACTGCCTTATGATTGTGGTCCATAAGTGGTTCCGAAGTCTCCTAATTTAATGTTCGAGAAGACGACGGAGGGTTTGAAGTTCGCCGTGATGTACTGAGGAGTAGATTCCACCTCAGTGTTACATGGGCCTCGTCGAAGTGATTCCGGGTCTCCAGGATTCTTGCCCTATATTTTCAAGCAGCTTCTTGTCAGCAATCATTTTTATTTATCAAATGTAGGACACCACCCAGGGGGCACTTACATCCAACCACCACATGTAGCTACCATTGTCCCACCATAATGACATAGCAAGAACCATACCACGTTCCATTGCCTCTCCCATAACTTTGCTGCCTCCTCTCAATTCATTAGTCCCAGACCCGCCGAGGACGTCAACCTCCTTCTCGCAGTAATCGTCGCTAATAGAGTCGTAGTTCAACAAGCCGGTTATGTTTGCTGCAGCATTAGCAATAACAACACCATCTTGGACGTATAACCTTCTGATTTCTACTAGTTCGCCCCGGTCCTCTCCATTATCCGTAATAAATTGGGTAACGACGGTCATCTTCTTGGTTGTATCGATTGTGAACTCGGAGCCGCGGCCATAGAAGTTCTTAACGCCGAGACGGTAAGAATTGAAATCACAGCCATCCATATCACAGATTCCATCTTTGCGATCACTACCAGCCCCACAATCCTTTCCAGTGCACTTGACCAAACCACGTGTAGCACATGGGTGGGGAGTAAAGGCAGTGGCACGAGAATTCGCCTCCCAGATGTCCATCTCCTGGCAACAGGCTCCGTACTTGTAGTCAAAGTTGGCCTTAAAGACTTGTTAGATCTTGGATTTCGATGTTGGTGTCCTTGATGCACTTACTTTGCCATTAATGAAGTTCTGTTTTGGGCACTGGGCATCACAGTAGCCGGTACCGTACGTTGCTCCAGCAGTATTACTCTTGTCGTTACGTTCACCTGACGCGGACATTTCGGAGAAGTACTATCATTCCAGTTAGTCTTTCTCAGGACAAAGAAGCATCGATTAGATGGTACGAACAAGCGCTCCATTTGTACCACAAGGCAAGTTAGAAACATCGACATCGTATGTGAATTCTTTATTCAGCATACGGAACTTGTAGTAAGTGTAACCATCCTCCTTGAGAAGATAAACTCGGGGCGATGCTAAGCCGCCCGAAGGGTTGAAAAGTTGAAGGGTTAGAGAGTCTCCGGATGTGCTGATACCATAGCTGGCGTAATTGACACCTTCGGCTTCACAGTTGGCTGCACATTCGTCTGCTTTCTTGCATGTTGCGGGGTTGAAAACGCCGTTGTTGACACATGGGTCGTAGCTAATTCGTCGTCAGCGACGTCATATATGGATCATTTGCGTTGTGCATTGTTGTAATTTTCATAGGGGTAGAGACCCGGCCTCGAGTCTGCCAGCCTCGAGACCTGTGCTAAGACGCCTGAATTTTCGGCGCCTATAGCATTAATAACGTGAGATATGGTGTTCTACTTACCCTCCTTTCACATGGTGCCATCTGTATTGCGAATCCAAGACGACCTTTGTGTTAATGGTTTTGCAACCGCGGCGGGTTGCGCATGTTTGGATAGGCAGAAGTGGGTGAACTTCTGGTGTGAGACTACCAGGAATCTGGGCGAGCGCTGGGGATGCCGCCAAAATGGCGAGAATAATTCGGTGCATTGCTAGATTGCTAGACGGGTATTTGGTATGTAGTTCACCGTTTGATAGCCTGAGTCTGCGCTCTGCTTTCTCGACTCACTCCATAGTATACCGAGTGGGTAAGGGAGCGCTAGGGTTTAAATACGTCTTCAGATACATAATATTGCTCTGGCCTTCCGTGTTAACTTCTAGATGAGTGGGAGTACGTATCAACCAATTATCAACCTGCCAACGTGGGTCATCGGCATCTGTGGGCGATTCCCGTCGAAAATGTGGGATACGCATTGGTCCGGACGCAACCCTGCATTCGTAAAAGAAATATTCGATCCATGACTATCCACATGGGCCTAGTAAGCCAGGTTCATTTTATAACACCCGGGATCTTTATTGAAGACGATCCAGTCAGCTGGGAACTATGTCGCATTAATCCGGCGACAAGCAACCAACGCATACCGAAGAAATTATAGTGTGGTAATTCTGGGATTGTTCTAGCGTCAATACCACAATTGCTAGGATAATTTATCCGTTCAGGAAAATTTGCGAAGCGATTCGTCGCTATTGGTGAAAGTTTTAGCCCGAATTTCGAGGCTATTATCGGGTTGATAGTTGCATTTTGGGGTTTTGCATCCTGTCGAAGCCTTCGCGAATCGACTTGGGCGTGTGCTAAGCTGGGGAATTTATTATTATCCTCGTAGGATTAGAATATTATATATATGTAAACCAAAAATCGGATGATGAGGGCCAAATTGTTCAAATGTGGACGTAACCGTCATATAATATAAGCTAAGGATATCAATATGACGGACTCCAGCAATTTTTGAGGTTAAGATAATGGAATCGAATTATAGGTACGGCAGTAATCCGACCCAAACGTTGAGGTTATGCACCCACCACATGTACCATGTTCGTAGGTGCACTATCAAAATGATTTAATATGCAATTTATAGAGTAGTATCACTCGTGGCGCTGCCACCCTTGCAACTTTTATCATTGAGCCTTTTCGCAACCTTTCAGCTTCCAGGATATTTTGTGACATCCTTGAACACTGACTGGAAAGCATTGGTTTTTGAGATCGTATTTCTGGGTACTCGGCCCATATCTCCGCTATGGAGAATAACCACATGGGTACCTGTTAGAGTAATTGAGACAAGCTTTAATCAAAGATCAATTACAAAGAACGATGTTTTCACTCGGGACCTCGGCATCGATGCGTCTGTCAAGAATAGAACTAGATCGAAACTCGATCGATCGCGACCCTGACGTAATATAACCTACTAGTATTTTGCGGGGTGACGAAACTTTGAAATTTCAATTTCATATGGAGTAATCAGGCTTAACTGCCTAAATTCTCGCATATCGTCCTGTTAAAGAGTTCCCCAGCAGCTTTTTTCTTTCAAAATTTTAAAGGAGCTAACGTTATCCTAAAATACCAACGCTGATGCGAAATGTTCCAGGCAACACCAAACAAAACCAGAGCTTCTAACGAGGATGGGCTTAACCGAAAACTCGTGCTGCAGTTCTGGGCTAGTCCAATGGTTTGAAATTGCAAAATAACCCAATACGGGAAGGTACTACCGCCTTGGGAAGGAACACAATCTATGGACTAAGCTGAAGAGGTATAGTTTCCTACATCAAATGCCACACAAGGTTTTGAGTGGCTGAAACCACCTAGGGATTCGTGCTCCGTGTATTGCTGGACGACAAATTGCTGTGCCTCATGTTCCGATAGCGCCAGCACCAGTTCGTGTGAGGCTATCGTTTTGATGTACCTTGCAGGGGATGGTTCATAGTGTCTTGATGAACACTAGAACGACAACCGTTAGCCTTGAAACTGGCAAAAGCATGTAATTTCACACAGTTTACATCATGACGTTTGGAACATTCGGTGACGGAAGTACTTGGCGGGGTCTCACAAAGGGACCGACTCCCAGCGACTCAATATATATATCATTGAAGACTGCAGCTGACTTCCTGTCTCTCGTCTTGCACCAACATCTCTATCAACCCAAGCACTTCGCATTTCTATTCAACGGATACACTTCTCCTGCGGCTGGACCGTTATATTCATTCCTTTCATTCGTTTTCCTTTACTACTTTCTTTTCTTTTTTTAATTAATTCCTCGGCCAGCAATTGACTTGTGCTTCTCTCTTTTGGACTTGATTTTTTTCCCTTTTCAGCCCAAAACCACCAATAAATCAAAATGCGTGTCTCTACCTTCTTGGGAGCCTTCGCTCTTGCCGCTGCCGTCAACGGGTACCCCTTGGTTCCGGCCGATGTCGCCGGCTCTCACCTCGTCGCACGTCAACCTCAGCTTGAAAATCTTAGTAATCTCGTTACGGGTATTGCAGGTGGCTTGACTGGGTTCCTCAATGCTTTCAACCAAATCAAATCCGCCTTCGGTGGAGTCACCCAGCCCGCGGTTCCTCAAGCCCCGGCATCTCCTCAGGCCCCCGCAACCCCTCAGCTACCAACTACACCACAGCTGCCTCCACAAACATTCCCCATCGTTAACACGCCTACTACCGGTACCGTCGGCACCAGCCCAATTGGTATCCAGGGCCCACCTGGCACTGTTTAGATTAAGCACTATACATAAAAATGGCTACACATGAAGGGAGGGGCCACCAAGACGATTCTTGGTATCTCGAAATACGCAATAGATATACCCAACTGCAAGCTAGGAGGGGAAGAAGAAAACATAAAAGAACACCCGAGTGCCGGGCATGATAATACTCTGTCTTTTGAGAGAAGAATGTCGTTTAATGAGCTATGTATTTTTGTGTCGCTTTGTATAATATCGTATTATCCATACCTTTGATTTTTAATTGCAGGCTCGTTTTTATTTCCATAGCATTGGTGCATGGTGGCGTTAAATTGATATATTATCTATAAAAATACCTACTACACTGAATAAATTGACTTTTAAACCAATCGAATATATACGTGAACACGTGAAACTCTCAAGATAGCTACGATTCGGATAGGCTCAAGCACTGTTCTTTCATCGTCCAGTAATGTAATAGCATAGCACGAAACAGAATCGAGGAGTAGACCAAGAGTTTGCGCCAATAGACTAATTAGTCAGGCCTGTCGATAACGTTAGCTATGACCAGGGCAGCTGCAATATTTTACATAAGGGTGCGTGGAGACTTTATAGGTGACTCAAGCCGGGTCGGGGTAATATTAATCCTATTAATCGAGCATATGTTACTATATATTTATTAATATCATGAGATGGGTTGGCCGCTCGGTCGAAAGAGTTTTATGTCAGCATAGGATGGGTTGGATGACAAAGCGACCACTAGTTAGAAAAACATTAGCACGCTGCTATGTAAATTTGTGGACTAATCTATCACCGGTTTAGGGGCTAGTGAAGTTATGTAATTACTGCCTGAATAGAAAAAGCATGGCGGGGTCGCGATTGCATGTAAACGATTGCTTTCACATGTAGATCTAGCTGGCTAAGCTTCGCTGAGTATACTAGTAATATAATTCATAGTGATAATAATAATAGTTTTAAAAATTTTAAGGACTGGGGCCCCCTCGATTAAAACTCAGTTTGCATGGTTATAAATTCTATCATAGAAATATCTAGATATGATATATGTGGTCGTTATATGAAGTATCGTACTGGGCGCCGCGAGCATGCGGTGTTGTTTTTTGCGGGAGTTTTGGGACGGCAGAGCCGGTAGGTAGGGGTGTGACAGACCAATAACAGGGATCATTTGAAGCGAAAATATTCCGCATTGGGCACAAAACAACGGATGTCGGTCTCGATCTATTGCGAGACGGCAAACCCGCGAATTCGTCGAATCATGTACGGGGTCCTCCAGAGCTAGAAATAAGCACTACGTTCAAAGCTTAATTTACTTGCTTCTAGCTAGGTTCTTAGACCTTAGCTTAGTGAATCCGTGAATACTAATCCTCCGTAAAAAAACCCCCCACCGTCGAACAAAAGCATGTTGAGCACGCTCCTGCGGTTTACTGGACGCTGGGCTTCTGGGTCTTTCGAGAAATCATTATGTCGCAGTCCCGATCTGACGGAGTAAGCTGATACCATGACGATTCTCGGTTCTTGGATATTCTAAGGCAGTCCATACCAAGTACCGGAATCGAACCAGGCACTTGTTTTCGCGCTTGGATTCGAAGCTAGTCGAGTTTCCCACAATTGCTTGTCTACATGCACATATTGAATGGCTCCGGGAATAAAATGATCTTAAGACCGTGTTATCATGATATCAGAATAAGACTCCAACGTCACTTTGCAGGTAGATGGTGTCAAGCACTTCGGGAAATATTACCTCTCAACCTAAGGCTGGGAAGAAGAAACGTGAAATCCCATGTTATTTCGCACACCTGATTCGTTCTCGCCCTAAAGTTTCTCCGAATATGGGTCCTGATTACCTAACCCCTAAAACCATTAAGCCCGTGCAGTTCGATTCACCTGCAGGAGACGGCCTTCGGAGATCAAATCAATAACGAACTTTCCCAAACCGATTGGGCACAACAGTCGAAAACAAATTAGCCTTAGAAAATACCCAAATACCGACTTACAGATTTTAGCCAATGACTCAAGCTTTCGGTCTTTTAAGTTCCTCCTTGTGTAGCAGGGTCGTTTTTCCTAACTCGAGGACTCTCGCCTATTACTCAGCACCAAAACACATGGGCTTTGTAATCATGCTGTTTCGACTTTCCAACATGCAACACCATCCCGTCTGGCCAATAAAGTTTACAGATGGTTTTCATTTTTACTTTTGTGATCACTGCGCACACAAGCAAGCGGATGGTGGCGGGTTTAATTAAACCATGGCGGCAGTTATACGTTATCAGTAAGCTAGAATTGGAAAAACGTGTCCTAGCACATTCGTCAGCAAGACCAACCCGATATTGGAAATCTGGTCCTACATGCTCTACCAGTCCTACCGATACAATACGTGCGGATAGGTTTGATGGAAACAAAGCCAGAGACTCTGTATTTAAGGGCGCTGGTTGTCGATGTAATTTTCTTAATTTTTACTTTAAATCCATTGTAATACAGACTCCCCTATCCGACTAAATATCCCTAGCTATATATTATATTCTTATTATATCAGTTCCCCCGAATCAAACATTTTAGGTCCTCGAGAACTCTACTGCCTATTTACTTGACTATATATTTAGGGCTCTTCGAGTCTGTCCTACCACCGATCTAAATTACGAGGCTATAATTCAACAAACTGAATTCGACTCTTTCCGTTTACGAACTTTAAAGCATATTTATAGGAACAAGAGGAATATAGCCCATTTTTGGGTGCATTCTAAAGAAAATGTCTGCACCGGTTTCGCGACAAATATCGATCAATCCTTTACCAGAAAGTGACATGCCTGATGGGTCACGGCTTCAAGTCCCAAGGCATGAAAAGGATTCAACGTCGGAGAAAGATGTGTCTGGCACAGCAAGCCCATACAGTGGGAGTGAGTCCGGTCGGGATTTAGAAAAGGTTGCTGAGATCTCTGAAGACCCTGATCAAGTGCGATCAATTCACGGCGTGAAATGGTTTGTTGTCATCGCAGCTATATTTTCGACGGCATTTCTTTGTAAGTAACTTACATAACCTACCCCCATTGACAAGATTTATGAAGCTTAGTATAAACCACGGCTCTGAATTTATGTTTATTGTAACTAACAAACATGTTATAATACAGACGGGCTGGACAACACTGTTGTAGCAGATATTCAACCACAGGTTATCGATACATATGGGGATCTGACAAAACTCTCGTGGCTTGGATCTGGTTTCCCATTAGGTTCAATAGCGACATTGCTGGTTCTGTCTAAGATCTATGGTATATTTAATACCAAGTGGCTGTACATCGCGAGCATAGTCCTATTCCTGGGAGGAAGTGCTCTCTGCGGCGGCGCTCCAACAATCGAGGCTCTCATCGTGGTAGGTTTGGTAGAATCAGAATATATATATACATAGTGTAACGATGCTAATTTTTCGATTCTATAGGGTCGTGTAATTGCTGGAGCCGGTGGGCAAGGCATGTATCTCGGCCTATTGAACTTCCTTGCTACTCTCACAACGATCCGCGAACGGCCAGTATATAATGGGCTTGTAGGTCTGGTTTGGGGTCTAGGCACAGTTCTGGGGCCTGTAGTTGGTGGCGGTTTCGCCAGCTCAAGTGCAACGTGGCGATGGGCCTTTTATATCAATCTTGTTTTGATTGGAGCCTTCACTCCAGTTTATATCTGGATTTTGCCCTCTGTACAACCCGACGAAACGACCCCCGCTAAGGAAAAACTCAAGCAACTCGACTATCTCGGTGCGCTCCTGAGCGCTGGTATGTGGAGCACCTTCGTTATGGCTTTCACTTTTGGCGGTGCACAGTGGGCGTGGGATGATGGCCGCACAATAACTATGTTCGTCGTCTTCGGTGTTCTCTTGATCGCCTTCGTTCTTCAACAATATTTTACCATTTTCACCACCCCAGAGAACCGAGTTTTTCCGGGTCAATTTCTCCGCCGCCGCTCCTTCGTTCTTCTTTACATCCTGACATCTACGCCAGCCGCTGGTGTTTTCGTACCAGCCTATTTCATACCACTATACTTTCAATTCTCGAAGGGTGACAGTGCTATTGATGCGGCAGTACGATTACTCCCATTTGTCGTTCTCCTCGTCACGTTTGTGATGCTCAACGGTTTCCTTATGCCTGTTTTCGGGTACTACATGCCATGGTATGTCTGGGCTGGTGTTTTCATGCTCATTGGCGGTAGCCTCATGCACACAATTACCCCGGATACATCTACAGCAGCTGTCTACGGTTACTCGATTCTTGTCGCAGTGGGTGCTGGCGCTGCCTCTCAGGTTGCGTACTCAGTCGCCCCCGCTAAAGTCCAGCCACATGATGTCCCTTCTGCAATTGGTTTCATGAACCATGCCCAGATCGGAACCATTGTCATTTCTCTCACGATCTCGGGGACTATCTTCCAGAATGTTGCTTTCACATATCTTAAGGATGCTCTAAAGCAATACAACTTCCCTGAGGATGCTATTCGCGGGGCGATTGCGGGTACTCGTAGCCAGCTGTTTGGTGAATTGACTGAAGAGGCAAGAGCAAGCGCTATTGATGCTATCGTGCGGGCGATGGGTCAAGTTTACATTCTTGTCATTACGGCCGGTGCTGTGACCCTTGTCACTTCCGTCTTCTTGAAAAGAGAGAAGCTATTTATGACAGCTGCGGCTGCTGCATAAGAATTTCAGTTTGACTAAAGTATCAGGTTAGAACTCACTCTCAACTATAGGGTGGAAGTAATTGGAGGAGTAGATATCTTTTGTTGGCATATAGACGCTTGGGCAATTTTGCTTTGATATAATGTATAGTATATATTGCGCTTTGTTTTTATTTTTTAAGAATCTTTTTAATGGTTATGCAAACATGATATGTATGGTAATATAATTTTGTAAATGTCTCTTGATGCAACCCTACTTGTTTAAATTGGTCCCGATTGGCATTAAGCTGAGTAGTAACCTAATTTTACGTGTGAAATTAGACACAGTAAAAAGTATTTTTGCGCTTAGAGATGGCATCGGGCGGTTCAAGACTTCCGCATGAACTTAGAGACAATGAAAACTTGAAGACTGATTGGGACGATCGCACGATGCATCGATGGCTAAAAATAATACAAATGCAAATGTACTAAATAGGAGCACTTAAAGATAACAAATAGGTAGATTAACCCATAAAACTGAGCTACGGACTTCCACCACATATACCATTGAAACCCCTCCATTACATAAAAATCTGGCACAAGAGAAAACCTCAGAGCTTAGACTCAAATTTTCAGCGCAACTATCATCTAGCCCAATAAATAGTCGTTGAACCCTCAAATAACCACCGTTAGAAGACTAATAGACTTTCCCATGCGAAAGGGCTACTATTTATGATATTCCGATATGTCGCTCAATCGACAGTAAAAAGGGATAATTTATTGTCTGGATGGCAGACCTTAGTCGTTAGGTACTGCGATATTATCAAAGAAATATTTAAGAACCCGTCTTATCATCAAGTAACGGGGATACAAGGGGTGTGGTTGGGAAGGGGGGTAAAAACATACAGCAGAGCTAGTTCAAGATCGCCATGGATTCTTGCTTTCAGAGTAACCTCAACGTCCAAGTTGAGATCAAGCCTCAATCTCAATGTATCTTTCTTTGAACCGCCTTCACCGCCGGTTAAACCTTTTGCAATACCGCTAACTGCACCGGTAGCGCCATTCAACGTGTCCGAAACCTGGCCGGTGACTTGACCGACTTGGTTTCCGAGCTCTCCCACAGGTTGCAGGGCTTGGCTTTGACGGCCTCTATTTCGGCGCGGGCCTCGCCTTCTTGATCGCGAGCGCTGGCGAACTTCTTCTTCGCTGTAATCCTCGTCTTCGGACGGGACAGTTGCGGTGTTATTCTTTTCCGGGTCCATTTTTCGCCTTTGACTTTAGGTTTGGTATGAGATATTGTATATCGTTGGCGCGGTGGTGTATTCTAGAATTATTTTTCAGAAATATAGAATTTAGTTCTTCTTCGGTGGTGCCACTGAAAGGTAGAAACTCAGAAAATTTGAAACTATTGATCGAAAGAAATTATGTATATAAGTGGCTGGAAAAAACCAGTATTATTTGGAGTCCCAAAACTTAACCGTGCCTTTGAGATAAAGCCGTTCATGACGAATGTAGGTTGACCAGACGTCATTTACCTCCTTCCAAATGACTAGGTGTTACATCGGACAGACACATTAATTACGTGACGTCTAGATCCATAAATATGAAATATCCAAGGCTGGTGCATATACCCATGGCAGATGTTTATCCATGGAGATCGTCGATCATATCACAGAGAGAGGTACCATGCGTACTTCATCACGCGGGTTAGTATAGGGGAGAGGCGGTTTTAAAAAATGGACTTTAGACACCCATGCACTGCGCCCGGGTTCCATTCAAGTTGATGCATATTCTACGTCAGAACCTGAAGATCTAGGGGTATATCTGTTTTCCATAGCCTATATCCGACAAGGGTGTTGACGTTTTTGGTGTGTCGCTTATTCTTGCTTGTTTTTGATTTCATCTAATAGGTCGCCCCATTAGGAGACCGGGGGGCCTGGAAGACCTCATGGGGATGCAGTGCAATGATATCACCATGGGCTTGTTTGTATGATTTTCGCTGTTCGGCGCTAGAAAATTCTGTTCTTAAAATATTTTCTAGCTATTGTGGACTATTTCGCCTCTCTTGTACCATATTTCAAACAAAAAAAAAACATTCAGAATTTTCTTACGATTGTCATCATTTGCAAGTTTGTGGCGCCAGATTCAGCGGGCCAGTTAGGATGGACACAATAGGGTTACTTGTGATATCCGCAATCCCAACAGTAATCGGCGTCACACAGGCTCTGAGATTCAAGGAAAAGGCAGATGAGGAAGCAAAGAAGGGGCCCAAGTGGTTCAATTTACTCTGTATCACAGCGGACGAAAGCGATCCGCTTTACGGTGCAAAGATAGTCCTCGTTGGTAAAAAGGTGGGTGGCTAAGCTAGCTGCCGAGCGCCTTTAGACCGTTTAGATCACTGACTTCTAAATCTAGCTTCTGATCGATGCTAACGAGACAACCGATGCTTTTGCATTTAAGGGTTTATTTCACGACTATATTGGCACAGAAATTCCGGGTCTAGTATCACATATTGGGACGGACCCTCCAGCACTTAATTGGATTTTTGTAGAGGATGAGGAAGTGAAGTATGGCACTGGGTCTGAGTCAAAAGGAGAAGGGAAAATAATAGGCCCTTGGAGTTATAAAGGGGGGATGCATTTACAGGAGAAGGCATCGTTTTATGCGGGTAGGGAAGTCGAGGATGGCAAATGGGAACTCAAGTATGGGCAAAATAATAAGGGAACGAAGGTTTTAATTGCAATGGCGACCATCGAGAATGAGGGATCTTAAAGCGCGAAATTTCCCTAACCGAGTATACCTATATTCAGTTTATTTCAGCAGTTCATTTTAAGAGTACATCTGGATCAGGTGATGAGAGTTAAGGTGTGGAATTATTATATTAGTCGCATTTTATACTTTTGATAACTAGGTCTTATGTGACTATACACGTTTTAAGCTAATTTGCGAGGGCCGTAATTCCGGATGAACGTACTAAAACAAGAGACTTTCGTACCATAACTACTAGAACTAATTTTACAGACTTATTTTACCGAATGAAAGCGCCTTCAACTAACGAAACCGACATGAAATTGGGGGAGAAGGCTTCCCGGAAATATAGAAATGCAAGAGAAAAACAATTGTAAATTGCAGTTTTAAAATAAAACTCTCCGGAAATACAAGAGACTTTGCCCTCTAGCGCTAGCCAAGAGTTTCCGAAAACATAATTCGCTCTATTTCTTCTTCCCACCGACTGAGTATCCCATAGCGTTAAGGAGTTTGTCGATACGGAGACCTTGGAGGACTTGGGTGAGAGCGCCACCGAGACCAAGTGCATTCAAAATGTTCGCAAGTAGGTTCAAGACTCCAGCAACAAGCAGACCGACTGCCCCGAGGATCTGGAGGAGTGGCTCTGATAGCATACTAAAAAGAGGACCAAGCTCACTCTTGGCTTTCGGCATTCCTTCGATTGCCTTACGGCCCTTGTCAATTGTAGCTTGGACGCGAGTACTCAACTCCTTACATCCGTCGATAACCATTTTTTCGTCTACAGTGCCCTCAGCATCTTCAACGTGTCGTTTGGCAAGGCGCTCGAATTTATTGTCCGGGTCAAGGGCTTTGATTTGGTCCAAGGTAGATTGCATAACGGCGTGGGCATTCTCAATGAGGGGTTTCATTTTGCTGACAAAAGCGTCCTCGTCCAGTTCACTGTTTTCCTTCTTCTTCTCAGCCTCATCGATCGTCTGGTCGATCATGTCAAGTAGAGGCTTGACTTTGTCGAGTCCCTTGTCGACAATTTGCGCCATGCGCCTCATAACTTTTGCGCGCTCTTCCTCATCAGCAGCCTGTTGTTTTTCTTCCTCAGTAAGCTCTTTCGATGCTCCATCCTTGAGCCCACTCTTTATTTCAGTAGGCTCGGTGTTTTCCTTAGCACCGAAGTCTGAGGGGGCTTTCGATGACAATGCTTGAGGCTCGACCACATTGAGCTGCTCACCTCCAGGTGATTGAAGGGGCTCATTACCGATGGCACTCATGTTGTCAGGTGATGCTAATCCGGAACTGGATTCGTACAAAGATCTAGATTGCCGAGGCGTAGATATGTTTGTGGAAATATCCAGGTGTCTGTTTTCAATTGGGGGCGATGATGGTGCGGATAGAAAAAAACTAGCAAGTGATGTTTCGTCTGAGTGGCTAGAAGGTGTTACTGATCTCTCAAATCTAGTTGGAAGTAGTTCTGATGCGAATAATCTTATTCCTCTGAACATAGTGCCGTCGGGGGGCACTCTTATAGACAATATCAAGGGGGAGAGTAGGCTGTATCGTCGCTTAGGCGCAATTTTCTACGAGGCTTCCTATGGAAAAATTTTGATATAGTATGGCATTTTGTATAAGCATTTTGATCATGATTTCTTTTACTTTTGACCAAGTTCATCATTAATACATCATGGTATGATGTACAGGGAAATGCTATATTGGGTGGCGTAAGAATTAGAACGTCTGTGGCGCGCGAATCGGTGGCGGCCTTCATGCCGTAAGTCCGGAATCCAGGGGGTAGTGCCATAATTTATCAGCTGGCAATGCGTCTTCAATGCTCGACTCAATATTTGAACGTTTCAACATCGAAGTTTATGTCTGTGTGACGTGTAACCGACGTTATATTATCTGTCAAAGACCAGGAGCATGTGGCGACCCTTACATTTAACATTGCGACTTATTCCAAGCGGAAATGCGAGTTCGATGGATATCAACTATCCATGTCACTCAGTTTAGTCTCGCGGTACCGGTACTTGACCTGAGAGATCTTCCGAAACGTCCAAATGACCAAGCTTTCCTGATAAAAATCCTGATGCACATGCACACGTCCACAGCCTGGCAGTTTCCGTAATCCTAGCCATGATTAATAAGCCGGCGATCCACATCTACATGCATCCAAGTACCCTAATATAATATAGGAGCCACAGCCACGGAATATTCCCTCCATGTTCCGTATGATGAGCACATGCATGTTTCGGTAGGTGCCAGGTTGCATTGCCAGTCGTTGCAATTCAAGTCTCTGTTGTTGCATTTTGCGCAAGGAAAGTTTAAGCGACTGTGGGTCGCGAGGTAATAAGATCAGTGGGCCCGCGCGTCATATCTGCACATCCAAACGACACAACCCATGCAGAACGGCCGCCCGCACGTCATCACGACAGTTGGATATCCCTGAGAGTACTGTAGCTATTTTGAAATGCATGCGCTCACGCCGCCATTTCAAACCCGCCGGACTATACGCGGGGAAAAATCAATAGTACTATCACCATGATATCAACTAAGAATGGGTTTCCCGGGGCCCGCTAGCCACCTAGAAGTATTGAATAGCAGGTGATGTCAGAAATATCTATATGATGCACACGGGTTTATCAAAACCCGGTAAAGTCGCTCGAAAAGTGCTGTATCGCAAGTACGTTGGACGCTTAGCCTTTTAATCCTACTTTGATGTAAGCTTCGCAATATCTGATCCCGAGTTTTGATATCTCCTATCTCCCAGTATTTCAGTTATTTTCTACATTCCAACCTACAAAAATATATCTAAGTTTCTCTTTACGAAATGACTGATACACAGAAAAAAGAGGAGTGGGAAGGGCCGCCCTTAGACCAAGAGGAAGAGGACAGTGCGGAAAACACTCATCCGGCAGAATCGGTATCTGCAGCTGGGGAGGAGGACAGCGCTGCCACAGCACAAAACCATGATTCCCGAGATAGCAATGAGGAATCAACATCTCAAACTCCGGGCCTAGAAAAAAAGAAAGACAAAGTCGGGGAAGATAGTAGCCAAGGGGAGAAGAAAGAGAAAGAGAAAGGTCTCGCCCAAAATACAGGAGATCAATCGGAGTGGAGTTCCGCTGTTCGTGGCCGAAGTCGGTCAAGGAGTACTAGGCGTTTGGCTTCGAGACCTTCGAAGGTAGGGAACGATAAAAAGGACGATGGAAATGTCAGTACAACAGCAGTGTCGAGCCCTGATAAATCGCAGTCCCTACCCTCTGTATACGAGGATAAAGAATCTACGAACAAGGGACAACTCGTGAAACGCAATCGTCGCCGCAATAAAAGATCCGGTTACGAGTCATCGGCTACGGAGGAGCTGCCCTTAAGGGAACGGCAGTACCCCCCTCAGAAGCAAGCGCAAATACAACAACAGCCAGAAGCAGGGAAGAAAAGCGATCCAATAAAGCTTCGACTAGACTTGAACCTCGAAGTGGAAGTGGAGCTTAAGGCTAGGATCCACGGCGACCTCACATTATCGCTGTTGTAAGTCGGCATCCCTCTTCCCAAGTATTGAGATTAATTACACTTATGCAATCTTGCCTTCTCTATCCAGCGAGCTAAACATAGCATTCATGGAAGAAAGACTGTTGCTAAGCCGAGATTATTTTATTTGTTGCCTGTCCAGGTCGTAAACTAATGTGAATCTCAAAGTTAGCGCATAGTTCTTGTCTCACAGAATATCTATCTCCTGAGACCCCGTTACCGCCGCAATTTCGGGACCTGTATTTGAGTTTCTTAACAAAATTGGAATTTGAAATTCAACTTGCGCCTTCAGGGTCGGTTATCTCGCTTTTCCTGATACTGGTCTCAACCGTTTGCATAAATTGAGTCTTAGCTACGAGGAACAAGCATAGATAATAGTACAATTTTAATTTTCTCATGTTTTTTTTTGTTTTTTGTTTTCCTTGGTTCCTCTGGTGTCTGTAGTTATTCGCGGATAGTGTAATTTAACTCTCATGATCAGCCCGTGATATAGTCTTTGTGCACGCTATTCACTAGTAATTGAGAGCGACAATTTTATCTATTTCTGCCAGTCCATGTCTGGTAGCAATTGATTTTACCCGCACTTCTGTTTACAGTGCATGTGTACTTATATTGATGTTGAAAGATTGATTGATCAAGAATAAAATCAAATTCCCAAGTCTGGATCCTAGGTATCTTAGCAAAGGTTGCCCAGACGATAATTTCGCTTCAAAATACTTTGCCTAAGTAACAGATATAAAACAGCTTCCTCCAGTAAAGTGGTTCATGTTGCAGGGGCTAGATCGGTATCAGGGAACATCAAGTGCGGCCCTGCATAGCAAAGCTTAAGTTATGCAGTCTTTGCCCTGATGGTGCTGGGCGCTAGCCTGCGCTGTGAATCTTAGAATCCTATCGACATATCCAAATGAACACCTCGAACCTAGTCGCCCTCAAATGTGCATTAGAAACTTATTTTATTGGGAAATGTAGCCCCGTGAACGTATATATGCTGTCTCTCCCTCCCCAACTGACCTGGAAACCAATTTCGTTCTCCTATGTAAGGTCCTTTAGGCATTCCCCTAAATCAAACGAGCTTAGTTAGTCTTCGCACATAAGGATAAGTACGTCGCCGAAGCACATATATACTTCAAGAATTTCATATGAAAGTCTTGATCAAGGCCAATGCAAAATGTATACGTTCGGAGCAGTTTTATCCTCAGGCGCAGACTACTCTTAGAGATAAAAATATTTGTACGCCAAGGGGTTCCTAGACAAGCATATGGTCATGTCTGCTCTGTATGAAATTGGAAAATGGAAGGCCAAGTAGGAATGTTGATTCTGGCCCCAATTCAACCAAGCCTCTGTGAGACAGTTTATAACATGCAGTACAGGCGAACGCGGTGTTTCACAAGTCTATAGCGGCCCGTCGTGTAGAATTCCATAGTGTCACAGGCTGTGTTACCACACCAGCTTCTCAAAAGAACCGAATAACCTCTCGGTTCCCCAATTTTGCGCGGATGGGATGAAACAAGCATGTCGTCGGTCTAACCAAGCTTATATTAGTGTGTATTGAAATTCCTCAAAAGAGAATCAACAAGCAGTCTAGGAGTCGCACTATTCCGATTATGGGCTCGGGGCCAAAGGCTAGGCCCTCCCGGGACCCGCTTCCATGTCGCCTTTCGTCTTGGCTTTTGTGGCACAATCATGCAATATGCCAACATTGCAACACAGAAGCGAAACCGAATCTGCATAATGGCTCTTAATTTGATAACTTTGATGTCAGCCCCCGACAATGGCAAATCCCCTGCTTGATTCGAGGTTTCAAGCCTCCAATACAATATAGTATTTGGGGTTGTGGTGTCACAGTGGCGCATATCCATTCTGAATACTCCTGCAGAAAAAGAAGAAGAAGCAAAAGAAAACGAACGTTCGAACAGGAACAGGGTTTCCCCGCATTGCAGAGGCCATCTCTAAACTATGATCAGAATAGGCGGGGCTTCGCAAATTCGATTCGGCTAAACCATCCTAACTTCAAAGATTGGATCTCCAATACTGCTCTATATGCAAATGTTAAGGTTGAATTTATCTATATAAGCACCTGGCTCCTAGTTACTAATGCCTCTTTCTGTTCATCATCATCAGCATCAGAATCGCTCTACAGTCATCCAGCTTAACTTTCTTAACCCTTCTATTTTATCTTTTTACTTAACTTCTCATTATACACCTCTGTGAGGCTTATACCTACAAAACATATATAAAAAAACGCTTTTCATTTTACGAACTTTAACTCGAAATCTTCAATTCTTGAACGCTTTGACCGAGAGCATAAATTTGAACTCCACGAACCTAACCCGGTACTCAGGGGCCTACCATCTTGACACACTTCCCTATATCCACGATAAATTCCAAATTACATTGCGACCCATCCAACTAGAAACCTTACGAAATCACAGCAGTTAAAATGAAGGTCTCAACTATCTTGATTACTCCTTTGTTCCTTACATTGGCTCAGGCCAGCTTGTTGGATACCGTCTTGAAGAGGGACCAGCGTAAGTTGCCATAGATAGTTAAAACGTAAAATAGAAATCTTGGGCAAGCAAACTAACGGTATATTAGATAATGATATTAACCATGTCCACGTGGATAGTGGGTCTGACTTCGGGGTGCCACCACCGGGCGCCCAAATCCAACCTCCAATCAAGGCAGCACCTCCACCACCAGGTGCTCAGATCCAACCTCCAATCAAGACATTCCCCCCGCCTCCAGGAGCACAGGTCCAGCCCGTAGTCAGGCGAAACCAATTACCACCACCAGGTGCACAGATTGAACCTCCAATTCGACCGGCACCTCCACCACCAGGTGCCCAAATCCAGCCCCCAATCAGGGCATTCCCTCCACCACCAGGTGCTCAGGTTCAGCCACCAATTAAGCGAAACCCTCCGCCGGGCGCCCAAATCCAACCTCCAATCAAGGCAGCACCTCCTCCACCAGGTGCTCAGATCCAACCCCCAATCCGGGCATTCCCTCCACCACCGGGAGCACAGGTTCAGCCACCAGTTAAGCGAAACCCTCCACCGGGTGCACAGATTGAACCTCCAATTCGACCAGCACCTCCACCACCAGGTGCCCAGATCCAACCTCCAATCAGGGCATTCCCTCCACCACCGGGGGCTCAGATGCAGCCAACTCTTCCCACAACGGAAGCTCCTCCGACCCCTACAACTTTGCAAAAGGCTGTTCGCCGAACCCAGATCCCTGGCGGGCTTTAAACTGTTGATACGAGAGGCGATAGGACCACAAAACTGGACTTCGCAAGTACTATAGATCCCAGAATTAAAAGACGTTTTGTGGGAGACTTGAATATTCTCATGCCTTGTTGTTTCCATGTAGTTGTCGATTCTTATTAAGTATTTAGTTTTAGGTGGAAGCTATTATATTACAAAGCAATCTGATTTCGATCGTTTTGAGCAAAATAAACGCATCTTTGTTCTGCAATACCTTCTAAGATATCCAGATAAATCTAATTTTGACTTTTATATCCAATTCTCATTTCCTTTCAGGAAACCTTACAGTGTATAATATATAGGCAACACGCTCTTTCTGGCCCAGAAGCCATATGTGTGGTATTTTTACCCTGTTCAGACGTAGCGTATCAGAAACGTTCGAAACCCCCAGGTGGGTCCCCTGATGCATGAAGCAAGGCAGTTCCTGGCTAAGAGGCATGATTCTTGAAGGGACAGACGTCATACCCGGCCTGGATCAGTTTATATTTATATATAAATTACTTGTCGCGCGGCATCAATTTCGCCACCTGTGCTAGGTATTCCTGCTCTAATTTTCAAAGAATTCTTCACCAACCCACATTCTGGGGTTATGCGCCCGCTCCTGTGTATGTTTTCATATCTGGACACTCGTACTTGAATTTCAGAATATCGATCGCGCCATTTTACCCGCCGTATTATATCTTATGGTAAAATTTCCGATTTGCTATTTCAGTCCGTCAGCCTAATTAAGAGATCAACCGTCGTAGAAGGGTTTCCGACCGATCTCTTGAATTCTATGTCGAACGAGCATACCCGCCCGAGCCACCACGATAATGAAGATTCAAAGAGCTTGATCGACGCTCCGAGTTCTCTAGCCCTGCATCGGCCATTATCCAACACCCCAGCCCGGGATATAACACGGGCATATTTCCTCAGCCCCGGCTCCATTAGGAACTATGAAGCCCTGACCGAACAGTTGCTCGAGGACCACAAAAGGCCGGTGAAAACGAAAGTGCATGTCGATGTCAACCTAAGTGTAGACCTCGATTTTTCCCCTGAGGTTCATGGGGATCTGCACCTATCGATGCTATGTGTCACAATAAAGAGGAAGCCCTGGGAAGAGGATGTGATCGCTAGTGACGGGAGGAGAATAGCAGGGACAGTACTTAGAATATCTGATGGAGGGGGAAGATTGGTCCATCGTCAAGTCGTGGGATTTGAGAGTCTTGGGGAGTGGTGGTGGGTCGTAAAAACGCAGTTTTGTGGCTTGGTCAAAGAAACCGTGTTAGGTTGGGCGGAGAACACAGAAGGGTATATGGTTCAGGCTCCACTATGGAAACTAGCAATGGTTTCCGCCTTTCCCACAGCTGTAATAGCAATCATATGTTGGAGAGTATTTGTAGAGCTATCTTAAACAATTACAGGAGCCGTATATAGATCGAGCCGCAATGCGAGCATAAGTGATAGCTGCTATATATTACTACGAGACTAACAGCTGCCCTCGCCGGCGCTGACAGCACAACAACAAGTGCCCACGGAATACCACATCGCAGGCCACAGCCCAATTAATTTACCGACTTGCTATGGTTCGTAGCCGGGAAACCCGGCGCTAGAATACATACATGCGAATATAACAACTAATCCAAGGAGTCTAAATAACGTCCTGGCGATCTTGCAATCATCGATTATATATCTTCATGCGAAAATCTCCGCATGCAGGATAATTTTACCGTCGAAGACATAATTGTATCCATTGACTACATATAAACGAGCTGCGCTGGGCCGAGTGCTTGTCTTATCAACTGAGAGGGCTCGCAGGCCTTGAATCGTATCACCAGGTTTGAAAACCATTTCGGCACCCTCCTGGTGCGCATCTTTAGTACTCCTGTACGCAAAATAACTGATGAAGAACTCGAAGTTGGAGTATATCCAGTCTATTTGCTCACATTCCCGTATTGCCTCTTTTTCGGTTCCAACTCGCAAGAAAACCCCATGACCGTTACAGGAGTATATAAATTTAGAATTCTCATAACCAGCCTTATCGATTGGTAGTTGATAAATTCGGGTTTGTGTAACACCTAGACCAGCAGGTCTCACTTGCTTCGCTCGCCAGATCGCCGGCTTTGCCAACGTTGTTTCACGCCCGTCTGGCCGAGCCACAATGAAGCGATCGATCGATGATTTGCCCGGCTCGAACAAAAGTTTGGGTGCCTCTTCAACATATATGTGCCAAGGAACTAAAGTGCTAGTTTTGGCTGTATTTGTAAATGTACCGGAGAGCTGGAATGATTTTTTGAACCAGAGGCCCGGCTCAAACCGTGTAGTAAACCCATCTCCATCGGTTTCCACTGGCTTATATCGAGCCAAGTATGGCAGCTTCCGGGTTAACTTATCTATTTCAGTCGTTTCAGGGCTATGGTTCAAGTTTGGATTCCAGTTGTCAGGTAGCCCAAGGAATGCAAGCAATGGAACCCTGCGCCTCCCGCCCCCTGGCCTTTTCGTTGACCACCATAGCCTATTGTCGTTTTCTGGAGGAAAAACGCTGAGTAGGTTACCTGTGTCGGTCACTCCCTCCCAAAATAATGTGCCTTCAATACGTGGGTCTACGAATGCACTCTTGCTCCTACGCAAGCCCCAACCCAAAGATTTGAATATCCCCCCACCTACTTTTTCTGGGCAAGGTTTTCCCTCTCTGAGGCGAGCTTCATTAAGATCTATCAGCGAAAGAACTGGAGTACCTTTGCCTCCTTTGCAAATATAGATAACGAGGCCTGCCCCAGACAGCTCCAGCCTCCCTTCGTTTTGAACCCATCGAGCTGCATCACCCTCTGCAAATTTCTGTGTAAATAGATTGTAGCCTTTGTTCGGAAAACCCCCTTTAACGACTACCCAAAGGTCATCTGTTAATGAATTTAGCAACGTGAGTAAGAACCCTTTAGCTTCGGGTGGTTGTAAGAAGTCTCCTTGCCAAACCGGCTCCAGCCTTGTTAGTTCTGACGATTCCTCGTTCGAATGCTTAAACCATGTCACCGAGTTGGTATACGGGTTAACTTTTTGAACTTTGAGAGTTCCCAGGTTCTTGTTTACGGGTTTTCTCGGGTGCGCCGTATTCGTGGATTTTGATCCTGGAAATAGGGAAAATGATTCCCCATCAGGCGTGGATAAATCAAGGTTTGGTGTAGCATAATCGTAAGATGTACCAGCGTTGTCTTCATCAGGCTCCGTAGGCAGAGTGGGGCCCTCGTCCTCGTCCCCCATGTTGAAGTTTTGTTCAGTCTTTCTAGACATCCCTCTTGCTGTATCCATTGGATTTAGGTTCCCATATCCTCGGAAAGTAGTGCTGCCCGAGTTGCCAATGGAAATACGTGGTGAATTGAGTCGTATGCTGGGAATATTGAGCTCTTTCCCAAATGTGATTTGTTTCGCAGGTTGCTGGTCATTTCTATAAATGGAACCCTTTGGCGACGTCGGTGGGGTCATATTTGAATCATATTGCATACCAGATCGGCTGTTATCTCGTGTCCGGCAAGTATCCGGGGAGCGTTCCGAGCCCCGGAAACTGAGCCAGTCACAATAAGTATCTGCTGCCTTCCCTTCCCCATAGGTCTTTGTTTGCTGCGGGGGGAGATTACCAAACCCCAAGTTAAACGGATTGCGGTTGCTACCTAGCTGCCCGTTTATTGGTGTATTCTGTTCATTTTCACCCAATGTCTCTCTCACAGTCGTCAGCCGTATATCGTTTGTACCCCTGGAATCACTAATACGGTTTGTGATTCCAGTATTAGAGGACAGGGGCATTCGAATATCGCCACCGTTGTCAACCCCTATAGAATCACCGTTTTCATAACCTTGACAATATATACCGGCCGAGAAATATATTGTATGAATAAAAATACCTAGTAGATACCGTTCAGTTTGCCTTGAAGGCATGGCAACCATCTAGGAGCACGCTTCCCACGTGATTTTAGTCTTGAGTTTCTGGATAAAGTAACGCCCTGAGAGTATATGATGTCGGATTAGACAACCACAAGGGGCAATATTTCGCCAAATTTTCTGCGAGCCTCGATGTGCAGCATCCTAAAGCTTAGTGCCTTAATCGCCTCACCTAGTCTCAATTTGAGGCGATAATATCTTGTAAGCACTGGAGCAACGATTTACTAGATTCTTTTGGACCGACCCGGAAAACTGCCCCAAATATAGACAAGACATTCGGGCCGATCAAAAGTAGCTTAAAAAAGCTTAGTTGAGCTTGTTCATTGGATGGGGGCAAGTGGCCCTCTGTATTATCACCTCGCCATGTGTAGCCAAAAATGCAACATTTATTTGTGTTGGTTAGTCCATCCCAGCCGTGTGCTTCCGGGCCAGATCTAGATCTACCAAGCTTTGGAAGGAATTTTTTTCCCGATTGAATAGAACCGGGGATTTGTTTCGATAGTTCGCTTCAAATCCTAAGCTTTCACGAGATTTTTTTGGACTCTATCGAATTTGCAGTCTGCCTGGATCCTCGCAAGGCCCAAGCAGCTAAATTGTTTAAAATTCTAGAAGCCAGCTGAACATGGCAGCCACACCCCAGCCCGCTCGGATTAGTCATCTTTACCCAGATGTAGTGTCTTTCCTTTCTTGGGTCGGAACAGTGTTGTGCGAATCAGCACTAACCAAGTCGATTGTGATTGAGGGTCGCGGCTTCGTAATCACAGCCTGGGGTGCTTGACGAGACTGTCTGGCATGGGGCGTCACTGGATTTCACAGCTTTGATATTCCAGTTTGAATACCTAATGGGCTGTTGCACAATGATAATCTCATCCCCAGAAACTATTGTTGTAATTGCATCTGCGAAACCCCCAATATATTCCATGAACCAAAGACGCAAAAAACTGGAAAGGGAAATTAAACTGTTACGAGGTATAATATTTTGGGGGGTTATAGATCTCTCGAGAAAACGATTATCAATTCTAGATTTCAAATCTAAGTCCTGGGTCTCCATCAAACTAACTTGTCTACGGATTGCTAACCTATCTTTAATCCTTTAGTCAGTATTCGATAATATTCACGTGTAAGTACAAATGTGTTATTCGTTCTCTAATCGGCCATAAATTACAAAGTTTATTCATTGATCAATCATCATGTAACGTTCTTGAGTAATTACCAAAAAATTTTCAGATTCAAACAATTTTCCGGCCAGCCACCTCTGAATACAAGACCTCCCACCCCCCAAACTCAGCTGACGTCAGCCTAACTCCGGGATGTCTTAGTCCCCCACTATTCTAGCAACACACGATTACCGCAAACCACGGCCATCTTTTGCCCGATGGGGATACCGCATAAGTGCAAGTTCCACAACCCGCTTCCAGAACTGGAGAGAGTTACACTGATTTCGTTACCAGATTTGGGTTTCGCCAACGGTTCCTTGGTTCTTGCCACACATACACTCCACTCATATCACACTACTTAGTGCTTATGCAAGTCGACAGAACTGCCTGGATGGGCCGTGCTGGTAAAAGCCGAAGCAGGGCCTCGTAAAATAAATTTGATTGGTTAATTGAAAAAGAGGCTATCTGAGGTCCTCGTATTGTTCGCGGATTGTTAATTGCAAGGAACGATTTCAAGGTGTGCGACGTAACTAGATTCTAAACCCTTGTACCTATGACAAACTTAAGTTGAGCATTCAATTGGTATCAACCTGCTCGGCCTTCAGTCCTAGTAGTATATAAATGATAGAGAATCCTGCTAGAAATCTATCGTTTCCTATTAATTCCCAAGCCAAAAATTACTTCCTACAGGTTAATATTTAAACTTATAGGACTATACAATACACGTATACAAATTCGAGCTATCTTCTATAAACTTCCTTCATACCTTCGTATTCAACCGACTTCAAAAATCTCGCGTCCTGACGATTGTTCCTAGAACTCCCCTCCTTTTAAAAGAATCAAAATGGCGGACCTCAAACCTATTATCGTTATAACCTCCGCCCCTATCATGGCTCACTTCAAGAGTCTCCTACCAATCTCTACCTATCTAGTAAAACAAGGATACGAGGTTCATATCACAACTGGCGGCCCTTTGAGAGAAGCTAGTGAATGGACAGGAGCAACATTTCATCCATACCCCGAAGAGATTTCCGACCCCGTGAAGATGCTCTTCGAGGTTGAAGGTGTAGAAAATGGCACTCCACAGAGAGTCAATCACGATATGATGCAATTCTTCATTTCCCCAATCCCCAAACAGTACCAGACTTTGCAGAATGTCTGCTCTTCTATCACGACCAGGGAAAGTTACAAAGGAGAGCCTATTGTTGTTATGATTGAAACTGGATCCTGGTCTATGATGCCCTACTTTCTCGGAGCGCCCTGGAGAGGAGTTCGTCCAAGTTCCGTTATCACAATAGGGTCTGTCCCCGTCTCTTGCGGTGATCCAAACCTTGCCCCTTTCAACACAGGACTACCACCTGCAAAAACGGATGAGGAGCGTGCACAATACGCAGCAATGGGTAAACATATTTTCGAATCGCCGGAGTTTTTCAAAGGTGCTCAAGAATTCTACGATTTGACGCTCAAGAGCCTTGGGACTACAAAAGAAACAACATTATTGTTCAATCACGTTAGACACAGCGATCGTTACCTACAATGTTCTATTGAAGAACAGGAATACCCACGTTTAGACCCTCCAAAGGGACTCCGATATATCGGCTGGCCAGAGCTCAAGGGAAGAAAAGTGCCACCGTTTCCACCATTCTGGGAAGAGATTTTGGAAGTTTCTCGGAACAAGACAAAGAAACTCGTTTTCGCTTGCCAAGGAACAGTCCCATGGAATGATATGAACGACCTTATCGTCCCGACTATCAAGGGACTGGCGGATAGAGAAGATATTCTTCTGATCGCTTCTCTCGGTGCAGACCACCAAAAACTACCGGAGGATCTAGAAATCCCAGCAAATACTCGGGTTTGCAATTACATCCCATTCGAAGACCTCTTCCCCCATCTTGATGTTTTTGTCAACTCTGGAGGCTTCGGCAGTACACAGCAGGCACTTTACTATGGAGTTCCATTAATTTTGGTCGGAACTGGCGAGGATAAGCCCGAAAATAACGCGAGAGTTGAGTGGACCGGCGCTGCTATAAACCTCAAGTGCAAGACTGCTGAGCCTGAAGCAGTTAAGGAGGCTGTTGATAAGATGTTGAAAGATGATTCCTACATCAAGAGAGCAAAATACTTCAGCGAACAATATGCCAAGATCAATCCTCTCGAGCTTGTCGAAAAGAACATTTGCGAATCTCTTATGGAGAAGAATTGAAGGAGTTTTTTTTAGTGGAGGCTTCTTTCCTGTCATGAAACTAGGTAACTATAAGGGATTTTTGTCGGTTTCGTGGGTATCGATACATGTTGTTCTTCTTCTTTTTTTGCTTCTTGCGGAATAATTTAATGCGAGATAATGTTAAGATAATGACTTAGATAATTCATACGGAATTCTAAATTTCATGCAACTACCTAAAGTAATATACCAACTAGGCTCGGCCCCAGCGTTCACCTGGCCAGAGTAATTCATTATCCTTTGCTTGACTGCGCACCCCATACCTACTGGGCTATGGTTTGTAACAACGCAATTGCGACTCCTTCTGCGAACTCTTTGTCATTTATATCTAAATCCTTTGACACAACCCGAATACCCGTATCGCGTAGACTGGCTGTGATACTTTCATGGAGAATTTGATTTGCTTTTTCGTCCTTGAATAAGATCTCATTCTGGTCGATCATACTTAGACTCCTCAATGGCAACCAAACCTGTATCTTGTGCCTCTTGTCCTCCCGAGAATTCTGAATCAGTCTATCGCATATGATCCCGCTGAGGCCCCGATTTTCTTGCTCGTTTGTCCGAACCAACGTTACAGCACTATTGTGCACATATACTTTTCTTTCCTTGTACCGTTCCGGGACGGTCTCCTTTGGCCCAAAGTTGATGCAATCCAATGCTCCAGTGCTAATAATCATTGGGATCCCTTTTCTCGCGGCTCCCTTCAACCTCTCGCTCCCTGCACTGAGAATACCTCCAAAAGCCTCATCCGCAAGCTCTGTTGTAGTCAGATCCAAAACCCCATCGAACGCTCCCTCTAGAATCAATTTTTCCATCGCCATGCCACCCGATCCTGTGGCATGGAATACGTACACCTCACAGTCATTTTTTTCCAAAACTGCTCTTGCGGCGTTGCAAGCTGGGGTAGTGACCCCAAACATAGTCATGGCTATTTTCTTCTTTTTTCGGCATTCGAGAGCGAAGTTGGAGGCGGGTAGTTTGGAACCAGTCAAAGCTCTTGATTTTACCATTCCTACAATGGCACCAACGGAGTTTTCAAGTGCTTGCTTGATAAGACTATTCAAACCGGCTATGTCGACAACACTATAAATGACAGAGACGTCGGAACAGCCAATATACGGCCTAATATCGCCGCTAGCCATTGTTGACAAAAGAACTTTGGGAAATCCAAATGGGAGTGATTGAAGAGCTTTCGCAACGATACTACTTCCACAGCTACCACCAATCGCAAGCACGCCGTGAATTTTCCCGCTGCGGACGAGATCCAATAGATATTTCTCTAGAGCACCCCCGATCATAGCCACGAGATCATTCCTCGACGAGTATACTGTCGTAGGCGGAAGGAGCGAGTGAATCGATATGTCAATATTTTGATGGTCACAGGACGCGGAGGGCCTTCCCGTGTTGATCAGCACAGGGTTAATCGAGAACGAGTTCTTTTCCAGCGAGTTGGAAAAATCGAGCATGCGGCGGTAAAGATACAGTAGGTCTTCGAGCTTTGTGTCGCATGTGCCGACGATTGCTATCCTGAGAGTTTCGTAGACTGACATTGCGATATATTTGGCGTATATAAAGTAGGTTGACAATCCAATGTAGGTCGAAGATCGAGGTGCGTTGATCGATTTTATATATATGGATCGAAGGGTAAATGGACTGAAGAGAGTGGATTCTTTCAAGGAGAAGGATGACCTCCCTCTCAGTTTTGAGCTGAACTCAGGAATGCAGACACAACTAATGTACTACTAGTATGTATATATATTACTAGTACGTACCTTACATAAGTATGTGTGTACATACAACATCAATACTTGCAAATCTAGAAGTCGGCTTGCAGATCTTGAAGTTTGTATCACAACTTTGGTTACACTTAGTTACACAAGGGCCGATAGTTTTCCCCAGCGACGATCGGATTTGTGTTGTGGGCTGTAGCAACACAAGGCATCCAAGCTTAACTTTCCACTTACCCTAAATAGCTAAACCGCGTGCTGGCTGAAAGGTTTGAAATAATTTGCTTGGGTTTGATTTTGTTTGGAAGCGTGTTCATGGAACCCTATCGATTCATTATGCTGTAAGTCTTTGAAAATGGGCCGTCTAGCATAGACTTGGCCTTCTTACACAAGGATGGCTGGATTTCATTATTCTAGCAATAGACTTGCTCTCGTCCCACGGGCTTGCTCCAGCCAGAAAAAGCCACATTTTGCAACACAAAAAATGTGTTACCAGGCAGCTGGGAGCGGGATATGTCTCCAACTCCTACAACCTGCAACTAGAAAGAATCCTGGACGTCTAATTGAGTAGTGCACCGAGCAAATTTCGTATATTTCTTAACTATACAGCTCATATTTTGCTGGATTGAAAAGTTATAAATACATGATCATAAAGCCGGCAGCTTCCCTGCCTAGCCCCTAACAAACTTTTGAAAAGAAAGACTCAGTGTACCCTTTGTCTCCCCAAGGTCGTATATAGCACTATGTGCAGTATCAACCGCGGAGTGAGCTCCCCACCTGAGTATATCATATGTACAACCACCATCGACTCCTAAAATCTAATAATTTAGAACTCTGGGAGGGTAGCATCGAAAGGTGGGATCTCCTCTCCCTTCTTGAAGGCAATCATATCCTCCTGAGCAATTTCTCTCTTGCTGAATCTGTTCTCCAAGCTTCTCTTGATTGGATTTGGAGACTTGCAAGTCGTGCTGACGCAAACTGGGACACCGCAGCAGGTTTCAACGAAGCAAGTGAAACCTTGTGGGCAGTCGCGGGTGCTCTTGCACTGCTTGAGACCACTGCACCAGGAGTTCTGGAAGCAAACAGCGGTACCTTCGGCACTCTTTCCGCACCAGCAGTCGTTCTTGGAGTCACAACGCTTGATGAAGTTTCCGCAGGTTTGGGCCTTGCAGATGGTGGCTAGTGGCGAGAAATGTTAGAAATTTTCTGCGTTGATAGCTGATATTGACCTGGACTTACGTGGGCATGGAACGGTAACGTAGCGGGTTGGGGTTGGGGCGGTGATAGTGGTGGCGTTAGCGGTGATGGTCATGGTACTATTGATAGTCACTCGGATTAGAGATTGCTGGTTTAAATTATTTGGTCCTAGATGGGGGCTTACACTGGGAGAGGAGTGACGGTGACGGCGTAGGATGGGCAGGTTTGGGCCAAAGCGCCAGACAAAGTGGCAAGGGCGAAGATGAAAGCGGCCTTCATTTTGATTATTTGATTATCTAACTATGTAGAACTTCAAAGAGAGGGTTTATAGAGGGAATATTAGGATTATTGATGATTAAAGAGCTGTTGATGATGAGGATGAAAATATCGAACAAAGGCGTCATCGGCCATCCTTTTATATTTCAAATTCGAACGATCCTCGAGTACTCAAACACTAAGTCTCCTATCAATTTGCCCGGCTTGAGGGCGTCTGATTCTTGGTATCGAGTACTACTATCCTAGACTTAGGGCAATTTGAGCTGTATACTTGATAACCAAAGATTGCGGCCGCGGTTTACAGAGACCCTAGCCAATGGTGATAGCCAAATTTGGTGTCGCGTGCAGCCCAATATGTTTCTGGGCTAGTGAGGCCCAAGACACCAAACGGACAAGGAACTAGGTCAAGCCGGCAAAAAGCCGCTCTTTTCCTGCGCGCATAAAAAAAACTCCTCATCGATTCCACTAATGGAAGAGAAAAAAAAACAAAAAGAACCCTATGAGGGGACGGCACGCAGTTCCTCAGTCCGAATTGCTACGGCCTGGGGAAATCGGACCCTGAGGGGTAATCCTGTGATACCACCCATCCCTCTATCGAAAGCCTCACAAGCAACAGTCAGCTAGGCAGCAATGTAGTATTAGAATCCAGACGACATCGACCATGTTTTTTATATTACGTAGATCAACCAACGGAACGCAATAACGTGATTTTCGCTAAAGCATGGTTTAGACAACGATCTAATCGAAAAAAGAGCTTAATTTTTAAGGTGCCGATTTACACCAGTGAACTCGTATTTTCGAACTCGTGGTGTTGCACGTTGTTGGAATTGAAGCCTCAACACTTTGGCTCATTATGAGACTCGAATCTGAGGGAGTAATGCACCGCTGTTGCGGCCCGCCGGCCCGCACTATAGCGAAGATATCGAACCAGAAGGATCAAGATAGTTAGCGAATCTCCTACTGCCTGCATATGCCTTTGCCACGGCACTCTCAAGTTTCTGTTATCTTTCTTGTCCACTCCAAACAGATTCCTCGCGTCCGACTTCGCGCGAACACTACAAAGTGAGGCTGGCTGGGCGGCCAGGAATAACTTGGCGAACTCTCAAACGAGCATCTGGCTATTCATGCAGTAAGCGTGGTTTGGCCATATCTAACGGATCCTTGAACCCGGCAACGAGGCATACTTACAAAATTAGAAGAAGACGGTTGAATCGGATCTCGTTGAAATTCACGCAGCTGAAGCCCTCATGGGTGAACTCGATTTGGCAGAGTTAGACGAACCTTATTGGGGCACTCTCGTCAAAGCTTGAGGGCCAAGCCTGAATGCACATAAAGGTGTGCGAGGCCCTGTCCAAAAATTTGTTCTGGAGCATGATACTAGCTATCATATAGATGCGGGTATTTGACTATGCATATCCGTGCATAGATATTGCATAGAAATCTGCTTAATATATCGGATGAAAAGCTTTTACTGCACCTATCAATCCACTCTTAAGTTTCACAGCGCGCCGTATATTATACTCTGTGCCTGGCCAGCTGGCCATGTTAACTGGGAATGGAATTAAAATTTTGATCGAGGGGCAATAACTGGCTTTTCTTCATGGCGGCTGCATGCAAAACACCGGCTTTGCATCTAGGTGCTTTGAACTGTTTGGATTATTCCAGAATTATGCGTGACAGTCATAGCGGTATAATATGGGGGATATTATCGTCGGGGCGCCTTCAATCCTGCAAGCCATCCTGCACTCCGCATTTATTTTTCTTTCTTTCTTTCAACCACACGGCTCTAAAGGAATAGCTTTGTGAAAGTTTGTCCTCCAATAAAACGAGGGGCTCTCTCTGCATGTTGTTTCATCGGCATTCAGACCGGCTCGGGTGGAAGGTTCGGGTAGCACAAGGGCCTTTCTATTTCCTTCCTTTCACAATACACTAATAAGACAGACGGCAACTTGCCGTCATGATTTGAATTCAGCCTATGAGGCTCAAAGTACTCCGCAAATTAAGTTTGAACGACTGGGAGGATATATTATGATATGTACTTATGGCGCCGCTAGACAATGATGCTTCCTGTACACTATCAACTCATTTAACAGGGCGTATCACAAAATCGAGTAACACGTATTTCGCTTTAAAGCCCTAGGCCAGCTAGGCTCGGAGGATCACTAAGCCTAGCATCTATAAGGATGCTCACCCAGGCCTTGACCTCGCCTGTTGGAACATGCGGAGCGGTAAAGCTATCTGATTTCTTCGCTAATTATATTGCGGCTGATATTTATCCTTGGGGTACACAGGCTATAAAGGCCCGAGGTTTTGATCGCCGTGGTAAGGGGCTGCATCGGCCGGCAGTCTTCATGCTCATATGATCACAGGCTTTGAGATAAGCTAGTATAGCGATTTGAAGCTTCGAAAAGAAAGTATACGCCCCAGTACTACTCGATATTAATGCCGTAACCGTTAAATATTTCCTAGTGAGAATTCTACATTTCATATGTGTACCTTATATCACAGGTCGACGGTCACACTATACTAGCAGCTAGTTTCAAAGATACCATGTTGACACGCCCTGATTCATGGACAATCCAGTGCATGGTACAGCCAGGTTGTTCCATGTTTTGATAATCGCCGTTTTCCCAAGTTTTGGGGAAGTCATAAGATAAGAATCGTTATGGGTTTTGTCCATAAAGCTCTACTAAAAATTGTTGCCCCTGTACTTAGGTATCCATCTTATGACCTCGAAAAGCGTCATAATCATGATATCCCATACTTCAAGAGGTTATATCGAATTAGGTAATTCGATAAATTCTACCCTTAGATAGGATATATATGCAAGAGAAGAGAGAATATATCGTTCAAGCCTATGACATACTCGGACTATCGGTCCTCAAAGCGAACACCTAATTAATATTTCATTTTGGTTTGGTTATTCTTGGTATAGTCCACATACACATGTGTTCAAGGCCTCGGGTTTATCGTCAAAGCTCTCAAAAGCAAGATTTCTATCCCGCTAATCAAATTCAATCGTAGGCATCACGTTTCGGTTTCACGACCACTGATTAATTGATACTAAGCTACGACTTCTTGAAGGAAGCATTCTAGCTCTATGCTTGAATGGAATTTGCGCTAATGGCAGCACGGGATCGGTTAAAAATGAAGGGAGCCTGGAAGAAGGGCTGAAATAAGCGTGCTTCCCAGCGCTATTTTTTTAACCGGGCGATTGTGGTAGATAACTGAGAAGAAAAAAATATAGGAAATAAGAAACATGATTTTTTAGGGTGCCCAAACAGTCAGCACCGCGAGCGCCTCTATCGAAGAGAAAAATGATGCAAAAAGAAAAGAAAAAGATTCGCCACCCAAGTGCAATGTTTATTTGGAGATCCCAATATGGCTTGGGAGTCCAACTCTCCTTCCATCAATTTGGAATGGTGAGTTGACATCACAGTCCGACTTTGAGCCCCCTGGTTTTCCAGCAGTAACTTCGAGATAGTACTTATCGGTACCCTTCTTTGGGAGTTCGGAAGGACATGTAGGCATATTAACCTCGGTTGAAACGCAAGTAACACGTAGGGTGTGCAATTGCGGGACATCCACGGGTTTACCATCCTATCGAAAAGTTAGCCCTAACGTCATATAAGAACGAGAAACCAAAAATATTTCATACCGACAGTATAGCCCAATTGATATTCTCGCAGATATACTTTAGAACCTGCTCCTTGGTTGGACTTGGCCCTAGGTTTTTATACACTGCATCAGTGAGAACAACATTGGTACCAATGACGAGAGAATGCATCCGCATATCGGGGGATCCTAGATGAGTGAGGGTTCCGATCATCGTTGGGCAAGTCGCCCAACGGGATGGGTCCGCTGGAGGTGTGCCGAGGAAGATAAATATAGTGAATGATCCGAGGAGTTCCGCTTGATCGATGACGATCTTGGCTTGCCACTCTTGACGTGCCTGGTATGTTTCGACATCTCGTTTCGCCGGGGTAACAGAAGAGGGGCCATAAAGACGGTTGATTTCAGTGACTGTGTGATTACGCAGGGCATCAAAGCCTGAAAAACTTAGGAGGCAAGGGACTTCAGGATAGCCATAAGACAACGAAAAAATCGTACTTGCGGTAGACACATTCTGGGATGTCCACCATGAGCCGTCTCTATGTCGGAAGGGGTACAAGGGAGTATCCACAGTATCGAACTGAGAGGATGGGTTAGCGAATGTTGCAACTGAATTTCCTTGTTCAATGAATGTATTCGGCTGTGCTGATTGGTACATCGCCATGAGGCGGTCCATGTTGGAGTGATGCAACCTGAGGAGCGGATTATTAGTTCACCGTGGTAGATTTTGTGGAATGGTGGTATAATACCAGAAGATAGGGTCGTATGCAGAATATGGGACGTAAGTCATGTGGCCTTGTCCTCCAATGGCACTATGGACTTCGTCGTGAATAGATTCAATATTAGCTGCGAAGTCATTGTATCGTCCTTGGCTGAACGCTAAGTAGGTAGACTGGCGCCGACTATTTTATGGGGCGTATTAGCTTTGGCTATCGGAAAGTGGGGGATAGGGTGTATAATTATACTTGTTGTAGCCGTTTTGTAGCGTTCTATCCGCGAGATCGTCTTGAGTTATACCATCACCTGTTGGTTGCCTGAGAGTTGTTCGCCATCTGGCAAACTAAGGATGCGTGTTAGCTCAAACAGCTACTTAAAATATGATAATTTCCGAACTAACGTTTTGCCAGAACGATGCAATTGAATTAGCGGACTGGAATGTATAGGATTTCAGAGGGTTAGGTATCGTGGTCGCAACCGGGGCCCCATTGGCGTCTGGTTGGGTAACAGAGACAGTAGCTGCCGTAACAATCGGTGGAATATGACTTTGAGTAACCGGGTCGCTCCAATCCCAATACCTATAGCAACAGAACTCGATTAGGGGACAACTTAACCTTGAGGTAGGCTAATTAACTTACGGCAGCCGAAGACCGTTTAGTGCGGTCTGGTATCTTGGTCGAACATCAGCGGAGAATCTGTTGACGATTTCACGGGCCTTCCTATATATCGTCTGTTCGAGAAGGAGAAGGAATGGGCGATGCCAACTCAAAAATATAACACTATGGTGGGTACAATACCCGACTTGTCGGTTGTAATTGCCTTGCTCTGGCATTTGCCATCTTGATAGAAATAAATTGTTGTTAGTTATGGGGGAAAATGCAACAAAGCGCAGGAGACAGAGAAGGTAACATACGGCCCAAATGGAGCTCCATGAATACGGGACAATTGATAGAAACTCAAGTCGTCGGCCTCACTAGCCAATTGAAGCTCTCTCCAAGCTAGAAGCAAAAGATTAAAGCTGTCAGGCCTCTGGGTTTGCATATTCTCAATCTTCAACCTCTCAACGCAAGCGGTCTCGGCCCCCACAGCTGCAGTAAAGGTCGGTTGGGCCGCCGAGGCTGAGCTTCTCAAGGCTGATGATGATGCAACTCTCGAAGCGGATGAAATTGAGGAAGTGCTCCTTGTAGAGGTGGCAGATGTCGAAATGCTTCTTGTAGAAGCAGTGGAGGACGAAGAGGTGGATCTTGCCGGAGTGGTAGAACCCGTCAACCTTGGATTATTAGTAAAGGCTGGAGGTGGTTGAACCGACGACAAAGATGGCCTAGAGGAGATTGTAGTAATCGAGCTAGTCGAAGATCTAATAGAGGTGGGAGCTGAAGAGTTTGAAGGACGGCTGAAGATTGAAGTTGACAAAGTCAAACTTTTAGACGGAGGAGCAGAAGTAGGCGGAGTAGAGAACTGGGACGTAGGTGTAGTAGTAGAAGGACCAGCTTTAGCAGTAACAATTACAGTCGAAGGTTGGACCGGGGTAGCGAAGACCGTGACAGTAGCCGTTGATGAAACTGTAAACAAGATGGTGGTTCCATGATTTTGCCTGGCCTCCAGGCGATTCCCAAGAGGAGTGTTCGCCCCGCCACTAGCAGGACCATTCAATCCTGGAGCAGGTTCGACACCATCGTAGACGGAATCGTGAGGAATACCGGCAGCAAGGACTAATGGAGAGACAAAGGGCAAAGCCAAAGCCGCGACCCAGAAGGCGCCCCTAAACGATGATACAGAACGTAACTTCATGATCGAGCCTACCATCTAAAGGAGTATAACGATATTAGCAGAGAACTCAAAGTAAAGTCAGAGTAAGCAAGAGTATTTTGAGGTTCATGTTACCCACCGTCATCCGGCTGAATGAATGGTATTGTGAAGAGAAGATGGGGGAGGGTGGATTGATGATGAAGAAGGGAGAAGGTAAAGATGGAAAGAAAGCTCCAAGAGATGTTTTAGCTCTGCTAGGTGAAGCAACTCTTGATATTTTTGCGAAACGACTGCGGAGCGTCCAACATCGCCAACCCACGGCCCTTCAAAATACAACAATGCAAAGGGTTGGTGGAGCGGACAGCAGCCACCGCCCAGAATAGCACCGAAATCTGTCAATTGCAAGTATTCCCAGCGAGGGCTCAAGTGCATAAAAAAAGGGGCACGCTTACAGGAATATACTAGCAGGGCATCGATATATAAAGCATACAAATAATTGCTCACGACAATACGGTCGTACATAGAACGTACATGGCGCTAGATTCGGAGCCCTGCTAATTTCCCCACGTGGTTCCGAAGGGCACTACCTTCCACAATCCTTTTGACTCAATTTCAGATACACGAATGAGATCTTTGATGCCAGTCCCTTGCGAAAGCGTCGGAACTATTATTATAGAGTACCCGAGACGAAATCACAATTTTTCACAGGGGAAGAGGCATCAATCTCCGATAATAGCACAGGAAGTAACATGTATCATATATGTTGGAAGTAACTTGTTGGATACCACGCCATCAATGCTCAAGTACCCCAGCCCTGCATGTGCGACCAGTGTCCTGGCGTCCACGTCGGTCTGTAGCAGCTGGTCTTCACTCATAAAACAGAGTTGCGTATGAACATCCCGCATAAATCCCGTGTTGCAGTTTCTAGTGAAAGAATTCACCACTCTGTTGAATATTAAGGCCATTGGGTGTCGGGAAATGAACTTTCCATGGGCTATGCAAATGGTGCGACGGGTTTGTCTTGTACGATGTTGGTATCTTCGAAAAGTTCTGCATTGGTGCATATACCTAGGTATTTATGAATACGGGGCCGGTACATTCCGACCGTGCGACATTCAATTGCCTATGATGCTAGCCTCCGATACGTCAAAACAAAATTGCATTCCCAGAAGATATTTCGTACCCCTTGGCCCAAAGGTTCTACAAAAATCCATCGGAATCCATCATGTACACCTCTGTAGCTAGAGGCTCTACGTGTGCCTAATCGAACACCAATCTTTCCGCCCTTGGCTCTCAGATGATACACCGACCAGGGTTACACTTCCAAAAGAAAATTAAAACAATTTTTTTTTTTTTTAAAAAAAAAAACGGTGCATCGGAACCATTTCATTAGGTCTCGGGGACCAAGATCATTCTAGACAAGGTCATGCCGCAGCACCATGAAGGCTTCAACCGAGAATTGGGATGTCTCTGTTAAATCGACGGATCCACCCTCGAGTTTGATCCCAAATCTGCAACCTAAATGGTTCCCCTCTGGCCCCGCGTATGAGCTTTGCAGGCCTTAAAATGGATCCAAGAATAAAAATAGTCAGCAACCTTCAATTCGGGCAAAATCTAATCAAGGTTACAAGCCTCTTACCTGCAGATCTTGCCATTACTCCAAAACGTGCCATTTCCCTTAGGACCGCAGAGCGTCGCCTGAACAACAGCGATGGCTCCTTGAGGTGCCTCCCTCTCGTTAAAGAACTTCCATGCTGCCGGGATATGGCGAAGATAGATCGGGAATATCTGTGCATTCTCGCCTTTGATTTGTCCTGGACATGCCGCATTTACGACGAGCCCTTCATCGCCAACGCGTCGCGCAAGTTCCAGGGCGTAGGCTGTTGCTACGAATTTAGACGTCAGGTAAAGCTCGTCGATGAAGGTCCACCGGGTGAGGAAAGCATCGAAAACACTTGTCGATGTGTGTAGAATGGATTTCCCTCTCGCTATTTTAGACTTGGAGTGCACCTTAGAGGAAAGCCAAGTCAGGTGACAAGGCAGGGTTTCGAAAAGGCTACCTTTCGTTGGCATCTCGGGGGCTCCTTCTGTCATAACTCGCTTTGATGGAGAATTTGCCTTGAGAAGTGGAACCAGATAGGCAGAGAGGATGGCATTGGCGACGAGGTTAACATGTAAGTTCCCTTCCAATATATCAAAAGTCCTTCTCAACCCTGTCAAATTGGCTTCTGCGTTAAGCACTGCAATATGTAGGACAGTGACTTCTGAGCAGAACTTCTCACAAAATGACTTGACTGAAGACATCTGACCAAAGTCTATTCCATAGATGTGGACTTTACCCCTAGGTTTTCTTTGAAGAACAGCCTTGTCACGCATGAGTGAAGATATAGCTTCTTCGCCTTTCTCGATGTCTCGAACCGTAATATAGACATGGTCAGCGCCCAAAATGAGATACAAGCGTGTTATCTCCCGCCCAAGCCCTGCCTCGCCACCAGTGACAAGGACACTCAACCCTGACATGTCATGCTTGGACGGGTTGATACCACGGATTCCAGCAGTCCTTAGGAAGGACGTTCCGAGTGGGATATTCATATTCGTGTTGATATCCCACTAACACTAATATTGAAACCTTGTGGTGTTGATGGACTGCCCCTTCATCAGCTTCGAAGCTTCGCAGAACGCGCTATAGATCTAAACACGAAATCTAGATGAATGATTAGCCACGTGTAAGGAAGGTTTGCTTACTGAAGTTCAGAAATTCCCTGTCTAATTGGTGAAAGGAGCCAAAATTTCTATCCAGGTGGTGTTGTTGCATGGGCTTGTAGTGGGTCCTTACATCGTTGCTTCCTCGGTGATAGATATTCGAAGTATTTCTCGTTAGCGTAAATATCTCTAAGGCTTAAGAGTAGATACAGACGTTGTCCTGTTTATAAACCTATAAGCGCCAATAATGTATTAGAAGCCATTAGTAGGTTAGAGTTCACTTCCATGGTACATAACGCCAGTTACAACTTTGCTGCAATTTGGTCAGAACTCGGTAAACTATAGAATAGTATTAACCTCAATGGCATCTAGCTAGGGCAAAACCAGCAATTGCGATATCAATTAATGCTGACCAATGTCCCAATACGTATTGATTGTTCAGTTCATTGAAATCCGGTGCCAACATACCTATTCATATAGGATACATCTCGAACCACACTAGCTACGACTCCTCCGAGGCTGACTACGGCCTAATCCCATTTTTCTATAGCTCCACGCCAAATCTTAAGATCTTACTATGATACTTAATATAGATTTCTTTCATCGTTGACCTAAATGTGGTATTTCCTAAAATCCCGTTGCTCGGCTGAGGCTAAACTTGCAATCTAGTGTTTCTATTTTCTCTCAAATCAAGTTCCTTTTAACTTTTGCCCCTATAGTAGTACCCAAATAATTACACTTTTAAAAAACGCTGGTATAGGAGAGAAGATCCTTCAATGATAGCCGGCCAGGGATTTAGAGGAACAGCATCTGTAGATTTGCCAATCGATTCTAGGATATGAATATATCCCATATCTTCATCGACCAATCTCTTATACCCGAAAGACAGTAACTGAGGATCGATCCAGAGTACTGTTGTGCTCCAAACGAACCACGCATGTGTGTAAACTGTTCCCAGGAACCATCTTATCGGGCTTTTTTGTACTTCCTCCTCGTTCGTCGATATTCCTAACACCCAGCAAATAAAGTCTTCCAGAGTAATAGCAACAGCCTGAACATAGAAGAAATAACCGGACACGTACCAGGCTGGCCGGGTGGAAACGGGTACAGAGTCTTCAAATGGCATTGGGTTTGTCACGGTGACAAAGTATACGCCACCCGCGTGGAGGATTCCAGAGCAGGCGAAAGCGGAAAACAGTAAAAAGTATCTTCTAACGAGACGAGCCACATGGGATAGCTGAGATGGATCTCCGAAGAGGGCGTCTGCGATTTTCTCTCCTGGTGCGTTAAGGCACTTTTTACAAGTAGAGCATTAGTATGTAGATTCCATCCTCAAGAAAAATAAATAGATCTCTAGAAACCTACCCGTCTTAATGACTGATGCCATGACTTCCCCCACATATTCCGAATACTCCATACCTCTCTCCATCGTCCAAATGTTCTTGGCCATGAACCTATCTCTTTCCAGAACCCCCCGACACCGAATCCAACACAGATGATACCGGCGATGTTGTATAGAAGACTTATGTGGGAGACGATAGAAATAACCCAACCCCAAAGTATTATCACCATCTGGAACAATTCGTTCTTGCAAAGATCGTAGATCCACGGGTTCTCTGCTACGGAAATGTCCTGGCGGATTACCCCCACCATATACTCGTAACCAATTTTGGTCAGGTGCAATCCTAGGTATATCTGCAACAAAATGAAAAGGGCTTGGCAAACGAATGCCGTCCTATTTGGGGGATATTTCGTGCTCGGGACTGAGACCTCGAAATTCCAACCAATCCCCCGCTGAGAAACGATCAATAAAAGTCCCCATTTGATGCGACCCCAAATGCTTTGCGGGTGCTCCAGCTTTGTCTTGACCTTGCCGACCTGCTGGACCCTGTAGAAACGTTTGGATGTGTCATAACCCTGCAGGTACAAATGGTCGAACAGTCGAAAAATGAGGGCCGAGGTAAAGAGACCAAAGAGGTATGTTTCCTCAACATCGCGGTCTTCCGTAGGCGGCTGTAACACTGCCTGGAGAACAACTAACGCGGGAATTGGATAGAGCGCATATCGTATGAACGATGTCGCCGGAAGAGCAAATATGGCGATAGATAGAATCGGTAGCCCGAGAAAGGCGCGCTGTAGAGAATCTAAAAACATGGCTCCGAATACTAATCGTTAGAAGAGGCCAGAGCCTACCATTTGAAGGCCCTCGTTTTTCCCTTTCGAGAGAAAGGACAAGTAGAAACGGCGGATATACGTGTTGTATGAAGAGCAGAAAATATCAGCAGATGCGACAGCACGAACTCCAGATATATATATATATAAACGTTTATTCGGTTTGATAACGTTACTAATAATCCCCATAAGCCGAGAAGCCTCTTCATGGTCCAAGGGCTTATATTCTCTACACGAACGGAAGGATACGATCCCAACATTTTCCCGGGCCGAATAGCTAGGATTGTTCCGAGCTAGCTTGGCTGGCCTTGTCAGCTTTCTGGAGTACAGATGAAGACACACGAAATCAAACACAGATGTGTTGCTATCCATATATACACGTCAGACGACCCATTTTTAATGCACAATTTTTTTTTTTTTTTTTTTTTTTTTTTTTTTTTTTTCCCTCGAAAAATACTCAATGATTTGGATATAGGGTGTCAGGAATAGAGGGCTACCTAGTTCGCTCACTGGTTGGCAAGACGCAAATTCACACATGTATACGGTTGAATGGTGCAATTGAATCGCCACTGTAGTGGCAATGGCCGCCTACACAACCTGGAAGGGACCAAACCCTCAAATAGATTTTGTGTAACCTCAAACAGATGCCCAAACTCGCAGGGCTAGCTACTTTGGCTGTTCCTGACTATATTGGAACGGGTGCTACCTCTTTTGAAAAGCCTCAATAAACTCCGCAGGCCAGGCTTCGAATCTAGATTCGAGAAGTAGAAAGTTTACTCGACTGTGGGTGAGATCAGCTTCGGCGGGGCGAAAACTGCCGGGTCAGGGTTAGCTCTCAACAAAACTCTAAAGTATAACCTGCTCGACTCCCGGCCACCGGATTCCGCTGCATAACCCGGTTAACTACAAGGCTAACACTCGCCCAGTCCCTAAATAATAGGACTAGACTACGGATAAGTAAGTGCTTACTTAAACACCATTTTCGAAGTTACCTAGCCATTCTCATGTACAATTTATCACCGCGGAGATTTTCCAAGCAGTATTCTAGCGTCCCTTTCCTCGGGGTTAACTAGGTGGGCCGTAAAGGCTATAAATAATGAACAAGTGGATACATAGCCTATGTACGAAGCCGTTAGTTCGAAGGCGCGACGGGAAGGGTATTAACCGGTTCACGGACTGTACAAGCTGACTACTAGCTAGTTGGCATAGGCAGCCGACCGCCTGTGCCTGTTAATTAGCTGCCGCTGACCTGTAAAACATAAAAGTTAACTAATAGGCATACTCGTAGACCATCCTAGGATCATAGAGCTATTCATAATCTAAAAATCAAATGCTACACGGGTCCACCGTGACTGAGCTCATAGTGACGTACGCGCCACATAGTACAAGATTCGACTATTCAGCGAATCAGTTGATATCCAAACCTTAACTGTACTACATATGCAAACCACAAGATGCAGCTAGTTCACTAAGGACAGGCTACGTATTACGCCGGCCAAAATCGGCCAGGAGGACATAATCCAAAACGTCCTAAAAAATATATCATATCATGATCATATCATATCACACAAAATATGCACACTCAGATCCAGACGGTTAGCTCGCACAGATATGCGGGAAGCAGCCGCAGACTAGTTATTGGAAGTCAGTAACTTAGCACAATAGTTAGTGAACTATAATACTAAGCCTAAGATCTTAAGAACAAGATCAAACCGTTGTCTCGAAACTGATTAATCAATCTGGCTTATAACTACGTATAGTAGGTACGAGACTAGTTCGTGCCTGGCTAGTTCCCAAGTTATCCGGCTGGTGGTTTGCGTCGATTGCACGACACATGATATCGATCGAAGCATTGTGAGCGCCCGAGCATTAATTATCGCATCAACAATTACGAGAGATACTCGCAAACTAATGCAGTTGCAAGTTGTGCCAGCCATTTTGGGGCAAATCGACGCTAACTAATTATATGCATGGGTCCACAGACTTGATCGGCTACATGACTATATCGGAAGTGCTGACCAAGACTCCACCAAACTCTAATCCACATTTTGTGACTAGACCATACAAATATATATGCATATATATGTACGATATATCATGATAGACACTAGTTGGAATGCAGCTTTCGAATTTCACAACTCCTAAACCTGAACGCTAAGCCGAAGTATACTCCATACCCGTGCGCATGTACGGGAGAACCCATAAGTTTAATCCCCCTGATTATAGGTATGCATATTGCTAGCTATAGCTTCAAGCGCTTCGGCTGCCGAACTCGCTCTATAGATTTACAGATCGACAATCTACTTCCGACCACCGGTCGCCTAAGTGAAAACTAAAAGAATTGAATGAGGTAAACACCAAATGCGCAATCGCGCAAATTTTTGAAGTATCCAATCATCAACAATACTGATAAAACATGCTCGTACTTCCAGACACAGTTTGCGAAAAAAAGGTGGTGTTAGAACATAGATTGCATTGGCTGCGCATCAATGCACTTGTTCGCTTTTTGGGAGGATGAACCCCGATTTCAATTCCGGTGCTCAGCGCTGGGCTTACAGCAAATGCAAGTGTTATCTTTGCCTGCACCTGTCCAGCTCTACCATGCATGGATATCATAGATCCATGAATAGACCACACAGGAGATAGTATGTACAGCTGGCATAGCTTGCAAGGTTCCATGAATTCAACTATCGCATCTCCAACTTAGGCAACCACAGCCCAGTACCTAAAGTCTTAGTAAGTAAATAATTTGAATGGTAATAACCACGCCCATACCTTGCAATGAGTTGGATTTTAAGCTTTTACCTGGAATCTTAACTCGCGATCGTGGAACTTCGTTAATATCTAAAGTTCGGTGTGGTTGTGAATTACAACAGAGATTTTTTCCTTTTTTTTTCGCGAAAAAGAAATGTCATTAAGGGGTTCCACAACCGCATTGTGCAATTCTATTTGCCGTACGTTGACAAGAGAATGCTGATAGCGGGCCGAGAATGTTCGGGAATAGCCTTGCCACGTTTAGAATCGGCTAGCCGATGTTGCGATATCTCTAGGCCGACACCTCGATCTAGAACAATATCCAATCGGGGACCGATTATGAGCTGATCAGTCTTTCGAAACTCTGCAAATTTCTCGATTCCGATGCCGAATTCCTTCTCATGATAAGGTTATCCTTCATTGAATCCTGCGTTCTTGATTTCACAACGATAATGTTGTCTTGATGTGACGATAATGGACTTAACAACCGGTCAAATCGTTTTGATTGGTTCAAATTTAAAGGAAACCCGACTAATGACAGGTGCGTCAGAGGTACGTACCTAGATAAGCCGACTACGCCGATGCAAGACGGAACCTGCGCGGGAACCTGCAATATTGCTATGCACTGCAATTCCATTGCCTATGTCGGTTTCATGGCTGAACATCTAGTATTCTTCAAAGTCCGGACGCCCGTGACCGCACCAAAGCCCTGAGCGGCATAGGCATTTTCGGAGCATACGATTGATAGCGCAGCGGTCTAAGAAAGTACTGATATCATTGAAAGTATATATATGGCTGTTCCGACACGTCCTTGAGCCGGATCAGAGTGGAAACCAATGCAATATATATATTAATAATTCACCATGGCATCATCAGTTCGTCAACTCTCTAGATCCGCTCTCCGGGTGCTTCCCAAAGGCCAACCGGCCAATAAATTCAATTTTAAATTGCGATCTTTCCAAAGGCCCTTTTCAACAGGTAATCGATCATTACGTTTATGAATAATCAGACTTTTTTTATTCAGTCTTATCTAACAAAGCGCATCGATATTTAGCCAGTCAACCATGCGCCGCTGTGCTTAAGTTAGGGTAAATACCAGCCAAGTCCTATCGCCCAGTCTATAAATTTTTAGGCCATCTAATAAACCGGTATACGGAATAGAGAACATCTGGATTTAGGACCAAAAATGGGACCCGGACGAGACGCCAATTCTCAAGAGCTTACAGCTCTATTCAAAGATCTCGAGGAATCGTTCCCAAAAAGTCTCGGACCAGACAAATGGTATCTCGCTGCGGTATGACTACTCTCCTAGTTTTAAGCATTTGGAATTTACCATGTCACCCAAGATCTAACATCCTAAGGCGCATGCCCGCATATAGATCGCAACTCTCACATATGCGTCTGACCCAGACCATATCGCTGATCTATACACACACTTGATCTCCCGACCCGAGTTCGCAACTAGCGAAGCCCGTCAGGCGTTAGTCCGGCGGATCCGCGAGGTCTTAGTGAAACTAGTGGCCATCGTTGGGATTTGCAAGCCTTTAACCGCGATCTTCAAAATCGACAGTGTTGAAAGGTTGGAGGATAAGGATTATAGCTTTAGCAGAAAGGAGTGGCAAGCCGATGAGAAGCACTTGACAAGGGGAAATGATTTCTTGAACAAAATTTACCGCCATAACTCGGAATTCCTGACAGAAAAATTGTCTGCGCACAAGGACTTCGGTATGCCGGTAGCCCCCCTCATCCCATAATTACTAATCATTTTTTCTAACACTACATTCGACTGGGATCAGACTGGATAGTTTGGAATGTCGTTTATGGCCTATACCTATCAGACCATACCACTTTGAGCGATGTTGAGACTGAGCTGGTGGTACTGTGCAGTATCCTCGTTCAGAACCTCAACAGCGTTGCCACCTTTCATTTGAGAGGGGCCAGGAGAATTGGGATGTCACAAGAAGAGGTTGAACAAATCCACCGTTGTGTAAGTTCTAACACCCCTCGCCAAGCAGGACCTTATAACCTAATGTTCCTTTACCTTACCTTACTTTACTACCAAACATGCTAATCAATTTACCAAATGACATATAGTGCGAAAAGGTTGCAAATTTCTGCAACACAAAAATGGATAGGATACCCCGAGTAGCAGAGATAGAAAATCAAGTTCCATGGGGAAACAATGCCGAGATCCAAGCTACCGCTAATTAGTTGGCTCGCGGTGCTCCACTATCCGAAGGATTTGGAACTATATAGAATAAGAACTAGCTAGTGACAGAATAGACTAAGTTATCACAATTTTACCCCGGCTTCGCTTAAAACTTTATAAATTTAGCCTCGCCATTTCAACGGCTCGCCACAAAGTTGAACCACACTATGGCTTGGCTAGTCCCCAAAGTTAAAGGAAACTCTATTATAACCACTCTAAAAGTAAGATCGTCAGTCACAAAAACTAGCGTGAGATCTTCACGGAACTAGGGCACTCGAGGTAGTTAGCTTAGGTAGTTGCTAGTATACTTAATTCGACGCCTCGACCCACCTGTTATGAAATGGAACCCTTGCACACACATATCCTTCTTCTGTGCATTCGTGAAAAAAAAACGTCAGCATGTTTTACTTTCTCCGGTTAAACTTGCGCCATTCTCGTACAAAATGACAGGGCCGAGTCCAATAAAACCAATGACACGGAGTGTTGTGTGGGGCCCTTCGGTGCAATGGAGTCGCTGCTTTACCGCATTCAGAGACACAACGTCAAGGTCCTTTCGCGGTGCATATGCAGCTTGTGTGCTCATTTAGCGCCAAAAGCACAACCGGTTCGCCAATTGGCCAGGTTGTGAACCGGGACTTGCTCTTGAACATCTCATTTAGAATACTGAAATCTCCGTCGGAAAAGCAAAGAATTATTAAGAACTTACGGTCCCACTTTAACTAATGCTTGGCTGGGGCAAGTGGTGGAAAGATGGTGTCAGAGTGCGCATGTATCGAACACGGTTCTCCTGACCCTCTTGATAGACAAAGAATGATAGCGGGTTTGTTCAGGAGTACATAACTACTAGGCTCCCCGTACTAACCGCGTACCAGTCGTTGATCCGTCACCATTTACAGAATTCCGTTTTCCATTTCTCATTTTCCGTATGTGCGTATCCGACATCGGCATAGATGACCTCATAAGTATACAGAACCAAATTCAACAGAGCTGGCTATTTCGTATCTATATATACACTAAGTAAATAAGTATATACCGAGAAAGAATCAATACAACGACACCGAATCATAAACATTCTCCTTTTCCCAATACTTCTAGCTATTTTCTTCGGTTCAAGAAGATATTCTATTAAATTCAGGGCACCATTCAAAATTTCCAGATTTAAAAATGGTTGAATTCACACCCGTTATCATTCTGACCGGTGCTGGACGAGGTAATAAATAAAAATTTCCTTTAACAATACCGAAACAGCCTAGGTTAACCATTTAAGCCCCGTCTAGGAATCGGATTCGCCATTCTAAGCTACCTCCTTGCCCTCCCAAACCCTCCGAATATTATCGCAACTTCAAGAAACATCAGCGCCATCGAGCCCCTCGCCGCAGCACACAAAAACCTCGAAGTCATCTCAGTAGACTTCTCCGCTCCATCAAGCGAATTAAGGACCCTCATTTCCGAAATACTAAACAGCGCAGTGTTGAAATGGGGCCGGATAGATTCCTTACTTCTCAACCATGGAAATCTAGATCCCGTCGCAAAGATCGATGTTGCAGCGCTTGAGGATTGGGAAGCGAACTATAGAGTAAACTTCTTGTCAAACGTGGAATTTATAAAGACCGCACTTCCCGAGCTGCGGAAAACGAACGGGAGAGTCGTGCTTGTTAGCTCGGGGGCATCTTCGATTTATTTCGTGGGTTATCCCGTTATATTGAATACCTACCATGAATTTCCAAAGCTGATGAACCGATTTTACTATTAGACCGGCTGGGGCGCATACGGATCGACGAAAGCAGCACTAAACCATCTTAATTCCACACTAGCCCTCGAAGAACCAACTATTACAACAGTTGCCATCGCCCCGGGAATTGTGGACACCGATATGCAAGCATCGCTCCGTGGGGTTCATGGGAAGGTTATGTCTGATGGAGAGAATGCTTTCTTCAACAGTTTGAAAGAAAACAACAGCATGGTTAAACCGGTATAGGGCTATCCCTCTGCTATAGAGCCGAGACCTCATTAAACTATCCCCTCTATTGAAATCTAACTTGTTCGTTCCTAAATATAGGAGGATGTTGGCACGGCTCTCGCGAATCTCGCCCTACGGGTAGAAAAGTCGCTTAGTGGAAAGTACTTGAAGTAAGTTGGTCTCTGTGAGAATTAATGTCATGTCTCGATGCTAATGGCGAAATAACAGCTGGGACGATGAGATCTTGTCAAGCTACAGGGCTTAGTTTTGAAGGATTCAAAGGTCTCTCGCGTTGTCTGTTCGCTCAATATTATACCCAATTTTTTAAATTCTGGAGCAACATATAGACAATAGAAGTTTATAGGCATCTATAGATTGTCTCTCTATAAACCTCATCTCGAGGGAGAGTCCTCTGCTCATTTAGATCCTTCTTTCCTTCTATCTTCTTCCTCTCCTTTTTTTGCATTTCGTAAAAAAAAAGTTGGTCACTCGGGATGAGCATATCAGCGGCGCAGATATGCATGGTCCATGCCATGTTGTTTTCAATCCAATCGGAATACCTCGCGCTCCATGGTATAACAGTGCCTCCTAGACAGATCCCAGCAACAACTGCATGTAGCTATACATTTTCTCAAACGCCCGCATGAGTATTGTCTATTTAACCGGTTACAGGTAAAACCGAAACGCCCCCCAGAATTATTGTGAAAAAAGACCCGAGTACTATACATGTCATTTACTAATCTTCGCCATTATCATGTCTCCATTCAGGGGGTACGACTTCTTTGATATCGTCAAAAAAGCCGTTTGTTGCGTTTGGATGCGAACAGAATCCAACAAGGTCGGGTGGAAGGGTCCAGCCCTTCACTATATCTGATCGGGTGAAAAATGACATCAGTAGGCCGGCTTCAGCATGCCAGACGTTGTGGCCTAAGTTAGAATCTGGTCAGCCTTGTTTCGGCAAGAAAAATCGGGAAAATGTACCTACAATGGAAGGCCCACATTCCGGGGTTATCAGTAACGAATCTTATCAAGACATAGCCGTACGCCTCTAATTCCTTCAAGGTTAGCGCAAATACTCGGGGATATAATCCAATATCAAAGATTTCGACCGGCCATACCAACAGTAACTGTATCTCTAAGTAAACGCCGTTCTCGAGGAATCGTAGCGTAGTCCGATACATTAAAGTAACCATTGCCTTGTGCCATGACCCAAAATTTATGTCCGTGGAGATGCATAGGATGATTTCTGTACCGAGGTTAGCCTTGCCCTACTCTCTCTAGCAAAAAAATAATTATACATACCCGTCGTCATAGTTATCGATAAGAAGGTCGACAACCTTAACTCCGTCAACTTTCAAAACCATTCCTTTGTTAATGTCAAAGAGATCTTCCAGAACTTCACTAGCCCCCGGCATAGCAACCCTATTCAATGCTGGGTTCGTTAAATTCCGTTTCCACGACGAACTGTTAAAAAAGCCCCGGCTCAACGAATAGTTCCCTATCTGGAAATTACTCCTGAGATAAAACAGTTGGTCTGGCTCTGGGGCAACAGGTGAATCAACGGGTTGTAGGTTTCCATCCAGATCTTGACATACAACTGCGATCTCACTGCTCCATGGTGTTGTCGTCGGACGCGCCTGCACCGTCTTTCCAGCTACTGGAGTATGCGCTATTGAGCCTTTCTTTGAACTTTTCTGGGTGTATTTAACGATTGCTCTAACTTCGGGTTCAACAACAGCATCCGGGTCGGAGAAACAGTGATTTATCATTCTCGCCCTCAACCAAAACTCGGAAGCATCTGTCGAGTTGGCTGAAACAATTGCGCTATACCTCTGCGCAACATTTATGTTGAGCTTATGATATGGGCTGGGGACCAGAGATGTCCCGTCTGCCTCTATTACTTCCATAGTATGCCCATCAATGCCCATTTCGAACTCCGCGAAAGCGCCGACATTGATAAATCTGAGACGATGAGCGCTTCCCCTGATTAGGTTGACTTCTGCTAGTTCACTATTCGTGCTATCACAGGAATATTTTCCGTCGATTTTTGAACATTCTCGCCTGGATAATCCGCCATATATTAAAAACGATGCACTCCAAAACCAAAATATAACGAGAATATTAAAGAAACGCTTACCTATTCTTGCCGTTAACCAGAGCCCCATCCGGAATTGGTTCCGCATTTTCAGCATCGGGCGCTAAGTACTCGTACAGCTTATTCCTACTAAGATCATGATAATAATCATGCAACATGACAACCTGATCGGTCTTGTACCGATCACGGCCAGGCTCCCTAGGCGAATGAATCACCAACGGACCAAATAGTCCGTCGATATACTGTGTTGAAAAGTGTGAATGGTACCAATAGGTTCCGTACTGCCCATTTGTCTTGATTTCATAGGTAAAACTTTCACCAGGCGGGATAGGACATTGGGTTACACCCGTAGTACCGTCCATCCAATTACTCCCATTGTGGAAGAGGCCATGCCAATGGAATGCTGTCGCGTTCACCCCTTCGTTGTGAATAGTGACCTTCAGGGTGTCCCCTTCGTTGCACTCTATTAACGGACCCGGAAATTGGCCATTTATGAGAATCATGGGTCTTACAACACCATCTGGGTTGGCGATGACATCGCTGATAGTCCAGTTATACTCCTTTACCATCGGTCGGACTCGGATTCGGGTCCAATTCGGAGGCGATAACATGTATTCTGAAGGATCCCGCATAAAATCCCGAAATTTCGGTGTTGCGGTCGAGGCTGACCCCGAGCCAGATATAGACCAATTCCCATAACGGTCGAAAAACCGAAGCTTCGGTGCATATTTACTCGGACTGTCGAGTTTTGTAAGAAGTGCCCCGAGTGCTATCGTCAATACGCCGGCTGACAAGAGTAATATAATCGACCTGAAAAGCGCCTTTCTCTTCAACATCATGTCCTTCGCCCCCGGCCCCTCCAGCGGTCCCCTCCCGTCGTCAATTTCGAACGTTTCCACATCAATGTGTTGTGGATTGTTGGATGTCTTGCGCATCTGTGGCATAGCCATGTGGTCTTCGCGAGTTAGAGCATGTGGGTACGAGAAACCACGAAATGTCGTTCTTTGAGGATAGCTGTGACACCGAAGAGCCTGAGGTATTATATACTCTCAATATGTAGGTTTAATCGGACTCGTATTTGGCGACTATGGATATGAATTTGATATTATTCTGGAGCCGTACGTTGGTCAACTAATCGAGGGGACAAGTGTCAGCTTACGGCGGTGCATCCAGCATTGCATCTGCTATTTTCGAAATCGAAGGCTGAATGAATTTCTTGCTGTCCCGCCCACGCGCATGCCAAACAGCCGGACCTCAAAACACAAGGGCCATCTGTCGGTCCGCCGAAGGAAACGGAAGCCCAAACTTCGAAGTTTCGAACAATATCAAATTCGGCCGCACATGTCATGCGAACCGACTGCGTTAGAAATGAAGAAGATTCGATTCGACAACTTCGATCCCAACACACCACAAGACCTACCCCTGTTTTCCCTCGGAGCATCGGTGCCTTGGCCGACCTTCCCGTTCTAGGCAATGAAGAAGACCAGAACCAATCACACAATCGACTCGATCCCGTGCCCTGGACCCTGTGATACCTTCACGGAGGAAAAGCTTGTCGTTCGGTTGATACAGTTGCCTCCGGCTTGGCCCTGATATCACGATTTCACCTTGATGTAGAATGTGCGTTTGTCGAACTTAATCTGTAAGTCTTCACCATCCCTGGACGTCATTCTCGCATAAGGAAACCTCTATCCCAAAACGAGTGGTTGGAAGCGCATTTCATGCATACATCTCACAAGGATTCCCAGAGCGAGAAAGGTGGCTCCCACCACTTTGACAGATATCGCACGGATTTCGGAATTCCGGAGGAGGAACGTGGGTTACGCATTACGTTGGGAAAGGAAGGAGCTTGGTTACCTCGCCATGAAGGTCCTTGTGTAAAGATGCGTCCAGCTTCACTTCGAAGATATTTGCATACCGGGGGTCGACAAGGGCAGGCGAAGAATTTCACCTATTATATTCAACTTGCCGTTCTGGCCGTGGGGTTTGTAGTCTTTGTTTCGAGCATCGGACTATTGTTTGGGGTTAAGAAGTCAAATTTCTGGCTCTATACTTATACACACCATATGTCAGTCTCCAACCTGTGAAGGTCAACCTCTTTTTTTGTGGGCATTTATTGGCTTTTTTGCGGGCAAGCGCAGTCGAGGGACAACCGACAAGATGTTAACAAAATTCCTGCTTCTTAGTAACTTGGCTCCCCTTGCCTATGCGACAGACTACACACTTTCGCCTGTCAGCTATGTCCAAGGGAAGGCCTTTAATCGTTTCATAACGATATGGCTCGAGAATACGGATTATAACAAAGCTGCCGGGGACCCTAACATCGAATTCTTTGCAAAGAAAGGGATTACCTTGAACAACTATTTTGCTGTTACCCATCCCAGCGAGCCCAACTATGTCGCAGCAGTATGTATACCTCTCTTGTATCGATCTCTAGTGGTGTGAGGGGGGGTAACTGAAGTATTTCTAGGTGTCTGGAGATTACTACGGCATCAACAATGATGACGATAATATCATACCAGCAAATGTATCTACTGTTGTAGACTTGCTTGAGGAAAAGGGAATCAGCTGGGGAGAGTACCAAGAGTACATGCCTTACACCGGTTTCACAGGGAAGTCGTACAAGGAGGAAAAGACTCGCAAGAATCGATATGTCAAGAAGCATAAGTGAGTACACGAGCCCGGGCTTTGTTTAAAATACCCATTCTAACCGCTCTCAAAAATAGCCCTTTGATAATGCACGCCTCTGTAGCAGATTTCCCAGACCGTCGTGCATGCATCAAGAATTTCACATTATTCTACGATGATCTCAAGAGTAATAAGCTTCCACAATGGGTATGTCGGGCACATCCTGCTAAAGTTTAGGGAGCTATTGACTTACTGGAGGCGTAGCTTTTCATTACTCCCGACCAGCAAAACAATGGGCATGAGTATGTATTCAGTTTCCAAACTTATGAAGAAAAATCCGAGTTCAGGAAACTAAATGCGGCGGTTGTCACAGTACCTCAATAACCTACGCTGGAAAGTGGCTTCGAGGCTTCCTAGAACCGTTACTCGAAGACCCACACTTCATCAATAACACCCTCGTTCTTGTTACTTTCGACGAAAACGACACCTACTCGAAGCAAAATCGGGTCTTTAGTATCCTATTGGGTGACGTTATCCCAAAGAATCTAATTGGTTCCGCCGATAAGGGATTCTACAGTAAGTTCCAACAACAGAAACCCCTACATAACTATACACCAGAAGCCATTTGACTAACAACATCCCGACCCATCCACAGACCACTACAGCGAGCTCTCCACCGTTCAAGCAAACTGGGGTCTCAAATCGCTAGGTAGATACGACGTCGGTGCCAACGTTTTCGACATCGTCGCCCAAAAGACTGGTGACTCCCTCCGTAGCCTCGACGTCACCAAGGTCTACCTTAACGAAAGTTATCCCGGAATTTTCCACCGCAAGAAGTACGCACCTCTTCCTGTTCCAGATACTGAGGCTTCCTTCGGGGGAAGAACAGTTTTGGAGAGCATTAGGAATATTTGGGGAAAAGTGCAAAGTAAGAGTGTGTATAAGGGTGCCCCATTGTCGATACCATCTTTGCGAAACCCACCGATTTACCCGAGAGAGTACTCACGGAGGAAGAGAAGAGGCGGAAACTAAAGACTGAACCTATACCATGCATTCGTCTTCACTTTTAGGACCTATAGCAAGCTCTGTTTACCTGTTTGTTTTAAAATACCACGATACACCATTGATAACATTAAAACTCGCATCGAGAGTAGTTTAACCTATATAGCCACGCATTTTTGTAAGAATGATCTATTCGTAAAGTCTCTAGAGCTAAACCAATCTGCAATTTAGTCCGCATACTATGACCCTACCCTCCCGCGAAAACATAGCGATAGCTACCTATACATGAGAAAATATTAGATATTAATAGACGTCTAGGCTAAAGTAACAGTGGAGACTAGAAGGACTGACAAATAACCTGTATTTTTAGGTAAGTGGGTCTACTGTGGGGCTAGCTGCTTCAGGCACCAGCCGAAAAATATATGGAGTACCAAGCTTCGAGCTTCCTGTGCCAAGTATACGAGGATTCGGTAGGTCGGCTTTGACTATGAGTTAAGCTATTGAATTTGGGGCTTGGAGGTATGGCTGCCCGCTTGGGCTGGCAGTGCTCGCAGATAGAATTTTACTGCTATATTATCAATTACCTTTTGGGCTCGAGAAAATCTCGAAAAACTTGATATTATGTATATGCGTGAGTAGACATATACTTTGAAAGAAAAAACAAGAATGAAAAACCCAAGATGTTAAAAACCAGCCGAGAAAAATGAATCGTGAAATTCATTTAAACTACCATTAATATGATATATACCAGACCATAAAATAAAAATACAATGTCCCATAATGCCCTCAAAACACCCGCATGCAGACATAAAACCAAAAAGTATTCCTAATACATACAGAAAAATCACTTCCGTTCTAGCTCCGGCGACTCCACGCCAGGCGAACTGTGCTCAGGAGCCCTGCCTAATGTCCCCTCCAGCTCAGCCAAAGGCACACTACTACCCTCCAATTCCGGAGCCAGTCTCGACTTCGGGTCCTCCAGCTCAGCAGTTGCCCTAGAATTTGCAGCGTCCGCCTCGACCAACTTCCCCTTCTGTATACCCCCTTCCCCGTCCTCCAATTCCGGGATTTTTGGAATATCAGCTCTTCTCCATGGTAGAGTCTGCATATATCCTTTCCGCCTGAGGTACACAAACAAAATAACGAATGCTACCACAACCGCGGCTACGACTCCCACGGCAATGCCACCAATAGCTTCTCCCGATAGTGACTTGTCTTCTGTCGGGGTCTCTTCGGGTGATAGGTCAAATGTATTCCCATTGCATGTAATATTAGTCTTCCAATCCCCCTCTGTGAATATCGATTGTTCCAAAAGACCTGCACAGCCCACTTGGGGACTGTTAATCCAAAAAGTTGATTCTTGACTGCCAGCTCGTAATTTCGGTAGGTCGACATCTAAAAAGGAACCATCGATGACAATATCCTTTCCGACGGTCTCGAGGACAGGAAACCCGTTTAGATTTGTCCATCCCTCGGATCCATTAATCCGTAGATCCGTCGCAATCCATTGCAACTTTGGAAAAGAAACAGCCGTAAGATTCGGCGACCTATTAACCTCCAACGTCGCCTTCAAAGTATTCGTTACAACTCTTTCCTTCCCGATATTGACAAGATTCGGTAACTCGATAGACCTCAGATATCGCGATGTAATCCTCACGTCCGTCTCCACAGACGTTAAATTCGGCAGACTAACCTCCCCGACCAAATCTCCCATGTGCACGAACCCCGCAGATTCAAGATACGGTAGCGTAACTGTTGTATTTTCCCCATTATCCCTCACCACAAACACGCCAGTAATATTCCCTATCGGCAGGTTGATATCAAACAAATTCGGATTGTCAATAATCTGCACCGACTCGACTTTTCGATAAATAATATCCGCCAACGATTCAATCGCAGTACTCCAAACCACCAACTGTATCGCCGTATCATCACCAAGCGAGTTAATCTGAGAACTAAATTCCACAGACCTCAATCTCGGAAGGTACTCGAGCCGAAGAGATCCTACGTTCGCAAGGCTTGGCATACTTAGAACCGTTAGGTTTAAGGCCCCAGTGACTTGCATTATACCGCCGACGAATGATAAATTGGGTGCTTCGAGCCTTTGTACGTTTGCGCCATAGGGTATTCTTAGCGCTCCTCGGATTGTTTGGATTCCTCTTATTGTGGCGTTGACGATGTCCCGTCCGAAGTTTATGCTTCCAGAAAGAGTTACGCAGTTTGAGAGGGCGTCGAGGTCGGATTGGGAGTTTACGGTTTGGAGTTCTGCGGTGCAGTTTAAGGATTGGGAGTATACCCCTGTGATTGTTGTGAATAAATAAAAATATATTAAAGGGATATTTGGCGTTTTGAAGCGCATTGTGTCGTATATTCGGGTTCAGTAGAAGCCTTAGGCGTTGTAGTTAATTTCGTAGAGAAGCATTAGAGAACATCAATACCTGCGAAAATATGTCGAGAACAGCTTTTTAAATAAAAATAAAATAAAATAAAATAAAAATCCGATTAAAAAGAAGAATTAAAGTACAAAGTATTTAAACCGAGGGAAAACGACAGCAATATATGAAACAATGAAGTAAATCATGAATCAGGCCATGATCCGAGCTATGATACTACCCCTGCACCCTCGTGCTCAATTCTTGCGGCTCTAGAGGCTCGAAATCTGGAGGTCAACCGTATTTTGGGGCTCTGCGCCAACTGCCGAATACCAATGTAGAAAAGTGGAAAAGAAAATGCAAATCGACTCGCCTAAAGCCGAATAGCATCTGAAAGCCAAGGGTTTAGGCAGACATTGAAACATAGATAGATTAATAAGATGCTCGTATATATATCTTTTCTCAGGAGTCGTGTGGCTATGTATATCACCGTGTTTTATGCCTGTTCAAACGTTTGCCTGCTGCAGCCACAACGGTTTTCTTCGCAGTCGGAAAAGTGGGTAGGCCACGGTAGCGAATTGGCGCCAAAAGCTTGATTATCACGGGAGGGTGGGCATAGATTCTTTCTAGTGTTCTATAATTAAAACCATCCATGTTTCTTTTATATGTTTTTTTGGCTTGTGGAATTACGGCTCTGTTGGAATAGGTATCTACCATGGTTGACGTTATTTCAAGATCGGCTACTTGGAAGCCTCTTCGGTTACCGAAATAACCATTCTTTCCAACTGTTGAGCGACTAGATCTGGTCTACCTTGCTGGATAAAATGCCCAGCCCCGGCGGCAATCAATCTTTGCCTTCTATCCTCACCTGTAATCTTCACGAGGCCCTCGTTATATAATCCCCAGGCAGGGTTCGTGTATGCCATGGCTACTGCCTTAGTCATGCCTTTCATCCTTAAACTCTCTTCAGCAAAAACATCCCAATCATGCCCTACAACTGTCACGTAAGGCCCCGATTTATCCCCTTGCCTCCAAGCAAGAAGCTTTGGTTCATAGCTATGAGGCAGGAGGGTCGTGATGTTCCCTCTCCAAAACCCCTCTTTGTTTGTTACACTGGGGTGGAATAACTTTCCCATGCCCTCTCTCGCAGCACGAATGTTTTCAACTGTGATCCCATCAGGTAATGTGTGCTTATCAAAACCTGGGGCATCGGGGTCGGGGTAGAGGTCGATAAAGTTTGTGTCTGTCATATATGAATCAAGAAGGATCAAACCGGCTACGGTAGCAGGGTAAGTTTGTGAGTAGTAACGGGCCAAAGGACAGCCGATGCTGTTTGCTACAAGAACTAAAGGTGTTTCTGCTAGGGGTATCTGGTGTTTCGTTGATATTGTGTCTATCAGAATATGGAGGTCTTTCGTGACCGAGACGATATCATGACGGTGTCCAGGTGGTAAAGGCGATTGTCCTTCATCCTGCGGGTCTGTATCCGTAGTCAACCCCTGCCCATAGCGATCATAGGTCAGGATTGACGGGTGGGTATGGTCCAGAGATAAGAACTGGGTTATGCAGGGCCACCAATGAGACTGTGGGAGCCCAAGACCGTTAAGAAAGACGACCAAGATGTTTGTGGTGCCCTTGATGAAGGTGCAGGAAAGGGAAGCTGAAGGTTTATGAGGGAGGACGACAGGCAGGGGTTCCGCCCCAGGAGGGAGTGGTAGCGGTAAATCTGACATTGTGACTTCATGCAGGTACGGAATGACGATAAAGCATTCAGGCAAGACACCCCCTCACGCAGTAGCCAAGCTCGATATGGACTGGTTTTGTTTACTTATTTGATAATTGTATTGAATGGATGGATATCTTATAGGTCTACTGACTCCTGGAGGGCGTCCTGATCGAGCTCCTCACAGACTTCGAGGACGAGACTGAGGCTCTCCATGCAGCCATTGACGGCGACACGGAGCATTCGGGCGGTCGAAGCCTTGTAGTTGATAACAAGGACTTCGGCAGCGTCAGGAGCAACGGAAAAGGACCGCTGCACGAAGGGCGATAGTTCCTTGTCGACGGACAGCGAGCGGGCAAGGATAGCTGCAAGACGTGGGGTCGGGAGCGGGACGTTGAGCACGCTGTTTGTTTGGATTGTTTGGATTGTCAGTTCCAGTTGAGTTAGACTGCTGGGAAAGGTAACGTAATGTCATGGAAAGTGGGGTTGAGAGGAATGACCAGGACGTACAGGGAATGGGGGAAGTCACTATCGACCATGTTGGTTCAAGCAACTGAGGTAGCACCGGAATGTTTGGCGCCTTGAGGGAGGGAGGGATTGATTGGGATTGGAGGACTGGCTCGGTTGGTGTGAAGACGTGGTGGTGTGAGGTGGCGATGGGGGTGCTTGGTGGGCGGGTTTGTCGGGCGGTTGTCGTGGTGACGGGATTCCGCGTGGGCGATTTCCCTATTTGGCCCCACCCGCGCCAAGAAAGGTACCTTGCAGGGTCCAGCTGGTCAACAAACAGCTGCTTCGAGGCACACAACAATAATAAACGGCCGGCTGGGCCTGGTCGGGATGTGTGGTTCAAAAAGAGGTGGTTCGGGCAGCTGACTGTGAAACTATCTACATACAATTAATATACAATACATACAAAACGGAAAGGAGCACCCGTGGTTGATTTTGATTGTTGTATTGCATGCTCCACCATATATATTATCTATCTTCTCTCACCATCTGACGATTCCCAACTTCCTCCCGTTTATATCATATATCATCAATCAATCAATCAATCATCCTTCCGCCAGTCAATTGGCACCCACAGACACTGCTTTATACACATCAAGCATTTTATATCCGTCTGTTTACTGTCGCTTTTTGTCGCCACCTGATCGCCAGTGATGCGCAAAGCTGCCGTTTTGGGCACTAAAATACCAGAGTCTCGACCTCAACAACCACAACAACAATCATAACAACCGACTAAAACAGAAACATAAACAACACCAGCCACCTCCCCATAAACCCCCTCCTCTCTGTCTCTCTCTCTGTCTGTCTCCCTCTCTTTCACGTCTTAAATCATCATCATCACCACCATCACCATCGTCCCTACCACCACACTCATCACTCCTGACCCCCATATCCATCGATACACACCCTCCAAACAACCGCCAAGATTCACCGTTACGCCTTCAGGCCGTACCGTGCGCACCAACAACCACCCGAACCACTCGCCGAAATGGTGTCGACGGTGGCAACTCCCCGCCGGGAGAAAAGCACAATCAGCTCCGTCCCCAATACCCCCAAGACCCCAGAACCCAGCCTCCCGCCTGCCATCCCGGCTTCGGCTCTGCCTCCAGCGCCCCCAGTCAAGTCGGCCAATGGATTGGTCGTCGAACTCATCAAGTGTACGTATCGCATCGCATCCTCTCTTCTGTGTTCAACAGCAGTGCTAACCGTGGCCGGTGCATCCACGAACAGATCGTCTATACCTAGCATCATACAGTTCTCCACCAACCGGTTCCACAGTTATTCCTTTCCCTCGAAGGCCAGACCGACAGTCGTCCAGCAAGGACTCCAAGCTCAGCCCTATCAGGCGAGGCTCCCCGTCCAAGCTCCCAAGAGGAAAAACCTCCACTCCATCCAAGACCAGAGGTCCTATCTTTTTCACTGTCGATGACCGTCTCTTTTATAACAAGTTCCATTTGGACTTCGGTCCGTTCAACATTGGTCATCTTTACAGATTCGCTATCTGCCTTCACGATTATATGAGTGCTAAGGAGAATAAGAACCGTCAAATCGTGTTCTGGAGCAGAAGTGATCCAAGAAGTCGCGCGAACGCTGCTTGCCTCGTGGCTGCTTATCTTGTTCTCGTCCAGAATTGGCCTCCACATCAAGCTTTGGCACCAATTGCCCAACTTGATCCTCCATTGATGCCATTCAGAGATGCCGGTTACAGTCAGGCGGACTACATGATCAGTATTCAAGATGTCCTTTATGGTATCTTCAAGGCGAAGGAGAACAGGCTGATCTCCCTCAAGTATTTTGATGTCGAGGCATACGAACGTTTCGAGCGAGTCGATCAGGGTGATTTTAACTGGGTTTCCCCAGATTTCATCGCCTTCGCTTCTCCAATCTTCCCTCCACCTCCACCACCCAAGAAGCTCCCCAACGGTCAGATGGGACCAAAACTACAGTACACCAACGAGTTCTTTGCTAGGCACAAGCCCGAAGGTGGCAAGTACCCCACTAATCTTGAGGAACTTGCAAACACCAAGCTCACCGAAAGCTTCCGTAACGTCCTCGAGTACTTCTATACCGAAGACGTTGGTGTTGTTGTAAGATTGAATTCGCATCTCTATCCTTCCGAGTACTTTGTCAAGATGGGTATTGCTCATGTCGACATGATCTTCGACGATGGAACTTGCCCAGATGATGAAACCGTCAGGAAGTTTATCAACATTTGCAACAAGATGATTGCAAACAAGAAGAAGATCGCAGTCCACTGCAAAGCTGGCCTTGGCAGAACTGGGTGTCTGATTGGAGCCTATCTTATCTACCGCTATGGCTTTTCTGCTAATACATGCATTGCCTATATGCGATTCATGAGACCAGGCATGGTCGTCGGACCACAGCAGCATTGGATGCACTTGAAGCACGATACCATTAGGCAGTGGGCATTTGAAGACGCCTATGCTGAAGAGCGCAAGGACCTTCTTTCCCAACTTCAACTCCTCCAAGACCAGCAAGGATCTGTCAAATTGGTCAAGCACCGAACTAGAATCACTACACCAGTCGAGCAAACCCCACCACGACGCCGCTCTGTCCTTGGTGAAATCGCCCCCATCGCCAACGACATCTCTCCAGAACATCTTCCCGTTCCAACACCTGGCCAACCAAGAAAGAATTCCGCGAAGTTCTTCAGTCCAAATCGGTATTCCGTTCACGAGGATCCTAAACAATACGTCGATGGCATTAGAGTTGACACCGATGATGAGAATAATTCTTGTATCGAGGCTGAAGAGCTGTCAGAAGAAGAACTTCACTTACGAGTTACAGCTAAGCGCCTGACCTCAAGAAGCCCTAAGGCAGGCAGCAGAACAGCCAGCCAATCCTACGCTATTTCGACGGTTACTGGTACACCTACCTCTAAGATCCCAACAGCTCCCACTAGCACCACACCATCGGGAAGTCCATTCGCCAGCAGCACCATTAGAAAGATCTCTGGCGATAAAACTCCTCCACATATGATTAGTGCTAAGCCTACTACGAGCGGCCCTCTCCTAAAGGTCAGAGCAGTTCGTAGAACCGGCCCCATCAACCACACAAGAGATGGGAGGGTCAGGAAAGTTAGTGGACGCGTCGTTAGTCAGGGTACTTCCACAACATCTTCCAGACCCGCCAATATTGCAGAGCATTAAAATCCTATTTTTTTCTGCAATTTGATGTTACTTTCCACTTGGAATGTATTACGGCTGGATGATGAACCATGACTTTGATGACCCTGTTAACTCAACCACTAACGACTCTCCATCTTGTGGCTGCTGGTAGCTTGAGAGCAGTCTTTAATGACCTTGATGATGACTTTACGACAATTTGCTTTTCTGTTCCTCTTTTCTGCCTTTTCTGTACTTTGTTGCCAGAACACTAACGACAACCAAGGATTGGGATCGGAAGCGGCGATAAACGCTGAGTTTTTGCTGGATAGTTCGAACCCCCAATACCAATATACCTAACCTCAACCTGTGTGCTTTTCTCTTCTTTCTCCACATTTCTTTTGCGTCTTCTATTCTATGTTTTATTATTACTATTCCTCATTGTGCGCATTTTGTTTCCTTCCAAGGCATCTCATTCCTCATCGGTACGGAGCATAGTTTCGTTTTTCCTTCCAATCTCCTTTGTAATGACTTCTATGACTTTAGCATAGCGTCATGCATTTTCTCTTTTCTCCTTTTAACATGTTTGCCCTATTGGCAACCGAACTTTTTTGTATATTTACCTTTTCCTTTCAGGCGGCTGTCAATTGAAGGGTTTCTATTTTTTCTTAAACTCTCTTGTAATTTTATGATACTCGCATTGAACAAACACCTTTTTCTTCCAACCCAGTTTCGTAGTATTTTCGACATGTGAAAATCCCTATGGTCGCATCTACGTCTGCAACAGACAAATTGCATAATTGCTAGAGGGGAGAAATAACATTGGTAACTAGGTAAATATACAAGGTAATGGCTAATTACACCCAAAATGCGCCCGGGTTCGAGGCTAATCTAAATGAACGTCCTGATATCATGAAAACATGCCAACGCCTGATCCGCAAGAAAAAGGTTTGAAAGAAAAAAAAAAAAAAAAGACAATCGTAGGTCGTGAAGCCGTAGCTTAATTAAGTGCTAGAAAATCAGGAAGGCGTGAACATCTGAACATATATATTTGCGAAATTTCTACGACGAGACTCTCCGCGCCCCACCCGAAACCATAGTCTTAGTGGTAGAAACGGTCTGTTCCGAATCGTACTTAACAAAACCTGGCCTATACGGCTCATGGTCGCTTCGATAGGAGGTCATTTGGTCCCTGTTTACTTGTGGTGGTGGAACGGCGGCGTACTTCTTTCGTTTGTGGAGGTAAATTCTGTTTGGTTGGATTTGATGTCAGTTGTTGGCCAATTTTTTTCCTCTCGGTAATATGATGCATCATAGGAATTTTTCTACTCACATTATAATAGCAATGATTATTCCCAAGACTAGGATGCCGCCACCAATGCTTACGCCAAAGATAATCCGTTTATCAACGCCGTTGATATCACCCTCAAGGAAACCAAGTTTGGATTCGGGGACATTAGTTGGGGTGTATGCTGTTGGTGGACCAGAAGTTTCAAAGAGTTTCTTAACCCCTGGACCGAAAGACGAGGTTTGCACACCTGTCGTCTGTATAGTGGTCGGGAAGGTGACCTCGGCGCCAGAAGGAACAGCAGTGACAAGTGTTATCTCTGTGACTGTCTTTGTAGTTCTCTGGAGAGACACGGGACAATCGACCATCCCGTAAGACATGCATTCTATTCCACGGTATGTAACTTGAGTGCTCGTTGTGATAGTTGTCAGGCTCCCGCTAGTTTCTCCAGCTTGTCGCGGAGCGATAGATGCCGAAGAAGTGACCGTCGACGGTTCCGGCGTGCTTCTTATAGCGCATTGTGTAAAAGTCGTGAAGTAAATAGGGATGGTGGTACTAGGCGCCGGTCCCCAAGTATGATCCGCAATAGCTACAGTCGCACCAGCTGCAGCGCCGATGCCGAACTGATAACCCTCCTCGACTCGTAGTTGACATCCGTCTATTTCATCCCCTGCTGGGGTGATGGTGACGTTGGTGGTTAGTTCTGCAACGTGGGCCCAGACGCTGACTTCGACGCCGGCACTGGCGCTGATATCGAATACTTCGGCGACGTCGATGCCGAGGATTTCGATCTCTGGGGTGGAGATTTCGAAACCGGCGCGGACTTTGACTCTGAGGACTGCTTTGAGGACTACACCGGCGCTTTCGACTATTACTGGTAGGAATTCGAATTGTCCGCCTCTGTTGTAAAAAGGTGAATAAAATGTTAGTTATAGCTGATTCGAGGGGGTGTATATATAGTATGCTGGTGGAGATCGAGGACTACTCTGTGAATGAGTGGAAGTATAATATGAAACTTACATATCAGCCTCTGCTACCTCCTTCGCAAATAGCCCAAGTTTCAACTCGGCGCTGTCATCAATCCTGATGTGGAACCCACTCGTAATAGATATCTCCGAATCCGCACTCAAGATCAAATCAACAACGACCACAGCCCCAAAGAACAGACGAGGAGAAATCTGAACACCGAACTGCGTTTTCGAAGCATACAAATTGATAGTATAAGTGATCCCCGCCGAAAAAACAGTATTAAGTTCAACATATAGTTCCAACTCATCGAACTGGAACCGCAAGGTACACTCAGGTATCTCCGGGATGTCAATATCAAAGTCGATGTCAAGCGGTGGGAGGTCAAAGTCGTCGAGGTCAATGCCGTCTGCGAGGTTTCTGACTACCCCTCTGGTATAGTTTTTAACATAATTGACGGCCAAGTCAGTGGTATTGTCTATTGCGGTGCCGACTTGGTCTGTGAAGTTGTTGAAGGTTTCGCTGATGTTGAAGGGGCCGTCTATGGTGAGTTCGGCGAGGACTTGGGCTTTTAGGTAGCATGTTGTGCAGGAAACGTCTATTTTGTAGGTACGTTCTACTTCTACGCCTGATCCCTGCTGGGTTGATGTACTAAATGGGTTTATTCGATTAGTTCTTTCCTATACTTGTCATATCATGATGGGATACTCCAGCAGGTTGGAGGTAAAAGATATTAACATACTATTCCAAACTTAGAAGCCCTGCTCCGTCCCAACTTTGTTCGAAGTAAGTTGTATTTGAAAAAACAGTATCCCGTTTTTGGTGACTGACTTCTGATAGGGAACGGCCAATAAGTCTCATCACATCCCGTGGAGACAGATCTGGATTATTCGACCATACTGAAAGGTCTGTTCCAGTCGGATTGGAGATGGCCCGAGCGGTGGAAATTCCGAGTGCGCATACCGCAGCGCGTATGAAGCCTGAAAAGAGCATTTTTGACGCCCAAAGCTAAAGGGAAAAAAAAAAAAAAAAAAAAAAAAAAAAAAAAAAAGACCCGAGCGATCTAAACCACGTAAACTGGTATACCAGAAGATTGGGGTCTTGGAGGAAAGTTTCAGACTACGCTTCCCATTTATGATTTCCTTATAGATGCAAAAAGGACTAAACTTTTCTATAGTGGTCGATTCTTTTTGAACTCTTCCAATGGGGACTTCATTGGGTTTAATATTCCTATTCTCTGTATAGACCAAGCCCTGTCAACTAACTCTTCTAACCCAGGCACCTTGGGGGTTAATCAGTTTCTGATTGTAAACCCTCGTAGTTTACTCCACTTTAGCTAGCATGAGGCTCCTGAGATACAGGACGCCTGTATGAATGTATGCACGCACAAAACATCTTGCTAACGTTAACCAACTCAAATTCCTGCAGCCGCGGGTCGAACGTTGGATAGAGGCGCAGGGCTTCCCGCTTCAGTTGTCTAAATATACTAGGATTTGCTATGTTAAAAAGTGGAGCCCCCCGGCTGGGCCAAGTATGCACGGTCTGTATGTTTATGTGTATGTTGGGACGGTAAAAAAAAAAATAATAAAGTAAAAGCTATTCAGGATCCTGTCATACAGGCAAGGGCCCAGGAACTTTCAAACATGGGTTATTCAATACTTTCTCAGTTTTGTGAGAAACCCACAAGGCACCCAAGCGCCCGGGGTCGTTTCTCGAAGGCTTCAAGTGTCAAGTTGTTATTATTGTATGCACGGATGTGGCACGACGACGGGAAGGTTGGGAAATCGGAAGGCTACCGTGACACAAAGATCAGTTATGAAACATTTGATGATCAGGGAGCCTCGGGCCTTCTGCAAATTTCGATTGGAAGGCATATGTAAATAAAAAAAAATTTTTACTTCTCGCGATGCCTCGATGGATATTGCCTTCTTGTTTTTGCCAAAGAATTGAAGAATATGTATATCTATTATCTAATACAATACGGGGTCCAAGATGTGTGGTGGGGAGGGGAGCTGTGGTATTTCCAAAAGGTTTGTCAGTGTTACCGATCTTGCCGTGCGAGCTTGTCTCAGCCTCCTTCGAACCCTGAGCTCGTAAGCCGCACTTCCTATCTTGAACGCACAAGCCCGAGATGTGGAGCCGCAAACCTCTAAATATGGGTTCCTGGTTCTTTCATCATTCTTTCAGCCTCATTTTTAACTTTTTTTGGTCCCAACTCCTGTCTCAAGAATTTTTTTTTCTTCTATTAAAAAAAAAAGAGTCAATTGTCTGCCCTAACCAACTTGCAAGGCAAAAACTAACCCTGTAAACTCTAGTCACTGACGATCTCGCAAAGTTCTTACCCTGGGAATAGAAACCGTGCGACTTGGCAAGAACTTGCGACATGTGCAGCTTGGATAACATGCTAGCATCTGAATTGGGGTCGGCCAGTCAGCATTGCATTGGCACGATATCTAGATTACCCACCTTAGCTTACCATTAGGCGGATCCTGATAGCGGGGGTCTGGACCCGCTATTACGAAGTTAACATGCACCGATTTTGACGGGAAATGTCGATAGCTTGATGATATCAACAGCCGACGTCAAAAGTAGGATCCTGAATAGCTATGGAGCCCGAGAGGGGATGACCGCTGACTGAAACTTATGGAGGGGTATTCTATGGAGCTACATGGGTGTAAAATATTAGGTTTAGGTGAGCTGGAGGATCTTCTGCAGACTGGAGCTAGTTAGCTACCTAGCTAGCCTTGTCAATAGGTTGATTCATCTAGCTACCAGAAGCTCCAGTGCAGTCCCTGCAGTAAGCCATAAGGAATTGAGCACGGGCCATTTTTTAAACTTCTACTCGACACGCAAGGTGATCCAAAGGATTTAAAATATCATGAACTCATAGAAATCCATCAAGACTAAACATGCGGGTTTCCTCTCAGTTACGTCTCCTAGCTCTGTGTGATGAATCGATGATCATTATGATATCTACAGCTAGTCCAAATCGAGCCTGCCTCTATAAGCCGCTGTATATAACTGACAGCAACGAATCTAATACCGTCCGTTTGGATTCAAGCTTTATAAATTGCGACGAGGCGCCTTGGGCGGAGCTTCCTGTGTTGAAGAATTCGATCTGATATATCGATATCACAAATATAAAGACAATTTAAACCGGCAAAACTAGATTGGGTTCGACTAGGGCCTTAGGGCTTAGATGTCCTACGTCCAAAATCTGCCTTGGTCAACGACCGATCTCGGACAGCCATAAATTTGCGCATATAGATGCTTATATATTTGTAAAGGAATACATGCTTAACGCGAACCGACTTGTAGAAAGGCTCTGCTGACGCGGGAGTGCTGCAATGCAAGCCGTTCCGAGAATAATAAAACCTCGGTAGCTAAGTTAAGCTAAGATCCCTTTGACGAGCTTCGAGGCTGAAGGTTAGTTATCGGCTAACTAAAATATTACCCCGGAATTGATAGTGGGGAAACCCTTTCTCGTCCTCGAAAGGGTCTTTCCAAATTGAGGCTCAACCAACCTTCGAATGACCCCTTGGCAGATCTCCATTAACTATCGTACGATCGGCGTGACTACGGAATAATAGACGAACCAGTCAAAGTTAACCTTTTAAGTTCGAAGCTAGCTATTGGATGCAAATTAGAAGAGTTGGAACTACCATGCAGTAGTCAGATTTCCCAACATGCATCTGGCAACTACGAATACACGGGCTGGGCTGGAAGTCGAAAGTTTCGAATTCCGAAGGCAAGAGGTAATAGTACTATAGTTGCCAAACGGGAAAAGTCCACGAATATGAAAGCCCCAGAGCTAATTTTTCGGTCGTGTGACCGTTTTGTGTGAACGAATGGGTGATTTCGAGTTAGACGTGTCGGTAGAATTCAGGTTTTTGGTGGAAGGTCTCAAATCATTAGCGCTGCTGTGTGCTAGCCTATAAGATATCGGCTCGAGCTAAGCGGCGTGCTAGTGGTTAACGGTTTGTATCAGGTATGTACGTGTTTGTAGCAACGTTGCGCTCAGGCTCGTAGGTACTACTCTTTGAATCAGAATACCTCCTCGAAGAAACATATTGACGATATTTGATTACTCTTCTTGATGGCCGCGCCCGTTGCCCTTCATCCTGCGAAGTCACGGAACTCGCCTAAACTTCAAGATCCAGACTCCGAATTCGCGAAGAGGGTCCTTATTTAGGAGTGAATCCAGTCTTTCGATTGTCAATTTCGAATTCATCATTGCGCGATCGCATTACCTGATCACATACCTTCACAGCCGTTTGGATTCCAAGTGGAAGCTCCAAATGTATGGACACCTATGCAGTCAAGGATGACAGCTAGCCCTGTCCCAACATAGCTAACTAACCAACTTAATTCAACCGGGATCCCCACATTTCGAAGATGCATAACCCAATCAGTCGACGGACGTTTCCCGGCTTCTCATAACGGACCATAATTTGCATTGATTCTACGAATTCTAGACCAACATCCTGGCTCCACGAAGTTAATATATCCCATTCAACCAGTAGCCTGGCGTCGTATTGTGGAGAAACGAAGAAAAAAAAAAGCCAGCAAACAAGTATCGATGCATCAGGTGGTAACACAAAACTTTTTTTCTTCCCTTTTCCCCTGCGAATTTCATTTGCCCAAATGTGGTGGACGGCGAAGTTCAACCGCCCCCCTAGCTAGCTAGTACCGCGGAGTAGCCTTTTTGTCTGAGACGTACGTTAGAGTAGACTATTTTTTCAATTGAGCTCCCCATCACGCTATACCCTCAGCTAGCATGGCGCCATGGGCTGGCAATTATAGGGGGATCAGAAGAAAAAGCCGTTCTGGAAAATTTTCAGGTTCATTCGGCGTAGGAGGGACGGTTAAGGTCCGCTTGGGCCGAATTTCTGTGCTCTGGGTCGAAATATATATTGCACCATGTCGCGCAATTGCACGAGGAATCGCAGAATAAATCTCGATCTTGTTCCCATAATTTTCCGCTCCGAATCTTCCAAACGACCTAAATCTCCTTGTTACTTTTTATCTTATTTTTTATATCACAATCGTCATAAAACCCCCCACTTGCGAGTACTTACCCTCTAAGTCTTGAGGTGACGTCTAGGTCCAGAAGCTTGCATGGTTTCTGGCAGCAATTTTACGTAACAAGAGACATCTTGCTGGGTTTCTGTGCTGGGTAGCACAACACAACGCGGAGTCGAATCACGGCTTCGAAGGAGCTTCGACATCATAAGTGGCAAAGGATCCCGATTAGCTGGCTGTGTCTACGAGGTCGAGTATTTCTTCCCGGCGGACTGATTTCCCCATTTCTTCTTCTTGTATTTCATCTTTATATTGTTTCGCCGTCCTCTTGTTTTTTTATTTTTTTTTATAATATCTGTCCAAAAAATCCAAACATCACCAAACCGTGGTTTCTAAACTGGAGGAACCGAGCCCAAGACAAAATATGGCGTCCCCAAAAACGACAGTCTCCAGCCTCCCCCCAGAATTATTTCTCACAATATTTTCCTATCTCCCTCATCGGACTATCAAAACAGTCATCTCGCCTTTGAATTCTATATCTCGAACATCTCCCTCCAAATCTGCCCTCCAGAACCTTTCTCTTACCTCAAAATCCCTACGCACAATATCGACACCTTACATTTTTGAAAGCATTACCATAAAAAACGTTGCCCAACTTGAAGAGTTCGTTCAAGTCGGAGGAATCGGTGAGACAGTCGGAAGATATGTCCGAAGGGTGGTGATAAGATGGGAAGCATACGGCGGGGTAGTAAAATTGCCTCAACAGCTCCCCCAAGTCGAGGGCTTGAATGGCTTGGTACAGAGAGCGGTAGATTTGATGCCGAATTTGAACACCTTAACGATGGACTTTCCTGGGGCAATAGATGCATTGGATTATGCTATTGTGGGAGGAAACGAGTTGGAACGCTTGCAGGGAGTCAGTGTTCGGAATGGGAGGGCTGAGTACGGCGGTGATATTACAGAGCTTCTTTGTAAATTGGGGAAGATGAGAAGGTTGCAGAATCTAGCAATCGATGGGACAATATGCGCTATGGAAACCACAGGATCAATAAGTGTACTCTCCCTAGATCGGGGGGACTTTGGGAATCTAGTGAACCTCGAGGTCACCAACGTATCGAGGTTCAACGATAATATGTTACATAGCATCATGGGAGTAGCAGGAAAGTCGACGGCTTTGACAGTTAAGAACTGTGCTAGTATCACGCTCTCGGAAACTCGGAAACTACTCGTGGAGTTTGGCGAGAGACTGCAATATCTTTCTCTCGAGATTCTCAAGAAATGGGTCCATGAGGCACACCGTCCCGAACATGAAGCAGAACACGAACACGAGCACGAACTTTACCGCATTTCAGACGACGAACACCTCTGTCCTGCCATCAGGGACTATTGCGGGAACCTACAGATTCTGGACATATACACCAACAAGATTTGCAGGGAAATATTTTTTCCTAAGTCTAAAGGGAGCGGTGCCATGACCGGCGGACTACCGACACCGCCTGAGTCGCCAGACCTACCACCGACGAGACCACTAGACATTCCAACGCCCCCGACCGATGTAATAACCGATGCGCAGGGTTTTGTAAGGACGGGCATGCTACCGCCCCCATTATTCAGCTTTCAAAACCTATCGCTATTCCAGCAGGAAGAGGAAGAGAGACTGATACAGATGCCAATTGAGAAGCGGCAAAAAATGAAAAGAGTCAAGTTGAGGATCCCATATGATTCATCATGCTATGGAGCAGGAATCGGGGGGCCGAGTTTACAACAAAGATTCACGACACTATGTGATGGAACACCTGCGATTGAGCTGCTGGAGGTTGGAAAAAAGGTATACGAAGAAGGACTGGCTGAGCTGGCCAACGTGCAGGGCCACTGGAAGGGAGGGCCTTACTTGATCATGAAAGATTAATTGACATGTAATATTCAATACCGATGTATTATTATTTCCCCAAAGCACTAGTAGCTAGTTCACTTGTAATTCAAAACCGTGTATATTATTGGCCGTATCGATACATGCCTCCCGAAAATTCGTACCTCCCAAGCATACTTGGCATCCCACTCCTTGGTTGCCCTCCTGTGGACTCGAACTATACCCCCAAAGACACCCCAGAAATCGTTGACTGTTGCATTTTCAAAAAAGGCGCGTTGAGAAAGGAAGGTGTATCCGACCCAGCTGCAATTCGGCCTGCAGCCTCCAGCAAATGGACAGGGCCGAGCTCCACAGGGCATCGGACGAACCTGCAGAAATACCTCATACGTCAGTACCCGCCGATGCGTAGCACCGATAGAGCCCTTTCGGGTAACAAAATTTGTTTTTTCTCCATTTTTCTGAATTTTTTCCCAAAAAATTTTTGTTTGAAGCTGTACGACGGCTAGGGGACTAAGGCGCTTGTCGGCGGTCGACCAGGAAAATCTCGCACAAAACTTTCTCTCTTTTAAGTTGCTTCTCACCAGCAAACATTCCTCCTCTTCTTCTCCTTCTGCTTCCTCGTCGTCCTCCTCTCTTCGCCAATATTCTCCGTTCTCTGCTTCCGTCCTTTGCCTCTGCTGGGAATAGATTGTTCAAGGTATGTTCTCTTGGAGCTTTGGTGCTTCGCCATGTGGTTATCGATTCTGTTATCGGAATTTCCCAATTGGATGTCGGTGGATGGTCACCACCACCACCGCCACTACCACCACGTTTTATCATGACGATAACTTCAGCTCTAAGGCCATTGTCTGACCTCTAGCTAGCCTAGATACCTTCTACCGCCTCTTCAATCCTTTCGAAGGCAATTTACAGCTACCACACATTCATTCAAGATGTCTGAAGAATTGACTCACCCCACCATCGTTGGTATGGCCCCACCCACCCACTGTCACGAGGCAAACACCGTATACTATGCTAACCCCTCAATCCTTGAACAGACGGGTAAATGAATTCTTTTCTGCTGCCAGCACTATTCTGCAACTTTCTAAGATCGGCCAATTGACGATTTCCTTAGATGGTTCCGTGAAATCAATGAGATGTGGCGTGGCCAGGCCATGACCCTCAAGGTTGAGAAGATTCTCCACCATGAGAAATCTCTGTACCAGGACGTACGAAACCAATTGCACCTGTGCTGGTTCCTTGGGTAGTTTTTTAACAGCTGCCATTGGCTCTTGCAGGTTCTCGTCTTCAAATCCACCGACTATGGCAATGTCCTCGTTTTGGACAACGTCATTCAGTGCACCGAACGTGACGAGTTCTCCTACCAAGAGATGATCACTCACCTCGCCATGAACTCCCACCCAGAGCCAAAGAAGGTTCTTGTTATCGGTGGTGGAGACGGTGGTGTTCTCCGTGAAGTTATTAAGCACGAATGTGTCGAAGAGGCCATCCTTTGCGACATCGACGAAGCCGTCATCCGTGTCTCCAAGCAATACCTCCCCGAAATGTCCGCCAGCTACCAGCACCCCAAGGTCAAGACTCACATCGGCGATGGATTCAAGTTCTTGGCCGACTACAAGAACACTTTCGATGTCATCATCACTGACTCTAGCGATCCTGATGGCCCCGCGGAGAGCCTTTTCCAGCTTCCATACTTCGAGCTTTTGGAAGGAGCTTTGAGGGTAAGAGAGATCGCTCTTTTTTTGAATTATCTTATTAATGGATTGATTGGCTAATATTCTGCGCTTCTATAGGAAGGAGGGGTCATCACGACTCAAGGTTGTTCGTTTCCCATTTTCTAAAGACCATTTGTAACCCCATATCCTTCCTGTAGCTGCTGAAGGCGGTCAAAAAGAAAGATCGAAAGAAATATTCTGAGACCAAAAAAAAAGAGAAAAGAGAAAGATGTTGGAACCTGAAAAAACAAGGACCAAAAAAAGAACAAGTCTCAACAAGAGGGGATTATGCTGGGAAAAGGCCGGATTTGGTTGGAGGGGACCCGTCTTGTATTGATGGCCTCGTCGATGCTAGCTGAAGTTTCAATTTCTTTGAAAAAAGGAATTTCTTCGGCGTTCCGATGGTTGGGTCGGGTTTCCCTCAACCAATCCGCTTTTCTGACCTACAGCTCTTCCTCAGTTTTGAAACTCTATAACACTCTCCATCTCGTCTCCAGCTAGTTCTCCCCAGAGGATGACCCTTTGCAAGAACCAAATTTGCTGACTTTCTTCTTCTTCTTTATAGCTGAGAACCAATGGCTCCATATCGATCTCATCCAAAGACTCAAGCAGGACTGCCGCAAGACCTTCCCCGTCGCCGAATACGCCTACACCACAATCCCCACTTACCCATCCGGCCAGATTGGATTCATGGTCTGCTGCAAGGATGCTACCAGGGATGTCACCAAGCCATTGAGGAAGTGGTCCGAGGAAGAAGAAGAGACCCTCTGCCGATACTACAACGCCAAGATCCACGAGGCTAGCTTCATCCTCCCAACCTTCGCCAGGAAGAAGTTGGCTTAGATGCATTTGGCGAATATCTGATTGCCATTTGCTCTTGTTTCTCTATATGTATTATCACAAGGCGGGAATTAGCAGTAGGATTCGATTCCACTGCCTGGCCCTGGACCCTGATTACGGAACTCAGTATTACGAGACCGTTTCGACAGGATTTAGTTACGACTTTTAATGAGATAGATAAAAGTAAAGAAATGAAAGTTTTCAAAACCAAAATGAAGCCAAGCGGATGGTATCAAGCGAATTTCTCCATAACTCCGTGACATATGATTAGTGTAACATGCATGCTTTTGATCTATCCAAAATCCTATTGAAGATTTAGTTCAAAGAGGAAAAAGAAAAAAGACGAGCCTCCCTTCTACATATCGTACATTATTCGTAAGATCCCGAAACCCTGATTAAAATACCTTCCTATCCGCCAGTGCTTCCCGAATGATCTCTACCCCTTCCTCGCAGCATATCCTCTTCCCTTCCTCAGCCAACCTTAAGAAATCGCTGATATCCCATCCTTGCCCATCTGCACTCTGCCCACCGCTTCCTTGCGAACACTCCATAGATTCAATCAACAATACCTCACCCTCCTTCGAGAAAGTCACCGTATGACTACTCTCAGCCTGACCCAGGATCTCACCATTCGGGTTCCTAACCACGATCTGTTCACTTTCCTCCGTCTCCATTTCATCCTCACCGCCTCTTCCTAACCTAAAAACCTGGCCTTCAGCGGTCTTGACAGTCTTCGGGGGGTGTTGTAAAACCGCCAAATGTACACTCCAGCCCACGGTTCTCATCGGGATACCCGCGATCAAAAGGCTTAGGATGGTGCAGTTTAATAACGGGGTGAGGAGTAGAGGTAGTGAAGTATGATCCTCTGCTTGTACTATTTGCGCGACGACTTGGATTAATGTCCGAGGGTGGTGGTTGGTTAGGATTAGTGATTTGAGGGTGGAGTGGATTAGAGAGGAGAGGCGGGTTTCGCGAACACCTATTTGGATCAAGAGTTAGTCAGTTAGTTAAGTACTTGGTAATATATATTTTCATTGGAGGGTATTCGAGGAGGGGTATGGAGAAGGAAAGGAGAGTGGGTACCTGCGACACCGATGCCGGGTTTTACGATCACTTCGATGGTCGCATGGTTAGGTAATTCGTCCTTGGGACGGACTTCGAGGGGTCCGTTGACCGATGTTAAGATTGTGGTGCGAGAGGTTGGACAGGTATACTGGCATGAGCCATCGGATTGAGGGAGAGGGTTGAGAGATATTTCGGGGACCAAAGGTGAGGAAGTCATCGTTGTATGGTGAAGTCTCGGGACGTCTTGTCGTGAAGGAGAGTATTTGGAGCTGTGTCTTGCAATCTGGAGAAAAAGTTGGGATGCTTTGAAAGGTAGGCGGGCGAGAATTACTGTGTTTGGAATTTATTTCCTAATAAGGCAATTTTTGACGTCTTCCTGTTGCAGTTACCGTGTTTGGTAGTTCGCGGGGCGGATTTGGCATAATTAACATCCCATCCGCCCATTCGTTCATTATTAATTCATTCATTCGTTCACGACCTCAAACTATCCGACTTCACCAGCCTGAATATAATACAGCACCTACAAATCACAATGGTCGAACCTCAGCCACCAAGCTCAGCTCCCCTCAAGCTGCCGGCACCTCGAAAGCCACGACAGGACCGTACACCAGCCATACCTCCCAAACCCACGGGACCACTCACAGTTCCTGAGAAATCGACATTATCGTTCACGGCTCCGATCCGAAGAATCGTTACCCCTGCCGATTTGGAGTTATTCCATGCTTCTTCGACTTACAGCTTACTCCTCAATTTCGTATTGTCGTTAAATGAGGCTTGTATCGATAAGTCTTTGAAGAGTAGCTTGAGCTATGAGGACGAGACGCCTGTTGTGAAGGCTATCCTCGACGTTTTGAAGACAGTGGAGAAACTGGTGAAGGAGAATCCACGGGTTGATAACGGAGGAAGTCGGTTTGGAAACCAAGGGTTTAGGGATTTCTATGATGCTTTGGAGAAGGTCGGTTTATGAATTCTCCCAAGAGATACAGTCTACTAACATGAGACGACGTGCTCCTGGAATAAAGAACAGCCAAAGTATCCACCAAGCCATGAACTTAAACCTCGAAGACGGCGCCATAACAGAGCTTTCCACATACCTCCTGGAATCATTCGGTAATAGGACAAGGATAGACTATGGCTCCGGTCACGAACTCAACTTCGTCTGCTGGCTCCTTTGCCTCCACCAACTCTCCCACCTCCCGACAACATCTCTTTCCTCCGTCCCCCTTCACGTCTTCCCAGCATACCTCACAATCATGCGTCACATCCAGCAGGAGTACTATCTTGAACCCGCTGGTTCCCACGGCGTCTGGGGTCTCGACGACTACCAATTCCTTCCTTTCGTATTCGGCTCCTCCCAGCTCTTTCATCATCCCTACCTTCGTCCGATATCCATTCACAACCCTGATATCCTCGAGGAATTAAGTTCGGAGTATATGTACCTCGACTGCATCCGGTTTATAAACTCCATAAAGACAACTGCGAATCTCAGATGGCATTCTCCCATGTTAGACGACATTTCAAGCGCGAAGAGTTGGGGTAAGGTCAACGTTGGTATGGTCAAGATGTGGGAGAAAGAAGTTGTGGGGAAGTTGCCGGTCATGCAGCATTTTTTGTTCGGAGGTATACTGAGTGCTGTTGAAGGTATGGGGAGGGAGGAGGAGGATATGAGGGAGTTGGAAAGAGCTGGTGAGGAAGGGGAAAGCGGGACCGCTGGGAAGACAGCAGAGGAGGTCAAGGGCTTGATGGAGAAATTGGATAGAGAGGGGATGAGACATGTGCACAGTAGTTGGGGAGAGTGCTGTGGAATCAAAGTACCGACATCGATCGCTGCAAGAGAAGCCGGCGAGAAAGGTGGCTTGAGAAGTATCGGACGGTTACCGTTCGATTAACCAAGGTCACATCCGGATTTGGTTCTTGCTTTGGGTGTTTTCGGATCCTATAGGCGTTTTATGGTATTGGTAAATTGGAACAGCATGATATATCAAAATGGTGAAAAAGGGAAAACCGTCGCAATTATTGTACATGTACATACAATCGTGAAGAGCAAAGTAACTAAAAGACCCCAGTACCAGAACAAAAATAGAAAGCGGATAAAGTGACAAGTAAAAATGGAGGTTCCGTAGGTGGGCATATGCATCGAGATCTATATATCGATTGCGGTATAAGGCCCAAAGGAATCACGGAAACCAGAGGCAAGAGCGGGCTCGAGGTGAGGCCTAAAATCGGTGCCCAGTATCATGGGAATAGAAAAACTGATCCCAACTCCCCATGCATAAGGCTAGCTAAGAAACGAGTTTAAACTTCCAAAGCCTTTGTGATTCCAACAACCTCCTTGATCAAATCCTTATAGCTACTCCTGAACTCCTCCTCGTCTTCCTTAATCTTTTCTAGTCCCTTGTCCTTCTCTCCGTCCTCGCCCTTCTTTTCCTTCTTCGACTTCTTCTTTCCAGCACTCTCAGGAGTAATCATAACCACACTGGTCGGCCTCTTTGTTGCTCCAGCGGCTCCGAGTTCTGCACGGCTGGTGACAAAAATATATGGGATTCCGTGGTCTTCGGCAAGAACTGGCAGATGGGAGATGACATCGGGAGGGGAGATATCTGCAGCAAGGATGAGAAGCGGCAGGGTCTTAGGATCAGGCTTGGAAGCTGTCGAGTAGTTAGGGGATTTGCGGAGGGCCTTGACGACTTCTTTAACACCTCTCTTAAGAGCCTTTGTTTTGGCGGCTGTATACATTTAACCTTGTTAGCAATCTAGCTTTGAGTGATACCATGCCTTTGTAGATAGACATAGGCAGGGGTCTTGATGCCTGGGCTCGATAGGATGGACATACCTTTCTTTGTAGTCTTCAGTACCTTCTTTGATAGCTTCCCCTCGGCCAATGGCTTTGCAAAAGCTACCAAAGCTGCTGAAAGCATTGCCGAATCGCCCTCTACGTCAACCTCCATCTTAACATCTTCGACATCCCCATCGACATCAGCCATCGAAGTATCTGCAGCCTCAACATCCTCGCTCTTCTCCTTCTTCTCCTTCTTCTCTTTCTTTTCCTTCTTTTCCTTCTTCTCGGACTTGTCCTTCTTCTCCTTCTTCTCGGATTTATCCTTCTTTTCCTTCTTGTCGGATTTCGACTTGGTTACTTTCGAGGACGATGGGTCGGCTAGCGGTGATGGAGATTTCGAGCCGTCGCGCTTACGCTTCTTGGAAGCATCCTTAACAGAGTCCTTGGCCATTGTGATAGATATTATATTGAGGCGGGGGTACAGTCAATTGAAGGTATATGTGGTGGTGGTGGAGGGGGCGGTGACGTTGATGGGATGGGATGTGCGTGGAGTGAAGTTGGGTTGGCCTGTCGCGATACGGTCTGCCTAAAGATTTTTTTCGCATCGAATTTTTTTTTTTTTTTTTTTTTTTTTAAGATTTCTCTGGAGAAAGGAAAACTTTCCTATTTCGGATGACCCCTGCAAATGTCACACGGACAACGCAAACAGCCGGTTCGATCCGTGACACCAATTTGATTGTATCTCACAACAGAAATCATGCGGCACGCTGCCAGCCGCAGGAACATCTGTTAGAATTATCAGAAATCCCATTTTGAATGGTAAAATTGGACATTTCGAAATTTGGAACATTCAAGGGAAATAAACCAGGATACCTACCGCTGATACGACACCTAGTGACTAGGCAGTTGGTTCCTTTCGCAGTATCATTCTTATGCGGTATCACTGCTTTCAGTCCCACTAACCCAAACTCGACAGGAAGAGCTCAATCCCATGGCCCCAACATCCAACAGTCAATTGCTGTGCCTCAGTTCACAATGGAAACATCAGCCCACGATGCCTCTTATTATTACCATATAATGATGATATGTATCATATACCCTGCCCAAAGTTCCGTCAGAAAGTCTCACGCACGTGTAAATCCCCAACGGTTTTCGGAATCTAGCGCTTACAACCCCAGATGCTCTCCGTCGGCTAACCGCCTAATCGGGCAGTTACCAACGCCATCCTCATGCTAAAAAGAAAAACCCAGTCATGGATATTAATCCCCCCCCTTCGATAGAGGAAATGTGCAATTGTAGGTACTAGTCTCTGTCTTGTAGGTACGATATAATTTAGCGAAATGAAACCGTACCGACAGGGTATTTTCCCTGGACTTGCCTTGAGCTCGGTCGTATCGCTTTTTTTCCTTCTTGGTTCCTGCCTTTCTGTTCATGAAGGGGTATCGGATGATGCGTGCAAGCTTGTGCCTGGGGTTCGATTCGATACTACAGGGCTAGGCTACGCATGCGCGAGGGCGCCGTTTGGTTAATTAGGAGGGGGTTGTAATCTATAGCTATCGCAAAAGTTTTAAATATCTAGTGATCCCCGCATGCTATGAAAGGAAGCTTTTGTGTGATTTCTATCCTAAGGCTTCATAGGCCATTCCACTCGTTCAAATTATTATTCATACGTATACATTCATACATTCATTCATTCATTTTATTTTATTTTTTTTTTTTTTTCTAAGAATAAACTTTTGTGAGGATGGTAGTGTTCGACTTCACCTCTCGTCTTTCGTTTTATATTTGCGCTCTCTTCGGCGCCTTCGCGATATCGACCCATGCGAAATTAGCATACCATGGAAAGGAATTCGTACCAGATTATGTCCTGCGCGGGACGGCGCGGCACATACCAATTGCGTGTGAGATGAGATACTCGGTGTTATTGAATGGAACAAGTCCCGGGCCCACATTGCGATTTAGGGAGGGAAAGACCACCTGGATTAGAGTCTATAACGATATGTTAGATGCCGAACTAACAGTAGTAAGTAACCAAATTCAGACTTATTACAGAGAGTCCTAAAGATTACCATAAGCTAATACATTTACCACACAGCACTGGCACGGCCTTACCCAACGTACTGCTCCATTCTCAGACGGCGCACCCTTAGTAAGCCAATGGCCCATCCCACCCGGCCATTTCTTCGACTACGAGATCCACCCAGATATCGGTGACGCCGGAACATATTTCTACCATTCACACGTAGGGTTCCAAGCCGTCACAGCCGTTGGCGCGCTCATCGTCGAAGACGCCCGCCCGCCTCCATATCAATACCACGCGGACCGGATCTTCCAATTCGGAGACTACTTCAACAAAACGGACGACACAATCACCAATGGTCTTCTTGCCAAGTCTACTGGAAAATTCATCTGGACTGGTGAAACTAATGCTTTGCTACTTAATGGGAAGTCTGGGACTAAGGCTGCCAGGGATACTAGAGAATGGTCCTCGTGCGCTCCGGAGATTATTAGGGTAAAGCCGGGACGAACGTATCGCTTCAGATTCATCGGGGCAACTGCATTGTCGTTTGTGACTATGGGTATAGAGTCTCACCATGAAATGACAATAATCGAGGCGGATGGTAGATACACCCAGCCATATACTACCACGCACATCCAAATCGCCTCGGGACAGCGTTTCAGTACTCTTTTCAAGGCCAAGTCTCTTCATGAAGTCATCAGGTCCGGAAAAACTCATTACTGGATCCAATTCGAAAACCGTGAACGTCCAGGCAGTGCTATCAGTTATGCCCTCTTGGTTTACGATATCCCTCTTCGTCACGGACACAACAGGCCGTTTAGACTCCCCTATACCCTTCCATACACAAAACCCCTAGGCCTTCCGGAAAAGGTCACAGACTGGTTAGAATATGCTCTTCAGCCACTTTACTCGCACTATACCGAACAACTACCGCCAACTCACAAAGTCACCCGCACGATCCACATCACCTCATACCAAGTAAAATCGCACACCGTAGAATGGGCCCAAAACGGCCTAATCTGGCAAGAACATAAGGTCAAAACCCCATACCTAGTCGATATTTATAACAGAGGCGAGAGGGCGATCCCAAACTTCGACGAGGCCATACGGCGTAATACGTACGACCCGGAAACAATGATATTCCCCGCCAGAGTCGGAGAAGTCATTGATATAGTCTGGCATAATAACAACGGCCCTAGCGGGACTTGGGACTTTCATCCCTTCCACGCCCATGGTGGTCATTTCTGGGATCTTGGGTCAGGAAATGGTACATATGACGCTAGAAGGAATGATGAGTATATGAGGAAGATTAACTACTTTCCCGTCCTTCGAGATACGACTGTTCTTCACAGATATGCGAAGGATGGTGTGCCACATACTTCGGCTGGGTGGAGAGCCTGGAGAGTCCACGTCAAGTATCCGGGTGTTTGGATGATGCATTGCCATATTTTGCAACATATGGTTATGGGGATGCAAACGGTTTGGATGTTTGGGAACCCAACGGAGATCAAAGCCGAGGTCGAGAGGCCGTATATTCAAGGGTACTTGAAGTACGGTGGGTCAGCGTATGGAAATTCGACATATGATCCATTAGTTAATGAGTGGTTTAATTAAGTACCAAACTAGGCGGCTGAGAGCAATAATGTGGAGTCTCAGGAGAAGGTGGGAGTTAGCTTTTGTGTGTATTAGTAACTATATTAATTCCTTTGTGTATATATATTTAATTCTAAATCATATCTACCTCGACCGCCAGAGTTTAGTTCGACTCAATATCGAAACAAACTTGAAAAGCGTATTTAAATACTTAAAAACTTAGGCGGATATGCAATGGATGAACTATGATGTTCGTATCCCGCACGTGATAGCCATTTATACATCCCCGGTCTCAGCCCCTTTCGATGTATTTATATCGACACCCTTCTCCCCTCCAGAGATCGAATCACTCTTTGCGTCAACCGATTGCCCTTCCGTCGGCTCAGCATCGATTGTCATCTTAGGTCCTGTAAACCATTTTCTCGCATCGATGAAATAATATAGTAAAGCGCCTCCCCAAACAGCGCAGTTTACTACAATGGTATAGTTCATTGTTTCCGCTGAATAGCATATATAATCAGCCGGTTTTCTTGCATTGTATGGTAAAAAACACAGGTAGAACACTCGTATAGAAGGGGGACTTACGTGTAACGTCTGGACTTGACACAGGCATCATTGCCAACAGCGTACTGAATATCAAGAAAACACAAGCCGTTATCGCAATTGGGATACTAAATTTTCCTGTGTAAAATGGTCCTGGGACGAACTTATCCCGACCCCAAACCACTCTAGCCTGTAAATTACCGAGTAATTATCAGCATCGGTAGACAATAATCTCCATATATTTCTGTTCGTTTGAAAGCCACTTACGAAAATCGGCGTAAACCAGGCCAGATTATTTCCTGCCACGCATAGAGAAAACAAAGCTGATGCGGCGGCGCTCGCGATAAGGCACAGGAGGCCTAGAACACAAGCTAGACCTGCGCACCCCCAGACACATCTAATTGGAGTATGACCAAATCTTTTGGAGATCTTGCTGAAGAAACCAGAAAATGGGAGGGCTACATATCATAGGGTTATTAATATTAATAAAACGTGCCAATTGGCATTATAGATCCCAAAATTCGTGGAATATACGCACCTCCATCACGAGAAAATGCCCATGCTTGGCGACTCGCAGCAGTCAACTATGTGCAAAATTCAATCAGCGGCCATCCCACGTATGGCATTTAGAGAGGTTGAAAACACTAACAATGCTAATACCCATCAACCACTGTGTCAGGAACAATAACGTCATCATTGCGATGGCTCCATTCTTCCCAACTGCGTCGTAGTAAATCTAAACCCAGCAATATTCAGTGCCATCCTTGTCTCGTACCCAGACCCCCCGACGGCGTTGTCTAGGGAAGTTTGGAAGTTACTTACCTGGGCCATTGGTTGACCAAAAGGGGTATTTAAGAGACTTTCGAGATCCGTTGACATGCAGCTTGCAATGACAATGCAACAAAGGAAACCCAAACTCCAACAGAGGCCAATTGAGCCCAAGATTCCCCATGGAACCGCCAACGTCGCATTCCTTGCTTCCTCTGAGATGTGGATGCAAGAATCAAACCCACCTAACAATATAAATATAAACTTAGTCACCATCCCTAACAAATTATAGATAATAGATCCAAATTCATCAACTCACCAATCGTCCAGATAGGACTCAACCACGCCAAAAAGAACGCCCACCCGGTAGGCCACCCGGTCAAATTCGCCGTCTCCGTAAAAATATAACTCGCACTATTCCTCTCCGACTTCCTTCCAACCGGTAGCACGATAAAAGTCGCAGCAATCAAGAATAGATTTGCAAACGTAAACACCGTCTGCATCTTCCCCATGATATTAACCTTCGAGGCAAGCATCACAACAAAACCATGAGATATCACACAGCCAAGGAAGACGCAGTATATTATGCCGTTTGTGGGAACGAAAGCGCCGTCCGTTGCGAGAACAACAACGGATACAAGCATAAGTGCGAATCCATAGTCGATTGAGCAAAGACCGCCGACGAGACCGAGGGTGTTAGAATAGCCGACGAGGAAGGACAGGGGGTTTCTGTAACGGGGAGCGGAGAAATAATGTGTCCACCAATATAAACCACCTGTAAATAGAGAATTAGTGTTCTGGTAATGATAGTATATCAACTAGAACCAGTGGAGAATCCCATACCGGCTGTAGGCATGGCTGAGCCGAGGTCTGACATCGCAAGTCCGACAATAAAAATGCAACCACTAGCGATGAACCAACCCTACACGCACAACCTGTTAGAAAATACATAGCGTTTATAATTTGTTTAAGAATATTTATCCTACCCAGACCATACCAACGGGGCCGGCAGGGAGCGAGAATGCTAAGGTCGATGCAATAGACGGCTAATTCCAAACAAGTTCCCATCGTTAATATTATAATATTATAATCTCGTGACGTCGACGTCATGACTCGACTCCCATACTCCAATGGACTTTAGAAGGAGCACTTACGAGTAACCCCATGATAGCGAAGGCAATCTACTCAAATTAAAATGTCAATTCTTGAACCAAGCAAACCACCAGGTTTTCAGAGATATAGCAGCTCGAGTGGCTGGTCCACGGGACAATACATACCCCCAAAACCTCAAACTTCGAGAAATTCCGCTTGAGCTCCTATACAACCCATCTTCCGTAAGCCCTTCTCGATTCTAATGTACCATATATGTATACATATGGTTCGAACCCGCGTAGATGCATACCTGTGCATACCCCATCCTAGCTGCCTCCCACAAAAAAAAAGTCAATCTCATAACATCAAAACATCGATTGAAGATATAAAAAGAGAGCTACAAACCTAACATATCGGCATCCTCCGGCTTTGCCAGGGCTTCGGTGGGTGGAATATTCGACGCCATAGTGTGTAGTGATAATCAACCAAGGTAACGTCAAAACAAGACCTAATATAATAACCAGTATCCAGTCTTTGAGCTCAAACCTCAACCTCTAATGTAAGTCGGGACTCCGAGGCAGTCTAGACGTCTTAAGCAATAAGAGGGTCCAAAGTTGAGTTTAAATTCCTAAGGGCATGCATATGCATATGTACATTCCAGCGGCCGTATGGAGGTCTTTAAATACCGCCCTTCCTGGACCCTTAAGTCACACAGCATATTAATATCAAGTCCTCATACGCTCGAATTCTGCAATCCAGCCCGACCCCCCACCAAAAGCGGAGCAGGGGAAAAAAAGCCCTACAAAATTATCAGCAACGTTCGCACCCGGAATCGCAATTCTGCAATACTAAACAGGAATGCGAAAAAGCCAAGACCGACGACCCTGGATTATCAATTGTTCTGGCTTTCCAGTTCCCGACCCAGAACCGGTCGAAAGCAGCTTATCAGCGCACAAACCTGCGTTGTGGGTTACACCGACTTTCGATGTAGTGGATACGTGGGGCCAAATATCGTTACCAAACCGTGCGTATACGGTTGGCCAGCGTCGAAATATCAAGAATATCAAGCTTTAGGCCAAGACTAAGGCGTGTTCTATCATCTCCTATCGGAACCGTACTGGCCATATTAATATGCATAATATTAATATTAAGCTTCACGGGAACAAAGATAAGCGTTTTATAATTAAGTTTGGAACCTTCTTGATAATAAGCGCTTGTTCGGGCAAATGCGTTGGATTTGTGAACAGAGGACCCACGAGGCGAAGATAGTGATACGCGGCCGCTTGATATCGTGTAGATTAGGGCACTTGGTATCTAACTCCCGATAACGCCTTTCGGATCCTACTGCTTTTAGTATAACACGACTCATGGTATATTAATCCGTATGCAGGTACTTGATCAATTGATCATTATCCATACGCTGCTCTTTGCATTGCGCGAGTTGGGTAGTCGCCATCTGTTGCTGATGTCCCAAAGCGATACAACACTCGGAATACAACATCATGTTGCGTTGTCCGCGGCGACAACTTTTTTTTTTTTTAGACTTCGTCTTCGCGGAACCGCAGTGGCAGCATTTTTAGCAAGAGTTGAATTGGACGCATTCTCGTTGTCCCACTAGATCTTAATTTAGCGCCCTTGTTGGCAAATTATCCGTTCGTTTTAGAGGTGCTAAAGGGAGGGTGTTATATCCAACGACTTGAGATTTGCAATGCATATTTGATTGAAAAAAATAATAGGTGGTTTCAATATTTAATATAATATATATTTAACAGTCGCGAAATTCCAAAATTGACCATGTGGAGGGTATAAATGAGGCAAGGACAAGGATATGTACGTCGATATGTTTCCAGCTCTGTAGGGTTTAGTCACAAGCAAAGCCGCGCCTAACAATATCGCACTGCAACCTACACACCGTGGGCATAAAGACCTTTGAAGTATCTCCGTTCGCAAAAGAGCTAGTAGAAAAAACACAAGGCGGATTTGGCCGAGACTCTTGGGTACTTGGGACCTGAGGGGGAACAAGGATAGACATATTAGACCCTAGAAACATGCATCTGCAGTGCCATCAAAGACGTGAGGGTGGTCGAATAAAACGTCCCTGTAGAGGCGCCACACAAGGATATGTTGGGTAAGTAAGCCATGCCTACGTTGGAGCTCCTTGAGGGACAGGGATACACCACGGGGATTCAATGTTACACAAGCGGTACTATTATGATATAGGCACCATCTTTTCGAAGTATCTCTTAGGGTTAATTTAGATTTTGTATCGAAGTATGAGGGTTTGAGGTATTAAGATACAAAATAATGGTAAGGGTAGTGGGTAATGTAAAAGTTGTACGTATACATCTTGGAAGTTAGTTTTGTTCTCGGTCCCTGGCCCGAATTTGCATCTTAGCCTCTGTATTCATGATCTCTAGCCAGACAAACCTCCAGCTTGGCGGCCTCTCCTCCATATTCTTAAGGTCATAATGCAACAACCACCATGAAATGAGAGTCCTCAATTCAAGAGCAGCAAAAAACCTTCCCGGGCTATAGAATTTCCAGAAAAAACAGATATTAGTAAGGCTATGAATTATAATAGTGCGGTTCAGTTTCGACTCACCAAGCATGGATGCCTTGTCCAAAAGCTAGATAATCCTCAGTAACAGTGACCATATATCTGTCAAGCTTTCTTTCTTTCTCGTTTTGTGGTGTAACCTCCTCTTGCTCTTCGAGCGCGTTGCCGTTGCCCTCGACGATATCACCTCTATAAAACCTCGTATATATATGCTCCTTTGGACGTTCATAGACCTCATCATCCTCCATTTTTGCCCTGGCTGGGAACGTAAACTGTGCCCCTTGGGGCAAGTGCCATCCGGACGCCGTAGTGTATCCTCCTTTGGCGGTGACATTACGCTCAGAGTGAATAGCGCCAATAAGTGAAAGACGAACGGATTCCTTGAGGAAGGCATCCATGTTATACAACCGCTGCATATACCGTTTGTTAAAATCATGTGGCGGCGGGAAAACACGCATGATTTCCTCACGGAGCATTTCGCTTGGTGTCTGTTCGCCAGGTTGGGTCTTGGAACCCAGCCATGCTAGATCATATAGGGTGTTACAACCAGAGAGAGAAGTAGTGTGGATTGCAGCGAAGGCGACGGTAAGAACTCGGCCAGCGATAGCGTCGACAGTTGCAAAGCCACCGCCACGAGTGAGGGAGGCCTCGATAAGCCATTGCATCAAGTCATTTGGACGCTCAGACTCCGGAACACCTTGCTTGATGAGGGCAATACGCTTGAGGATGACAGGTTCCAAGTGCTTGCGAGCTTTTCGACGGAGACGTTTGAGTGGGATGGAGAAGATAGGACCAAGGATGCTACAGATTGAGTTAGGGGTCAGTTCTTAGCGTCAGGCAGAACTGTTTGGAGAGCGAAGCAAGGGGTAATTTTAGTCTCGGAGTTCGAACTTAGGATAACTTACGGCCAAAGAAACTTCGGAAAACAGTTTAGTGCCATACTCGTGGGGAAGACGCCAACCGCATAATTAATAGATGCATCAAGATACTCTTCCTCACGGCACAACTCTTCACCAATAAAAACCCTGTGGCTGGTTCTTGCAACGACTTTAAGAATCAAGTCGTACATTGTGACAGTCTGCCATCCCTTCTCATCAGGCTTGCCAGCAAGTTTAGGGATGTAATGCTTGAACGACAAATCCAATTCCTCAACAATCGCAGGGGTTACCGAAGCAAGCTTGGCGGTAAGATCCTTGCGGATGATAGGGATATGGAACATATCAGTCGCGACATAGTTGTCAAATGTATAGCGGACAGCAAGGGTCTGCAATCAAAGCATGGGTTAGCAAAGCTGAGGGTATATACATCGGTTTGGTATAGCAGCTAGCAATGACGTACCTCAAGAGCCCTAATATCCATTATACTCCCTGGCAGATTCTTGATTTCCGACAGAACAGATGGGGGCATCACGACCATGTCACCATCAATGGCGTATATCATAAACGGCTTGCCATTTTTATTGTACTTCCTGTATCCTTCATCCATCCATGCGTAAATATTGTTGAATGATGCCAGTCGTGACCGAAGCTTGGGAAAGAGCCATGGGTAAGTTTTCGGGAGACCAACAACAGCTGGTGTTTCACCCGTAGCTAAATGAATAACTTTAGGTTTTCTGTAGTTCCATATTATCGAATAGACGGCGTAGAGGGCAATGCAGGAGAGGAAGGATTCGGTAGGATGAGAGGAGATGAAGTCGGTAGCCGTTTGGACAATCATGATGGGCGATGTAACAGAGACGTCTTGCTGGGGAAAAGCAAGATTGCAAGACAGAGGGGAACGAGGGAGCTAAGAGAAGGGAACCTTTTTTTGAGGAAGATGGTATTTATACGGTCAGAGAGGGAAGGTATGACAGCCGCAAGGAATGCCAGTCAAAACCGCCCATGCAGACGCCGCGCCTGCAACCCACTACAGCACATTGCATTGTAACTTTATCCTAAATTCGAAGTTGCGTAAAATTACTACGCCCAAAAGCCTGGAATTGAAGCATGGGTCAAGAAGCATTCAATTTACGAACTTGTACCGATACAGACACAGCGAACAACAGCGTAAGCAGAACATACATCCGATTGCCACAAACTTCCAGCAAGTGGGCCGCTAACATCTCGGTTGGGAGCAAAGTCATAATCAACCACCGGTTATTGGTGGACGTCATGGACTACTAGCTCGCTAAATCGTTAGCCCTGGCAGTTGCGGGAAGAGTTATCTCTTGGGAGATTGAATTGTGATATCCAAAGCAGTTAGAGGCCTTGAATCTGACTAAGCTTCACAATGGGCCGAGCATTTGCGGTACTTGTTGTCTTTTCGTTCTCCTATATCTTACGAGGACTAGAGATTCCGTCGTCTTGTCCGTCGCAAAATGAGCGGTCCAACTGAGGGAGACGGTCGACGAGTGATAGTAAAGTAATAGTAAGGTCTGCGGGAGCGCGCGCACGAAAGGTGACACAAGGAATGCATATTCCCGTGATATCGATGCCCAGATATCATGGTAGCCCTTGCAATTGTCCCCATGTTTTCTATACTATAGTCCAGACTTTGGTAATATCGATACTGCAATATTGTCTGTATAATGCATAATGGTCCTCCCGGCCCTAGAGGTGCCGTTAGTGTTGGGAAATTGTCTTGCTGGGGAGGCAAGCAAATTCCTAGATCCCACTTGGTTCTGATAACTAAGGCCGTTGCGGATACATTGTGTCTTGGAAATGTACCGAATATCAAGCCGATGAAATTCAATCGATTGCCGGCCGCGTAGGCTTGCGGCGACTAGTGAAGTAGAGAATAGATTTAATTTGGGGGGCTGCTTACCAGGCTGTCAGACGGCCCACTTTCCTAGAGAGGACGTCAATGTCGAAATTTGAGCCCTAAACCCGACCCAAAAAAAGACCAATGCTTCTCCCAGACTTCCTTCTCAATTCGATCAGAGTCTTCTGGCATCTCGAGCCTGTTCTTGCTGCTGCTGAATGTTTCTGACGTCGAAAACGTTTTGGGGGCGCAGCAACACAAGTTTCATGGGTGAAGCAGCTCCTGTTTCCAACGGGCCTCAAACAGGCCCCTATTTAGACCCAATCGGCTGCTTAGCGTGCCTGAGAAATTCTCCCCACGGCGGTGAAGCAGGCAAACAAGTTTCTTTCGCCAGATCCTTGTGGGACATACGTATGGCGTAGCAGCTTAGGAGGCTATAGGGCCGTACGAGCTATAGGAGTACCCCCAATTTGTTTCGATTGGAATCGTTTTCTCGTAATGTTGCTTGAAGTGTTAGAGACAGAAAGCGTATGGGTCGGACCGCTACTGAGGATTTCTCGATCTGTGGTTCGTTGTCAGCACCTGAATCCGCAGCAGGCGCAGAGAGAAGTAATTTTCCCCCTTGGTGACCAAAAGATGTTAGGATGCCCTAAGATGAGCTGGATAAGGGATCAAACTGCCTTTGGAGATTTGTATCCCTTCCGAGAAAGCCGTCGCGGATCGGGCGTTCGTCAAAATAAATACTGGCAGGAAGCCCGATTCCTTAACTGATCTTTTTGTGCAGCAGCAGGCAAGCTAGTCTTCTTCGATTCAATTGATATCAGTATCTGTCGTTTTCAATTCGACTTCAGTTCTTTATCTCCATCGTTATACCGAATTGACTCTGGCAGTTATTTTTCTTCTTCTACCACTTCTACCACTTCTTCCCTTTTTTTTTTTCCCCTGCCTCCTCGACTTATTGAGCTTTAGGACGTATTAGATTATAGTGGTCGTAAGCTTAGTCGAATTTGGACACTATTTGATATCAAGGTAAGCAACATCCATATAGCGTATATATTATAGACACACAAATTAGCATATGTCTACGGAGCATGTGAGCTCTCCACAGACGTATTTGTCGAACTTCGCAAATTCGAAAACAACCGATTGCGAACAGCTGCCGATAGCAGTGGTGCAGCTGGAATTTGCCCGAGTTTTGCCCAACCTTGCATAAAGCTCCGTTGGAGATATCCATTACCCCTCTTCCCCGTCAGTAGCCTAAGCCCATGTCGAAATTTGTCAAGACGAGATGGACCTAGATGCAGCTTGACCAAAAAAATTTTGTGATAGATGACCACTTTTTTTTTTTTTTTTTTTTTTTTTTTCTGATTGAGGGAGCTGAGGACTAACATTTCAATCCCACGTTTTTTATTTCATTTTTATTCCCGCAGACAAGCTCTTGTGATCAAAATATCCTTTGCACCTGCAGCTATCAAATCAAGCTTTCTGTCGTCTGCTAGCCTCAGCAGCTCAGCCCTTCCAGTTCTCAGCCGGTCTGATTAATCCAAAATTCGATTCGATTCGATTTTGAAGTAACTCTTAGGAGAATTATTCTGCGGGGGGACCACGATCGTTAAAAACTGTTTAGACCCGACTATTCTTGCCTCATCGTCAACGGCGGAATTCTCGATTTAGGTCCTTGCTTGCATATTTCGGAGGCCTGTTTGCGTAAGTCCACCCAGCTATCGCTGCACCTCGACCCATCTGGTCTGTGCCGAATCTCAAATTTCACGAGTGTGAATCGCGCCAATAGCCTGCTCTGTCTGGCCTGGCTGCTCTTCCGGGAGCATTTCAGACGGACCCGGGTCCAGGGGTTTGGATGCACGCAGTTATTAGGTTTTTGCGTTTGCTTAGCCGGCTGCGAACTGTGGATTGATGGAGATAATGCATCGCCATGGAATTAATCCTGACGTCCTGGACGAAGAGTTTCTAATCGAGTCAATATGAAGTCACATTTAGCTAAAGCCGAAATTCCGAGGCCGACCACCCGCTCCAACTTACCAGACGCTGCACGGTGTCTTGGTGATAAAGTGTCTTCCGCTTGCTCCGTCTCAGACCGAAGGCACAAGTTGCTTGTCAAGGTAGTCCCAAGCCCGGCCCAGGCAAACCGTCCCAACCAGTCCCCAGCCTGACCACGCCTGCAGCAGCCATCCCCACCACACATTCTCTCTCACCCACACACTCCTTTCACAGCCCATCGCCAAATTCCTTCCTATAAGAAGGCACTAGCAAGCGCCCTGCAATAGATTCCGCCATGATGCCGCCAGTTGTGCCTCTCGAGATTATCCATGCCGGTGCGACCGCTACCTCGGGCTCGATTATAACTAGCAGTTGTACCGCTCCTGGTTCAGACGACCAGCAGCTGCTGTCCAACTCCATTCTCTCTCCAACATCCATTCCTCTGCCAGTCACTCCCAGAATCACTCTCAACTGCTCTGCTTCGGACGGAGCTCCTGATCTTGAGCCGGCTGGCGATATAAAATCAAACCCCTCGTCTCCGGATACCGTCGTAGCGGTCCCTGTTGATCCCCTGCTAATCTCAGCATCAGCTGCCACCTCCACTAACGATAGCACCGAAACCACCTCACCCATCGCCAATACATCAGCCAAGGTCTCTGGATCCGACCAGAAAGCTCTCCTTCCTCGCTCGAAATCGTTCTTGCAGCACCGGAAGGGTATCAAATCCGTTGAGGTTCCTCGTCAGAGTATCCTCGAGGCTCTCATCGCCCGTCAGGCTGGTCCCCTAACAGCTAATCCGATGGCGGCTCCTGGAATAAAGTCCCCAGGCCTTTGGACCCCTTCCAACCTCAACTTGGACACCAGGAACCGAACAGGCTTCATGGCTCTTCAGTCACCGTGTTTCATTCATCAGCGATTAAACCCCGTCATCGACGCCGAAAGAGTAGTTGACGAAATTGAACATCAAGACGAGATGAACATGTCTCACTCCGACTACCTGAAAACGGCTATCAGCGTCAGGGAAATCAGTCGCCAATTGAATCGACGGACAATCAAGTCTGCTGTCCAGAACGTCATGATTGTCACAAAGGCCCGGGATAACTCTCTTGTTGTCCTAACACGAGAAGTCGCGCTGTGGCTCATGAAAACACCACGATACGGCAAGCCTCTAGGTGTCAATGTCTACGTCGACAAGAAACTCAGTGTATCGAAACGATTCGACGCTGAGGGCTTGCTCCGGGAGAATCCCGAACTCAACGGAAAACTCCAATATTGGACACCCGATATGTGCTACAGCTCGCCCGACACCTTCGATTTGGTCCTCACTCTTGGTGGTGATGGAACGGTTCTCTTCACATCGTGGCTCTTCCAAGCCGTTGTTCCACCGATTCTGAGCTTTTCGTTGGGTTCCCTTGGCTTCCTTACAAACTTCAAGTTTGAGGAGTACAAAAGGCACCTGGACAAAGTTCTAAACGATGGTACAAGAGTTAGCATGAGGATGCGTTTCACCTGCAGGGTGTTCAGAGCTGAGCCTGGTGAAAGTGAACCTATCGAGGGTGAGATGTTCGAAGTTTTGAATGGTAAGCTTTTCTTCTACCCGAACCCTGCATGTATTGTGTGTAACCACACCTTGTGAGGCATAGGTGCTAACTGATATTCTTTTTTTTTTTCTAGAACTTGTCATTGACCGTGGTCCATCACCATACGTCTCTCATATGGAACTCTATGGAGATGACGATCATATCACCACCGTTGCTGCTGATGGTTGCATCTTCTCTACGCCGACCGGTTCCACCGCTTATTCCCTCTCAGCTGGTGGTTCCCTCGTCCACCCAGACATCCCAGCCATCCTTGTTACACCAATCTGCCCACACACCCTCTCCTTCCGTCCTATGATTCTCAGCGACTCTACGCTCCTTCGTGTCAACATTCCAGAAGGTTCTCGCGCCACAGCCTGGTGTAGCTTTGACGGTCGGGCCCGCCTTGAACTTCGCCAGGGCGACTACATCACCATCGCAGCGTCCAAGTACCCATTCCCTACTGTGCTCAGCCAGCCGCAGGAGTGGATTGATAGTATCCAAAGGACCCTGCAGTGGAATAAGCGCGCAGCCGCCCAAAAGGCCTTTGTGAAAAGCACCGGAGATTCTGAACATGACCTGGAGGATGAGTGGGATATTGATACTACTGATGACAGTGGTATCTATACCGACGATGGAGACGGAAGTGCATCTAGTCCTATGAGGAGGCAGATGAGCTTGTTGACTATGTCGTAGGTTGGATTAGTATATTCATTTCCTTCTTACACCAATTGACCTATTGCCCATCCCTCGCCACTGTTTTTTATTGTCTTTTCCCCTATTGTTTCATTGGCGTTTTTCTTTCTCTCTCTCTCTGTTCCCTTCCTGCTTCTTCCATATACTATTCCTTTTTGTAATTATATAATTAGCGTGACTGAGCCCACTGTAGTGCTTTTTTACTACAGTGGCACTGGAGTTATTTCTTCCGTTCACTCTCTGCCATTTTTTTCGTCCTTTCATGGCTTTCTTTTTTTCTTTTTTTTTTTTGATTTTTGGTGAAGCGTCTATACATCGGGAAGTGGTGTTCTTTGATTTTGATTATACAGATACAGGAGTTTGATTCATTCGTTCGTCTCCCCCGAATATTGTGGTGCAGTGGTTGATACATTCGTTTTATTTTTTATACCTTGATCATGGTACCAGACATTTGATCAATACAGAGGGAGTTTGGCTTCTTTCTCCTCAGCGCCTGAATTTGAGGCTATCTTCTTCCCACCCGCCTCTTGTTTTTTTCCCTTGAGATGCACATATTCATTTATACTTCTGCTATCACCCACCATCCTCGCTTCAGTCGTTGAGAATGATCCTACGTTTTTTTTTGGGAGCATTCTGAGTTCATATGGGTTTAGTGTGTTTTTATACATGTACAGTGTTAGACGGAGTTGACTCTTTCCTCTTATACCATATTTCTCTGGCTCCGAGAGTTTAATATCTCGGAGGAGATCTCGAGATCGAGATCCCACGCTTTCGCTTTGCCGACTATTTAAGTAGTCGCACGTTACAGTATGGCATGTGGTTAAGCCTGTGTACTTTTAATTTTCTTTTTAATTGCTTACTAGCTACTAGCTAGTGGACTGTATTGGAGAGCCCACAGGTGTTACGGCGTGTACGACTGGGCAGCCAGTTTACGTCTTGCATCAGTCGAATTTAAGCTTTCGTGCACAAATCGAGACTTGCTTCAACCCCTCTAAATCTCGACACAAAAAAAAAATCAAAATATTACTCTAATATTTACATCTCTCGTATTTTATCCATAGTTCAGAATATGTGCAAGAAAGCTTCCCACAGATCCAGGGGGGTATATATACAAAACAGCAGCCGAAGTTTGTCTCGTAAACGAATATGTACCTTAGATTAGCTAGGCCACCAAAACAGGGACTTCCTCAACCGCACGCTCCAAAGCTGCTACATCGACCCCGTCTTCTTCCTTCTTCCCCGCCTCAAGGGCTAGTCTCTTCTGCTCTTGGGTTTGGTAATGGATGTAGACCTTCAATTGCTCCCATTGTCCGGGGGTCGCATGCTTTTGCCAGTCCTTCAATCTCTTCAACTCTAACTTTTCCTTCGTCATTCTCCATTCTTTTGGAAAGCTTGGTTGGGCTTTGAATGTGTGATGTCTGAAATCGAAGGGGACATCCTCGAAGGTATCCGTGTCATCCTGTGTGGCCATATCATTAGTACCAAATCATGACCCCAGTTGAAGTTTTCCAATATTTTACGAACCTTGGCTTCAATAATCAGCTTATCCATCAACTCACTTAACCACCTCTTATTTTGGTGCTGGTGCTCAAACATCTCACAGCTGAATTTTAGCAACTTTGATGTGGGGTTGTAACGCGCACCGCAAAGTTTGATCAGCTTGTCGGTTTGCACGCGGGTGAGTCCTAGATCCTCGGGACAGCACTCCATGACCACTTTTTTGTCCGTGGGATGTGGAACGCCCATGTGTGTCGTGTATCTGAATCGTAGGACTTCAGCTGCAGTTGGTACTTTGAATGGCTTCACGTATCCTGAGGAGAGTTAGCATTCGTCTGTAACTAGTCGTTAGGAGCAACGGGAGGGGAATAAGGGAAACCTACTGGACAACCTAGGCATATCATAAACCGCCAGCCTTGCGTACTTTCTGGCCTCACGATGTTCCTCCAACTCATCATGCGCCATACTACTCATATCGGTTGAGTTCCAAGTCCAGAAGGGGGGATCGGTTTCGTCGTCATCCTCATGTTTCGAATTCGGTAGGAAATACATATCCTTTACCATCTCCTGACTAGGTCTTAACGGCCTGCTATCGAATTCTTCGACATGACCCATCTTCTTCATCATTGTGCGCAGACCCTTCTCACCCATCTCCTCGAGCTCAGAATTCGAGAGTGTCTCGGTAGCGGCGATGGCGTCGTCTGAAAGATCGCGAGATAGTTCTCTACGAGTCTCGGTACGCTTTTGAGGTAGACGCATGATAGCGCGAGCATCGTGCTCTGCCTGTTCGAGCGGCATTCCCTCGGCCACACGCATTTTGATTTCCTCTTGCAACATCGCCTCTTCGTGTTTCTGAAGACGGACAAGATCCTCCTTCATATCCCGTTCGGTTTCCTCGATGATACGCTTCATGAATTCGATTTCGTTCTCCGGCTCGTCCTTGTCGCGCATGATGTTCATAATTTCAGACTCCGAGAAACCAACGTTGCCGATTAAACTATTGACCTCTGAGAGATCCGCCATGCCTTCCAGATCCTCTTCTGATATATCCTCAGCCTTGAACGGTACGAAACCGTGAGCCTTGTACTTTGGATCATCACGGAAACGACCGGTTTTCGCTAGCTGATCGAGTTCGCTGTCCGTCATCTGGAGCTTGGAAAACAAGTTTTCGGCGGTAATTGGTTGGCGAGGGAGTTGCTTGAGCTTCAGCGCTTTACGAAGTTTGAACGGGAGGTTCTCAAGGTCCTTGGGCATTTCATAGTCCTTATCGTCGGTCTGGTCCTCCGGCCAACTGAAAAGTTCACCGGCAGTAGGCACACCATCAGCTTTAGCAGCGAGCTTTTTCCGCTCAAGGTCCCTCGCTTCGAGCTGCTTCCTGACTTTCTTGATATCGATTTTCCCGTCGGGGTCGAAATATTCAATCTCGCGCTCTGGAGGACCAGTGAATTTCTGACGGCATTGTTGGATACTGGCGAGCTTGTCGGCACGGTATATTGGTCGGGGAGGTAGGTTCGCAGACGGAATTAGCAGGCCACATTGTCGATTGGTTGTACGGCGGAGGGCAGCAGCCGCCCTCCGAGATGATAAAGCCATGAGGGCGGAATGCGGGTGAGGTCCAATTGAATGTTATTCGTGGGCCCTCTTTCACGCCATCATGTGGGGGGAGGGACAAAAAGGTGGGATGTCGTCTGAGTTAGAATTTTTGGTGTTGAATTCCGCAGAGCCGCCAGAAAATGGGCTAAGTAAAATACCACGTGCCAACGCAAGACAGATTCTCACTTCAACCCTCTCGAGCTCCCTCGTCCGCCGGCATCAACCAGCCCCGACGCGAAGAATATATATATCCGTCGAGCAAGGTCCCGAGAGACCATGAACTTCGAACGAAGACGAGGACGTTGATCGGTTCATTCCTTTTCGAGAGAACGGCAATGGATCCCAAGGACACGAAAACAGGGAAGGGCGTCTTCATCACGGTTGGCACCACCGCCTTCGACAGTTTGATCGAGGCTCTCCTCGTCCCCACGATCATAGCTCAGCTCAGCGAGCTCGGATATGACGAAATCCGAGTGCAATACGGTAAAGGCAAATACGTCTACGATGCTGCATTCACTCCGGAGCTGAAAGACATGGTCAATGAGACGGGAATATCAATCGGCGGATTCGAGTATGAGGATAGCGTCAAGATCACTGAGTTTATCAAGGATGCGGATTTGATTATCAGTCATGCCGGTACGGCACCTTTGTGACCCCGATCTACGTTTTTTCAGGCCCCTTTGATCAAAAGCTAACATTCCTCCTCAGGATCTGGTACCATCCTTGATGCCCTTCGATACCAGAAGGCAATCATCGTCGTTCCAAATGAATCTCTGATGGACAATCACCAAGCCGAGCTCGCCAAAGAGATGTCAAAGCAGAAATACGTGATCCGGGGCAAACTAGAGTGAGTTCATACATCAGTTCGGCCCATATTGGTCAAAAAAAAAAACAAAAAAAAAAACACTGCTAACGCCGAATCTAGCAAAATCGCCACCCACATCGCTCAAGCTCAAACTTATGGGTTCAGGCACTTCCCTCGAACTGGCAGCAAAACATTCGTCGAGTTGCTCGAAGACGAAATTGAGAAGGCAGAAAAAGATAAAATGTACGGAGAAGGATGATGCCATACCCCCCCTCGCTTCCCACCCCCTCCTCCTTTTTTTTTTCTCCCCATCATATATATCACCGCATGTTCTGTTTTTGTTTCATGTTTTTCAACCACCCTCTTATATATTATTGTCCCTTTCCTATGTACACACATATATATATTATACCCCTCAAATGCATAGTATACTAAATAATGGTATCTAAGAGCGGGTGATGATTGCATTCTACCTTCGGAACTCGAAAGTGGGTTAGAAGCCATGTTCCGGTCTATTCGTGTTTACGAGCCGCGAGGCTGCAGCCCTTAGACTGCATATGTCCCTCTTATAATCATTTCCCTTACAAACACTTTCACGGACCTACTTCTCTTCATATATGCTAACAAAAGCCCACGATCCTGTGTTCGCATTCTCATATAGTGTGGCCGCCGCTCAGCTTGTTTCCTTACTTTTATACTTCACGCTTCTATTTTCCTTCTACATGTTCATTTTACGTTTTCCTTCTCTTTCGCTGCTTTCTTTTTCATGATCAGAAAACCAGATGTACTAAACTCCAACCCCTCCTCACCTTCCAATGGGGGGGAATGAAAAATATATAGTGACCCAACTCCGGTTAATAAGAACAAAGCAACGTATCATCAACGGAGATATAAAGATTGTGATGACTGGACCGACATGGGGCCGGAACCTTGCGGGCGGTGTTTTATTTTATAATTAAAATCCATTGTCTCGTAAACCAGACTGGGCACACAATCCCCTTCAGAAGTCGAATAAAATGGGGGGGATACTCTAATAATCAATCAGCTTTTATAGACTAATCTAGGTATAAATTAATGAGCGTTTAGATAGCTACGGCCAGCGGGCTTATTTGTTTTAGTGCATAATGTACCTAATTAATAGTATCGAATTCGAAAGCTAGCCAGCTCCGAACGACGATGCATAGAGTCGTTCCAATTGGGATTTCCCTTTTTCACTCAATCAAAATCTTATTATATTCACACCAGCCCCTACGTCTGCAGTTCAAGAAATCCAATATTACTGGCGTCCAAACAAAATGTACCGTGTACCATATATTTAACCCATTTTTTATATAATTTTTTTTTGTAACTTTCGCGAAAATAGCTAGAAACTTAGCTGAATGATGCGGAGGACCGAAAATGGAAACAGAAAGATAAAAAGAAGAAAAATAAGGGCAAAGAGGGACAGCAAAAGAATATTTCCTCCACTGTATACGAGAAAAGCGAAGAAGAAAAATAGGCCCAAATGCAGAAAAATGATAAAATCAAGAATGAAAAGAAAGGATAATAGGTTTAAGGAGGAATTAAAAATACATACAAGTAGAAAGGGGGCAATAAGAAACTGAAAAGAAAGACAGAAATAGAAAAGAAAGACAGAAAGCAACATGCAAAACCAAACAAGAAAAAAGATTTCCTCCGTATTCACCTAATAAAATTGCAAAAAGGAAATTTCGGGAAAAAAAGGAAGAAGAAGAAAGGAATGCGTGTGTGGTGTCAAAAGATTCCGTCTAAACCTGTCTCCGGGAAAATGCTTGAGTATGTAAGTGCTGATAGAAAAGGAAAGGCAAAAACAAAAGGAAGCATGAAGTGGAAGAAGCAATGAATACACACAAGAGAATTGCGAAGATATAATCATTGATCCCCTTCAAGCAGTGAGTGTGCCAGAAGAGGTGAGAGACGGAACCCAAGATGGGAAACAGACAGACCCCAGAGGCGGGGGTCTGAAGACTGAATGAGAAACGAAACTCATTTCGAGATCATAACGATTCAGCAAGAGAATCCAAGGAAAGGTGATATCTTTTATGAAGTATGATAAATAAGACAAAAGAAGGAAGTTGCCCCAAAAATATGACGTAGGAATAAGAACGAGACCAGAAGCGTAAAAGGGAAAAAAAGAGACAGGCAGCGTTGATAGACCAAGACTGATCACACATTAATATATGGTATGACATAACACGACGTTGATATAAAAAGAGTCGTGATAAAGCCAAGATGCCCAGCAGCGGGTGAGGGTCGGTTCTATGGCTTTTTCTTTTCGTGGGTTTCTTCGTTAAGGGAGAAGAAAAAGGGAAGTAGGGTAGAGCAAGAAGCAAGAAAACGAGAAGAAACAGCAATCAGAATATTTGTTGGACAGCTTCTTCAGGAACAGCCTGTCATAAGGGCCGGGGTCGTGACGGAGAAACGTTGGAAAGAAGGCATTTCTGTTCAAAAATTCGGGGTGCAAAAAAAAAAAAAAGGATAAAAGTATCGTCGAAGAAACCAGCTAGGAAAAAAGGGAAAATCGAACGACAAAACGCAATCATTACTGAAAGCTGATGCTCGCAAATGTTAGATATAGACAGTTCGAATAGAAGGAACTAAAGGCCATGAGGTTTTATTTTTTTATTTTTCGGTAACACCAATGGATGAAAGAACCGGAGAAAGGAAAGTCAAAGGAAAGTTCCAAAATGCCCCAGGGTTGGACCCAGCGGCGAAATGTAGGTGATCACAGAACCTTGGAGTTGCTGTGATTTATGAATTGGTACTTTAGAGGAAGTGGAGGTGAGGTATTTATGTTGAGGTTAAAAGAGGTCCACGCTAGCTGTAGTAGACAGGCCCTTGGGGTACCATAGGAACGGGGACCATTGGCGGGTAATAGTACATCCCGTTTGCGTGGATGGCACCGGGGACTTGGCTATCTACTGGTGGCGCAGCCGGTGGGGGCACCATTGCAACTGGTGGCATATATCCACCAGGATAGCCGCTAGGATAGAGTTGAGTAGAGTCGTAGTAATAGACTGTGCCGTTTGATTCCTGGGCGATAGTTCCCATTGGCGGTCCTGGGGGAGCCATTGGAGGACCAGGCATTTGAGTCTGTGGAACATATGGGATCGCGGCAGGCGAAGGAACATATGGAGGCGGAGGACCCTGTGGTTGATGTGCCATTGGGGGTTGAGCATGCATATGTGGGGGTGGATACATTGGGTGTGGTGGAATCGGGTAGTAGTAACCAGCCGGTTGGGGATAGGCGGGCTGGAAGGGTCTCGCATGGACGGCTTGGTCTGAGAGATGAGGAGTTGTAGAAGTCTGAGAAGGATAGGATGGAACGCGATTATGTTGTTGGTTGTAGTATCCTGGGGTTGGGATACCGTCTGAGTAGGGTCCAGGAGTAGGATAGTTGGTGTTCGCGAAGCTGTACGTGACGGGGGTTTCGATATTTTCGACGCTGACTGTCTTTTGAGGCTTTGGTTGATGCATTGGAAGAGGAACATGGTGCCCTTGCTGGGATTCCTTTTGTTCGATAGACAGCACTTCCGACTCAACAATCACGGGATCGTGTGGCACTGAGTGTGATGCACCATCAGTCCCAGCCGGAGCTGGCACAGGAACAAATGCCTCAGGGTGCGTCGGGATTGCATCCATTTGGCCAACGACTGGCGCAACCACAGGCAATCTGACGACAGGACGCATCGATACCGAAGGACTTGGGCCTCCAGCAGCGACAACCGGGATATTACCGAAGCTGATCTGTGGTCGGCCAAAGTCCTGGTGGATAGATGAACGACGTGACATTGCAACAGATGGGGCGTGTGTGGATGTACCACCATAGACGCTTCCCGTTTGCATCCCGCCACGATAACTACCTGCCAGAGAGCCTCGCCTTGGGGTAGGTCCAAGGCCTCCTCCAACAATACCCCCACGGGTGAACCCAGAGCCGCCTGGTCTCATTGCTCTTGGGATGAAAACAAAGCTTCGTGAGATGGCAGGATATATATATCGAGGAAGAGAGTCAGGAAGTGAGATCCGGACCGGTTTGTCGCGTCGTAGAGGAGGTCGGTGGTATGGAAGCTTGGTATAAATTTTGACAGCGAAATCGTCAAAGACCTTATTCTCTTTCATGCCAGGAAGAGAGACGCGGATTTGAACATTGCCTTTGTTGATAGTGGTATCGAAGAAGCGGTTTGGAGGATGATTGTTGTTATTGTTAAGGGACTTGTGGAGGGAGGAAGGTTGAGGTTGAGGTTGAGGCTGTGATTGAGGTTGCTGCTGCTGCTGCTGTTGCTGCTGCTGCTGAGGAGCTGCCGCTGCTTGTGAAGCCTGAGGAGCCTGAGGAGCAGGCCTTTGCTCAGCTTGACGCTGGGCCCGCTGCTTCTCTTTCTCCCTCTCAGCAGCGACTATCTCATCGTGCATATCGTGCTTCCAGGCACCTCCAGAATCTGGGGAACTAATAATAGGGAACATCGTTAGCATCGACCCAAGAAGAAGAAGACTAGTAGAGAGTGGTTCCGACGAAAGCATACCTTGCAAAACTATTAAATCCATTCCGACCTCTGCCACGGCCAAACGGCCTAAAGCCGTTGCCACCAGCGGATTCGGACCTATGATCGTGCATAAAGAAGGCACCCCGATTAGGTACGAATGCAGGGTCTGCATCACGCTTTTTCCTGTACTCCTCTGCCTCCCGTCTCTTCCTCTCCAGTGGTGTTTCGTGGACCGGGGTGGTCTGTGATGGAGTCTGGTCCGACAGCTTGGGGGTCTCTGTCGTCGCCCGTCGTCCTCTAGATTTTCTCTCGGAATGTTTCTTGCCAGAGCCTTCTGCAGCTGAGTCCACAGGCCGACTTTCAGCCTCCTGCTCTGCCAGCTCATCAAAATCCAGAGCTTCGGTATCGCCACTAGCCTTGATTCCATTCATCATGACGTGTGTATCCCCCCTTCCCTGCTGGACAACCGCTACCGTTGCCGACCCGTTTGCTCCAGGATGCTTTGTCGAGTCTTGGCCTGCTGCAGCTGTTTCATCATCGCTGTAGGTTTCCTCGCTCTCATTGTCATCGTCGAATTCATCATCTGTGAATCCCGAGTCCTCCGAGACCGAGTCGTCTACTATTTCACCACCGTCTTCACCAACCTCGGCTTCATCTTCATCCCGGACGCGACGTCTCGAGAGACCGACTTCCTTTCTTCGAGGCATAGTTTCGAGGGGGTGGAGGACAGGAGGCGGTGGACGGAAGTGTGATGGTATCGTTAGAAAATGCGCTTGGTGGTCGTGAGGCTCTTAGGCTTCAAAACCCCGGATTCAAACCCCGTCCGGGAAAGTCGTGAACGTGAATATAGAGTATAAAGGGGACCCGGAATGCGGTAAATTGGACGGTAGATGGGTATGGAGATGTCTGGCAGACGAGGTGTCGTTCTTTCGTTCGTCTCGTCCGACGGTTGGAGGTGGTCGTCTGAAAGAACTGGAGTGAGGTGACTCCCTGTGACGAAACGGATGTATGTACAACTGTAACTAACGACAGGGCACAGCTGGAAAGGTCGATATAAAAGAACCGTTACAAAGCACACCACAACGAAGAGAAGGATCAGGTCCGGTTATGCTGTTGGAAGCCCCGATTGTGCTCTTGAAAGGTGCGAGTAATTTTCTCTCCTTGGAATAAAAAAAAATAAAAAATAAAATAAAAAATAAAAAAAAATAAAAAAAAGAATACTGTCGGAGATGGGAAGGAAATTGAATGGCGAGGATATGGCCAGCTAAACTCCACAAGCACAGGATCCTGGCTAGTGCCGTGGATGAATAATAGTGAAAACGAGGACGATGATGTGGATATCGCCAGCAAACACTACTGATGCACCGATGGCCACCGTTTAAGCCTTTTTCCCGTCCCTGACGCCGATTGGATGCCACGGAGCCCTGTGTCTGTAGCGTCTGTATGGACAGCTGTGGCTCAGTTAATGTCCGAAGTATATCCGGGCACCAGATTCACGAGAGAACAGGAGAAGAAAGAAAAGGGAAACGACACGGGCAATTGAGCTGAGAATGAAATGAGAATAAATGAGGTCACCGAAACCGAACCAGGCATGCAAAGGCTAAATTTCGCTATGGGAAAAATTCGATGGCAAAGGCAAAATATTTGGCTCTGGAACGAAACAGGTACCAAACGAAACTAACTAGAAGGTTCTGCACAGTCCACCGTCTACCTGCCAGCTGCTTCGAGCAATGCATACATAATCGACAACAGGAGATAACTAACACCGCGGGATTTGACCGCTGGTGTTATTAATACCTGCAGTCTGTGACGAGATGACAAGGTCGCGACGATCTCCACGAGGCGCGACCCCAGGTCTAGTTCCGGGATGGGACGGGTCATTATTCCGGAGGCGAGATTCCCTTCAAACGCCCCCAGGCCCTGGCTTCATGCTGCCCTGGAATCCGCTGGGCGGAGGACGATTCATGGACACGAGCTAAGTGTCGGATCTGGTGCGGAAAAACGGATAGCTGTATCACAATGGATGTTTCCCCTGCTATCGGTGAAATATTATATGCAATACTGAGCGGATGTATGGCATTCTACGGCCTTGTCTAGCCCTTCAACTGCTAGCTGAGCCCATGAGGACGTTTTTTCCCATGGTTGACTCGAAGTTACAGCCTTGGTTCGAACCATGCAGCTTGTCCTATAGCTCCTTCTTCTCCAACCAGAGCCTTAATCTAGACCAAACGCAAACTCAGATTTTCAATTCAATAACGCGACACGAACTGCCGCATCCTGATACGCCATTGTGATTTAGTTTTGCAGAATGCGCCGTCAAAATATGGTCGTTACGAGGTCTCCAGTCCTCCAGCGGACTCGAGTTTGTCATTCAGGCCGAATAACAAGTACTACTACTGACCTAGCTACTCGTTGATACATACTAACATGGCGGCGCAGTCTAGAATCCCAAACCGATATACTATCAAATTGTCTAATGCTTTCGGGTGGTTGGATCGGTAGAAACATCCATGAAACCATAACCGATACGAAAAGTCGGGCACAGGGAAGTTCCGTTGACAAAAAAACTTCACTATACAGAAAGCCAGCTGTTCAATACAATGCACAATCGATGCAACCAAAAACGAAGAAAATCAGAATCTATGGATCGCTAAAAATCAATCAGAAGCAGCAATCATTTTATCACCCATAACATCCCTGCCACATGTATGTACCAAACCGTGCCCCCCAAAGATAAAAAAAAAAAAAAAAAGAGGAAATGCGCTTTTAATAACGAAATAACCCAAGTATTGATCTTCGCCATATCGCCGCAGGTATCGATAATTCGAACTTAATTGCTTGGTGCTGCCGTCCCAGTTTCGCGAGCGTCGGTCGCCCACTTCCCCAACCCGATCTGTCCACTCTTTAGTTGTACCATCACCGCTGGGCTTCTAAATGTCTGAGTGTAAGGCGTCTGGACAGTAGCGACTGCCCCGAGGGCATCAGTGACAGTTACCCAGACCAGTGTCGCTGGTGGGGGCACCGGGGCTATGTAGTTATGGAAAAAAAAATTGTTGTCAGTCAGGTAAAGTTTCAAGGATGCCTATGACAACAGTGCGAAGGAGCACTTTCTCAGAGGGCAAACTCAGAACTTACGCAAAACACCACCACCAGCGGCAGCTTGTGCTACCGTTAATGAGGGCAAGAAGGAAGCAACTGTAAAGAGGATGATTGAAGTCTTCATGGCTGTTAAATATTCCGTCCACGTTCTCGGAGTTCCGTATTATTATCGACTTCCTTCGGTTCCAAACAAAAGGTCTCTAGCCACTCCGGACAGCGCCTTCAAGCTAAGGAAACAAAAGGCTGTGGCCCCAAAAGGAAAAAGACTTGATTTCGTATTTGCTTTTATATCTGCCCGGAAATTATAATTCGGTATCCAATCCGTGCCGTAGGTAGTATGCTGTCCACCAAAGTCGCGAGGGAGACGGGCCGAGTGTTTGCAGACAGGATAGAAGCCCAACGCCGATGCCTCAAAAACCCACTGTTGGAGGGCAAACTTCAGCTGATAAGAATCCTAGATACCTATCTGGACCCGTCAAACAAAATCCAAAGGTACGCCCGCAGCTCTGTTGTTATCGTAGAGGAGCAAGCCGTAATCGAAGTTTCCAAAAAAGACAATATTGTGATATGAATGCACGAAGGAAATGGTTGTAGATGGGAAGTGCTCGAAAGTTTTCAGTCAATCCTGTGAGGTTACATCAAAAACGATAGCATCCGAAGTTCAAATTTAGCAAATGGCATCAGGGGAGGCTGGATGGCTAGCTTTATGCGGCCTAGGCTGCCCAGGATCTTGGGATCCCACTGATGTCACTCGACCGCCGCATGATGATTGCTTGACGGGCCGAACGGACAATTGCTTGAGAAACGTCGATGGCGGATGGAAGATATACGGGACGGCGCATATATGAAACACGGCCCCAGAGATATATCCATACCGGACTCCCTTTTTTTACAATTCCCATCAAGTTCTGAATTTCCATTCCATCCAGCTTCTCGGGCCTTTGATCGGGTCCCTGCATTACAAAGGAATGAAGTGTTGTCTGGTCGTCCGGTGTGTGCACGTGCGCAGTTGATGATCGGTCTCCCGGCTGCTGCCATCCCAACAGCACGGGCCAGGTGTTGCGCCAGTCGAGACCCATTATTCGGTTCCAGATAATTTAATATATGCCACAGCTGCTTCATATAAACCAATAGATATTCATAGAATCCCTCCGGCCTTTAGCTTACCGCTGTGATCTAGGCATTGACATAACTACCTACCTCTTAAGTACCTACTTACTTATACTAGAAATAAGTTGTATATAGTCCGATGAGTATCTACAGGAATGATATCATGACATGACCAAGTCCCCATTGATCTCAACCAAGAGGGTGTACACAGAACTGCTAGGATCGAGCGGTCCTTCTACGACCAACAATCCGAACCTGCCGACGCATGATATTTGCGATTGCATTGCATTGATTACAGTTAATTAATATTTCGCTGATCTTCCGGCCAGCTCCTACGGTATATCCTAAAACATATGTACAGGCACCAGGTTCACAATTCTCCCTTCGCGATTCAATTCATGAATTCAGCCCCATAAGCATAGGGGTGTGGCCGTGAAACATTCGATTCAATAGCAGTTTTCAGGTAGCTCTATGCGAAACCATTTTGTGGGGAAGCTTCATGGATTCAAAGACAAGATACCCTGTACCTCGCAACCTCCCCTCATGTTATCTTATTCGAGACATGCATATAATTATACCACCAAATATGCGCAAAACGAAAGTTTCGAAACTTCGTGTAACCAGCACCCAGCCTCCAATGTCGGGGTTACTTCACGATTCGATCGAAAAGTTCATAATATTAGTAATTTTGCAAAAAAAGATGTGGTGTCCCGAGTACGTTCGAAAGGAAACGAACACTTGGACGATGAAGGAAAGTGGGATTTCATCGTGAGCGCCAAGTTCAAAGAACCCTGAGAGATTTTATAAACAACAAACTTAGAATATCTCGAGATTGGAAGGTGACTTTGGAAAATGATTAGATTGACTGAGAGATTAGATGAGATTTTAGGTAATCGTAATCAATTTGCAAGGGCAAAGGTGCGATCTTATATTTAAGATATCAGTAAGGCGGGGTTAAGATCCTAGTATTTCAATCACCGTCGAGACATTGATTTATAAGTCAAAGAACCTAGCAAACTCGCAAATAACTTCTTTTCTAGAAATCCGATGGATTGGGTCGACATTTTAACATAGGTAGATAGTCTATGAGAGGTTGGGAGGCGTTTTCAAAACAAACAAAAAAGAAAGAAAGAAAGAAAGAAACAAGGAAACAAGGAAACAAAGAAAGAAACACGATTCCGGTGAACGTGAGGGTTAAGCTAATCTACCTTTGACTCGGCTTGAAACAAATCATGTATATATTTTATACATGAGATTAAGAACCGGTGTCTAGTTTCGCCGTGCGGAAACATACCCCCACTTTTGACCGTCCCAGTTCCAATCGCCTACGGATTCAGGAGTCGTAGAATTTCGATGTGTCGACGATACCCTCAAACAGAATGACATGATCGACAACCGTGTGGGATATACCCAGGCGGGGACTAATGTACATATGTCGACTTCGACATATGCGGGATTTGCAATGCAACTGCGGGTGACGTGTGGGAAACCACATAATTCCAGGCTTTTATTGATCCCCACTCACCATATATGCACACCACGTTGCTATTTTCCGGACTTCCCGTTCTAGCGAGAAGGCGCCTTGCATAAGTGTATGCACTTGTGGAGCATCTACAAGCCGACCAACTTGGTCAGTGCGGATTATTAGTTATCGGGGAATCACCGGTTAGAATCGTCGAAGCCATTGGGAGAGAAGAAAAATCTTTGCGTAGAAAATTCTGAAAATACACGAGGTTGGTTCTTTTTTTGTAGATTTGTAGCTGGAGCACGTGTGTTTCGAACATTGGGTTAGGACGGTTGGGGATGGTTCAAATGTCATTATCCTGTTTGACATCCGTAGTGCAATGCAAGATATAGGCTCCAGCTTTTTAAATTTTTGGGGACCTTGTAACTACTCCGTGAATACTACGATCTTGTAACTTGAGCTCCAATAACGCCTACGGAACAGGGCTACCTACAGCCCTAAAAGATGAGAAAGGGATTTACTGAATTTGAATCTGCGGCTTTAAATTCCGTTGTTGGGAACTGCTTCCATTAAAAAAAAAAAAAAAACTTAAACTTAAAAAAACTTCGAAACTTGGGCCGGAATACCACAAAACGTGGTTTTGAAGTGCTTGTACCAACAAGTTTCCTACTCCTATTCTTGGCACTGGGTTATCGAATCTGAATCTCTCCGCATTTTCCAACATCACGATGGCCTATCGTGATAGTGTTTTCACGCAACCAGAGCTCGCATGAACGGGAGCGATAAGCCTCGAATCGCCAAGCGAAACTAGTTTCCGTAGCTTCCATTTATCTTCGAAATGTTAAGCACAATCGGGGCATTCGAATGAGGTCTCCTAAATAGTCAGTTGGACCGAGAAAGAAGCTGATTCTTCACATGCCGGGATTTTTTTCTTTTCTTTTCTTCCAGATGTTGGGTTGGCTATAGATGTCTTCGACTTAGCCTTCGGTTGACATTCGGCTGCTGGGATAAGGCTGGGATAGCCCGGGCACTTTAACTATCTGGAATAGGCCGATTGAGAAACCCGGCGTGGCGTTTGGTGGTCTTGAGCAGTAAGTACCTAGGTAGTCGGCTAAAGATACAGACCTGCCCGACTCGTCTTCAAAACGTGATCTTGCAGGCATCAACATCGGGGATAGTATCATTAATTAAGGAGGACCCTGAAGGTATTGTACCCCTTCTCCGTTGCTGCTTTAACATATTGAGGTCGGTTTTAGTTGACTAAAGAAATACGGGAAGGATGGTCCTACCAAACTTCCCGACCACTAGTCCCGTACGCAGAGAATCGAATCGATGACCCAATGCTTGTAGACTGGCCCAGAGCCAGAAGCCTTTTGAAGCCACAATGATAGCATTGGCATCGGCTTAGTACCTCGCAATTGGCAATTGATTCAAAGATACTGCAGGGACGTCTCCACAAGTACTGAAAGCCCTCGGTTCCATGTTCTAGGTACCCACCTCACTTAGTCTATGTTCCTTACTATCAATCGAGATCCATAACAGATCGTCGGGTGACTTTTGAAGAATATGGGCGCTCCCATGGCCCCACTCGTCCCAGTGAAGAATTTCTATTGGCCATTGCATCTTTAACCTTAAAGGCCAGGGCTAGGATGGTATCCTAGTTCCTCAAGTTTAGAGATACGAGCGGAGTATCAGTATCTTATTCCTTCCTTTTTTATCAACCATCAACTTTTACAAATCCGGGCTATCCGTGTCGGTTTCCTGGTTCCACTGCCACCTAGTACTGGAGCTCTAATGGGAGCGGGGGTTTTGCTACATGTGTCCGTAGCTATGCTTCCCATAGCCGCTGTAGAGGGACGAGGCTTGTGAGGGGGTTCCAAGGCCGCTAAAGTCATATCGGTCGTCGAAAGGTATAAGATCGTGAGGTATTCCGCACTTGTTATCGATTTTCTATTCTTATTATATCATCTCATCTTTTAGCTATCGTAGAATACTCTTGGATATTATATACACAAGGGACTTTACCATGGTTGCCTCAACACTCCTTTCCACTATCCTGTCCGCGGGGCTGTTTGGACTTCAGGTTTCTGCCGGTCCTATCGCTAGCTCCCGGCTACTTACAAATCTTCAACCCATCCGAGACAGCGACTTGTCGTCTGGGACTTTTAGGCTCAATGAGTTCCAAAGGAGATCTGTTGAAGACTCCATGGACGATGCAATCGAGCTATTGCCTATCAGAGAAGATGACTTGATCCCCCCTCATCTGAGAAAGAGATCAGACGACCTCTCAAGGTTAGATCTTAAGGAAAATGTTCGAATGATTTACGGTGGCGTTGTCTGTGAGTACTATAATCATTTGGACCCTCCTAGGCTATTTGGCTCGCAAGTCCACTAACGAATTCTTTTCTTGGATATATATAGCAAAAAACCAAATCTATATGGCCAATATGACTCTGCACCAACCTGATGACAGCCACCCATTGATCATGATGGAGAAGTTCGATGGTCTTCTCAAGGATGTTTACTGCGGTACCCAGAGCATTACTCTCGACTTCCAACATAAGGATGCTATGGACTACGCAATTAAAACATGGGACTGGGTCAACCAGGATTCGGATGACTATTTCTTCCTGATTGCCAACCACCCAGGGTGTGGTGAAGAGACTCAACGGAATCCGTATAGAGTCGGCAAAGTCAAGTATGACGAAGAGAAACTCCGAACTGTTCTCACTACCGAATCGATTGAATGGAATACCCTAGCGAGTGACTTCGACATTAGCCTTGGAAGCGCGGCTCTCACTAAACGTGTTTCTAAGCGTGAGCTTAAGAGTTCTGATCTTACAAAACGGGGATTCTTTGACATCTTCACCAACTTTGATTTCTCAAAATCTGTTTACTGGGACCTTACTGTTGGGGACAAGACCACCAGGAAGCACATGATGTCTGGCCCGTTCCAAAACTACGGCAAAGTCGATATTAGCTGCGCTGGTTGCCGCCTTTCTGGTGGTCTTCAAGTTACTGGTTACGTCAAGGTCGTCAAATTCGCCGTTAAAGAACTTTACATTGCTGCCAAACCTAAGGACCTTCGCGGAACAGTAGGACTCGAAGCCTACATTAGTGCGGCTATCCCACCAGGTCTGGTTAAGGTTGATGCAACCCTCTTCTCCTTGGGAATCCCTGGACTTAGTATCCCTAAGATTTTCCTTCTTGGACCATCCCTCCAATACGAAGTCGGAGCAAGTTTCGGCGCCGCTGGTTTTGCAAATTTCACCGTTGGTGCTACAGCAACTATTCCAAACAATGCTGCTTTGTACGCTGATCTCTTGGATATTTCTAAATCCGATGCAAATGGATTTGAAGCAACAACCATCGATCCATTTTTCAGTTTCAACCAAATCGGTCTCACTGCCTCCGCAAGTGCATACTCCAGGCCCGTTGTCGCTTTCGGTGTCAAAGTCCTTGATAGAATCGGCGTTGAATGTGCCCTCGAACTGAGCCTACCTATGCTCAATGCTAATCTCAAGGCTGGCTATAATAAAGAGGGTTTCTGCCCAGACGACCCGAAGCCAGATAACAAGGGTATTACCACTGGTATTAAGGCATCGTCCGACGCAAACATTGAGCTATGGTTTAAGGCTGGCAAGTACAGCGGAATCCCCAGCATCATACCATTACCAAGCTTCAACAAGAGGCTTTGGGGTGCCGGATGGCCGATTGGAGATTTCTGCTTCCCAATTGCGCTTAGCAATCCTGGCCCGGTGATTCCAGACGAGCCAACCCCAAACCGACCAGCTGGTATGATCGATGCCCCAGCCGGTAGTATGTAATCCCGCTCTGCCAACCTTAGTCGTGGCCCGAACCGAGGGTGCACGTGCAAAAGTTGTTGTTTTTCGCATTTCCATTGTCGCTTTTATACCCATGATACTTTTCGGTTTGGTTTTATTGGGAGGGAATTTTGTTTTGATGTTGGGACCTTGAAGGAAAAAATACCCTGGTTTGCTTTGAATTTTATACGCCTCGATGGACAGGAATACCAATATCCGTTTGTACATACTACTACACCTGTCCTAGATACCCCTTCTTCTGTCTGGTGCCTTTGATTTTGAGTTCTTAATACCCACATTTCTACTTGTATATATCTTTTTCTCTTCAGCTCATAGACGGCCGATTCACGTTTCTGTGCTAGAGGAATGTAATTCGATGTCTGCGGTTTACTCTTAGCCCGAACATATTAGAAATTAATCCCGTGAGTTGAGTATGTGGTATTTTGACCAGCAATCATATTTAAATATATTTGAGGCTGATATAAGCTTATACTTTCACGGAACATGGATATCAGACTGTCCTTATGCGGGCCCGCGGGAAGTCCTGACTTACTTTTTTGTTTAACCTCTTGCATGAATCAAATGAGGCTTCATAACACCCCTCGCTGAACTTCGAACATCTTTCCCGACAAAAGGCGCAAATTAAGTGGGAGCATGTGCATACTCCACAGTGCAGGTGGCGGACATTTAATACCCCAGTTTAAATGACCTCACCGCTAGCCGGGGTAATTTTATTGGATCGGGAAACCGATCTGTACCACCAAAGGAATGTTTGAAACGGTCGAAACATTCGGAAGAAGCCAACAGTTTTTCCTTTCGTGATCCTCACGCCTTTTATCTTTGCTTGGTGGAAAACCTTCCAGGTCACATCTATCGATATCTCCGGGCGAGACGTGTCGAAAACCTGATATCAGAACGCCGAGCCTGTTCCTGTTGGAGAGGAACTGGTACCTGACGCCAATGTAGCCTGTCATACCCGTTCTGCGGCGACGCTACATGCCTACCCGATTCCAATGCAACAGTAGTCGGTCTTGGTTTTGGCTTGGTATCGCGAATCCAAGCAAATAGGAGATGAAGAATTCCATGCCCAGATGGCTATTTCTAGTCAATTGCTTGGTCTGCAGTTTCCCAATCCCGCAGCTGTCCGTGAGGCTTTGTTTATCGCTCTCCCGCTCGCTCTTACATCCTCCCACCCTCGCTTCTCGCTCTTCCTCTCGTTCTTCTTCTTTCTCCAGAAGTCAGTCTCCTCCGCAGTCTTTTTGTAATATTGCCGTTTGTGGTAGTCGATACTATTTTCGTAGTCGCTCTCTGCTCAGCCCGTTGGATTCGAGAATTAAGAGCGAAGCACGCGTTTCCCAACACACTCGTTCGCAACACATTTCTGGCCGACAGCCTTATAGCCAGTCTTCTAGACGTCTCTCGCGCCTTCAAGACTCGATCTCTCGCTCTTGCACTTAGAATATACTCCTACGAGCACCCGAAGGATTCTTCTTTTCTATATTATAATCAGTAGTCATTAATTACCGGCTCTTACTTGCTCCAGCCAACCAATCGATCAATCAATCTATCAAATCTTGTCAAAATGCGTTTCTCTAAATTAGCCGGGTTGGCTATCCTTGCAACATCTGCAAATGCAGCACTCACTCCAATCACGATCCGTGGAAATGCGTTCTACTCTGGAAACAATCGTTTCTATGTCCGTGGTGTCGACTACCAGCCCGGAGGGGCTTCGGATCCAAAGGACCCCCTTGCGGATCCTGAGATCTGTGGTCGCGATATCCCGGCTATGAAAGAGCTAGGGCTGAATGCCGTCCGTGTCTGTAAGTATTTGGATTTTGATATCAGCATCTAGGTGATAGGTGCTTGGTTGTTTTGTGTATGGACATTGGGACTCATCTTTCATATAGATATTATAGACAGTTCAGCGGATCATGACGAGTGCATGAAGATGCTCGACGATGCGGGCATCTACCTCATTTTGGATGTAGGCACTCCTCCTACCACCCCTCTATATATTTTTCCATGTAGAAGGTTTGTTAACATAAAGTCCTGGCGCCTAGGTCAATACGCCCAGACACTCTATCACTCGTGATAACCCTGGTATCTCCTACAATGAAGTCTACTTGCAGGTAAGTGGCTTCCATACCATGCCGGGATGTATATCTTGTGCAACATAAAATGGCTAATATCCCATCGTTAGCATGTCTTCGGAACCATGGACGTCATGAGCAAGTACTCCAACCTGATGGCCTACTTCGCCGGCAATGAGGTCGTTAACGACGAAACCAATACATACGCCGCTACGTATGTCAAGGCCACAGTTCGCGATATGAAGGCCTACCAAAAGGCCCGCAAGTTGCGAGCTATCCCTGTTGGATACTCTGCCGCTGATGTCGCTCAGAATCGTCAACTCATCGCCGAGTACATGAACTCTGGTCCAGATGCTGAGCGCGTTGACTTCCACGCTTTCAATGATTACTCCTGGTGTGGTGCCGCCAGTTCGTACCTCATTTCTGGGTATGATCAAAAGGTCAAGAATTATACCGGATATGGTATTCCTACTTTGTATGGCTTCCTATTTCAAAAAATTCAGTTAATTGCCAGTTCGAGATGCTAATGGGATTATAGCTTGTCTGAATTTGGATGCAACACAAACCCTCCAAGGACCTTCACTGAAATTGAATCGATTTACCACACCAACATGACCGGTGTTTTCAGCGGTGGTTTGGTATACGAATGGACCCAGGAAGAAAATAACTATGTAAGCTTCCGCCTGTTGCCTTCCAATTAACGAGATATCGTTGCTAACATAAACGAATAATAAAGGGCCTCGTACAAGTTTCTAAGGACCTCAAAACCATTGAGCCTCTCGTCGATTATGACAACCTAAAAGAAATGTACGAAAAGGTTCCAAACCCATCCGGAGACGGCGGTGCCACTCTTACCTCAGGCGAGCCCTCCGAATGCCCAGCCCGTGTCCCCGGTGTCTGGGATGCCGAGTGCAGTCTTCCAACCATGCGTAAGTACCCCCCGCCTGTATGCATATATATGCCTGGGGCCCCAGAATTTATTCTAACCGACCAATCTTTCTTCAGCCCGCAGAGCAGAAGTTTATTTCACGAATGGCGCCGGTACACCCCTCGGTCTCGACGGTCCAAGCAACCAATGGAACGGCCCCGCCCCCGCCCCCAGCGAGACCGAAACCGGAGGACCAGCCGAAGCTACCACTACATCGCCGAATGCTGCCCCCGGAACCGTTCCATCCTTGAACTTCGTAGCAATCGGATCTATCGCTTCGATAGTGATTGCTGGTTTCTTGGGTGGAGCTGCTCTTTTGTAGAGAAAATATATTTTCGTCCTTGGATGCATGCTATTATATGTATATGCATGCAAAGGACGTGTAACAAATGGAAACGAAAGAACGAGGATTGGCTGAAAAATAATTTCATTATACTTTTGTAGTAAACCTCTAGCCTTCTCTACCCAACTTCGCATTCTGCTTCCTATTTTCAAGGAAACATTATTTTCTTCTTTTTTTCCTTTTCTTTCTTTCTTTCTTACTGCGTTTTTCAGCCTTCTATGTGCTCCTTTTTGATGAGACTCCACGTTTTTACGAATAAACCGGTTTTTACTTTTTCTTCCCGTTTTAACCAGGGAAATTCACTCCAATCCAGGCCGTCATTTTGATATCCGAAGAGGTTCGGGGTATTAACAATCGTAGAGGTTTAATATGCATATACTTGCAGGTTCTCGACCGACGCTTCGGAGTCTCTTATACCGAATGTCTAATACCCTTAAGTGTGAAGTTTTCCCGTAGACATGCAGCTACTAGTATACTCGGTGAACATAGCTTGCAGGTAATTCATGCACCAGAGTTTATACATTGGTACATTGTGAAAGTAGATTAGATACATGTGCCCAACAAGAATTATTTGGATCGACTTGCTCTTATCGATTGCACAAAGACCTTTAAAAAAAAGAAAAGAAAAGGAAAAAAAAAAAAATCGAAAGAGGGCCTGCATGCATGTCAGCAAGCCAAAGAATGTAACAATCGGTCCGAATGGTTAGAATGTTATATCTTGTCATGCACGCGAGAAGTAAAGTACTTTTTTTTTTATAGTGAACATGCACTGGATAGCTATCGGCATGGTGAGCTGGCAAACCGAATAAAATATTAGGAGGATTTGTTTCTTTCTCAAAGGGTTATATTGATCGTTTTTGGTTATTATTTTTTTTGTTTAATGCATTGCATGCGGCACAGGGTAGACCATTTCGTCCCGTCTTTGGTCGGGTGGGAGTTCCTGAACTGAATTTAATGTTCCGACAAGTAGCTCCCAAACACAAATATTGATAGTGAACATGATTGCTATTGAATAGAAACCTTTTTTCTTCTTCTCCTCACGAGATAGGCCGCATGCTGTATGCCTTGCAAGATAACCAGATAGATACCTAGGTACCGACACTCGTAACGTCGGGTAAAAGAATATTATAGCAAGAAAGGTTATTCTGCCCCGCAACTGCTTAACGCTTTAAGTTTCAACAATAATTAATTTGGGGAAGGCCTGAATAATCGAGCCCGGATAGGAAACGGATCCGCAGAGATCTAAACGAGGTATGCCGTTCAGACTACCAGTCAACAGAGCAGATTATCTGGCGCATAGCCCCGTGTACTGCAAGCACGTGGCAAGGTGCCAATACGGGTACCCTAAATGCCCGGGTTTGTAAAAATCCCCTGGATCGATTTAGTCTCGGGGCCAGGATTTGGACTAGCTCTTAGTCGATATCATATCAGAGGCCGGCTGTGAATAAAGTGTTAGTTATAGATCCGACGAGTCATTTATTGTAGCCAACACAAAAGCTAACCAGAGCGAAGCTGGAGGAAGAAGCCGTCACAACCTTGGTACTCGGAATACCCCATCAAAAATTCCTGTGCTTTTAACCTTCAAAATAGCCATGCGACATTGCTACCCAGATTTTACGTCCAATCCAAATTTAACTACACGGAGTTTAAATGGAGTAGGATTATGGAAAGCCACGAGAAGATTGGTCTCGAATTAGTCTCAGAGGTCCCATACAAAAACGAAAACCCGTGTTGTCTGCAAAAATACAACGCACATAAAAAAAAACCTTCCATTATTTTCAGATTCAAAAAAATTGTTTCGAAGGAATCTACAACAATCAGGATTCGCATATGGTCACCCACTATACTACTGGCTGATCGATAAGAGGCTTGAGTAAGGCAGAGCGGACGGGATACCCTTTGGTCCTCTTTCTATGGTCGTAGATGGAAGATATTAATGCGCTAGGGACTATCAATTGCATTTTACCGGAGCATAATTGGAAGGTTGTGTGAGTTGGCAGGGAAGAAATTTTTGATATAGGGACAGGGGGTGTGAAAATGTGGGAGGCATTGGTTGGACTGGGGGAGGGTTCGAACCGACTTTATTTTCTCCCACGGAAGGGTTGGCTATAACGGGAAACGGCCATGGAATTAATGCCGATTGGAAAATTATTATCTAGGTATATATATTAGAGTCCTATAAGGGTTGATTAGCTATAGCAGAACTTTGTGCAGTGTCAATAAAACGACATGGACAGCTTTAGGATATATATAGAATTTCCAACATTGCAATGTAATGCAATGGCCGTTAACGGGTTGTTTTAGACATATAATCGACCAAAATGGCTCGTTTTATGAGAGATTCGAAGACGAGCTTGCTGGAGGTGAAGCGAAGAAAAGCAGATAACGGACCAATTGAATCAATGAATATGTGAACTTGGGTGCGGCTAGTGCTACGAGACCAATGGATACCAAACTTCGTCTTATTTTCTACGTTCAGTACTTTGTATCGATATATTAACCATTCCGGTTACTGGCAGTTAGAAAGGGACTAGACGACACATACTCTAGAGAAGCATATTGATTTTTACATATTTGCCGCTGTAAATATGTGTACCCTGTAGGCTTTTAAATTGGCCCTAACAATAGTCTATATATTTATATCTATATACTAGTCTCGTAGTATCCGACGCTTCGGGAGCAACGTGTCTATATACTCAGTTTGTTCAAGATAGTTTCCTATAGATCTGTATCTACACATATACTAGGTACTTAGTCAACCTCATGCTTATGAAAGAGTGCAAAAATGTACCTTTTTTTAGCTACGTAGTTCGTAGAACCTCTCGATAACCCCGCACCGTAAGAACCTATGAGTAAATTAAGGACTCCGTTGTGATCTCGGGGTCTTCCAGTTGCTACTCAGTTGATCAATTGAACCAAGTTAAGTAGCCGCTCGTCATGTGTGATTAATTATTCATAATTGCGGTATATCATGCGTATTTCCAAAATTGGTTCATAATACACTCTACGAATAATTACATATAAAAGAAGAATCTTTGGTTCGACTTGCTAAGGTTCTTTCCCCCTCTCTCTTCCTCAACATCTAGTCCCCATCGATGCATCTACCGCAATCTTTAATTTTTTATACATACCTATACACATCTACTTTTTTTAATTTCTAACATATCAGTGCTCCCAATGGTCAATTTTAGGAGGATAGGCCAACGGTTGAGCGGTAACCAATACACTGCCCTCCACCTTGTTAGTTGGACAGGAGGTTAGAGATTATCTGACTTTCCATTTAAATATAGACGCTAGAGCAGCTGCATGCAGTGGCTGCCGGGTGGTGGATATTCAGAGAGCTGAAGTCCACGAAGCCACGCCCAGAGTGGTATCAAATTTTGCGTTCGGTCGCGACTGGTTACACGGTTCAGCAGCTTGAACAACGGGTTCGTTCAGATGATGCAATACAGTAACTGAAAACGAAATTACAACTAACATCGATACTCTTGAAATAGCCCTCGGTGCCCAAGGCTGAAGAGCCGAACAGCCAGCCCGGCCTCGCAAGCAAGCTAGTGGCCTCCTACAGAAGACTTTCAACATCGCGTCGACCGACATAGAAGATGAGGTAAGTAGTACTAAGAGAAGGGGACGGTCTGACTTTCGGTGTCTATTTCCTTGATTAAGCTAACATTGTCAATCTTATAGGTCTTCCGGAGGGAGTCTCTTCTACCACGAGGCTTTGCCCGACTGAATATTATAGGAGGGTTCTTAGAAACCCCCTTTGCATGTCCGCACCATCTACCGCAGCAAAAGGGGCAGTGAGAATTTAAAATAAAATGTGTGTTTTTTTGGCGCGCTTTAGGGGTCCTGTTAACTATAGCTTCGAGACTATCAATACTATTCACGAACCTGTGTTAGATCTTAATTAAACTACTATCATTGAGCAAATTTGGTTGTATTCCAAGATAATGTATTTTTTAAAGTTAGAAGGATTTATTATATTACTCAAATAATTTTATCCTTCAAGGGATTTCTAGAGCTAATCGAGACCGCTGGTTGAATAAAAGTAGCCATAACCCTTAATAGGGATTTAGTTTCAGAATTTGGGGGAACCAAGAGCAGCTTTCAGGGTCCCGTTGATGTGAATAGCATGTCAAAGGCGTACTATTACCATATTCAAATCATTAGCTACCTCTAGAACCGCTGAAGACCGACTGCAGGTGACAACTGCCCCAGTTTAAATTCTATAAAACGAGGGGGATTACACCCTCCAAAACTCGCCCATCTGTGCATTTATGCCACATGCCGCCCGAAGGTCGAGTCACCAATTACTCCTTGTTGCTGCCGCGGGTACCTCTTGGACAAAAAAATGATGGACGTGGATGAATGGGCACGCTTGAGGATGTGCGCGCAGATTAGACCCGGTACTCGGCTGGCAGACATACACACGCTGAGGGAACGTCGTATCGATCAACTGATCAATTATAGAATTATAAAAACATAGAACCCCATCCAAGACACCCCTCCGACTAACTTATCTTTTCAATACTCATACGATATCCAGACCTAAATCTACAAATTATTCAACCGAAACCCGACAGCCTCCCGGCCCAACTAAAGGTAATACAAATACAATTACATTAGTTGGACAAACTTGATCATCCGTCATAATGGTCAGAATCTTCTCGAGATTGCCTTTTTGGGCACAGATCGTGGTCAGTGGCGTAATTATACGTAAGTTAGATACCCATACCCCAAGCGCGCAGTTACAGACAATAAAACCACACTGGTATTTGGATTACTAATACATAATAATGTTTCTCTGAGCCTCAGGAGTGGTAATCGATGAGTACAATATGTGGGTGGCTTCGAGGGAAAACTGCAAATGTCTATTTTGCACCCAGTTTACCAAGGAGCATAAAATTCATCTCCAGGAAGAAATAAAAGCTGGTAGGGATGCCAAGATGCCTCCGGGGCACTACAGGATCGAATGCATAGCTCTCACACAGTCAATGAAGGCTGAGGACCTCAAAGTGGAGTTTGAGAGTGCTTTCCGAGGGCTAAATATGCTTGGCCGGGGAGGGAAGCCGAGGTGGATACGAAATCGGGAGAGAACTTGCGAACGGCCTAAGGTCGCAAACAGGCCAAGTAGGCAGGAGGATGTTTTCCGGTTAACTTTTAAGATATAATTGTACATAGATCGGTGGTAAGGTATTTTGTAAATAGATCGGCGGCGATCAATCGCTGTATGCATTTTAGGACATCATATGGGACTATAGTACCACAAAACACAACCTCAGAAAAAAAGAAAAATTCTACATAAAGGCCCACGATTCTGTAGTATGTCTCGGCGGGCAGAGCGTAACAGATTGATAAGGTGGTATCTAGAGGCCTTGTAAATCGTTCGTTTTGTTATTTATTTTGAATTTTATATAAGATGTCTTCCAATTGGATAGAATAAAAAAGAAAATGGGAGATATGCATGGTGGCATAATGACACATGCTAAAATGTTAGGTATATATATGTACATTAAAATGGAACAACCGGTCGTAGGCTCTTGTTATATATACATTTGAGAATTAAGAGACCCTTCCTCCGAATTATCCTCTCATGGGTATGCATGAGTGCTGCAAAGGGCCACAGTACCAACTCCTGATTTAACCACATGGGGAGTAGGATCGGCCGGCACAGCTAGAGCGGGCTCCATATCCACAGCAGTCCCCATTTGAAGCGCATTGGTAGGCGTCATTGAGCTTACCAGAGCCCAATGAGGTGACAGCGCCGCATCTTCCGCAGTAAACACCCGCTTTAGCACCACGTCTGCATTTGCAGCCGTTATTTGAGCAGGCGCGTTTGTCGAAGATGTTGCTGTCTAGTCCCGAGACGCTGGCCATGCTGACAGCAGAGTCAACATCTGGCACGGCGGCAGCCAGGACAGTGGCGATGAGGGGGAGGAAGTAGGCGAGCTTTGTGAGCTGCATTGTATTGGAATGTTTTCTTTAGATTCCTTTGAGTTTTCGAGTTGGTTAGTGATTGAGACAGCTGGATGGGCTAATCGAAGTATCCTGAAAGCACTGGACTTGAAGTTGGGTTACTAACTGACCTAAATTTGTACAATGGTATTACCCGCCACTTCTGTCTTGCTTTGGTAGCGGTGGTGGTGATTGTGATGGAAATACTGAGTAGAACCAGATAGTAGGGTGCACTCGAAGCCGGCTTATATACTTCTGAACCTGCAAAGATCCTCGGTATTTCGAGATACCAGCCAAGCCTCCGCGAAGATGCTAGCCTGTAGACGAGAACGCATGTGGGAGTTGGGGCGCGGCACAATTCCTCCCAAGAAACTCATCCCTTGTAGTTACATTTAGATAGGATACAATTTCATAGGTTATTTCATCTCAGAAATGACAAGAGTCCAAGCCTAGAGTGCCAATGGTGCCTCGACATTTTCCGTTGTGGCAGGTGTACAAACTGTCATGAAACCTGACTGTAGCTTAACGTTAATCAGTGTATGGGACATGTTGATAATTAGTCGCCATATCCTACTATATCTGGAAGCTTAAAATTCCCCGGAAGATGAATGGATTCCTTAAAACAAACCCGGGAAAGCGGGAAAGCGGGAAAGTGGGGAGTGTTTTATTTCTCCGGTCAGCTGGGCGGCCAGGAACCCATCCCTCATCTTTTTGGATTTATATCCTTCCACGAACTTCAAACCGGCTGTGTGTAAAGAAATCTCTCGATCAGGTAAAAATAGCATAAATAACTTGGTTTCTTTTTACCCTATATCTACAGTGATGGATGTTCAATGGAGGTCAGATAGACAAATCATTCTTATGAAACAAAAAGCCTCAGAATGGAAACAGTATTCTGACTGCAATGGTTTCGCCAGGCCCATATATTAGCGCAACTGCGCAAATCTCAAAGTGCGGCAAGAGGTTAGCTAACCAAACTTGTGTGACTGAAGCCTATTCTCTACAAAAATCCATGCTCGAAAAGCTCTTCAAGCCAAGAACTTATGCCATGTGTGCGCCATTTCGAGCCTCGCTACGCCTAGCACATTTAGATAGCAGTTGCTAGAGCTAGCACATAGCTTGCCTTGGGGTAATTTCTTCCATTTCAGTGAAAGGTCGGACTTCGGCTCCCAACAAAATGTTTCTTATTTTTACGCTCAAGGATGTGGGAAGGCAGAAAATCTCTTATCGGTTGTCGCCGAGTGCATGTAACGCAGTGGTAGAAACTCTAGCTACAGGGCTGCAGGGCCATATCGATAACCCGAAGAAGCGGGGTTCGCTTTGATAGCGCTTCTTGGTTGAGATCTAGAGTAGAATCAAGAAGGTGCGGCATACTACCGAGTCATTTGTCCCGTTCCTTTATTCGGAGTTTATGAGGGTTAAATCAATCTTGTAGTAGGGTTAGATATAAGATGTACATACGTAGTACGTAACCGCGTTGGAATTAAATTCACTCAAAACCGCCACCCGGTTCGAATTTTAATATAATTTCCTAGATAGTATCCGTACCTGCAGATGTTCTACGACTGGGGACGTCTATTATTCCCTAGTAAGGCAAGCTGTGAATAATCCTGACTTGTAACCTTGAATAAAGCTTAGTGCCGAGCCTTGGCGTGTCTACTACCCTGTTGAGGCGCTTATGCGTGGTTGCTGCTGAGGAATCGATATAGTATTAGAAAGCACGAAAAGCTTTAAAGAGGGATGAAGATGCACATATATGATGTGGCCGGAACCCGCCATCCTACGCCGTGAAGGTGGGGAGCATAGAGGTTATATATTCTTCTAAAAATGGTGCCTATGTAGACGTTTAAACATGAAAGATAATACCAGATGGAAGCCTTAGATGATAGTCAAAACTATGGCACTATAGAAAAAAGGTATAGGGGAAACTATAGAAAAAACATCCTTCGGGCACTGATTATGCTACAGCACTGTATTCTCTGTCGAGGTTCACGCCCGTTAACCTACTACGCATAACCAGACATAAAATTTCCCATTTCAGCTTTATTATTATCTGGTACTTCAAAGCTAGTACTCACTCTTTTAGCGACTTAGATCTTGTACAAAAACATGCTCACATGAGTCTAGCATGCTCCGTAATGGTATATAAAACCCGGCGATAGGAGTTGCAAGATCAACCAGGCTTAGTCTAACGTTCTGATTCTTAATCTGTGTTGCGGTTGTGGTTTTTCTCCCAACAACGTGCAGCTAGGTCTCTTGACCTGTGCACTAACTGCTGGCGAGGAGCCGATCAAAAAACAAAGGTTGTCCCTCTGGGACGTCTTGGTGCGGAATATCAATCAGGTTAGGTATGATAATAGAAAAAATAACCGCAGGCTAACACTTTATCGCAATCCTAAAGCACATCCAACATATGCATATTTGTTGGAAAAAAACTTAAAAATCCGTGTACCCGGGGTCTCCTGCATGCATGCAAATGAAGCTTGAAATTATGGAGGAATAGACAAAAAACCATGGGAACCGAGGAGAAAAGGTGCAGCTGGTGCTCGGAAGGATTCTTGCCATATTTGGGTACGTAAGTAGGCATGAACCGCCGAAGACGCATAAAGGACGGGTCGCATGGGTTGACGAAATAGGTAATCGAAGCAATAGTGGGACGATAGTGGGGTATCAAGGCAAATTTTTTTTTTCTATTTTGATCTGATGTATAATCTTGGATAGAATCGATCGCGTATCGGCACCAGGGATATGCAGGCTCCAGAAGGCTCGGGTCAATTATCTAATTACGTTAGAGCCCCATACCTACCTGCAGGAGGGTGGGTCGTATCAAGCCAGCTCCAACGCTCAAAATGCAACATTGCTGCAGAGTCCGTGTCAAGTGGGCTTAGAAACCGGTGTTCGGAGCTCTATGGTTTTAGGAGTGGCAAGCTGCGTATGCATTATGCTACAGTGAGCACATTGTGATATCCTTCTTTTGCGAACAAGAATTCATGTAAGCCTGGAGGGCCTTTGAAAATGCAATAATATGCAAAGGCAACCAGTTCGGGGAAAATTCCGATTTGCTCAAATTAGTTGCTGTTGGTTAGTTAATTACCGGTTTTAAGACCGAGTGTTCAGGGCCTCAGCTGTCAGGTGGTAGTTACGCCACTGCGCGCTGACTCGCTAACTTTTTTCTTGGATGATGTTGGAGTAATCGATCAATACCTAGTTCGAGATCGACTACCGAAGATACCCTGTAGGTTCGACTTTGGCTTGCAGGTAGTGGAACCGTTTTGAAACTCGAAGATACATGCAGGTATTAGACATATTTTATTTAGGGCCGCCAGCAAGGCCCGCCGCCATGTGACTGGCTCGATAAGTGAGTTCATGAATCATTGCTATCGATAATCGATAATCTCAAGCCTGAGAGATTATGCTTGCAAAGTAAAGACAATTACCAATTACAAGAAATATTCTAGACTCATGGGGTCTAGATCCCTTTGAGTGCAATCACCACGTCACAGCCGGTCCAATTTGTTTGAGCTCCTTGGTACGGAGGGCTATGCATTCCACCTGCGAAGAAAAAGAAAACCTCCCGACTCTCATGGAGAGCTCTGCATTGCAGGGGGAAGGGCTCAAAAAGTAGTAACGAAAGGAAGGGTGGGAATAAAGTTTGCCAGTATACAACCACGGGGCACAGGACTCGGGTCGCTATAGCTATATGTATACAGGGGGTTAAATCGTCTTCATAGAAGAATAAGGTTGCTGACGAAAACTCAAAAGCCACTCGAGCGATGACGTATGTCGATTTCGACGGACTACAAGTCGTCTAGAACAGTCTACAAACCAAAAGCATGGACATACCATCCCCAACGTATTGAACTTCGGCATCAAAAACGTTCGAAACATGCAGTCTGAGCTCCAAACAGCATTCTTTCGATATTCACGATCCTACCCGAGTACGTGCCCCAATCTAAATTGACGCAAAAGCCAATACCTGTCCAAGCACCGCCCGAAAATACCCCGAAATCGGAGCAGCCGTTTTTGTTTACAATCAGTATATACGAGCAAGGGTCAAATTCTATTTCGCCCAGGTTGCAGATCAGCTCCAGAAGCAATCGGAAGCCGTCCCTGAAGAGTATATGTCGAGTGGCGGTGCAGATGATCTTCAGGGCGGTACGGCACCCGCCACTTGTTAAACTTTACACCGCTATATCGAATTGCCCTTCGATTAGGTTTTATCTAATACATGTCATTTTAATAAGAGGATCGAGCCAATGAAATCAATCGTAGTACAGAGAGGTTGTTTATAGCAACCGTTCTAGGTTCACTACCTTAGTGAGATTAGAGGCAAATGATTGAGGCGCCCAAAGCAATGTTTAATTCTCAACGAAAATAAGAGGCCTACAATATATAGAGCAATAGGCCTAATTCTATTGATTTAGTATTATATTCGGGATCTAGAAATCAGAACGCTACAAACATACTTATAACTAAGCCGGAATTTCAATCATAATTTTCCGCCAAGCCAAATCAAATTATTACGTTATCTGTGCCTCTGAGAGTTACTTATGGGGGCAATAGGGGTCATTTACTAGTGATAGTGCTAACAGACTAGTAGTATTCTAAATTCTGGGTCTAAGTTTAAGTTGAGCCTCAGTAGACGGTAGGTCAAGTTGTTGTATTTGTGTCCGAAGGCGCGTTGCGACGTCTACGGAAACGGAAATCTAGACGTTTTTAACCTACATACTCCGTAAGTCAATTCCCAAGTTAACCCTGATATTACCACTTTAGGGGGTTAGAGTTACTATACATGGTATTCAAGTTTATATTGAGACATGGTTAAACCAGGCGTCTCACTACTGGTAGCTATTGTTCGGCTTACGACTACCCGTGAGACACCTCACGCCAAGCGAGGACTACGCTCCACACCCACTTTACCTCCTCAACTTAAGGTTGTTGGTGCCAATTATGAACCGTTTGCGGGGCCTGTGATATTGAAAACGGCGAAGTTAATACTTTAAGTTCGGTAGGGCTGCATTTCTTTTGAACTTACCGAAGTCTTGGTTCAGCCCCCCTGGTTCTCCTGGATGAATGGCGAAATTCCGCAGTGAGGCTTGCGCGGACCGACAGTTGAACATTGATCAATTGAGCTATAGAGGGCTATACAGCAATATAGATCTGGCGATGGCAAATATGAGGTCTCGACACTATAAACTTCTGTTTAAAGACTCCTAAGTAAAGTTCAAGTCAAGGTCAGGCCAACTCGCAGCCTTTTCTCACACCCTAATTTGAACCCCTTGAACCACCTGTTCCTGTCACAGATGTTGTATCATGAGAGCATGTATATATATAACAGTCAAGAACTCCCTCATGCTGCCTTTTCCATACCCATCCTTTGATCGTCGTATCCCTCCCACTTGCGGATACCCTCAAAAACGGCAGCATTGATCAACGCACTGATCTGCCAGACCAATCGAGAAGCGTCCTTTCTTCACCACAGCTATCTTTTTATTCTAGTCTATTGCTCCACCAAAGGTGCTACGCAAATTCCAAGGTTTAAAGATGCATCTTATCGGCAGAAGGGCCTCGCTACTTTCCATCCTCGCCGCCTCAGAGTTCATGCTCTTTGGTGCACCGGGAGTGAAGGCAGCACCGATTACACCCGCGATGGAACCAGTTATCGAAGAACCCGTGTCAAATATAACCAGCGCAGCTGCAGGTAGCCCGGAGCTTGTGGAAAGGGCATCGAAGAGCTGGTGGGTTCCTACACAGGCTACAACATGGCAGATTCAGCTCTCTGGAACGATCAATGAGGATGTAGTTGTCGATGCTATCGAAATCGACGCTGATACCGACAAGGCTACGGTGAAGGCACTGAAGGCCAAGGGTATGAAGGTTATTGCATATCTCTCTGCCGGTTCATGGGAAGACTGGAGGTCAGATGCCAGCAGCTTCCCTACGAGCATCAGAGGCAAAGATTTGGACGGCTGGCCGGGAGAAAAATGGCTTGACATCCGCCAACTCTCAACCTTGAGGAAAATTATGCAGAAGCGGGTCCTAAGGGCCAAAGCCAAAGGGTTTGATGGTGTCGATTGGGACAATGTCGACGGGTATACCCAAGATTCTGGGTTCAAAATCACCAAGGCTCAACAAATCGCCTACAACAAGATGTTGGCAGATATCAGTCACAACTTGAAGATGACAGTCGCTTTGAAGAACGACCTTGAGCAAGCAAAGATCCTTGCTCGTTACTTCGACTATGCTGTCAACGAGCAGTGCAGTTATTACAACGAGTGCGATATGTTGGAACCATTCCTGTCAGCCGGCAAGGCAGTTGTTGGGTTAGAATACCCGGGTGAAGGCGACGACACCCGTACACAGGCTCAAGTCATTGCTGCAACCGATTCACGAACATACACGCTCATTAAGAAACTCGACCTCGGAGATTGGGGATTTTCGGTTCGCCAAAACGCATATATCACTAGCAGCACCAGTTCTAAGACAACTTCGTCCACGAAGACGACGATCGCGAAGGCAGCAGAGCTCAAAGCAGCTATTCAAAAAGCGAGGGAGTCCGCGAAGTCTAGTTCCGGCCAGTAGTTTGAAAGATTTTTCCCTTCCTTATTCTTCCCTCATTCATTGTTGTTACTTGTTCCATTGGCATTGGCTCGCCAATCTCATATTTCTGTTCTGCAGGTTCATTTGAGGACTCGGAGCATTCGGATGGAGTGTTTGATTTTGTCAAGCTCTACATCGTGGCCTGCATTAATTGGAGCGTGTCCTGTTCAGTGTCAGATATCAGCTAGAGTATTTGTATTCATGTAAAAGCTAAATGGATTATATTTCTCAGTATCCTCCCATTACCTCCACGCTTATGTGTCCCGACGCCCAAAACGTATACACATAAGACGAATGTGGTAAAATATGCGTTGCCCAGAATCAGACTCGACTGGACGGGGAACAGCCGAGCCTCGAATCCAGCACGGCCTCTGCTTCGTAGACCTCAGAGCAAGAGAACGGTCTAGCGCTCTAACCAAAAACAGTTTGTAATATCAAAATCTGGAGCTGGGCGGAGGACGAGCGCGCCCACGTGTGTTGCTGACAGGAATTACGAATGCCCGGAGGCGGACACCAAAGTTGGTCCGCCTAAGCCCCGTTACCTCCGGTTTTCTTTCCCACTCTGCACCGACCCAAATCCCTTTTAAGTCGCAAACTGCGATTGAATCTTCTGCCGGCTTACTCGAAAGCCCCTCAGCAAAACAGCTACTAGAAATCCAACAGCTGCTAACGTCTAGATCACACATCTCCGATTCATGGTTGGGAGACGGTTTTTTCATACATTTAAGTCTTGTTTCAAAAGTTCACGATCGGTCAGAATGGCAACCAGTGCCGGAATCTTAGTGTCCGCCAAATCTGGGCTGCCCGTGCCCGAAGACGCCGGGGAGAAGAAGCATCATTTGCCAAACGGGAGGTACTAATGCAATGGCTTGCTATCCTCCCCAACCACCGTGCCAGCAGCTAACCACCGTCGATAGATTCGCAAACCCCTGGCCCTCGTGGCACGATATTGATCGGGTTGCAGTTGGAAAATGGGCTATAACGTACATATTACCAACGAGTAACTCGAATTCAAAAAAAAAAAAAACTGATATTTACCTGATACTAGGGGATTCTTTGGAGGCCAGTGGCCGAAGGTAGAGCCAGGGATGGTTTCTGTTGTAAAGCCACAATTCGAAGAAAGTAGGACACAGATAAAAGATTTGAGGGCTACCTGGTTGGGCCATGCATGTTTCCTGGTAAGTGTTCAAATAAAACCTAGAATATCTCGTCGTAGGTGTGATTGGTTTGGTCGGAACCACTTGATGCTCAAGGGGGTTCTTTCCTTTTCTTCCCCTCAAAGAACATGCATATTATACGCACGTATACACGGAGTAACCGCGCATTCGCTAAAAGTTTATGTGTTAAAATTAATAGGTAGAATTTCCAGGAGGGTTCCGAGCTCTCTTCGACCCTGTGTTTTGTCAGAGGTTTGTGTAACCTTTGCTAGTCGTCCTACTATCAAAATATAAATTCGAACATGGATTTCTGATATATCGCGATCAACACCGCGCTGGAACTATAGATGCTCACCGGTTCAATTTATGGGCCCTGCACGATATACCAAGGTCCCATGCGAGATCGAGGATATGCCGATCGTAGATGCCGTCATCATTAGCCATGCACACTATGATCACCTTGATGTGTAAGTTGGAAAGACGAAGCCAATAATTTATGCGCAAATAGTCGTTCGAGCTAATGTATTATATAAATTAAAGGACTTCCGTCAAGCGGGTGCACTCCAAATTTCCTAATGCCCATTTTTTCGTGCCCCTCGGCAATCACAAATGGTTCAAGAGCCTCGGCATCAATAACTGCACCGAGCAAGACTGGTGGCAAGATACGGAAATAAACATCGAAGTAAAGGCAGAGGGAGCAGCGACAGACGGTGAAACCACATCGTCTGTGAGTGCGACGATATCGAACTTTCCTTGTCAGCATACTGCTGGAAGGACGCTGACGGTACGACTTGTGCTGCCCCTTCTGTTTCGGGTTCTATAGATTTGGGCATGTGCCCCGCGACTGACGTAGTATGAAACCTTAGGATCTAAACTCAACGTTGTGGAGCAGTTGGGGTGTAACAAGCGGGGGGAAGAGTGTCTTCTTTGCTGGGTACGTGCGATAAGCGCTCTGTGGTCGATTGTCCTCGGTTTGCCAGTTTCAGAGAGTTGTGCATAAGATTCTAATGGTTCGTGCAGCGACACTGGATATCGTTCCGTTCCACTTGTTGCTGAAGGTGAAGACGACTACGGCGAGAAATACCAGGACCTTCCATACTGTAAGTGACCCTAGACACAAAATATGCAACATCTCGATCTAGGAAACGGAAATGATCGTCTGACTAGAATCGCCATAGGTCCTGCTTTCAAGCAAATTGGTGATTTGAGGGGCCCCTTTGTAAGTGATAACGATCTCTCACGCAGTACTACCGGCGATCGTGCTAATACGATAATGACACCAGGACCTAGGAATGATACCTATTGGTGGTATGCAGCTCTCGTCACAATTTTGTGAAAGCCTCCGTGCATAAAAATACTAATATATATATTTTGGTTACAGCATACAGCCCAAGGCATTTCATGAGCCCAATGCATGGTACGATATGAACATTTTCGCGGAATGATATCATAGTGCAAAACTAACGTACCCCTCCATAGCGAACCCATACGATTCCGTAAATATATTCGTTGACACCAAGTGCAAGAAGGCAATCGGTATGCATTGGGGAACCTGGGTACTGACAAATGAACCTATCCTCGAACCACCGCAAAAGCTGCGAGATGTAGGTCCCCACACACACAATTCCATAGACTGTCCCACAGCTGACTGTTCCTTTGTCCTCCAGGCTTTGAAATGGAAGGGAATTCCTGAAGTTGGTATATTTGATGTCGTGGCAACAGGAGAGAGCAGAGTTTTTAGAGATGAGGCTTGAGCATAGTAAGATATATGGTATCTCTATTCTCATGTCTGAGACAGTAATATAGGATATGGCGTATAAGGGGCAACATGTGTTTTATTTTTCTTTATTTTATTTTATTTTATTTTTTTGATTCATAGATTGTTATAATGTCCACACATCTTCCTTATTTGGATAATGTAATATAACCCGTATCTACTTTGCCACACCCACCAGTGGATAACCTACAACCGTTGGTTGATTCTCTTGATAGCTTTAGGGTTGACAGCGCATCAACTTCGCCATCTGACTCAAGAGTCAGCAACGAATTTTATATTTCCAATTGCGCTTTTGAGCCTCTTCATGCACGACATCCATCTTCTAAGGCCGGCCTTAGCCCCTAGCTCCCTCCAATCGCAACCCACCGGTTCAATTGAGTCCAAGTAAACATTCTTCTAAACAAAGAATAGCGCCTGTGTTCACTTTCTGGGAAGCTAAAGCAAGACCGACTGCTTTTTCTTGCAAGGCAAGGCCAGGAAAAACGTGGTGCTGGTGAAGGTGCATGCAGGGTGGAGCTATAAATACAAATGCCCAATCATGTGCCAACAGGAGGAGATTCTGCGATCCAGTTGGAAATGCAGACTGCCCACCGTAGCGCACCGCCCTTTTTCTCGCAGGAGTTTCATGAGCGATGAGCCAATAGGCACATGAAAGAAGGCAGATATGCAGGTCAAGGCTTATTATTATTGTTTTTCCCCATTTTCCTGCTGACGTCGAAGGTCCCGTGAAACCGGGGCGGCGGCAGACTTAGCTTTAGATTTCCGCTGTTGTGCAGGAAGTGTAAACCTTCAACTAAGCTTTTTTCTCTTCTCCAGGAGATGGTTGGAGTTATACGATCCGATGGTGTTGTGGCTTGTTAGAATCTGAAATGCAACAACTGCGGGCGACGAATTCTTCACGTGTGTTTGTAGCTCCGTGAATTTGCCGTTCGACGCCCCTGTTCGTATTGTTGAGATCTTGGGGCCCAGGATAAAATCCTTAGGTTCTCGAGCCGTTCGCCTCCCGGCATCGACCTTAGCCTTGATACCGGTGATCCCCCAGCAGGGGAGGGGAAGAGTTTTCTCTTTCGCTTTTCTTTTCTCCCTTGACATGAATCTTATTGTTCCGACGAGATAGAGAAAGCTGTTTCAGACTGGAATTTCACGGACAGGCGGCGAGGGAAGTTCCTCGTTGTTCCGTAAAGACACATGGTCCTCCCCGTGAACCCGGAATGACAAGACCAGATCTTCGTCTTGATGTTTCTTTCCTTTTTCTTCGTTCTCAACGTTAATGTGCAACGATAGGAAAAGATTAGCCCGCGAATTTTAGGTAAAGTCCTGCCCAGTTTTATGCATAAACGGGAAGGAAAATACCTTCGAGCTAGGAAAAAGGAAAAAAAAACTTAAGACGAAAAAAAAAAGAAAGAAAGAAAGAAAGAAAGAAATGGAAGAAAAAAATTTGTTCCCTAATTGTATCTGGTCTCCCAATATCTTCTGTTGGATACCTTCGGGACTTTCGACAGTGCAATACGTCACAATGCTTTTGCTACGGTTCGGTATGGTCGTATTCGAATACCTTCGAGCCGTCTCCACCAGACGGTTTTTGTCCGAGCCGATTACAAGTCAGTAGTAATCACAGACGGCACAGCTAGTTCTATATCAGCCCTCTCGGGAACACTGGAGATAAATGTATCGAAAAGATCGTTATCAAATCTCCTAGATTGAAGCTTACATCCCCGGGTATAGCGAAAAGGTGTTTGTACGAACCCGAATGGTCATCTGCATACATACATTTCACTGCAATGCACTGAAAAGAGGAAATCGATGAGATGCGAGGTCTGAACCCTTCTGAGGTTCCCAAGATATTACTTCCCCATTCCATTCTCTCTTTTTCTTCCTCAATAAAAGCTATTTCAGGTTAATGCAGGACAGAGGTACGTCTACGGGCGGTGTATTTTCCCCAGACAAACCCGAGCAGGGTTGGATGGGTACTAAAGGAAAAAAAGGGCAGAACCAGCCCGGAGAACCAAACAAACCTCGCATATAGAAAGATTGTACCGTCGACGAAAGTGAAATACGAAAAAATCACTCGTCGGCTGGGATCAGGGAGTCATACTTGCATGCAGTTCTCAAATCCTCGTCGACGTTGATTGGATAGATTTTCCCACCTGCAAGCAAAAAGCAACAAGGGAGGGGTGGAAGAGAACATGATGAGCTTCTCTTCCCTTCTTATGCCTTCCCTCTTTGCACTGTGCCAATTTTTTTAATTTATTTTTTCTAGAGCTTTTCTTGACGTTATTGCCTGAAGAATTTTTCCCTTCTGCCATAGCCGAAGTCGAAGGAAAAAAAGGTTGGGTAAGTATCTCCCACGTCGTCATGTTGGGGAAATGTACAAGTAGCATTCCTAAGATAAAAAAAAAAATACAAATTTCTGCTAAACACCGGGGAGCTTCTTATTTATTTATTTTTGTTTTCTACATAGTATTCTCTTCCCCTCCAAGCGTTTCAGAATCAGGCCTCCATGAATACTTCTCTTGCAACGATTGCATGAGTTGTCCCTTTCTGTCTGGTGATGGAAGTCTGCCTATGCCTATGTATGCGTAATGTCGATGAGATGTCCAGCGCATTTTAAATCTCGTCGAGAGACTGTACGCTGTAAAACCGAAAGGATTGGACTGGAGGAGAAAAAAAAAAAAAAAAAAAAAAAAAAAAGAACGGAAGGGCAAAAAGGAACGGTGGGCTAGCGGATATGGATGGAGTACGCTTTACTTTTTCCTAAGCCGTCCTGAAACGATAGACAATTTTCCCACCTCCCTTGCCTCATAAACCCACATGTACAGTACCTCCCGGGAGGCAGTTGACCTGGACCCGGCCAAAATAACACTAAGATACAAGAATGTCATGCTCTTGAAATTTTTTTATTTTTTTTTTCTTCGTATTTTTATTTTTTTTTTCTTCTGTTCTTAGTGACCCTAAAAATCCAATCCAGACACTCTAACATTTTTCAAACCGTCATACTAACAATATTTCCCGACATTAACTGCAAACCATTCCATACTCTTCCTCCGTATCACCAGATCCGATATTCCAACGATTATCTTCCGCTGCCGCTTTAGAATTTGCTACAAGGCTATCGTATCATTCCATTCAAAAATACTAAGAAAACTACCTACAAACACCAGCCCAGCTGCAGACGTACCCCGAGTTCAAGGATTAGGACATCGCCGACCGAACAGTACAGACAGGCCTTCGCATAGATCCTTCGACTGCGTCCACCTCAATCTAAACTTGCGAAACGTTCAACCATCGGAGTAGGGCTACGAAGTACGACTTAATCTGTTCATCAGTTTGCTATTCCAACTGCGAGAACCGACCGTAGACGTCGAGCTGCAATCATCCGAGTATGTCATAAGCATTCACATAATCGTCTTCCACAGTTTCTCTGAGGTTCCACCGCTTCAGCTTGTGGGCTTGACCGCATCACCGCGGTCGTGGGGGAAAAGGGTGTGCAAGCATTCACAAAGGCACAACAGGGCGAGGAATTTACACCGCGAATAGCGTTTCGGACAGACAGCTTGGTAGTACTCCTTGTGTTTCTCAACGGAAGACATACTGGCGCCTACTACCAGAGTCCGTCAGCACGGTCCTTGTCCTTTGCTCCGAAGTTCGTCGTCGTTTTCGTCGGTTGTTGCCCTCCTGTTCGCCTAGGACCGTCATTTCCTTTCCAATCCCTTTCCCCATCCCATCCCGCCCCCATCATCCCCTCCACAAACCTCACCTTCCCGACCTGAGTTTACGTTTTTGAGAATTATGCTTTCTATGCACAATCCTTAATCATTTTCAGCACTACTAGATCTGGTTCTCCATCTAGGCCTTTTTTTTTTTTTTTTTTTTTCTTCCACAAAAAAATAGTTTTTTTTTTTTTCCCTATCTGATCCCTGGTAGCCACTAACTTGTATCGTCTTTTCTTTTTCTTCGTTGTTTCTATTCCTGTCCAGAGATACAGTTTTTTTTTCCCACTTCGCTTGTTTAGCTCCCGCTCACCCTGATAACCACCCGCCACTCATTTCCCCCAAAGAATCACTGTTCCCGCCCACGAAAATAGAAGCTCGTGCTGAGACATTGCGAAATACGGTAGTGATTGTAGACAGTATCGGAGTAACTGCCAGGAACATACGCGTAGCGCGGTTTGTATAAACCGGAACCCAGGAATCGTCCATTCGGGGTGGGTCGCGTCTATATTCAAGAGACCAGACCCGACTTTTTATATTGCAATCGATACACAACTCATCTATCCGAAACCCTGATAACTCTTAATCAATAACCGGCCTCGCGATGGCCGGAGCCGTCGAGTGGTCTCGAAATGCCGCTGACGCGGATTCCGAGCAATTCGCGGTCGAGGCACAACTAAGGTTCAGCCAGCAATCGGATCCCGATGGCTTGCTCAAAGTGCCCCGGCATTACATCCCGGTCTTCGTCCTTCACATGTTCTGCAAGTCGGAACGGTCCAGGCCATTCGTATTACCAGACTCGGAACGGGTAGCAAAGATAAAGGCTCAGCTGGCTGCTCAACGAAAGTTGACCTCTACATGCCCAAGCTGGCAGCTGGTATCTCAGGGAGGCGAATTACTAGACAACGAGACATTCATTATCTTCGACACTCGATCCAAACGATTCGATAAACGCCACTGGACAGAATGTTTCAAATACGACGAACCCTATCAAAAATTCTTCGAAAAGTTTACCATGAAGGAATTCACTCGGGAAGGCTGGAAGTTCCAAAAGTTCGAAAAGCTCCAGAGGATTGACCAGGGGATCATGGATGGCATGTGGAAAAATGCCTATAAGGTTTACGATGCTATGGATGTCAGGCGGCAGGAATCCTCGGATGTCATCAGGCTCAGGCGAAGTGATGTCTGGGATTTCCGGAAATATCTGTTCCTTATGACGTTCCTGAGAAACAGAGACCGCAATACCCATCTGCTGCAGACCTCTGACGCCATGGCCGAAGCAAAGGAGAAAAGAACCGCCTTCATGGCAATCCACAGCCTAAATCACCCCAGAGACCTGTGGCTCCACAATGCTACTATCATCCTCGACACGCCCCACCACCAGATTAGTTACCACAAGCTTCTTTTCGATCTGGACCAGGAGGACTATCGCACCAATGCCCGTGAACGCTTCATGGTATTCTGGGAGGCCGGACCGAACGACGAGTTTATCCTCACAGACAACAGCTTCGGCGGAATGGAAATTGGACGTCTGGAAGCCAAGCACACCATGCCCAAGAGACTTAAGCCCTCGGACCTTCAGAAACGGTTGTACAGCAGAGACTACATGTGGCATCAGATCTTTGTGTTGTCACCCAAGCTTGCTGTTGCATTGTGTCACGGCACAATGATCAACCAGTCGCTGGCGCACCAGCACCGAGACCGATACGGTCTACGACCTTCCCTGCTCGATAGGCTCCCACACCCCCTCCCGCAAGGCTACTACAAGGACATGCATCTCAAGGAGTGCAAGTTCCTGAAGCCAGAATGGAAGATACCAGATGAAGTGGAGGACCTCTTTGGAAGGCAGGCAGACAAGGGAAAATACGTCGCCAACCTTGACGCAAAGGCCAATAGCGACCTCGAGTTCATGGTTTCAACTCTTTCTTCAGCACAGGTTGGACTTGTCAATATGATCCTGCTCCAAAACCAAAGCATTTCTACCGCTGTGGATAAAGTTGTTTACAGGAACCCCGCTGCTCTCTACCGAGCCATCGAGGAATACGGCAAGAATGACTGGCCTATTTTTATGGACGAGAAGCAGCACAGCTACAAATCCTTGAAGAAGAAGATCTATAATCAATTCAACAAACCTGCCAATGGTCACGAGTCTTCCAGATCCAGCTCTGGTTCTTCCGACCAAGGTACTAGGTCTTCTGGGTCATCCTCTACCAGAAGATCCGAAAAGAAGGTTGTCTTCGAAGACCGGAGAAAGCCTACACCAGAACCACCAAGGCCAGCCAAGAAACCCGAGAGTGCCAATCCTTTCATGTCTGATTCTGAATCGAGCGATGATGATGATGACGACCTTGCATTCCCATCCTCCACTCATGAACCCGTCCTTCGTTCTCGTTCTCCATCTCCCGTCCGTAGGATGGACTCCCCAGTCAAAAAGGAACCAGTAGCTCCAAGGTCGGCGGAGGTCAAGATTGAGATCGAGCCAGCCAAGCCTGTTATCGCACCTGTCCCTCAGCCTGTGGTCTCGGGTGCTCCTAGTCAGAGAGCAACGCCCTCTCCAAGGCCGACACCATCTCCGGAACCGCCAAAGTCTGTGACGCCACCGCTCGCAGCCGCCGAAGCTGAAAAAGCCATCATCGAGAAACTAGAGAAAGCGAAGGCTGAAGAGATAAAGCGATTTGAGAAGGAAATGGCAGAGAAGGAGAAGGCACGCAAAGAACAGATGGCCGAGAAAGAGAGAGCACTCAGGGAAGAAATGGCCGAGAAGGAGAAAGCACTCAAGGAAGAGATGGCGGAAAAAGAGAGAATCATCCAAAAGGAGAAGGAGGCTATTGACAAACTCCGTAGGGAGAGGCTTCAGTTGGAAGCAGAAATCGAAAAGAAGCGGAGAGATGAGCTTGAGGCTACCCGTATGCAGAGGCAGAAGTCAGAGCGTTCTGGTAGACCTGATGAAAGGGGCGACGACCGGATCCGTGCTGCCAGTACCAAATCGGCTGAGACCAGGCGGCGTCCTCGATCCAAGGATCGTGCCGAAGCCGAACTCGTAGACGTTGGCAAGCAGCTTGCGCTCTTGGAGGTGGAGCGTGAGAAGATGAGAAAGGAGAAGCAGGAGCTAGAAGAAATGCAACACCGCAAGCGAAAAGAAGAGGAAAAGGAAAATCAAAAGAAGATAGACCGTATGGCGAAGGAGATGGCGATGCTCCGGGAACAAGTTGAGGTCTATGAAACAAGGCTCGAAGAGGAGAGGCAGGAAAAGGAAATGGTTAGGCGAATGGCTGTTCAGCAGAGAGAAAAGGTTGATCTCCTCACCCGGCAGACCAGAGAACTCCTCGAAGCCCAAGAGCGTGACCAAACAAGAGCAGACGTCGAACGTGCCGCCCGTGCCGAGAAGGACCGCCTCGAGAAACTTGAGAAACTCGAGAAGGAGAAGCGCGAACACGAGAAAGCCAAAGAGAGGGAACACAAAAAACGCCAGGAGAGAGAGAGGATGATGAATGAGAAGGCCGAGCAGGAACGCATGCAGCGCGAAATGGACATTCAGATGGAGAAAGAACGTGAGGCCGAACGCGCCAAACGCCACCGAGAACGGGAACAGGATAGGGTAGCTCGAGCTAAGAATCGTCAAAGCCGATACGATTTGCACGAGAGGACTTCCGACCTGAGCGACGAAGTTGATCCACAGGCTCTTTTCCGAAAGAATCGTATGATACTTGGCGCTCTCTCACCCACTTCTGACCCCGGAATGCATCTCCCATACAATGAAATGACGCCGCCTTCATCAAGCCATTCTCACCCCGACCAATTCGATGACCGTCGTTTCGAACGGGAGATGAGATCTCAGTCTCCGCCTTCTCCCCGCCTTGGTTATCAGTATCCTTCCTCTCCTTCTCCTAGACGGGGGGAAACTTCCCCTGTTCCATTGGGTCCAAACCATCGACGTGGAACCCAACCAAAGCTCCTTGCTCTTGAATACGAATCCCCGCCTTCTTCAGGCTTCCAGACTAGCCCTGACTCCCCTAATCCACCACTCGACCTCGCTTTATACGCGCCTCCAAAGGAAAAAACGAGCCGTCGAAAAGCTGATCCTCGGGATCGTGATGCGGCTCGAGACATGCACCCACATGCACATGGAAGAGCCCCGCAGCCACAAGTCCGACGATTTGAAACACCAGCACCACTCCCTCACTTCAACGACCTTAACCGTAGGATGAGTAAGATTCCAACTCACATACCGGATTACGCCACAATTCATAATGGCGACCGCTACCAAGAAGACGAGTACGATGATGACGACTACGGCAATGGGTATAACGATGCTATGGCAAGATTGAACCGTGCACCCAAGAATAGGCTGCAGATCGAGCCGCCTCCAACGATCAAACCGCAATATCAAACTAGGCAAAAACCACCCCCGAGAGCTCTCCCACCAGCCGACTATCGCAATGGCCGATAAGTTGGTGCTTGCATTTCTGGGTCACCCACCTTCACTTCTACACCTTATCCTTCTAGGTTTTTTTTTTTCTCCTTCCCCTCACTATAGATCTTTCGATTACTGGTTCTTTTCTTGCATAAATAGATTTTGTTTTCCCCTACTTTATTTCGTCCGCTTTTTTTCTTTCTTGCTTGCATCTGTTACACAAGCGTTTTGTTTTTTTCTATCGCCCCCCCTTTCAACATACCCATTTGGTTCTTTGCTTTTGGATTGGTTTTTTCTGTCTTCTGTATCATTCATGACCCTAATGACCCGTCACCGCTTTCCCTCCTACCTTTTAATTGTTAGTTTTGTATCATTGTTAGTTATAGTTTATATTCATATGTCAGTGCGCATTATACCTATTTGCCTTTCTCCTCACGAATCATGTCATCGGCTTGCATTTACTGGATCGATAAACGGGCACTTCTTTTTCGTTCTACCGGCATGAAAAACAAAAACACAATAATGTTCAAAAGTATCTACACGGGTTTTTCTTTTTTATCTTTCATTTTTATTTTTCTATTTGTTTGCTGTATCCAGGAAAAGCAAGGCGAATCGTTTATTGAAAAATGTTGATTTTGGATCCTGTACTCCCTTTTCTTTCCTGATATCCGATATCCCTTGCCATGTTTGATAAAGATATACCTCAGCTCATGTGTTTTTGAAAGTGATACTCCCATTTTCCCCCGGTTTTGGTTAATATACCATTGTTTTGTTTGGGGTTTAGTTTTTAGTATTTATGCCATCCTGTCTGATATATCGTACCAATCACGAATTATTTCGTCCCATATCCATCTTACATTTTCCGTTCATGATTTTACCATTTTGGAACTGGCCCCAAATTGCATGCTCTCTCTCTGCTTCTGGCAAAATGTTCTTTACAATTGGCACTTGGCCGTCGCAAGCCATTTGGCCCCATTGATGTCCCTTTCCTTAGTACTTTTGTTTTTTCCCCTTTGATACGACAAATGTCCAATGCGCTACCACCGGAAAAATCTTGATGCCCTTGCATTATCACCATGCCATCACTGAGCAGATCCCAGCCGCACTAGCTCTCAAACGAAGCACCCGGATTCAATCCCGAGAAGGTGTTTCAAACAAGGGTCGTATGTGCGCTGTAGTTTCCTTGCTTTCGCCTATCGGTTTCGTGCGAGCTACACACCACATACAAGGCAAGACTATCTCTTTGGTCCGACGGAGTCGGCCCGTGAACCTGTTTCCTTCTTCCCTGCCGATTTCAAATGCACAAAAATATAGATGGGTAAGATCTACCGGCATCGGTATTAAACTTGCATGTATAGTGTGCTTTATTTCTTTCTTTTTTCTCTTTTTTTCCTGCTGCATTTTTCCGTTCCGATAGAGCGCATCCGACTAATCGACTTAGTCAACCAGAAAATGTGTTTCACGCCTCCTGCCTTTGTATTTACGCAACCTCCTCCCTTCCGATGTAACTCCACTATTTGTAAAGTTGTAACTATGTCTTCAAGTTTAAGGAACTCGAGAATCGCAACTTTTTTTGTCATGTAGAAAAGCAAATATCACTCAATTGATAAAATACTTTGCCATCCGAAGTATAATTAATTAGTGGCCGGTTCGTATGCATCGACTCCAGAGAATTTTGGTTCCCATGTGGACAAGTGCAATTAACCTACTTTTTGAACCTGAAAATCATTACCGGTTCTTTACACTCCGATCTGTCATCGGGAGGCGTCGAATTTTCTTTTTTCTTTTTCTTTCTTTCTGTGTTATGAAGTATCATTATTGTTATTATTATATTTTTACAGCTTCGTCACACTGTTCTGTGATCAGGTTTATAGGCAAAAGTTTATGCTTGTCTTGCGGTTATGCATGTATTTTCTTATACGTACTGCCTATTCTTTGATCGGATTTCAAGAGCTAGGCAGGGCCCTCTTGGCATGAAGAGTTGGTGGGGGCTAGACCGACCTTGCCGACGAGTGGGTCCTGGGTCGAAGGAAGACGTCGATGGTTCATCATGGGCTCAGGACTCTCTCTAGCCGGAGCCCCTTGAGGTATTTGCTTCAAAGACAAAATACAGCAAATCAACTAACACGGTATGCAGCTGCTGTCTGCTGGATTGGCCTGGGGCTGCTGGACACGCAGCCCTCCCATCAAGCCGGGCACCGCTGTGCTGTGAAAATTTGTCCGTTACACGAACTCTCTAACCAAGCGTCAAGCAAAAATAAATTTGGATTTCAGTACGAGAAAAGATCCATGAGGAACCGATTGGTTATTACAAACAGTAACAAGTACGAGTAGTGCAGGCGCAGGCCCCGCCTGGACCTCTAGCCAACTTGTTCGAGATGTGACGAGGGGTGATCCAACAGCTTTTGTTCCCTCTTGTTTCAATCAAGCGATGTATGGCAAAAAATACGATAGGTTCATCGATTCCAACAGATCGCCCGTCTTTGTATTCCACAATTCCCTGACAAAGACACTCGAATATGAGGGCGGATGCGAAAAAATAACAATGTGACCCCAAAAAGCAAGACGAGAAAAAAGCCGTTTCGTCTCCGCTCGTTGGGTAGCAGTCAACGGGATTTTGCACAAGTGCTCCTGAGCACACCCAACCGTCGCCCTAATCAGACGGGGAAACCTGACAGGCGCAAAGGGCGAAAACCGTTCTCGTCCGCTTTTCCGCGTCCCAAGCAGCGGGGAGAAGACGGCGTTTCTTGTCGTGCGTGGAGGACGGGCAGGAGTTGGTGACGCTAGTTGGGCCCTTGCTTTGAACTCTTCGTGCTATCAGACTTACGTGGATATATACAACATGCGCGCCAACTAATCATAGCTCGTATGCGCTGTGCCAGCAAAAAGGTGGATTATATCAAGCCGTATCCCTTGGTTGGTCCCTTACTCTGGTTTTGCTGACTAGGAGCTTTACGAACACCTTCTGACTAAACCCTTCGGAATTCACACTCGCTCTGTCATATCAATCTTCAGCTTAGCATAAAAATTTTGTAAAAAAAAAAAAAAAAAAAGACCGAGGGCTGTTCCAATGTCGCAATTGTTACTCAAAGAAAAGGCAGACGTTGAAGTTCTTTCAATCGTAAATGAAAGAAGATAGTTCAACGGTGGTGTATGACAGAAGCAAATATGATATTCTCTGCCTGGTTACCGTTCCACCCTCATCGGCCGCGGTTCAACTCGTCACAACAGGGAACAATTCAGATCATTGTCGATTATGGTATTCGGGGTATCAGCTGCCCTCTCATGTGCCTCACACACAAACAAAAAGAAATATACAAAGTTTTCCGGATTTAAAAACTGTCTTCACATCGAATACTAGGCGTCTAACCCTAGGGTCGGGCTATCTACAGGGAGGTCCTCCATGGTTGACTGGTGATATCTCCCTTACCCAATGGAACTCTGATAGTAACCACATACTCGGGAATCTATTATTGCTCTCGACTAATGCACTTTGAGGCACAGACTGACGCATACTTTCTTCAGGAGAAAAGAAAAAAAGAGAAAAAGAAAAGGGAGGAATATTTTCTTCCGCCTCATTCCTTTTTACAACTAGGATTGGTTGTTATCTACAGCAGTATCACTACTCAACGCTATATTCCGCAGTTATGAGACCAATGGATTCGATTTTGAGATTCTGTGTCGTACAGATGGACCCGCATAGCCTTGCTGCTGATTTTCTGGGGAGTGGGTATGCCCGCGCAACAGTATCTGTGGTGAGCTAGCGTGTGCCTCCTGGCTTCGTAGTCGAGTCACTTTTGCCCGACTAAGTGAAGCAAAATCCAGACCACCTCCACCCCCCACAATCAAGTGTCTCTCCGTATGGCTGGCATCCCTTTCTAGTAATGCATTATTCAAGGGTTTTTCGACCCACTTATCGCGTAAATACACTTACCCCTCGGTATGCCAATGCGAGGGAGGGGCCATCCGGTGGGGCGACTCAAGAACTCTACTTAAAAAAAGTAGTTTTCAAGGCCTTCAGTAGATCCCAGTATCTAAAATAACGAGAATACCGGCTGCCACGACCAAATAATCAAGCAACACTCAACTAACCCTGGCCGTTGACCCGATGCACCTTACATTGATGTCTCGCTACACAATGTTCACTTGGACGAGCATATGCCTGATAGCATGTAGTGATTCACATCCCCCCTCTCTTCTTTCTTGTATTGTGCTGGCGGCAAACCAGTGCACTATCTGTCACATAAATATCGATCTTAAGGTCCACAAGATCCAGCTCCAGCTCTGTGTTCCGATTCATAAAAAATCCCGCGAGTCATAGAAAACGGAAAGCACCAATTAATTTACCGAATCGACCTTGTGTTTCCTGAGGATTATTACTTTTTTATATCTATTTATTTTAGTCCTTGGCTATAAATTCGACTTATATAACGGATACTATACTCCCAAATTGGGTTCTTACGACGGTATCCATATAGTGGTTAGCCTGTTGCCAAAGCCGACATTGCCGACAGATTGGCCCTTCGTATCCAGACAAGATTCGTTCCTGTTAGGATAGCTACTTGTTGGATGATATACCACTCGAGCTATTTCATTTGGGGACAGTTGAAACGATTTATACCAACGCCAACATTGGTGTCTTAAGTGGATTTGGAACTGACGTATGTCGAAAGTTTTTCATTGTTGCATTTCTGTGCAGATTTTAGCATCCCAACGTTAGAATCCAGGGCAGATAACGGGACTGTATAGGTCCCTGGCTCGGCTAGGAAGGTACAGCTTCGCTAATCTCTCCTCTTTAGATAGATTGTGTTCTTACTAGCCGTTACAAGTTTGGATAGATCAGTGGACCTGTTAGAATTATTGAGTTTTAGCGTTACTATTACGGTGCAGAAGGCTGTGACTGTCGATCAACTTAAATTGTGAAAGAGATTGGAAAGACACCGCTGACATGCCTTACAATGCTGTCAAGACCTATTTCCTCCTATCTCACTTCCTTCCTGAGTCTTTCTCAAGACCGTCATGCCAGAGGTCCAAGGAAACGAAACGGTCGTCCACTAGCCAGCGGGAATATCTAGTGGCAGGACCCCCAGCCCCAAGTCGCAAAGGCAAGAATAGCAAAGACAAGCCGAACGGTTTAAACAATAGCCCGAATAGCTTCAATAAACTTCGAAAGTATGCACACATGGAGAGTGTGCAAGGAAAAAAACGCAGAGTTCTCCCAAGAATAGATACGACCTCCGCGAGAGAAAATCCTTCGCACAGCGTTTTACCTCCTCGAGCTCCAGACGCTTACACGCAAACGCTTTCCCCTCCTCCGGCTTCGCCACCTCTTTGTTCCCGTAAAATGACCACCATGGAACAATCAATGACTTCCGAGCCAAAGAAGTCTCGGGTATATGGTAGGTTTATACGCAAGCTACTCTTCTGTAGCAGGAAAGGGGCCTTGGAAAACCACAATACCGCCACAAAGATAGAATTAAAATCCCAAGAGGCAGTTCCTGGGACAGGATCTGAGCTGCGAGACCTTCGGTTCTATCTTGGGAACGAGTCCCTACGTGTCTGTCGCCGCCTGTGTCGCATCCAAGATGAAGATGAAAAGAATCTTCACATCCTCTCGCCTCGTATTGGCTCATTGAATTTCAACGTTCGTCAGTTTGACCCTGAGGATGCATCTCATACTCTCCTCCTCCCAGCCACCGTCTTTGAAAACGAGGCGGACGAGTCGGAACAAGGCATGATGAACATTTTTATGGAAAACTTCATCTCGATGCTGCCGTTTGGGACCGATAAAATCAGCCGCAAAGCGAATCCTTCGGGCCTTGTATTTAGGCTCCTGCCCTCACCAATCATCCAACCCGCCGCCAGATATCTCGGGGCCGCTTTCTGGCTCTGGTTGTGTGCGATTGATGGTAAGAAAACTCGAGAATTAATAGATGCTTGGGTCGTATGTTGGATTTCGCTCATACTGTTGTGTTGTCTAGATCAAATCGAGGAATTAGGGCAAAGAGATTTCGAAGAAGCAAGTAAGCTGTTGCGAACCGGATGCATTACATATGTAGCATACTCTTCTGAAAGAGAGACTGACATGCAATAACTATAGTCGAGGAAATTAAGAGAGTGTTCACCTCACAAGAGCCTTTGAATCCAGATTCCCGCGTAACGCAGACCTCATTTGCCCTCAGAGACCTCGTGCGACAAACCGAGCTGAAGCCAGCCAACGGTATAGAAGCCGAAAACCAAGACACCTGGCGCCATAGTTTCCTAGATGCCATTATGGAAATTCTTTACGCATTCGAGGGAGAGCGTCCACTTCTCAACCAGTTCAAGAAAGCAGAAGACCATGTCAAATTAGCAGACTGGATGGTTCTCCGAGTCGTTACTATATCAGGTGCGTGACGGTGGTAATACTAAGGGTGCGATTCTGAAATAGAATGATAGCTAATGTTCAGTCCTCTCTAGCCCGCCCATTTATGGTTCTCGCTCGTGCAAGCCTTGGCCTGCAACCCGGTCTCTCCCAAGCAGGCAATACTGCAAAGGGTATAAGTCTAGATACTCCGACCCGCCGGGGTAGATCTGATAGTGCTCGGACTTTCACGCCGGATCTTGAGTGGGAGGAAGAAATTTCCCGACTAGAAGTTCTCGCCCAATGCGCGATGGGCCTAGAGAACGATATCTTAGGATGGGAGAAAGATCACGCTGAAGAGAATATTTTGAATTCTGTCGAGATACTTTTTCAGACTTACCAGCATCGCCAATCTGCAATGCGAGAGATGGTTTTGATGCATAATTACACTGTGAACCAGCTGTGTACCCAGGCCGACATTCTGCTCCCAAAGTACTCCATGGAGAACTCCACTCCACCCATCTCGCCGGCCCGCACATTGTTTAACGTTAAAACACCACGCTCGCCCCTTTCGCCAGTGGGGTCGTTTCCAACCCCTATAGGGTCTCCTACGGATACGGAACACACCAGCAAATTCTTCGGGCTGGTTAGAAGTAAGACTTCTAAACCAGACCAAACGGCGGAATTGACAGCTCAAGCACAATACATTATGGTGCTCCTTGGATTCGTCAAGGGCATGGCTATCTGGACGTCGAAAGCGAAACGTTATGCAGTTTAATGAGATAGCTGTACCCCGATATCTGCGATATATGAACACTATTTACCTTCCTCGAGTTCGGGCTAGAGGAGATAAATTATTGGGTCTTGTCTCGATCGAGAGTTCTATTTGCTGCTATCCTTACCGATACCGCCACATTCCCTTTTTTACGTTGGAGCGAGGAAGATATTAAGTATGAGACCATATATGCATATAGCAAGGTGCTGGTTGCTATAGTTATTGATTAATTCGAATGCGGGGGGATTACTAGTTCGATTCTTTTTGATTTTCTTCCACTTCTCTCGTTTCTCTTCGCCTTTTGAGCCGGTGTTAATTGACCCTTCTCTCTCTCTCTCTCTCTCTCTCTCTCTCTCTCTTTTTTTTTTTTTTTTTTTGGCTATTTGTTAGTCGTATTATTGTTCTCTAGTTAGATAGGGAAGGGGCCTATCCAGATGCTTGCCGGGGGCGATATATCAATATCACGATCTAGGGCACAGGTGGCGAGGCTGGCGCCGCGAGACAAGATCTAGGGCAGCATGTGAATATTTTCTCGTATACAGTCTTTCCCAAGTGTTGACCTTTTCTTTCCCTCGCACCTCTCGCCCTGTCCTCCCCGTTATGAAAATCTTCGCAATCAAGGTGGCCTGACCTGTAGCATTTCGAGCGAGCAATTTCGATTTCTTCGAGCGCCTGAGTCAACAATGTTTATTAAGCTTAATTCTGTCTTTTCCGAGAATATCTCAGAATACCGAGATCGATATGACGTAGGCAGCACGTGGTTCGAATCTTCGATGCAATCGTGCAGATAGACTAAGCACTATCTTGAGCAAATGACCCATTGACTCTCAATGGCTAGCTCTATCAGTTGTGATTATGATAAAACCGTGCATATAATAACAGCCATAGCTATAGCTGGCGGAGACCGGAGCTTTCCGCAGCCCTATCTTGAGCAATGCATGTCATTATTGCATGCAGGATCAGTCAACAGCGGCGAATTATGTAAGGGATAAACACCGGGGCTGTGTAGATGAGTTAAGTTCGGGTAAGGCGGCCGACGAGGAGAGCCAATGCGACATAGATGAGGGGATTAACATTGCGATCGACTATGAGTGTTTCCTCTTCGGAATGTTACACACCGGCTACGAACCTCGGCACAACACATCAATGCCCAAAATACAACAGACAAACACTCTGATTAAACACAAGGCCGACGGTTTGTTTGGAAAAGACTCACGAGGGGTCCGATGGAAATGAGTAATGCATCTTTGGCACACTTAAGGTTCGGTATTAGATATCCAAAAAAGGAGAAGGAGAAGAATCTAGAATGAAAGGAAGTGTCTATGTGTCCATCGACGTGGAGGTGAGGGGCAGTTTTGCAGAGTGTTTTGGCCAGAGAAAAACACGGCTGGGAACCAAAACAAATCAAATTTCCTTCTTTGGAAGAGGAGGGGTAAAATGCAGGAGCTCGTTACCATGCCGGAAATGGTGGGAAATTGGGTGGCGCGCGTCGCGTCATATCACTTCCGGCACGAAAGAACGTGATCTCGTGTGGAGAATGGGGTCCCAGAAATTGGGGAGGCTTGCTCGACACAGGGCTGGACGGGAACAGAAGCTCGGGAATATTTGCGTTGGAGGACGTTGAAGAATGAGTCAACACGACAACACATCGTGGATTGGGCAAGGATACGCAGCCAGCCAGCCAATCAGAAGGCTGGGATCCCAACCACACTCCTTTTTTAGCGTCTCCTGCTTACTGCAATACACACGACACCACCGACGGCCCCGCTAACTCAGGCCCGGCTCTTTGGATTATGTACCGTCCCCACGCTAAGAATAAGCAGATGCCGGTTTTCAGAATTTTTTGGGAAGTTGTTGTTTTGATATTGGAAATCAGGAACCGTTTTATCGACTGGAGATTAAGGAGGAGGAGGCTTGTGCAGGCGGCTTTGCGTTCGAAACGTCTCTCTCTGGCTGGCGTCCTTTCCTTGGGAATTTGCGAACCTCCGCGAGATCCTATGACTCACGTCATCACTCTCTAGAACGGATGGGCTGTTGGGGGCACCTGCTGGCGCAACAGGCATCCGTTTCGTCACCTATGGGCACTATTTTCGTCTGCGATACGCAAACATCCGCGCAAACATGAGGGTTTGGTTGTCCTGTCCTCAAAATACCAATATGCCATTGACCTTTTCTCATTTCAATGTTCTGGAATCTGGTCAAATGATCTTGCTGGATCCTGTCGGTTAGATAGTAGGCAGTGAAGAAGGCCTTGATCGCAAAACAGCCAAAATGCCCACCGATTGGTACCGTCCTCGAACCGCCTGAACCCGTGCCCATGGTCGCCTAAGGTCTTTTGACGGTTTCTGATACGAGCGGATTTTCGACCAGTAGGATAGGAGCGTGCAGGCCTGGCCGTTTCCAACACTGGTCAGTCATACCCTTCGACCCCTTCTAGGATCTAGCTATGCTAGATCTCCTATACGATTATTCCATTGCTCGAAATGACTAACATTTTTGTTGTTCTCGTTTACCATGTAGGAAGTCCTCTCTAAGCGTCGGCCATTCTTTCTATATTCTTTCGTTGTCACGAGTAGTCCGATATATGACTACCCTCGAATGGACTAAATAAATTGCCTGGACGTCAGCCCGAGTTCGACAGTTTCGTTCCCATATTCTAGCCTTGCCATTTGTCTCACTGTTCACCACTGTTATCTTCTCGCTACTACCCGCTCCCGCCTTCGGTGTGTTCGGGCCACCCTTTTCGTCTTTAGTTTTGCCTTCTTGTTGGACATCTCTTCCTAGCTACCGTCGTATCTCAGACCGGCTTGTTGAAGACAAAGCCACGCAAGCACATCATTGCGCAGCCCATCCAGAACCCCTCTGCAATTTCGCTATACTCCTATAAAAGCCTCCTTAGCCTTTAGGACACCTTCAAGCTTTACCCATTGTCCCGCACCGGGCAGTGCTACTTGATTAATCAAACAATTCCCCATTACGAGACTGTGGTAGCAATTGCTATATCTCTTGCTGTTGTCGTCTATTCGTCGAGATTAAGCGACCTGTCCTGGACGGAACGGTAAGGCTTCTCTGCGTTTATAGCCAATCCTTCACTCAGCCTTCCTCTAATACCCCAACGGATGTTGTGTTGCCCATGCCGAATAGCTACTGAATCCTAAAAAGTATCTATTAGATCCTACTCTCGTCACCGGTGCACCACGTTTCTCTCGCTATCACGAGCTACTTTTTTTTTTCTTCCTTACCTTCCTATACCTTTTTGTCCTGTTGGGCATCGCCTAGCTTCTGCTTTTTTTGTCTTTGCGTTCGCGCTTGCACACTTCTCGTAATCAAGAAAAAGCACAAGCGCAAGGTCTATAAAATCGATATCAGAGGTCCGAAGCTGTATTTGAGACGCACTCGAGTCTTCTTCAGAGTATAGTTGGATATCAGTTTCATTTCTTAGAAAAAAATTTCCAACCCGTTCCAGAGAAAAGAACAAAAGAGTAGGCCTCTAATCTAAAGGATAAGGAAATCCATTCACCAAAACTGCGAAGGAAACATAGTCCCTTTTATCCTTTTCTTTCGTAAAGGCACAGAATCATATTCCTTTTTGTTACCCCGCGCGTGAGTTAGACGCGGCCAGACAAAAAGAACACTAGGAGTTCAAGGGTACCCCCAGATCTGCAGACATCTTCTCTTCTTGCTTCCGCTTTTAGGTGTTAGGCGGGGCCCCATTCCATAATTATGGAGGGATATCGAAAAAAGGTGGCAATCTGTGGGAGTAGAGGATTGGGCAGCTATCTTGCTCGCGCAATCCTTGAAACGGGAGAGTGGGATCTGGTGATCCTGTCGAGAAATGTGAGTAACCACCTACCCACCCTCCCCTCGCTTAGGGTTTGCATGTTCAGGCCCGCCGCATCACATCCGATAAACTGTCGGGCGATGACGCGGCTTCAGTATGAAAAAACGGCTAACATGTCGTCTTGGAACTGCAGTCTCAACCGGATCTTACCGCAAGCGGTATCAAAGTAAAACCAGTAGACTATGACTCTGTCGATTCTTTATGTCATGTTCTCAGGAGGCAGCAAGTGGATACCGTTATTTCGGTTATCCCAGTTGCAGATGTACAACTTAATATCATCGACGCATGCTTGATGGCCGGGGTCCGACGGTTCGTCCCGGCAGAGTTTGAGACGTCGCCGGAACAACGACCCTTGTATGGCCCTGGAGATAGAATGAATGTCCTAGGTCGTTTGAACGAAGTCAGCGCACATCTTGAAGTAAGTCCTTCTTTAGAAACCCACCAGTGACCAGCACCTAACATAAATTCCAGTCCACTGTCTTCTCCTGCGGCCTTTTCATGGAGACTTTTGCTCCTGGGGGTTGGAGTGCCTCTAACAGCTACAATAATAGCTGGAACGATGGATCATTCCTCCTCGATCTGAGACAGAAGAAAGCGCTCCTTCCTGTCGATGGCGCACAGAGCCTCGATACCGTAGTTTGCTTAACATCTGCTGTAGATGTTGCACGTTTTGTTGCTGCCGCTCTATTTCTTCGAACATGGCCACCTGAAATGAAAATGTTCGGAGATAGGTTGCGGTTGAGCGAGCTTTTAGAGATCGCTCAATATGTTCGAGGTAAGTTGCACCTTTGGCCCCGGCCACCCCTCCCTATGCATGACGCATAAATTTTTTATCAAAACATATCACCAACCACCCTTTTTCAAAATAATAGCACGCGAATTTAAAGTCAAGATTATCACAGAAGAGGACATCGAATTTCGAATCCTTAGAACAGCAGACTGGAGATCTCAACGTGAACTTCAAACGATGCGCAGCATTCTCGGCCATGAGTACAATATTGACAAGAGATACCTCAACGCTAAGTTCCCGGATATTCAGGCGATTACATTCGAAGACTTCCTCCGCCAATTCTGGAAAGCTAGTACACACTGATGCTCCTCCACCTCCACCTCTAGTCTTCAACCCCACCACTTTTCCTCCCTCTCTCCTCTTTTGCTTTTTCCTTTCTTTTTTCCCTTCCTTTTCGGGCTTTTATCTCGTTTTTCTGTTACGGCGTGACGCACCTATGACTTGACTCGGATTTTTAGTATTAAGATTTTCTTGTATCTTATTTGCCTATTCTTGTGGATGACCAGGCATCACCGTACATATACTCTGATATATGATTTAGTCTGGGGCGTTCTGGTGGTGTTTTATTGTTACTCTCTTGGTTGCTTTGGTTCTTTTGTATGATGATTTTTTCATATCTATCGGGTATGCATTTTGGTGTTCAACGGCTATTTCTTCTACTTTTCGATATTTGTTTTTTCTTTTCTTTCTTTTTTCTTTTTTCTTTCTTTTTCTTTCTTATTTTTTTCTTTACTGATTTCTGGCATGAGTTCTACATTCGGTTTGACTTTTTCTTTTCTTTTTTTTTTTTACTTTCTATTTGAAGCTGGCCTTGTTATTTTCTTCCACTTCTTTTTTTCAGATAAATCTCAACATAGCATGGATGGGTTTCCTTCTACTGATATCCTTAGACACTTGCTTTGTTTTTCGGGGTTGGCATGGGGTTAGTTCTTTGTATGCGTGCATCTGATCTGCATAGTGCTTTGGTACTAAGTACTCCAATCGAAACACGGGTTTATTTTTTCATCTCAATTTTTGTGTAAGATTACATACGTCGATTTTGCCTCCAGTACAATTGTGGGATTATATAGGCTTTATAGATTGATGCGGTTCGAGTCCACTATGCATATATGCCGTTCCCCTCCGTGAACTCCAGATACGAGACTAGACCCACCTACGTGTATACAATTTATGTCAAGTAGTTACATAAGAATATTCGGACAGTGGGTGTCTACTAAGAGACAAAAAAAAAAAGAACCGAACTTGATACTATAGTACTAGCTGTTTTGTCACCCCAATATTAAAGCTGCTGCCGCTCACGACACCAAGCCCTCGAATCCTCGTATTCTCCATCGGAAAACAAAAATTTAAAGTGGGATTTTCAAGTTAACGTTTCTTCAAGCGGATCTGCAAGGTGGATCTTCCCCGCATTAGCCAATCTATTCCAAGGTTTTTTAAACGTCTGAAGGAACTTCGGAATTAAATATACTGACATCCTGCACTGCTACCTCGGCATAGCAAGATATATTAAACAAGAGTGCTATTCAAAACATGGAAAAACCTTGATCGATGTCGACAGTTCATTAACATTAGCTCATGCCCGACGGCCGACCAACCAAACCCCCTTGTCGGTTTCTTGCAACTTGGCAGCGGGATATTTTGTTTTTAAGATAATAAGTATAGATATGGTGAGGCTTATATCTATACCCAGGCTCACACCAGCCGGAAAGATTACTTAAGCGTGACCATGAATTTAATCTGCCTATAGGTGGCTCGAGAAGAGGAAGTGGCAGGGATTTGCAAACCGAAAGTCCCGACATACCTAGAAAATTCCCAGGCAACATAGGGCATGTAATGCAATATAATAAGGGACGGCTCTGAAGCGAGACACTATGCGAATAGGCAGTACGGCTTTACACTTAGGTTTCCATCTTATTGTAAGTATATACATAGTACATATGGACGGACGAAGTTTGGCAAGGCCTTTTACTAAGTTCCGCTGGATGCGTTGGCATATTGTTGTAATCTATGTAGCCACAATCTTAAATTCGGATCTTCAAAGCTTCATTGTTAGATTCGGGATATTAGGGCTTTCCTAAATTTTGCGCCGTGGTTGCGACTCGGATACTTTGAATTTAAACGATATTCTAGGCCTAAGAGACATATTCTGGGCCCACGGAATGACTCGTCCGTCAAAGTGTCGAAACCCTCGGGGCTCTCGTTAAGAGGGCTGACCTCAAACGCACCCATGCCCTGCCTGGCCACCTTTGGCGGTATCGACCCAGAACTGAAACATTTTAAAGAGGATTTGTGATAAAGATTTAGGATATCCGGGTCGTTCATTTTCTCTTCGGTATTAAAAACCATAGGTTTATCTTTCCAAAAACAGTGACATCTCAATATCAATATGCGGACTTGTCAGCATTCTCCCCGTCGCAAATCCTTGGTATGTCGTTGTTTGAGAAATGAGTTTTTCCGAACCCTACACTGTAGCTTTAGCCACTGGCTAGCAAAATAAGCTACGGAATACTCTAGCGCCTTCGCTGATCTTGGTTGAAACACCGTGCGGCTTAGGGATACGAGAGTCGAAGTGAAAAAATGTGGACCTCGCGAGCAGGTTATTTTGTGATACGAACGCGAATCTTTTTTTCCCTCTTGTACAATTATGGATGAAGTGTAATTCAATCGTCACAGAGGGTTTAGACGGTACGAGCTGGTGGATCGAAATATATGTCGAAAAGGACATCAATACGAGGCAGCCACTACGAAACAAGGGTAATTCCCGTGTCCGTTTACTCTCAAGTAACCAATAATAAAGAGAGGAATAGAAAGAGAGAGAGAAAATTTAGGAATACATTAGAGCGTGGTTTAGGATGCATGGATGATATGGCCCCGAGGAGCCTCGAAGCTTGATTTGCGGTACGGCCGAACAGGTATCGGTTTCTTTCCAGCGCTGTTCCGATGTTTCTGAGACAGGCTGGGGTTACGTATGCAAGATACGGGCCACTTACCGAAAGGAAGCTAACCTGTCAAACGTATGTCTAACGACTTTCAATTTTGACAGCGACCGCCGTTGGGATGCTCGTTATTTATCACACACAGGGTCGCAATATTCGATCGCATCTGTACCAGAAATCAATGCGGGTGGAGTCGCTGTCAAATGACAACCCTGTCGCATTTTGGGGGTTGGGGTCACGATCACTAGTTATTGTGACATTACTAGCAGCCTTTTGGTCTTCGAATCCGGATGAGGTGTGGCTAAAATCCCGTCGATTATCAAAGGTTCCTGGGAACTTTCAATATGTGGATACACTTGTAACATTTGAACAGACAAGCATTTGACGGCCTGCTCGTACCTGAATCTTGTACAGTTCGCCCTAAGATTCGCCCGTTGCGTGCTTTTGATCGTTTTTGTGTATGTCTGGCGGGGCAGGCCAGGGGGATCAGTCCGTGGGGCCGTCCTTTCGATACGGTAAAGATTGGAAAGCAAGCTTGTTGACAGGTCCTCGGACGAGGTTTAAAAGATCAAGACGGGATCCTCAGTTCTCATCTGCTGAATCTCGAGTTCGACGCATTCTTTTCCACATATTGCAGCTAACAGGCACATTTCAGATCGAAGTCGTCGAAGTCTTTCAGAGTGACAGGGATAAAAGGAAGGACAAACAATCTATATTCGGCGGTTTTAAGGATTTTTTGACTTTGCATTACGCCACCAACCACTTAACTTTTTATATCACAAAACAACACTTTGCAGGCGGGCAGGGACGACTTCTAGAACGATGTATCGAGAGTTTCTATCGTCAGATGCATTGCCTGCATGGGCATCATTCAATAACATCAACTTCAACGGTATCAGGGTCGAATATGTGGGAGGTGAACCGGTTGATTCTGGCCTTGCAGTCAAGCTGCAGCCTTCCAAGCTAGATTCTTCCAGACCGCTGCTAAGAGTGCCAAGGCATCTCATCTTGTGCCAGGATATGGTTGATGCACATGCAAAAACCGATATGCATCTGCGAGAAGCCCTTGCAGCTGCCGGTCCGCTGGCAATGACTCCGAGAGGTGTGTGGTATTTCCCTCGAGACCCGGACCAACACTGGTTTTACATGAGATCGATATCTATAAAACCGCGTTTCTGATACATTGTAGCATTACAGGCGCAATAATAATTTTCTTGATTATGAAAATTACAAATGCAGTGTCTTTGTCTGAGCCTAAATCTGTTGGTGTGAAGTGCGCCTGGACAGAGTACGTTAAGTTTTTGCCATCCGTATCAGTACCAACATGCTGGTCGGAACAGGAACGGGAGCTTCTGAGGGGGACTTCATTACATGTGGCAGTCACAGCTAAACTTGCGGCCCTCGATGCCGAATTCCATGCCTTCAAACTGGCGACACAAAATATAGCTTGGTGTCGAAAAGTATGGTGGGATGAGAAACGACTGACTTTCCTGGACTGGTTGGATTGCGACGCCTGGTTACGGAGTAGGGTTTTACAACTACCGGATCTCGGGCTGTCAATGATACCGTTTCTCGATTTTTGCAACCATCGGTCGTTCCCAAATTCATTCTATGACCTTGATGATGAGGGAAATATCATCTTGATCCACAGTTTATGCGCGCTGGGGCAAAGCAGTCAGGTGGTAGAGGAGATAACTATCAAGTGAGTTTCAAGCCATCGCCGAACGGCTGTGAGGGTCGCCCCCCCGGAAGGGACTAATGGTTAGTCTAGCTATGGTGAAGAGAAAAGCGCATCCGAGATGGTCTTTTCCTACGGGTTTGTGGATCTAGATAGGCCTACAGCGTCTTGGATGGCGCTAGATCTAAAGGACCACGAAAGCCTAGGAGACGACGGCTCGACAATGGTTTTTATAAGAGCGAAACAGAGGCTCTTAGACAGTGCACCAACGTTGCTTTTGATCGATATGGGGACCTCAGTCGAATGGACGAGTGACTATATTTGGTAAGCAAGCTCGGATTTCGAAACATCCCCTCGATTCTAATTCAACCCCGCTAAAAAATTACCGTGGCGTCGACAGGCTTATGTGTGTTAATCACGAAGACGGGTTTAACATTCAGGTAATGCAACAAAATGACGGGTCTCAGCACTTACAGGCATTCTTCGATGACCAGCCGTTGCTCAGCCTTTCATCATTGGTCGATCTACTGAGAATGAAACCATTGTGGCCAATCTATCAGCTGCGGGCGTTAACATTGGTCGAGGAGCGAGTCCACCGGCAGCTTGCAGATTTAAACGAGTCGGAAGCCCTGTGTAACGAATATAACAGCCAAAAGATAGTAGGAGACCAAATATGGCATGTTTCTCAGAATCTGCGAACCCTTGAGAAGGCCTTGTTGGAGAAGACTTTGCTCGTTTTGGGAAGTCAGGTGAGTCTGATATGATCCGTTGGTCCATTTGGGATCCAGGTTTCCCCATATTTTGTTGCCCCATTCCCCAGGTTCGTGACGCTGGTAATGCGGGGGTGGTGGCAAACGACCCCGACGAAAGATACCAAAGCGGATCGGCCACTTAGCGGCTAGGCTGACCTTGCCTACGATATCTAGAAAGAACATTTACTTGGTTCCGATGTTGTCCGAAAATACCTTAGTGATATGCAGACAGATCTTCACGAAGGGGAAGAGGATTTAACCTAGCTAGCCCAACGACAAACTGCGATTTCGGCGGCTGGGGGGAACACTGACAAACACTTCCCTTTCCCTCTTCTCCTTCTCCTTTTCTTTTTTTCCCTTTTACTGCTACGACACCTATCTGGGCTTGCATTCTCGTAAATATTTCCCTCTCCTCATCGGCATTATTCTTGTATATAATATATTTGCAATATGGTTCCTGGCATCATCAGATGGATGGTTTCTGGGGGAGTTTCGAGTTTTATATGAGGTGAATTAAATAGCCTATTCACATGGCCATATATACGGCTGGTCGTACGTACCAAGCTTTCACACGACATCAGCCTTTCGAAATCTCATGGAGGACTTGCCATACGGCGGGTAAATTGCCATATGACGATCAACGTTTAGCCGGGTGGTACAGAAAAGGCCTAGAGGACAACGACACCAACAACGGCCCGGCATTATGGCACATTCGGACATATAGAGTAATGATTTCGTTAGGCTTAGCATATATGATCAGAGACAAACTGACGACAGCGTCGAATGCCCGGAAATCCGATCGACTTGCTGCTATCGCACTGATAGCGATGGGGCGTTTGAATTCATTAGAGTTCCATGGTACGGTTTAGGAACTTTTCGGAGCCCGGGTTTTAGCAGTTGCGCGACTTAATGGCCCGCATTTGGCATAAATTGCCGTTTCCTTTCAAACACGAGTCCAACAGTTTTCGGTGGTGGTGTCGAATGGCTGCACAGATGCCCAAGATGAGATACATATGAGTATATCAGGAAAAGTATCTGGGGAGACCCTGCTAATCACGGTTCAGCGATTTAGAAGCTGCAGAGATGGACAGGGCCCGTTAGCTGTAACAACCCCAGGAGCCTAAGGCAGAAAGGGACCGATTCGAACATGTCTGTCGCTAAAGAGGCTGTTTTTTTTATTTTATTTTATTTTTTATTTTTTATTTTTTTTTGGGGGTGCACTGCAGAGATCGTACAGGGAAGACGCAGCAAGACTGCAAACTGCAAACTGCAAACTGCAAGCAAGACCGTAAGAGGATCGTAGGCAGGGCCGCAAAGCCAGGTCGACAGCAACAAGACAGCAAAAAAGTAAGAAGAGCAGAAGATATACCTTGTGTGAGTGGATTCGAAAATTCGGAGAGGTAGGTAGTGGTTCCGTGCGGTCCGATATTTTTCATTTCGCTTTGCGATCTCATGGTTCGTTTTTTTTCTCTTTCCATTTCTTGGGACTGTTGGGAGGAAAACTGCTTACTGATGTATAATGTATGAGAAATCAACGCAAGGACCGCAAGGACTGCGACGCCAGCCAGGACCTCGGTGAACAAATTTTCGTCCACTGGTCCGATATTGGAGTGGAAATTCCCATCGACTTCGATGCATGTCTTCTTAAGTTACTCAATGCATAAGTATCGACCTACTTATGCAGCTCTGAGCCGTCCCGAAGTGCTGAAAGACTGTTTTGCGGTTGCAATAACTCAAGCCACACCCTGTCAATAACAAGGAATAATAGTGTCTAGCGCCCTTGGATGTAGCTTGAAATGGAGGGAGGGGTGGATCTCGAGATTCCACGTTCTCGTATGTGGAATCGGTTCGCAGGCTGTCTGCGTGCGGTGTAGCGATATGAGGGAAATGACAGTACTAGTACCTGCGAACCCGAAAATTAAGGATGTTGACGACAGGTACCGGTACGAAAGCGCACACGAGAATAGAATAAGAAAGCGACGCTAGACAGCTCCACAATGCACTAAAAAGCAAAGTCCGGGCAGGAAAAGCTGGGGATGGTTCGGTATCTTGGGGAAAAAGAATAAACCATGAGGGAAGGACGCCGGCCATCCATACAGATTCGACGGGTGGCCTGTTCAAAACATATCTCCAGAGTGGGTCGAGAGCCGAGCCCCAGAATGAAAAAGGCGAGACTTGGGGTAAAACCTACTTGGGGGGAGGGGTATGCTATTACAGACGGCGGGCTTTGGGGGCGAATAAGTGGAGGGCAAGCAGAATTTCGAATTTCGAACGTGGTCATCCGGTGCTCAGAACCGGGCTAACCTGATGTTATTTTTTAACTCAAGGTGCATCGGTCTCAGGCTTAGGTTCGCTCGCCAGTTTCTTAAATACTTGCCCCTTCCTCCAGGGTTCTATTGCATTCTCTCCATTTCAATATCTTTTGTCACCTTTCTTATAATCCCTTGCGATCATTGCAATCGATTTGACTGCGATTGTATGCTCTGGACGGCCTGACGACGTCTTCTTGAAAATTTTTTAATCCATCCTACGAACCGTTTTTATATTTTCGTCCATGTGATTTCTTTTTCCTGCACGACCCGGCCGAGGCTATCTTGATATCAATAGACCAAAAAAAAAGCTTCCTTGCTTTGCTTACCCCTTCCTAATTCCTACCTAACTTTTTACCGCCCGATCCCAAAGAAAAAGAATTCACTGTAAATCCATTTTATCTTTTTCTTCGTTATCACATTTCCAACAGGAACAGGAACAGGTATTATCGATCGCGTGCGAGCTAAAAAAATTAAAACAACAAGAAGAAAAAAAAAAACACAGCTAAAAGCGAGCGAGAGAGGGAGAAGTTTCGAGGGCATGCTCGGGGCCTCCGAAGGGACTTGCCGATTCAACCAACCAGCAGAGCTGCATTACTCGTGCGAAGCCTAGACACAGAAAAGTGGTCTGAGGTGTACTTTGGAACGAGCTCGAGCCCTTCAACATTTTTGGATCGCAAGCGCAGCCATCCTGAAGGGACTAGTTTCGGGATAACGGATCCACTAGTTTGGGCAAATAAGCTTCTCCACCGAGTACGTACCGTTGGTACCGTACCACGAAAACTCCAAGGCACAGATACGACATAGCATCCGGTGGGACTGGACTGGACTGGACTTCTGGACTCTGGCCTCCTGGACTGCGATTTCTGGTATCGCCTTTGACCTGTCATCCTCTCATCCTTTCATCATCATCGTAATTCCGACCATTCAAAATGCCCGGAATCATCCCCATGAAACTAATCAAGACTGGGAACTCGAACCAAGTTCGTGTTGCCCAGGCCTGTGATCGCTGTCGAAGCAAAAAGGTACGCTGGAACTTTCTCCTTTCGTCCGATATCCACTAAGCCGCATATATACCATTGTGGAGACGAACTTCATGCTGACCCAGGTCATTCTATACTTATAGATCCGATGTGACGGAATAAGACCAAGTGTATGTCGATGCTCTTGCCCTTCTGCCGAAATTATCTTTTGTCCTTTTGGATGATTTTTTATTCCAAATGCAAAATAATAGTTTTCTGTCAGGCCCTATAGTAAACCCAACCATGGCTAACGGTCGAGTGATCCTGTCAGTGCTCGCAATGTGCCAGCGTCGGCTTCCAATGCAAGACTTCGGACAAGCTTTCGCGGAGAGCTTTCCCCCGTGGATACACAGAGTCCCTTGAGGAACGTGTAAGGTCTCTCGAGGCTGAGGTCACAGAACTAAAGAGTCTTCTTGATGCCAAAGAAGAACAGTTGGATGTCCTTTCGAGGTTGCATTCTTTCTCTCCATATTCTCCGTCGTCGCTGTCGTCGACAAGTCCGAAGCGACCCACACCTAGTAAAACTGTTTCCGAATCTTCAGGCCCTTCTGCCGCTGAGCCGGATGATTGTTGCAATGAGGATGACATCTTTGCTATGCCCGAGTCGTCTTCCCTCGTTCATGATGGGAAGTCTGGCGAGTTCTACACAGGTGCATCGAGTGGCCGTGCCTTCATTGGTATGCTTCCTCTCTCCTTTCCTTCTCTACCCCTCTCTCCTATAGTCTTCTACTCCCCACCCCCCCCCCCCCCTCTCTCTTTGATTATCCTTTCGTAATACGTGTTAACATTTGACCTTTCTTTCCTTCCTTCTTACTTGCAGACATTTTCAAGTCTCGTATGAAAGAAACTAGTCCATGCGACATCGAGTTCTCCGGTAACACCTTCTTCACCCGTAAGGAACGTATCGTTAAGATCTTCCCTAACCGGTCGGCGGCCCATGCTGTTAAGCCGCCGCCACGTATGATCTCGGACCTCCTCGTCACTGCCTTCTTCCAGGAATACCACCCCTTGTTCCCTGTCCTGCACAGACCAAAGTTCCTTTCTATCTACGAGAACCTCATCAACTGCGAGCAAGAGTCGCCTGAATATCCTCGAGAGTATCACGAGATCGCCCAGTTGTTCCTCGTCTTCTCCATTGCATCTTCTCAAAGCGAAACCCGGAACACCGCCGAACATGAATCCTTCACAAGACAATGGCAATACGCCCTCGAGGCTATCATGCTTGAACCATCCTTGGAAAGTCTGCAGTGTCTTGTGCTGGCACAACTCTATTGCATGTCCATCGGAGACGATAGCAGACTCAACCAATACAAGAGCTTGGCTGTTGGTACCGCCCTGCGTCTTGGATTGAACCAAGACCAGAAGAAGTTTGGTGTCACTGCCTTACAACTTGAAATGAGGAAGCGTGCCTTCTGGTGCGTCTATTTACTCGATGCGTATGTTCTTCCGAAGTAACCTCCCTTATGTGTTGAACCCCCACTAACCTCGGGCAAAACTTTAGATTCTCTGCATCCATGCTTGGCCTCCCCACATTAATTAGTGACGATGAGGTTAACGCCGAGTACCCGGCCGATATCGACGATGAATATGTTTCTGAGTCGGGCTTTTTGCCCACGATGCCTGGTGATCATACTAAGATCTCTAGTGCTTTAGCATTATTCCGCGGATCGAGAATCCTCTCCAAGGTTCTTTCTACTGTCTATTCGATGAAGTCTAGTAACAAACAGTCGTACAAGCAACTTCAAGAACTGGAACAGAACTTGGATGCTTGGAAGATGAACTTACCGGAACATCTCAGACTAGAATTTGTGAATGGCATGCCTGGTACTAACATTGTTCACAGCCGGTCGCCGCTTTTGGTAAGTGGTGTCTCATACTTGGTCTAGAACTGTTTGGTCCCTTTAAGGTTTACTAACGGAGAACATATAGGTCTTTGCATACTATTATATCAGAATCTTAATACACCGATCAACCATTGGCTCTGATGCCAACAGCGGAGCCGGATCTGTACATGCTGTCGTCGAGTCTAGCAACCGCATGTTCCAAATTGTCAAACTCTTGGAGGAACGAAAACTCGGGTTCTCTTTCTGTCTAAACAAGAACCAGACTCTTCTTCTTTGCACATTCGCTATCCTTCATGGCGCTACCGACTACGCACATGATGGCATCCTTGCTAAGGATACACAGAAGCTTGTATCCGAGATCCTAAGTACGCTACAGAAGAACCGGTACCCATTGGCCAAAGCGCTCAACGTTATCGCGGCTTCTTTGTTCAAACTTGGTCGGAAATCGATAAGCATGGAGACGAGCCCCTCACCTTCGCTACCTGGCCCTATCCGGGATGATGTTCAACAACTTCGTCGAGCTTATTCTATGTCCTCGAAGCCTCAGGATAAGCCAAAGCCTCGCCAGATACAAACCGATGTGTCGCCTTCCGGAAACATGTCGCCCCCTCCTAGCCTCACATATCATTCCAATTGGAGCCGACAAAGCCTCCCTCCGCAAGGTGTCTCCCCAAAGTCTCTCCACAACACGAAGAGCATGACCCCACCCTGTCCGATAACTCCGATTACACCAAATCTTGATAAGTCAGGTTCTGATATCTACAGCTGGAGCATGGAGACCACACCGACTAACGGTCGCCAAGCCGCTGCTAGTGGATCCGACTGGGAAAGGATGCTGGCATTGATGGATCAAAACCAGGGAATCAACATTTATGGTGGGGGTAGCAACTTCGAGTCCCCGGTTGACCTCAACTCCTCCCTGGAATCGCCCTCGGATAGCGCGGACCGGAGAGATAGCAACTCCGCTCGATCGATATACGAGGTCCTACACCCGACAGCCGCAAGTGTGTCCTCTTTCTCGAATTTCAGCGACGAGGATCTAGCGCTGCCGATATTTGATACCGATAGCACATCCGGCTATTATCCGGATTTGATGTCGGGTGCAATACCCATTCCCGGAGCGCCTCTTAATCTCGACAATACTTGGACATTGTGAATAAAAAGAATATAAAAACAGAATTTCTTTTTTTGTGATCATTAATGTGTGTGTTAATCCCTTTTTGCCTTCGTTAAGATACCTAAAGGAGCTCTTGTTTTATTTTTTATTTTTATTCTATCTTATTACTTTGTATTATTTGCTTTCGGCCTTTTTTCAATGGCCCACTGTAACGGATTCAAAAAAAGCGGTCTTTTCCGTTGGCGGATGCAGGTGTCTTGGTGATTGGTCTTCAACATCGTGTTTTCGTCTTGCATTTTTTAGTCTTGTATTGTGCATATCCTACTGCTTGGCTTATGCATTCACTTCTGACGAGATTACGAAGTATACTTTCACCTATCGTTTTTTTCATTTATTCCGGGAACTGTCTAAAGCCTTTTTCTTTTTTTTCATTTCTCGCTTCTTTTTTCTTTTATCTACCATGTATTGTTCTTTATCAAGAAACCTGCCGCCTAATGCCAATGTCCCATGGACCCCATGAGCTTGCAAATCAAAAACTTCCGTGATATCAGCCGGGAAAACCCATAAAGAAAAAACCGTCCACATACATATAAATACTACCTTATAGAAACCAAACTTTGCGAAATCCGTCGCCAGCATGCAAGAACAAGAAGAAAATTTATCTCCATGTCCCAAAGAGAAAGAGAGCGAGAGAGAAGGAGGTATATGACATGTCAGTGCGCAATTCGTGCATTAACTATTTCGAATCCGTTTTGAACTTTGCGGCAGAAAGCGAGAAAACTTAAAAATAATCGAAAAGCTGGAGTATATCCACTATGTATGTAGGGACGACTAGTAAGTTTAGTATAGTAATACTATGTAATTCTTAGTCTAGTCCCTCCTCCAGCCCCGCGTTCTAATTGAAGGGGGGAAATACAATTCGCAGTGTTTCTGGGATACCCCAAATAACATGGTTCTCCAAGCCCACATCGCTTGTGAATATGCAGGTCGGAAAGACTTCATTCAATCAAGAGAAGTGATATCCACAGAATCCACACATATGCACGAGTGGACTGAGACTTTTTTTTCTCTCCCTCCGTCTTTCTTCCTCACCCCTCTTCCTTTCCCTTCGGATTCGTACCCCAGAGGTAACCCCAGACCAACATTATACCCCAGGAATACCTAAATTAAAAGAAAAGAAAATGTATTTCTTTCCAATTCCAGCCATCTCCCACGTGGGCACAATCAGGCTTTTTGCCTCCCACTTGTGCATGATGCAACACGAAAGGAAGTTCCAGAACCCTTCGCTTTTTTTTCTGTTAGTTTTTTAGGGCGGTTGAGCAATCGAGTATTGCGATTGGTGGTTGTACTGTCTGGTATATGCGTGGTTACCAGCGGAAAAAGTAACATTCTTTTCCTTCCAATTAATCATCTTTTTTTTTTTTTTTCTATTTCTTTGAAATCGTTCAAATCGGTGGTAACCGCGGGTACGGGTTCGAGTTGTGGTACTTTTTGCAACTTGCATGCACGCGCTGGATGTTCGAGTATACGAGACCTTGCACATACACATACGTATACATCATACATACATACATGAAAAAGTGATATATTGAGACCATGGGAAGCCAGGGATCGATTTTTTAGTTTTGATGGACGGCTCGTAGTTTCAAACGGCTCGAGCATGCATGTCGATATAGCGATGAGCTGATGATCAGCGCCGATGTCTGATACTATGATCACGATCTTACATGGGGGGTTCATTAAAACCGAGAAACATCTGAATTCACAAGCAAGCAGGAACGATCGATCAACGAGATTTCGAAATTAAAACGTCACATTCACAAAACGCCTCCCTTGGATTTTCGGCACAGTTCTTTCTTTCTTTCTTTTTTTTTTTTCGGCTCCCCGAGCTCGTCCTCTACTGACTTCTTAAGTATGCACGTAGGTGTATCTAAGTTAAGTATGGACTTACGTATATGGAGTTAGTCGACCATTAAATGCAAATGGAAAGAGGCAACAAAAAATATCTCGTGGCCTCCGCATACATCTGCATTGCAGCTAGCATTCCAAACCATGCAGCGTCAGCTCAAGCAAGGGATATGGAAGTGGTTAACCAAATCCCACGCTCTTGGTTCCCCCCATCCTCCCTAAAGCAAAAAGGACTAGCATAAGTACTTCTTATTATGTGATCTATTTAAAATGTCATTTTTCTTCCCTCCAAAAATTTCGATCCTAAGCAGAAATAGGAAAAAATTTCCCGGGACAGACTTACTTGCCCGATGGTGTTTGCCGGTGTATGTGTGCGTGCGTGAGAGGGTGTGCGAACATGTTCAAACTAGGTTTTCTGTGCTTGGTGCTTGGTACTTGGGAAAACAAGTGGCTGTTGGGGGGCTTTAGCAGCTGCAGGTTGGAGATCTTGGCCGATAACGTTAAAGACATTCTAGAATATCTAGACGAAAGGGGTGAAGGATTTCCGTTTACAAATTTCAAGGCTATCCTTAGTCTAGCTTTGGGGCGACCCAGCTTGCAGGAGGGACTTGGAGATACTTTGTGGCGGGTACTTTTCAATCTAGCTTCTGGCAGACAAAAAAATGTTAGCGCGCATCGACGTGCATCGTTTGAATGCTGTCTGCCATGCAAGGTGACGGTCAACCGACTTCAGAGTTGGCGCAGCAGCTTGGAATTGCCGGAATCCGAAAATGCAACATCCAACGCTGGCAACTCAGACGGTGGACGAGGCTGGTTGTTTCTGCTTTCGGAGTTTCGAATGATATTAATCGATATTTTGGATTTAATTTGTTGATTGTGAGAATATCTAGGGAATTGGAATTCCATATTTTGCGTAACGAAGTGTAACATCATTAACTACATAGCAATCATGAGTAGACAATTATATCGCGATCGACCTAATCATAACCCCTCATGCATAGCAAAGCTTGAAAGGGCAAAAAAAAATAAAACAAAATCGCAGATTCTAAATACGAGAGGGAAAAAAATAAAATAAAACAGGTTCAAATAAACCATATGATAGCTTACACTCTAACCCACCACTTCCTCCCACCCGCGTAATACCTTGCCGCAACTAAGAAGCAGCTCCCCGTCAACATCATGGCTCCGGAGAACCATATCAGAGGCGTAAAGTCATTCATATGATCCGCCAGCGATCCGGATATAGGAAGAGCAATAAGGGACCTTGAAACCCGTATTCATTTAGTAGATTGAAGGAAGAAAACTACAATCCATTACTCCAGTATTAAGGGTCGCTTACGATATCGCAGTCAGCACATTTAACGTCCCTAGTCGCTGCCCTATTATAGCGACGTCCTTCGTCAATTGACTATCGAAGTTGTTAGCCGACTCTCTTGTTAAACTAGGGACAAGATGCGAGTGAACTTACGCTGCACAAGCAGCATAGATCGACAAGAACGCCCCACTACTAAATCCGTATAGTATCGCGAATGCAATAATCCCAGCCTGTGAATGTAATTGACTCCACATCGCCAATATCAAGATCCCCGATATAGTCGAGAATATAATAAACATTGTGATCCTTCCGAATCTATCACCTAGAATGCCTTTGATTAAACGCCATGCAAATATTAGCACATAAACTCTAACACTGGGTACGAGACCACTCTAACATCAAATACGGATCTAGACATCAAACATACCAGGCAAGGCCCTCCCAAAAATGCTCCCCCCATTTAAAAACGCAATCATATAGAAAGCCATAGAAGCTGAAAATCCATTCGCCAGCGCAAAGCTCGCAAGGTAGTTAATCGGTCCCCAAAGGCCTAGTAACTGCACAAAACATCCGGCGCCGAAGAAACTCCAAGCGGGCTCTTTGAATGCCGCAAAGTCAAATAGAACGATCCGCCGCGCTTTGAGTGATTTTGCATGCGTAAGTCTTGATCTCACGAGCATGCATGCAATACTCAGGGTTGCTAGATATACTAGCCCGAATAACCTTGTGGTCCACGCGAAACCTAAGTAGTGCAGGAGGTGGCTCACAACTAGAGGGAAGAAGATGCCGCCGACCCCGCCACCAGTGGAGGCGATCCCTATTGCCATTGCGCGGCGGTGGTAGAACCATGTTGTTACACTGCTGATGGATGCATAGAATGTCATTGCGGTTCCCCCGCCGACGAGGAAGGACTGTGCGAGCAGGAGATGCCAATACTTCGTGGAAATCGATATTAAAATCATGCCGAAGGGAAGACAGACGGTGCCTCCGATGATAAGATAAGTGGGGCCATATATATCAAATATTGTCCCAGCAAAGACTCCCTGTAAATCGCAAGAGTTAATCAGTTATACCAGATCCAAGTTGTATGGTATACCATAGAAGAAGATTAAATGGTACTTACACCAGCAAATATAAAGAACAAATAGAAGCCCATGATCCACGACAACTGGCTATCTGTATACTCAGGCAGAAGGTACGCTTTGTAATAACTACATCCTCTCAATTTTAGCAAATCCAGGCCTGATACCGACCCAGAGCATTACTCAAACCTACGCTTGAAAGACCCCGATAGCATTCTAGAAACCAAAGAGCCGCAAATAAGCCTCAATACCCCAAGCCAAAAAGAATAATACAACACGCACAATTATCATCAATATCTTACCATCAACCCAAAAGCACTGAAGAGACAAAGCCAAGTCCCTAGAACACACAACCACGCTCTCCTCCCTCCATCCGGAAACCCTTCCCCAGGATCTACCACCACACCCTCCTCAACCCCTTTCTCCTCATCGCTTCCCTTAATCATAATCCCCTTTATATCATCTGCAACAATAATACTAGTATCCGTCGATGCCAGCGCATTAATAGTGGTAGCTGGGCTCCTCTCCCCCGCTGATAGTGAAAGTGAGAGACGCCTGCAATTGTATATATCGCCGGGGACCATAATTACTGTGGTGTTTGTAGTTTCGTTGTCCCTTCCATCGTAATGTGAGTTAGTCTGTTCTCCTTTTCGTTCTGTTTCTTTTGGTGATCGTGTCTTCTCAATATTTTCCTGTGTAAGCTCTGTGATTATGACTCTTGTTGAGGATACTCCCGTTGTACTAGCCTGTGCTTCGGTTTGTAAAGGTAATATTTGGCTTTCATCGGTAGAAATAGTGGTATCCATAGAACTACCTGTAACTTCTTCGCTCGAAGTCGCCATTTTAGGAAGTCTAATATGTAAGAGTAGCTATCTTTTTTTTTGTTTCTAGATGTTTGAAGGACGTAAATAATTTAGAAGGCGCAGAGAGTAAGATCTATGAAATAGTTAATGGGAGATGAAAAAGAAGAAGAAGAAGGAAGCTTGCTAAGAAGACACCCTTGACAGCCTTATAAGATCTAAGATCCGATCGATATGGAAAAGGGAGGCAGCATAAAAGCGGAAACAAGGATCTAATCCGCAATATGGGGGAACAAAGACACCCAGAGATCGGATCAATCGATGAAATCGATCTACAAGCAAGGTCCCAGCGGGTAAATGCTTGATCCGATATGAGAGCCTCTAGTATATCAAATATATTTATATATACCTAGGTATATATATATCGTACCCAGATTGAGTTCAACCAGAAGACTTACAGAGAGAGGGAAAAAAACCAGTGCAACCGAAAAAAAGAAACCAAAGAAAAAGGGGATTTATTGATCCGGAGGTGTTTCCATACAGTTGCTCAAAAAATCCAGATACCGATATAAAACCGCTGCTGTATGATGTTTCTCGACGCCAAAAATATCCTTCTATGCAGGTCGAAGTCAGGTGTTTCCCTCCCTTACACCTTATCGGACGGTGTACCTTTTTACCGTTTGGGTATGGTGACAGCTCGCAGAACGTTTGGTTTGAAAGTTTGGTGTTAAAAGTCCACTATAGGCCTCCAAATCCTCTACTGCCGGCAAGCCTAAACTCCGAGGGCCGTATATAACTGGACGTTTAAACACAGGTGTTTTGTAGCTGTACTTTAGCATCCAGCGTCGATATGTCGTATTCTGGGCGGAGGGGCCGAGAGCCACGCAAGTCAAAGAAACACTTGCGATAAGAAAAGAAAAAAAAAGCCATGGGAACACACGGGGCATGATTACCTTCTTAGGGTCCGATCGAGAAGTTCTGCCGATCTGAGCACGATGGTGTAGCTGTCCGTCTGTTGGGTCGGCTGACGCTCGTGAATGGGGCTATCGTGAGGACCTGAAGTCAATAAAATCAACTATTATATGAATAGATATATACGGATAGTATTATATCGACTCATACGAAAAAGTGTTCCAGGAATATATTATAATCAAATACAGCCCTGGCAGCGACCTAACGAGAAAAGTCCGGATACGAGCCGAAAACAGTACGACTGTTGACAAAAATTAATTGAAATGATGACTTAAGAATATCGGAATACAAAATATTAATACCGGCGAATAGTGCTACTTACTCCGACACTCTTAATAGGTCTCAAAGGCCACACCCCCTACTACTAGCCCCCTTCCTCGCCGAAATTATGCTATTTGCTTCCCATCGTACCGGTATACCCTTGCAATCACCTTTCTAGTACTCCCAAAATTTCAAACTATTAGGTCGAAAGAACGTACGAGGGAATAGTCTACCAAAAAAGATTATGGTGCTATCCTTCGTACTCTTGAATGATCAAGCCCGGTATTAATATCCCCCAAAAATACAATAGCACCTCCTTAAATGAATTTTTTGCAGTGTGACTGCACACCCTGGCCCCCCTCATAGCCTTAGCCTTCAAGTACCTCGCCTCTACCCCGTCTACGGCTCGTTAAAAAAAGGCCTGTCAGGACGGGAATATAGAGAACCGATAGTCCCATGGCCCATAGATCCCGCCAGAACGCATTGGACCTGGGTTCCATAACACTTTCTTCGAGCCTAGGTCTAATATCCCGATTCCAGAGTGCGTAAGTGCCTTCTTACTACATCACCATTAGCAAAAGAAGACCATTCCGTTAAACACCAATACCACTAACCTATCAAACCAGGATACCGCTGCGACTCTCCATTCACCTCTCTGCATCCACCCGGATCTGATGGAACCAATGGAACCCATCACTGCATTCTAGAATCATCTGATCTCTTGCCATCTGCCTTCCCTCACTGCACGTTCGGAGAGCACCAAATAATGAGCAAGATACCACACCAACATTGTCCGTTTCCATAAATGGAGCTTCCCTGAGGAAGAGGGAAAGAAAAGAAAAAAGTAAGGGGTGGGTAACTGCGTGAGATCGATATATCAGATCTAAACATCCAGGCGGGATTTTTTAAATCGACGGCTTGTTTATTTATATAGAAGCTAGAAGTCTAGTCTTCCAGCATCTACCCGCACAAATGATAGCCGCTAACGTTATAAGTCGGCTGTAAGTTCGACTTTAACGGGAACATCTGTGAGTACAAAAGGGGAAGGGGAGTAGAGGGGTGGGGGAATTGTATTTGAATGGTACCGTTTCCACCAAATTCCTACCACAGGCATACATCGTTTTCCAAGCAGCAGAATCAGAATGCACCTGTTAGACTAGCCAACTGGCATTCACATGTTGACAACGGTGACATCTGACTCGATACGATGTTGCGATACACCAAGGACGTACGCTGTGAGTACTTTTAGGGTGTGTAATTGGCATGATATACACTAACGTGGTATCCTCTAGTAACCAAAATCAATTAACATCAATCTTATAGTTCTTCGTAACTACACGCAATTACGCACCCCTCAGACTATGTTTATCATTATAACATCCTTCTTCCTCCCACTCCTACCATTCTTATCCCATCCCCCCTCCTCCTGAATTCATGAAGTCCCTTTCCTCAACTCTCCCATTCACCCCCAAGCTACCAGCTACCATGAATGTACCACCTAATCAACCCCCCATCTCGACGTTTTACCACGTACGACACCAAAAAGCCTATGTTTTGCACCATTCCGTACCACCGTTCCACGACATATTTGATCCGTGTACGTGTGAATTGAACATTTCCGCACGAATAGGTGTACCTGGTCACGGAGGTTCTTTCCTTCTCCCCCCTTTCTTTCCTTCCCTATTCTTTGTCAGTTTTTCCAACCATTCTCTCTTTCTTTCTTTCTCTCACCTGAAATAAGCTTTCTTGTTAAATTCCCGCTTCTTCGCTGTTAAAAAAACGGTTTGATACCGATCTGGTCTACGCACACCCCATACCAAGAGCATCCGAACCTCTACCGATAACACTTCCTCCCTCTCCTATGATAGCTTTAAAAATTCATTGTAAACATCTTTCTTACTCATTTCGTCTCAACATTTCCCCATATCTCAATAATCTACCTAATAGTCTTTACCTTTTTATATACAAATCCCCTCTGAAGCCCCCACCCGGTACCCCGCTTTGCATCAATATACCCAAGAAGAGGAAGGAAAAATGAAGTCCACGCTTCCCACCAACGAATCGGTTTACCTTTCGTAGATATAAACGTAGACGTTGTAGACTCCCCTTTCCTACTTTCTCAAAACCAAGAACGAAAAAACGAAAACGAAAAAACGAAAAATACAAACCGGCCGCTACCGCCCGTATAGAATATATTACAAGTTACTTTTGTCGTTTCATCACGCAAAGAGAAAAAAAAAAAAAAAGGATATCTCAACAAGCAGACAGAGCAGCAGAGGAACCATTGCCCTCACACCCTAATAAGCCCCAAGTCTATCCCCGCCACATTCACCATAGTAAACCCTTCCCTAAAAATCTAGAAAGAGGGAAAAAAAAAAAAAAAGACTCACACCCCCAAAATCCCAAACGTACCTCCAACCCCCCTCCCGCCAGTAGCATTAGTCCACAACTCCTTCGCCTCCTTAAAATTCGTAAACCCCATGTACAAATCCTGCATCTCATAGTACATCTCCTGCGAACTTACAATCTCCCTGGTGAGAAGATTAGTAATAAACATACACAGAAGCTTGACTTTGCGCCCCACATCGGGCCCCCGGTTTGTCCGTCGAGCCGTCGTGACGGGGATTCCATCGACGTCGCCGTAAGGTGAAACTTCTAGTTGACGGATACAGTTTGAGGTGAATACGTGGAGGAGACGGGTACGTTCTTCTAGAGTTAGGAGTGGGGAGTGTTTTGTATAGTCGTTTTGGGAGGAGGTTGAGAAGGAAGGTGGAGGGCGTTTTGGAGGTTCGTCTTTTGCTGGGCGGTAGACGAGGTGGTTTATTAGGTCGAGGGAACGCAATTCGAGGTTTAGCCTTGGGAGTATGGTATCTAGTAGCAACTGCCTAGCGTTCCCACTACCATTACCACTATCGCCGCCGTTCCTCTTACCGCTACTGCTGCTCCGCTGCTGTTGTGATTGCTGTCGTTGCTGATTGTTACTGTTGCTGCTGTTGTTGCTGTCGCTATTATTGTTGTTGGTATAATCATTCTTCAATATCTCCACCGTCAGCGACTGTAAGATGTCGAAATTCAAATCTAACATTCTTCGGTACGCCTCCGGATCCTCGGCTTTGTATATCTTCGCTGCTGTTTCGATGTTCGCGCGGAGGATGCTTCTCTCATTGGCGTTCAGGTGGCGAATTTGGGCGTTCGCGAGGACGTCTTCAACTACGGACACATCTTCTGCTGCTGTCGCCGTTGCTACTGTTGCCGCTAAGATAGCATTCGGTACGGGGGTGGTTTCCTCTGCGAATGCTGCTGTATGGGGGTTGCGGTTGGCACTACTACTAACAGAGGAAGAAGGAGGAGGAGGAAGAGGAGAGGAGGAGGAAGAGGAAGAAGAGGGATGGTTCGGAGGGTAGTTCTGGGCAAATACCGGTTGTCCTCTTTGTACGGGAGCTGGTGAGTGGGTCCCTGCGGCTCTTTGTCTGCTGTTTCCGTGATACCCATTCGTTCCACCTTGCTGTCTCTGCTGTTGATGATGGTGATGTTGCTGCTGATGTTGCTCTGGACGAGGTGCCCAGGCAGAGATTGGAGGGAATTCATCTTCATCTGCGAAAGTGCGTAGGTCGGCGGATTCGCCGACTCGGAGCTGTTCGAAGTTTGTGTAGAAGTCTTTTGCAGAGAGGTCGGATAGCTGCAGGATGAACAACCAGGGGTGGTTTTGCACGTATATTAGCGTCATTGCAAAATTTTTGATATCACACAGCACTTCTTCCTCTCCTTCAAGGAGGAAGGAGGAGAGAAGGAGAAGAAAGAGAAGGGGGGAGATAAAGAAGAAGAAAGTACCTTACTACCCTCCCCGCCGAGTATCGCCAACAGCATCTTACACCTAGCCCTCTTCAACCTCTCCACAGCGCTCTCCTTCTCCCCAGCCACATACCTCCCCTTCTCAGCCTCGCATGTCTCCAAAAAGTGGCTTCTGAAGGGATTGACATGGATATCATGTTCCCTGTACAGCCAGTACAGCATGAAAGTAGCATTCAGCCGAAACCCGATGTTCTTCTCCATAAATCTCCAATCCCCACCGCCGCCAGCACCACCATTTAGCTGTCCACCGCCACCACTAATACCTCCGGGCCCATTGACCGTGGTGAGCGTGATCAGGATCTCGCAGGCACGTGCGAAATGCTGTTCGGGGTTCGGAATCGCTTCCAGGAATTTGGTTGCCGTGGAGGCGAACGGGGCGGTCACCGTTTCAAGCAGACGGCGAAGCTCCTCGGGGAGCTGGGCGAACGAAGCCATTTGTCTCTCTTTCTTTCTTTCTCTCTCTTTCTCTCTCTCTCTCTTTCTTTCTTTCTTTCTTTTTTTTGTGGGGGAGTGTGGAGTGTGGGGTATCCGTGTGCGTGCGTCTGGTCGATGTGAATACTACTGGTGTTTGAAATCATCAATTCGCAAGTTCTGGTAAGATGTCATCCCTTGATGCTTTCTTCCCCCCTTCCTTCCGTTCGCTTCTTGTGTGATTGGAGGAGGATGACGAAGAGGAGGGGGAAAGCGGGTTTTTGGATAATGGATCAATTACCTTTGTGAAGTATCCCAGATCTCGAAATCTCCCGGAAGGACCCAAAGCTCCGTTTTAACCTCACAGTATCCTGAAGTATCCTCCAACCCCTCCTTCTCAGAAGAGATAGCAAATAATAGATATTTTCGAATCCACCAGACAAAAGAGAAAGGAAAAAAAAAAAAAAAAAAAAAAAAGAACCAAGTAATAACGGCTTCCTGTTGTTTTCCTTGTCTCTAATTTGTTTCGACCTCCAGATTCAGACGATTGATGTTGAGGTTATTTTTTTAATTTTTCTTGTCGTTGGAACGTGGGGAGAATTTCTCAAGAGAGAGATGCACACAACCGGATTTAAAATTTTTTGTGGTTGTGTCTTTTTTTTTTTTTTTTTTTTTCGTTCGTCCACTGCAACTTTTGCTGGGGTGGGGCGTGACCTCTTCTGTGCTCTCTCGTCCTCTGCAGACCGAACTAAACCATTCCTTTTTCCCTTTTTCCCTTTCCTTTCGCCCTCGCTCGATGGCATTTCAGACGGACGGGATCGGACGGGCTGACTATTTCACTTTGGGAAACAAATAACTTTTTTTTTAATACAGTGTATATATTTTATTGAGCATGTTTTCAGATTAACGAGGAAGATTCATGATCAATCCGAATTCAGTCTCCCAAAAAAGCATATCTACAGACGACCACTCGAATATCCAGAAAGGAAGAAAAAAATAAAAAAGTTTCATCTTCAATTGACATAAATCAAAAACCAGTCGCTGGACATGGGCTTGCAATTCAGAAACAATAATCCCGACCGGGGTCATGTACCCAAATACCAAAAAGCCCTCAGAACCTCGAGATCTATAACCGATTCGATTATATAATCATGCCCCCATCGCCAAATAATAATAATAATAATGATCATAATCAATTCTCCTCCTTCCTTCTTAAAAAGGTTCTGTTAAGCCTCAAATAACGTTATGCTCGGTACCGGTAAAAGCTGAGGCTGCAAAAGAAGAAAAATTCAAAAAGAAGGCTGAAGGCGAATAAAAAGGACCGAAAGAGGTATATTTCGACGTCCGTTGCGATATTAACACACGCCGCACACAATATTAATCCATGAATGAATCCATATCGATATCGACACTGTCGCAAGTCGTTCGGCCTGGCAAAGGGAGCTCGGTGCCATTTGCTTGGTACGTCCGTATTGTTCCTAGGTTTGTTTTCGGCAGACGTGCGAAGGGACAAGGGAGGAGGAGGAGGGAAAGTGTGACCTAATTCTTGGGTTAACAAACGACGTACGACCAGGGTATGTTTTTTTTTCTCTTTCGCAAGGTTACGTCATTCCTTCCTCACCGAACGAACCGAGAAGAATCGAAAGCGAAAAGAGAAAAAGAAAAGAAAAGAAAAAGAGAAAACCTGCAATTGTTTTTCGGCAAGCTTGGATGGTTTGGTAGTAGTTAGTGATGGTAAGCGGCAGTTCCGGTCGAAATTCTATCGTGACGTCGTCATTTTTTTTTTTCTTTCTAAAGGCTTTTCTTTCTCAAGATCTCTCTCTGTGTGTCTCTCTCTATCGCGATATAGCAAAGACGGTTGGTATGAAAAAAGTGGAAAAAATGAAGAGACTTTCTTTCCCTCCCTCGTTTTGATTCATTAAGTAATAATGGGGTTGGTCGTGATATGCCGACATGAAACGTTTGAGAAAAGGAAAGAATAGACGAATGGGTAATCAAAAGAGTAAAAGAATCCAAGGAAAAAGGCTTTACAAACAGAGCATACAAGAAATAAAACGCCGAATCAGAAGTGACGAAAGAAAGAAAAAAAATCACAAGACAAAGACAATATATTGTTAGGAATCAAAAAGAAGAAGAAAAAGAAAAAAAAAGGGAAAAGAAACCCCGGTGTCAGCAACGGATGAAGAAGGATGATGAAGAAGCAGAAGCAGAAGAAAAAGAGACATGGGTCAAGTGAAGATGTAATGGTAATTGTCGGTACGTCCGGTTGTTCATGCTTCCGGATGTGCATGGGCTCTTTCTTCAGCACTGCTTCCCCCGCATATGTTGATGCACACCAGTCAAGCACAATAGCAACAGTGCCTTAGTCTCGCTTGGCACCAGCCATGCTTTCACATAGTTCCTTTTTTTTTTTTTCTCTTCCTCTGTGGAAGTTTTTCTTTTCCGCTCGGAACCGATAGGAAAACTCGTCTAGCTGATCATGAGGTGTCCGGCGGTATTCGGAAAATAGAAATGAAAGGGAAAAAAGACAGGGAAAATGGAAAAGTTATCAAAAAAAAGCTTAGAAGAGACGAATCAGGTCATGTTTTTTTTTGTTGCGACCTGGGTTTCATCTAATCTAGTACTTCAGAATGATGTACAAGGCGTGGATGATACTGTGGTAGAGGATATGTTAGTTCTGGAGCTCATTCGATAGGTCAAGAGTAGATGATGGTAGAAGAGTGACGTACCCAGGAAGGTATCCGAGGATTGTGAGGAGGACATTGATCCAGAAGTCAGCGACACAACCTCTCTCGAGGAAGACACCGAGAGGTGGGAGGATGATGGCGACGCTATTTGTGGTGACAGTTGGATTAGTATGACATGTTCACATCGAAATGATGTTCTGTATCCTCGAGAGATAGATAATAATAGGATGGCTTGACTTACATGATCTTGCAGATGTCGGAGGCGGTGAAAGGCATTTTGGATGATGTAGATTGACGTAGAAGGATACTCCTGGTGGTGTAGTGTATTGTGTATGTGTATGTGTATGTGTATGTGATTGAAGGTTCCCTTAGCTCTTCTTATGGACTGGTATGATGATGATGATGGTGACTTTTATAGTTCGTGGCAGCTGGGAGGGACCTGAGCTGGTTTATATAGCACAGTCGACCGGATTGGATTCGGTCTTTCATCACACTGACACCAGCCCGGATTCAGGATTCCGACGACAGAAAACCTGCAATGCATCCCCTCCGCTTTCTTTTTTTCTTTTCTTCTTCTTCTTTCTTTTTCTTTTCTTTGCTTTTCTTCTTTTGTTCTTTCGCCTTGCCCCAGCTTGGCTTTGGACGTATGTCTTGAGCATGCACTTCACTGGCTGGCTTTCTTTTATATCTCGACGTGTATAAGCGCCTTGGTCTTATCTCCTGGCCTTTTCATTTCTTTGCGATGCCGCCGTCGCAGATAGCACACATACACATATACAACATACGTACTATAGTATAGTATCTGCTGTATATGCATATGGTATGCGGTATACTCTCCCATTCTATTCTATTGAACTGTTTGCATCCGCCATCCGAAATAATCACAATCTTCGTTCTTTCCCAGCCGAATGAACGGATTCCAGACCAATCAGTGTCGTCATGGGACCCTTCGACGTCAGCCACCGGCCATATGCCATGCACTGCACCACCACACCACACGCACTCCACACTACACACACACACACCATCATCCCATCGCTTACATCCTCCAACAGAACCTTGAAAAACTAAAAAGAATAAAAATAAAATAAAAAAAATAAAAAAACCTTAATATACGCAGCCATAACAAGAGAAATTCTATTACCTACCGCTGACGGAGGCAATTCATTTTTTTGGTTTCTCTACTCTTTTTTTTTCTGCTGTTTGTTCAGTATACAAGCCCCCAGCTTGACGTCACCCAGCGCCTTCACCTCTTTTCCACCACCTGCATATTCAGACCCCCTGCAAGGCCCTTGTTCTCGTTCGCCTTCCGCCCATTCGATTCGACAAAACCCTTCGACCCAAGCTTGCTTACGTATGTATACTGTGCACTTACCTGCCTTAGCAATCCATACCATGTAAACAAGCACACATCCAGCCCTATTGAACCATCACATACTATTAATATCCCACACTCCCATCTCAAGGCGCATTTTCCCACTTTAATAGGTCCCGAGGGGAAAACGAAAAAGAAAACCTACCGTTCACCGACGCCCTGTCAAATAGGCTTGCAGGTCTCATCTTTTTTTTTTTTTTGTTTTGTTTCCCGTTTTTTTGTTTTTGTTTTTTCTCTCTGTTTTTTGAGGTAAGGTAAGGGAATTTAATGGTAAGAGCTCCGAATGGGCGGTTTTTTTGGTTCATGCAAGTCCGGATATCTCGGAATGTTGCCTCTTTCGCCCATTTTCCTCTTTTCGCCCAGACCCGATCCCTGCCCCCGTTTGGTGGAAGTGCAGGTATGTGCGACAGTGGAAAAAGGATGCACTGCGCGCGCGCAATCAAACGGGTCTGGCCAATGTCAGCCAGTTGGGATAAGTTACGGGATAATAAGATTATTGTCGCAAGGCTGCTTACTCTTCTTCTTCAATTGGTAGGATACCTTCAAGGACTTTTGTGAAATTCCTGGGGAGAGAGAGCCCGAATTTGGCTGATCCAATAAAATTTGGATTTCAGTTCCACTGATCTCGGACCTTTGTTTCCGGATCTCGGATCCACGGTTGCGATAAGCTCCTTCGAATTCATACATTAACATGCATTGAAATTTAACATACACAGCAACCACCCGAAACCAGCTCACAGCAGTTATTACTGAATTATACATCATATCGGACCGGGTTGAGAGAAAGAAAAAAAAACAATCACATTACCAATGCGCTCATCTCCATCCTCCCCCGCGATCGATTGACGTAAAAAAAACGAACCGGTGTGACGAAATCGATTTAAATCCATTTTGGAACCTTGTTTTTGACATGTTTCGGTGTCGTGTGGCGGTGGCTACCGATTTGGACGGTGTGTGGCTGTTTGTGGCTAATGACAACATTTTCAACACATGATGTCGATCTTGGCGGTGCCTTGCCTCGCGGGATTACGAATGTCCGTAGGTATATTTTAATTTTAATCTTGAACAGAGTTCGTTTTGGGGGTTGTAAGGATTGGAGTATGTAAATAAGGGATTACTATTGTGCTAACTACCTAACTAGTGTATTAAAGAGAGGGGAGGGGTTAAGGATAAAATGGATGTACTGTCGAACCTGATACTCCCCACCGCAGGCCATGCTCGCTCGCTCAACTGCAAAGGAAATGATAAAGAAAAGAATCAAATCAGAACGAAACAAAACACTAAAAAAGATAATAACACTCACCAGATAACAATAAAATCACAGCTATAAAGAATAAAGCATTAAAAACAATAAAACAATATCAATAATAAAAAGGAAACTTGTCTCGTGCATCAGACGCCTCCCGCCCCTCATCGACAGGATATTATATCGCCCCCATCAACTCCCATCCGTCCAAACACTCCCCCTATCCCCCGCCATCATAAACCCCCCATCCCCATCCTCATCATCACTCTCCTCGTCATCTTCCTTCAACCCCTTCTCCCCAAATGTTCTTTCATACTCCCTCCCCAGTACCATCCACGCATAATCCGAAAACACCAACCTCTCATACCTCCCTTCCACAATCCCCCTCCTCAACCTCCTCCCCTTCCCTTCAACCGCCACAAGCCTCCTAACCAACTCCACCATATCCTCCAAATCGACTTCATTTTCCTCCTCTTCCTCCTCCTCCACTTCTTCCACCCCATCCCCTCCATGCCCCCCATTCTCCAACGCTTTAGAAAGTAAATGCAACCCCCTCCGGAGTTCATACACAAAATCAACAGCATAAAGCGTCATCCCATCCCCACTAAACACAATAACCTTCTGCCCCAAACTCCTCGCCACCAACTCATCCACCTCCCCACTCTCACTCCCACTCCCACCCCTCCCACCCCTCCTCCTCCTCCTCCCCGTCCCAACCTCCCCAAACTCCTCCCCACCGCTCCCACCGCCAGCCATCCCAAACCGTCTAACCTCCCTCTCACCCCTATTATTAACCCAATCCTCCCTCGCGATCCCAAACTTCTCAGCGGCCCTCAACACCGCCGAAATCAGAACCTCCTTCTCCTTCCCAGATAACCCGGAAGTCTGCAATAAAGCCACGGACTTCGTGAACCCCTTTGATCTGAAAAATAACGAAAATAGTATCGACCCCGTGACGATAAAGGTATGGTGTACCTTCGTCTTTTGAAGAAGTCGTGCGGATATGTAAGATAACGCCGTCGTCAGCGTCGGTGTATCTATCCCCGTGTCGTTATTATCGTTATTATTACCACCACCACCGCTACCGAACGCTGGCGTGGAAGGGATCGAAAGCGCTTGAAGGTTCGATCGGGAGGAACGGCCGGTATTATGACGGCTCTGACGGTTGAAGCTAAGGGTTCGGAGAGGTGGTGGTGGGGTGGGGGTGTTCGGGTAGGGTGTTGAAGACGAGGAGTAGTGGATGGATGAAGACATGGTTGGGATGCGGGATTGTTGGAGTTGTAGTGATGGTGATTCTGCTTCTGCGTCTTCTGTTTGTTCTTGATGTTGGGATTGTTCTGGTCGAGGGGGACGGGGTCGGCGGAGGCGTCGCTGTTCTCGTGATTGAGCTGGGCCCATTTATAGAGTGGGATCCTCTGTTCTTATTATTATTCTTCTTCTTCTCCTTTTTTGTCCTCTTTCTCTTTCTTTGATTCTTTACTTCCTTTTTCTTATTTTTTAAAGAAAAGAGAAAATAAACCCCAAAGACCAAAATATATAAAGTATGTAGTCAATATATATATCTTCAAGTACCAAGACAGATCAAGAGGCGATGTAATATCTTAATATTCTCAAACCCCCATTCCCATCATGTACCCTTCAATATATACTCTATAAAATATATATATCAGAGAAAAGAAAGGAAAAAAAAGAAAAGAAAAAAGTTGCCTGTAGTTCATACACCATCCGAGTTAGAATAATCTTCTCCTAGTCCCTTCTAAGACAAGAAAAAAAACCGTTGGAAATGTCTCTGTTGGAACATAAACCCAAAAGTTTAACTCTGTTGTTGCAAAATGTTGGATATGCCGGTCAGGTTTATATACCCACAACCGTCCAAAATACAACAATATCTTTATCATGCAACCAAATGAACAATGCAATCCTCAATCAAAAAAAAAAAGAAGAAGAAGAAGAAGAAGAAAAAAAAGAAATGCAAAAGAAAAAAAGAAAAACCCAAACGAACCGGAGTGAAGACAGAGCTAGAGGGGGGAAAGAGAGAAAGAGCCTCAGCGCAGAGCAGAATCCAAAGCACAACCGCGAAGTCAAATGTGGCAAGGCAACAATACCAATAAACGCACCAGCGACGCCTACAAAGCAATAACAATCGATGTCCAACCCCCAGCAGGTACGGGCATAGATGCCTTAACCCAATCACCCATGAATACCTGCATGAGCATGCAGAACCTACACCCCTCCACAAATTTGTCAGATTCTACAAACCCCACCTATAGGAGGAGATCCAGAAGAGACAAATTCACCAGGCGGGTAAAGGTCATGGTAAACGTGAAGGCCGGTAGACGAAGACTAAACCAATCAATCGTCTCAAAGATGTAGCGTACACCAAAAAGAGAGAAAGAAAAGAAAAACAGAATCAAGTGGAAGGGAACAAAAAAAAAGGCAAAGCAAGGCATTGCAAGCCGAAAGACTCCCCAGAATACCCGACCCGCCCACCGCTGCAGCTGCAGGTAGAATAAGCAGAACAGATCCCTCAGCTCAATCTTTTGAGCCTCTCGTGAGCCTCATTTGCATCTCCGAGGGCCTTGGCTACATACCTTTTTCTTTTTGTGTTCTTGCCTCGCTGAGGTTGTATACCACCTGGCGCCTATGCACACTCCAAAAACAATGAGCCTAGCTTTAGGATCGGATTGGAGGAGGAGGAGGAGTAAGGGAGGAATGAATATCGAACGAGAAGAAAGCAAGAGTCAAGAAAAATTTCGAGAGGAAGAGAGACTTTATGCCTCAACATCCCGCGTCCTTCCCCTAGCCCGGGGGCATAATGTAGAGTACCATTCCACCCCTTTCACCCAATTATCCCTCTCCAAAGAAACAATAAAACCAAACAGCCAACAGTCCTCCCATCAAGCAAGGCATACCCATCGGGGAAAAAAGACTTCAAGTCCCAAAAACACGCACAAAAAAAAAAAAAAAAAAAAAGCAAAAGAACAAGAAGGTATACCCGAAAAAAGGAACCACCCAACCAAAGATCTCATCCCCTCCTCGGTACACCCATACGTACGCCTGACAAGGAACGGGAACGGATGAAAGAAGGTGTGTAAGCTAGAGCTCACTTGACCATGCCTGTCAATCCCCACAGATACATAGCTAGCCAGGTCCACGGTAGCTAGCTATAGCTACCTGTGCCATCTGTCATCCCATCATTTCAAGACAAGACGCGGCTCATGTGGTGCACACACCCACAAGGAGGAAAAGAGAAAGACAAGAGAAAAAAAAGTTACCCTTTCCAAACCATTGTTCTAGCTAGCGTCCACGCTCGCATGAACAATGATTTGTAAAAACATAAAAAAAATAACTCCTAATCGACCTCTTCTCGCCAGGGGCAAGGAGTGTACGTAAGTGAAGGGATAACGGGGGAAAGAGACAAAAAGGGAGCTATAATAACACCATGCGTCTGTGCCTCATTTAATCCTGGTACTTTTCAGCTCCGTGAGATCTTGCAAGACATAAAATGCCCTTCCCGGCCGACCCTGCCAGCTAGCTAGCGGATACTATAAGCTTATAGTACTCATGTATCATAAAAAAATGTGACGAGAAAAAAAAACACTCATCGACGGGAAAAGAATATACCAAATAACCCCCAAGTGAAAAAGAGAGAAACAACAAAAAGCAAATGCTAAAGCCAAAACCCTCATCCTCGGCCTAAAATACAACAAAGTGATCAAATCACAATGTCATACCTAAGTACTTACCAGCTCCAGAGAATAGGGCAGATAGCCTCCATCCCAGAGCCAGCACTAGCCGAGATCAAAAAATTCATGGTGAAGGTACTAGGTAGTATCCAACCGAGATACCTAGATCTCTACCCAAAAGAGGGAGGGGAAAAAAAAAAAAAAAGAAAGAAACAAGAAAAAGTTGAAAGTTCATCCGAACATCCTCCCTTGCTCTGTATGTATACACCGCACCGGCGCACAAATATAGAACCAATCCGCAATGAAGAAAACCTCCATGCATTTGCCTCAAATAAGCAAGGCACACGGAAGTAATCCAAACTCACGGGATGAGCAAAAAGAAGTACCTATCCAAGCTTAAGGCTCCCGGGTATAATCCCCAGAAACCTTCGATAGGCATCTAAGCTCGCCCTGTTTCCTCTTCTCCCTAGACTTCCTTCAAAATAAAGAAAGAAAGAAAAAAAAGAAAAGATGGAAAAGAGAGTTCCAACGAAGATCGAAGGCAACATTGAAAGGAATATGTAATATAAACCAAATAATCCCCATCCACAGCCTTCGAATCCTCAGAATCCTCAGCAACCAATGTGGCACAAGAAATCCAAGGACACGGGTATACAAAGTACACCTATCAAAGGATATCCCCACAAATAAAGATGCATATATAAATGTGACGAAAAAGCCAGCCGCATATTCGATCCCATCAGCTGACAGAAAAGTAGACATATATACCCACCCAAGAATGGAGCTAGCATATACGTAGGCACATATCAAAGGAAGGTATACACGATCCACCAGCAATAGCTCTGAACCATAAACCAACCATCAATAAGCCTCATAGGAAAAGAAACCTTAAGATCTATCATATAGACCCGCTCTGGTCCACACGATATAGATCCTCAAAGGAATCAAGAAAGCCATCTCCGCGAAAAGAGAGTGACATCAAACCAAAAATGATTTGTAAAAGAAACCACAGACGGCACAAAAAAACCATATAGCCTTCCAAAAACGTCTCTGTCCCGTCCCTCTCACCCCTCGGGCTGATCAAAGGCTCGAGCTATGCAAGGCAAACTACTTCTCCGGATACTAGTGCTATCTAGAAAGAAGGCCCTGTCCGCAGTAAACCTACGGACTAGTCTCCTTCCATATACAGCCACAGAGCTCATAGACCTGATCACATCAACCATCGAAGGCTCATGCATATATCTATATATATGTCTGTGATGAAGAGCTCAACCAGGTGCATATATATGGAGACGAAACAAGGCAGAAAGGATCGAGGCAGTGGAGTATATATAAAAAAAACCCACCCGTCCTGATCAAAACCCTCATAAAGAGCAAGAATAAACGGGGATCCTCAAAACCATAATCCAAATATTCAAAAATAGAATATCAAAAAAGAATTCGGTGCACAGAAAGATCAAAAGAAAAAGAAAAAGCAAAAGCAGGCAAAGCAAAGAGACAAAGAAGATGGATATAATCAAAAATAGGAAATAACAAGAACGGAAAAGAAAATGAATAATCACTTACGAAAGAAATCCCCAAAAGAACCCCGCACAAAGTCCCCTCTATGCATCCATATACATCACCGCCCTCCGATTCAACCAAAAAGGGTATCGAATTTCCAAAGAAAAAGCGGGATCAATCGAATGCAACCAGGGCGCTAAAACACAACCCAGAAACCGTCTATCCCCACCGCAGGTAGTGGCTCATACAGTAGACTGAAAGAGGAATCCAAATTCTTTTTCCTTTCGACTTTTGCCTCGACAACCGCCGACTCCGCAAGTGAGATTTTGGCAAAAGTAGAAAGAAAAAAGAAAGAAAGGAAGAGAAGCCAACTTAGAACGTCGTCGTCGAGACCGTAGCGCCGTCTGTATGTACTACCCAAGAACAAGGCCCCACACCAGAAACCCAATAGGTAGAGCGAGCCTCCTCCCAAAAAAAGAAAAGAAAAGAGGGAAAAAGTCACGAGATCAAACAGGACCTTTCTCTCTGCTCTAGGCTATACTCCAAAGAGCACTGTACCATACGACTCAGAAAATGTATGTATCAATAATTCTCTTGGTAAGGTCGAAGGTACGTTGGTGTGTGTGTTGCTCCCCTGTTGTAAAAAAGGTACGAAAGGGAAAGACCACACCCAAATCCAACAACCGTCCACTTGGTACCGACAATGTCTCGAATGTCGCTATTTTGGTCCCTATTTTTTACCACAAGAGAAGGGTAAAAGAGGAAAAGTAATAGAGAAAGGGGAACCCTCCCCAAAAAGAAGAGGGTGTGGAGCTCGAGGAATAGTAAAAAAAGGTGTGTGTGTGTATATGGTGTGTGTATGGATGTGCGTGTGTGTGGCTAACTGAAAAGAAGTATAGCTGTAATAACCTGCAGAAGCCTTAGGACGGCACAGCAAGAATATTAAGATGCCAAAGAAAAGGACCAAGCTTGCAAGCCAGGAGGTACAAAGGGGGGAGAGAGAAAAAGATATTTATCAAGTGCGGTATACTTATTCAAAAAGCAGCATATACGACACAAAGTTACCAAATATATCAACCAAACTGTAACCTCAAAAAAAAAAAAGCTATCTAAGACCACAAAGGACCAGGGCAACGTCGCAACTGCCAGCGAAATTTCATGTATCAATCCCTTGTCAATTGAACATTCTCTCACAAAGGCCCTTCACTATCTCTCTTACCTTGTCTCGATATCCAAAATTTCCAAAGGGCAAAAAGCTAAAGGGCTAGGTGAAAACAAAAGAAACATTATGTGAAAGCACCAGTTGATAATCTGCTGCACAATGCAGCCTAACGATAACCATTTCACAAAGGTAAAATTAATTAGGCCCCATGCTAACCTCACCGCAACCTTTCCAACCGGAAACAAACCTGTTTCCCTTCTTTCTTTCCCCAAAAAAGTCGAACATGCGGAAAATCATGGGAAAGAAGGGGACAAAAAAAACCGTCAAACCGGTCCCACGACCAGTGGCTAAAACGTAGCCCACGTATGTCAAATCAACCAAGCATTTCCACTAGCAATTTAGCACGGAACCGACAGAGCCTTCTTTATGCACAATGGGCGCCAAAAAAACAAAGCAACCCCCTCCCTCTCCCAAAGGGAACTGGTCAGTATCAAGCTTTTGGGCAAAAAGCCCCAAGTGGACCGAGGCCGAGGCTATCGAACCTATGGAGGGACTGGCGGCTTGGAAGTCGTCCAAGGTTGTTGCATTTTTAAGTGTGGAGTTGACTGGGTTTAAGCGCCGACGGTGAGGTCCACCCCGGTTCATGCATGGCGTTGCAGCAGTAGCTGGGCGGTTCGCAGAACCAGGTCTCCTCTGACATTCCACCCATACAATCCAAGACGCCCTTCGAGTATACCTGCTGTTTTTAGGAAGTGAGAATGTGTATGCAAGTAATTAATCTCGAGTTTGTGAGAATCGTTCCCGGATCTTTGAGGAACAGCGAGATTTTCCAAGTTTTAAGCAACGCTGCAGCGCTGTTGCATTGTGACCGTAGCGAAACCGCGATGATACTGTGACAGCACTGCAATGACAATCACAGTTATATTAACATCTACACCGCAAACATGCCGGGATACATATACCAGCGCTTACTTCACCAGAATACCATGATGATTGTAGCAGGAAAAACCTCAAACCCCGACTGGATACACCCAAGCCAGAGCCCTTTATAAGTCTCATTCATAAAGAAGAAATGTATGTATATACAAAAGAAGAAGTTCCAGCCTTTTTAAACCATCTCATATCATAAGACGAGCAGGCAAAAAGGATAGGATAGAGGCTTCCCACTGCCAAAAAAAAAATGGGAGAATGACGGAAACAAATAGATTATTCTAAACGAATAATCTACTCATCATCCTCATCGTCGTCATCATTGACAACGTTGTAGAACCTAAGCTCATAGACACCCTTGCTGGTGGAAACAACACGGAGCCAATCACGGAGCGAGTTCTTCTTCAAGAACTTCTTGGTACTATAAATCAAACTCTATTAGCACTTATCCACACACATATATATGCGCGAGTATATAAAGGACGGGGAGGAGGGGGCACGTATAACATACAGATACTTCAAATATCTTCCGGAGAACTCCTGGTGGGCAACAACAACGATCTTTCCCTCACCCTCGGTGGAAATCTGAACAACATCTCCAAGGTTTCCAACTCTTCCGTCGACCTTGATCCTGTCGTGCAAGAACTTTTCGAAAGCGGCAACGTCGAAGATCTTGTCCGAGGCCGGTTGGGTGGCGTTGATAACGAACTTCTTGGAGATTTTGGCGTTCTTGCCCTTGGCGGTTTTCTATATTTTCCAAAAAATACAAAACATCATTTTTTTGTGTAAGCCTACTGAATTTATAGCCTTTTGATTGTATCATATTGTTCCCATTTGAACCTTTCCTCTGGCGTCTTGTTGGAGATACCAAGAGAGAAAGGAACAGGGAACAAAAAAGGCGACCAGCAAAGCGGTTTTATTTTTTATTTTTATTTTTTTCTTCAAAAAAATGATGCGTAAAAGAAATGGTATACGGCAGACGGTAGATGGGCAAGAAGAAGGAAGAATAAAAGAATAAGAAAAATTCCCCCAAGCTCTCTAAATTCCTGCCATCTCCTTCAAAACCGCATTTCCTTCCCCACCGCTAACCACTTCGCACTTGTCACTGCTGAAAACAAAAGATCATGTTAATACATACGGTGGTTGGAGCCATTGCTGCTAGAGTTTGAGAATGGGAATTTGACGGTAAGGTCGAGGGTATGTATGTGTGATGGAGGACGCAAAGAGGTGGATATCCTGCGTGTGCGAGGTGATGGTTGAAGGTTTGTAGATAGATGGTTGTCCAAAATTTCGAGGTTTCGGAAAAAAATGGATTTTGGTGGACTGTTTGGTTGGAAGCGACACGCTAGTCCCAATGCGGAAATCACAGTCAACGACAAACATCAATCCCAACATCCCGTTTACAACACCACAACGCATTTCACGGCCGTTGAGTGCCTAACTCCGGCGCTGCATCGACACCAAGGCGGCCTGACTCCGATGACTTAGGATTTACATTATATACGGGTGATAACGTGGAGCGAGGCTGAACCTAGTCTCGTAGCATGGCTAAACCATGGTTGCAATAACAGTTTCATCACAATTGCACTTAGGAAAAAGAAAAGAAAAAATTGAATCATCACTGCTTTTCATTCTTATATAAGAAGTAGCCTACACCAAAAAGCATGCGCAAGCATATCTCCCAACCAAAAAGTACCGGTACCTTGGTAATTAATACGCAGCAAAGATCAATCCCTCTTCGAAAAACCCAAAAGGCTAGAAGCTAAAAAAATCAACCCATTTCTACACAAGAAAAAAATCCTCGAATTTAAATCAACTGTGTGAAAGCCCTGTTAATCGGCGACCTGATTGGTGTAACGCCCTTCCAGAAATCGATGGTAGCCTTTGCTCGCTTAGCAATGCCCTCAGGTGTGAATTCAAACTTCTTGTAAATATCCTTATACGGTCCAGAAGCACCGAATCTGTTGAGACCGAATTGTTCGTGAGAGTATTTCTCCCATCTATGAAAAAAATAATGTTAGCATTGTGCCCCTCTGCTTTGTCTTTGAAGGTGGAAGCGTCAACATACCCAAGAGTGGTGTAAACCTCAACCGACAAGATAGGAATGCCGTCGGGGAGAACGGAGAGACGGTACTCCTTGTCCTGGGTATCGAATACCTCCCAACATGGCAACGATACAACACGAGCCTTGATTCCATCAGCGGCAAGGGTCTTGATCGCGTCAACGCAGATACCGACTTCAGAACCAGTGCTGATAAGGGTGACATCAGCTTCCTTGTCCTCGTGGACGACGTAGCCTCCCTTGATGGCGTGCTCGATTGTGCTGTTTTCGAGTTGTGGGAGGTTCTGTCTGCTCAAGCAGAGGACGGATGGGGTGTGTCGGCTGGTAAGGGCGACATAGTAGGCGGCGGAGGTCTAGATCGTGTTAGCTTTCTCCCTTTCCTTTAAAGTGAATTGAGATTAGTTGGCTTACCTCGTTACCATCGGCTGGACGCCAGACCTGAAGGTTGGGGATAGCGCGCAAGTGGGCGACAGTCTCGATAGGTTGATGGGTAGGACCGTCCTCACCAAGACCAATGGAGTCGTGGGTGGCAACTATACACAAGTTATTTTAGCACAGCATCACCAAAGGCGCCAGGTAGAATTTTTTTTTTTTTTTTTTTTTTTTTTTTTTAAAAAAAGGACAACATACCCCAGATGACTTGATGTTGGGAAAGAGCGGATAGACGAACGGCACCAGCAGCGTAGGAAACGAAGTTCAAGAATGTACCGCCGTATGGGACGTGAAGACCATATGCTGCGATACCGTTCATGATAGCACCCATACCGTGTTCTCTGACACCATATCTGATATATCTACCAGAGTAATCACCAATGTTGGTGCTTGGGGGTTGGAAGTCAACGGCGCCCTTCCAGATGGTCAAGTTGGATCCGGTCAAATCGGCAGATCCTCCGATGAGTTCTGGGAGAGTGTTGATGACCTTTCCGAGGACGGTCTCGGAGAGCTTACGAGAAGCGATTGCTGGGTCATCGGACTTGTAAACTGGAAGGGAGTTTTGCCATCCCTCTGGCAGTCTCTTCTCGAATCTTCGGGTGAGCTCCTCAGCTTCGAGGGTGTATTGCTGCTTGTACTTGTTGAACAGCTCGTTCCAGGCCTGCTCGGCGGCAGCACCCTTGTCAGCGGTCTCCTTGTATGCGGCATAGACCTCTGGGGCAACATCGAAGGATTTTGTGGGGTCGAAACCGAACTTGGTCTTGACTTCCTTGATGTCATCAGCCTTCAACGGGCTGCCGTGAACGCTGTGAGTGCCCTGAAGCTTGGAACCGAAACCAATGATGGTGGTGAGCTTGATGACGGATGGCTTGTCGGTGACAGCCTTGGCATTGGCGAGGGCGGCCTCGAAACCTTCGAGGTCGTGGTCACCATCCTTGACGTGCTGTGTGTGCCAGCCATAAGATTCAAAGCGGGCAAGGACGTCTTCAGTGAAGGAGACGTTGGTGTCACCGTCAATGGTGATATGGTTGTCATCGTAGACGGCGATGAGGTTTCCGAGCTGGAGATGGCCGGCAAGGGAGATGGCCTCGGCGGCGACACCTTCCTGCAAACAACCGTCACCGAGGAAGACGTATGTGTGGTTGTTTAGGAGGTCGAAGCCAGGCTTGTTGAAGGTGGCAGCGGCCTGAGCCTGGGCAATGGCGAGACCGACGGCGTTACTGATACCCTGGCCGAGAGGACCGGTGGTGACTTCGATGCCGGGGGTATCGTGAGCTTCGGGGTGACCTGGGGTCTTGCTACCAACTTGCTACAAGGACAAATAGTGAGTGTTAGCTACTGCTACTACTACTAAAACCACTACTCTTAACCACTACAGCTAAGGCTAAGATAGCTGCCTAGCCAGCTAGCTAGCCAGCTAAGTATCTCTATATAATGTAAAGGAAGAGAGGGGGGGGAGCTACATACCCTGAAAGACTTAAGATCATCGATGGAGAGGTCATATCCGTAGAGGTGGAGCAAGGCATAGTGGAGCATGCATCCGTGGCCGTTACTGTATTTATCAACCCCTCAGTGGTAAGCATCGTGTATACATGGTACAAAGAGAAAAAAATGATGTAATTGAAGAATATGAATAGTAATCCGGGAAGACACGGAATAGCTAGCATTCCAAGGACCCCACTAATTATGATAGTACTAAAAAAAAAAAAAGAAAGAAACAAAGAAATAGAGAAAAAAAAGAAAAGAAAAGAGAGGTGGAAAAGAGGGAACTTACGAGAGAACGAAACGGTCACGGTTCAAGAACTTAGGGTTCTTTGGGTTGAAGGTCATAGCCTTCTGGAAGAGGACGTGGGCGGCAGGAGCCATACCCATGGGGGCACCGGGATGGCCACTGTTGGCAGTGGCAGTGGCATCAACCTATTGTCGCACGCAAGTTGAATCATGGTGAATCCGTCAGTAAAGTGGCATCAAATGTGCATAGATCGATATCATGTGAATTAGGGGTCAATTGGCGAAGTCAATTGAAGTTGAAGTTCATGATGGCGGTGGTGATGGTGATGACGATGGCGGGGTAGCTGTGGTGGCGCAAAGCGTTGGGGGGGACGTCACTTACAGCCAAAACACGGATGGTGTTGATGCATTTGGTGTCCAAGTCGGAGTAAACCATTGTGAATGAAGTTCCAATCTGTTTCTACCTGAAGATGACGATTCTTATTGAGATGGCAAGAACGGGCGATTGGGTCAAATTAGGTGGAGGTCGATGAGGGTTTTGGAGAAGAAGAAGAAGGAGAGGGAAGAAGGGGGAGAGGGGATGGGCAGAATCGGTTGAGGGGGATGATACTTTATAGCTCTGGTTCCCTCAACTTCACTTCACCGCGCGCTATATAAAAAAAAAATAATGGTGAGGAGCTTTGCCGGAGAAATTACAAAAAAATGTAGCTAAGCGGAGCAGTTCCAATTACACAATTTTGCATATTGCCTAGCCCGCTACCTCCGTGGTTTGACCTTTACTTATTTTATTTTATAGGCTTCGCGTGTCGGTGCAGAGGTGAATGAATGAATCCTTTGTGATATTTCTTTTTCTTTTCATTCGCTGACAGCCCGAAAGCAGCGTCCCAGGCTAAGCTAAGACCCACCCCCACCATCCCCCCTCTAACCAGCTCTGCGGCCTGCCCCTCGCTGGATAAATCCATTTACCCAGCGTGTGCTTGCTTGCTTGTATGTCAGTATAAGCGAGTACTAAGCACGAGAGGGAGGAAGGGACTTTGTCAGGAGGGATTGGCAGGACTAAGCTGATAACTAATCCCGATCTCTTCCTAGAACCGGTGTTTGATAAGTTTTATAGAGGCATGTCATCGATTATTCATGCGCTGGGACTCGATTAGTTATCCTCTGCTACTAGTACTTCTACTACTACTACGACGACTAAGAAGTAGTAGTAGAAGTAGTAGCATTCCCTATCGATAAAGTGCGTCTCGATTCCAGGGAATCCGAGTGCAATCAATAGAACAGCAAAAGCGAGCTCCCGCATTCGAACCGGCCGGAAAGAGCCTCGCCAATAACCTTGTTCCAGCCCTCGACACGGGGCATTGCTGTCCAATCTAATCTCTTCCATCTAATCCATCTAATCCATCTAATCTCGACTTCAATCTAATCAGATCCCATACTGACCTTCCCAAAACAGCAATCCCTCCAAACAAACCAACACTTCCCCAAACAGGCAATTCCCGACGAACCAACACCGCTTCTGAAACCGAACTTCGAAGTCGACCATGCAACCTCAACAGCACCCAAACCAGGGGAAACTGCCACAAATACCACCTCATCCTCTCCGTCTGCATCTCCATCTTCCCTCGTACCCTTTTACCCCTTATCCCTCGAACTTCAATTCAATCCACTCCTTCTCCTCCGATTCGAAGTGATGTTAGCATTCTGCTCTTCCTCTGCGACTACCTTCCCTTAGGCAGGCCACGCCGTCTCTGCGGGTGTGCTAATTATAACCACATCGAACAAGCCAGTGACGTACTTCCATCCATCCACCATCACGACATCACGAGATATCCCACCATCCAATCCGACAACCTCGAAAAAATACTAAAATAAAAAGTACCTTGCTTAAAAAATAAATAAATAAAACCGGATATAACAGGAAACATCTAGAGAACAAAACCACCGAAATGGGCGCCCGCCTCCAACGTTCAAGCCCAATGCGGCTCCTCTTCGCCCTCATCGGCCTCCTCCTCTTCCTCTGGTGGATGATCCAACCCTCCTCCCCCTCCCCTCGGACCCTCAACATAAACCTCCCCGATAACACCCCACCGACTCCTACAGCCGCCCTAACCCCTCCCAAAACCGCCCCAGGGATCTCCGTAATCTCAATGAACAACCTAACCGCCACCGCAGACCCGCTGAAGAACTCCGAAAGACTCTTGATCCTAACCCCTCTGGCCCGTTTCTACGACGAATACTTCGAGAACCTATTAAACCTAAACTACCCGCGTAATCTGATAGACCTGGGGTTCATCACTCCCAAAACACACGCCGGTAACATCGCCACCTTGAAGCTTCAGGACGCTCTACGGAAGGTTCAACATGGTCCCAAAAAATCCCGATTCAACAAGATCACAATCCTCCGACAGGACTTCGAAACCCCTACCGGCCAATCGGAAAAGGAACGTCATGCAATGAAATCCCAGAAGGACCGAAGGTCTTCCATGGCCCGCGCAAGGAACTCCCTCGTCTTCACAACCTTAAACCCCACCATCTCCTGGGTCCTTTGGCTAGACTCGGACATCATCGAAAGCCCACCAACCCTCTTCCAAGATCTAGCAAAGCACAACAAAGCGGTTATAGTCCCAAATTGTTTCCAAAGATATAAAGAAAACGGCGTCTGGAAGGAACGTCCTTACGACTTCAATTCATGGCAAGACTCGGAAACAGCTTTGAACTTGGGAAAAACCATGAAAGAAGATGAAATTCTATTGGAAGGGTACGCTGAAATGCCGACTTATAGAGCTCTGATGGCTTATCAGAGGGATGAGAAGGCCGACAAGCATGTCGAAATGTTGCTTGATGGCGTCGGGGGTACTGCATTGCTGGTTAAAGCCTCAATTCATAGAGATGGTGCTATGTTCCCCACTTTCCCATTCTACCATCTTATAGAGACGGAAGGGTTTGCAAAGATGGTAAGGAGGTTAGGTTATCAACCATTCGGTTTACCCAATTATTTGGTATGTTTCCCTTCCCCTCCTCCTCCCTTTCTATAATAACATACATCCATTCTAACTATCCCTCCAGGTCTACCACTATAACGAGTAAACGGGTTCCATACCACACAAAATATTTACTACTAATGCCCCCGGAAACAAAGGACGGTAAACCTTATGTAAAACTAGTCTCGTATTACATCTACAACATACAAAGCGCACGCAAGGGCGATTGATTTCTTCTCTAGGATTCATTATAGATGGATGTCTTGTATCCCTTCTTACCAACTACCACACCACCACCACCACCGCCATCTAACCCGAACAAAAACCTACCACAAAAATAAAACAAAAAAGAGAAGGCTGTTTAAAACGGGACCAACAAACAAAATAAAAGGGAGGAAAGAAAAAAAGCTATATTATCTGGGATCGGAAGGGAGTTTTTGTCTTGTCATTTATTTCATCTTCTACCTAACCTATGTTTTTTGTCAAGCCAGGGCGTCTGTAACGTATAGAATGTTTTTGTCTACTTACCAATCGTATCATATACCACTTGTTATAATCATCTGCCACCAGCCAAGCCAGGAACGTTTATTTATTAATATTATTGAATTTCTTGATATTAATCTTAGATCTATCTGTATCCAAACCCGATGCCCCATGCAGCATAAAGACTAATCTAATCTGGTCTATACCAGTAGTAGAAACAAAAACAAATTTATGCCATCAAGTCGTCTGCATCCCGCTCTAGCTTTGATACACCATCCTTATCACCCTTCTTCCTTCCTTCAATCTAATTACAAGTTCTTAAGAATAAAAAAATTAGAGGAAACGGAAATGGAAGAATGGGGGAAGAGAAAAAAAAATTATTAAGAAAAAAAAAAAGGAAGGGAGGAAGGGGGGAGCACAGCTCGCAGGTATTCACACCGTTACCCATTAAACCAGTCGATCAGTGGACTGTCGGCCTTTCTTCTCCCTCGAATATCCACAATGCGCAGAAAATCGGAAATATGAGGAAGAAAGGCAAAAGGCAAGAACAAGGGAAAGATAACGCCGGGAAATGCTTCAATCGCTCGCTTTTTCTTTCATAGACAGAAGCAAGGGTTTTATGATAAAAGAAAAGATATGGGGAAGAAACGGAGAAGGAGAAACAAATAATGAAAATAAAATAAAACAAGAACAACAACGATAATAATAATTAGGAAGAAAAGAAAAGAAAAGAAAAGAAAAGAAAAGAGAACACACCTTGGACCCTATTCTGGGGAAAACGCCATTGTCAGGAGTAATTGTTGAAGAGAAGAAAATCAGGTCCCCTTTCTCGCCAATTCCTTTACAGCCTCCATCTCAGCAGCTAGCCTTTCAGCCTTCGCCTTTTTGAGCTTGCGGCCTTGGACAACTGCTCCTTTCCTACCGCGTAGATAGTTCCTGGCAATCCCTTGTAGCGGGGCTGGCTCATTGGACTCTTTAATCGTATTCAGCATAGTTGTCACTTGTGTAACGCTACCAAGATGAGGGCAAGTTGTCCCTTCGCCAAAGTGGGCAATGCCGCACAGTTGGCAGCGCTGGAGGGGTATATTTCGTAATGGGCACTCTCCGGGTAGGTGAGTGTTGGCACACAGTCTGCAGTTGACTGGGACTCCGCGTGGAGGTGGCGGAGGTTGGGGATATCCTTGGTAAATTCCGGGGTGTTGAGGATATGGTTCAGGTACAGGTACAGGTCCATGTGGAAGGTTGCCGTAAGCCGGTGGTGGGAAGTTGTTCATAACAGGCATTATACGGGCGTTTGCTCCTGGTTGCATCCCCGGATGGTTGGCCATCTGGGGATAGCCGCCAGCCGGATGTATGGTCCCTTCGGGAGGTTGTTGAATTGGGAACCGCTGGTGCGTTTGCATGCCAATCGGTGGGGGGGCATTCATTGGGTGAGGGTAGGGGACATTCATCGGATGTGGGTGCTGAGGATTCATCGGGTACATGTACTGAGGGTTCATCGGTATTGGACCAGCTGAATTGGCACCAATACCGGCGGGCCAGCCCACATATTCGGGTACTGAGCCAGCGCTCCCACTAGGAGAGCCGACCCTTTGGACTCCCTCGAATGGAACACCGCGGCCTCGGTCTCTTGGACCCTCCAATTCACTGGGACGGAATGGAATTACAGCTTCGGTCGCTGAGTTAACATCACTATCGGCGCCAGTTTCCCCATCCGTTTCCCTGAAGTCAGTATCCTCATCTGACGTGGCTTTCTTTGGCTTCTTAGAGCGGGCAGCGTCACCAGGCTTGTCACCCGGATCTTTTGAACTACTGTCTGATTCGTCTTCAGGCTCTTCAAGGACGTAGTTAGCCGCTACTGTCTTGCGTCGCCCACGCCCATATTCGGCAAGCCTGGCTTCTTTTTCACGGGCGGCATCGTCTAATCGTTGTTGGATAATGTTCTCCCAAAGGTCGAGGTCTGGGGCTTGTTCTTCTTCTGGCTCGTCTGCCATTTCAGCGCGTTCACCCGCTTCCGTTGCCCATACTCTCGCAAATGAAAATTGAGCATCACGTTCGTTGATTTCCTCCTGTTCTCCTATCGTATCCTTCATATGCTCACGATCTAGAAGCTTCTCGATGCTCTCCGGAGTGTAGATTATATCCTTTACTTCCCCCTTTACGATATCCTCAGCACCGTATGCGAGGACACTCGCGACATCGACTTCCTGCTCTTCCTCTTCCTGGCCTTGGGCACCCATGCGCTGGATGACCATATGATCCAGCCCAAGCTTGTCCTTCGCCATCCGAAGCATCTTCTCCTCACATGATCTAGCGGTCATGAGGTGAAAAACTAATACCTTTTTCTTCTGGCCGATTCGATGGGCACGAGCGATCGCTTGAAGGTCTTGATGTGGGTTCCAGTCAGGGTCAAGAATGATAACAGTATCGGCTGTTGCCAAATTGATGCCGACACCACCTGCCCTCGTGGAGAGTATAAAAGCGAAGTAGGATGACTCGGGGGCATTGTACGCATCAATTAGCTTCTGCTTCTCTGCAGTGTCATTGGACCCATCAAGGCGCAGCGTTTGGAGACCCAACCCATTAAGAAAGTCTTCCATAATATCGAGCATGCCAAGGAACTGTGAGAACATAAGGACCCGATGTCCTCTCTCATGGAGCATAGGTAGGACCATCTCGAGGAATTTCAATTTACAGCTTGCATCTACTAAGTTGCGGTGTAGTAGCTGCTGGTCTTCGAGTTTTTCTTCGACACCTTGGTCATATACGAAAGGATGGCAGAGCACCTTCCTGAGTTGCATGACCATGTTGTTCAATTTCGAACGGTTCGCTGTTTGGCCGCCCGATTTTGACATGATTGCTCGGAGAAGCTCAGCATCTTTGCTGTAGATCGATTTAAGCAGTTGTTGCTGCAGTTTTGTGACGGTGAGAGGGATAATAACATCAGAGATTGGAGGCAGGTCCTTCAGGGCTTGTGCTTTCGTTCGCCTCAGGAAGTACGGACGAATCCTTTCGTGGAGTTGATTTAAATTCTCCTTGGTAACTTCCGAAAACTCTTCCTCAAGGCTCTTAGCATCAATATTCTTCGGGTCAAGAAATTGCAAAAGATTGAACAATTCTCTGATGTTGTTTTGCAGAGGGGTTCCGGTAAGCAAGACCTTGTGCTGGAACTTGAGCGACCAAAGTTCCCTATACAGCATCGTTTCATCGCTCTTCAACCTTTGCCCCTCATCAACGACCAGAACTTGCCAGGGGACCGACTTCAAAGCAGCACTGTGATCCACAATCGTCTGATACGAAGTGACGACGATATGGCACTTCAGGTCACGGGCTGACACACCCGACGCATTGCTGAAGAGCTCGTACTTCTTTGTCAGTCTGAGGGATTCAGCCGACCCGAAGAACGCGACCACTCGCATCCCGGGAGCCCAAGTTCGAATTTCCCTCACCCAGTTGGGAACGGTCGAGTGAGGTGCGACAACCAAACAAGGCCAGACCTTATGTTCCTGACGAAGGACCTCTAGGAACGAAATTATCTGGATGGTCTTCCCGAGACCCATCTCGTCGGCGAGAATCGCATTCATCCCTTTAAACCAGCGATAGTATAGCCAATTCATACCATCTATTTGGTAATCCTTTAGCGTCCCGCCAGAGATGTACTTGGGCTGGTTTTTGACTTCCAAAGCGTTGAAATCGTCGCCGTGTTCTTGTCTCAGATTTTCGATCGTTTTCGAGACACCGCGAGGGATCTGCCGGAAGAACGTTCCTTTGCAGTAATCGAAATATGCACGCTCGAAATCTGCCCACCTTTCAGTTTCGTCCCGGGCTGGTGGCGGAACGTGAATCGCCTCTTCGTAGCCTAAGCCCTTGAATTTGGCGAAGACTTCGACCACTTCACCGATTCGCCGCCTTGCGATAGCTTCAGTCATGTTAGGGACGTGACTGGAGTATTTGGCTTCGAAAACTATTTCAATCCGGAAATAGCTTTCTGGGATCGCATCAGCAAAGGACCACTTTGGCGCAGGACTGTTCTTCTCGAACGCGATTCTCATGGCTGGGAAAGCGATACTGTAAACCCAGGCTCCTGGGTACCACTTTGCTTTCGAGTAGTGATCTCCGGCGAAACGGAGTAAGAACTCGATCTCGTCATGATCAAAATCGTAGATACCAGAATCGAACGTATCCTTCGATTCTTTGAGGGCATCATCGGAGGGTCTCCAAGCTATGAGGTCGTTTATCTTCCCTCCCTCAATCCCAACGCAGTCTATGCACATCCAGTCTGAATTATACTGGCTTAGGCGAATTTGCGCTATTCCGGTGCTTCCTTGTTGGGCAGTCTGGGTGCCTCGATGAGGTAGGTGGTGATAATGGTAGGCTCGATGGCACCTACAACACCGGAAGAGGACATTTACGGGGTTGTTAATTTGAAACCCCGGGACGTCGACTTCGGGAGTCTGCTCCCGATCAGCCTTCGATGCTGGAATTTTCCTGAATGGCTCACAGGAGCGTCCAACTTGGCGACAGTCCGTACAGACGTCAAGGCGCGGTGGTCTCTTCTCAGCCTTGTGAGCTCGTCGGATGCACCTCTTGCATTGAAGAACGAACTGGTTGTCGGAAAGTTTGGTGACTAGGTGGTCTCGAGAGGCCCTGTTCCCTATACATCCTTTATGAAAGGCGCTCGAGCAACCTTGACACAACACCAACGATCCTTTCTGACGACCAGCTGGTTCGGAACAAGTGTCACACCACCCGGAATGGACTTGCGCGAACTCCGACTCATCGGTAAAAGCCTTGAAGAGTTCCTGCTGGTAGATAACCCGAGGTGCTGAGGGCTTAACTTCGACGACTTCTATGTCGTCTTCGTCGCGCTCTCGCAAACTGCCCCGGTTATGAGCCGTCCGTCCTGACCGTCGCGTCTCCGTTCTTCTTTCCCTACTTGGAGATCTATCTCGTTTCTTCGACTGTCTCCTGCTGCCCAATTTGGGGGTATCTTCGTCAGAGATATCAGCAACCTGACGTCTTCTCTTCCAGTGCGACGGTGTGTCTTGGAGATCCGAAATGATTAAGTCATCTGACATATCGGAAACATCAGAATCAGGGTCATCAAGAACTTCCACGTTACCCATCGCTTGAGAGATAAGGACTCCGGCCTTTCGGGCTGAGGTCCGCGTGCTTCTCATAGGTCTGCTGCTGGTGATATTTTGGGTGCGGGAATTTGATTTCTGCTGCTTCTTCTGTGTTTTTTCACGTAGCATAGCTTGTCTGGCGCTAGCCTTCAGACGTCTCGACTGGCTATTGCCACCCTGAATAATGGTGGAAGAAGCTGCAGCAGAGCTCCGGGTGGTTCTTCGTTTTACTGGGCGCCTAGCTTCCTCGTCGCTCTCGTCTTCTTCTTCTTCTTCATCTTGATCCAGCATTTCTTCATTGCTTGAGTAAGCCCGTCTGGGTCCTTCGCCGGTGTATTCGTCGTCGTCATTACCGGCGCCATCATAACCGAACCTTGGACGCTGCTCAAATTCGGTGAGGGCCTGGTCTCCAAAGTCTAAGCCGATGATGACATCCCAAGGAAGCTATGGATGGAATTAGCAAGATTCAACTCTATTTTCGGCTCCCATAACTTACCCATCGCATTTCCCCATCCCATGTGAAGACCTTGTACTGTTGCTCTCCATTTAATTCCCGCTCTGCGACGATGCGCTGTACCGATGAATTATCCGGTTCGTAAAACGGATAGCTGTCCGGGTCACCTTCGAGTAAAGGAACTTCAATAGCAAAAGACAAGCTACTAGCAGCGGGAGGAGGAGAAGAGGGGCCAGGAAGAGGAGAACCCGCCCTCTCGTCATTCATACTGATATCGCTCATCAGTTTCTATGGAGAAAATTCCTGCATGCACTTTTCAGGGTAGGTGAATCCGGAAGGATGCTTTATCTGTAATGCGAACGCTAACCCGCCTTAAGAGCAAACCGAGCTAGCAGAAGCTTCCGCCTCGAGCAATTGAAGACTCTCAAGGAACCAATGATTGTTAAGGACCAGTTAGGAGGCGACCAGAGAGGTTGGACGATGCGGGGTAGCTTCGATTGCTTCAATTGGCGGTGATGAAGATGGAGGGTGGTTTGGTGCGACGGAGAGGGAGAATGTTGCAAGCTTGTTGCCGCGTGGTGAAGAAGTAGGTTACGCGAGAATCGCGGAACAGGAATCTGGGGTCTGGTGACAACGCGACAACGCATGGCATCTCATCTACCGTCAAACAAACAAACATGCAGTGCAAAAATAACACACAACTCAGCAACACATTTCTTCATTGATGACGTCACCTCGCTCGTTCGGTTCGGTGGCTTCCAGAGACTACTGGCCGCTACCTGGCACCTACCAGCTGCCTCTTCATGAATTTAGAATGGCGTCCACATCAACCACGCTGTGAGACCAGACATACATATTCAGTTTAAATCATATTGATACTCAGGTTCTCCGAGACTAATTGATATTGCATTTTCAAGTTGAGAACAAGACCAATTCAAACCCATAAAACGAACCCAATGCTAACCGTTACATGAAACATGAACCCCAAATATCATCAAAAAAAAAAAAAGAATAGACGCCTCTGAAACAGAAAGATACCCTGAACTTCAGCCCTCCCTAGTGCCGTTCAACCTCTCGATCGTAGTTTGGTAGGTGCTGGTACCTCCATCCGGTCTTCCAACCGGGGAATCAAACTCTCATATTCGATGCTTTCGAAAGACCCGCTAGATAAACGAATATAGTCCGAATTTCGCCGACTATATGGATACACCCGTGCACGCGCAGGGGCTGCTATGGAAGGGAGATAATCTTCCCTCACTATTGAAGGGTCGAGACCAATGAAAACTGAAAACCTAGTATGATCCGTGCTACTAGTTGGAGAACTAGGGATGCCGGTGGAAATATCGGAGCTCCCATAAGAATTTCTAATGGGATCGTATAGTATGATACGGCTCCCTGGAAGTATTTGAGTAGTATTATATCCGCTGTTGTAGCCGCTGCTTTCGCTAGAACTAGTACGCTCCGGATCCGAGGGTCTTGGTAGCTGTCCGCCTGAAGATGCAGGAATCTGGAGATCTCTCGGGTTTAGATCCTCTAGTACCACTTCCTGGTCGGTTGAGCAGGCGTTCCCTTCCGGCAAACTAGCCTTAATATCATTCCCCATACTATTTCCCATACTCTCTCCAGTACCTAGTTTCGGTTCCTTCGACCCTTCATTTTGCAGTATAACCCAAAAAAATTTCCCGGGACTTTCAGGTTTTGTTCGGGACACGAAACCCGCCAGAAGCCAGAGGCACACAGCTATCAAGGCCGCGAACACGAGCATTCCCAGCACCAGTAGCGTCCAACTGCTTATAAAGTAGGGCCCAGGAGCCGATGCTTGTGCATATTTGAGTGCCTCTTGGCCTGTTTCCTGTTTTACAATGGATTGTGGAAGAGGGGCCATTTTTGATTTATGGACTTGGTATATATGTAAATATACTTATATAGCGTAGAGTATTTCGGAAGCCGTATAGTATCTAATAGTGTAATAAACATACGAAGTCAGAACCTTATGCTCAATCTCCTTACTCTTCTAAGTGAGGGTGAAAAGTAGTATCAAATTGTTATTGTTATGGAAGTGTACCTTTATCGATATATCACACAGGTGGCGAGGCTGGCACTGCGAGGCAACGTGATGTATCTTTGAACCTGAGCCGTATTAGCCTCGTAGCTGTGCCCTTCGATTACTTTGCTAGTAAATATCCTGATAAAACGTAGGTATATAGGTCGAGTTACTACCTCCTATATTAACTGATAAAAGAACACCCAGGTATCGAAATATTGTCCTTAATATATCAGCTTAAGTCCCTATAACAGCAATACTCTGGAGACGCAGCGTCAAAAGTGAGCACATATATAAGGGGTTTTTATATAAGGATTTCCATGACTCCCGAGAGCACTCGAGTGACAAAGCCTGTAAATTGTAAAGCCATCTCACTAGCAAAAGCTGTAGCACAATGATCACTGTTCCTATGAATATTGTTTGACAAACATTCAGAACTGCGCCCATTCCCTTTTTCTTTTCTTTTTTTTTTTTTTTTGGGGGGGGGGGCTTTCTTCCTGCATTATCGCATCCTTCATACACCAGGAACAGCTCCCAATGAAGAAGGGGATGCATTCAGCACGAAAAGTTTGTTTTTTTGACATTTATCAAGGTCCAGGCCTGGTGAAGCTGATTGTAGCGAACTCACTTTGCACACTAGAGCGCACCCAAGACAAATATTTTGCGAGATATACGTACCATGGTTCCAGAGTCCCTAACTGCTGTAGGCAGCAGAATTTCGTATTTGCCCCAGCCGTTTCTTGCCAGTCCTGATCCTGTGTATAACTAGCTTGCATACCCTAGTATGCTGATATTATCACATAGTTCACACTACTGAGGTATAATTAGAATATTCGTTGATTCATCAATGTTGAAGTACTTAAGTTTAGGCGGGATAAACACATTATACACACTTAAGCAACTTGAGATTCTATAAGTATAATCTAGGAATACATGGAAAATCGGATAACTCAGGTACTATCAATCCAGTGTACAAGAAAGTTTTGAGGAATAGCTAACTTCTACCAACAGAAATTAAAAGCCGATGTAACAAAAAAAAAAACTAGCAATAACAATCAATCCGTTCTACACTATACAGGTATTAATATCTTTATTCTTTGGTAGAGTATCCGGATTTCTAGACAGTAAAACCATCGCCCGTGCGGGGCCGACTCGGGAGCCGACTATTCACGGCAATAAAGCTACGGCGGGGGGGATTATTTTGAACAAAATTCCCAAGAGAACCAGGGGCTGCCTGTAATCTAGATCCCCCTGGAGGAAGCGGAAAATGGAACTCAGTTGGAAGATTGGCCTCAGGTAGGGGGTTTTCAGCCTCAAGCTCGTATATATTTTCCACGGTTCCAAATTCACCTGAGATTCCAATAACCGAATTTGAGCGCCGAATTTGCTCCCCGGGAATCGGCCAATTCTCTGGGACGCTCCAGTCTGCAGTTTGCTGGGGGTGCGGGGGAACAGGTGTACCCGCCGCTGGGCTATCAGCATTCAAGGTAATTGCTTGGGGCTGCCCTGTCCAATCTGATGGTTCCAATGTCTCCAGCTTACTTGGTACCGGTTGTGACGCCTCAGCTACCTCACGATCTGCGGTTTTTGGCCCCGAAGGCAAGGGCACTGTGGAAAGGGAAGTATTTTCTGGCGTCGGCGCAATATTGCTCCAACTCGATTCGCTAGAGGCTGAGCCTGCCGGGTTTACCAAGGACGCTCGTAGTACTCTCACCGGGACCCCCCACATGCATGATGGACGTGAAGACGGCAGTGAACGCGGCAGTGAAGACGGCAGTGAAGAGGAAGATTGTGTTCTTAGTGATTGTTCTGATTGTTCCCCGACCACAGTATCCCCGCGTTCAGATATAATCGGAGCGGGCATGGCCAAGTTACTCCGATTTCTACAACAGCAGATATAAACCTGAGGCTGTGGATTACTGTTTATACCATTTTCGACATTCGAATTCAATTTCTCCAGCTCCCTGCGCATCCGCAGAGATCTTTTTTTGATCCCCCAAACGACGCAGCTAATGATTATTCCAAGCTTAAAGCCTAGCAAGATGCCACCTACCAAAGGCAACACCCATGACATCCCATTACCGGACATTTTGACCGATCCCACGGCCTAGGCTTCAGCTTCAGCTATAGGTGGCGAGCGGCCGTAGAAAAAAAAATTAGGCAACGGATTGGAATTGCAACCCAACAGCCAGCTGTCCGAGGGTGCGTGATCAGAACAAAAAGCACCAACCCCTTTACCTATACTATTAAGTTCAGGATATCGTTGTACCGCTATCGTTTTTTATTAGAGTGGAATATATGTTTAACAAGAACTAGCGATGAGCTCCGCTAAAGATCTGGGCCTCGGGGCGCCGGGCGTGGCTCGGGGGTATGAAATAGAAAGGGTGTTCTTAAAAAATAGCAAGTAAGTCTAGACTGGGGCATTAAGGCAATGACGTATCTGTATGACAATAGGCTATGTTATGTGCACATGGCTTAGAGCGTAGGATAATATGTGTGTGGGGTTGTAACGCGATCAGAGTTCTAGCACCTAGCTATGATAATGAGTTATACATCTACTTTATATCTATCCTCGAACATCCTAAATACAAACTAGAATCGCCAAATATAGAACGACGGCGCTCCCAGACTATACAATCATGTCCTAGCCGGAAAGCTAAACATATTCTAAAATTTTAAAAGCGCAAAAGATAGAAGCCCGAAACTGATATCGCAACATATTCTGCAAGCTTGTTTAATTTACTGGCATACTAATTAGCTAAAGTTTGTACTTTCTAAACTAGTCATACGTTAAGCAATCCCGGGACACGCCCGCTTGAATCCCGAACGGAAAACCTTGCCGTCCATTGTTTGATGAGGTATTCATATTCATACGTATGCCCACCGATCGTCGCGTCCCGCGTTTGCTGTTAGCAAAAGAGGGCTGGGAAGTTACTGTGCCCCGGACCGCCCCTCTGGAGTTAAATTTTGGCGCCTTGTCCTTTTGTCACTTTCAGCTCGAACTCCTAGATGTATCACATTATTCTTTCCTCTTATTCTTCCCTCGTGGTTCTACACATCCTACGGAGGTAGAATGATTGCAAAAAAAAAAAAAAAAACTAGTTAGGGACTAGATGTCCATTCGAATATCCGTCGTCGAACTTGGATTCCAGCTAAATATCGAGGTAATTGTTGCATTTTTAGCAGCACAACACAGGATTTCGACACGGACCCTTCACAACTGGCGGAAAGCGGGACGCCTTCAACCACTTGGGAGGGCTACAACCTTTTCCGGGTGCTTGATCCTTGAAGGCATTGGGAGGAGGGGAAACATTTAAGATGGCGGGGCTATCGAGGAGGTTTAAATCCGATGCCCCCGAATGCTATAGCATGGGTTAGAAAGGCGGTCCGCACATATAAACAAACCAACTCTGCCACAGCACTGTTATTTTCAGACATTTCGACAAAGGGCAATCTGTCACAAATAGGCTTGGGAAAAGCAGCTGAATTCATAAATTGTGGCTGAGTTTTGATTTCCAGACAAACTGGACCGTGTTGACGGTTTCTAGTGGACAATTATATGGCTACCGGAATGTGAGGTAGAGAATTCCAAAAACAAAAAGGGAAATCATGAAACAAGGCTATGATAGGAGCATCCAAAAGAGAAAAAAGCAAGAAAGAAACAAGGAAAGAAACAAAGAGCAAGCAAATGGGTAGTCGCGATGGATATATGTACACATTGGAAGCAAATGGCCCCCGCATAATCAAAGGAAAATGTGACGGTCGTAGAAAAATCTCAAAACCCGGATATTCTCGTCCCACGTCGAATAAAAAAACGAAAAGCAAAACTAAGAATCAACAAAATAAATTCAAGGAGGCATATTAGTTGGCCTCATGTCCAGATCTGGATGCCCATATGCATGAATAATGGAATCCGTGTACCCGTCATCACTCGAGATGTCAGACTCCAGCCTCGAAACATCGGAGTCGAATCTCCCACCAGCGCCGGTAGAAACCCGCTCTATCGGGCTATCTGGTACCGGTGTCTCCGTGATATCCGGGGTTTTCTTATGCTCAGACATAGCGTCTAGCTCATGTAGTGGAACGTCGCCCATCAACTCCTGCCGTATCTTGGCAGGCGCGATCTCATAGGTCTCGGTCATGGCATGAGCTGGTAATTCCGCCCTCGAACTTGGCAAACTTCTGCTCCCGAGTTCGTGCGGCCCAAAGCTTTGGTTATATATATTCCTTTCGCGTAATTTAGCCTTCTTTCTCCTCCCGACGATGAAACGTATCAGAATCAATGGGACCACTACGCAAGCAAGACAACCGATAGCGATTCCTGTGATCTTTGGACCCGTGAGACCGCTGCCACCATCGTCCTGTTTGGCTTGCTCTTCTGGCGGTAAATCTGCCGCTCTGAATACATTCGTGCCGTAGGGGTCGCAAACAAACGGTTTTGATGTATCAGGATTCATCCTCATAAGATCCCTGCAATCGTACCTCAAACCGGCCGAAGAAACAACTTCAAAGTTTCCGGTAAGATTGTACAACATTGGGAATTCGACAATCGTAAAAACGCCATTCATGTCGATATCGTCCGTGACTTTCGCTAATTTTGGAAATCCCGTGAGTCTTCTCCAGTTATCATTGTTCTGCGCTGTCATTCCTCCAGTTATCTCTTCAAGGTCAGGGAACAATACGTTTGTGAGGGCCGAGTTATTCGCAATAGCGAGGACGCTAAGAGTTCGTGTGCCGATCTTTTTCAAGAGCGGCATGGCCAAAGTCTCTAGGGTCGGGGAATCGTAGACCCCGAGTGCGCCCCCCATAGACCTAACCTTCTTGAAGTCAAGGCTGCCAACGCCATGAATGTTGGCTGTATTAAGGTATTCTAGTTCCGGGAACGAGATGTTTGGGCTTGCACCAGCGCCATCGATATCTAAGTTTGTCGAAATGGTGGTGAGGCCGAGGCTGACACTCTTCAGATTCGGATTCCCGCCAAGGTAAACCTGCTGGACTTGAGTATAGTCGATACCAATACCTTCTATACTATCAAGCCCGGTGTTCATAATCGTAATCCTTATGGCGGGGTATGAGCTGTTGACTCTCGACGGAAACTCCAACTCTCTTAGCTTCGGCATGCCGGTGAAATCGATTCCAGCGGTACTATTAAATTTCGGCATTGATATCTCCGTAATATTCGAACCCTCGGCGTCACCCGAGATCATGAAAAGGTTCCCAACCATAGTAAGATTTTGCGCAGAGAACTTTCGTGTAACATTGGCCAAATGGACCTGGAACATCCCTCGAACGGCGGTGACATTGTATAGATTTAGTTCGGCAACGTTGATATAATTGAAAATTACGTCGCCTATTAGCTCCGTGCAATTTGAGAGTTCCAGTAGCTGTTGCGATGTAGTTATTGTTATCGAAGAGCTGTCACATATCTCAGGTTCCGACTGCGCCAATGTGTTGGTTATTGTGAAAATGAAGAGGGTGAGCAAGGAGAGCAGGCCGCTCAAGGAAGTCGTGAGGGCCCTCATCTTGTGCTGCACGAAGGTTTAGTCGTCAAATCGACAGGTCCCACGCAGAGAAAGTAGGCCAGAAAAATTTCCTCCCAAGAAAAAAAAAACTGAAGAAAAATAAATTCAAGATGTCATAATTAGAAAGGGAATTTTCATGGACTCGTTCCAAGACCTCGAACAAAACCCCAAGAGATTCGAAACTCAAAAATCAAAGAAAAGCTGGGAAGTGAATCGGATTAATTTGGGCGGTCACTCCCCAAAGTCTAGGGTATATTAGACCTTATAAATCCCTCCGACCACATCTTCTTCCCCCATGGAGTTTCTACAATACGCCCATGTCTAGAGCTCGAACGCCATCATCTGGATAAATCTCTCGGAATAGCAACCCTCCAGCAAGAATGCAGGAGTGCATGCAGAATCCTTGCCTGATAGAGGCGTTGGCCGCCTACCGGTCCCATGCATGTTCAGAACTTTGTGCTTGGTAGGGGGGCCGTGCTCTCCACAGTTGTTGTTATACATCCCGATTCTATAATTGCGAGTGGAACTTATCACGCATCGAGCTAACCACTAGCTCGACGTTGGGGCCGATATTATAGCCACGAGAAATCTTGTGCTGAAAGTTTAATAGCCCGTCCGGTCCCGATTCTCAGAAATCAAGACTTCGAAGAGTATCTTGGAAAACATAGCTCCCGTGGAATCGATGCAACTTGGCGAAATAAGCACAGGTACTGATACAATTGCGATAACAGATCTATCTCGGGAAGGAATTTGATTCGCCCGGCCGCCCAAATATGCCATCGGCGTAATGCATTGTTTGGCGAAAAAATGCAGAACTTCAAACGCTGATAACTCGAGTCCAATGGAATGTGGGATTTTCAAACGAGCAACTGCAGATAGAAAAGCAAAGTAGCCGAGTTTTCTGACCACCTTCGATGCACAAGGGCGGGAGGTCGACGGTCAGCTCAGCCCCTTCGAGCAGATATCCTGCACGAAGCTGTTCTAAATTCACTTTCCAACTCCAACGACGAGAGGGCCTACCCATGCCTAACTGTCACCCCAATGCACGATCCTCGCTTGCGGTGATTCTCCACTCGTTTTATCTTTGCGGGTGCTGCGCAAACTTGCATGACTTTTAAAAGCCTATGACAAAGAATATGACATCTATGGATATCGAATGGAGCTCTCGATCTATCGGAGGCCGAAGGGCTTTTTTTTTGCTCTTCGTGTCTCTAAAAAGACTTTTTCGCAGTTTTCTTCGACATGGGGTGTGTCGAAAGCTGACCAAAACCAATTCCGAGAGGAAGGTCTTCTCGCTCGGTAGCTGCTATCAAGTCTTCGATTCTCTTTACTATACCAGTGTATCCTTGCAAAACCATACAAAGCTTAGCTTTCTTGCATGGGACGAACTTCGCACTGGGAAAACCCTACCAGCCAGAAAGAAAAAAAAATCCCACGACGCCGCTAGCTTCATCCACGTGAGATAACAGCATTTTACCATCCCAGGGAAACATACCGACATATATTCGACGCTTCAGATAGCAAAAACACAGTGGCGGAACATTCTCCCCCAGTTATCCCGACAATCTGACCCTCTCGTGGCCACATTTCAGCGCACCTACCTCTCGGCTAAATGGAACAGCGTACCGGCAGCTCCTCCGCATAAATTCCAGGGAAGTTTCTAGTGTATTCACCCTCAACCCCCATTTTCTATGTTTTCTTTTTGTGGGTCCCCAAGGTTGGGGAAAGTGCCGTAGTACGCCATTCTGATCTAATAAGTGGAGAGAGAGAACTTTTAATTTTTTGCTGTGTTGAATAGTGATATTTACTAGTAGGCTCCAATAATACTAGGAACATCCTGAATCACTCTCAAGTAGAAAACACGTTCTCCGATAACAAAAAAAAAAGAAGAAAGAAGGAAAAGAAGAACCCCAATCCCAGCTACTCGGCAGATACGAACTGCAGTCTAAAGCGGGGGATCCGCGTCAAGGGACAGGGTCTTACGACTTCCCATTGAAAATCTGGAGTCCAAGCCCAACTTCGTTTTCCCTAAAATGTGGAGATTTTGACACCCAAAAAAACACCCAACACCCCTCGTATTTCGACGCGCCCCTATGCAACAAATCGCAGTAACCAGAAAAAATCCGAAACTCTGTTTCGTATACATTTAACGCTTTGGCCAGATACCAAACTACTCGCGCATATGTATATACCATAGCATATATATACTATTGCATATATAGAAAAATGTATATATATATTCTAGAAACGAGGAAAAGAAGCCTTGGCCCTAATCGCTCCAATGGATCCGAAGTGAATCATGCATGCATGTGGCAGATTCACTTCGAAGTTTCCGTCTCATTCGTAATACGATCGTACGAGTCTGAAAAGACATATCGTTTAGACGGGGTTACGTTACGTTTTTGATTCGATTCGTATTCTTCGATGGCTACCGCCCCCGTAATTTTAATATATTGATATATAACTCAATTTCTAATTTCCGGGCCCCCGCCATACAAATACCCCTTCTTTGAACCGGTGGGGTTTCCTATTTAATTGTTACATTTTCAACCGTGGGCTGCGGGGTGTATCCTATGAAGCTACCATATGGAGTAATGTATTTTTCTCCCTCCCATAGTCTTTCCGATGAACAGTAGATAAAATTTAAAAGATGCGTCTATTAGAATATACGCATTAAATACAGAATTATACACAAAAATGGCGTCTAGCTACAAGACCACCCTTCAAACAACGGGTCGTCTTGTCTATACCAGAGTTCTGCTTCTTGGCAGCGTGTACCTTTAATAAATCTCTAGACCAACTTCCAACAACTTTATAATATTAATATTAGCTCGAATAAGGCAAATCCCCACTCGAGCGAGTCTAGAATTGGTCTCGCGGGTTAGTTCGGCAACAATGCCAACCTGAAATCCGGTCGCAAAATAGCCCACTTCTTGTCAACGTGTGTTGTAGATGTTGTATTTCCAAGGAGGGTCCATATATATACCGGCAAACCAAAGACTATGATAGCTATAAGAACAATCAAAACAGGCTGGATCATCACGGCGTAGGTATATTATCAATATTTCACATTCAATTTCTAGGAATGCAGTGAGAATTTGGACCATGAGGCAATCCTAGGAGGAGATTTTAAAGTAGATTAAAAGTTCCAATCCCGTTCACTGGCATAGTATTTCATATTTAAATTCACTTTCGTAAGAATAACCGATATCATGATGCTAATAGGTATGCAATTAATGGCATATGATAGCATTTAGCCGCATTGAAAACGCCAATGAATGAGATATACTAATATATATACAATATAATCATACACCCCCCGCAAATATATCATACAGAGAAATCGAAGAAGTCTAAAGAGAAGGAAGCACAGATAAAAGCTGAGAAAAGAAGCAGAAGATCCAACTATTTACCGCATTGCCTCCGAAAAGTTCCACTCCGCTTCCTTCACGGCACTACTCTTATCGTTCTTGTTCTGTTTAGCCTTCCCACCCTTCTTTCTCTCATTCAATTCGTAATTCCTCTTCTCGCTCTGTTCTTTAACCTCCTCCAAAGCTGTAGGATCCTTTTTCCCATTTAACGCCGACCTTACCCCCGCTGCATCATCCCTAACCTTCTTCCTAAGTTCTTGCTGTAGCTTCTTTCCTTCCTTCTTTAGAATTTTCTTTTGTTTTTTGGTAGCTACACCATTGATATGCATCCCCTTCGCGGCTGCTATCTCTAGCAACCTCTTCGGTATGAGGGGTGGCTGGGGTATTTTCTTCTTTTTCTTACTAACCTCCTTCTTCTCTACCCCAGAGCTAGGAGACTTTTCAGCGTCAGAGGGGCTGCTAGTAGCGGACTCTATAACAACAGGAGAAGGTCCGACAAAGCTGGTTGTGAAATCGACCTCTCTAGGTTTGATGTCATCCCACTCCATGCTCTTCCTCTCCTTCTTAGGTTTCTTTTCCTTTTCTCTCTCTTCTTTGGCCTCGAAGTCCTCAGGGTTTTCAATGCCTTCGAATATATCGTCGATATCTTCCCAATTTTCGTCATCATTAGGGTCCTCCTCTACCATTTCAATACGAGCCTCCGCCTCTTCCTCTGCAGGTGGTTTGGAAACGTCCTTTGGTGCTTCTTGTGTCATACCGATTGTTTCGTTCTTGGATTCTGTAAAAGTCGCTTCTTCTGTTCTGATTGAAGCTTGATTGGAGCTGGACTCTTCGATTTCGCCTTCCCACCCTTCCTCGTTTTCCTTAAGGCTCTCTGGTTCGTCCTTAGCTGCAGTCTGCCCCCCTTTCAAATCCTGCTTTTCCTTCCCCCCGAGAATATCATCCCCCGCCTCTTCCTCCTCCCATAATCCATCTATTTCATCATCCGGATTCCACCCTTTCAATGGATTCTCCTCAACTTCTTGACTCTCCACTGCCTTCAAGGCTTCCAGGAGGCTTGGTTTCCCCCCAGCTGTAGCCCCCACCAGCCGATTAGCCCCCTCATACTTAGGCGCCGTGTACTTCCCATCATCAATCTTAAATAACGTATTCTCCGTCGCGCTCGCCTGATCTAAAACCTTCCGTTCGGTTCTTCTGTCCATAACCGGCTCTGATTTGGCTCCCTTGGCCGCCGGGTATAAGAACGCATGTGTCAATATACTCGCTGCAACACCAACATTCAAAGAATCAACCACTTCATCCACCTCCTCCGCTTTTCTGATTGTAACAAATGCGTCCATAAGCTTTTGAATTGACGGACGTAGTCCATCCGCTTCGTTACCTAAGACCAAAGCTACGGGAGCGTGAGAAGCTGGATCTCCTAGACCTTCCAGGTCGTACCACTTTACTGGTTTGGTTTTCGAAGCTCTAAGTTCCCCTTGAGTAGGCGCTGGCATGGCACCATAGAACTTCCAACCGCTTAGTTGCGACCTGCCAATGAATGTAGGGAGATGGCCAACGTCATAGTAATCTATACATTCGAGAGCACCAGCGGATGAACGCGATGTGACGGCTGTTGCGGGCGTGGAGTTCTTGGAGACAATGAAGACGGCATCAACACCGAGAAAGTAAGCAGATCGAAGAATAGCACCAAAGTTACCGCCGTCGAGCTAGAGATTTGAGACCGGTTAGTCTATACCTTTAAGATGATTGTAGAGTCCTATGCAGTGGGGACTTAGACCTACCACTTCATCAAGAACTAAAACAAATGGTCTTCGATTTCTCCCCTTGACTCTGATTTGTACATATTGTGATGACTGATGTATTGGAGCATTAAATACTCCTATCTCACTGGGCCTGACTAAGTATCCAACTTTTGGGATCTCCAGCGGTTCAGCCTCAAGTGCAAATCCCTATTTGATATTTGTCGTTAGCTCACAGCTCCCTCCAATGACGCAGAAAACTCATTTAACGGTCAACTTGAACCCACATTATGCGGTCTCCCTTTACTCATAGCGTCTAACAACGACACATCCATTGTAGATATAACCGGTATATTACAATCTGTAGCCATACTCTTCAAAATACGTTCTCTCTCAATCGACCCCGCCTGTCTCATCAACCCGCCGTAAACATATAACTTGTAGATCTGCCTCCGCTGCTCTTTCATGGCCAACTTGCATATGTTATACCCATACAAGAACTCGGATGTCGCTGTTGAAAACGGTAAAACCTTCGCCGGTTTCTTTAGCACTGTCATTTCTTCTCGCCCATCGGCATAAAAGCCACCGTAGTGACTTTCGCCATGGGTTCTGAAATGTGGCCGTGCGTCATACTCCGCCAGAAACTTTTGCCGGCTTTCTCTTTCTCTGTCTGCAGGTGGCCCTGCTGTCCCAGATTGGTGAGCCCAGGATTCTAGTTCTCCGTCCAAAGGAGAGTATGATTGAGATGGCCATCTGTAAAAGGGAAGCTTTGTGCTGCCATCCTCTTTATCTAACACAGAATGGCCTCGGAAGTTGGGGAGTTGAGGTTTCCTTGTATAAGCTGGAACTGGTGGTGGACCGTCCCAACGGGGACTATCCACCGTGACATGTTTCCGGATTGCAGGGTGCGACCAAGTCACTTCACCTGGGTTATCCGGCCATGGTGACTTATCCTCGCTATTGGGCGGCGTCGCCGTCCAACTAACGTTGGGGGTGGGGCTCGTACCTGCGAAAGCACAGCTTGAATTTAGTATGTCGCCTCTAAACGAAAGAAAGAAAGAAAGAAAGAAGAAAGAAAGAAAGAAAGAAGAAAGAAAGAAAGAAAGAAGAAAGAAAGAAAGAAAGAAGAAAGAAAGAAAGAAAGAAGAAAGAAAGAAAGAAAGAAGAAAGAAAGAAAGAAAGAAGAAAGAAAGAAAGAAAGAAGAAAGAAAGAAAGAAAGAAAGAAAACCCCCAAAAACTTGAACACCCCAAACAACCTACCCTCAGCGCCAGACTCCACCACCCTCCCATTACCAGCACGTAATTTCGATGCCAAACCCGCATTAGCAACCTGTCTATCATATTTCGGTCTATTCAATACCGCCGAAGCCGGCAGCATGGGATCTCCCTTTGCCGGCCCCGATTCCTCGTCTTTACTCCATATAAACGACGTCTCAGATCCAGTCAACGCTGTCCCTTCCGTAGGTGGTCTAGCCCTGAAATCCACAGGGCCCGCCTTATGCACTGCTGGAGGCGGTATCGAAGCCCAAGCCGGATCGCTCGATTTTGAAAACCCTACTTTCCGCTCATCGATTGTACTCTGATACTCCGCGTTCTTCACTGTAGCTATTTCCCGAGACCTCCCTACAAACTTGGAAAAAAAGGATACCAATAAATAAGCCGCCAAAAATATACATAGAAAAGTAAAAGTAAAAAGAAATGAAGCATCTTCGGTGGAGATATCAAGCTATCAAAAGGAAAGAAAAAAAAACAAAGACATCAAGAAAACGACAGGAAAAAGGAAGAGGACACACATACTATTCCCACGAAGCATCCAAGAAGGTGGATGACTCTTCCACGCCACCGCCGTAGAACTCAGCTGCCTGCAGCCATACCTAAACCCCAAATTTATGTGTCCCGACGCATGGCAACTCGTAGAGATGCGAGACAGCCCCGGATGGGCGATGCCTCTGTACATGGACGACGGATATGTATCGGTATCGTATGCGAATATGGAAGAATTATATCGTCAATTGTAAGGTATTGGAATCGCCCGGAGGTATTTTCGTAAGCTTCCAATACCGGCGACCAATGGCTCGAGCTACTGGGGTGTGTGGATAGCGAATTGCGGTTGTATGGTGGGGATGTTGAAGCAGTGGGATGTATCAATGTGGGATGTCCATCGCAAAAAATTTGGGCGAGTGCCGCAGAGAGACTCTTTTTTTTTTTTTTGCGACCCAGGTTTGCTTCAATGCGGCGGTAACACAACCATGTGAATACAGAAGATGCGGCATTGGTAGCTTAGTCAGCTGGCCAACCACAACGGCTTCAACAGATGAACAATCGTCGTCACCATTATATACGTCGGATCGTAAATTTCATCTTTCTAGTGATAGTGTAGTCTCAAGTCCGTGATAGTAGGCCTTTAGAGTAACTGGAAGTTAACATGCAGCCTATCAAGGTATCATTTCTGGTTTGGTCTCTAGCATGCACCTTCAATTTGCAACATCCCAACACCACTACAACACTACGGTACTTGTCTACGATAACTACAATCGACCAGGAGTTTCAAATCTTAAATGTTAAACCCAGAAAAAAAAATTTTATTTCCCTCTCTACGGCCAGTCGCTCCACTAGGGAGCACTAATAAAAACGAAAAATGCAGTACACGATAAGTCTCCTTTTTTCTAAAACGGTTGGGAAGCAAAGATAAGCTAAAACAGATGTGCGAAACGCCGTGCCCGCGATCCTCCTCCCTCTGTCTCGCGTCTATTCACAAGTTTGGCTTGCGAGAGAGTGAGAGGAAACGGCGAGTAATTGCAAGCAATTGCTGCCTGTGTCGGAAAGGTAACAAAAAAAAGGAGGGGAAAACCGGATGAGGGAAGTAAAAGAGAAACCAATGGCAAAAGGTATCAACGGAGGGAAGTGTGTGAGAAGGTACGATTGGAAGAGAAACCAAGGGGGCCGTTATTAATGATGTTTTTCTAAGAGTAAGTGTATTTGTAACAGACAACCGATTTCTTCGTTTTCTGTGTCGGTCGTTATCCTATTCTATGGAGGGGGTTTTTTTTGTTTGTTGTTTCTCGGATTCAAATCAAAGAAAAAGAAAGGTTCCCATATTAGCTACGAGATTATGCCATTTTGGTTTCACAATATCTCATATTCTGTTGAATGAGAGATATTACAAGAGCATAGCGCTGATGCTGAGGATGACGCCCAAAACGAGCCCGCTAGCACCAACTTTGGTAGCGCCACCAGTCGCTATTGGAGGCTCTCCAGTGGAGGTAGCGTTGGAGTAGGGGGATGGGGCGGCTGTGCCACCGCCGGTGTAGTCGCTGGTAGCAAGAACGATGTTGCCACAGGCGATACGGGTCTTGTTGGCGTTGTGGACAACGATGCTACGGTCGTTACCGATGAAGGCGACATCCTCGGAGTCAAAGGAGAGATATTTGTCCTAGATATCAAGCGTTAGACAGAACATATACTAGAAAGGCCAAAGGCAGGTACAATATATATGAGTAAGTACTTACAACATAGGATGTGCACCAAGTGCCGGTAGAAGCCTCTTCGGAAGCTTTACCGTGTTTTCCTGAGAGATCACCGATCTCGCAGGTTTCTGGAGCTTCGGGATCGCATGGGGGGTCATCGCGACGAACGTAGGGATCGAGATGACCGCCAGTGGCAGTACAGTTCCCACCCTCGCCAACAACGAAATCTTTCGTAAGAGTTAGACAATTGGTCTATTAGAGAAAAGGGGAGAGGGAAATATCGATAAACTTACCATGAATGTGGTAGGGGTAAGGTCCTGGTTGGGTCTCGCTGATACCAGTGAAACAAGCGTGGACCAAGACACCAACACCTGTACATATGAAAGTAGTAGTTAGTACGCTGTCCATAAGATCCTGGTGTTCTAAGGAAGCCACTTACCATCCTCGGTCCCGGTGAAGTTCAAACGAACAGATTGAACATCGTCGCTTTGGACGATGGCTTCGTAGACAATTCTGTCGGAGTTGTTTTCGGTAACAGGAGCGTTACCCTTTTCGCCAGTGGTTTCGGCAGAAACAACGTAGGCACCTGTGAGCAGGGCAACGGCGGCGGCAGACTTGAGGAAATGCATTGTGGTGTAAATGGAGGAGTAGTCTATTTCACAACGACGACAGGAGAAATGGTAAGTAAGAGGGGTCAATAGAGGATCTATGAGAAGGAAACAGTTGAAGAAGAGGTTGATTGGGATGATGACGATGGTGGCGATGATGGGGGTGAGCAAGGGGAGGAAGTTGAGGTGGTGGGAGGTGAGGGAAGGGAGGTTAAAATAAAACAGGACGAAAGAATAAATAAATAAAAAAGACGAGAACAAAAAACAAGACGTGACTTACGAGTATAGTAGTATCCAACAAATCCAAGAAGCTTTTGTGAAGTTTCGATAAAAAAAAAAAAAGGAAGAGGAAGCGAAGAAGTTATATTAATTTGAAACGGCGCTCAACGGAATGTGGGAGATGTTGGTTGGGGTTGTTCGTCCTGGTTATATATCAAATATCCGCAGCTGCCACTCAACCACTATTCCTTCTCTTTGTTCCTTTATTCCAATCCGATGATATCACTCGGTTTCACCTGGACAAAGTCGATGGTAACAGTCGTATTCTAAAGAAAAGAGAGACAAGAAGGAAGAATAAACTTGGAAACAGAAACTAAAAAAAAGTCAGTTGAGTTTTTCGTCCCAACGTCCCCAATAAATAGCCGGGTCTTTGATGCATGCGCGGGCTGCGTTGCGTGTGGTGTTTTGGAGCCGAAGGTTAACTTGCAACCAGAAACAAACCCGCCAACTTGGCCCGTTTGCATCCAAACGTTAACTCTCCCCGTCGCTGGACTCAAGCTTACCGTTCTTTATACAAAAAAATCCCACTGGCTTCCCTCTCTGAAGGCAAATGTGAGTGTAGGTGTGTGCTGGTAAGAAAAAAGAGTGTTTTAGTTTCCTTTCGAAGATCGAGATCCGGACAAACGAGCGACGGCTTGCAGGCAGACAGACAGGGTGCTGTGGCAGGCAAAAGTAGGCAGGCTAAACCCTCAACCGGTGCCTGGAGCAGCCGATCTCTCTTTATATCTTGTCTTCGTCTCTCCCACCGGACGGTCCAAGTGTCTGTCCAAATTAACGAGCTAACGAACGGTAAGGTCACAGGATATGCATGCACGCGAGTATGCAAGTGCAAATGCCTTCCTTTGTGGAAAAAGCATGGATGGGCGCATAGCTGCTCCAACATAGCTGCATAGGACCGTATCAACCTAGTCTCACTCTATCACAATCTCCCTCCCCCCTCTCCTGTCTTCGAATCTCCTCCCCTCTGCTCCCCCCTCCGAATACCCTCTGCACAAGTGTAGGCTGTGCTGTCCAAGCTGCTTAGCATACTCTCTTGACTTTCCTCCAGTGCCGGCTACCCGTCGAATTTGCAAAGCAATTGGTCTCTCGATCGCAAAGGCGGGCCTGCAGGCGCAATTGGAAAACATGATCGACAATTGCACCCGACATTCCATGCATCATTCCGTCGGATCTAGGACTGAATCTTGCTCCATTAGATGGGAAAGCAGGCCAAGACTCGCTCGGATGGCTGCATGTTCCTTCCTTTTCTTATTTCACTATTCTACACCCACATATTCAATACGTAAGTACCTGAGTAAGTATTCTAGTTCTAGCCAAATTATATTATGTCAACGATCAAAGAAATGCATGGCATGGCAGGGCAGGGGGGCATGGCATTTCGTCCATTGCACAAGGACAAAGTTGTAATTCCTCTTGTCATTTGTCACACACGCCTGTTCCGCTATCCAATTATATAAATCATAATATTAATTAATTAATATCACAAAGCGGTATTTTTTTACAATTCTCCAAGATTCACGAGGACGGGAAACCGGCTTTCTTTGTCCGTCTGTTAATTGGATCTTCGTTCGTTACGTCGGTAATAACTGGCCCCTGTCCGATATCTGAGTAACATAATGCCCGTTTATACGAAACATACCAAAGGATCGATTCCAACAGGTTCGCAGTATACGTAGCATGGTAAACTGGTTTTAAAAATTACTGGTACGGGGAGCTCAAGCCTGCAAGGCCGGCGGTAAAGTTAGCTATCCCATGTACCAGAATCGACCACGTAAACGATGGTGAACCGTCGACGTAACCGCCACCACCAAGGATAAAAATAAAATACAAAACCCCTACAGTATCGCAATATATAAAAACAAAAAATAAAAAAAAGAGGATAGGTTGAAAATCCAAGGTTCGGGATAAAGAAAGAAACCTAAAAAAAAAAAAAAAAAGCGCTTCGCAAGGACATGCCCTTCAGCCTCATCGACCTACTCAACATCATCCTCCGACGTCACACATCCGCATTGCATCTTTGCCTGTAACTTCCTCTTCCAATTCCAATTCCTCCCCGAAGGTTGCTTTCTTGTACAAATCATATCTCTCGTGAGTTCATGAATTCCTCCGCCCGTATCCACATACAGAGTAGACCTATCTAGACCCCAGAAAGTCGACCGATGTTCCAGTCTCCGGATTCCACTTCCTCTGCTCGCCAGCACCGTCCAGCCACACCAGCCAAGGTAACCCCAAAACTGCACCCTTTCGTTTCGAAACAAATCCTTCCGCAAAGGTACCCCAACATCCGAACCCCATTATTACCAACTATAGTACCAATTTTTCGAAATTTTCAGACACACATCATATTATAGTAAACCATCCTAACCTACAAAAATTTAAAACAGAAACAAAAAAAGTTTATCCAATTGTCGCTATTGATTAGAAATTTCCTATCGATAGATCGCCGCATAAATCCCCTTCCGACCAAACCTCGTCTTAACGACACATCTGGAAGTCCCACGCAGAATGTGAACTTCACCTGCCAAACAACCCGAGCTGACCAGCCTGGTCTTAGGAATCAACCAGGCTTCTGGGTAAAACCATATTTCCCTCTCCCCTCTCTTATCGAGTCGCAATACGCGATGCATAAGCAGGCGGCATGAATAAATCCCTTCGTTCCGATACCGAAAGATCCGATCAACTTGTAAGGGTATTCATGTCTCTCATGCTGGCATGTCTCGTCCATGTAAGCTGGGTATCTCTTAATGCTTCAGATAAATGAGCTCCCCCTCAAGTTGATAACTGTTTATAGAAAAAACGGCTCGGCTCATGGCCAAGCTTTTCACAAGCATTTTCTTTTTATTAGATCTGAATTATGATATTATCCCAGTCGGGCAGTTGGGGTAGAACAGCCCACCAAGGTGTGCCCCCATGCATGAATGTGGATTGTGGTGGGTTTCGTTTCAACCCAATATCTGACAAACGCCACTGTCAGAAAAAACTGCGATAGGTTTACGTCTGCAGTATATTTGGTTAGCCCTCAAGGACGAAAGAAGGAAAGAAGAAAGAAAGAAAACGGCTTCCATACTTAGCAAAAAAGGGAAAGTACGGTACGCATTAATGTGACATGTTTCTGCACCAGAATATGCAATGGAACCAAGTCGACTCTTCCTCAACGAGCAGAAAAAACAGAACATCTTCACCCGCCGCACAGCGGGTCCAAATACGTCAGCTCCATATCTAGATATCTGCAAATGCAGGGTCCGCCCACACATTGTTTCTTGGGCTTAACAGCCCTCTATTCGGAGCATAAGGCAGTCTTTTTGAAACCCTTTCTTTTTTTCTCCCTTTCCTTTGGGTTCCAGTGACTCCATACCTGCAGAGCCTTATGGGTTAATCCACCCACGGAAATACCAATCAACAAAGGAACCCACTCGAAACGCATAAACCTCATGCGATGGTTAACCGACCATTAGCCAAACATTAGCTAACAACCGGGAACCAAATTCCGAAGTGAAGCTCCAGAAATAGCTGTAGTTGGGTTATACCAAGCGGTTCGGTAGCTAGTGTGCGACCTGTAGCATACTAGCTACCTCTTCCCTGTTTCTCGAAACATCTGGTCCAAAAAAAAAATACTCCACCACCCCGGCCGAAGGAGAAACCAACCCAACCAACCAAAGCTAAGAAACACCCAGCTGTCATCCAAACCTCCAACGCAGATCACTTCACGAACAAGAGTCCCGCGGGTACGGCACATGGGTGTGGACAGGTTACGCTGTTTTGAATACCCTCCTTCCTTAGACGGGACTATAGCAACCACAAGCTTTTGCGAAGGAAAAACCCTTGCCGTGCCAGCCGGTGCGGAGAATATGTTCCACTGTCGTCAGTAAAGCTTAACGCCCACCTCCAAGAGGATTCAAGGGATTTAGGATCCAGATCCCGATCAAGCGGAGGAACTGATAGGTAACCGAAAGAGCATGTTTTGGACTTACTATATTCAGAAACCCGCTGGGTTATCATCTCCAAAAGCCAAGTGTTATACGAGACCGCCGTGTGCCGTCACATAAGATTCGAGAGTAGAGGCAGAGGGCCTAGCAGGTCTTGTGAAGTTCACATGCACGCTCTTATTCTCGTTCTGTTGATTACCAAATCCTACAGCCTAGACCATGGCCTTTCGTTTGTTCGTACGATTCGAAATCAAGAGCAAGAAATATCAATATATCTAATCATACTATATAATATATCTATCAAACTTGCAAAACGCTGAAGGCCATGAAGGAAAAGGCTAATTAAAGAGGCATGACTCGCTCCATCACGGAGCTCAAGGACATGACATGCGACGAGATATATACGATCCAAGGTACTATCCTGTAACCCTGGTCTAACAAAAAAAAATGTGTCCTAGCTGTGGCATGGACTTGATATAATATCGCTAGTTGTTCAGATAGCACTTCCAACGAGCTCTTCTGCCGCTGCGAATCTGTAGAACGAAACTAGACTTCTTTCAGTGCCATGACCATTTCGGTCACTATATAAAAAATGCACCAATACCAACACATGCACACTTCGAACCTAGATACCTATTGTGTCGCTACTATGAGACTATACCGTCGTATTCTACGGCCCTCGAATCCAACTCTATTAATACTCATGCCGCGAGACCAAAAATTTGGGGAAGCAAAGAATAAGAACCTACCGTTCCATGCAATTGATTAAGACGATGACAACATGCACCTCAATCAAAAGCTACCGCTGCTTGGACGCTACCAGGCACTAGCCCAATTTACACCCAGTAATTACCTATAACATACTATGCCGATCGAAGCACTGATGTCCGGCTCGACCTAAAACTTACAAAAGATTACCAATATAAAATGCTGACGCTAAAGTGGCCTGACTCTTAGGTGAGCATCAACATCAACATCAACAGAGAATAATCTCATGCTCTTCCGCGTCTGTGGAATTTGAGTATGATCAAGACTTTCGCCGACCAGGTTCACCGTGACAAAAAACGAAACGCAGGAGCTTCTACGAAAAGGGAAAGGTCTAATCAGTCGAAAAACGAAATGGCGCTGGCTAACCAGGCTTGGGTAATTGGGCAGGAGGTAGAAGCCGCAGCAAGAGCCCCAGGGATCGGAATTGATGATAATGTCATGCCGACTGACGCCGCAATCCCTGGCCGCGAAGCTTCTTCAGATTAGCCATGCACCAGATGCCTCCGGACTATGAACAGGGAAAAAATCCCTACGGCATCCATGCTACATGTCGTCACCCGAATTCAGTGCTACTATCTGTGTATCAGAGACATCCTTGATATGCTTCCCCAGTTCAAACAAACCTTCAAAGATGCATAAATGGAAACTGCCCCCCTTCAACACCGCTCGCGATCTTCCCCAACTGAAAATGATTCGGTACGAAAATCCTTTTCTTCTTCTTTTTTTTTTTTTTGGGATTAATACAGCAACATATGCTAATTAAACATATCGAAACCTCAGAAGACGCTGTAGCTCCACTCGACACGGTATCACTAGGTTACTAGACACGAAGGCTATGCGTGCCAGTCAAACGTATATCACCTCATGAGAGACAGAGATAGAGAAATGCAAACTCCCAAAACAATTATGCACCAGGCTACTACCCCCGCGTAGAATGCGGATGGTTTTGCGAAACGGGCGCCAACGATGATGACGATATGAAAAGCAGACGAGCAGAGACTCACGAGTCTCTTAATCAGCTGGTCCAATTGGTGTTTAAACTGGGTAATAATAAAATTGATAAAATGACGAATCCCAAGCTGGCAGAGCTTTAAGAGGAGGTTATCACCATTAAAGAAAGGATTTTGAAACTAGACAGGGCGTTCAAAGGATGATATATACAGAAAACCGTTAGAGCCTGCTGGTACTCCTAAGGAAGATGCGGAGTCAGTCATTAAGACGATTGATAAATTTCGAGGTTGGTTATATCAGGTGTCATCCGAAGTGGTGACTACTTTACCTTTACCAACTCAACCCGGAGCAATTCATCAATATTAAAACACTATAATCCACAATCCCCAATTTTTCAGCATCCACATGCACAGCAACAATTCCCCGGAAACGAGCATGGTAACCCGCCTTAGGCCGTCGATTCCACTAGATACGAACTGCTACGCTTGCTAAAAGGAACGGAAAATCAGTGATTCGATTGGCTAATTTACAATATATGGGGTCAATCGAGAACTGGATAGGGAGAGTCAGAGCGATTGATGATACCTTTAACCACCGAACCATCATATGATCCGAGGACGAAACGGATCGCCGTGTGTCGTCCAGAACCTAAGTTAAAACATCCGCCAGAAGATACAACCATCCCTAAAGAACAAAAAGCCAGCACGATATCGAGTCAGAATTACACATGTAATCTGGCAGCAGAATCAAATATATATATATCAAGACAATAATTATACATCATAGTGCTGATGTATCCAAGACCACATGGAGAGAGGTATTCGATTCCTAGTCGTGCGTTTAAAAAAATTCTTCATTTCTCAAAGACATGCTAACCAGGCTCCTGAAAAGGCAGATACTGGGCCAAGCAGCGATAACGACACGGGGCCGCCAGAACCATCCCAACAACCCCACCAAAACCAAAGATTTGGCGGCGATGATACGGTGCAGATGAAGTTTGTACACATAAATGCGGTCCTATAGGCCTATTCACCAGGTGGTCATCAATACCACCACGCAGCCACATATGCCTCCAAATATACGCCGAGATCGTACTATATATCTCTCTAAACCGCCGCAACGTCAGACGGACCCATTATCTTCCTTCGATGGAACCAAGACGGTGTTCGAGGACGCTTTGGGCAAGGCTAAAGATTCTGTTGTTCTGCGGCACTGACGGTAAGATCAGCTATACAAACAGCTGGTTTCCCTTCATATTTTTGTTCTCGTCAACTTATTAACAATAGGACTAACTATTCTCCTCTATAGAATTTTTCAATGACGAACTGATGGAAAATCTCAAAGAACTCTTTCTCAATGTGCCCGCCCTATGGTCAAACTGCATTATCTGCCATGGCTGCCATTCAGGCAGCTAAACCAACAACCTACATCTGAATGCCCCAAAAGCCGGCCTTAAAAACTTTATATGTCAATAATATACAGCACTGGATCCGACTACCCAACAATACATGCATCGAATCAGAACAGCACCAGACGGAATGTTCTTTCTGTTTGAGTTCTTCCATCACGAGATACCGAATTCAAACAGGTTATGAGCCCGGTATGTGGTATCAAATAGAATAACTAAAATGTCTAAAAACGACCAATTCGACAAAGCCTCAATACCTGTCGACCCCGTTTCCTTATTCGCTTATCTTCGGTTATCCGAACACTTTCCGGAGCTAGAACCATCGGATCTCACCAAAAGGATCGAATCGAATGGAGCACGTCAAAGGAATCTTCAAATGCATACAAACCAAGTATGACATTCCTGCAGCAGGATTGGTCTCGTTCCCAGATGTCACAAATCTGGGAATGAGACCAAGCAGGATCTAGATCTCTATAGCTCTGGCTGATCGGCCAGTTTACTTAACATGATGCTACCCAAAGCCCCTCAAACACCTAGACCATATGTATAGACTACTTAATTACTATTGTATATTAAAAAAAAAGACAGCACCAAAAGCATGTATATAAAAACAAGCACCCAAGAATATTACGCCACTAATGCATCCTAGAACCCCATCCTACCCAAATCATACGTATTTACCCACCGTACCACGCCCATGCCAGACTCTACTCCCTCCTCCTATAAACATACCCCGCCCCCCTCCCACCATACCTCCTCCTCCCAACCTCTTGCCTCTTCTTAACCCACCTCTTAACAACAGCCCACCTGCCAATCCCCTCGAAATTACCCCCAAACCCACCAATAAACCACAAAAACACCAACGTCAGCCCAAACGCCGTCCCCGACGCCGTCCAAAAGTTCCTAGCATCGTACATTCCGCTTATTCCTTTTACTTCTTCCATCCCAAAATACCCCATCACGATCGATATCGGAAGGAATACCATCGTGACTTTCGCTAGTGCTACTGAGAGTAATGATAATTTTTCAACAGCCTTGGTTTCCCGGAAGTTGAGGCGGTTGTAGGTCTATAAATTATATTTGGGTTAGTATGATTCGCTCCACTGGTATCAAGGTAAAACAAAGGGTAAGAACATACCAAAGAAATCAACCCATTAGCCTCTTTCTCACAATCCTCAATTTCACTGATCGCTAATTGCGAAATCCGATGTTTCAACCGTTCGAAACGGTTCATGGAGAGGATGCTGAAGCATTTATTTGACGGTTCCCTGAAGTACGCTTTATTCTCCAGCAACTGGTTCAATATCAGTTCGTAACTGTTGTAGACCCGCTTCAACCCCGCCAGTCTTCTCGCAATATCGTGAAGTTTATCGATATGGTCGAGCATTGGATCTTCGCCTCTCTATTAATGATAAAAGCGCCTTGTTAGTCCGTATCACTGGATAAATGATATTTATAGGGAAGGGGGGAGGAGGATACACTCACAATCTCATTCAACTCCTTACTATAAGGATGCGCCCTATCAACCGCCAAACTCCAACTAGCATACCAATCATCGAATAAATAATAAAACAACAAATCTCTCGCCTCTCCAACAGTCCTCCTGACCACCATAGCGCCCTGTTCCATCGCCACCTCAACATCATTACTCCCACTCTTCTTTTTAGCCAGACCGGCTTTAGAAAGACACCTCAAAACCACCCTGACATTCCTTCTAATGTGCGAGATTGTGTCCTTTATGTCCCTAGGATTTGTAATCTCCTTCTTCATGGGCGGGATAGGTTCATGAATAGAAATGACGGTGCCGTCGTGTGTCATTATTAACCAGATCCAGAGACGGAGCATGTGTGGGTTATAATGGATGTCGTTGTAGTTTTCTTCGGCTTCGTTGCATTCGAAGACATCTGAGTACGAGGAATCATCGGAGTCGTAGTCTTGGTTTAAACTCATCTCGTCATCGAGGGAGTCGGTTTCTGTAGTATCCTTCTGGTTATTGCTGTTGGTATTGTCCGATGAAGTATTAGAACCACCACCACGTCTAGCAGAACGCTTCGACTTCCTCCGTTTAGGCTTCGAAGAAAACTGCCGTCTTAAGGCCTCCCGGACAGTTTCAAAATCATCATCATCATCCGAATCCTCCGTCGATGATTTCCTCATCGTCGTCATCCGTCTATATAACACACTAAAAAGCCCTTGCGGAGAACCATTCCCCGCAGTTGCAGTCGACTTATCAGATCCCTTCCCAGTTTGACTCCCATCACTAGTACTCCTATTACTACTACCGCTACCAACCACCGGCACCGGGTTCGTAAGCGGTAAAATCGTGGAATTCGACGGACTTTCGTTTTTCCCCCTTCGTAAAAGGTTTTTCAACCAGGTTGATAGATCCTCCTTGGTGGCTTCGGGGTTCAGACGTGCGGCTTCCTGGAGGATGGCGGTGTCGTGAAGGTCTTCGCGTGCGCGTTTTAGGATTTTACGGGAGACGGTGTTATGTAGCATGTTGAATCCCACGGCCAGAACTACAAGATATGGTTGTGAGGTTTTGTATATAATAGTAGGGTATATATATGGGCTGGGGACTTACACTGAGGACCATATTCGACGGTGGACCAGTGCCAGACCTTTTGTGCTATTTCGAGGTTACCGCGACCTGGCGGAGATAGCATCGTGGCCCTTAATCTCGTCGACAGACCATACTTCAGCAATATTTTCTATATTTCCACCGTTAGTGCATGTAAATATCATTTGAAAGAATATATATACCCACATTCAAAAAATCACCCTGCTTATGCGCATCAAAGATCGCACTATAATACACACGCACATCAGCAACTGCACAATATTTTATGAGAGAAAGAAGAAGAAGAAGAAGCAGAAGAAGAAGAAGAAGAAGAAGGAAAATACTAACATCCACCTCGTCCCAACCTCCGCAGGCCTCCTCCCCTCCTCCCAACTCCCCAAAAGCGCCTCCGTCTTCTCCTGCTCAACATCCGTAGCAACCCAAGCACTCTCCCTCCCAAAATCCACCACAAAGTTCCTAACATCCTTCCCCATCAACTTCTCATCCACAGCCTCAAACACCTCCGCCTTATCCAACGGTTCAAATTCCAACCCACATTCCTTATAATACTCCTCTATCTTCTTCTCCGTATCGGCCTCCAACCCATCAGGTAACGAAGGTTCCCCGAACGACGGTGGTAAAACCGCAGGTTTTAATCTGGCCGCCGCGGATATAGTAGCTATGGTACTCGACCAACCCATACCACCACCGCCCGATGGACTCCCACTTCTTCCGATATGACCGCCCTGCATACTTCCCCCCGATTTCTTAAAATTGTGCGATAAAGCATTATCGCTATTAGTCCTCCTCAGATAATACGGTCCAGAATGTGAAAATATCGACGGAGGAGCATTACTCCCACTACCGCTGCCACCGCCACCACTAGCACCCGTCGACGACTGCTGTTGAACAATAGACCTCCCCCTAAGTATAGGCGAAGAAATCACAGGTGTTCCACGAGAATTACTTCTATTCCTACCGGCTGTATGCCGAGAGGTACTTCTGTGATGTGAAGAAGAGGAAGGGGAGGAAGAAGCCTGGCGGGATTCGAACGTTGTCCGCGGTAGGATTATACCATGGTTGTGGGCTGTTGGGGAGACGCTGCGGTCGCGAGGGAGGGAAGAGATTTGAGGACGGGAGTTGGGGTGGTTTGGATTGTTTTGGGGGGAGTTCGGGGATGTGCTTCTGCTCCTTGTCATCTTTTTCTCCTTTTATTGCTTTGAATTATGCTATAGGCAAGTGAAGTACTGCTTGAATAGGTATTGTTTATAATTTAGTTGGTAGTAGATATTGAATGGAGAATATGAGAATCCGTGTTGACTATGTTGTATTTTCAAACACCGTCGACCACCAAAGATTTCGTAGACGGTACAGCGCTTTATTATAAACCTCGAATACTGATATTTCATTACCAAAAAAAAAAAGGAGGGAAATTTCCTTTTATACTCTCCCCTTTTACATTTAAACGCTTCTTATTGTTTACAAAAAAAAGAAAGGAAGAAAGAAAGAACAATTCCTTCATCACCCACGCCCCAAAAAATTCCACGTACAGCTAACAAAAACAACTACAACAAGCGCAGGTGAGGCTGTCCCGCTGGCCATGAATATCAACCTCGTGACGCCAAGTAGCAGTAAACGCGAGTTCGAAACATAGCACAGAAAAAAACCAGACGTAGCACCGTAAAGTCAGTCAGTCAGTTAATCAGTCATATTACACGTTCCTGTGCTACTTCTAGCTTTCCTTTCCTTTCTTTTTTTTCCATCTCCCTCGGTCTAAGCTATAAAAACCTAGTTACTTTATAATTAATGATTACCATACGGATATCTTAGAGAATATATATACCATACATCCAGGATCCCAGGATCGGAATAATTACCAAGTACCCACTGCAAGGATCCCAAATCCATAGTTTAACGTACCTACTTTCGCCTTAAACCGCACTATGATATCACAAGTCCAGGTCCTAAGATCCTTTACCATTTCCAGCCCATAGCTAAGCTATAGCTAGGTACTTCTCCATGGAAACAAAAAAAACCAGCACTATAGCCTCACCCACCCCATCCCTCAGCAGCAGTAACACACCTCCCGCAACTCCCCTCCAACCTCCTCCACCTAGGAACCCACCTAAACACCCTCCTCCCCTCACCCCCCGTCTCCCTCCCCTTCCCCCCAAGAACCCCCCTAACAACCCCCAAAATGCCCCTCCTAACCCCCCCTCCCTTCTCCCCAGCCCTCTTTTTCTCCCCCTCCAAAATCCTCCAAAACTCCTCCACAACCTCCATCTCCACAACATCACAACCAACCTCTTCGAGGTAATACCCATCAACGGATTCACACATGCACATCCTGTGTTTATTCACCGTCACGTACTTTCCCTCCGAGGGTAGGTATTCGGCTTCGGCGCCGGAGGGTACACGAACCGTCGCCTTGGAGTGGAGACATTTACGGTACCAGGTTCGGTGGAAGTGCGGCTGGGGGTAGGTTGTGAAGGGGATCTCTGGGGTTAGGCTTTTCGGTGAAAACGGGGTCGCAGATGGGAAGGAGGAGGAGGGTGGGAGGGGTTTATTGGAGGAAGGGGATGTCATTTTTTGGATCTAAGATACCTTTCGATTTATATCTAGGGGTTTTTATATCAGAACCTATTTTAGGGAAATAGTACTAGATCACGATAACTTCTGGGCAAAGTGAATACCGATAGACAATGCCATTCTCAGCCTGATGACACACTATATATACTCGTAATCGAGAAGAAGAAAAAGGAACGAAAGATAGCAAGAAAGAGATTTCTCCAAGTATGCATATTTCTCACCCTCTAGGAAAGAATAGAAAACCAAAAACCATGCATAACAATTCAACCTTCAATGGATTTGCCTCCTTGATGAAAAAAAAAATAAAACGAAAAAAGAAAGCAAGTTAAAAAGAAATAAACCCGTTAAATCGTGTTAAAAGAGAGAACGCCTGTATCATAATGCATCATAGTACAATGAACCCATAACGATTGTGCAAAGAACCCAAAAAAACAAACTCGCTAAAGAAATTCAGAATCAAAAAAAGAAAGAGAGCGAGAGAAAGAGACAACCGCCCACATCTACCTCTAGAGTCGGATCTCCGGTGAAACAAAAAGCAGATAGCCCCCTCCCCATGAATCTCATCTATAGCTCATCAGCCCACTGCTCCCCTTCAAACACCTTCTGAATATCTCTCCCACCGACGGCCCCAACGAACGCGCGTTTCACAAACAAATGCCATAATCTATCCTTCTTCTTCTGCTTCCGCTTCTCATGATCTCCATGTTTTCTTCCCTTCTTCCCTTTTTTACCCTTCTTGCCCTTCTTGCCTTTCCCTCCCTTCTTACCCTTCTTCTCCTTCTTCTTCTTCTTGTTACTATCTTCCTCTTCGTGTATATAAGTCTCATTAGACGCAGCCGCATACCCTTTGTCATCGTCACAGAGATAGTCTCCCTCGACATCAAGGCACTTAGCCTTAACATCCAAGTCTCTCATCCTGTTAGCGAACTTGACAAGGCTGCGCACGCTCATATCCTTAATTCTATACCCACTAGTATCGTTGGATGTACTATACTCGATTTCGAATTCAAACGTTAATGGCGCCTGTCTCGGTTTTCTGGGCTTTTTATCCTTTCCGTCTTTACCCTCTCCACCAGAGAAAGGTGGTTCGAAATCGTCTTCATCCTCTTCATCGTCGTCGTTTTCCTTAGGAACCCATCCGTTCAAACGGGTTAGGTTGGCGTAGTATTGTGTTATACCTGTCAACGAGAGGGACTGTGGGCTGTAGGCTGGACCAGGTGCGCTCCCCGTCGGTGGAGGGGTAGGTGCATCCGGATCTGGCTTCGGCTTCTTCTTTCCAGGTGGTGGCGGTGGTGGTGCTGGTGGCTCGACGGGTGCTGCCGTATCCTTCGTACCGACACTTCCTCCTTCATAAGGTGGTAGCTCGATGAGGTACCCTTCATCGTCGACTATGCCCGTAAGATTGTACTCAATAATCCGAAGCGAAGGGAAGTAGTTGGGAATGACGCTTGGCGATACGAGAACGGGGACATATCGCTCTGCGAACTTCCCACCAATCTTTTCGATGTATTTTTTATGATCATCTTTCGGATTCTTCGGCTTCTTCGGCTTCTTCGGCTTCTTCGGCTTCTTCTTCTTGTCACCCTTCTTCTTTTTACCACCTTTCTTGCCCTTCTTGTCCTTACCACCCTTCTTCCCCTTCTTCTTTTTCTTCTTCGCCTCATTGCTTTCTTCAGAAGGGGTTTCATCAGTAGGCTTTTGATCGTCCTTCTTAGGGGCTTCGGGTGGTTCCGGGATCTTTGAGAGAACCTCACGCAGTTCACTGAGGTATGGACCTGCAGCTTCGGCATGAACCAGTTCTTCCCAGGTTTCGACTTGAGTGGCTCGGACTTCTCTGGCGTCTGGTGTTTCCATGATCTTATTCGCAAGGTTTGTATCCAACAGCATGAAGTGATCCAGATTCATATGTCTTCAGGATACCAAATTAGTCTCATACACAAGCATAAACCTACTGGAAAAAAGGGAGAGGGGGAAGGAGGAGAATAGCATACCCATAAAGCCCACCGACGATAACATCCCTATAATTCCATCCCCAGAGCACATACTTCGCCCAACAACTATCATCCCAAGCCTGCTTATTCTTCGTCCTAGCTGGCGGGACATGTCCGATCAAAATAGCTTTCATCCCTCTGAACCTCATTAATTCCAATTGCACCTTCAGCCACACAAACTGTTGATAACCCGGTTCTTCGGGGCTATCACACCCGTCGACAGCTGCATTAGATGCGAAGAAATACATGGTATTGAGGGAGAATACGGCGAGACGAGAGGGTATGACTTCGACCCAAAAGTAGGCGCCATGTTCGAAAACGTGCTTTTGGGCTTCCGGGATGAAGTGTCGCCAGATTTCGAGGTAGGTGCGGGTTGTGGAGGTGGGACCGGGGAGCATGATGTTATGCGGCATGATATCATTGTTCCCGAGGGTTGGTATTCTAGTTTTCTTATCAGCACGGGCCATTCTTTAAAAAAAAAAAATTATAGAATCGAAAACTGGGAGAGGGAGAAAAAAAACTTACATCGGAACAATCAAGTCATTGTTCGGATTATCGTCATTATCAGGAATCGGCTTCAATACCAATTAGCTCCAACCCACCACATGTATTACGTAAAGAAGAAAGAGGAGGTAAAGAAGGGAAAGATACCTTCTTAAAGACATCCACCATCATCCCAACGACCATATTATTCAGGTCGTAAATCTGACTCTCGCTTCTAGGATGATTGATATCATTGTCATGCCTAGCACTATCGCCCGTCCAGACCACAAAATCAACTTTATCCTTCAGATTCTCTCGAATCCATTCGAAGGTAGCATTGGCCAAGGTAAACGGGGAGTCGCAATCGGATCGTTCGGTGCCATAGTAACCCGAACGGCCACGGTCGCTGTGACATGCGTGAGATTTTGCGGCCGAGGAATTTCGCGCGAAGAATGGGTCCGGGTGGACATCTAAACGGAGCATTATGTTAGCATAAGCATTACTCTTGACTATATTTTTTTTGTAATAAAAAAAAAAAAAATTATTAGACAAAAGGAAGAAAAAAGAACATACCTGTGATATGAAGGAATCTACCGTGAAGCTTCCGTCTGATAGGTTCATCGGGTTGGGTGACAGCGACAAGAGGTTGCTGTTGCTGTTGAAGCGGTTGGTGGACGATTGGAGAGGCGGACGCGAGTTTGATTGTGTTTAGTAAAAATGACGTCTGCAGGCCCACAGCGAGTAACGACCAGATGCACCGCATCTTTGCAGCGGGATTGGTGAGGCCAAAAACGTCACCCGCGAACAATATCTTTGGTAAGAAAGAATAATAATAAAATAGGATTGAAGACAGAAGGAAAAGAAAGAAAGAGAAGAGAGAAAGAAAGAAAGAAAGAAGAAAAGGGGGAGGGAGGATAAGAGGTTAGGAGGAAGAGGAGGGGATAAGAGAAGAAATAATATAAATGCCAGCCAGCCACGGATTAATTAATTATTGCAAAGGAAAACTAACAACAGCGGAGCGAAGAGGTACTAGTACTTGTCGATTGACTTCTTAACTTCTTAACTGGTAGGCACTTAATTGCAGCTAGTCAGCAGCTAGTTGGGTAGTCTGCAAGTTAGTTAGGTAGTTAGTTTGGAGGGAGGAATTGAAGGAAGAGGGAGGAGGGGAAGTATCACCATCATCACCAGCATCATCATCGAGCACCCTCGCCGGCATCGTCATCATCATCATGCATACCACTCGTCCTGCTTCCTCGCTGGATCCAGCTGATACATGCATTCCCCCCACTCGAGCAAGTAAGTACCTCAGCCCAAACAGCCATCCATCCATAACAATCAGCTAATATGTATCAATACCAGTCCCATCATCGTCACAGTACATGGACATGGACCCCGAAGAACAAAAGCAAAGAAGCACGAATCGCAGTTCGCATGATGCTAGTGGACCGTCGTGGTGGTTGCAGTTGGCCCTGCGTCTAAATCGGGACTTTTACTGCCCACTTCCTTGCCCACTCCACCCACCCGAACATTGGACGAAAAACTGCAAAAAGAAAACCCAGACAGGGAAAAAAAGAAAGCACTCGGGCGGGTGCCTTGCGAATCAGCTCTTCCTGTCCACTGGTTCAGGCCACGAGGGTTCCCTTCTTCCCTTTCGTCGTCTCCTCAGATCTGGTGTCAACATCTCTCGCATTCTACACGGTATGGGTTACGGGTACATGTACAGGTACATAGACTCGTACAGATACACCGGAATGGAAGCTTAAATTAAGTGATCAGTACTGCCGAGAGGGGGCATGGCAGACTTTGAGGTTCGAATGCTCGGACTCGGCTGTATACGTAAGATCCGAGTCCCCATGCCGCATCATCCCCATACTGTCCGGTACTATAGCTCTGGTACCAGGGTACAATACGATGTGCAGAACCCACTACTCCATCCAGCATTTGTTTACACAGGTAAGAGCTCGACTGGTTTCGATTAGTTTTAGTTTACCGTTTACTTTTCTAGTTTAAATTCTTTTCGAAGAGTTCGCGAGAGTCGAGTGAGCGAATATCGAATCGCATTCCACAAGCACCTGTCAAGTCTTCTGATCGATTCATCTCTTCCATCTCTGTGCCCTCTTCCTCTGGCTTCCTCCGAGAGAAAAAAAAAAAAAAAAAAACTAAACCAAACTAAAACTAGATTCTAAACATCACCACCACCCCCAAAACAAAAACGAAAAAAACCTGCATTACGAACGTCCTTTTTCCCTTCTGTCTCACGGTGAAAAAGAACACAGGTAACAAAGTCGGTTTCGGAGCGGGGTAAATTATCCAGTTTGGAATTCCCGAATCGTGGTCGCGTGAGCTCTCTTTCTTGCTTCCTCCCTCCTCTTCCTCAATGCGCCCCGGCACTCCCTCTCGAAATTCCATCCCATCCTCCAAAATTGATCCACTTCCCCACAATATCAACATTAATGCTAATGTCGGTTGATGCGATGCAGTCAGGCGACCCCATATTCTGCTAGTCAGTCCGGAGCTACATCATAGCCGAGAGCTGAGTCCCTGCTGCGGCTGTAGCGGGTCTCTCTCTTTTCCTTCCTCTCTTTCTTCCCCCTCCTAAGCTTCTGGAAAGAAAAAAAATAATTACAAATAGAAATAAAATAAAAACAAAAAATAACAAAAAATAAAAAAGAATATGATGGAATGAGAAAAAAAATTAAGCTCATATCTGACATCTGCAGCTAGATAACGAGTAATTAACAATAACGGTGGTCCATCAATCATGTCTCATAATTATAAGCATCTGTATCCAGTTATATCCCACCACTATCGAACTCCAATAACGCCATATTAATTATACCCAAGCATATATACCATACCACTGGCAGCAGCAGAATTCAAGGCATGCTGCTATAAATCCTTAACGGGATGTAGCGCCATACCCCCCAAGCACCCCCTCCCCCTCTCCCTCTCCCACCCCTCCCCACCCTTCCCTTCCCACTCCCCTCCCATCCAAACCCCCATAACCCCCCTCGGCCAATAACTCCCATAGTAAAACCCACCGCCCCCAAAATGATGTTCCCTCCTCCCAAACAGACTCCTCTCGCTACCCCCCGAGCTGCCCCATTTCCCTCCATTCAATATCCTCTCCAGATATCTACCCGGCCACCTTCTATCCATAAACACCGGATGTGGCGCATAAACACCCTTGAGCCCGTATTGTAACGCCACGGAGGCAGGGAACATCTCCACCCCCATGTGTCTGCCACCTCTGTTCTCCACTTCCATGGCATTCAACAGCCTTCTCGAGAATCTATACACCGCAACCACCGCCCCTCGTCTCGGTGGTCCCACCCAATAGGGATTGTAGTTCTCATTCTCGGGTCTTTCATTCCCATACCCCGTAAAATCATCCTTGATAACCCAAGTAGTATTCGTCACCTCGAACATCGGGGACAGAGTAACCAAGTCTGCATCCTCCCCTTTACCCCACGAATACTCTTTATCATCTTCTTCCCTTTCGAACTTCTTTTTCACTTTTAATCCTTCATCAATAACTTTCACCCCTTCCACTGCCCCCCAGATTCTTTCTTCTGGTGGACTTTGTGCCTCCACCATATCCACAAACTCTTTATAACTCCCATGTACTGAAGGGACGTAAAACCGTGAGTTCCTGGCCCATAATCCCCTTCGTGGCTGGTTCCTCGCAAAGGCATCGATCTTGTCGAGCAAATGATACCAATGTCCCGTATATTTAACATCCATCTCCAAGCTCCAAAAGTACTCATACTCCTTGTGCATCTTCGAAAACCACTGTTGAGATAACCAAATACTCCTGTATGCACTGTTCAAAAAACAGAACCAGTTAGTATCATCATTGCCAGAAGATATATAATTGTAGAAAAGTCCGGGTATTCCTTGTAGTTGAACATACTCATAAATATCATGCCCCCTCCACTGCTTCCCACCTTCAAGTTCCTTATACTCATCCTTCATCAACTTCTCGTTCCAAAGCGTCGTAATCCCCCAAAACTCCTCCGCAATGCTCTCCTCCAATATTGACCTCCTCGTCTTCTCATTCTTCACATCAACCCTATCATTGATGATGCCATCGGTATCCTTAACATGCATCAACAAATGAACTCCATACTCCCCACCAGTATTAACATTCAATTCTGTGATCAAACTCCTAAGAACGACATAATCAAACCTTGTGAAAGAATATGAATTCCATACCCTCAAGATTATAGCTGTTCTTTTTTTCTTCCCCCCCTTTCCATTTTCACCATCTTCTCCCGCCTCTTTTTTGGTACTAAACCTCCCAGAGTTCATTTTTACACATTCATCCTGCACTTTCCCCCAGTCAACCCTCCACTCCCTATCAAACAAAACATCCTCATCCTTCACATTCTTAGGAATCTCATCCCTATCCTTCCATCCATACCCTCCAAACCTCGTCCTTCTCTCAAAGCACACCGAATCATCTAACCCCAGCGCTTCATAAGATCCATATGCAGGGTCAGGCATACCCTTCATAACTCCCTTATAAGCTTTTATCCGGGACGATCGACCGGTGTAATTCGAAATTAGTGACTCGCAGGACTTGTAGGTTGAATCGAGGGAAGCGTAATCCGGGTATGGATGGTAGGGAATCGGTTTCGGTGCTTTCTTTGGTGGTTGCGATGGTTTTTCTGGTTTCTTGGACTCTTCTTTTGGTGTACTTGAATCTTTTGTTTCTTTTGGTAGATTCGGATCTTTCGTTTCTTGTGGTAGATTTGAACCTTTCGATTCCGTTGGAGGACTCAAATCGTTAGATTCCTTCGGGGGACTAGCAGGATCAGCGTCCTTAAGAGGATCGCTAACTTCCTCCCGACGGCGTAAAAACCTCCCATACCCCATTGAAGCCTTCGGCGAGTTATTCGGCCCCGTATTCTCCGCAATATTAACCTCCTTAGGGACCAAATCATATATCCCATTGTAATAGCTTGTCATCCTAAACACCCCTCATAAAGCACAAAATTTTAGCCCCCACAACCACCAAAACAAAATAATAAATAATAAAAAAACATACACCGGAAACCCCTTCCAAACAGCATCACTATCCAAATGCACCCCCAATTTCTGCACCGTATACCCCGTCATCCCACTTAACGCAAACACCATCGTAACAGTCGTAATAACCACACATCCCACCAACAGCTGGAGGAAAATAATGCGTATTCGGTTTATTGGTGGGAGTTTGTAGCCTTTTAGGTAGGTCGTGTAGATGGACGTAAGGGCAAGGGAGACGGTGAAAGGAAAGGTTAGGAGAGTTAGCCATATGCTGCTGCCGCTGTTACTGCTATTACTGTTGGTGTTATTAGTGTTATTGGTATTATGGGATGGTGAGGTTTGAGATGAGGTTGGGAGGAGAGTCCATCTGTGTTCCGAGGAGGATAGAGAAGGTGGTAGCAGTGATTTTAGAGATGTCAAGAGAGACGCCATTCCTGACTCTTGGTTAGGCCGGAGCCTTAAAAAAGGTCGGTACTCAATAATCGATGCCGAAGAAACTATATTCCAATATCTGGTTTATTAAGATTCCGGAATATAACGGTGAAGGCACACTTTTGACATTTAAAACCAAATACACATATCGGAGGGAGGGGGAACAAAAAAAAAGTCTGCTGAAGCTCGAAGCTCGAAGCACCTGCATGTCCCTCATCTGGACGGACATCATGTATGTTTTCCTTTTTTATACTGACGTTGTTTACCAAAATAAGTCTGCAGCATTCCGAGCTTGCCGAGCGAGGTCTTGGCGGCAACGGAGCTTGCTTAGCGAAGCACTCTAGCCATATTTGGACATTTTTGTAAATTACCTGAATAAGAAATTGTGTGGAAAACGGGTCCAACACAGAGCTACCTCGTGCTCTCACCGTTTCTTATATTATGGAGAAGGCTCTCCGAGACTAATTATGGAGAGTGCTAAGGATACTAAGTAAACGAGAATACCTTTCCTGATTTTCCTCGATTTTTAGATATTAGTACAGGTACATTAGATACCAGCTAATTATGTATTAAATTTCATACTGTCGAAGTGCCTCTGAATCGCAGTGCGCAGCTAGCTGCCATTGCATTCCTGCTGCAACGTCGCACATGCATGTGCATATGCGCCCTAGAACCAGGATATAAAGTTATTTTCAAGAACTTGATATCTGACTTTTTATATTTATGATATCATTAGTTAGAGTTCTACAGAAGTTCAGAATTTCGAAACGATACGTGGAAGAGCTCGAGGCGGACACGAATCCGATTGTATTAATTATATACTATTATATTACCAGATCCGTCGGACCATATTCGACGGTACTCCGATGCATTATCCATATGGTCTATGAATGTAAACACTGATGTACATCTGGGTATATATTTCACGTATAGACCCAATTCTACTATTGACTATCCATGATTATCCGGAGCTACACACTAGGACCCAAGCCTCATGATATCTCAATCCACAAGATCTCAATCAAAGTAGCTTCAGCCTATGTTAGCATCAAAAACAAAATCAAGGTTTCTCGAGAAGAAATTTTTTTTTTTATCTAGCTTTCTTTGTTCTCATCACGATGGTTTCACAAAACGTGGGGGTGCGCATGCTAAGTATATCATTTAATCCAAAATTTCATCCCCGACCTAGGCAACTAGGATATGTAATACAGACCCAGAGAACGAAAGCACACGATGAGGGGCTGTGACAGATCATCAAGAAGAGCTCATACCAAAGATACGAGCTTGTTATAATTATCCTCCAGCGATAGCAATGTTACCTTCCAAACCAAGAATGCTCCAACAAACTCACTTCCTGCAGCAGTGTATTATGTCATTGTGACAATTATTGTGATATTATACTAGTTATTATAACCCGGGCTGAAAAACAGGTATAATCAAACACAATAAATACTTCAACATGTGATTCAATCCTACCATGTGCGCAATACATTCAACATGCATTTCTACTAAAAATTTAAAAAAACAATTCAAACGAAAACGGCTCATCCATCAAGCTAGTATACAGTATACAGCACCAACTTGATCAATCAATAAAATCCCGACCAAACCCTTGTACCAACCGCCGTGCCGCAATACTTGCCCCGGGGCCGGATCAAGTAACCCTTTAACACCTAAACAGCAGGAGGCAGCACCTACATACAATAAAAAGCTACATCGTATCCGTATTTTTTTAAGCCCCGAATCCCGACTAAAGCCCTCCAGTCCGAACGGTATGAATACCTTACGTACCTTACTAGCAGAGCCGCTTCGAATCGGGAAACCTGTTCGGCCGACTTTATTCATCCGCCACCAAAACCGCAACAACACGCGCAGGGATCTTTTATCTCCGTAAACTCCAACGTTATGCGCATGTGTGGTTTTCAGTTACAGTAAGGCGGGGATTGGGCACGGTATCTACGATTCGATATTCTGATTTTTGTTTTTACTTTTTTTGGAGGGTATACGGGTCCGGGGTAGCTTTATAATTACGAGTTCGTGTAAAGCTTGTAGGTCTATGGATTTTTAAGGAACACGGAGAACGGGGGAACGGATAGTATTTTGGTTCCGTGAGGATTATCAATGCGGCATGATGGAATGCAACGCTTGTTGCCGGCCTCGCGCCTCGTAGCGTGCGCAGCCAGATCCCCCTGACGGCATCGGCAGACGATACTTGAGAACAATAACCTAGACGGGGTTCTCACTGAGAGATTGTGTATAAATATCGTCGATGCAGACGTCCGAATTTAAATTAAATCTAGTATGATAGAAAATCGATATCAAAACATAGAGCATCAAGCCAATTCAGATATATATATCAATACCAATTTGATCTAAACCCTTCAATTTATACCGATACACGAGCCAATCATTATATTTTATACATACCATACTACTAATATTTATAAATTTATCATCTAAATCCAAAAATGAAGTACACCAACAAACTCCACTCCAAAAACATCCTCATAGTTGGCGGAACCTCAGGCATCGGCTTCGCCGTCGCCGAAGCCTCCCTCGAACACGGTGCAAACGTCACAATCGCCTCTTCCTCCCCATCAAAGCTCCAATCCTCCCTGTCCCGCCTCAGATCCTCCTATCCAGACCTCCCAGAAAACAGCATCCGAGGAACAACCCTCAACCTCTCAGCCCCAGACGTAGAAGACCAAATCATCGCAGCCTACGAATTCGCCACAGAGAATGGAAAGAACAAGTTGGACCATGTGGTGAACACCGCGGGTGATCCGTTCGGTCTTCCAAATCTATCTGATGTTACGCCGACTGGTGCTGCGGCTGTTGTTACCGTTAGGTATATTGGGAATCTAATGCTCGCGAAGCATGTATCGAAGTATATCAACATCTCACCTGAATCCTCGTTTACCACCACCAGCGGTGTAAATGCCGCAAAGCCTCAAGATGGATGGAGTGGGATCATTGGAGTTGCAACAGCAGTCGAAGGGTTAACTAGAGCATTGGCGAAGGATTTGAAACCTGTGAGGGCTAATTGTGTCAGCCCCGGGGCCATCAGAACTGAGTTGTTCGATCACTTTGGAGATGCGGAGACGGTGGAGAAAATGGTGCAGAAATATGCTGATATGACTTTGATGGGAAAGATTGGGAAGCCAGAGGATTCTGCGGAGAGTTATTTGTATCTTATGAAGTGTGCTTTTGTGTCGGGGACGACGATGCAAGTTGATGGTGGATACCTGTTAGTGTAGGATTACAAACATATATGCAAGCGCTAGCTGTGTTTTAATTTGAAAAGATACAATACGAAGAATATTTAAGAAGAAGAAGCATTTCTATAAATTCTCACGGTTAGGTAAGCGAAAAATAAGTCCTTTGATAATACTTAATTATGGCTGAACTCGATTTATGTCGAAGTGGACAATTAGTTGGTTCTGCTGTATTTTATACAGTCCCAGGGGCAACATGGACTCGAGGCTAGGGAAACATAAAACAATTCTAATAGCCAAAATATATAAGCTTAATCTTAAGCCATATATATTATTAATTTCTCTTACTGCTAGAAATAGTGTGTCCCAATGTGTATGGTATGCGCAGATGCGTGGGAGGCCTATGGCGTTAAGCGACAGACTCCTAGCATCCTTCCATATTGGAAATCCGTTTCTGATATCTGTACGCATCGATACTATTAATACATGCAATTGAGTAGGCGGATTAAACCATTTTAAGTTTAAGAGGTTTCCTAATTAGCTGCCAACTATCAACTAAGGTCTTTGTACTATCGTACTCGCATATCTACTACTAGGTAATACTGGCCGCAATTAGCAGCCAGAAACGAGAACTGCCCCCAAGATTCGGAACGGCAAATACCCACAGCTGTATAGCTCCGCCGGCCCTGAAGACATAATCATTTCAGGTTATAATACCAATTACAAAATAATAATAGTACCAAGGACCAAAAAAAAAGTTGTGAACGTCGGTGCGCGCATTGATTGTGGTATTACGTAAGAAGAAGAAGCACCCACGAAGCTTCGAAGCGTGGAGTTTTTTTTTCCTTCCCTGCCTGGAAGACGTTTGAATGTTTGACATTAAACCCGATGCATAGTTCGCCCTGCATCGACCGGCCCTGACCCGAGAAAAGAAAAGAAAGCAAAGTAGACGGGAAAAGAAGGGGGAAAAAGAAGGGGGAGAAGGAAAAAAAAAAAAGAGTCGTGTGGGCAGCCTCACACGACACCAAATGGACACGAATCTCTCAACGGATTCATTAATACAGATGTCATGAAAATATCAAGTCATGAATTAATTGTATCACGAAAGAGAGAAAAAAAAAAAAAAGGAAGCCCACCAATCCGCAGCTCCCCACGGCGCATGTGCATCAATCGATAAATAGGACCCCATTTAATCTGGATGTTCTGGATGTATGCACCCCTGAGCTCCAGCAGAGAGACAGCTTCCCCCCGTCACATCACACGAGCTAGCTGTTAAAAGCAGCCTATGATAATGGTTTAAGCGGTTCCGATTTAGCATGTGAGAATGCAAGCAACAGTCTTATTTCTCTCTCTTTCGGTTTCTTTCCTTTTTTAAAAGGCTCTCAGAGATGGATTCCCAACAAAAGGCGAAAAGGGAACCCGATCCCATCCCCAGACTTTACGAACGGGGTTTAAAGCGATATCGCTGTGGGTCCCTGCAGTTCTGCTGCTGGTATACGCAGGACCATCGATCAATCAATTGTATACTGCACAGAGTATGAAGGCCTCTGTGGTCGTGCGAGGTAGAATCGGAGAGCTTCGTAAGCTGTTTTGCGTGGTCTCGTGCGCCGGGCATTTCGATATATCCACCATGGCATCTCCTCCCGGCTCATGACACACGACCCTTCGTCTCCCGTAATGGATATATATGCCCGACTGTGGTCGACAGCATGCAAACTAGAGGGCCACTCTGGGGGTTATTGAAGCTCGCATGAAAGGGCTGGTGATTAATTACCGTCAACTGTGTCTGTTCATGTTGGACCCCCCTCAAACTAATATTAATATTTAGCCACCTTCTCTCCCTCCACTCCCAAGATCTTCTTCCTCTTGTTCTCCACCCTTTTGCCCCGATACCCTTTGATTCTCCTCCTCGTCCTCCAGATTTGTATCTTCTACTCTTCCTGTTTACTTTTTTTTTCCTTCAATTTTTTTCGGAGTTAAAATAGTAAAAAAACATTAAAATTGGAAGCCATAAAAATGTGTGACGAAGAACCGTTGACATTCCTGCCCCTAACCTTCTCCCAGGCCGACGCAAACGCCTGTGCAACTCATCTCATCCTGACGCTCTTCCCCGACTGGGATCCCGCCCACCTCGACTTCATCCGCTTCACCGACGGCATCACAAACACTCTGCTCAAATGTGTCCACAAGACAATCACCCTCGATCCCCTCACCGGTGCCGAGAAGGTCTCAATCGATGAGATGGAGTCTGCCCTTCTCAGGGCTTACGGCAAGGGTACCAATGTTCTCATCGATCGTGGTCGTACGTACATCCATCCATCCATCCACCCATGCATAGCTCCCAATTCCCACCCCAATCGGGAACATAGCTACTGCTACTACTACTACTATGAGATGAAAAAGAAGTGAAACTGATATAAAAAATAATCACTACTACAGGAGAATGCCAAAACCACTTCTACCTCGCCCTCCACTCTCTAGCACCACCTCTCCTCGCCCGCTTCAATAACGGTCTCATCTACCGCTTCGTTCCCGGTAGAGTAACCTCTCCGGTCGACCTCTCCCTCCCAAAAGTATACACTGCAGTCGCAAAGCGGTTGGGACAATGGCACGCACAGATCGATACCAAGGGTCTAATGGATGCTCTCGAACTCATGGGTCCCCGCCGTATTATCTCCCCAGACAGCGGTGTACCGGAATTAGTCTACGACGACATCATCGAGGGTGACGAAGATGCTTTCCTCCAGGAAGGCGGCCGTAGCAGCGATGCTGAAGAAGAAAAGGAAACTGTCGTTGAGGAAAAGGATGTTATCAAGCCGGGAGAATCTGAACTCTGGCTGACTCTTCAAAAGTGGATTTCTGCCTTGCCAGAGCATAAGCCAGAGGAAGTCGAACAAAAGAGGCTGTTGAGAGATGAATTGGCGTGGATCGAGGATAGTACCGGTCTCAGCGGTCTTGGGGAGATAGTATTTGGCCATTGTGACTTGCTCAGCGGCAATGTCATCGTACTGCCGAAGAAGGAAAAGAGAACAGGCTTTTGCCCTGCCGATATTGGAAGCCCTGAAGACCTCCAGGTCACTTTTATCGATTATGAGTACGTTTATCTCCCTATAAATTCGATATATAAATTTTGTGCTAACCACATGCAAACAATAAATAGATACGCCATCCCCACCGAACGAGCCTTCGACATCGCCAACCACTTCTCCGAATGGACCGGTTTCGACTGCGACTACAACCTAATCCCAACCTCTCAAACCCGCCGCTCCTTCGTAAAATCCTACCTCGAATCCTTCAGCTCCTTCAAAAATCAAGACGGCAACCTCGAAGTAACGGAGGAAGAAGTCGAAAATGTCATGAAAGAAGTCGATAGCTTCCGTGGCATCCCCGGATTTTACTGGGGTATCTGGGCATTGATCCAAGCCACCATCTCGCAAATCGACTTCGACTACGCCGCATACGCCGAACTCAGGTTGGCGGAGTATTGGGATTGGAAGAAAGCTTTTCTGAATGAAGAACGTGAGGAGAGCTTGAGGGAGAGGAGATGGTTGAGTTTGTAGTTCTTGTTTCCTACAAAAACTACTACCACCCCAAATCTCCGGAACATGGTGATACTAAAAAAGAGTATGACGCAAGGTTACCCTTTTTTCATCTTCATTTTGATTTTTCATTCATTTCTTCATAAAACCCACTCCTTTCTTTTTTCTTTCTTTCTTTTTTTTCTTTCTAGAGGCGTTTCATGCTGTTCTCAACAACAACGAGTTAATGTCTAAAGATACCCATCCCTTCATTTTTTATTTTTTTTTTTCTTCTTTTTTTCTCACGACCTTGCCTTTGCATACCATTATCTATTCATTTCTCACGCAGCGTTCTCGTCTTTTTTTTTTTTTCACTTTTGGTTGGAAGGTTGGTTTTTTAACATGGAAAGCGGATCGGAAATATGGAAATTGTCTACTTCTTCTTGAGCGATTTGGGTGTTCAACAGACCGGTTTTTTTTTCTTTCTATTGTACATGAGGTTATCTAGTTTTTTATACGAAATGACGAGAAAAAAGAGAAAAAATTACTACAAATTCAAAATCCAATCTCATGGTATACGAGACAAAGTCAAAACCTAGTCTCGTAGGTCAAAACTTGTCTGTCAAAACCAACCTATCGATATAAACTACGAAAGCCCAACTTCCCCAACGTACCAATACCAAATACAAGCCATCGGTGCCGGTACCTACACCAATATTATATCAGAACCTCCCATCCACAAAAAAAAAAAAAAAAGTCTCACCCTACTCATCCAACAATAACAATCCCCATCTTCCGTCCCCAGCCTTAACGATATCCGGCAGTATATCAATCACCCCTCCCTCCCTCCCTCTTCAAAAAAAAAAAAAAAAAAAAAAAAAAGTCAATCAAAAAACCGTGTCCTCAACTACTGAGTAAACAAGATCACTAAATTCATATCCCATATAACACCACTATCCACCCTTGTAACACCCCATGCATTACCACCACACCCGGGTTTATACATACGTTTATATATATATATATATATATAAATAACCGCGCACGCGGGATATCGATTTTCCGTCGATGTGATGTGATGTGATGTGATGACCACACACATATAACAAATGTGATATAATACCATACGATAGGCTTGACGGATACCATAGGGCGAGTACAATCCATCACGTAGGACAAGAACGAAACAATTCCCCTCACCTATAATTACCTAAATATGCGTTACATACGAACCGAATAAGTATACGTACCCCAATGTTAAAAGACTCTAAAGAGTACTCCCAACTAGCCACGGGCGATCAGAACCCCCAATGTAGTCCGTATCAGCGGGTTTAAATTTTATAAACAGCGGGAGAGTGACACCGCATGCCAGTAATATTACATCATAAGACACATATTCAAGTCTCAAACTACATTTACACCCCCGTCTTAGATATAATTATACCAAAGGGAAGTTTCCATTGGAAATAGCATCAATTCCCGATCGCCAGCCCAAGACATTGCACTACACACGATCTACGAGTATATATTGAAGAAGGCACCAAAGTCGTGATAAACATATGCATAATCGAAAGATCTCTAAATAGTACGTATCAACTAATATCCAAAAGAACATAGCGATCAAATAGAAAAAAGAAGACGACCCCAGCTAAAAGATAAAGAAGAAAAACATAAAATAAAAGCAAAAAACTAGATCATACAGAGAACTATTGTGAGCGAACTAAAAGTAGTAAGTAGAGTAGTAGACTTCCATTTCCCTTCTTTCCGTCCTTCAAGAAAGATCAGATCAAAAAACAAGGGGGCAGACAAGAAGAAAGGGCAAGCACACACACACATAGTCATACTGAATTCGAATTTGAAAGCTAGCAAGTAGAAGGAGGGGAAACAAAGCACTGCAAGCTTTCCATCCGAGAGAAAAGAGTAAGGAAATAGGAGAAAGGGGAGGGGCTCTGTCTGAGAATTGAAGAAACAAAGGAGCTTGTAATTATCTTTATCTTCCCTTTCCCACTTCGAAAGAGAGCGTAACAGGTATATTAAAAACAATTGGCAGAGTTAACAATCTTTTCCTTTTACCCCCCCACTTCCCCGTTCCTCGAACAAGAGCCAGTCTAGTGCTTTTTTTTTTTTTGTCGTTTCGTGGTCGTCAAATATCTCGTTCATCGTATGGTAGAATTTCCGAGGAAGAAAGAGGAATATGGAAGTGTAGGAGAGAGAAAATAAGTTCTGTAGGAGAAAAAAACGAGAAGAAAAGGGCCGAGAAAGTCTAATTTTACATGCCGGTCTTCTTCTTAATGTTCTGGGAGAGCCATTCCAATCCTTCATAGAGACCGTCACCGGAAGTAGCGCAGGTTTGTTGGATGTACTATAGTGAACATGTTAGCCTCAATTTCAAATTCCGACTACATTTCTCACCAGGAAAATGGTTCGCGTAAGGTCGCGTGACATACCCATGCTCGCTGTCTCAAGCTGTGCAATCCAAGCTTATCGGTGATTTCGGCAGCATTCATAGCGTTCTAATGATTCCCATTCCGTCAGTTCACCATTTTTGTTTAATCAGGCCGGCCTGACGCATCCAGCCAGGAAGGAAGGAAGGAAGGCCTGGTTGTATTTTGTGTAACATACCGGCAAATCCTGCTTGTTAGCGAAGACCAAAAGAAGGGCATCTCGGAGTTCGTCCTCGTTGAGCATTCTCTGAAGTTCTTCCCTAGCCTCCGAAACACGTTCTCTGTCGTTGGAGTCGACAACGAAGATGATACCCTGTGTGTTCTGGAAATAATGTCTCCACAATGGACGGATCTTGTCCTGCCCACCGACGTCCCACACGGTGAAGGAGATGTTCTTGTATTCGACGGTCTCAACGTTGAAGCCTAAAGTGATGGGTAAGAATGATGATCAAATTATAAGAAAGGGAGACAGGGGGAGGAACATACCAATGGTAGGAATTGTGGTAACGATTTCACCCAATTTCAGCTTGTAGAGGATGGTAGTCTTACCGGCGGCGTCCTGAAAAAAAAAAAAAAAAAAAAAAAAAAGAGGTCAGTCGATGTGGTTCCCAAGAAGCTTCATCGGACGCGATGCATAAGCTCCAGAAGGACACCGGGTTTACATCTCCCGGGAACTTTGAAAGCTCGCTACACCATGCAATAAATGTCATGCTATAGCAGCATCTACGAGAGAGAGGCGGAGGTAGGAGGAGTTACTTACCAAACCGACCATAAGAATACGCATCTCCTTCTTACCGAGGAGGCTCTGAAGCGCTTTCGAAATGATCATACCCATCTTGACTGATTTTAAGTCCCAAACAAGGGTAATCCCGTGATATCAAAAAAAATATAGTTGGGTTAAATAGAAAGAAAAAAAGACTGCTCGGGAGATAGAGTAAGATCGGTTAGCTCGGAATTAACGCTCAAAAAGGTTGTGATAGGAGAGAGCGAAAAAGGAAGGGAAGAAGAAGGAAGGGAAGAGAAGGAAGGAAGCGTGGCGGGAAAAAAAACTGATGCGACTGGATAAAACAGCTGGCCAGGGCAAAATAACAAGGAGGCCAAGCTGGCGACACAGGAGAATCCCGGGATGTGTTGGACGACGACGACAGGTGGACCTGAAACTTCGAGCCTCTGGACGGACAGGACAGGACAGGACAGGACAAGAAGCCTGGGACGGTGATGGTGATGCTGCTACGTGTGAAGCTGAGCGAAGCAAGTAAAGGGGGAATAGAAGGTAGATTGATAGGTTAATAGATAGATAGATAGATCGTATCGTATCGTATCGTATCTCAGTGCCCGGCAATGGGAAAAGCCACAACGGAGAAACTCGAGGGCGAGAGCTAGGTGGATGACGGCAGGAACAGCATGGTCGAGACGGAGCGATTCAAGAGAAAGGGGAAAGGAAGCAGGCAAGCAAGGAAGCAATGAGGGTGGAAAGAGAGCAGAAACAAACGGACCAGATGGAACACAGCTGCAAGCGATTCGTGATACGGAAGTGGTCGAGGGTGGCCGCGGATGGCTGGTTGGTGATGGTGTAGCAGTTGGGAGTGGTGGATGAGATACGAGATCTGAGATGGGGGTGATGATGGTGGTGATGATGATGGGGAGAAGAGAAGAGAAGAAGGGAAAGGTGAAGTTAATTAAAGGTCGAGGTCCTGGGCTTGGTGGTCCGTAGTTAGGGGCAAAGGTTAAAATGCCAGCAAGACAGTAACAGGACGACTCACCCGGTCTCCAGCTCCAGTGCAGTAGCAGTGCCCGTTGCCTGTCAGCTCGAAAGCACCCGACACCACCACAATAATTATATGCTACCTGAGTAAGTAAGTACCTAGTAATTTCTTTCTCCGGTAGGTGTAGTAAGTCCCTAGCTTGGTAGGTAGGTACTAAGGTATGCACTTGCTTTTGGTATGCTACCCGTCAAGTTCCCTCTTCTTTTTTTTTTTTTTTTTTTTTTTTTTTTTTTTTTCCTGTTTTAAAGCTGGGACAAAATGAAGGGGTGAAAAGCCAGAAATAACGTGATTGGTCTGTTTTAGACTCAGATGTCTTCCCTTCTATCATAAATAACCTGATCTCTTGATTCTGCTTCTGACCTCAGTTTAGCCTCCAAAAGTGCATCTCTCAAGAAAAAGTACTATGTGCCCACCTACGTACGCAAATGCGTACATCTCTCGAAGATAATACTCTGTTATCATCACTTTCATCAAACTCTCGAGATCTAGACACCGTGGAGGTTATTTTTTTTTGAACCAGAGATAACTTCCTCTTCTTTCGTGATATACCTGCTATCCCCCCCAAGCTCTTCCTTGTGAAAAATAGCTCTTTGCGTTGCTTGTTCTGTCCTCCACAACAAACAGCTTGACCAAACATCCTCAAGTCCAGCTATATAATAGTACCCAGTAGTCTGCAGTGCTTTTGTTGTGCATCTTCGATTATATATGCTTGACCAATATCTAAAATCCCAATACTGGATATTCCAGTATTCTAAAATCTATACGATCAATCTTTACTCGAACTTTAAGCTGAAATATTTTTTCCTTCAGCAGGCGAGGGGGGAGAGTAGAATGAATGCAACAGATTCCAACGCAAATCCTCGGCATTCCTCCTGCTGTGATAGACATTATATACCCACCATGATACACATGCCCATCTTAATTAGTACTTTAATTACCACTTTAACGAATATAGATTACAAACCTCAAGTGATATCGGCGCCTACTGCTACGGTCCAAGGTATCATGAATCTTATACCCATGAATATGAGGGTTCCATCATTAATTTTATGTATGATCAATCTCCACCCGGATCAGTGTGAAGACATACCTCCACAACAGACACCCCGTTTACGAGATACCTCCGTGTGTGTCAAAAGCAGTCCATGTCTGAAATCTTGTCTCGTCTAAAATCGCCATTAAACAGCTATCCCACTACCCCACCGCGCAGTTATACCATATGTGTCAAATAAAAATGCATCGAAATGGGTATCCAAAAAAGCATCAGTCATAACATCTCCCCCACCTGAACCATCCTCTTCATGCTCAGGCAACCGTCCGAGCGGCTGCTTTACAAAACAGCCCCTCAAACTTTATGGCCAGGTGTCTTATTCGACCATAGCCTCCCCGCCGGCATTGCTACCCCCTTTCCTCCTGACCCATTCCACTAAAATCCCCAAATCCTCCGTGACCTCCACCACCCTCTTGACACCCTCCACTTGCGCCATGGCCACCCCCCCGTTCACGGATAATATCTCCAGTTCCGCGTTATTGAGTATACTTATCTCAATCTGGCCTATACCCTCATTATCGTATGGAAATATCAACGAATAACCCAATGGAAGCGTGTTCATCGATATATCAACCGGTACGGCCAACTTAGCAGGGACGGATTCGGAAAGAAAGTCATCTATATCCATCGAATCCGACTGTTGCTGTGGTTGTTGAGCTGTTTGCGATGGTGTTGATGCTGATGCTGATGATGATAGGTCTTCTGGGAATGCGCTGTGGAATATTGTGCTGAAGCAAGCGTATTTTCGAAGGGTCTATTTGTCATCTCTATCAGCACCCGATGTACCCCTTAAACAGGATACCTAGTGGGGGGGTTACAAACCTGGAAGATAACACCCAACTGCCTCGGGTGAGAGAATGGAATCTCCTCTAGTACCCGTCCATACGCTGGCCTCAACGTATTCAAATTATAATTATGCTCGGCACTTTCCCCTTCCTGCCCTGCATAAACTTTCCTTGCATTTACCAGTGGCTCCTTCCCACCCTTGATCTTAGGGCATAAGACTCCTTCTAAAGGTCCGGGTATAACCTGTGACATTGTGGCCGCTCCGGCGGCACCTAGAATCTCTACCTCATCCTGCAGACTAATAACAACCGGGGGATCCAGCTTCGCGATGAAGCGGGTGTTATTCAACCTGGTGAGAACCTCAGGGTTCGTGGCTGGTTCGTAGTTATTCAATGGCGGCTCAATCCAGTCGATCTCATGAGTATCAGTAGTGCCAAATAAACCGTCCGATCTATATTCACGACATTAGCTCTCACACTCTCCCATCACTACCATCATCAATAATAATAATGATAGGGACCAATAACCTACCCTTTCAAGACATTATCCGACACCCAATCCTCCGAATTCCTAACCGGCGTTATATACTCTTCACTCGGCAGTTCGTCAACGTCAATCACCACCCTCCAAAACTTCCCACTCTCCTCTCCATCCTCCCGCCCTTTCCCTTTCCCTTCTTTCTTTTCACTAATAAACCTCCTCTCCTTCCAATAATCAATGCAAAACCCCACCTTGCCTCGCAGATGCATCCCCGGCCTCCCCATCCCTTTACACATCGCCTCCACTTCCCCGCCAAAACTCGCCACCTCCTTTTCCCAAATTTTCATCATAGAGACATAGAGTCCCGTGATAGCACTGAAGCAATTAAGAGAAGGAAGATGACTGAGTCGGTCCGACCTGGCGAAACGCTCAAGGTTATCAGCGAATTGTGCGAGGGAAGAAGTAATGCTGTAGTTCGAAGTTGAATTATTTGTATTTTGCGACATAAGTGTATTTTCGAGGATTTTGGCAGCTCGATCTGAGAATTCGGCAGTAGGACCAGAAGTTTCGGCGAAGGAGAGGGTGACGCGCGAGACATTTGCGTCTTTGAAGTCTACATCAACCACGACTATAATACCTGATATTATCAACGTGTGAACCCCCTTCACAAGTGTAGTACTATCAGTGTGGTATTGCATTCTATTTCAACCACATCACTACCAGTTAGCAAAAATGATCAACTCCATCACCAAAGTATCATGTATAGATAATATGCCTGAAGATAGCTTCACAAGATCAAAAAAACTCACCCAGCCCTCCTAGCAACTCTCTTAATCCCTTCCTCAGATATCTTCCCCGGCCGGCTTTTCAAAACCTTAAGAACCTTCTTAAGCTTACTCCGTTCCTTATCCTCCCCACCTCCAACAACTCCGCCATGCCCACTTCCATCAGCACCCAGCAACGAGTTCAAAGAATTCAAATACTTCGTGCCTGTCGTAGAACTAGCCGGAGAACCGAACTGCAAACCACTGCTCGACAACGACGGCGCGAGGGCAGAGCTGTGTGGTGACTTCTTAAGATTGGGATGAGGCGATGAACCGGCGAGCGCCTGTGAAACCGCCGGGGAGAAAGGAAACGTCGGTAGGTTACCGGGCGTCATACCGCTATGGTGAGGGGCTGCCATTGGCGTGTGTGTGTTCATGGTGAGTGATGGTTAAGGTAACTAATTGGGATTCGAGTCGTGGAGAGCGCGGGACGGAGGGTAAAAGGATACGCGACTTGTAGTATCGATAGTATCTAGAGCTGCCGGAGCCTATAAGCCGATAATCCTCATATCTGGTTCCGGAAGTTTTTTGGAAGCAAGAGATATATCGCGTGAAATAGGGTGTGGGAGTTTTGGCGAGCGGGAAGATGAGGTTGAAGATATGGTGGTGATTGTTGATTGGAGCTGCTATGATTAGGTGCCAAACCGAGTTCCGAAGCACGAAAGCTCGGTTCCTGCATCCTAGCAAGGATCCTCCCCACAGCCACCACCACGTCAATTTAACTTATATTATGGGGTGGCCATTAGGTGCACGGGCGACGGCAGACTCAATTGAATGGAAATATGTTATACAGCAATAAGAGTTACTTATCCAGAGGACATTTATTATCTACATTGTACCTATTTGGCAATGTTAAAGCATGACAGTATGGTAATATATAGTATAGTAGATATCCACGATGGCGGTAACCCACCCAGCATCTTATAATACTCTCCTCCTACAGGCCGAGATAGGACTTTGACGAACAGGAAAACAAGAACAAGAAAATAGCAGTGCATGTGCATGGTAACTTTGGTTCAAAAGCAGAACCGTCAATCTATCACTATTGCCGCCCTGTTAATAGTGTTTGTGTTCACTCCAGACATATCCCAGTCGCCGAATCCTGAGTTTTGATATGCTGGCCATTCCTCGGCCAGAATAAACCCTCCCTCTACCCTGTAAAACACTCAAGGTCCCTCTTTCCCCAAAAATAAACACTGAGAGATCCATCGTTCCAACTGGGTCGACAAACAAAAGAAAGGAGAGGGAAGGGGGTAAGGGGTAAAGCAACAAAGCTGTACAGTACGCCGATATTTTGAACAGAGACAAAAAAAGGAAAAACCAATATGACAATAAACAACAGACAAAAAAAAAACGAAATGCCAGGCTTCATGGTTACCGACGGCTCTAATCTGCTGACGGTGACAGAAACCTCGACAAGATGCTCTTCTAAACCAAGTGTGCGGAAAGCAAAAACAAAAAAGGACCCAGAAAATGCGTGTTGAAAATTCAAGGAAGCCGGCTAGGATGGCTCTTCGCCGTCGACTTCTTCGATAGTTTGGCTCCATGGCATAACGACTCGCATTCGGTGGAACTAGCCAAGACACAGGGTTAGCTTGCTTCGTATAGCAGATAAAAGAGACGGGTGTCTGAGATTTAAGACATACGCTTGGGAGCTTCGGTATAATAACGCTCATCAATGCCATGCAGTTAACGACAAAGAATGTTAAATCGTAATGCGTATAGTGTGTTGAAAGGAGGAATAATAGTATCGGCATCGAGGTTAGGAACTTCTTTGAGGGGGTGTACTGGTCGCCATTGTCCATTTGCTCCCACATGTTTAGGTTATCGTAAGCACCAGAGTTGAACTCAAAGGGGATGCCTTGGACATAATGAAACATAAGATAAGTAGCCTACGGTCAGAGATGCTATGTGTCAGCCTCTAGATATGCTATACTGTTGGCGGATATCACCGGCGAGGGTTCACTTACAACCATGTAGGTGATATTGGTCAACGTCCAGCTTGTTTCCTGTGAAACTCCAGGTATTGTATCATAGAATATCTTCAGACCAGCGATACATACTGGATGAATTAGCCAGGCACCTGCTCCCACTCGTTGTTAGTAACCTTCTCTAATTCCAGTAGCGTCTAACCGGCTCCCAGTGGATCACTTCGGGAAGCCTGGAATCCTCTCCGATCTTCCTTCTCGAAAAGCAGATAGATCCAGCTTCTAGGACCTTCCCCTTCCGGTATTCCCGCTGTCTCCGGGGCCGATATATTCAGAACTGACCTTTATTGTTGACCCAGTTGGCGTTCAGGTTCGGCAACGCGACCTGATCCGAAAGCTGCTCGATCGTCTCTGGTGGCTCAACATAGATGATACTGCTGGAACGTCTCCGTCGGCCTTTCGATACAGAGCCTGAGTGCAGCCTTGAGGGACCACCGTCGGGCATATTCGTCGGTGAGAGAAGGGTGGCAGTTTTGGAAGCCACGGTTGCGGATTTTTAGGAAGGTGAGAAGACGACGTGTATCGGCGTTCTATCAGTCGCGAAACCAGGAAGGAAGGTTCGCGAGACTCTTAAATCGACGGAAGAGCGGATTACGGTACTTTTCGGCGGCAGGTGGCGGATGTGAGACGGTTTGCACGAGGGAGGTCGTGTCTTGACGGACTGGCTGGCCGACCTGGAGACCTGGGGGTGTTTTTTTTAAATGATAGACGGCAGCTCGAGAAAACAGAATGGGTTCTTGAATAGGAGACGACAAGCACTGACGGTCGGCGAGAGATGGCAGATGTGGCGGAGAGTTACAGATGAGTGGTTGGAAAGAAGAAGAAGAGGGGAAAGAGGAGGTGGAAGTGGAAGCGGAAGCGGACGAGGTCGAGTAGAAGTAGAAGCAGAGGTGAAGTGGAAGTGGAAGTGGAAGAGAGGGAGCTGAGGGACAGGAGATGAAGTGACGCAAGTTGGAAATGAGAAAGCGTTCTTGTATGGGGAACCGGTTACTAACACCAACTACCTAACCACCACCACCACCACCTCGAAATAGCAGCAGGGTTATATTGAACTGCTACTAACTCCCCAAATGGCATTCAGGAGGCCCTTCCCCCCGTAATTACTCTGTGCAAGATTGAGTAGGTCCTTCCTTCCGTCTTCTGGAATATCACGATACGCTTGATTGACTCTGGGTCTAGGAAATGACAGCGTTCACTTTCCACTGAATAGTGGACCGGATGAAACAAAAGCTTAGCCCCCAAGAGTGACCACCCCGGCCCAGATCTCTCGGATCCCCCAGTCGGTGCATTTCGAGCTGCAGAATTCGATGCCCTTTCTCCGGGCGGGCCTGCTTGCAGTGCAGTGCAGCATCTCCTCGTCTAATTAGCATCAACTGGACTCTCAGGCCGTGCCTCTGCGCATGTGGATCGATTAATCTTCTTGCGTTCAGAGGTTTAATTGGCCTTCGTAGATGTCGACTCGAAGGTATTGGTGTTTTTCTATACGGACCTATATAGGCCTATCCACAGCGGAATCTTCCCCCGTCGGCGGCTGACCGGCACCGTGACATCGATTACGACTACCTTTGACAGTTTTAACCAGGGTCCTCCGCCGCTAGCTGGTCGACCACCGGTCCCTTGACTGGTAACTGCAACCTAGCGACGGCACACCGGCCGGCGCGACTACGAGAGCAGAAAAAACATCAGGCCTGCTGCCTACTATACCTACGTCTATTATAGATGGTGAATACAGACGACAGCACCATGATCATGCCAGTATCAAAGTGTCCGGCCTCCGGAGGAGAATCATTTCTATCAGATCAGCACAGCCGCAGCCGCTCGCCTGCTGAGACCAAACATTATCTCGTCCTTATTCAGCACTTTAAATTGACCCACCGTTTTCGTCCAACGCACATAATGCAACAGCTAAGTTGCCTAACTAACGGTTTTAATGGCCTAACGAACGACGCTATATGTACTCCGTGTTAGACTAAGTCTATATTTGCAAGCTAACTCGCACAATCTAACCGATTAAGTACATTATGATCTTCTTGTTTTACGGTATACGTGCACCCTCCATGTCCAGCTATCCCGCACGGGAACACAATTTAGACCCTGCGGCTCATATCTTGTCACCCGGCGCCTTCTTATGCATTCCAGGCCCGGTATTCGCGACACCAGGCATCCGGTAAGTCTCATGTTGGCTTTTCATAGGCGCCAATACATCAAGTCTTTTGCAATCGACCCGAACTGGAACAATTCGTTAGCAAATTTATAACTAACACCTCCAAAAAATAATGCGCTGTTATGCGATTCAAGTCACTCACCAACTATAGTAGCACCATCCACCCTCCCTCTATCCGTCTTAAACGGATATGTTATACACTGATTACTAAAGGTCCGACTCCCCTTTGAAGTCTCACACATCGGTGACGTAGCTCCATTCGGTCCGACCAAAGTCGTACCCTGCCATTTGGTCATAGATCCACAACTCTCTACCATCTTCGGAATCAATGTCCAATACCCACACCAGTGCCCCATCAGGTCGTAATCCGGGTTATATGTACGATCTATCGAATGAGTATACGACTTCTCAAGTGAGAACCCAAGTCCACCACTAAACATCCCAAGCGGGTCCGCCAGCCCGATGTTGAGACCATAAGATGCACCCCAAGTAATTGATTTGCCCACCGTTAAACTCACAATGGGGGCACCGGGACCCCTAAGAATCTCTTCGACATCATAAGGTCTTTCCAAGCCCCAGAAGTACCTACGTCGGACTTCGCACCAAGCGGCACAATCGCGGTTGTTATTCCTGTATTTGAAATCACAGGTTCCATCTTTATTCAGTGGTCTTTTGTTGCAGCCCCAAATCGATTCGCCGTTCCATGAATTGTAGTTCCTATCGCAAGGGTCGTTGGAACGGCTTTCGAGGTTGTTCGTTAGGGTTTCAGTGTGCTCGTGCGTTAGTAGAATATCGTTGACCAGAGCTTCTACCTCGCCACGGGATTTGGGGAGTTGGTCAATAGTAATGCTAAGCACCCCATTTTCAAGTTTTGAATCCGTAACAGCAGCACGTTTAACCCCTTTGATTCCACCAGCGAAGAAGTCATTCTCATCACCTTTAGGTTCAGCATCTTCATCTCCACCAATGCCGTATATATAAGCCGAAAGATCGTTATAAACATGTCCTCCAGAAAAATGATCGGCCCCACAATCCATCCTAAGATTCTCAAGGGCAAGGAAAACCTCTTTCTGAGAAACAACCCGATCTTCGGGTGTGTAATTACAGACCTGGGCGCATGTGTAGCCGGTTATGTGATGGATACATGTGCCAGATTCGATGTTGAATCCCTCTTGAGGAACCCTCCCGTAAGCTAGGTTGTTTACTGCTGTCCCGGCTTCGAGGTTTCGAAGTCTGTATTGAAATACTGTAGTTCAGTAACTGGCATGCATGGCTGTTTTATACATACACATAGCGGAATGTAGTACTGACCCACGACTCGGGAGACACCTTATGGGTTTGCTGGCGAGGCAGGTGTCATCTGCAGAACGGAAACCACGGGCAATATTGACACCATGTGTGGTAGGCGCTGCAACTGAAGTCCCCAATATTGCCAATATAAAGGCGAATGAGGTCGTAGGAACTGAAAACATGTTCGTGTATGTATATTTGGAAAGGAAGGATAATAACAATATATATCTTAGAACGAAGGAAAGAGAACAGAACAATGATTAAATTTCCTTGCCTTGCAAAGACACAGGTGAGGAATCAAGTTCTCACAAATCTCTGTTTGCTGGACAGTAGTGCGGTGATACCTCGTCCAATTTATGTTTATTTCACTTTGTAGAAAATTCCAGGTATTGTATGTATAAAAGATATATCTACAGCCCGGCAAGTAACTTCGGGCGACTCGCCATTATCCCGACGAACTCATTATCAGATGCTACGATAAGTCCCGAGCTAAAGCCTCTAGGTTCAGGGGCTTGATGGGGTGAAGGTACTTGCAAGTGCACGCTGTTCTGATAGAATATCCCCGCCGGGCCAATTACTCCATGGGCCCCTAATAGCTCGGAAATTTACGCTATCGAAGGTGTGGAAAACTCTTCAAAGACTATGGGGTTTTGTCTCGTATGGGATTACCGAAAACTTGTGCAACTTGGTTGAAGTGCGCACGTGTGATTCTCATTGGACTGGTTTTGTTTATTACAGTTTATCGACTAGAAGCCAAAGCTCCTTATAATTATGAGGCCTGTAAAATTTGTGTATCGAATTTGAAGAATTGTGTATAGGCATATGCATTCTAAATCTTCAGAATGGTCTGTATATATAAATTCGTGGAGCATAAACGAGGCCATAGCACTATAGATCCGCGAGCTTCAAAATATGTCAATGCAAACCTATTGGAAATGAACTATTTACAAAATGGAACTACGCTACATGAATAACCAAAGTCCCGTCCCCCATCGATTGATCTAATAAATTTTATATCATAACCAACGGCAAAACGACCCCCACAAGTAACATAACAGTAAGCAACTTCTGCTCCACCGAAGCCCTAACCCCCACCATACTCGACCTCGGCCGATCCACACACATAGCTATCCCAACCTCCAACGTCCAATCTGCAGGTGGATTCTCCGGCTCCTCGGGCAGAGGTGACTTACTCAAACACTCTGACCACCACTTAATAGGAGCCTTATATCTCGGATCCCCGCCATGATCGCCATGGTCTTCCGTAAAATTCGATATGCACTGGTATCCACAGCCCTCAACAACATCAAGTCTTCCATAACAACATGGTATGAGCGACTGTGCGATTTTGTCGTTTATGAGGGTTTGGTTGAAGATTGGGACATAGCATTGGTTTTTGTATTCTGTGCTGAGGGGTTCGACGGGGAAACAGTCGCCTCTGAGGTTACCGTCTAGGTACCTCCTGGTGGGCTCTGGGTCTAAATGCTGTGGAATCGTAGCGGGGACGGAGATAGTCGTTGCGATTGAGAGTGTGGGAGTGGGGGTAGGAAGAAGCATCGTGAGAGTCTCCATGTGGGCTTCTGGGTGTCTGAAGCCGTGGTGCATTTTGATAGTATTTTCTCGCTTTCTTTTTGGAAAACTATCTTGAGTATCGCCCTAGTATAATGTCAACAGTTCGATACTTTAAATGTATACAGGATTGAAAACAGTTGTTCAATTATACCCACCTAGATGCGAAGTTTTCTTGAGATCCGCTTGATAAAACGATTTGTCAAAATTATAGGAAGCCGAAAAATACGGTTATGGTTGTATAAGCCGGTCAAGTTTCAAGGTAGGGAGTTCAGGCCGTTGAAAGTCCTAAAGGACATATGATCAGATCTGATATCTAATTCGCATTAAGAGACCGATACCTCGATACTAGCCCGAGATACTCCGATCGACTAGGGCTATCAGCCATTGATCATTTCGGGCTCTGTCCTATATCGATTCCTAGATACATTCCGGCCGGACCAACCCAGTCTCGTACGTACAGTCGTCCGAACCTACCCCAGACCCAGGCCAATCCTGGGGTAGAGTCGACTCCAGGTCCTCTATTTCTCCCCCAGATCAAAACCATGTCTCGGACAGTTCCTCTACTATCTTATAACGCAGATGTTAACCTGGTCGGGTTTTCAAGCTTTTCTAGCGAACTTGGTAAAACTTTGGCGAGAGACAAGGCTATTAGCGACGGAAAGCTTATTTCCGACATGTCTTCTCGTATTGATTGGCATGATGTTGTGCGATTATGGTTAATCTGATTGGATTGATATGCCGTTTCTAGAATATACTGGCAACGGTTGAGAAGACGTTGACGGCTAGGTCGGAGAATACTACGAGACTAGGTCGAAGGGATCATGGTTCTTCAGGTTATACACACTCTTTTGAACTCAAGGCTAGGGGTTTATGCCATGGATTTGGGGTATTGTGCCTTGCATACACTAGAAAGCTTGTTTCTTGCAAACATGACTAGGTACATTTTCATACCATGGTTCTTCGAGGGGCCTTCAAGCCCTGCATCCTAAATTTCACTAAATCACGTAATAGCGCTTTATTTTCCCAGGAAGGACTTTTCAGATTATTCTACCCCACAGGTTCCACCAAAGAATTCTGGAAAACTTCCTAAATGCTTGGAAGGGGTTCCATAGTAGCCGTCGGAAATATATCGGACCAATTCTCGGAGTTCGATGGTAGATCTATAGACGGGATTCAAGGAGGAAGTTCGGTATGTGTGTTCCCTGTAGATGGCCCGAGTTACACCCGAGATGCTAATTCAGAGAAGTCCAAACCTACTAGCTTGGATATTTGCCCGTTTCTTTGCAATCACGAGTTTCTCCACCCATCTCTACCGACAGTATTTACACAAAAATACCTTTAAAAAAAGGAAAAAAAGGAAACGCTTTTTGAAGGACGGAGAATCATTTTTACCGAAACTAAAGCCATGTTATGACCTGATCATTTCTACTCTTTTGCCTGCCAAGCTTTTGATTTTCCCGACGAGCTGACCGTCCGATTCCAATGCAGCAATGTCATCACTACCACCTATCGACTTGCCCAAGACGAGAATGTTCGGGACTGTCCTTCGCCCTGTTTGTCTTTGGAGTTCATCTTGGATGTCCGAGCCGTGTTCATGGTGATCAAGTTCGACAACCTAAAAACTGGTTAGTGGCTGCAGCATTGCATTTTACACAAGCAATTGGTAGGGGTTTCATACGAAGGGTTCTGGGGTAATTGTATATGTGTTCAGTAACAACCTCTTCGCCGCCTTCGAGTAAGGGCAGTAAGTCTTGGAGAATATTATAACTATTGCACAAGCTCAGAGTTAGCATAACCCATCCTTGTACTACCCATAATTCATGCCTGGGAATAAAGAGTATCTCATACTAGGACTTCTCTTCAGGATCTCATCCAACTCAGTTGCCACGTCCCAAGCACCAGGATTAGGAGCCTTTGCATTTGCCTTCTCCTTCGCAGCGATTTCAGCGTCCTTCAGCCTCTGGGATTTGAGTTGTTTCTCCAGCACTTCATCATCTTCGTCGAAGCCGTTCTGGACAGCTTCTTTATGACGATGTCGTTCTTCGTTGTGAACTTGCTGGGCGATTCGACGGTCAGTGCGGGATTGCGACTATTTAGCAATTAAAGTTTTATTATTATCAGTATTGTCATCTGCACTAGGTATTCTGAACTGTATTTGATGGTGGTTCATACGCCGTAGAAGAGGAAGATAATGATCAAAGTGAACGCTGCTATGCCGAGCAGCTTGACGCGACGAACGGCTGTCATTGTTGGGGTATTGTGGGTCGGAGCGGTAGGAGAGATCCACCGAGGAAGGATTAGGACTAAGTATTAGCGGCGGCAGTAGTCCCAGCAATTTGGAGAGGTGACACAATGCGATTGTACTATCGGATTATCTGGAGGTGAAGCCAAGCAACCGGGTGTCGAGCTCGAACTGCTAGACTTGGGCCAGATCGCGGTTCCCATTCCAACAGCCTGAAGCCAAGACAAGTTAAAGATGTCACATTGTCTTGGCATTCCGAAATGTGTTGCTGCGAAGCCCTTGTCTCGAACTTCGCGAATGTTCGAGACGATACCATTCGATGGCGGGTTTCAGACCTCATCGTCTCTTTTCGATGAAGTCTGTAGACGTCTTTGGCCTTGGTATGTGTGTGGCGATGGCTTGGTCTGGCCCGATAGCGCTCTCTTTTCTATAAATTCACCTCTCCCTCAATCGTCATCTCTTTTCTTTCACTCTACCCGACTCTTGGACCTCGTGCAGTATTGATATACCCCCACCATGCTATCCCGAACGACATCCCGCCTGCCGTCGAGGGCGGCAAGAAACCTCTCACAATCAATTAGATCCCAATCCATACGAACGACTCGAGCAAGCGCCCTTTCCCGGACAATACTCCCAGCTATATCGAGTCAATCGATCAACCATGTCATCCCATTCCTCTCCCATAGGACTTACGCCACCCATCGTGGTCCCGTCCCACCAGGTGGCACCCACCGAATGAACCTCGGTTCCGAACCCGAGAAGACTGCTTTGGAAACCTATGGCATGGACCTGACCGCCCGAGCTCGAGATGGGAAATTGGATCCGGTAATAGGACGTGAAGGCGAGATTCGACGGTGTATCCAGGTTCTATCCCGTCGGTCGAAGAATAACCCCGTCATTGTTGGTCCGGCTGGTGTAGGAAAAACGGCAATTGTTGAAGGATTGGCGTTGAGGATCGTACAAGGCGATGTTCCGTCTTCGATGTTGAACAAGAGAGTTATTTCTCTGGATTTGGGTTTGCTCGTTGGAGGCGCTAAGTTTAGAGGAGAGTTCGAAGAACGGTTGAAGAATGTGATGAAGGAGGTGGAGGAGTCAAATGGGGAGGTTATATTGTTCATAGATGAACTACACAACCTACTCGGCTTGGGCAAAGCAGAAGGAAGCATCGACGCTTCCAACTTGTTGAAACCGGCATTGAGCAGAGGATCTTTCCAGTGCTGTGGTGCGACAACTTTGAACGAATACCGAGCAATCGAGAAAGATGTAGCTTTGGCAAGACGATTCCAAAGTGTCCAGGTCAGCGAACCCACAGTTCAAGACACCATTAGTATCCTAAGAGGTATCAAGGAAAAGTACGAAGTCCACCACGGTGTTCGTATTACCGATAGTGCTTTGGTTACAGCTGCAACATACGGCAACCGCTACATCACCGACAGATTTTTACCGGACAAAGCGATCGATCTTGTGGATGAAGCCTGCTCAGCACTAAGACTACAACAAGAATCACAACCGGAGCCGATCCAGGTTCTTGATCGTGAAATTCTAACCATCCGAATCGAACTAGAATCTCTCAAGAAGGAAACAGATTTCATCAGCGTCGAAAGGCGAAAGAAGCTCCAAACCCAACTTAAAGAAAAACAAGAAGAAGTTGCTCGCCTGACCACCATCTGGGAAGAAGAGAAAGCTGAGATTGCCAGTATAAAATCAACCCAAGAACAACTCGACGCCGCCAGAACGGAACTAGATGCTGCCCAACGTACTGGAAACTTCGAACGAGCCGGCGAGCTTCGCTTTTCGTTGATCCCACGCCTCGAAAGCACAATTCAAGAGATAACTTCAAAACAAAAGGAGGGCGGGCTACTCCACGACTCAGTCACATCTGATGATATCGCACGGGTGGTTTCCCGTGCCACTGGAATCCCCACAGAAAAGATGATGGCGGGCGAAGTCGAAAAACTCGTACAAATGGAAGCCACAATCGCAAAAGAAGTCAAAGGCCAACCCGAAGCTCTGAAAGCGGTTGCCGACGCAATCAGACTTCAACGTGCAGGCCTTACAAGCCTAAACCGTCCCACAGGGTCCTTCATGTTCCTCGGTCCCACGGGTGTAGGGAAAACCCTACTCGTCCGCCAACTCGCCAACTTTTTATTCAGCTCTGAGGATGCGGTGATTCGATTCGACATGAGTGAGTTTATGGAGAAACATACCGTTAGTAGGCTTATCGGTGCTCCGGCTGGTTATGTTGGCTACGAAGACGCGGGGCAATTGACGGAAGCTGTGAGGAGGAGGCCATATTCCGTGGTTCTATTTGACGAATTCGAGAAGGCACACAAGGATGTTGCCCTGTTATTACTCCAAGTCCTAGACGCCGGACATCTTACCGATAGTCAGGGTCGAAAGGTCGATTTCAGGAATACAATCATTGTATTCACATCAAACTTAGGACAAGATATCCTAGTGGAAGCCCCAGAAGGAGACGAGACCGGCAAGATTCCTAATGAAATCAAAACCGCAATCACAGACGAAGTCGCAAGACACTACCCTCCAGAATTTCTAAACCGAATCGACGAATTCATCATCTTCCAAAGGTTATCCAAGGAGTCTATCGCAGACATCGTGGATCTAAGATTGAAAGAAGTCCAACAGAAACTGGATGATAGAAGGATAAACCTTGAACTCGGAGACGGTGTCAAGCAATGGCTGGCAGATAAGGGATACAGTCCGAAATATGGTGCAAGACCATTGCAGAGATTGATCATGAAGCAACTGTTGAATCCTCTGGCGATGAGATTGATCCAAGGCCAAATCTTACCAGGAGAAGTCGCGAAGGTTAATGTCGCCGAGGGCGGAGAATCATTGGAAGTTATAGCAAACCATGAAGCTATAACATCTCATAAACCCAAACATCACGAGTACGAACACGACGAACATGACGATCATGAAGGGGGAGAAGGGGTTGATTCTGCGAGAGCGTAAGGGAATACTGCAGAAGTTGTTAAGAGTTACATGAATCCTTCAGAGGAATTTGCATTGGGCAAGGTGTTTATATGTCGGCTTTCTATCCAAAATCTCGACACAAGATAAGATTGATTTAACCACTTGTCTCCAACTTCGCGAGAAGCTAGATTGGACTTCTTTTTTGTATAATACTCCACACACATAAGTATATAGCTCAGATACCATCGCCCTTCATTTGGCATGTACATATTACAGCAGGAAGAAATATTAAATAATTATAATTTCATTGTTATCCGTTTGAATCTAACTACGGTTATAGTCCAGGTTTATCATCCAAATGGGCATGAATAGAAAAAAGATCAAGTCTATAGAGTATTATAAATCTTTAAATTTTTAGAAGCATGAGGTATCGAAGAGAAATAGTTTAAAAGTACACCGTAAAGGAAAGTGGTATCTTGGGTACGAAGTATGCACAAAAAAGGAGAGACCTGTAAACAAAAAAACCCCATGGATATCAATGCACGCCCGAAATAATTCCCAAAAAAATATGTAAAGAAGCCCCATCAATAAAGCATTACGCCTTGATCGGTGAGAAGTCTACCCCATCTAGACAAGATAACAAGCAAATGCATCCTGTAAGAAAGAGAAGGAGAGAAAAGAAAGAAGAGAAAAAAAAATTATAAGAAGAAAAGAAGAAAGTCGAAAAGCCTGTCCCAAAAGAAAAGAGCGCAAAAAATCAAAGGGTGACATCGACATGCATGTGGCTTTCGTATGCACATTGATCGGGTAAAAACGTTGAAAGCAAAAACACAAAGGCTGGTGTCTCTTTTAAATCATCATGACGCTACTCGAATTGCTTCCTCTTCGGCTGTTTCTCCTGGGAGTCCTCGGAACACCGTCGATTTGGTTATGACTCAGACTGTTATGTCGGTTCCTATAACCCCCAAGACTGGAGCTGCGTCTTGCGTATCCGCTGGTGCCGTTCGAGATCCGTCTACCACTTGGGCTTCGGCTAGCACCGATGCTTCCGCTCCGGGCTTTGTTATCAACCTTAGTTGGGGTGGTGTTTGAGCTTCCATATGCAATGGCACCTTGAGACTGGTTCCTCTTCTTGCGTCGACCACGGCTGTCGTTATCGATTGTGTTTGCAAGATCGGACTTTGTCAAACGTTCCTCCTCCTCTGGGACCTTTTCGAAGCCAGCGGGGGTTGAAGCGGTGGCAGCGGAGGCAGCAGTGCGGACTTTATCCATCGCCTTGTCTGCGGCACGTTCGACCGAAAGACGCCAGGCGTTGGAGTTTGCGCGATTGATAGTGACTGGTGTAGTGGACAAATCAATCATCTGAGGGCCTTGTGGGGTTTGCTCTTGAGAGGATGGAACTGGTGGGGGAGGAGTTGTCGAAGTAGGTCCACTGGATGTGTAAGGGGTATAGCGGGGTGGCATATGAAGACCTGCCCCGGCTGGTCGGGATGGGGAGGGAGACGAGACACGGGAGCTAGCATCGGTAGAAATGTCATAACCCGGGGTCGGGTTCCGTGGTTCCGGTGAGCGGCTAGTATATGAACTATACGGAGAGGCCTGGGATGCATTGATAGAATATGGACTGGGAGTACGTCCGATATTGTGGTCGTTGTTGATGGGGTCGTAAGGGGTAGGAGACGTGGTTCGCTCGTCGATACTCGATTGGGCAACTCCGATAGCGCTGTCTGGACCAGCGGAATCTCTGGTGTAGTACCCGTAAATATCACCGTTTTGACTTGTTGGGCTTGTTGGGGAAGCATTGTTGACTTGGGGCGTGGCAGGCGTGAAGAACATCAAAGGAATGTTTATGTGTGGGCCAAGTTGACCTTTTTGTTGAAGACTCTGTACTGATACCCTAAAACTGTTTCGCGGCGTGTACTCCTCGATAGTTGCTTGCGGAAAGACAGCGCTCGAGGGGCTGAGCGTCAGGGACGGCCTGTGCGCCGCCTGAACACTGCCCAACGACATTGACCTGGCAGGACTATGAGGCGGCGGGCTCATTGGATTTCTATGCGGGAAGACTGCCGGTGCCGGTGCCCGGGGTATTGTGTGTTCCGTCTCTGGGATATCTACTGTCTGTATTTTAGTCGTCGTGTACTTACGAGGGTTTGAAGGAGCTGATATCATCAGGCCTAGTTCTTTATCAAATCCGTACCCCAGTTCATGGCTATCATTCGTGGCTCCACGAATGTGGGTTTTAATATTGAGGCCGCCACCAGCAGCGAACCACGAATTGTGTCCTCCCTTCTTATCATCGGTGTGTTCAACAGGATACGGCATCGCTGGCGAATTCTGGATGCCTCGGTTGAATTTCTTGATGACATGGCTCTTGTAGTGGTAACAGCCGCAGCAGACAGCAAGCAAGGCGATGATGAAGAAGCCAACGACCGATCCGATAGCAATTCCGGCCTTTGCCCCGGTAGACAATCGGTAAGGCTGTTCGTTGATCAAAGCAGAGGCACTTGCTCCCAACCTCCCTTCAGCCTCTTGGAGGCTTGTGGGTTCGGGCAATTCCGTTGGTGCAGGCTGTTCATGGTTCGAAGAGGTGCTAGCGGATGTTGTTGGCAGCGCGGCGTCCAAGAGGACCGTATCGCAGACTTCCTGGATGTCATAGATCGTGTCGGTCCGGTCCTTATTGTTACCGCAGTCGTTCGTGCGGTTCAAGCAGTCCTGGATAGCACCGAGGATCGCGTAGTCGTCGCAAAGACACAGGACCTTGTTGTCACATTTCGATAATCCAGGTTGCCCGAGAACGGTCTTATAGCAGGCGTCGGCGCATCCAGGCAAATCCCGCCCCCCGAAATTGACAGCCAAAACCGAAGAAAAGCCGATGACGGCAGAAAGCAATATCGAAGGATGCATTGTGATGACTTGATTATTCAACTTGATCGTTAGCTATACCCATGAGCTACATGCCGGATGGATGTTAAGAGCATACCTTTCTGATATAACAGGAGTTAAAAGAAAGGTTGAGTGGAGCTGAAAGAAAAAGAGGTGGCGGACGGGGCGGGTAATATCGGCGGAAGAAGGAGAACCACAGAAACCAGTCAGACCAGAAAAGGATGACAGGCGTCCAAAGGTTTTGTTCTACCGATCCAGCGACAGACACCACTTGAGGAAGAAGAAGGCACTCGTCCGGTTGGAAATTAAGATTCGAAAACGAAAGGATCAAAATAACAAATTGTAAGTAAGTATATGCAGTTGCAGTTGGTATTGCTCTCCCTCGCTATTTGTCTCTCTGGTCGAGTTCTTGGTCCGAGTCGAGAAATGAACGTCCAACATCAAAACCACAACATCTATAACCCTTCCTGCAGGTGAACTGAACTGTCAAAGGAGAAAAGGAAGAAGGAAACTCGTCGGTCTAGTGCGCCTTCCGACATAAAACTCTTTTGGGACTGTTAGTGAAAAAAATGATGTCCAAAAAAGCATGGAATGATGGGCCTTTGTGGATTATAAGAGGGTATGCATGCATGAACGCGAGCGCACCGTGATGCAAATCCAGCTTCAGGCGTAGATGGGAATACGGCCTGCGATTCGTCAGAATCCTGGGGAACCTTTGGATTAAAATGCGCCAGCGTGCTCTGCTGTCTAAAACAAAAGAAATATAAAAAAAGAGGTTGACGGGCAAGCTTTCTTTTGTGTAAATTGCAGGCGCCTATATTACCTCAAGAGGCCGGGAGGCAGGATTTCTCCATGGTAGGGCTTCACAGCTTCCTAACTCCCCGGATGGGTGCGCAAACATGACAATTTTCTTGGAGATTTCGAAGATAACGAACGACGACCCCTCAGTTGATTCGCTGAGGGACCATAATCCCTACGACAATGACCGGGGTGGTTCTTCAAAGTCTGGGCCAAAGACGGGACGTGAATGGCTAGCTGGGCGGCTTGGCTTTGAGATTTTGTCGATTGCCTTGCTGCGACAGGCCAATCAGGAGCCCCCCAGGAAAATTTCTCGCATACGCGCCCACACCTCTCTCGAAGCTGCAAGGGCAGAGTACCATCGGCTGGTCCCACCCTCGATCCCACAGCTATTTTTAACAAAAAAATAAAACCCGTCCCACCAACATGTGGTTGCGTTATATGTATGCGTATGAGCGAACATTGCAGTACTGTTGGAGACCGACAGGCCGAAGGTGAATTGGTGGGTGGGCTGACAATGACAGCTCTTCACAGCGACAGATCATTTTTAGCGCTCAGTTGTTCGATCCCAAGGTTCCGTCACCTCATATAGAAGCGGGAAGCCGGAAGTTCTCCATATCGGACTGGGGTACCCGACGTCACTTTAGATAGCCTGTTCAGTGGAAACGGGTCAATTTACCTGAGCACCAAGAGATACAGCTATAGTAATGCAATAGAGAGCCTCATACCCCCACATTGTGCAGAAATTTAAGAAAATTCGATCCATTGTACACAGTAGCGTAGCGATATGTCTGGAACAATGGCTGGCGGCTAACCGGCTTCTGGAAAGGAGGGTCGTAAGACCCCGAACGTGAATGTCGAGGGGTTGGCTTGAGAGGTTGGAGATCACGCTTCTTCAGTTGGTGGTTCCGTGGAGAGTCTGAAGCTTCGGTCGACAATTCTGGCGGGGAGGTTGAGCTTTGCAACAGGATGCTGCTGAGCTCAGGGTTAATCGGCTGTTAGCTCAGCTCCATCTGCATCGCATGTGAAGCTCTAGCTGGTTAGAGCACGCCAACCAGGAAAAAATCGAGGCCATCGTTCAGAAGAGGAAAACAATTGCACATGCTCCGTGCCGTTGGAGGTTTCAAAGCTCTGCACATGTACGACGCCCCGTTCGATCCCGGAAATTGGTTTGTGCATAAGGTTGGGCAGGCGAGGAAGCGGTTCGCTTTGCTCCCTGCCGAGACGTCTTCCATCAACTGCTGCACAGATATCAACGATAACGAGCCCATCACGTTCCAAGCAGAAGCGCTCTTCTTTAATTTAAACAAAACCTATCATATGTCGCTTGCTTGGGCAGAGGTATGGCTATGACTCGTATACGTTATGTTGATAAAATCCATTTTATAATTTACTTCCTCGTCAAAAGACAAGAGCGGGTTAAAAACCAGCTGGGGGGACTTCGAAAGCAGAGAAAAGGGATGTCTACATTTCCGTCGGCACGCCGAATCCAAATTCAAATCCAAACCGTCTTCCCCCCTGGCTCCAGCAGCAATCCTAGGATATCCTAACGGGTTTTGGTAACAATCGATGGGTCTAGGAGGGGCGATTATCGATTAGCCCACCTCCCCATATGTGCATATGCACATATATGCATATTTGCCCCCGTTTTTCAGCTCACGGGGCTACCCTAAAACTCTCCGAATCTTAAACATCTTTTTAATCCCTTTACCTATAGTATACCAAAACAAGTTCACCAGAAACCAGGTGATTGCTTCTCTATCTTGTCCGAACACTTGGCCATTCGGACCAGCTTCCAGCTATCTAAGTGGCAGTGGCCTTGGAATCAACAGTATGTGCATGTATACTATTGCAATATTGTAACCTGATACATTGTTCAAATAGTGCTGAACATTAGTATACACAGTAGCAGTACAATAGTATTTCGATTTCCACTCTACTAAAGACAGGTCTCTTATCTCGGGAACACTAACTCCAAACGTCGAGGAACATGTAAGGAACCGATCCGTCCCTCGTGTACCATCCCACAATCTGCTCCCCTTGCATGCTTGTACCACACCAGATGTCACATGATGTAATATATCACGTGCCTTTCCACGTGATAGCCGGATTCAGAAGTCCAACATATCCAACACGAAGTGACTATCCAGGTCTCGTGTAGTTAAGTGAAGATATACACTCTCGATACCTATGCACGATGCTCCAAAATAAACAAAGCCATATTGCTTTTAACAAGTTATGCGAATTTAGATATTAATGAAAAAGAAAAATGAGGTGAAAGATCTATCGATATTAAATCGCATTAAAGAAATAGCGACATGAGAACGACACTGCTATGTCGTTGCTTGCGGCGTATTATCTTACACTGTTACAATACGACTGTTATGAGGACTACTCGCCTGCTAGCCCCACCAAACGTGAACGCAATTATTTTGTTTATGAATTAGCCTGGATCGATCTGTAGAATGGGTGGCACGGTAGTGAAGTAGCAGCGTTGTAGTAAAGTTTCTGCACCCCCGATTTCGTAGGCGCCGCGTCACAAATATATATGTCGTGGGATTGCTACTTTCCATTCACTCGTGTGAAGGTTCTCCCAACCTCATATGACCAAGTGTTTCTTGCCTTGTTTTTTGAATCCTTAGAGGCATAAATACCCTGACCTAAGTATTTTCGAAGCGCTTTAGCTACCACCGCCTTCCATGCTCGATGTTCCATGTTGTTTCAAACTTGCAACACCCCAAACAAGCTACGGAGCGAAAAAATCATCAATGATGTGTTATATATTGACGATAGTGGTCCTCAACTACATGGTTGTGTTAAGTTATCCGTCCCTAAGGCAGTACATGTCGATACTATATTGTGCCTGACGGTGCTGCTTAGGGATATCCGGATACGTACACACCGGGCTCAGGTCAACCAAACCTACAAGGCACCCCAAAAAGCCAATTATTTTTGAAACATTTTCTCCCCGTAGAAACTCTCTGCGCTTTTGCAGCTCTTGCGCGTCCGGCCCTCCCCATAAAGGACTTTCTTTTAAATTCCTTTTCGTCCGCTTTGGCCCGTCGCGGGACCGAGACTAGGCCCGTCGCATATATTGTACCAATCCGAATCGCTGTTCTAGGGGTGAGAGGAGCGGATTTAAAACAAGGCATCTAGGCAGCGGGCTGATCCAAATATTTGTAGTTGCTGTAAGTTTCGCAATGGCCGTAGGGGACGAGCCGTTTGAATGGTGATGTTCAACCCGGGCTTCTGACTTTTTTTTGGCGATCACTGCCATCTTAGCTCGCAGTCCTTTTTGACATTCAATGAAAGTCCAGAGTTAGGGATATAGGGCCGACTAGGGTATGACGGTAGCAGTTGGTATGGAACCTAAGCCAGAAATTTGAATCTAGATTAGCACTTATAGAACCATTTTCATGAATTGGAATCCACGACTAGTTCGTCAGCATATAGAACTTCTTTTGCCCTAAGATCCAACACTATCTAGACCCGTCTTGTGGACCATCCGCTCGAACTGTTAAATCTAGACCATAAACCTTCAAGTCAAAAATTCAACATTGTTGTGGATAACTCGTGATGTGAAGACAATACTTCTCTGGGAACCTATATCTGTGTGCCTGTGGTTTATTGCACTAAAACCAAATATACCAATGCCGTCGGGGGGTCTGGGTACGAAACAATAAATATACACCATTGGACACTAGTTGTTAGGGATCCAGTGTAGATTGCCTTTCCTAACCACGAATATTCGAACTCGCACTCTCGCACTCAGAACCAATTGGCCGATCAATAACCACTTAAACTCTCATACCATGCCGAATACTTTGAGGAGGCGGTGCGGTAATGGGTGTCTCCAGGAGTGTCTATGAAAGAACGTCAGGTTTAACTACTGGCTTCTTGTCAGTAGCATATGTGTTTTCGTTTGGTGTTTTCTACTCATATCATTCTTCGAACTCTCCAGTCAGTATGCAAAAGGTTATCCTAAACATACACAGTGAGTGAATCCAATACCACCGCCATGGTTATCCCTTCAATATACCGTCGCAAGGTCTCTTCTCAGCTGCTCTAGGCATAGAGGTGATAAGTGCTAAAGCATACAAAGGGGCTCCTGGCCGAAACCCGCTGTGCGTAGGTCCTTTAGGTTTCTCGGAGTCTATCGAGGAATGAGGCCTCCTCTCGTTCCCATCAGCGGCGCCGTACCAGAACAATTCCCAAATGGCCGACGGGAAATTTTCCGAATTCAACTCCCCGTTGGCTTCGTAGACGCGTATACGTATGCCTGTATGTAGATCTAGACAAGTAAAAGGAAGGTTTCGAAGCGTAAGCCTATAACATATACAGTATTACCTGCACGAGCCGAGAGCACTGGTTAGACCGAGGTCTAGATATAGTAGCAAGGCGGACAGGACCTTAAAGGGGTCCCCCGGATTTCACATAAAAATGTATAAATTATATAAGCAAGGCTGTCTTCGAGCGGAATCAATTGACAGGGTTAAGTTCTCCGAAACTGTCTTTCGATTAGCTTGCAGGAGTGAACTTCGGAAGGGTAGAAGTGCACTGTAGTCGGTCCCTGTCCCGAAAAAGGACCCTGATAAGGCTATGATTCTCGACCCACACTCTCTAGCGTCTAAAAGCAGCATGTACCTACGTAGACGTGTGTGTGGTAGATTTTGTTGGATTGGCGATACAACGCAGAATCGAAGAATCAGGGACCATTTGTGGAGCCAGCGTGCATTCAAAAAAAAAAAGACCACTTTCCAACATCTACAGCCGCACGACCCTCTTCAACTCTCGTATGCAAACTTCCCTCTTAACTTCTCGGACGATAGGTTACTTCTAGAACATTTCTCCCGAAGGGAAAGAAGAAAAAAGCCAATAGATTTTCAGGAAAATGTTTCTCGATTCGAGAAGAGTGGGACCCACTTATTATGTGGCTGTAAAACTTATCACCATGACCGCTATATCACGCAGCGAAAAAAAGGCGAACGCTTGAACAGCAGGTGCCACTTTTGCGGCTGTGCTTTTCTCGGATGCAGACCCGAGGGAAGCGCGGTGAACTGTCCCTTAGAGAATCTTAGATGACGCAAGCCGTTTGAGAAAGAAAGTGGGTCAATTGAGATCCGTGTTCCTACAGCCTGCGCAGCCACTCTTGGAAGAGAGGCCTCGAGGAGCTTGAACGAACTCATGCATCGCGGCCATACTTCGCACAGTTCTTGGAAAACTTCATTAGCTACGGCTATTCGGGTATAGTTACTTTTGCAGTTTGTTCATAGGGCTGTTGCCAATACAATCCTTTTTCCTTGTAGGGAGATGCGTTTAAGACTTTTGGTCTTTTTTTTTTTTTTTTTTCTGGAAATAACGACATGCGCATTTGCATGACGGGAGGGATCAAGCCACGAAGGATTTCCATATTTGTCTCACATTCTTCAAATTCACATATGTATGGTATGTCTTTTACGGATCTTCTTTCTGGGAGTAGGGAGGGTTAGAGATCGATTCGATTCGTCTAGTCGCCAAAACGGCTGGAAACAAAAAAGACGGAATATCCAAACAATTACATAACAGAAAGGTAGTCCTTTTACGGGAAAGATCAATATGCATGAGAAGCTTGGTAAAAAAAACAAAGTCAAAGAAAGAAAGAAAAAAAAGCTACGTTCTGTTCGGAATACTTTCGCCGAAATTGACCTCGGGAGTAAAGCATGTGGATGACATTGATGACATGTTGACTAGGGTTTGAGAAGTTGGGAAAGAACAGACGAACGATTTTTTAGCTTCGCCTTTTTTTTCGATTCATGAAACCTGTCCACTCTATTTTTGGACTACCCAGCTTTTTTCCAAGGTTCGTTCTCGACGGTACTTCTCCACCTTGGATTAATTCTGTATATTTTTCCCGATTCTGGTCGGTTAGAAAACAAGACGTCTTGGGACCATAATGACTTGATGTGTGGGTGTGTAGTTGGAGCTATCGCGAGGCTCCGACAGCATGCCCTTGAGCGTTCGCTTAACGGGCTTCCGGCTAAACTCTCTCACGTTAGTACAAGACGCCCACCTTTTGCGCTGGAAGTTCATTACTCAGCCTTCCCAGACGCCTTGCCCCGCTTAACCCTGAGGGGGAATCTCAAATCATGAGGCAAGCAACCCCCAGTCTACTTTTAGCTAGGGAACTCGTCGCCGAGCATTCGTTGTGTGTAGTACATGATGTATGTCGGTATGGCGCAGTGGGTGACTAACCAACTGATACACTCACGGTACATACATATCTGTGCTCTACTCGCAGTTCAATACCCTCGGCATTCTATTTCTTGCTTTCAACAGGCTTCGAACTGTGGGTCCTCCACCCAAGCAGGCATGTTTTTTCTCTCTGCAAAATGAAACCACATGGGGAGTTACACAAACGGGAAAAAAGTGCTGACCAATGATATTCCCAACCGAAGACTTTGACCCTGCATTCGCCAATCCTCTGAATATGAAAAAAGTGACCACGATAGCGATAAGAGGGGGGAAAGAAGCCATATCTGGTCACGGTACCCCCAGTTTTAGCACAGTTCGACCGCCTAATGCAGGAAAAACCTACGTATTCCAAGAAGTATCTCATGTACGTGATGTACACCTGTACTCCGTAAATGGACATGTAGAAAAAGATCCCGCGCACGATCGTTTTCAAGACAGAGGCTTGCGGCTGAGCTCCCGAAGATTTGTCAAAATTAACAACAGACCTAGATCCTCCAATAGCATCCTTGCTTTTTTTTTCGACACTTTTTTTTTTTTTTTTTTTCGTTTCCAACAAAATGCAACAAGAAGAAATATTGCCTGGCATTCTCTGGTCTGTCCCGCTCGAATTCTGCTTTTTCGCTAGCGCGCCAACCAAAGACCAAGAACACTGGTTCGAACCCTGCCCATCATTTTTTTCGAAGGATTATGAAGCCATCTTGTCTGCTTTGGATCTGGATGGTAAATTTGCTTTTTTCTCGTTCGCCTGTTGTAAAACACCATGCCTGCAGGCCATTTCTTTGAAAGGACCAGCACTGCTAGGGGGGGGGTTTCTTGGGTCTTGGGCCTTTGAATCCTCATGAGCCAGACCTTGATGAGCCTTAGCGGTTACCAACAAGATTAATCCCGTCTCGAAGCTGAAGAGGGTACAGTGCATTTTCTAGCAGATGAGAGGAAAAAGCAACCTGGCGTGAATATGCAGTAAAGCGTGTATAGCGGGATATCATGTGCGGCGAAGACACAAAGAGGAATCCAAAAAAAGGCCCAAGCTGAAAAATAATATAAAAGATGCAGCTTCTGTCTTCCCAAAGTTCCGAATTATCTTTCTCTCTCTCTCTCTCTATCACATAAGCAAAAAGCTTGGAGCTTCTCAAGAAACTCAAAGAGTGGGGCCCTTTTTTATATAAAATCAAGCGCGGACCATCGATCATCTATCGACAGCAAAAAACATAAACCCCGACAAATAAATACTTAAACAGTACTACAATGGAAGCCAAACAACCAGGTGCTCCCGGTGCAGGCGGTTCAGGTCTTGGAGGAATGGGCAATGAAATCCCAGTAACCCCAAGCTGGTTCATCTTCGTCAGATACGCTCAGATCGTTTTGACCTTGATCGTCTTCGTCTGCTCTTGTGTCGCCCTCGGCCAAGTTAAGGGATACATCGTCGGATGGGGAGCTGGTTTCGCTCTTTTCACTGTATGTGCCACCCAATCCCAATCTAAAATATACACATCTACAATAAACCTGAAACTAACACCTAAAACCATCATATAGTCCATCTACACCGCCATCTTCCTCGCCGGAGTCCTCCTAGTCCCCAAGTTCGCCCCACAATTCTACTTCAAATGGTTCTGCCTCGGCGCTGAAGCCTTCGCCGTCCTCTGGTGGCTCATCTCCTTCGCCGGTCTCGCAACCTGGGCCAACCTCCTCTCCGTCTTCAGAGACTACGAAGGTATCTACGGTGGATACAAGACCGCCTACGGTGCCTGTGCTGCCGGCGCCGCATTCGGTGCCTTCAACTGGATCGCTTTCTGCGTCACCCTCGCCTTCTACGCCATCGGATGCCACAAGCACCGCGTTGGAAAGGCTGGCTGGAACGCCGGTGGTGTCGAGGCTGGTGGTGCTTCCATGGGACCAATTGGTGTTCAACATACTGGTGCTTCGCAGCCAGCTTATGATCCTGCTCCGGAGCCAGTTGGATACGGATACCAGGGACAGCAACAGCAATACCCAACTGTTCCTACCCCAGCTCCATCTCAACCTTACCACCAGTAAAAAGGGACCGTTCGCTAGGATTTCTCAAGAGTAATAATAATTTATGACTTGATTTCCGAGAGCAGAAGGAGGATGAATATATCACGATTTTTCTTATTATATTTCTTCATTGTCAGACTTTGCTTTGTATAAATTCCCCTCTTATTCAAACATTACTTTCTTTGCAAGTAATACCAATGTTCTGTATTGCAAAATTAATCATCTGGCGTTTTGCAAATTCCTGTCTCTAACTGTCGGTACCCTTGTTCTTTTTTTTTTTCAAACGGAGTCAAGAAGGCATTTTTATCTGGATCATTTTTTGTTTTACATACACACACTTTCTAGGGAAATAATTGAAAAAAACTTCCTTTGAATCTTCAAAAACAATCCTTTCTTTCCCATTACAAAAAAATGATGAATTTCGTAGAATACTCACAAGTGACGTGTAACATGCACAGGCACCCGCCATCCAGAGCGGGGACCCGGCCGACCTCAAAGAACCCGAAATTACGAAACGGCTAGCCTCGAACACCCTCGCACAAACGGCACCGAGAGAACCCAAACAACCAGACCCTGCAAGGCCCCATGCATGGTCTGGCCAAGAGTCTGGTTACCTAAGAAGAGAGAGAGGTCCCACCAAGCGCGTAACGTTATACTACCACGATTCCACGACCAAAAAATCTTCATTACCCATGGGAATATGGTACAAAAGATCCTGCTAAAAAAAAAAAAAAAAAAAAAAAAAAAAAAAAAAAAAAAAAATTTAAAAAATAACCACTCAAAACAGCCTTATCTTCAAGAAAACAAAACGGCAAGAAAAAATATTACCCTCACCCGAGGCCCTCGAACCGAATCGAAAAACGAAAGGCTACCACCATCGTAAGCGGCTTACATCAAGATTAAACCAAAATAATTAAAAAAATCCTTCGAAAAAGATACAGCCCAACTAACCGAACAGAACAATCAACCCACGCCAGAAATCCGCATTGATTGCGCCCGTTTCACGACAAAATACCACATCCCATGCGGCTGTCCCATAGGCAGTACGTAGTATACGTACGCTCCCCTCCTGCTCATACACAACCGTTAACCCCGCAGCTTACTTACGAGGACCCCGTCTACCCGCATGCGCAGCCTTTCTTTTTTCTTTCTATTTTCTGCGCATATGTCCCAAACTCATAATCCTTCGGAAATGGAGTCATACGCACAAGTAACAGAACTCGCAAGAAGATACCCTTACCATGTCATGTACTCTGTACAATACCCTGGCCCGGCCGATCAACGCTTAGATCAGCATTAGCTTGAAACCCAAAGCTCATAAAAAAAAAAAAAGAACGGCACATCCCGGTCGAAACCCGCGATCTCATTTCAGTACCTTCCGAATCAACTAGCCAGCACTCACTCCTCGATTTGCGGCTGAGATCTCGCTCCCATTCCTCCCAAACGAAAAAAAAAAAAAAAAAAAAAAAAAAAAAAACGAAGAATGAGAGATAGGGATTAAGGGAAGATAGGCGCAAAAGCTTTCGCCACCGAAAGGATCGTGACCTCCAGGATCGAAACTCTCAGCTCGGCCCGATTATTCACAGTTTAATGAGCCCAAATAACATATCTAACCAATTGCGAACGGGATTTTGCGCGCGCAAATGAAGAGCAAAAAAAAAGTTCAGCTTTTTTTTTTTTTTTCGCAGCATTCCACTACACTAACAAAACAGGGACAAGGCCGACAGAAAAGCACGACATCGATCGACGTCTGCATTTTTTTTTTGCTGATAAAATAGTTTTATAATGTATTAGCTAACATTTACCATACTTTGCTAACAAACCATACGATGAAGTCATGTACCAATGCACAGTCCCACAGGGTTCCAGAGAGAGAGAGAAAGAAAGAGAGAAACAGGATCTCGATCAGCAGATCATACAAGCACCACCCACCAGCAAGAACCCCCGGTCAAATCCACTTCGATTCGACCTCGACTCCGTCCTAGTGGCTTTTCGCGTGTGTACATGTGTGTCTTAGATACACTTTACATAAGTAACATTATAATATATAGTAATGTATGTACCACCCACCAAAAAGAAAAAAAGAGGGTGTGGCAAAGCGCTTCGAATGGAGAAGAGATCAGCTGAGGCTAGCTACGAGCTCAAAGCTACCGTGAAAGAATCCAAAGGTCCCTGATCGACTTTTTCATCCAAAACCTACTTAATTTGGTCGATATGTCTCTTCTATATTGATTTTTACCTACGGATGTATTAATATTAATATTAATATCCACGAGAAGTGTAGACTACGTATACATACCCCGCGGAGTTGTATATTCTTGGTGTCATAATAGAGCAGAGGAGCTCGAGCTCAAAGCAAGCAAGCAACCTCTTTTCGACCTGAAAAGTCTCCACATCCCCGAACCGAGTGGATTGTTCGGTTAGTTGCTGCCGGCTGCGAAGACGCAGAAATCTAAGACACCCCCCATCGCAGTAGCTGCTACTGCTGCGATTTTACATAAGTATCCGAAACAAATCTATACAGCGGAGTTATTATTATATATTCTACAATGCAATCGCATTGTATTTACATTTAGTAACAAGATCTATAAACCTTCCTCGAATAGTATGCATGAATCATATACACATAGAGAATCTATATCTATAATTATTCAACTAGAACTAGACTCAAATCCAGCTAGATCCAAATAACTCCAACCTCATCGACATGCACTTTTGGTCACTCCCACGTACATACATCATACGTACGCACAATCCCGATAATCCAATATCCCCAACATCTCAAAAGAAAAAAACTCTTGGGTAACATCGCCCGACACCCCCCTCTAAATCTTTCATCCCAACTTTTCCAATTCTTCCAATTCGTCCAAAAAAAAAAAAAAAAAAAAAAAAAAAAAACCGCCTGCATATTGCATATATACCCGTCCCCCTTCGAACAATCCTTTAAAAACCCAAAAAATCCTGCACTTTTCACTTGGCCCTGACATCTCACCTCGGCTCACATGTCAAAATCCTTAAAAAAAATAAAAAAGATACTAAACGGTTCCGAACTTTCGACGTTTTGTACATATTCTGCGACGCCACCATCGAATGGGGTTTCTATTACCCCGGTTCTCCTTCCAGCAAGGTATCAATTGATCAATTGAACATTCAACCAGCCAGGCTTCCAAGGAGCCTCAATTGATCAAACCCTCCCAGTAAACCCGGATCAACTTTCCTCCCTATACATCCAACAGGCAGTAATCATCGTCATCAACGAACATATGATGTTAGAAGGGATCGTGATCAAGGTGCATACTCCCGAAGATTTTTCAAGCCACATGTAACCACATAACGTTAATTTATAACCTCTGTCCGTTTCATATTTGGGAGCCGCCTGTATCTCCTCGGAGGGACAGAGAAAGAAGGAAAGTGAGGGAAAAGAGCCACGGTTGACTTGGAGCGTTGAGGTTCCTGGGAAATAATTTACTCCCATGCACCATCAATATACAATCTTCAATTAACACCCCCTCGAACATCTACACTACATTCTCGATCTCTCCCGTCCTATCCTCTCCACCGCCCATTCTTCCAATGCTGGCTTTAACATGGTGGTATAATAATTAATAAAGAATCAGAGGCAAAAATGAGGAGGTAAAACACCAAAAAGGAATAACACAGCATCCAAAGCTATGAACGAACGGGTTAAAAACAAGAACATAAAAAAGGAAAAAAAAAAAAAAAAAGAAAAAAGGAAGAATCGAAAGCAACAGAAGAAACCCCTTAAATGCCACCTTGGATCAATTGAAGAAAAAGTCACCCCTTATCACCTTGACCTCACCGCAATTCACCTCTCCAGGTGTTAGAGAAAAGAAACTGAATCAAGAACTCAACGCCAAACATGCATCGACCGCTAACCCGACTCTATATATCACCCCATACTCGTTAGCTTCTCCCCTAGCACCCACAACTTCGCTTGAACCAGACAGTAGTCGTAGATATTTAAGAAAAAGTAGCATTATACAAACCTCAAGACAAGATGACGAAAATGATGACGATGATAGCGATATGTAGCATATGAAATCCAAAAAAATATCACACAAACCAAAGCTTAAGAGGATTCAACGAGCTTACTAACCTCCCGTCCTTTAACCGCACCACATCATCAATGATATCTTTGTCCAAGTCTGGGAACATGGCAGATAGTATTCTGTTGGGAAACTTATTAGTATTGTCTCCACGAAGGTGGAAGGAAATAGAGAGACGAATACTCACCCAACCACGTTCTCATGTTCCGCCCTCTGTATCCTTACTGCCTCTGCTGTCTCTGCGCTAGCTTGTCTGGCTGCACTCTCTGCCGCTTCTAATGCCTCGGGTTGTAAATATCTCGCCCCAGGAAAGCCATTTGTCGGTGGTGGGTTCTGACCCTGCTGCACTTGTGATCCATCCCGACTATTCGGCCTCGGACTCGTCCGCGGTGTATTTCCCGGTAGCGGCGTGCTAACCGGCCCGGCATCCACTGTAACAGGATGCAACTGCCTCGTCGTATCCTGCTGACTTTGCTGACTCGATGAATCATCTCCGAATATCCTCCCAATTGTACTAAGCGGTTTCTGTATTGTCCTTAACAACCCTGCAACTGCTGCTTTCTCTTCGTCGCCATTCCCAGCATTTGCATTAGTGTCCACACTTCGTCTCCTTTCCGTACTGGCTCTCTCTTGCGTGTCTGCTGCCAGAGCGGCCGCGGACATGGACACACTCCTCCCGCTAGTTCCACTAACTGCACTAACTCCACCCTGCGGCGGTCCCTGCCCTCCTTCGGCGCTCACGCTGCCTCTAGGTGTACTCCCCACAACAGGGCTGATTGGTTCCTTCACCTCTGCGATTTGTCTTACTGCCTCTTCTACATTTCTCTCGAAATCCTCGTCGTTGATAGTTAAACTGTTCCTGTCGAGTCCTTCGATAAACTGTATTGCTCCTGATAGCGAAGATAGGTAGTATCCAGCTTCTCCACCGAGTTTGTCGGGGTTCCGGAAGCGAAGAATGTATTGGATGTTGCTGACAAGGTGTTCTGGGTTGGCCCGGAGGACAACATAGATCAGGAGTGGAACAAAGTCGTCTGCCGATTGTGTCGAATTTGCATGCCGTAGTAGCCCTATAACGCTTCTTAGTATTCTCGTGGTGTTTGTGATTTAGAGATAGATGGGTATATTTCGCTGCATACCGAATATGACTTTACAGCAATTCAGCACACATATGACTTTATCCCTCGGTGCCCTATAATTATTGATCTTTAACAGCTCTTGCACTGCTAAACTCAGGAACTTGCGACCACTCTCCCCGACAGGTTTTATATCAAGGTGTTCCTCTCGAACCCATCTATATATCGCCACCTTTTGCGCCAAAACCTCGTCCCTTTCGACGTCTTCCTGATGTTGTCCTCTTCTACCCGGCATATTTGGATTATGTCGTCTTTTCCCTCGTTTATCCAAGGGCGAAGGTGGGGGCGCTATAGCAGGTGAAAAAGTCTGGGTATATAATCTATTCATAACTAATTTTTCCATTCCTTCCTTTGCATTATCGAATTCCAGATCCGAGACTTCGCGCCAGACGTCACAGAGGGCCATTTTGTTGTGGATAAAGTCGAGGAAATCGGCGATAATTTTGACTTGTTCGTGGACGACCCATTGTCGTTTGCCGAACTCGTTAAGGAAGGAACGGAGGAAACGGGCTACGGGGTCGGCGGTACGATGACGGAGCTGTTCGAGGAATCGGTGGAAGTCGAAAGGTTGTGGGGGTTCCGGATCCGGTGCTGGTGGGGGCGGGGCAGGTTCGACGGGAGAGTGGGGATCTAGGGTTGTGGAGAAGCGACGGTTTAGTTGCGGGGGTAGGTGTTTTTCGCCAGTGGATGTCGATGCTATCGATGGGGATCGCGGGGTGTTGGTGTTAGCAGCAGCAGCAGCAGTAGATGTATTAGCAGCGGGCCTGAGGTTTTCGAGACTCGATGTTCGAGGAGGGATATGCGAGGCCGGTGTCTTTTCCGACAGAGATGATTCGTTATTGTTAGTAGCAGTGGGAGAAGGAGAAGGGGAGAGTTTTGAATCTTCGGGTTCGGATTGTGGGGACAGCTTTGGAGAGAATTGGGACATGATGCTTCTTATCTCCCCCTTGGTATCCTGTCCCTCTTCCTCCTCAGAAGCATCCAATATGGAGGAACCGGATAGGGAGCGGCCGTGGGATTTAGGGGGGTATCCGGGGTGCAGTCTTCCATTTTCAGAACGGGGTAGAGCTGGCAGAGCACTGTTATTATTGCTGGTGCTGGTGCTACTACCAGCAGTAGCAGTAGCAGTAGCAGTAGCAGTAGAAGGAGTAGTAGGAGTAGTAGGAGTAGGAATAGGAATAGGAGTAGGAGTAGAAGTGGAAGTAGAAGTGGAAGAAGAGGTTTGAGCTGTCTCTGCTTTGGAGAGGATGTCTTCAGGGGTGGGTAGGGGCTTGTCCTTTGGAGGGGGAGCTGGAGCAGGTGGAGAACTGGGGAGAGACTGAGAACGAGATTCCTTTGGGGTGGTGGGGGATTTTGGAGGGGATATATCGAGTTTGGAGAGAGGTGTGGAGAGATCAGATGGATCGGTGGGGTCGACAGCAGCAGCAGGACCGGCAGCAGGACCAGGGGTATTTATGGAAGATTGCTCCTCCTCCTCTTCCTCCCATTCTTTGGCGTCAGTCATGATGGATACGTTTGAAGAGGTGGTGGTGGTGGTGATAGTATCTTTGTCATCGCTAGTAGTGAGGTGGTGGTGGTGGTGGTGTTTGTCTGCATGGAGGGCGGTGTCCTCCTGCATGGCAGCGGCAGGCAGCGTAGTGGACCCGGCGAGTACCTGACTATAGCTCCGGCTGTAGCTGTGTCTTATCGCAGCCACAACCAGACACTGTAAGGATTCCCCCGATGCAGCTTTATCTGTATATTGGAAGTTGGAAAGATGTAAACTGTGTTTGGATTAAACGAGGGTGATGGTGATGATGTTGATGGTGATGTTGATGTTGATGTTGATGGTTTTGGAGAGGATGATGTTGGTTGGGGGGAAAGAAGAAGAGGAAGAAGAGAAGTCCAAGCGAGCTTGCCAGATGGTGTGAGTACGCAATTCACATCATCGACTCCACCGACTCCACCTGTATATATCTATTATACTGTATTGTATTGTACACTCGAAGATGAAGATGAAGATGAAGGAGAGAAAGAAAGAGAGAAAGAGAGAAAGAGAGAAAGAAGGGGAGAAGTGATATAATTACAGGCCAAGTGAGGTTGAGTGGCGGCCCGTTTGAGTGGACCCGCCTTGAATTGGATTGAACATTTGCAGCCACACGAATGCGGTCATGCAGCCACAGTTATTATATATACACTTACTTACATTGTAGTAGTCTCGGTCCCGGTAGGAGGTAGGTAGGTAAGTAACTATTCTATTTTTTAAATTTATTTTATTTTATTTTATTAATTTATTTATTTTATTAATTTAATTTATTCTCCTCTGTAACTGAATAGGTATTTACTCAGATGAAGAAGAAAGCGGGTCTGTGCAGAAACAACTGCGCTCGCTTAAAAAAAAAAAACTTCGACATGTCGAAACTTCAAACCTTCCTCGACCTCATCCTCACCACCACCATAATTATACCACCACCACCAACCATAGTCGCCAATTGTATCACCAGCAATGGCGCCTCCCCCAAAGAAACTAAAAGTCATCCACAAGGATGCCCCACCATTATCATCATCAACCGACAATACTACTACCACAAAACCAACCTCAGAAGCCGACATCTCGGGCCAGCGAACAGTCTTCGTCCGTTCTCTCAACTACTCCACAACCACCGAAGCCCTCTCCGCTCACTTCTCCTACATCGCTCCCTTGAAACATGCCACCGTAGTCGTAGACCCTTCCACAAAATCCTCCCGAGGCTTCGGTTTCGTCACCTTCACAGACCCCGCCGATGCCATCAAAGCCGTCCAGGAATTCAACGGCAAGCTCTTCGAAGGTAGACATATAAAAGTCGAGATCGCCCAAGCCAGGCACAGAGATACCGATAAACCTACTTCTTCTTCTATCGCTGCCTCTGCCTCTGCCTCCGCCCCTTCCTCTTCCCTTGCCACCAGCAAGCCGCCAAAGAACGAAGACATCAAAAAGAGGAACCCGCGATTGATCATCAGAAATCTACCTTGGTCTGTGAAAAAACCAGAACAATTGACCCCTTATTTCACCAAATTCGGGAAGGTCAAGGAGGTTATTATCCCCCGTAAGGATGGCTCCAAGTTCGGTCCCATGGCTGGCTTTGCATTCGTCACCTTGAAAAAAGAGGAGAGTGCGCGGAAGGCCATTGAAGCTATAAACGGTACCGAGATCGAAGGAAGAACCGTCGCTGTCGACTGGGCTGTTGAAAAGAACGAGTGGAAACAAAAGGTCACCGAGGAAGATAGTGATAACGACTCTGACTCTGACTCTGACTCCGAAGCTGATGATGAAGAGGGTGAAAAGAAGGGAAAACATGAGGATGTTATGGACATCGATGAGGAACTAAAACAAGCCACCATTGACTCTGACTCCGAATCCGGCTCGGACGACGATATGAAGGATATAGAGGATGGAGATGATGACGAAGATGACGACGAAGACGAAGATGACCAACCCAAATCCTCCAACGACACCGTCGTCTTCATCCGCAACCTACCCTTCACAACCGACGACGACGGCCTCTTCGAGCACTTCAAAGAAAACTTCGGTCCAATTCGCTACGCCCGTGTAGTCCTAGAACAAGACACCGGCCGCCCCCGCGGTACAGCTTTCGTCTCCTTCTACAACGAACCCGACTTTGAAAAGTGCGTCGCCGAAGCTCCCAAAAACACCGTTCAAAACATTCCATCGTCTGGAAAAGGTGGCGCTAAAGCTTCGGTCTTACAATCCGAATCACTTGACCCCACGGGGAAATACACTCTCGACGGAAGAGTCCTAGCCGTCTCAAAGGCTGTCTCCAAAGAAGAAGCCGGAAGGTTGACCACCATCGGAACCGAAAAGCGAGAAAAGGTCAAGGCCGAACGACGAAGGTTATATCTGCTCAACGAAGGACAGATCTCACAGAACAACCCTCTTTATGCCAAACTTTCTCAAGCGGACATTAAAATGCGGGAAGAAAGCTACAAACAACGAAAGGGATTCCTGGAGAAGAACACTAGTTTACATCTGAGCTTGGTTCGTTTGAGCGTTAGGAATATCCCCAGAAACATTGACGAAAAGGACCTCAAAATGATGGCCAGGAAAGCCCTTGTGGAGTTTGCAAAGGAAGCCAAGGAAGGGAAACGAGAGGGTATTAGCAAAGAAGAAGCCAGGCGTGGTGGACAGGAGGCAAAGGAGGAGGAAGCTCAAAGGAGAGCTAAGGGTAAAGGTGTGGTCAAACAGGCTAAGATTGTCAGAGAAAAGAGTGGTGCCGGTAGAAGTATGGGTTATGGCTTTATCGAGTACATCGGGCACAGATGGGCTTTGATGGGTCTGAGATGGTTGAACGGACGAGAGGTCGCACATTTGACTGTGGAGGAGAAGGATAAAAAAGAAGGGAGCGAAGTCTTGGAGGTTAGCAAAGAAGACAAGAAGAGACGGTTGATCGTCGAGTTTGCGTTAGAGAACGTACAGGTCGTGCAAAGGAGAAAAGAGAAGGAAAAGTCAGCGAAGGGAAGGCTTCCCAGGACGAAAGAAGAACGGGAAGCTCAAGGTGACGACAAGAAGTTCAAGGGCAGGGGTGATAGGAAAAGGAAATGGTCGAAGGATGGTGAAGGGGAACAAGAACAAGGTAGAGGTGGAGAAGACGGCAAGAAGGATGCCGAGGAGAAGAAGAAGGGCAAAGGGAACCCGGAGAAATGGGACAAGCAGAAGAGGGCGGCCCAGATCATAGCGAGGAAGAGGCAGAAGAGACGCATGAGGGGCGGTGATTAGTCCTTTCCTCCATCCTTTCTGTATTATATATATGCCGATTATATATTATATTAATATACCACTGTAGTCCTAGTAGTACATACTCGAGCGTCTAGTTGGGGATTAGTAGACATGGCGTCGGTATTGTGTATTAATGAGTAAAAGTACCAATGGATTTTGATAATATTCCCTTCCTTCTTATATCTCTACTGTATTATATATTATACTATCTTCAAGCTTCATGGGACTGTTAATGTGGCTAGTGTGACACAGCCAACATGAGGCTGGTTTGGTGGTGTGGCTGAACAGCCGAAGCGAAAGAACGCGCTTGGAACTGGCAGGTGCAGCACAGCATCCAAGCAAGATCCATCAAACATCAAACACCAAACATCAAGCATCAAATATCAACCCACCCCATCACCACCATCTCCATCGCCCTCACCAACGCTACCAAAAAAGGCATCCCCGCAGGACGGCCCTTCCGATAGCCCCGCACACCAGCCGCTGCCCGTCCGCCCGTCTGCCTCGGCCAATTGGCTCCGCACAAACCATTCGCACAAGCAAACCAGCCACAAGCTGAAACAGGTACCAGCCCAACAGGTAGCCAAGCTCAGCAAAAACGCGCCTGAAGCTTCCTCTGAGGTATTCGTTCATCAACCGCCATCACCACCGTCATCCCCGCCACCCGGCAACCGTCGCGACCACCCCAACAACCGACTGGCCGTTCTCCCAGGCTGACCGGGGGACCGCACCGTAACTCGGCGCCCACTAACCGTCCCTCCAACCAACCCACCCACCTACCCACCTCACACAGAGAGACAGGATGTCTACCCCGGTTCCACCGCACCTGTCACGTTCGAACTCGGCTGTCCGCGGGGCCTCATCCACGCCAGCCCCCCAGACAAACGGCAATGGCCTGGCCCCCTCTGCTGCTGCTGCTCCGGCCGATGGTGCCGCTGCATCCAACCAATCCGCCTACCGTTTGCAGCCGCAGGCCTACACCACCAATTATGCCACTCGTATAAAGGGCTCGTACCAGACGATGCTGGTTGTTCCTGCTGTTCAAGCATCGACTTCTACTTTACCCCCAAGATCTGCCAGGAGAGGACAGACGGCTGTCAATTACGCTGAGGATGACGACGACGATTTTGGAGACAGGGAGTCGAGACGTGGTGGTGCCAGTGGGAGTGCTGCTGCTGCTATCATCCCGGAGGAGATTACTGAACCGGTTGTCGTTCAGGGGAAATACCCACCGAAACCTCTACCATGGCGAAGGTATTTTCTACTTTTTTCTTCTTCTTATATCCACCGTATTCGGCGGGTCGCGAACTAGACTAACTCTACGTCACGAACACCATAGGACCCTAGAGCAGATAACCAAGGCCGCTGAGCTCCCCGAAGTTCTCATCCCGGTCCTCTTCGAGAAGGACATCGATGCAACAAAAAAGATCCGTGAGCGATTCACCTGGAATCTTTTCGAAGCCGATGTCACACCTGAACGCTTTGCTCGACAGCTTTGCCTGGATCTTGAACTCGATCCCCGCTTGATTGTTGACGATCTTGTTACCGCAATCCGTACTGCTTGCCAAGAATGGGCTCCGGTAGCTTGCATGCCTCTCACCGAGAAATTCCTCGACCCCATCAGCGGTGATGTCGGGTGTTATTTGGTCCCTATCAAGATCAATGTCCAGTGTGGAGTCGACACCCTCACCGACCAGTTCTTGTACAACGTCTTCGAAGAGGAATTTACACCGGAGGACTACGCAAATATCATCTGCAATGACATAGGATACCACGGAGAGTTCCGCGGTGCCGTTACTACCGCCATCCGCGAAGAGCTCTTGAAGGCTAAAAAGGAAATCCTTTTCCCATCCGGAACAGTTCCCAACTACAACTGGAAGGCAGACGGCCACCCGCAATTCCAAGGAATACGCTATGACCCAGAGAACTACGGAAGCCAATGGTCCCCCAATATCGATAAATTGACACGGGATGAGGTCGAACGGAAAGAAATGGATAGAGAACGTGAAACCCGTCGACTCAGACGTGAGACAATCAGGTTGAACCCGGTCAATGCAGCCCAAGTTTGGCTTTACGGAACAAATGGCGTTCCCACACCCGAAATGCCTACTCCTGGGTCTCCCGGTGGTACCGTTCTTGATACGTTCTCACGAAGGAAGCGTCAGCCTATGGTCAGAGACCGAGACGACTCACCAATGCGTAAGGGTAGCGTTGGTGGGCAAGGTGGATCTAACACTCCTGCTCAATTGGCCAGTGCGCCAGTTCCACTTCCTGATACCATGATCCTCCAATGGAAGTGCAGCCATTGCAGCATCAATGGTTTGAATACCTGGGGTGTTAGAGATGGACCTATAGGCAAATACACGCTTTGTGCTATCTGTGGGTACCTTTACTATGAATCCCGACTTTTGCCTGAATGGCGACGAGGGATGTATGAAAACGATCTTATGGAACCGGAGATCAATGTTGCTAATGGTGGAGGAGCCGGGTATGAGATGAGTGGCGTTCAAGTTGTTTAAGAGAGAGACAGTCTATTACCACAACTACGTGCGACCTTTGTCATACCTCACTTCTTCTTCTTCTCTTTATTCCACCTACGATTTTGTACTCTTATTTCATTTCTCTACATATGTATTCTACTACGATTCCTTCCTCCTCCGCTTTTTTTATTCTCCTCGTTTCTTCCCTCGTTTCTCTCTCCTTTTTTTAATGGTAGAGGGGATTATCGATCATACTATTGTTCAGCCTCTCCTCTTCCTCCCGAATACCTCTATCCGCAAATAAGCTTGCCTCTTCTTTTCATTTTCTTTATTTTTATTTTCATTAGATGGGTCACGGTGTTTTTGTTTTTCTCCTTTTTAATCATTATTTTCTTTCTTTCCCTTCATAATAACCTCCGCTATCCTTCCGCCTACCATTCCACCCTACACAATCTTCCCATGCCTCCACACCGACTACCCCCCCTTCAATCCTCTTAACCACCTAAAACCAGAGCACGTTTTCTTCTTATTTTATTTTTTTTCTTAATCGAACGACGTGTATACAGACACATGTATTTACTGTAACGCCTAGCTAATCGATTCGGAAACGTAAGGGGGGAGTGGGGCGGGAAGGGAATGAAAAGGAATGGAATTGTAAAAGATATATATAAAGTATACAGTGTCATCTCTAGGAACTGGTGAATTGAAGCATCGTTCAGATAGTATATTGCAATTTTATGGTAATGGATATAGGCCAATATCGAACCAAACCCTATCTTCCTCAGCGGATAGCCAGAGAGCCTATGAGACCCCGAAATGTAAATGCAACAAACTATAATATCTTAACCTTTATCACCACTAGCTATGTATTTCATAGGGTATTAACTCAAATTTAAAGCCATAGCTGCCAGTACTGCGGTAGTAGCACATGCATACAGCCTACAGTGGTCCCTATCCTTGGGATTACAGCCCCTCTCCTCGAATATGTGGGCCTGTATCTCCACGACAGGTTATTGGCCTTGCAGAATGAAATAGATAGTCTGCATATGCATCCCGGCTGGCCTTTATGGGGAATATTAATATCCTTGATCACCGACGCCGCCAACATCTTGGCAATTTTTTCAAGTTTTTTATATATAAACACATCTGTTTGACACTCTTTTGGAAGGATTAATACTAAAAATTTACGTCGATGGTATCCAACGGTAATACAATTTTTTTTGGTGCAAAATAACTGTCGACATGTCCCGTCCGGGTTAGGGTCGCTGTTTTTAGAATTTGGAGATGGAGTAGATTCTGTTGTTTTTTGATCTATGAGGTCGAATCTACCGTTTTTCAAAAGCTCGGTGTGTATATAGGTACCTAGGTAATATACGTAATATATGCCACTGGGTCGACTGAGCTCGACGACTACCAGCTACTTTTAAAAATAGAACGCCACAATTTTTCGCTTACAAGACGTGTGTACCTAGGTATACATACGATCCTTTCAGCAATCCTCCGTAGAAAAGGCAGTTCCTTTTCTTTTTCTCTTTCTCCCCCCCCCCCCCTCCTTTTTTTTTTCTCTTCTTTTTTACGAGAAGTTACTATAAAAAAACATCGATCAAAATATATTACCGCCTTGATACAATATGCGATAGTAATAATCATAATAATAATTCGGCCAGTTTCAATTTATATATTATATTACTGTGGCTAGCAATGCAATAAAACCCCTTCCCCGTTTGCCGGGACAGATTATCCATATTAGGAACATTTTCTACTGTAGAAGGAAAAAAAAAAAGACATTCTCTGCTAGCTGGCAGTAGGAGATAGTACAAGTACAGCCTCCTTCATCATTATAAAAGATGAATCCCTTCCTCCTTTCTCCTATATAGATCATCTGTTGACCGAACGCCCAAAGCTTGAGACCGGAAGTTAGGAGCACCCGTCGAAACTTCGAAAAACAAAAAGAACCCATTTTATATATAGAAGAAGAAAAACTTCGCCATTTCAAAAGATAGATAACCTCATCCTTAGGAAGAAAAAAGGAGGGTATGAGGGAGGGAAAAGAGAGGAAGGTGAGGGGGCTCATAGCTTTGACCCCCTTGTAGCCTCCAACGCCAGCGTCTTTGCTTGGAAGATCTTAACCAGCTGTCGAACGCCCAAATCCAACAGGACGTCTTCCGACCCGCCTGGGATCCTAACCACGTTGACTTCCCTAAAGATTTCTATCCGGATTGTTAGTACGGACATCTCTAAATGTTATTTTTAAATAGAAGGGGAAATAAACGTACTTTCAACCGTCTCCCCCAATCCGCTCCTCGTCAATCCATTCCCTCCAAACAACAGCACCGCACATTGCGAGCATTCATTCAACACCATACCCGAATTCGCCTTGCACATAGCTGTGATACCTCCCAACTCCACATCCCCGACCTTCTTATCCAGTTTCTGCATCATATACACAATCTGTTCCACCCAAGCCCACTGGCTCTCCAACAAAACTCCACATTTTGCAAGTCGATGTCTAACAACCGGTTGTTCAACCAATGTCTTCCCGAACGCCTCTCGCTTCATGACATACTCCGCTGCAGCCGACAAAACTACTCGAGCGGATCTGGTGGCGCCGATGGCGATGGTTAAACGTTCGTGGTTGAAGTTTGTCATGATATACTTCATTCCCATCCCTTCCTTTCCGATTAAATTCTCAACGGGGACTTTAACCTCATCCATGTCGATGAAAGTGGTTCCACTGGTCCCACCTCCAGAGATCTTAATCCTTCGTCTTTCAACGCCCTTCCCTTCATTCTCTTTCAACGGCACAAAGAGCAATGAAATACCGTTTGGACCCGGACCTCCGGTTCTTACGGCCATGGTGGCGTAATCAGCCCAGATACCGTTGGTGATCCATTTCTTCTGTCCGGTGACAATGTAGTATTTGCCACAGGATGATTTTGTGGCCGTTGTGGAGATGTTGGCTACGTCCGAACCAGCCGATGGTTCAGTGATAGCAATACAGCAACGTGTTCGTCCGTGGAAAAGGTCCGGGAGGAAACGACGTTGGAGGGATTCGGAGCCAAACTTGTAAAGTGGTGGGATGCCGTAGGCTACACCTGTGTTGATGGATGCAGCGGGGCCGGAGAGACCGATTCGGAGCATCTTTTAATTTTATGATGGTTAGCCATTTCCTTTATTCGATAAATTGATCTTTGTGATATATATGCTAATTTATAATACATATTATAGAAGGGAAAACATACCTCATCTGTATAAATCAAAGAATGGAAGTAATCAAAATCTTCAATCTTCAAACCACCAGCAAACTCATGGATACCCGCAGCCTTCAACTGCTGAATCGGCAACGGAGCTGGGAAAGCAGGAATTATCATATTCGCATCCGCGAAAGTCTTGAAAAGGGTGTCCGGCACATCTCCTTCGTCTTCCCAAGCCAGGGCGTTGGCGAACTGAGAGGAGATGAATGAGCGGCAGTGGGCTTGCCAGGCATAGTGGGAATCGTTGTAATAAGGAGATGGGAGACCTGTGATGTAGGCTGGTTCAGAAAAGGGGACGGCGGGATTTGTGAGCGATGGGCGGGTGGAGGATTGGGGAGACATTGTGGCGGTGATGGTGGTGTTATGATGGTGATGATGATGATGGAAGATGATGGGATGAGGCTGGAGGGCTTTGTTGGATTTTGCGTGTTGACGATGTTGAGGTTCAAGTCAGCTCACGCAGGTGTGTCACTTTCGCTGCACTGATGACAACGGTGATTACAATTACCACGATGACAAATGGAACTCAAGATGGATATGGATTCCTGGAAAAACTATTTTAAAAAAAAGTAAGGGGAGAGAAGAGAAGGAGATGTTCCAGTCGAAGCCGGTCCTTCTATCCAATATATACATCCTGAGCCCAACCTCGGCGCAAACGAAGGGGCCATTTCAACATACCTGCAACATTCGTCTGGCTCCGCAATTACCTGCCGCATTTCCCCATTCACTCGCCTCCATTCTGCATCAATCGATTATCTCAATAGGCCCCTTCCTTCTAGACCCTCCCCAAACCAAAGGCGCCATGGAAGGTCATGGCCACATAGAAACTATGTCAACGTCATAGACGAAGCTATCCCTTATCTACAACGTCAATGAATCCCGCGGCCGAATTCGGCAGATAATATGGGTTTTGGTAGTATGGGGATTGCGCCGTCTTGGTCCCTCACTAGTTCACGTTCAGCTCCATACAGGACCCATCAGCGCGCGAACAAAAAAGAGAACCTTCAGCTTACCCCGGAGACAGACCTGTAATTGTTGTCCCTGGATTGGCTTATAGCGGAAAATGCGGAGAAAGAGTGGGTCTCGTTCACATGTCTTTCCCTCAGGCTATCCCCGGGCCGGGGTACTTCGTTCGATTCCCTCGCCGGATTTAGCATCTTGCCGAACACGTTTCGCGAACCTCCAGCTGTTGCAACATGCTCGAACCAACACAAATTTGGCAGGCTTCAACAGTGGACCTGTTGGTTTGATACTGTTCACGGAGCTGGAGGTCGATGCAATGAGGGAGATATATCATATGATCATAAAATAGATAGTTCGTTTGTTGGATTTATCCATTTCCGTTTACTTGTATATTTATAAGCTTGTCCATTTTTCTAAGTAATAATAAGCAACCGATAACGCCTTCAGGTACAGCAGCAATTGACGTCATGGCAATTGTGACAAAGCAAGGCTGACGATGACGATAAGTTTTGAGAGTGAAAAAAAAAAAGAGAAAGAAATTAAACGAAACGAATACAAAGGGGGAAAAAAAGATAGAGGAAACATTACAAAGTTAACCTACTGTTGAAAAGCAAGCAAGCAGCTAAAACCTCGGAGCGAAAGCGAATGAAAAAGAAGGCAAACTAGAAGTGCATATTGACGATGTTGTATCCGAGAGTGATAGGTTGGTTGGCCGGTTTGTTGATTTCGTTGTTTGCGGTACAAAGTCGTGGAATTCTCCGGATGGCGGCGATGTCGGCATCAAAATGACATACAACTTTTTTTTAATCTCTCTTCTCTTTTACAAGCAGGGGCAGAGGTGGCGAGCTGGCACCGCGGGTCCGGTCCGAGAAAAAAAAAGCAGGGGATTAAAGGCTACAGGAATAATGTTTTTTACTGGCTAACAGAGCTTAAGGATAGCGAAGGGTAAAATGATACGATACCGTTTTAGAAGAACGAATACAGAACAAACGGAAAACGACAGTAAACATTAGTGTCGGAAGGTCAGATGGAACAGGCACACTGTTAATAATTAATAGGTTTTGTTTGTTTTCTTGCAGCTTGATTGATAAGACATGAACAGTGATCGTTGGATCGATACTAACTAAATAGGATCGATCACTGATCGAAGAGAGAAGTTAACTTGTCACGTCTAGGAGGAGAGACAATGTCAAAGTTAAACAAAGATGGTGAGAGTGAAGATGATAGGGGTGGTCGTATCTCGGGAGAAGAGAAAACAACAAAGGAGAAGAAAGAGAGGGACGAAGGAGAGAGGGAAAGGGGGTAGATAATCATGTCAATACAAGCTGTGGGGTGGTCGTCAAAAGATCGACCAGACCCCTGACGGAGACAAATGCTCCATAGCTTTCTGAATAGATATCAGAAAAGCCGTTGCAGGAAAAAACATAAAAACAAAATGCAGAAAACAGAAGGGTTTGGTAAGCTTTCTCGGCAGGTCCACGAGAGATTCAATGTGAAGTAATAGATCCGCTATCATCCGACGACAGGAAGAAAGGAAATAATACTACCTGAATCTTTCGTCACGACCTTTCTGAAGGCACAGACCTTACAGACATACATTATTAAATGCGATGTCATGTAAAGTTGGGGAAGCGCCCGTATTCAGAATGCGCGAGGAAAGCGGAGTGAATAAATGACTAAAAGCAAAAACAATAATAACATGCTATGCGATACCGTTTTCCCATGCGAAGAAGAAAGAGCAGAAAATCAAATAAAAGCGGAGAAAAACATGAAAAGCAGAAAACAGAAAGCAAAATGTTTAGAAGGTGATCAGCCTCTAATCGAGGACAGATAACTTCTAGGTGACGAAATCATGGGGTTGATCTAGTCAAGTAATTCCTTTTAAGGAGGGAACTCCCTCTCGAGAAGAGAGCATAGGTTGTTGTTGGAGATGTGATTTTGATAGAGGTTGTGAAGGAGGGGTTTTGAGGGGAAGTCGTGGAGTTTCGAAAAGTGAGAATGTGAGAAGTTGTAAGTTCGGTCTTTGGGCGACAGGAGGGGAGATGGTTAATAGTGTTCGATACTACCGTGTAGTATTGGCGTGTCGTGGATAAAAACGTGATGGACCCGTTATGATGGATATTAATGGGCTCGATTGTTTCGTAGAATGGGGAGTTGAACATTTGAAGATGAAGAATACCCTGCGTAATAAAAGCAGAAGAGTGAAGCCGGAAAGAAAGGAGAAGAAAGGAAGAGGAGAGTTGTCCCATCAAATAAATTGTGAGGCCGGCAGTGAATAAAAAGAAGAAGCCCGCGTCGTTATTTCGTATGTTAGGTTTTTTGCAATATCTTTTTTTGTTTTCTTTTTTTTTATTGTTTCCAGTTGTCGGTTACCAATAGAAGTATCCCCGAAGCCGTTAAAATATGCGTCGACTTGTCGAGATACCATAAGATTCATAAAGAGTTAGTGAAGGATAGAATGGACAGTAGATTGGACACGCCCAATCCCGAAGTCTCCAATACGGTACTTATGGGTATCATACCCAGCACCTTCAAGGTCGACCAAGTTGTAGTTGTAGCTCCCAACGTTTCCAGTGTTGTTGCGAGCGGGGATCTGAAGGGCTGGGAGAACGGGTCTGCCGCTCCCAACCGTGGTAGTAGTAGTTTTCTTAGTGACAGGGGCCTTGCGCCAGTTAGCTGCTTGGTCCTGAATGACTGGACGCCAGTTGAACTCATTAAGAGCGGAACGGATTGGTTGTGGTTGGACAGTTGTGGGGGAGGTCTTGACAACGGCAGCCTGGATGGGAGCAGACTTGACAGTAGGAACCGGTTTGACGATGGGGACCGGAGCGATTGTCATAACTGGAGCGGTCTTAGGAACTGGAACAGCCTGAACAGGAGAAGGGGTGCTAGCAGCAATGGCAGCATTGTTAGGGATACGCCAGTTTGGAGCGGCAGTACGCTGTGGATCCGGGTGACAGAAATATGTCCCCTTGTTTTGATTGTGGCCACGGGAGAAAAAATTATCGTTGGACTGCTTGTTTTGCTTCCCAAAGCCGCCGGAGTGCTGTCCGGGATATTGTCCGAGATGCTGTCCTGGGCGTTGTCCGGAGTACTGTCCGGAGTACTGTCCGGATTGCATTGGGGCAATGGTAGCAGAAGACCAATGGGGGTTAGTCAAGCTAGATGGGGAGGGGGTGCTAGCAAGTAAGTGGTGCTGAGCAAGAGGTTGAGTAAGCCCGAAGGCAGATCCGTATCCTGTATCCAGAAAGGTTGGCATATCGTCCAGGTCCGGAGAGGGGGTATTGGAGATAGGCAAACCTTGAAGGCCCATTGGCCCAAGGTTGTTGAAAAGTTCACCTGGTGGTGAGATGTGCTGATTCCAGCACTTGTCGCCGTGAATGCACCAGCCCTTGCGAGCGAAGGTGAAACAGATAACGTCCTGGCTACCTGCATATAGGGCAATTGAAGGTTAGATCGACTTATCGAAATGCAAAAAACCATGGCAACCTGCAGTACAGGCACAAATATCGCAAGGGTAGACGCATTGATTGCTAGTTTACGTACCTGGGCGATAGGTCTCGAGGGTTTCTGGACGATAATACTTCTTCCTTCGGAGTCCAGACTCGGAATCCATGATGAGATTCCTTTCGTCGCCGGGTTTGAGATGTGAGTATTTGCAATCGTTGCCAGCTTTGCAAACTCCTTTCTCGAAGAAGTCAAAGCAACATCTGAAGATAAGGGAAGCTAATGTTAGAGGACTCGGAAGATCAGAAGCCAGTACGAATCCTAGGTTGGACTTACCCATGAGCCATCCTATTTTGCGTTCTGTTAGCTATCATGGCAAAAGATAGATAATTGGATTGGAGAGATACTTACAACATGGATCGAACTGGGGTCTGCTTCATTCGTGAGCAGAATGAGTAGAGCTGGCTGTCAATCGGAACGGTGATCTCATTTCGAAGCTTGACCATTGGATGGACAGCTCCACGCATTTGACGAGTCATTTTGATGATTGGGTTTTTTTGTTTTGTCTTTGAGACGGAAGTCGAGGGAAGGGGGCGAAGAGAGAGAATGGGATTGGAGAAAAAGGATGAGAGAATCAAGGATTCCAATTGAAGAGCTAGAGAGGGGAGAGATTAGGGAGATAGAGATAACTAAAGCAAGTTAAGTAGAGATGTTAGAGATGAAAGGAAGAAATGGAAAGACTGCCAGCAGGATGAGAAGCTGCACAGCAGACTTGATGGTGATGATGGATTGGAGATAGTTGTTGATGAAGGATGGAGAAAGAGGAGGGAGGAGAGAAGGGGAGCTGAGGAGGATGGAGGCAGCTTTAAATAGATTACATACCGTCGACGAAAGGGAATTTGCAATCAGCTGCCCTGGGAAGGGGACAGACAGACGAGCAGAGAGCGTTGATGATTGGCTAGCTAACGTGCTTTTGACGAAGAGCTAAGTCCTAGAAGGACGCAGGAGAGGAGACGGGAAGAAGTTATAGACGCTAACTTAGCTACTACTGTATATATAGATCTATACGGGCGGTAGTGAATGCAGTTTGGGGAATGGGATGGGGGATGGGAGGTGGATATAAAGATGAAGGGATGATGTCGAGAGAGGTGAGGATGGTGGTTTGGAGAAGGTTTGGAGGTTTGGTATCAATTTATAGTGGGCAGCCTGCTGTGTGGAGGGTTTCTGCGTTTTGATTTTGCTGGGTGCGGGCAGCTGGAGCGTGCGTGTGTGCGGGTGCGGTGCTCTCTGCTGTGTCGACGACGTCCTGATTTCCCTCTTCGGACCCAAACAACCCTGGTATATAGTCCCTGTATATATATATATATATATATATACTATGGATATAGATCTCTATATATATCTCTATATATATTCTATATATCTAAAGAGAGAGCTAGAGAGAGAGGGGAGAGAGAAAAGCCAGGTATATAAAAGCAGTATGGTAGTAAAAGGTTTTTTTTATAGGTATCGTATCGATAGAACTGCCAGCGGAAGGTCGGTCGGTCAATTACAGGCTGCAGTACCAGTGCAGTGCAATGAAGCAATGAAGCACATCGGCAAGCTGTCAAGACACGTAGAACTGGGTATTACAGCAGGGCCAAAAGCTGCAGTCGGTCACACAAGAAACGGAAGCGAACCGCTGGATAGGTAAAGGAAACCAGGGTCTCTTGGGAAAGAAACCCGGAAAGAGCAAATGAAAAGTTACCAAGTGAGTATAGTAAGGGATTTGAAGCAGACTAGTTAATTCTCAAGGTCGTCGTTTGGAGAATTAACGGAAACGAGAATACAGGAGAGAGAAAGGAAGTCAGCAAGACATGGGCCTGCCATTCCGATGGAAGGGGCCTGGTTTATATATATATATATATATATATCTAGACTAGACAGGCACTGCATGGGCATGTACACATGCGAGTACCATCTAATTAGATGGCCTGGCATCGCTTCCTATTCGAATCCACCAACCAATCGAACTCCGCAAATTTAAAGCCATGCTAGTCCGATTCCGCTGTTATCTGTCGAGAGGCTCATGGATTATTCCAGTCGTTCGTTCCCATTGTCTGGGTCGAGTTCCTGAGCTGTGTTGGATCTTGCAAGGATTTGGCCATTTCTGTGTTGCACCAGACTGCATTCGCCATGTATTGTACATGATATTGTATGTGCGCATACATGTACATGTTGGAGTTTAGTAGGTATGATCAGATGGCAAGAACTGTCGAGACGTCTCGTCTTGGTCCAGCTTCTATTTTAGTCCTCGACGGCGAGGTATCGGTCTGTTCTTTCATCAGGTTTAGCGGTATCTAAAGTCTGGCCGCGATTGTGCATTTGCATCGATACCATTGCACATGCATATCGATATATTATATATATATTTTTCTCGGCCAACATTACATCTCGATTCAACTACCACCACTATGCCACCAGCAATTTTCTTTGAAAACCTGTAAACTCTTAGAACATCTATGGTATGTATACAATCAAATATCATTGGATTATCCCCCCCGCAAATATGAACTTCGGAAGTTGCCTTTATTGCCTGACTCGGCGGCTCACCCAAACAGTCGATCATTCAAATCACCAAAACGTTCAAACAGCCATACACCAATCATTCACCCCTTCCAAAATAAAATTCAAGATACTCCATTGGATCTATGGAGTATCTAGCATCTTTCTAGACAAGGATATTCTATAGGGCTTAGCTAGGTTTCATGTCTTTGTTTGATGCACGATAATCACTCGCCGCCTGGTCATGGTCTATAAAATGTTGGATTTCTGTTTTTTCTTTTTTCTTTTCTTATTCTTCTCTTTTCTCTAGAAAGAAACGTCTGCACCCAAGTCTATCGACGGATGCCAACAAGGATCCCTTCGTAGGAGCCTTACTTGACAGAATTGCAATGTACGTATTCTAGAATCGGTATGGTCACGAAATTTGTAAAACGCAAAGAGCACGCGATGCAACCTCCTCTGCCGCCCCCGAAGAAGCTTAGCATCCTGTCTATAAGTTTTCAATGTAATATATTAGTGTGATAGTATTAATATATTATACTAGTACTCCGAAAGAAATTGCCCCCGTAGGATTGTTTCAGTCCGATACTCCATACTTTTCGCGAAGTTGAACAGTTTTCATCGGCAAGTTTATATTGAGATATCTTGGAAAATATGTTGGTATTAAATATTGAAGATTAGATCCCTCCTGTTTCCAACGATCCATACCCCCTTATATATATACAAAAAAAATATGATACATAATAATATACACGTATTCATTCCATAACAAATCCTGAAGTCACAGCCCCATAAAAAAAAAGAGGGTATATTCTTGACTCGTTCTTTAATAGAAAGCCAAAGCAGCGCTCCCAAAGAAATCATTCGTATCGTTCACACAATCAATTGCTCTGTTGGATGGCACGTATCTGTTTTTTTTTTTTTTTTTTTTTTTGCTCTTCGAAGCCACAACCAAAAAAAATTTTAGACTTCGCCAGGCAACAAGTTGTCGTAGCTATTTTTCTTTTCTTCGTTTATGCCAAATCCCATTCATTTCGTCGCATTTATTGCATTGCGGGTCTCAACTCCTGTGCGCCCAAGGGTTTAACTCGGTCTGCAGGACACCCGTTTTGACCTTCCCAAATGGCCTCTTGAATTTGTTGGTACCGACCTCCGATACCCACGTGGCCGCTAGAATCTCCTCGTCGGTTCTCTCGGTCACCTCCATGCTGAAATAATCGGCTTTCATTTCTTGAGGGGTAAATTCGACGACAAAGTATCCGCGGTAGAAACCTTCTGCCCATCTGTGTTATCCCACGAAATCGACTGTTAGTGTGATACTTTGCATGGGTTGCCTCTTAGGTGCGTAGGCGCACACGGCGTAGACGGCTTGTTGGGGGGGAGGAAATTATCTAAAACCAGGGGTATTCCCGCTTGTTGGCACTTACTTGACTTGTTCGTTGTCTGCTACGACCCTAGCTGAAATGTTCTGGCAGGACTCTTTATCCTTGAGGATACCATAACCACTGTAGCTAGAAACGGCTGTTGTGGCAAGTTCGACACCAAATGCACCATCACCCGTGAGATGGTTGTACTTCATCTTCTCGGGGTATGTTAACTCCGCGGCCCATAAGGCGTGGTAGTCACCGGTAAGGATAACAGTATTCATCTGTCTCCTATCAATAATATTTTGCATAACCCGATTCCTCTGGGCCTGGTAATCCATCCACCCATCATAGTATAGATCTTCGCCACTGACAGCCGTTTCATTCATGTTGGAGAACTGCACCTGGTTGCCCATCACGTTCCAGATGGCCCCACGGTCCTGACTGTTATCGAACTGATCGTATAACCACTTCTCCTGGTTTGCGCCGAGCATGGTTCTCTTGGGCGATGCGGCTCCAGGGATATCATCGCCCTTGTCGCGGGCGTAGTAACGAGTATCGAGCATATTTAGGTCAACCAACTTTCCAAACTTGAAGTTGCGCCAAATGCGGAAGTAGTCGTCCGAATCGACCTGACGGATTGGCATCCACTATTCATGACAAAGGACCGAGAATTGCGGGGTCAAACGTTAGCTCAGAAGTCACGGCGGGGCTAGTTCCCTCCATGTTTTCGCCTTCTACTCGAGTCTCCCGCCTTGTCTCGAAGCGAGGAGTTCGTCAAAAGGAAACCCGGGAGGGAGGCAGAGGAAGCTAGAATTAAAGAGAGGAATTAATTTACCTCAAAGTGTGCCCGAAGTCCATTCATCTTGCGCTCGGCCCATGTAACTCCTTCCTTGACCATATTGTTATCCTCAGGGCTGCCGTCCTTCCAGCCGTTATTTGCAACTTCCTGTAACGACCGTGTCAGCTTATGAGCCGCATGTCACGATATCACGCATGCATCTTCTCGGTTGACGAGTTCGCTGGTAGCCTGGGGAAGGGAAATTTGCGGAGGCAAGAGCTACTAACATGGTCATCCCAAACACTAAACCAAGGGAAGTTGGCGTGATTGAGCGATAAGTCTGGATCCCGCCTTTGCATGGCAATTCTGATCCTGTAATCGACCAGTTGAACGGTTTCCTTGAAGGGCAAGGGGGTTCTCCCAGGCAGGAAGGATGGCTCCATGTATTCATACGAGTAGTCTAGATTTGTCAGGTTAGAAAATATACAATCGATAACCAAAGCATCCGTTTATCGCGGCATATGTTTTTTCATACCTCCCAAGAAAATCACATAGTCCATTTTGTCCTTCCTGGCTGGGGTTCCGTACGCGTTATAGAATCCCTGGCGGTTTAACGGCAAGTCAATATAACCTCAGCTTCCCGAATAGAACAAGAACCAACCGATATCATATCGGATATCGATATCGTCAAAAAGCTTAGGTATAGTGGTTAGGATACACCCACCTCCGCAAAATTGGCACACGAATAAACCGCAAATGAGACCTTGTCAACCCAGGCATCAGGCGCCGGAATCGTCTTCGTCCTCCCAGGAGAACTCTCAGAGCTGCCATCACAAGCCGCAAACTTGTAGTAGAAAGTCTGGAAAGGTTCCAACCCGGTAGCCTCAACCTTGACGGTATAATCAACGTCACCCGACGTCTCTGTCTTCCCACTGCTGAAAATCTTCCGAGGCTTTTCATTGCACTCGTAGTCCTGCCAGACCTCCCACGCTACACAGACCGGCCTCTTGTCCTCGTACAAATGTGTTGTTTCGTTGACATCCAACGGAACCGCACGAGTCCAGAGGATGACGGAGTCTGCATATGGATCTCCGCTGGCGATGCCATGCGTGAAGAAGAGGGGGCCGGTGTAAACTGTACGCTTGTCCAGAGGCCCTCGTCTGGGGACCGCGAGGAACGGGTGGTTTACCGACGGCGAGTCGAATGCAATGTTTCTTGCGAACTGTGTCGAGGCTGCTACCAGCTCTGCGCCAACCATTAAAGCTGTCGCAGCAGCGACTGAGAAACTCACACCGCCAAACATCATGAAAACAAGAAAGAAGGTGCAAGTGACGATACCCAATGACTAGAAGATTAACGAGTGGAGGCAATTGGACAAAGCCGGGAAAGCTCTCTGCCCTCTGTCTGGAAAGCGGGCGGCTCACAGCTATTATATAGCATAGTATACAAGCTTACATGCGATACTGCCATACAAGCACACACGCACACACTCCGGACGGGACAGTGCTAAGGTGCCTAGAATAAGGCATGATATCAAGTTCAATGTCTCTCTATCCAACTGAATTAATTGGTCCAATGGCGGCCGACATCCCAAGCTCTCGAACTTCCCGTAGCGGAAACTTAGGAGAGTAACGCTAATCTATCCCCTCTATCAATTCCAGGCTTTCTCCCAATGTCACAGTGAACCCCAGCATCTGAATTACACATTTCCTACCGCATGATCACCAAAAAACGGAACCATAAGATGTCTTCCCCGGGTTTCTGGAACTGAGACAGGCAGGGGAGGGGTAGCTAGCTTAGCTTTGACGTATGTATTCAATCTCAGACATTTGTGCGCTAGAATCCTTGTCGTGGATCAAATTCCTGCTTAGGAAACTTCCCGCTCGAGAAGGGTCCCCACATGTGGGCCATGCTCCCTCATTGCGGTTGCTCTAATGCTCTGCGTATTGCTCGTTTAAAGCTGCCGAGGCTTGTAGTTTAGGAAGGAGGTCGTACTTCATGGTCGCATAGTGCCGGGCACCTGTTGACAATTTAACCCGAGAAAATTAGTAAAGGAAAACAAGGGAGAAACCAGAAGACTTCGTAAGATGGTCGGGAACAAGAAAAGAAAGTTCGAAAACATCGAGTGAAAGGAGGGGGAAACGGCCAATTAATTGCATGAACCTGTCCGCCAATCCGGCATCATGGCATAGGTGGAATCCGAGTAAGAAACATTGTGCCTGGCAGGAACTAATGTTCGAGCTCCAGATTCCAGACGTTTCTAACTAAATGGTCTTCCGTTCCTGACAGTTCCACTTGCTTGCTCAGGCGAAACCAGCCTGAGGAAACGAATAGTCGGGTGAGCGTTCTTGAGCTTTTCATAACCATTGGCTGGGAAAAAGGACTAACAACTGCCAACAAATACAGCTTTAAAGGGGATGGAGGATATTTCCGCGAGGAGTTGTATTTCGTCTCAATGCGAACAGAAAGTAATATAATGAGAAACTGAGGCTGTTATTCTGGCATTAAGTCTATCGTAGAAAATTTCGAAAATGGCGGATACGGAATATGGAAACGCGGAAACGGAAAATGCAACATGCGATACAACCCCGACCAGAAAAACCTCCAACCATGACAGAGCAACATTATAAAAGGGGAAAAAAAAGAAAAGAAAAAAGAAGATTAAAATATGCTTGGGATCCTTCGCAAAATGATTCATATTCCAGATACGTCGCTCAATTGATCAAGCTGCCGTCAATTGCAAAGGAAAACATTTATTAAATGCTGGAAAGAATAAATGGGGTGAATCTTCTTGACTCTGTGCCGTTTTTGCCTTGCTTTGGCTTTTGGTTATGAAAAAACTCAATAATCGTACACCGACGGCCGTCGTTGGAAGTTCATATCATTAATTTTAACTAGAAATTAAAGGTAAGATCCTGTCGAAAAAGGGATCCCAGAAAATATATCACCTTGGCTATCGTTCTCCAGAGACATCATTAAGGCATTCGCCTGTTGAGGGTCGATCACGTCCATCCTGTAGGTATTGCTCGTATACGGGTTGCCATGTAGCACATCCATCTGGCCAGAGGTCGTCCAGTTAAGGAGATTGGAAACGTCGGAAGAGGGATAAAAGTTGAACATTTGGCCTGAGCCTGGGAATGAAGATGCGAAAGGTGCTGCTGGGTCTTCGGTGATTGTTGGCAGAGTTGTTGCCGGGTTTGTTGGCTGATAGGATGATAAGTGTTCTTGGATTCCAACTGAATATGGAGGTATAACCGTCTGAGGCGATATCCCCAAGTCTTCAGATAGTGTCCGAGCGGCCGCCATTTCAATTGGCTGTTGGTTCATGCTGTACGGCTCAAAACTATAACTTGATACCGATGGGCGTGGGGTAATTTCGTCCGTTGTATGTGTTCCAGGTGTCGGAGGGTTATTGAAATCGCTTGCTGGACTGTTGCTACCGTAGTATCCACTAGATGCGGAGGGGCTCTGTGAGTGCATGCGAGGTGGGGGAGATTGTGAAATCATTCCATATTGGGTGTTGGTGCTGTCGAAGGATTGGTTGAGGTATTGCATTATCGGGGCAGAATTGTTGAATGTCCCATTGATTTGTTCATCCATTGAAACATGATGCGGTCCGATCGAGGAAGTGCTTGGTAGCGATATTCTTGAAGAGGGCGTTGTGTGGAAGCTAGCGGGGGAGTAGGATGGCGGAGTATGTGGTGGTGTTCGGCCATGCGGAGGGGTCGCGGATGAATTCCGGATCGTCCTCGTGGGTGTCGGTGCTTTCTGCACTGGCGGAGGGGGTGCTGCCTGCGCCGTGGGTGGAGGCCCTGCAGCTGAAGGTGGTATATCCGAACGGACATCAGATGAAGTTCCCTCGTAGCTCTGTAGCGCAACTATTGACAGCCGCCAGAAGATCTCACGGGCAGAGCCGACACCTGGCCAACGCTCTACCATCATGTCCATACATTCCAATCCCGTTTGAATGTGCTTTGCAACTTCATTTCGTTGGTGACGTCTCCGGATATCCTCGTACGACAGACACCACATCATGATGATACAAGTCATGTAGACCTGATGCACGAGAACCCATGTCATATCGACGGTACGTTGGTCAAACATCTTCTTTTGGATATTGATATTCTTGATAGCGCAGTCGTAACAGAGTATTGTTGCTTCTAGTGAAGGCTTCGGGATCTGTGGGCTCGGGCGATATAAGAAAATCAACATATTATTATATCTAAGAAGTAGGTTAGTCAAAGTTATCAAACTAGGATGTATACAGTCGAGCATATACCGATGACGGAACCTAGCAAAGTTAGCAATGTGTCTTGATGATCCATAGAATCTTCAGATATAGGGACATACCATTCCTGAGAGAGGCCGCTGCCCTCACCATTCCCGGGTGCGCTGTTCACCCAATCATCAAGTTTTGCATGCATACTCTTGAACCAAGGATCTTGATCATCCTTCGGTGTCTCTTTTAGGTTCTGATAGAGGCCGAGTCTGATTTCTGATTGGATTCTCCGCATCCTAAAGAAATGCATAGATACCAGTTTTTTAGTCGCTATCGGCCCATGTAAGATTCCGTCTTTTGTAATCAGACTGTCGTCATAAGGCTGGAAAAACTGAACGTCAGTAAAAGTATCTCCGGTACAGAACCCGGAAGGCCGGCCTAGGATATGAGAAAGGCCGGATTCCATTGAGGATGTAACCCAGAACAGGCGTCTTCTCATATCGATTGTCAAGGGGTCTAGAGGATTTCCAAATATGTCTTTTGTGATCGTACTTTCTTGGTTAAGACCCAAGTCAATGCACAGTCTGGTAGCCAGTCCAATGATATGATAGATACCAGTCCGCGTCGGGGTAAGAAGGGAATATTGCCCCATAAGGCAAAAACATTGCAGCGTGCTCAAGTTCATAGCCCCGACTACTGCTTCTAGATGGGTGAGAGCTGACAGGTAGAACCCATCCGCCAGTCCAGAGTATTGACTTCCTATCTTTTGCATACTAATAGCAAGTACCATTTTCAAGATAAAGTTTTTGTGTGGGTCAATCGACCCAGCGTAGACCTCATCCGCATCTTTCATAAAAGTATTTTCGTGAAGCGTCGGTAGCATAAATTGCGCTAGAAACCGTTAGCATATTTGTTATTACCGATACACAATTACGGTCTATGAGCCTGGCTTGTACCTCTTTTGAAGATAAATTCGGAGACAAGTTTATCCGTTAACTCCCTCTTTGGCAATTTGTTGATTGGTTCGGAGCTTAACGCAAATGCGCTGGCCCGACGCTCCTTCCCTTGAAACCTCGCTGGCTCGTGTTCCGTGGGTGGGACAATTTCCTTGACAGAGTGCGTAACGGTATTCTTCTTTGCGAATTCAACAACCAGTCTCGCCAGCTGTAGTCCTGCAGACGATCCGAGAAAATGTCGCTCTGGTTCTTCGTCCGACAGTGAGACCATTCCCATGCTCCGCACGAGCTCATCATCGTCAAGTCCGTTACTGGGTGGCAGCTCTTTCTCTAACTGTTTTATTTCCTGGTCCAGTGCTTTCACTCGGTCTTGCAGGAATATAACATAACTCCTTGATAGAACTACCCCTTTCGACGCGTCCCAGAAATCGCACTGAGATCCACTGCGTTGACAGGGCTCGCATTTAGGTAGCGAAGCATCGCAACGACTCTTTCTGCTCCGGCACCGATTGCACGCCGTAAGGGTGTGGATTTTAGCGCCGGAGTTTTCAGCCGATTGAGTACCTCCGCTCGAAGAACCAGTCGATGTTGATTTTCGGGGTAGTAACGAAGCAACAGATTGCTGGCGGTATTGAGGTGAAGATTGTGGGGCGTGGGCCATCGGATTTCCAGCTCCAAAGGTAGCCATGCGGGGGAAAGTTGGAGGTAGGCTATGACTCGGGGAAGCGCACACTGATCTGGCTTATGACAGCAACCAATGTTCGATCCTCTCGTAAATCAGGGTCCTCAAGAGTATAGCTATTTAGAAAATTTGATATGATAGGGTTTATCGGTAGCTAATGATCAAACTCGGAAACAGGGTTATGTAAAGCGGAAGGTTGAAAACTCGTGATCTCGGAGATAGAAGGCGGATGGAAGCTGAGAAAAAAAGGAAAGCTTCAACTAAAGCAGCACTAAGTTAAAACCCTCACCAAAAGTCGATTATTGTCGATGTGGAAGAATCGAGGTACACCATACAAATCTTGAGCGTCGGAAAACACTATGCAGATATCTATGCCGGAAGGACTTAATTGTATCGACTATCCTTTCTATATTGGTAATAGTTTCGAGCTAGATATATGTATGCGTACCGTGGGCTTCCTGACCATTATCAAGCCATCAGTTAGTCGCATATCGCATCTCAGGTGGGGCGTATTGATTGGAGTAGTTACCTGTAGCCTGCGGGTGGATAATATGGATTCGATTCTTTAGCAAACGGGGGACGAGCAGAATTCGGCCGACCCACCACACCAGGCAGGATAAGCTTAATTGGATATGTATAAGGTATATGTAGCGGAGTATAGGCCCAACAGATTCATGAGACCGAGAAGTCTTTCGAGAGAAACAAAATCCAAGAGTCAAGCGATAGCTATCGATACTGCACAAGCTGACTTTGAATCGTGGCTGTCGTTTTTTTTTTATTCTTTATAACCGCTATGCTATAGACACACCGCATGAACTCAGGTGTGTTTCGGCTCGGAGCAGGCGTTTGTGAGCAATGACGGAAGGAGTGACTGGGGTCAGGCAGAATTAGGGGAATTCTGGGGCATTCTTTGGCCTGGTCCGGTCGTTCTTGTGGCAACATTAGGCGGAACTGGTGGCAGCACGGCCGCAGCACAGGCTTTTATGCAAGGACACCGTCGATGTCGATATCAACGTTAGGGTGTGTGTGTGGAAAAGAAGAAGCTGCATCGAAGAGTCAAGAGTAACGTGGCCAGGCATCATGTCAGATTTAAGATTCTTCCTTAGTAATATAATCCGACATGCCAGCCATTAATATCCTCACAAGTGATTCCGAATCACACATGGTGAAATTCTCCTGCTTGCACTGCTTGCAGCCATGCTGACACTTATCCTTGCTCTCTGGTGCCTGGATTTAAGGAAATCGTCTTATTTGCAGATCCAGAGAGAACAATGGTTGGGATGAAAGCTGCAATGGTCCCCAGGCCCTGGGTCATCATGTTCGCAGGTTGTCTGCAGCCCGTTCGCTGTTCTGTACGTCTATCGTGGATTGGTCAGGCTAAGTACCGAGGATCTTGCGAGATGACGGCCACACCTTATTAGCACCCTTGGCCATGGCTTCTGGACTCCCTTGATAAAATGCATGTTTGAGCCAATCGGGCTACATGTCGAAGGAAGCCACAGTTCGATGGAGATTCCATATATATACTCCCACAATCATAAGATAATTGAAGGTGGGGTTGCAAAGTGGCATCTTCAAGCTTTCTGCCCAATGATCGAACATTCGTTAGAGGTAAGCCGTATGTCTCCGGTTCAGTCTGAGCTGAAAAGCTTCCTGCCTAGTTTTTTCGAGGGTTCCCGCTTTTGTTCAAGCTCGATCATCTTCGAAATTAGAGGGCCGCGCCGTCAGTCTTTCCGTCTGCCCAGCGGCTGAGTCGTGGAACGCAAAGTTGCAGCGGGGCGATGCATCAGTATGGATTATGTCACCAGCGCAGGGCATAAAATCGACTCAGCGATGACAGGAAACAAAATTAACACTGAGAGATTGTTTCAATGCAATCCGCGAATTTTGCGGACCCTAAAAGACATGCTGGGCCTTCTTTCGGAGTCGATCGAAGCTCGAAGCGCCAGATCCTGCATTCAAAACCCAAGCTCCCCGCGCCCGTGCCAGTTTCGAGTTCAGGCGGACCGAACGAACTAGGTGTTTGTTAGCTACTTCTAAACTGAGAAAACTCCATCGGGGACACCGTGAGCTGGCTTGGCTTGGCCCTTTGTCACCCACTGCTATTGCCTGTTTCATAGGGCTTTCTCTCGCGAAGCACTCCCGCCGTTTATTGAGACTAATCAGGGCGACGCTTGTCAATCTGATAATACTTCACTTCAACAATAGCAGCTCTTTCCCCCCGTTGGGATAGGTCATTCGGACCATAAACTCAGTGTATCCTTATCGGATTGCCGCTATCAGCAATGTCGAGCGAATTCCAGACCCCACCACTGCGCGTGAGCAGGCCAGTAAGCGCTTGTTCGGCGTGTCGGAGAGCCAAAATCAAGGTCCGTAAACTTCATTCCGAGTGGCTGACTAGAGATCTCGGGGATATCTAATCCCATGTCGTCAAAATAGTGTGATGGCAAGCTGCCAGCATGTTCCGCGTGCGAAAAGCATGGGAAATCAGCGGAGTGTTCCAGCAGTAGCGATCAGTTCGCACGAGGGAAGGAGCGGAGGTGAGAATACCCCTCCAATGGGGGTCGAAGAGGCCTGCTAACCTTCTCCTTAGTTATGTCGCCTCGCTCGAAGCTAAAATCGAACGATTAGAACAGAAGAAGGCCCAGTTGACTGGAAAGCCATTCCGCCCCTCCAACCAAGTAGACCACTTCACAAGTGGTAGCAGCGGAGCCGATGGGACCGGTATATATCTCCTCTTGCGGGCTTGGACATGTCGACTAGAGTCTGGTTTAACGATTGCATTCCCATAGGAACTTCAGCGGGCACGACTGGGATGGTGGGGTCAGCCAGAAAACGAGCAGAGGGCGCTCAGGTGGAAGAGCTGATATCAGACCTGGGGTTTATGTGAGCACGCTGGTCCAAAAATATGAGATACTCGAAAACACCACAGCTAACGTAAAAACTGCCCGTTACAGAACCGTCAATGCCACTAGCAAAGGGCTCTATGACTTTACCGAAGACATGTCGTTCTCTAAGCTCGTGCTACGGGCGGCATCTCTGCAGCAGGACATCGTCCCGTCCCTGACGCCGTGCCCCCTGCCGGACCGACATACCGCCTTAAGGCTTATTCAGCACTACCTCGATTCCATATTCTCCCATTATCCGTTTTTCGACGAGACATCGTTATTTATGTCTGTTAATGCAGTTTTCAGAGATGAATCAACGGCTTCCCCCAGAGATTTATACATTTGCTATATGGTTTTGGCAATTTCTACGGTGTCTATATCCAAAGGAACAGATGCGACAGCCAAACTAAGGGCCGCTGGATACGTAACCACTGCCGTTGGCCATTCTCGTCATATATTGGTTCCTTATTCCACGATTGGGATACAAGCGACGCTATTGATGATACAATATGCCCTCCTCGAACCTAGCACTTATAATCCTTGGTACTTAATCGGAGTCGCAGTACGGATTCTAATCGACCTCGGGCTCCACCAAGATCTACAGAAGTCTTCAAAACAGACAGCAAACGAAGCTGAGCTCCGACGAAGGATATTTTACTCTGTTTATACTTACGATAGGTAGGTTCATACGCAGAATAGCCATGAAGGCTTTTGGGCTGATATGTGCCAAAGATATATTAGCATGACCTATGAACGGCCGTATTCATTCTCCGACGATGCTATTAATGTGCGACTGCCGCACCCTGAAGGGGTAGCAACGAAAATTGCCAACTGGAGTGGGCAACCGATATCACTAACCCTTGCCATGGAACTATTCAAGTTCAGCAAGCTGAACTCGCAATGGTATCAGTATCTATGGTTCTCAGAGCGTGTTAAACTGAGTACTCCACGCGACTACTGTGACGCGAGGAGGCAGGACTTGAGGGATTGGCTAAACAACCTTCCTCCTTCGATTGAGCCTACTCAAATGGAAATGCTGAAACTAGAGTATTTCTACATGAGGATATATCTAGATCTGCCAAATCCTCGAGTCCACGATCTCAGCGAATCTATTAGAATTGCGATTGTCGAAAATACCTTTGAATACATCCGAATTTTCCAGAAATTACTCTTGGAAGGTGGCCCACGATTTCACTACACCTACTGCGACGCTATCAGAGCATACAGCCTAGGACAAAAGCTCATAGATATCCTTAACTGGCCTGGGAACACATTCCTATCTGGATCAACAGGCTATAAAGCCAAAACGGCTTTGCTAGGTATCCGGACTTTGCTGGAAATCCTTGGACAACGATGGACCGAAATCGAAAAGTTCAAAGAGAGATTTTACCGAGATTCAGAACCGCTGATTGCTCAGCTCCGGGACCTGGGTGAAGCATATATCTCACCCCACCAAAGCCCACAGGCAATGCTCAGGGGATTGGAAGATAGTGTGTCACGGGAAAGGTCGCCTCAATGGGTCCACCAAGGGGGTATGCCCGGTTATTGAAGTTATTTTATCTTATTGGATGTTTGTGCGGCTTTTCTCAACGAGGCGGCGTTAGGCGATTGATTTCTGTTTTACCATGGATCTTATTAGCATTACCATATCATATGAGCGTTTTTGGTGTATGTCCTTACCTTAATATTTACCATTACCCATCACGAAAAATACCAGTACCATCTATGCGTGTCTGTTCCTCTTTTCTTCCAGAGCCGTGCATGCACATGCAATTCAGTGACGTTTGTTGAGCGCATAAAGCTTGTGCGACGTTGCATAAGAGTGCGGCAGTGCGGCTTAAAAAGTCAAATTTCGCGAGCAAAAAAAAAGTTTTGCGACTAGATTCTTCAACACCCAACCGCCCTCCACACACGAGTAGCTCCAAGCTCATCGCCAGCACCATGACGACTAAATCTACCACCCGAAAGCGATCGCGTGCAGAAGCAGAAGCAGAGAAACCAGTTTTGTCCTCAGAAGATGAGTTTGAAATCCCAGAAATCAATGGCGACGAAGACTCTAGCGACGACTCGGATTTTACTGCAGGAGACGAGGATACCGATGAGGAAGAAGAGTTTTCCAGCGGGGCAGAAGATGAGGAAGATGAGGAAGAACTTGACTCCGACGAGGTACCCTCGGAGGACGAGGGTTCTCCAAAGGAAAACGGCGCTGCCAATGACGAAGTTTCAGACGACGAGAAAGAGGAACCAGCAGATAATGTTAAAGTTGTAACCGGCGCAGATGGAAACCCGAGATATATATACCCTGAAATCGAACCCGTATACGATAGCGATGATACAGACGCCGAAGAAACGAATACAATTGGGAATATCCCACTAGAATACTACGAAAATTATCCTCATATCGGCTACGATATTAACGGAAAGAGGATAATGAGGCCAGCCGCCGGGAAGGCTTTGGATACCCTGCTGGACAGCATTGAGTTACCCAAGGGCTGGACCGGGTTGGTGGACAAAAACAGTGGAGCTGCATTGAACCTCACAGAAGAGGAGCTGGAGATTGTCAAAAAGCTACAGCGGTCTGAGATTACAGATGATAGCTTTGACCCATACCCGGTATGGCTTTTTCCTTCACAAATTTACTCGCACAGACTCTAATCGCAGATATAGGATATGGTAGAGTGGTTTACTAGCAAGGTGGAGCAAATGCCTTTGAGCAGTGCCCCAGAACCGAAGCGTCGTTTCGTTCCATCAAAGCACGAGCAAAAGCGCATAATGAAGATCGTGAAGGGCATCCGGGAAGGCCGAATCCTACCACATAAACCTCAAGCGGAGGCCTCACAGGAGCCCGAGTTCTATGACATTTGGGCGGACGATGCTCCACCGAAACCGGACCATGTCATGAACATTCCAGCGCCGAAATTACCTCCCCCTACACACGACGAAAGCTACAACCCCCCTGCTGAATACCTTCCAAGTGACAAGGAGAAAAAGGAATGGGAGGAACAGGATCCTGAGGATCGAGAAAAGAATTATCTCCCACGGACCCACAAGGCCCTTCGTCTAGTGCCTGGTTTCAACGGGTTCATAGGCGAGCGATTCGAGCGCTGTCTAGATCTTTATCTAGCACCACGTGTGCGTCGAAATAAGCTTAATATTGATCCTGCGTCATTATTGCCAAAACTCCCTTCACCCGATGACCTTAAGCCGTTTCCGACAACATGCGCCACAGTTTATAGAGGACATGAGGGAAGAGTTCGGTCGGTTGCTGCAGATCCCACTGGCGTTTGGGTGGCGACCGGGGGCGACGATGGGACAATTCGAGTCTGGGAGATCTTGACAGGAAGACAGGTGTGGAAATTAAAGGTGTCGTCCGATGAGGCAGTTGATTCTGTCACATGGCGTCCAACAGCAGAAGGAAGGATTCTAGCCGCCGCCTGGTAAGGTCCCACAAAGGCGTCTGTGGAGTGAATGGGTTTCTCTGACTAATTGCTTTTCTAGCGGGAACGAAATATTGCTGATGGTACCCCCAATTTTCGACTTTGAAGAGGAGAACCAGGGCAAGGAAATTTTAAGTGCAGGATATGGATACGCGGCAAATCGGCAAGGGAAGAAGGAAGCTCCGGGCACATGGTCTAAAGCCGACGCTGCCCACGAGGAGGAGGGTGTTGTGGTCACAATAACCGTCAGAAAGACCGTCAAGTATATTGCATGGCATCGGAGAGGAGACTATTTGGTCTCCGTTTCACCTGAAGGTTCGCGAAACACCTCACTCCGCCACTTTTTTTTCTTTTCTTTTTTTTTTCTCGTGACGATATTAACTTGCTTTATATAGATGTCCGAAGGGCTGTCTGCATACATCGTGTTTCGACGCATCTTTCCCAAACGCCATTCAAAGAGAAAAGCGTTACCAAGGGTATCCCTCAAAGAGTGCAATTCCACCCATCGAAACCTTTGCTTTTTGTTGCGACGAAGCGATACATCAAGATATATGATTTGGCGAAAGCCGAGTTGAGCAAAACCTTAAAGCCAGGTGCCCGATGGATCTCGTCAATTGACATTCACCCTCAAGGTGATAACCTTATTGTCGGGTCCTATGATAAGCGACTGCTGTGGCATGACCTCGACTTGAGCACTAAGCCTTATCGGACTTTAAGATACCATGACAAGGGTATACGATCAGTATCCTTCCATCGTGGCGGATTCCCGCTTTTCTGTTCGTCGAGCGACGACGGAACTGTTCAAGTTTTCCACGGCAGAATTTATAGTGACTTGATGGAAAATGCACTCATTGTGCCCCTGAAGGTGCTCAAGGGCCACAAGATTACTGCTCATTTGGGTGTGCTAGACGTTGATTGGCATCCCAAGCAGCCTTGGTTGTTCAGTGCCGGCGCAGATGGGACGGCGAGACTCTGGAACTAAGCAAATTTCGGGGACCCATTTATCCCATATCTTCAGCACACGCAGGCTGTCGGAATTTGTTGAGCCGTCAAAGGGGTCTAGCCTAACTCGACCAATATGCGGGAAAACGGCCGCTGAAAATGCGCACGACATTGAGTCAAGCTTGTGGGGCGATCTCCGTTGGTTTGAGGGATTGTTACATCAAAGCATTTTCTACAAATGAACTACCGAAAGAATTGTACGATATACTTAAGATTCATGCCTGTCAGCCTTGGGAGTATAGCGGAGTAAGTCATTCGACTTTTCTTTGTGTATCTGATATTCGAATGAATTTTTTTTAATTTTTGATATGTTTCCCGCCCTCCCCGACTCTTGATTTCAATTTTTATACGCGATTTCTTGTACTATAAAATATTCTGAAAGTCGTAGTTTCAACTACAACTCAGATTAAAATAGAAAGACGTTCCACAACCCGAGGCAGTCCGAAAGCAAGGCCTCCCCAGCGCAAGAACCCCGAGGAGGTTATACATGCACAAACCAAAAGTTTCAAACAGTCCTTTTCCCGGCCAAGTGCGACCCCCAAGGAGGCGGTTCTCACCTTGACGATACAGGAATCTACGCACGTGCGGCCTTTCCTGAATTGAAGTCGTCCGAGCAATTTGAGCCAATGACAAGCGCCATCTCGCCACACGTGTGTCCATTTCGGAATGTCAACTAGCATACACAACAACTTGTTGGCTTCCCGCCTCAAGGGCCCCAAGCAAAAACCGACTTCTAGTTTCCCCCCAATTACCCATCCTATCAACTCTCGAGATTTTCCCACGAGCGTAAGCACGCGACATTAGACCGTGTGAGAAGAAAGCTCCAGAGGGCCGGTGGCAGTGTGTGAGCTTTTTTTGGGTGCTCTTTTTCGTCGTTGGTTTACAGAAAAAAGGCGGGACATAGCGATAAGGTGGTTCGTTCCATCGAATCCCGTCAGTGGACAGACGTCCATGTTTCCTGTCCATGCAATTCCATGCCCTGTTCTCCCACATTTCCACACCCCCTTCCAATATATAGACGGCTTTGTGCGCATTTCCTGCAATTCCTTTCTTTTCTTTTCCAGGAATCCTAATACAATGGAGACTGTGGTCTGCAAACCAAGAGTCGATATCCTCAAACACTGTCCGCTTCAAGTTCCTCGAACTTTGTATCGACAGCCTCCATTCCGTAGTGGAGCGGTACAATAGGTCTCTATCTGATAGCTAGCTATTATATATCTCGCGATCCTTTACCCTTTTGTCTACTCGCTTCCACAGTTCACCCGAATACTTCCATTCGTACTATAAAGGGTATATCCGTACATTAATTCCCCGACAATAACATCAATTACAAAGCCTATCAAGGACAGCCCCCAGCAAGACGACTCTTGTATCTTCTTTTTCTTTCCCTAAAGAACTAGGGCGAGAAAAAATGCAACACACCAAGATCTCTCCAAGGCTGCCGCCTACCCCGAAGCCCTCCACAGAGTTGGCACCAAGACGGACCCCTCGACTTTCGATAGATGCATCGTTCAATCTAGGTCCTGCTGCGATCACACTGTCGCCAGAGATTCTAAAACTCACTCCGTCAGCACAGATCGTCGCTGCAACCCACCAGGCTCCACCACTTTCTCCGACTTCTCCATTCTCGCTGACGCCGATTAATCCAGATGAACCAAGGGTGCAGCAGAGACGGCGGACCTCATCTAGTGCTGGCACAACCGCTAGCAAAAGGAAAGATGTCGTGATTGGGCCACCGCCTACTAGGCAACATCCGATCATTCAGATGAAGCCTAGAGAAGTAGCACCAGCCATTGCGGAAGACACGACAACCAAGGCTGTTGCTGGAACGAAGCGAAAATCAACAGGTGTATCTGCGGCGAAGAGAAAGATTGCTCGCAAGACTGCACATTCGGAGATCGAGAGGCGGCGTCGGTCGAAAATGAACGACCAATTTGCCAAACTCAAGAGCATGGTCCCTGCTTGTAAGAATCAGGACATGCACAAACTCGCTATCCTTGAGGTAAGATATAAATTTTCATCACTTGGTCTATGAACAATATTCGTTAACCTAGCTTCCCGAAATTAGGCTACCACAGAATACCTCGCATATCTTGAAGAGGCTATCAAAGTGTATCGCAACGCGGGTTCTGACAGCGTCATAAATAGCCCGCCGGCCTTTTCCGCTTCGGAAAGCGGACAAGGCGAAGATATGATTGATTACGACGATGAGGAGGAAGATGACGAAGTCGATGACTTCGCCGTTGCTACCGCGGACTGTTCGCCCGCATTATCTGCGATCCCGTCCCACCAACCTGCACTTGAGATCACAGATACAGAGGCCACTCACGCCTTACTACTCCTTGCCGACCATCAATCACAAAATTCCCCTCGAGAAAGAATGATGAGCTTTAGCGCCAAATCAAAACCAATCTCAGTGAAAGATTTGCTGTTGTAGTACATACGTACCATGGAAAAAATTTTTCTTCCTCTTTACCAAACATTCTTTCAATTCACACATCCTATCTTCCGGCTTTTGTGGGGGTCACCCGGCGGGTTTTTTTGGGATAAAGAAAAATACAAAAGTTTATGCTTTGATGGATCTCCTTCCTTTTTTCTCCTCTCTCCTAACTACTCATATATTTTTCTCACCTACCCCAATCTTCTTTTCTTACTTTACATGCTCATAGATGTTGCGGGCATGAGGATAAAATAGCGAATGAGCATAGGATACTTTGTTGCATAATGTTGGTCGGTCTTGGTATTGCGGGGCTTTTGGGTTGCCCTAGTTAATTGCTATGGGAAAGGGTTCTCCTGATGTATTTTTCTTTTTTTTTTCTTTACTCTTTTGTTATTTAATGGTGCGACGTCCGTATCAAGTGGTCCGCATTCTAAGTCCCTCTCTGGGCCGGGTTTCTCTTTCTTTTCCCCTCACGCTCTCCTTTTCCTTTCCTTTCTTTCCTTTATTTCCTCCCTTTCTTCCCTTCTTTCTTCAGTTGGTGAATTTTTGCGTGTAGAACATCAATGGATCAGCCTCCATGGAAAGAAGATTATGCTTGGTTCGAAGCTCGGTTACGATTGCAGCAATGGGCGCTTAGAACCTTAATGGTGAAAGGTTTGACAAAACCTGGTGGACTAGCCCGCGGGCATCGGGTGGTGGGAGTCTAGCTGTATATAACGAGATGCCATTAGAGCTAATGCCGTCTCCAAACGTACATACTGCATAATATATGGTCCTTTCAAGGGATGAACTAACCTGGAAAAACCCAATTGCTTGAAGATCCCAGAAGTTGAACATTTGGCCCCCAGACTAGTTGAACGTTGCACAATTGGCAATTATAAATAGGCACACTCGCAGGACCAGCTAGCCAGCCGCGCAAGCGTAGATTTGTCTCGTGAATCCGACGTGCTATCCTTTACCCGGCGAAGACCAAGGATTTGTCTTAAAAACTGAACATTATTTCGGAGGGAGCTGTCTTAAAAGTTATATTCTAGGCTTGTTCAAGCTTCCCGAGCTATCTTCGGGAGCTAGTTGCCTTCTGAAACTAGTGCTATGGATTAGACGATAGTCTTCAATTCTAAAGTCGTGCGGAGGGGGAATACAAAATGCAACAAACTGTGACCTAAAGACTTGTTGGGGGGCTATTTTCATAACACTCCGGCTATAAGCAAAAAAAGGGTATGTTTTTACCTGAGAAGAAAGAAAAGGTATATATTAGGACGGAAAAACTCGAGTACCGATTATCTGCGATCTAAAGTGCTGGGCAATGTTGACTGAAGTTGAGTGATCCACAAAAATTAAACAGCCCTTGAGAGGACATGCGAATCCGACCGTCCGCTTTGCAAATTTGAGTGTGTCCGATAACACTGATACATGTATAAATGTAGTACTCGCCGTGGTCGACCGATTGCGATTGTGATTTCGTAATGTCTCAATGTTCGTCCTCATTTCTCGCCGCCCGGCTGATCAGGTTCTGCCTGTGATCCCAGATATGCATAAAATGCGGCACACACCGAATCCGGACAACTGTACAGGTTTGCTTTAATGCATAGATGTTGAAGCTTCGGCGCGATGCATCGGTTGAGTACAAACAATCGGAGAAACAAATTTTGGAAACCCCAAAATGTGCTATGCATCGGTTACGAATCCGATCAAAGGCTGCAGCCACCATTTGCAATACTTACGGGACTAATACTAATTCCGGACTGGAGGCTAGATAATTCCCCCATACATATGTCTCCCCAAGGATTTGCTCTCTCCAACTTGTCTGCGCAATCAGATAATCACTGCGCAGAGAACTAGGTCCCCCCATGTTCCCACCCGACGCAATCGACGATGCACATGTCCCAACCTTTCTCCCAATCTTCCACCTAAGCTCATTATCGGACTTCATGGATTTCTCACTCCATGGCATCGTACAAAACATAATCTAGATTTCGTCAAATCCACACTGTTTTTGCCTAACATTTTCGTAGTCGGCATGGATTTCCTTCAGCCCTTGATGCCGCCGCGCCGAAATAGTAGTAGCATATTCGAGCAGATGCGGGGCGTCCGGGTACCGGATTCTAGAGAATAGACGGGTGGGTCTTAGCTTTATATCAAGAGCTCTAGAGGCAGAACGGGCCCAGAACCTGGGAATGTATTTCTTGTACCGCTCCACTCCACAAAATGAGGCTTGCATGCACATTTTCGTATATACATACTTATGGGTAACGGCGACGTGTACTGCGCACATGTGTGGATTCTGCTTGCTTGGCGGAGGGCGTTAATATTATCCATGGCGCCCAAGACCGAACAGATATCTTTGCTTTTGGCAGAATTTTGTGGAATTACGAGGATCTCCGGCCTTGTGCCATATTAAAATCGGATTTCCTGCAAGCCTCTATCGAACAGCACGTCGGATGTTGTGCTAAAGCTCGAGGTATTGGACCGATGATTTGCTGTGCTGTTGAATTGATTGGCGGTTTCGAATTTCGAAAACCTCGGGCTAAGCATTGAGTTAAGCTTGCTGCCGACCACTAGTTTCCTGTCCCACGGCCCTAGACCCAGGTAAATGTGAAAAGATTGGGAAACGAACTTGCAGCTAATTAGTCGTCCGCTAGCCAGCCTCAGACCGAATATGGTCTCGAAGTCAATTAGCCTTACGTGCGTCAGGCGTAGTCTCAGTCCCAGACTACGTCAGGCGCATAGATTCATGTTAGAATATTGGCACGGCTTCATATGACTATAAATTTCCCCGCGCGAGTTCGTGTAGATGTATCTGTACCTCGTTAGAAAGTTCCGGTGTTTGGCAAGTACTCCAGATAAGGTATCTCCCAAAAGAAGGTGACATAGAGCCAAAGGATCCCAGCTCCACGCTGGACGGCATATCTAAACGGGTCCGCTGCCGGCTTCGAACCATGGATGCAACCGATTAGGATCGAACAGATTAACTTCAAGGGTACTCTAGTGGAATAAGTTTCAATTAGCTATGACGACTAGCCTTGCATGCATATTCCAGCCTGGCCAACTAGCGGTAATTACGGAGCTTACTAGCTCCCATATCCCAAACTAACACTATATTGTTGTACAATTGTATGATCGAATCGACCAGGATGTCATTATACCGTCAAGACCACCTCAGACACACAACATAATTATTAGATACAATTGGAGGAAAAATGGGAGGTAGCCGCATATGCGCAAGGGCGCACCATGGTATACGTATGGAATGTTTGGTCAGAGACTTCAGGTCGTACAAGCTAGCTGAGCTTTATTAGCTCAATTGCTTGTCTCCAAATACGGGTGCGTGAAGAGTTCAGCTGGCCGATTAATAGGTGGCCAATACCGGGATCCAGGAAGTTTGGATGGATCGATCAAGCCCCGCCACTGCCTGGAAGGGGTGACATTATGCATTGCATAGGTTAGGCAAATGTTAAATGCTTAAAACTTACTATGAACAACTATTTAATGCATAGTTGGATTGCTTGATCGAAATAACTGCACAAGATCGATATGCACGGCTACCGTTTTGTTAGATGCAACGATTATTTTCGATTCTGCGATAGAAACGACATTATCTTAAGCAAGGAGGTCGGGGGGTTACTAGGATAACTTTCTAGAAACCCCAGAATTCATATATTTACAAGGATGATAGTTTATCTATCCCTAGCCCCATATGTATGCCACCATCGGCGGGCCGGATGATCAAAACCCCAGCTAGCTCGCCCTAAAGTTTTAGACGGGCGAATACAGAAATGCCAGGGTGACATGAGGCCGCCACCGAGATAGACTAACTGTAGCCTCGGAACTCCTTTATAATTTACTTGCAATCCTGGAGACAAATCGGGAACCTTCCAAGCGACTGGTATCCGTCGACCCTAGTCTACATAGAGTTAGTTCCCAGGCATATAAAACTACCCAGCAACTATGTACACCAGTTCCTGAGTACCTGTGGGTCCTTGAAGTGCGGGAACAACATCTCAAGGTAATCATTCGCTGGATGGAGCTAGCGAGCTCGAGTGAGCTGTGCGGAATGTGCAAAATCTTCCATGCTACATCAAAGCGGCAGCCGTTGTCCTCTCTAGGATAGTTTCCAATTCAAAATATATTAATATCAGCTGCGGTTTTCCGAACGTGCATGGTGGGGGTTCTGTATGGCATATTGGTTACCTTCTCCCTAAGTCTGAGACGTTTGAGTCAATTTAGTAGTATTTTGGACTAATCCTTCAGTCAGCGGCACATGTGTAAATCGTAGCATTGCATATTTCTTGCCATCTTTCGAGCCATAGACTGCAGATAGCATGCATATGGAGCCTCCTTTGCAGCCTTGAGCTCGATTGATATCAAGCTAGAACACTGAAGACCATAAGAAAAAAATAGTTGTCGGACTGATCAGCTCATTCCGATAGATCCCCGAACCTAGTGCTATGATGAGGCCTCGCCCAACCCAACCCCACCTGACCCCATGAACCTAACGGTTGGGAAAGCAGATCGACAAGTGGCCAGCTTGAATCGGAATGCCCTGCTCACTCGCGACTTCGCTTCCTGGGATTAAGGCAGTTATATGAATGCAGGGCTGGGCCGTATACAACGCCAGATATTCTGCAGCTCTTGCAGCTCTTGCAGCTCTTGCAGCTCTTCGGAACGGGAAGAGAAAAGAAACCCCCCATCAGTATCTTGTTAAATCAAAACATTTCTTGACGAAACCAACGGGCTGGCCGGCTCCCGTTCCTATAGGTCCGTAAATTTCCAAGGAAAGAAAGGGCGCAGGTAAGCACTCTTGCTGCATAGTCTTCTAAAAGGTGTCTAAATTGTAATTATTGGGTGGGTACGCAGTCAACAATTCCGTAATTCGATACTTGATGCGAATTTTTAGGCATGCAATGCATTCCACGAAATCGCCTTGCTGGGTCGATAGAACTACGTGCTTGTTAGAGAAATTCCGTCTGATAGTACCTAGGAGAGATACCTGCATAAGTCACCATACCTAAAACCGGATTGTTGTGCTTCGCGGGACGAAACAGCATATGCTTATGATGTAGTTATTACTTCAAATGTTGTAGCCAAGATGATAGTAATACCGCTTTTGGATTCAAGGCTTTGACCCATAACTGTGGGTTTAACTGGGCCTGTTGGAGTGTCCTTTAGACCCGGCTCCCCGGCTCTCGATTTAGACAGTGCAGTAGAGCCTAAGCTATGTAGGGTTATGAGTTAACGTTCCAGATCCCCCTTAAGGTGTTCAATTGGGTTAGGTCCGGGCGGGTAGCTTCCTTGTTATGATAAACCAAAACCAAGGAAGAAATACGTTCCAATGTAGTTTATTTTAAATATCACGAAGCCGGCCTTCATTGACGACGTTGTTTTAAGAACGACACATGCATAGGCACGTGAAGAAACTCCCAGATCTCTCTGCATAAAGTAGGCACCATTATTAGAACGGTCCAGACCAGTACTGCAGTTTCTCACCAATCCAGCCTCGATAACTCGATTCAGACCTCACGCCTTGGAAAAGAACCAATTCAAGTAGGTGTTAGCCGCTCGATTCCCAGCTGGAGGTGGCGGAAGACTCAATCGGTCTGTTGGGTAGAAATCGGATGCATTGAGCGATTGTTTCAGGCACAATTTTTGCCTTCCTTGTTTTGAGAATATGCAGCGTAAACAGGTTTTGTGTGTGTACCACTCCTCGGCACTGGTTGAGCATTTTGTGATATCAGTTTTTTTTTTCGAAAAGCAGAGTTTATTGTCAGGCCGGCTCTAGCTGATTGCATTTCAATATGAGGGAACTTACTATCCAGCCGTATCCATATCCGGGTAGAATATATGTATGTGTGTACAGGTACCATGCTTAATTCATGCATATCCTTGATGCTTCCCGAGGCTGTCAAAGCCCGTTCGGCTACCGAAGATAGACGACGGAGTTAGATTCGAACACTCAGAGTTACACACAATTGGTTGCGAGGTTATACAAGGTGGAACGAATTGGGCTAGCTACTGGCGGCCAGCTAGCTTGGGTGGTGTCGGTCGTCCAATTTGGGATCAGGTTGGAGTTTTCCATGTGAATTCAGCATGGGATAAAACAACTTTCATCCGAAGGTTGAGACCTCTCCACAACGCACACTTCTCCAGGCGACCTTCCTCCTCTCTACTGACATACATACAACCCCATATCCCTTGATTGCCACAGCGGAAGCTAAGGGTACTCCCCTAAATCAGATCCGAGAAGTATCGTAAGGCGTTCTGCAAGGGTAAGAGCAATCACATTGCCCCAGTTGGCCGACTCTATGCATGCAAGTAGCTTCCCCGAACTAAACCGCCGTTTGCATTATCTAGAACTCGTGAAATTACTACAATGGCTGGGAGGTTTCAACCGAAAGAGCCGGTTGTGCTAGATCCTCCAAAGGATGATATAATTACTGTCGAGTATCTTTCTAAGTGCGATGGTAAGCATTTTCAGCCTCCTGTGAGATATCTACTAGGAAGCTTCAGCGATTCCCTGGGGTATTTGGCTGACCAAGTTCCGATCTGTTCTCACCGGTTTAGGAACACATGAGGGGTACCCTATCTATGTAGCTATCAAGGTAAATTTGTCGCCTACGTAATCATTTAATCCGTTCCCGTGAGTTAAATCATCATGCAGGGTACTGTCTTCGACGTCACAAACAAGAAGGAGTCATATGGCCCAGGCGGTTCTTATCACAGTGCGTTTTCCTTCACAATCCTTACTTCCCTTGCTTTGTTTTATCCTTTTATCTTCTTTTATTTTTCTTTTATTTTTCTTTTATTTTTAGTCACGGCTGACGGATTCACCGATACACCCGCAGTTTTCACCGGCAAGGATGCTTCCCGTGGGTTGGGGAAATCTTCCCTGAAACCTGAAGATGCCATTCCAGACTATTCCGGATTGAATGAATCGGAAATGGAAACTCTGGAGAACTGGTACACCTTCTTTAGCAACAGATATAATATTGTGGGCAAAGTCGAGGCCTCAACCTAGCTGATCACGCCGAGGTCTTGCGCACGATTCATCTCAAGGATACAAAGGTGCCGTATGAAGGATCGGATGTCTCTATTCTGGTTCTAGACCCAACGTTTCGTCTCGATGAGACCCTAGCAGACGATTCCCTCCCGAGTACTCACTCGCATGTACCCTTGTGCCGAGATGTGCATAAGCATGATAGGTAGCAAACATATCGGATTTAAAGCTAAGCTAAGCGACTATCGAAGTTGGATTTCGTCCCATTCAATCATTACTTAAGTAATCATGCATTGTACTCGCTTCATCCCGACTCCCGACCACCAACCTTGAGTCTTTCCAAACGGTAATGAAAAACCCCATAAGTAGAAATCAAACCGGATTAGTTACCCGATGCCCTGGTTTTCAGGCCGTGATGTGAATCCACAAGCCCATATACCCCACGGGCTGTGGATATTTTAAGTGTAATAATTGGTCTGGATCCAATAATGGAGATACTATAGCTTTGGGATTAGGCATGGGAGCTCCTCCATGCCTTTTGCATTTGCATATATTCTGCACCTAACTGTAATATACTATTGCGCACTATTTGGTTAAGAAATGAGGGGTGGTTCCCTTCTTATTTGTCTCGATCACCAGACGTTCATCGCCCATAGAGCGGTGTGGTTGTGGCTATATAACATAAAATGCAACGAAACAACACGACAAGTGCACAGACCGAACGGGCATTCACTCCTCCCTTGGAGGCAAACCCGGATTTTGGCAGACCTTGGGAGTAGCGTCCACCAAGGAGGAAGAGGAAGAGGAATACATTTTCGTAGAGTATGTGTTTATGCGTGTGTTCTTGAAATTAATTTAGGAAATTTTCCATCCCCCCGCGGAAAGCTGAAATAGTGTGTGCTGAAGAAAATCAAGAGAAACAATTTTGATAGTTGGAAGGATAGGTGTGCAAAAGAAAGAAAGAAAACCGAGACCTTTAGAATTACTAAAGAGATTTTCTAGGCCCCTTTTTTGGAGTATTGAAGGGGCTTCCAGCATAGCATAGGGCCCTTTTAATCTGCTGCTGGGCCGTTGACTGCTGGGCCCCCGCAAGGAGGGCACCGGACACCAGCCTCAGAGACCCTTTCACGGTCTTGGACCTGGACCCCAAAGCATTGGTGGAAAGGGTCGTTTCTGGCAAAGTGACAATATTTTACCGTTCGATTGACAGAGTGTCCGCAAGCAGGGAAATGGATTTTCTCGTAGCGGCACATTGTAACTTTGTAAGGATAAATCTAGTCGACTTTTTTTTTCCAAGTCCAAAACGTTAGCTAGGCAAAGAAGAACAGCCCCACCAATTGCCACTGGAAGGAGGAAATATCAAGGAGGAGCTCTGGAGCTGCTGGTATTATAACTTACCGAGTTCTTTGGCTTGCTCTTAGAGCTTTGTTTCTGATTTAGGATAAGGATATGCGACTATCCGGTCGGCGCGTCTACAACAGAATTTAAAATCAGCGCCGGTCAAATCCTAGGCCTATAAGGCGGTTCCACAACATATCTGTATGTACGGAAGCTGGTGTAAGGAAGGCCTGAGGAGGCGATTGTTACTAACCTTTGAGAGCTTTGGTTCTCGAGGGTCTTTGTCAGCAAACGATATAAATATCGTAATACACAGCTAGCTAGCTAGAGGTGTAGATGGAGATGATAATACGGTAGAGTCAATTGATTTGGATCGATCGAGAAGTTGTTGATGGAAGAAGGGACTGAACCAGTTGGAGGCAGCTAATATATAGTCCAACCCGATCACTCAATATGCAATTCCACAAAGGCATCAATGCCAAAATGCTGTCTCATAACCTGAAGGAACAGCAGTACAGTTTCAAACCGAAGGACGCAAGGTCCAGATCCAAGTATACTCTAGGCCATAATTGCAGTCTCCACCAAGGTCCATCGTACTCGTCCTCGAATCTTTAAAATTATATCACATTTTTTTTCGCATCTCAGGAAAGAAATTTTTTTACAGACGGCATACTCATCTTCATGTTGGGGTGTGAACTAGATGCCTCTACTGACCATGATAGGCCAACAGGGCTTAGGGATGCAAGCAATAACGGCATGCCTCACAAAAATACCTGCATGAATGGACGCGGTTTTTGGCCGACCAAGGCGTGTGTAACCCCCACCTGGGGTTGCGGACGGGTAAGCAGATACATGTCCTAAGATGGGGGGGTTCCTTACGACGATAGGTGCGTCGAAAGAACTTGCAGGCGGATGCAAGGTTGGGGCAGCCGGAGACTGGGAAGCGGAGGGACAAAGTATAGCCAGTAGTGACGATTTATTCTTGACTTCAACGTAACCAAGTACCTTATGTGCTTGGGAGAGATCGATATCTGTATATACGTATCTAGGGTTCTATAAAGGCTCTCCAGAGCGTACCGTAGTACTGGTTTTAAAACATATAAAGCGGCCTATATGATTTCTCTCTTACTACATAAAGTTCAGACGAAACCCAGCTATTACATTAGTCTGCGGAATATTTACCCGCGAAACTTTTGCTAAAACAATTAAGCTTCCGACTAGGTGGACGAATTCGAACTCGACGCTGGAACCTCATGTGTGAAATCGGAATCATTCCACCAAGGGTTTCAAAACCATACCCGCACTAGCCTACCGGCCTCCTGCACAGCTCCTGGCATCTAGCCGCCCTTTCAAGATACGTTTATCAAACCTCTCCAAGGAACTTTACATTTCAGCTAAAATTGTGACAAGCCGTACATCAGCGTAATCATGCTTCGCTGGAGCTGTGGATGAAAAACAATTACGACGGAATCGAGTCAAGGTCAATGCTGGACAAGAATTCTCCTGTATGCGAACGGAAAGTCCTCGCAAGCTGCATATCCGCAGCTGGATGGGACGCAAGCCATTGGTGATCTCGAAGGCGAATAGCATGGAGCGGACACGGAGCAAGAAGAGTTATGGATCATGCAGCCCGGCTCGCAAAGTCGAAACCTTGCAAGTCAAGTTGCCGTACATGAAAAAAAAATGGTATAATTTTCGATAGACGTAGGCATTTGGGCACCGGACCAGCTTTGCAGACTCGTCACGGGAAGAAACTATCTAGGTAGGTACGTAACCCGCTTCTTGAACCGGCTTGGGCCCACAGTTGCATGCATAACTAATGCTGATGCGACATGTCCTTACCAGAAGGTTTCCCAGATTTTGTCTCCGTGGGGAGGCGCGAAGGGCCTCGAGGGTGCAAGCGAAAGGCTCTGTTAAGAACCAGGATATCGAGATCCAGGCCCAATCCAGGTCGATTAACGGGACGGGAGATACATCCGGACCGTAGGCAAATAATCTTGTCGAATAGGACCTGTTTAGACAATTGCCTTGCTTCCCACCTCATGCAGGTGCGTTCTATTGGGACATGGCGTCCATCTAGTTGCCGAAGCCCAGTTCAGGCACTCTTACTATCTACCAAGAAAGTACCACCCGGGTCGAGGTCATGCGGAACTGTATGGCCTTAGGCAATCCGATGCAGCAAGATGTCCCTTGAGTGCAACGCCAGATCAAACTGGGCATATTTGGCCCGACAATTCAATGCCACGAACAACATGTGAGCGAGGGCGGCACATTCTGCCACGAAAGCGGTCCCAAAATCAGATGGGGCTATTTTGATTGTGAATACGGAAGATTCAATTCAACGGCGGTTCTTGATATACATTTCTACTAGTGCATATTCGAAGATAGGCTCGGAATTTCCTCCACTATTAAGGTGTCGGGCTTTCGTGAAATTGTGAGGTATAAAAAGGAAGACAGACAGAGGTCGACCAGCAATGTACAAACGGCAGAAAAAACGCCTTGCCCGGAAATGTATGGATTTGCCTGACTCCCGAGTAATAAAAAGGGAGAAAGGTGATGAGATAGACTACGAGGAAAGGAACGTGAAGCAAGGAAAGTAAACGTGAATTGGATTACGATCCAGGGTTGGGGTTCATCTGTGCGAGGTAGTTAGCATCATGGACATATATAGAGGTTCCGAAGATGCCGAGGATTCCGAGGATTCCGAGGATCAAACATCGGAGATCGAAGACGTCTCACCTTTCTCTTTCCTCCGGTGAGGGTGACGTTGACGAAACGTCTGGTGTATAGTATTCTCTTCTTTGCACGTCCCTTAGGAGACTTCTTCTTCTCTTGCTTCTCGACCTATATTCCAAACCGCCACCAGTCAGCCGGGTTGTGATCCTTTGTCGGTTTTGAATCGAAGCAAAAAAACGTCTGTTCCGCTGTCGGCAGTTCCTCCTCCCTTCAGCCAGGTCGTGATCGTACCTTTGGAGTCTGAGACTTGACTTTACCCGCACGGGCGAGAGAGCCGTGGACCTTTCCCATATTGTCGGTGTGGTTTGAGAGACTTGTGTCGATATAGAGCTTGAGGCTTGGATTCGAGGTAAACGGTGGGAGCTATAAAGCTTTAGTTCGTGATGTCGCTGGGCGAGAGAGGAGGTTGTCGATGGGAAATATGTCGATGGGGTTAATTCTGCCAGGGTGACTCCTCTGAAAACTCCCGCCACCACAACGCTTGATGACTCAAATCGGAGCGTTTGCTCCCCACGTGACTTGGGTTTGGAGCCCTAAGCCTCTGTGTTGTGTCTCACGTGACTGCAATGCTGTTTTTGTGGAACGGTTGACTATCGGGCTAAAAATGTGTTGCGGCCAATGGACACCCAACACCTCGGCAGCTCGTGACCTAACGACACTGTGATACAGACCGGATAAAGGGATGATGATTTCCGACCATTCAGACGTCTCTCTAACTTGCGGCAACACTTCGTCACCAACTTCATGGTTTTTTGGCATTGTTCTCTCGATGGCTTGCAGGGGAGGGGGGCTGCTGCTGGTATATGGGAAATGGAATGGGATTCCTAAGTTTTCCATCTTATCCTTATATCCCCATGGTGGGGCCTTCTGGGTGCCTCGTCCGCAGTGGTACTACAGATACAGTGTAGGTGTTTTCTCCTGCTCAACAAGGGAAATTGGCGATGCTAACAACTGCAAACTGGCACTCGATTCCACAGGTTTCAAGACAGCTACCTGTGGCCCAGCCCGGTCTGGCCTATGAGTAGACAAGGGCTGTAGAATTTCCGAGAATGGCCGGTTGATAGATACGCCTGTGCCACGCGTACAGAGTATATATCGCCTGAAAGGGCGGTAGAGGTTCGAATCCAGACATGTTCCCAAGTACGTCCGTCTGCATCCTATCCCACAATATGTGAGATTTCACCAGGCATAGCTAATTTAACGCCCTAGCCCTCATCTACTTGGCCCCCAGGAGGGAATCCGCAGTGTGGGCCCTCCATGTGCGAAACTGTGATAGAAGTTCTGTTACATCACAATGAGCACCCGCTGTACATTGTGAGATATGGACATCACAGAGACCCAGAAAGACGGGCCAGGTTTGGTTTTTGGTTGGGGATTCGCTAGCTGCCTTCTTCGGCAAAGAAGCAGTTGGATCTGCCATGGTTGCAGCACCACCAAACATTCATCTGACGAGCCTGCAGGCCCTCGAGTTTCGTAATTACGGTGGAAGAACCCCGGGCTCGAAGTCTCCAGAACCGCCCTGTCCGAATCGGCCTATTTCAGTGCCGCATTCTACCACAGGCTACACAACTGTGCCGCATTAGCGCTGTTGATCCTGGAATTGCAACACATGTTTGCTCCTGGACATCTGCACCGGCTCATGTTGGTAGTTGGAAAGTTGGCGCCTACAGGTCGTAGGCACTGGGAAGAGGGTGCTTCGATGGCTCACGGCGAGGCTACGAGGGTACAGTAACCTGTCTTCTTGTATCATGGCCCTAAAACCTGTTTGGTCGGAACTTGCGCCCACCAATCACATCTCTTCGGCGTCGAATTTGTTCTTCCCCTAAGGCACGGACCCGGGATAACCGCAAAGGGGATAGGGAGCTTGGGCGAGAACAGGATGTGGAGCAGGCCGTGCTCACACAAAGCGGGATGGTGTGGGTTGTGGAAGCTTCGACTAAGGAACCTGGAGGTACAGTTTCAAAAGCGGCAAACATAGAACCAGACGTTACCCATCCAGCCAGAACCACCGCCGCACAAAGACTCTAACGACCATCAATTTCACACCAAACTACTCTAGCCCATTGGATTTTGCTTGCCACCAAGCTGACAAAGGAGTCGGCACTTTCGAGCTAGGATCCAGACGGCTGTTCTTGGGACGGGTCGGGTGCCATAAAGGAGTGACTTCAGCGAAGAGTCGTGTCGTGTCGCCACGCAGCCGCCACGAACTTAAACCTTCTTGTCTTATTAAAATACTCAGCCGGCTTACGGCAATCGAAGTTAAAGCTAACAGATCCCCTTGGACCCTCATGTATTGATCGACTCTAAAAAAACGGCTGCTGAGTCGCACTAGCATATTGCTTCATTCCACAACTTCTTTCGCCGGCCCGGCCGAAATCTCAGTATACCTCCCCAAACATAAAGCGACGTCTCTCCAAAGCCTGGCTGGATTTTTTTTATTATTATTATTCTTTTTCTTAGTGGAGCGGAATTGAAAGAACCCGCGGTTCCTAAGTCGGAAGGGAGCATTAATGGACGTCAGTAATAATCTAGAGGCAGTACCTGAGGATGATCTCGTGGTGATACCCCGCCCACAAAATCCTCAAGGACAAAACAACAAGCGGGCGTTCCAAAAAAGACGTCGCAGCAGGGCATGCGACGCCTGTAGGCTTCGGAAAACGAAGGTCAGTTGTTAACAATTGATTCAAGCTCCGAAAATTCGCATTAGGATTGATTGGTAGTGCATAGTGTGATGCTCCTCCAGAAGGAACATGCTCCTCTTGCGCGTCCGCCTCGCTGCTGTGCAAGTTTTCGGACCCCGATAGCGAAAAGAAAAAAATCGGCCCGGCTAGGTAAGATCCAATCGTCTATCCTAAATGCGTGCTTCATAAAGACATAATTTTCCTAAGTACTAGCCTTTAGACGCCTCCGGATGCTTGAAACAACAGTCCAGGAGTTGAATGAGAAGTTGAAGATGGCAGAGGCGAAGCTACAATCCGGAGATCGCAGCAATATCGACGCTAGCGCCCCCGAACTCCAATCATCATCCTCTGATATAGTCATTACAGCGGCAACTCGACAAGCCGACAGTCCTTCTAATTCAAATTCCACAGCTACTGGGAATTCCCCAAGTGATCGGTCTCCGCGACTTTCTATATCGCAACCTCCTAGAAGGGTTTCCTATGATATGAATACGAATGAAGATCTTTTTGTTGGCATGAACTCTGGTTTGGGGTTCCTGGCTTCGATTCAAGAATATGTAGAAAGGCTAGGCTACGACACAACCTCGCTCCTCGAGGCTTGGAAGAACAGTGAAGCTAAAACGTTTCCAATAAACCTGCCGCTTTACAGCGATGGTTCACAAATCCGAGATCTTCGTGCTTTTTTGCCGCCAAAGACCACTGGGCAGAAACTACTCAACATTTTTCACCACTCGACTGCAAGGTAATACTCCGGTTAGTAAAACCTAAGATCAGAATTAGTCTAATGTTCACATAGAATTGCCCCGATTTTTTATTGGCCAATAATTCTAAATAAATTTGGGCGAGCTTATGAAGCTCCAATCTATCCTACCGACCAATCAACTGTTACAGGGGTGTTCTGTGTCATCATGGCAATATACGCCTACGCTAGCCTATGCTCTGACAACTCTGATAACTTTGAGACACCTTCGTATAATCCAAGGCAAGTGCAATACCTACGAGGCTATTGTGGTTATGCTAACAGTTAACTCTGCAGGCGAGGTTGGCACTTTTATGAGTGCGCAAAAAGGTTTCACGATACGAGCCAGCCCATGTACTCTATAGCCGACGTTGAAGGTATGACTTCCAATATCCCTTCTTTAGATTTTTATTGATGCCTAGTGAATTTAGTATTGATGGTGATGGGGATGTATCTCGACCTCTCTGCTCTTCCATCGCCCGCATGGATGACGATCGGTTCACTTGCGAGGGTCTGTCAAGATCTTGGCCTTCACCGAAAACCAGTAGAAGGGAAATTCACCCCGCCAGAATACGAACACCGCTCGCGCATGTTTTGGTGTTCCTTTCTCCTCGACAGGAAACTTGCCTTGCAGTTTGGGAGACCGCCCATACTAGACGAGGAGGAAATCGATATGGATGAACCGGGAAGCAACGATACCAGTGACTTGATTCATATGGCTTTCGACACTGCACCCGCTGGGGCAAACACGTTCTCCGGTAGTGCGCTTTTCCGAAAAATGATATCCAATGCGAGGTACATCGGCCCTATCTTGCGGCTGAACGCCGAACCAGGGAATGAACACCAGGTGGAGTATCGTATCTACGAAATGGAGCAGAAACTTGATGCTATCGAAGCAAGTTTCCCGGAAGGCATCTTCGACTGGGAGAACTCTAAGCCGCTAGACCCCGTATTAGTAAAACGTGCGCCACTCCTCAATTCCCACTCCTTACTGCTACTATTCTGACCCCTTTTAGACGCCGTGTTAGCCATGGCAACCAGACTCTCCATGTATCGGTATTTCACCGATGCCTCACTCGATCGTAAACTCAGAACCCGTTGTTTCATACGCTCAGTTGAAGTTGGGAAGTCCACAGTGCACCTCCTCAACCGGATGATGAAATACCCTGATTGGGAACGTGGGTTCCGACTTTACCAAAGTGAACTATGCTACCAACATACCTTCAAGGTAGCCATTATTATTCTACTAGCTTCAACAATATTTGCAAAACCATTTCAAGTGGCTACTAGTGATGAGCTAGACGTTTGCCTAAGGGCACTGCGGGCTGCCGCACCATCACGCCCAACAGTTGAACAAAGCCTTCATATGTTCGACGAAGTAGCCAAGATTTTGAAGAATGAGTACAGAGCCTCTCCAGACTACGTGAACCACATTGATACCCCGCTCCCTGCAATATCTTTCAACAGTCTCGATTACAATGCACCCAGCTCTTCCTTTAATATTTCTGTCAGTCCCACAAGCATTACCTCGAGTGCACCTATTCCTTCTATCCCAACAAATACCCTATCCGCAGACCACAAGTCTCTCTATGTCCCCCCGGTAGTTCCCTCTAATGACCTTAGAGTCGAACCTCCGATCGTTCCCAAATTCTGGCCAGGCCAAGAGTCCTATGGGCGCGGAGGATTAGGATTCAGCAACTTGAAGCTTCCGTCACCGTCCGAAAATACAAACTGGCTGAACCATATTGACCCTTCTTATTGGACTCTAATGGAAAACATCCTAAGCCATGAAGCAAATCTTCATGAACAAAAACGGCAATGACATTTCCTTTTCGCGTGGGCGGACTGGGGTTCAAACCTCAGACTTCAATTTTCTCCTTTTCCTTTTCCCCAAAACATCCTTGAATCTGCCAATTACAAATTGATCCCCTCCCTGGGCTACTGGTTCTTATCTTTGGGCGCTCTGGTGCGTAAGTTTTCTGTTGGCCTCGCATCTAGAAAGATTTTGCGAGAAATTCAATTAAATCTACCTCTTGTTACTATTATCATTTTTACGGCGGGCACAATACGCCTTGAATGACACATGGTTCTACTGATAGTCTTCCCTTAATCCCCATATATACCTATACAAGAAGGTAGTCCCTTTAGATATCCGGATAGTTATAGATTTCCATACCAAAACCTTAAAGCCGAATATCGCCTATGACAACTGGGGGTATTGAATAAGAGCAGGGCAAAGTGACTTTCCGTGGCAAACGACAATGCGAAGTTTAAAGACATCATGATAACTTCACTTAATTGATGTGGCAGGTAGCAGGCTGGTTTACGAGACAAAATGACGAAGCCAAAAAAAAAAAGGAAAAACAGATGTATGCCAAGTGCTCTAGATCATAGAGCAACATGTATTTCAGCTAGTCTATCAATCATCTAATCAAATTCTAGATGGAATTGCATATTGAATCCCTTAATATAATATCGTACTTGAGTCCTACGTAGAAAAGACGAAAACACGGCAGGGCCACGGGGGTGGGGGTTCTAGACGTAAATGCCTTGTGTGATGGCATAGCCATATCTACGTATAGATCGTAGGCATATGCATGTATATCTATGCCTTGCAAGCCGAAAGATAGCCAAAAGGGCCCACAGGCTTGCCCACTGCTTCTGCAAGCTAATATATTAACGTCCTGGTGAAGCACAATACGTAAGAGTGGCGAATAATATACGGAGGCCGATGCCGACTCGAGAGCCCCTTCTTCCTAGATATGTGTGACTGCAGGGGTCCGAATTATTTTTCTCAGAATCTTCGAACCTCTTTTTTTTTTTTTTTTTTTTTTTGAAGGGAGCGAAAGAAGGGGATTTGGGGATGTTCAACTTTTCGGATGGATACCGCGGTACTGGTACGCCATTATAGATGTAATCGATAAGCAAGCATCGATGCATGAGGAAACGTTCGAAATGGCAATGCAGGCGAATCGAAATCTAGTTTTTCCGAGCCCCTCCAATTCCCGATATCCGGAGCTTTGGTGACGCAGATTTACGGAATCAGTTTTAATTAATGTGCGCATATGCCTAGCTATAGCCTAAGCCTATTGGTAGAGGGCACGGAACCCGACTTACCAGTATTACCATTGATCACGATTCATACTGATATCATATCAGTACTACGTACATACTTACTCATGCGTTGCATATACGAGCATATGAAGTCATCATACACACAGCAGAACAGTTTCGAGGCTACGTCTATGTACGAGTTGACTAATGTCTATGCACGGTTTGAACATTACCTGGTACAAAAATACTAGACTCGAGGCTACAAAAATACAACACGTGTCCACCCGCAACACAATAGACTGCAAATATGTAATCCACTCAGCCAGTTAGTTTAGCAGCCTCCAAGGAGTATTGGATTTTGCACAGTTTATTATACTATTTTCGGCCTATATTTATCATTCTTTCTAAACACAAACACTTAGATACCCATATAGCACGCTAGGAGGCTTATGGGATCGGTGGTAGTGTCTTTGGAGGCATGCAATGCTATAAACTCAAAACCAGTGGTATGATAAGTTGATAAGATTCGGTAAGTGTGCGCCAAAACCAAGACCTTTGTGCCGCCGAAAACAAGCTAGGGCTTCAAAAACAAAAAGATTTCTAGAAATATCTGTGTGCGATTCTGAGAAATCAACTGCACTAAGATCTACAAATTGAAATGCGGGGCGGGAAGGTCAGCCCATCATTTCCGTCCCGCCACCATGACTCGCAGAACCCCAGAATTTAACTGAGGGAATATACCTCCAGACCCACTCTATAGAAACCTAGAAGTTCAAGTATGGACCGTAGATCAAATCATATCGCGGCACTGTTGTATCTTCGAATGACCCCTGTCATGCATATGTCTTTCACACATTCGGAAGTCTGGTCCTGCAAATTTTAATTTAGATTGCAGTATATATAAACTCATGATCTCATAGAATCTTAGAGAAAACTTTGATTGAAGGACCACATGATAATAGCTAATGGCTAAAAACAAATTGGGTTTCGTAATTCATTGCACTTAAGTATATTAAGACTAGTAAGTCGGCTTGAAGACGATGTACGCTCGTGATATCTCGAGTGATAAGCACCAACATTGGTCCCATAGACCGAGGAATTAGCGAGGAATTTCTTGGCGTAGATGGCCTTGTTCCCATCTTGGACTAGATATATATTAGAGTGGAGCCTCTTGGGACTATATTGTAGAAAGCGGGAAATAGCGGGCGGGCTGCGCCGGAGACCAGGAATATACGAATATAGGCGGTTCCGCAATTATGTGACCGGCGGCAAGCTAGTTGGTTGTAATTTTTTTCTTTCTTCTATAGCTACTTAAGTACTTAGAGTTAAAATTCTTTGTGCCCAGGTTGGTAGAGATTTTAGGGCTATTATTCAACTTAAAGAATGCGCTTGGTAAATATGTACATGTACATGTGCTCAACAAAAGGATGTGTATGAAAGCTTAATTATTATTTCGTGCACTTAATGATTCCTAAAACTTGGGCAGCCAGGTTATTAGTTATAATTATATGAAATTTCGCTGCAGAGGTTAGAGTTTTGTTGGGCCAGGAGTGCTTGCTTATACATGTCGATTAACGGGTACTCCAGTGCATCCTGGAACCTGATATATCAAGATGCATAGTATTATATGCGTAATGTAATCTTGTTCGCGTTAGCATATGGGGACATGCAGGGCACAAGGGTTCTACAAACAGAAATCCGGTCATCCATCCCGTGCGAGATCGAGGGACCTTGTTTCGACGACACGCGAACAATTCACCTCGGAGAAAAGATCTTCGAGGGAACTCCACATGGAGCTAGCCTGTGATGCGATGTGCATTTTGCCGCATCGTTTTTGCCTTTGCAACATCTTTGTGCGGCATCAAAGACCTGGCACACAATATCGGTACCTCGTGGTACTTCGAAGGCGTGGCCCAATCAGGTGTATCCGTCTCATTTGTTCAAAAATTCTTTCGATTTTGCTTGCATAAAACCTGCCACGAAAACAAGTATTGGATTAATTATTTTCTTGTGACAGAATCGAATCGGTATATGAATGCTCCCATACACACACACATAACCAGGATCCAAGCTGTTGTAGCATGCCGCGTATGCATGCATGCCCTCGATTCGAGTCTCAGCTTGTAATGAGCTCCCACGCTTGAAAGCGAAGTGGAAGCTTCTTGAAGGAGATTGATAACAAGGGAGGGAAAAAAAAAAAAAAAGACCGTGTACTTTGAAACAGGAATTTCGAGCTTCTGAAATTTTCGTTCGGCTATCGTCACATTCCACAGACAGCACCCTTGCATAGAGAAAGAGCTAGGCTCCCAACACCTTCCGCTCTATTTGTTCGTATCGATATTTTTCCAAAAAAGCCTGCTTTTGAAATAGTTCGCTCAGTTACAGGTGATTGGGGTCAGCTCGCCCGCTTTGAATCTGATTGGCCAAAGTCGTGCAACCAACAACGGAGCGCGGTTGTATCGCACCGCTATATTTCTGGTGGCTTATACTCAATCTGGAGATTTACCTGTAGGCTTGGCTATTTTCCGGTGTACATGTATAGTGGGAAACGTCAAATAACGTTCTAGACCAACGTTTCAGACGGCGTTCTCCTAGAGTTCTCGGGTTAAACCCGCTGGCCTGCGATCCCGCTCGCTAGAGGCCTCGCGAAGGTACATCTACCCTGTGCTGATCGACCGATTGGCTTGAAAGACTAGGAGGCAAATTCGACCTCTTCGAATATCAATAAGTGTCTAACGGTCATGTGGCTGCGCAGAGCTAGCTATATGTCGAGGCCGCCACATGGCCCGGATATAAGAATCGGTTAATTACGATACATACATACTCCGCATCTGGATATGTGTGAGTACTTTTCAATTCTCATGACTCGTGATAGATTTTGTGGGTGTTTCAGAAATCATGTGTTTCATATTTGCCTAGTTAAATTTACAAATCATTTCGATGTGTTTGAGAAGAGGAGCAAATGTGTGAAAAAGAACAAGAAGAGCACACAAATTCATTTCGCAGATAGAATGTGAGAGTTGACCAAGTAGCTTGAATCTGGACAGAAAAACAAACATGTGCCTTGTCTTCTCTCGAAGAAACATGTAATCAGAGTGCCAGGTCAAACCGGAATAGGAAAGTAAAGTGGCAAAAGAAGCTGGAAAAATATTAAATAGATCATAATCCCAATCATGCTATGCTACAAGAATCGAAAGTGGTCCAGCGAGAAAAAGGGGTGGAGAAAGAGCGTATGTATTGACGAAATGGGTATTGCCAATGGGGAAAAGAAGGAAAGAAGGAAAGAGGGAAAGAAAAGAAAAACAGAAGCCTTTGTATATCCCGAAAATGCCGAAGGAAACGATCAGTTGTCGTGAGATGTGGTCAATCGCAGCCGTTAAAAACGATGTATAATCGTGAAAGTAAATTCAAAAACAAAGCGTGATGGAGCTAAGAGATATGGGTAGCCTGGCCCATGAATGCTGAAGGAATGTAACTAAAGGGATATCAATGCACTTCGCCTTGTTCGGGTGTAGTCGCTAAAGGACCTAGAACAAGCTGTTAGTACTTCAAACTCAAATAGGTTCCTTGTAGAAGCGACTCGAATTACATACTCCAAGGATTATTTAGCTTTTGCTCGGCGGCCACTTTGCTTTCCATAGCCCTCTTCCATTCCCTCCACTCTGTAGCGATATCTGTCAATACTGTTCCCATCACACTTGCACTCGCCATTAACCCGTGTCCCTCGCCTTGCAAGACATTAACATCGCACCGCCGCATAGTTTGGCCTAGCCACTTGACGTTCTCAACGGGAACCCTTGTGTCCTTTGTTCCATGATGAATAACAACAGGACGGTTGATGTCCACATATCTGAATCCAATAGGACGAGAGCGCTCAAGGCAGACAAGCAGATCAACAGCAGGGTTTGCATTTCGGGTAGCGAGGCTCCAAATCTGATGGGTTAGGCGCTCGTCATAGCTGTGTTGACGTTCTTTCTCAGCAGCGCTGTCCAGGGCGGCAGCAATAATTGCATCTGTACTATTTATTGCATCCTGCTCCATTACAGATGTAATGGTAGGCGAACGTGGTTCGTATGACATTCGGGAACCAAGAGTGGTAGAAGCTACACCAGTAGATGTTACTGAATGTCGCTTTGTATTATTGGCACCAGTTGCACCACTTCCAGGACTACCTAGAAGTTTCCCTTTGTCTCCACTAGTTCTGTTCTTCTTCTTATTTGGAGTTTTTGGTAGGGATGTAGTGAGGGACGCGCTTGTGGCAGACATAAAAGAAGAATTGGCAGCCTTAAGGAAGGGAGTTGGCAGTGCTCTTAGAATACGTTGCGAGGCAGGGACAGCTGCGGGCGATGGCGCGCCTTGTGATGTCGAAATAGTCTCAAGTTGAGATGGCGGAATCCATGGGGCCAGAAGATGGATCTTTCCACGAATATGGCCTGGCATACGAAGAGCAGTGGCTAGGGCATAAATTGCCCCAGCAGAGTGCGCTAGCAGAGAAAACTTCGTAATCTTAAGTGACTGGCAGATGTATAAAATATCATCTAAATTCAAGATTATTAATAGGCTTAAGCTTGAAGGAATAGAAAAGGAACAACATACCTGGCCAGCTTAGGACTGTTCTCTCGGATTCCGGAATAGCATCGCTCTCACCGACACCAGGCCTATCGGGTGTAATTAATCTAAGGCCCAAGCTCAAGGCGAGCTCGTCATAGAAAGCCGTAACATATCTCGTCAGACCCATACCAACGCAGATAAATACGGCATATCCATTCGGATCACCGACTTCACTGAACGATATTGTTCGTCCAGACGTAGGAAATCGAAGCTTCTGGGATAATCGCGGCGAACATAAATAGGACTCAACGGCGTCGTCAATGGAGTCAGCGTCAGAAGCCCTATCATCTAGACCACCGAGGGGTTGCTGAGGTGCTAATGTAGGCGGTGAAGAACGCCTCCGCAGTCTACCACTAGATGAACGTCGATGACTACTAACTGGTGGATGCGAAGCGCTATACGGGAGAGAACTCTGTCGTCTCAAAGAAGTACTATTGGTACTTGTACTAGCATGCGGTGCGTGTTTCGGCTGTGTGGGGCTCGTAGGCGTGGAAAGAGCTGTGGCGAACTGTAAACCAGCAGAGGCGGCTGTCGAGGATGCAAGTGCGGAATGGCGTCGTGAGTCGCGTTTAGATTTCATTCTGTCAGGGGAAGTCACAGATTTTCCGTAGCTGGACCTGCGTTCAGGTACCGACAGCGCGGCTGCGGCGTTGATCGCAGGAGCAGCTAGGGCTTCCATGGTGGTGGTTGGGGATTTTAAAGTCTGGAGTTGATGGGATTCCGCGTTTTGAAGGCGTATATCTTCGGTGCTACTCATGCGCAAGATTGCTTTTGGAGGTTGGGGAACGCTCGCTCGAACCTTCTCTTCACTACTCCTTCGGGAAAACGACTGTATATAATTCGGAACATCGGTGGTGAAGCTAGATCGTTTGCCCAAAAAGCTATCCTTGGAGGATTTTTGAGAAGATCCGCTAGCGCTTTGTCGTTTGCTGGTTCTGACAACTGGGGGTGTCGCAGCGTCTTCTGGATGTAGGAGGTGATAATCCCGAACGGGCGAGTTGGATGTTGTGTAGGCCGCACCGTCTTTGCCAGGCATTAAATCGGCACTAGGTCCTTCAAAGAAAAGGGTGTGCTGAGGGGAAGGGGCTATTTTTGCCAATGACTCGACAAGAGATGCCATTATCTCCGGGTCTGCAGATAGCTGAGCTGTATTCAATGGGGAAGGGGCGGACTTTCGGCGAGGGTTTGAAGGGCGGGATGACTTGCTGTTGCTGCTGCCACTAGCTCCACCAGAGCCATTACGGGGAATATTGTGAGGGTGGAGATTTTGGCGATACATTGATGTTGATGTGGTCGCCATCGCGGGCGGCTATCTTTTGCTCTGGCCGGAGAAAGGAGTGCAGGTGATGCAATTCGGTGGGCTATGCAAATTTGCCTAGTTTGCTCGGTTGGATCCAATAAACCTACGCTATGGTTCAGCGCATGGATATTGTTTAGGCGGTTGTTTGTGCAATCGTGTGAATGTTGTCGATTTATGCAAGGCACCGCACAGTTAATCTCATGGGACTATCCGTGCTGCGGTGGAAGGTGGAATGAGAAACTTCGGAGTATGTTGCGAGCAAAAAGCGAGTTTGTATTTCAGGCTGTGTGGATGATTTAGACGAACTGACATATGCAAGCGATGGGTCACAACTGAACTGCGTGTGAAAAAGGAGGAAAAGGAGCAAGTCTCGATTTTCTTTTGCGTTTGGGAAACTGCAACTAGCGATGCAGGAGCGGATGTAGATGCCACAACAGCAGGAATGTGAGCGAGATGGAAAACTCTTCTCTCTCTCTTCTGAAAGAAATAAAAAAGAAGATGGAAAAGAAACCGAAAAGGTCCAAGCCGCTGCCGTGGGATAGGTATTTTATTCTTGTTGGCTTTCCCAGGATCTGGGGAATATATTATTATTATTAGAAGGCCTTTGTGCGATTTTGTTCACGGCGGGTTAGCTTCCTTTGGGATGGGAGTATCATCAGAGGGAGAAAAAGGAATGTGGAAAAGGAGGTGGGAAACTTCGTCAGTGAGAGCAAACCTTTTTTTCGAAACGGCACAAATGTGGTTGATGGGATGATATCAATTAGCGAGGGGTATATCCGAACGCAGATTCCTCTGGTTTCTCCCCGAAGCCTGAAAGCGGGAGAGAAGTACAGGATCCCTGGCACCAATTTGAGCAGACGCCGCAAAGGATGGTGAAGCTCGAAGATCGAGAGAAACTTCTCGACGGTGACTTTCCGCAAGGTGCCCTAATCGACACAATAGTTGTAATGGCGATTGTTCGAGGTTTTCCGGAACCGTGCAATACCAGAATCAGGGGAAATACGCTCGTTGGCAAACCGAATCGATTGTCGTCGTCGCTGTTGACAATAGGAAAGCAGGCAAAAAAGACTTGGGCCACCCAGGAATTCGGTTGCCCTCGATCTCGACCCTGTTGGTGGGTTTAATCACTCAGAATCCTTGTCTGCAAGGTCCAGGGGCTACCGCCCCACCCCGTGCAAGTCTAGCTCGCGAATCAGACGCAAGAGATGAAATTTGCTTGACCACAATGGTTAGATCTTATCGTTATCTGGTCTGGCAGCCAATTGGGGACCGGTCCGTCGAAGTGATCCATGACGGCCAGCTCACATGGCTACAAGGGAGTTGCTGAGATTGAATATTCTTCCCCGGTTTTGAAGGCCAATTCAAATGCAATCATCGGGTGCCTGCACAGGCGACCTGCAAACTTTGCCGGCACCGGCCGCGGAAGCACATCTGTAGCATCGCAGGGTATCGGGTTGCATGCTACTAAGCTACGTCCGTCGGTATCACGGCTGTGGCAGGCAGACAAACAAGCACGTAGCATCTCTGAGATATTTGGTCAAGCTTGCTTGGGCACAGACGGCACTAGCATGCTAGCATGCTGATCGGACCATGATTTCATTTATCACTTTCATCATAGGACCCAAGCCAGCATTGACTTCATGGACCGAGACCAACAAAGCCAATTGGAGGTAGCTGTCCGTCATTCATCATGGCTCTTTAAATTGCACTGTTCCCTTCGGCATTAACACCGGTGCTAAGATTAGCGTGGGTGCAAAATCGTCAAGGGTTCCGAGCGAATGACAGGTGCTTACTTGCGTATGCTAAGACGTTCCCAATCTATTGGAATTAAACCTCTCAAGAAGCGGGGCTGGGTCCGCCTTGGAGGGCTATAAGAGTGTCTGGATCGAAATGTCGATAATGACAGCTTGCGAGAATCGATATTTTCTATATTGAGCGAGTGCTCTTTCTTCTGGAATGCTCTCAACGGGACACGATACACGCAGAGCGGGAGTCCATTGGGCTGTGGCGGAGTGGTGTGTCTGTCGATTGGAGTTGAGGCTATTCGATGCCATGTCACAGACATATATTGTGGCTGGAACACCAAACGTCTCAACAACGCAGCAAACAATTCATAGCGAAGGACATATATGCATATGATACTTCGTACAGAGTACCTCACATAAGGTAGCGTCGGTATGTACCAGTAGGTAAGTACAGAGTAAATATCTACCAATAGGTAAGCCTGTAGCGGAAATAGAATGTATGGGGCCTTCGCGGGCCAGATCCCATGATTTTCACGCCATTACGTAGGCTGGCCTCCAACTCCAGCCTTCGGCGCCAAGCTGTCCAATCTCGCTTGGAAACCGTTATATTTGTAGCGACACTTTTCTGAACAATGTGGATAGGTATTGGCTCCTTAGTAATTCATTGGCCGCACAAATATAAGACCGTACTCTATATATATAATTGACGAAGTACTTAGTTTGAACAGACAATAAGGATGCATGCAGCCTCACGAGCTCAGCGTCTGCCAAAACTCGCAAAAGTTCTCCCGTGCGACTGATCGTACGAATGGCCCTTGCATTGCTGACGATTACGTTTATCCTGCATGCAGGCATGTTTTTGTACCTCGCGCGAACATGGACACGGTCATATCCGCTGCTGCCGAAAGTCTGGGGCAGACGGAGCTGATTCCACTATAGTACTAAAAGGGTAGGAGATCTAGAAATGTAATTAACATCTTGAGTAGGCGGCCACGGCCTCCTCTAAAGGTACCTAGGCTCACTTCATATATATACCCCCAGGTGCGGGCTAGGGCGCACCGACCACTATTCACAAGGCATCCTCTGTGATGCCATCCGCACGAGACAACACTATACTAGCGGACTATTACAGAAGCCGTTTTTAGATATTCCGCGGAACCTAGATTTTAGATATCATGCGAATATAGACGCTCTACTGGTGCCGGTAAACCGATATAATCGGTCCACACCAACAGCCAAGGCCAATTCGGGATGTGCCATCGACTGGACCCCAAAAAGCTTGAAAAGCTTGAATCCCACCCAAAACCAGGTACAGGATCGATCTTTCCCCTCGGTGATGACGAAGCTCTGTTCCTAGACCCGTAGCCCCTTTGGTGAAAAGAGGATTTTTCTTTGGTCTCCTTCGCCCAATTGTTTTCTCGCATGCCGCTGATTCATATCGTGAACCTAACTAGCTCCTTCCGTAGAGTCCCTCCTAGCCAGTCCCTGTTTCAACATCGGTTTCCCTGTTTAGCCCACCAATTCCTGCCGTACAAGGCAAGAGCAATGGCTCGGGCTGAGTCGTGAATAGTTTCCCCAATGTTTCCGCCGCGTAATTAAGGTGTATACCGTGGGCGCCACCGCTCCGCTCTTGCCGAAGTCTGCGGAATCGAATCTCCTATGGAAGGATTACAGAACTTCGATTGCAGCCTTCGCCCTCCAGTAAGACAATAGTAATATATATAGACCGGTGGGTTTGCCGAAGTATCCGAGCACTCCATTGTCCATCCTGCCTGCGATCCACCTCCGCTTTGTCTTATCGCCAGCCTTATCCTCAATCTCTTTGCATTTTATCATTACTATATATCAATCATATATATCAATTAGGAGCCAAGGCACGAGTTCTTCGCATGCAAATAGCGTGTTGAGGATCGACAGTGATAGCCGCAACGCACAATATCCCCCAAAAACAACACAAAAACGAGGATTTATTGGAAACATATCGATATACTAGCCTTGTAGTAACCGCCCAGTTGATATCAACGGCACAATGCGGTCAACCACGATCCTTCTTACAAGTTTAGCAGCTTGTCCGCTATTTCTTGTGACAGCCTCCAATATCCTTGCCAGAAGCGCCCCGGGGAATCATGTTCTCGCACTTGACTTTGATAGACAAAGACTTCCAGGACATGGACATGGACGCTCTTCGACCCGGGTCGGGAAGAGAACAGTTCAATCAGCACTAGATAATGGGGTGTGTATACTATCAATAAATTAATTTATAGCTTGCCAAGGAAAAAATTACTCTGCAGTGGCTAATGATCTTTTAACGGCTGTAGCAATTGATGTACTACATGGATGTAGCAGTTGGCACTCCGCCCCAGAAATTGCGGTTACAGATAGACACCGGTAGCAGCGACATATGGATACCATCAGCGAAGTCTAAGTTCTGCAGTAGCTCAGAAAAACCATGCACTGATGGTTCCTGTAAGTCCAGAACCCAGCCTGACGTCTTAATGGCATGTACTGACCTTTAATTGATTAGACAATCCTGATCTCTCTACCTCTCGAAAACTCATCTCTAGAGACAGCTTCGATATCTCCTATGTGGATAACACCTCTGCTTCGGGTGACTTTATAACCGAGGTTTTTTCATTTGGAAACTGCACCTTAGATGATATCCAAATGGGTCTTGGTGTTAAAACCGACATTCCCGCTGGAATTGTGGGTATCGGATACCCCGAAAATTCAGTTTCCGAAGTCCCTTACCCAAGTCTTGTCGAAATCCTTGTTTCAAAGCGCTTCATCAATTCCCGTGCCTACAGTCTCTATCTTAACAGCCAAGAAGCAGCAAAGGGCTCTATCCTCTTCGGCGGCATCGATACCAAAAAGTACTCTGGGGAGCTAGTCGGCCTCCCACTTCAAATAGACAAAAAGGCCAAAAAGGTTGTAGACTTCACTATCATCCTCGATTCCGTCAGCTTCATAGACAACAATGGCACCGAAAAAATAGTATCACCCCGAAAACACGAAGTGATCCTTGACAGCGGTTCGTCCATCACATACCTACCCAACTCTACTGTTGCCCCAATCGCCCAACAATTCGGGGGTGCCTGGGACGGAGACCTACAATCCTTTGTCGTCCCATGCTCTTTGAGTAGTAACCACAAAGACTTCGTGACTTACCGATTCGGCGGACCCAATGGCGCTAAAATCGATATCTCGGCGTCAGAACTCACAAACTACGTTTTGGACACGAACGGTGATATTTTCACCGACGAGGATGGGAACACAATCTGCACGCTCGGGCTCCAGCCCGCAACTTTCGACTTGGATGATAAATACATCTTCGGAGATACATTCCTCAGGAGCGCCTATGTGGTGTACGATCTTGACGGCGAGATGGTCTGGATGGGACAAACCGTGTTTAATTCCACTGAGAGCAACATCCTTGAAATTGGGGATAGCACCCGGACGAAGAGTGGAGTGCCTCAGGTTGAGGGGCTTGAGATCTCTAATACTACAGCCACCCCAACCACATTGGACAAAGCTCTTCCTACAAGTTCTCCAACCCATGCAAGTACCAGCGTTGCTGAGGTTGCAACAACTGGAGCTGCCCAACCTACGGGACAAACTCACCTAAACTCAGGATTGCGGGTGCAAAACAGCGGACTGTTTGGGTTGGCTGTTGGGATTGTTGGATGTATTGCGGGGACCATGATTTAGAATCCCGGTGACCAGTCGGCTACAGCAACACTCCCTTCCACAAGACAATTACTAATCTTAATCACTAATCCTGGGCCTTCCATGCCCCTCTACCCCGCAAAACCAAAAAGCATTATCCGTGTAGGTGTACATATATCGTGTATTAGTATTATTTTGTACAATAGTTTATCATTGGCATACAACATCAAAGGCGCTGTTAACTTGGATGCCGGCGTTTCTGGTTTGAATTCATTTCCCTGTACCCTAGTGTATATATTACCCCCAGTAGATACATGCATACTGGCATAGAGATTCTAGTGCTATTGCATATTCAGGAGATACTTAGATGGGCTAAATCTAGATGTTCTGTTTTTATTGCAATCTTTCTTAGCAATTTTAAAATTTAGACAATCAAATGCAAATTAAGGCAATTTAGAGTGTGACTTGACATTGGAGATCCTACATGGCTATATGGGCTACAATATAGAGCAAATTTATATCTATGAATCAACTTAGAAGCGGATAAAAATATAAAGAGGCGTATAGATTTGAGAGAGATACTGATGAAGCATTTGATTATTTCCTTATAAGATCCTATAGCTGTAGTTGTGCATAGACTTGCACAACTAGTACAATTTAGTTCCGAAATTGTGGAAGGGCTTTCAACACGGAAAATACAACATGCGTAAAATAGAAAGAATCGAAACCTCAACCGAGCAAGATCTCCACTACATGTTACGCTCTATATACTATGAGGCTACGACAGGTCCATGTCTATTATCCTAACAAGTCGGTGATACGGTCCTGATACAGACGCTTGAAATATACTTAAGTCCTTAATTCTTTAGATTCACCTGTAGGCTTGTTGATCTAGAGGTGAGGTTATAGTTAACGTTCCTCCCATAAAATTTGTTTCCTCTCTATGTAGATAGAACATATGAATGCTAAGTAGCGGAGTATAAATTGTCTCGTAGACCAGTGGCTAGATCTGCTGACGTTGGAGTGATATAATGCCGATGACCCCTTGACCGTCCTTGGCGGCACTAAAACTTGATTGCGTATGACGGTTATCACCGCCTTATAATACAAATACTACATCTAAAATTTGCCTCTATATACGCGGGCTAGGTTTTATTACCATTGTCATTGTTTTTACCTTCTTTTTTTTTTTTTTTTTTTTGGTAGGTTGCGCATGTCAGCGTGCAACTCCTTCATATTTTAAGAAGGCTAGAAAATAGTATACTATGCTCGCTACCTATCAATGGGATTGATTCGAATTCGAATTTTTCTGGTCATATATTTTGTCTCGCAGGCCAACGCTCATGTATTGATAAAATAAAAAGTCTAGTATCTTTTCAGTCTCGGAACTAGGCTTTTGTTTTTACGTAAGTACTTACGCCAGAGGGTATCTAGATTTTGGGAGAAAAAAAAATAAATAAGAGACATGCATGTCTAAATCTCGCTTCGAAACCGACCCTCATCAAGCGCCCGGCTTCGAACTTCGACGTTGCATTTTTCACAACAGCGCAGCAGCGGCTACGAGACAAGCAGCGGCAGATGCCGAAAATGCGGCTTAGCCAAGACGAACTGGTATCCTCAGCCTTGAGTCCTACGTTACTCTTGCCGTCCGGGGGGTAGCCAACAAAACCAAATGCTGTCACTGTTTCCTTAACCTTGCCAAGGCAGCCATAACTCCATCTTCAGTCGAAGTCGTCGTAGACGTCGGCGTGGCCTTCGCTTTAGCGGCACCATCTGCATCAAGCTTTCCGTCCTGTGGCATCTTCCTCCTTCTCTCCTCCTCTTCTATCTCGATCATTGCCTGCACCTCACCTTCATCCAGCTCGATAATTTCTACATCTTCCTTTTGCTTGACTTTGGCTGGCCCCGCAATCCCCAACCGTCTATTCAACGCCAACCTCTCATTATCCTCCATCGGCTTCAATGACACTGTTGTTTCACCCCCGCTTCCATCTTCGTCCCTCTTTTTTAGTATAGCCCCGCCAACTCTAAAATTCTCCCTAACGGCCGCACACCACCGCCGCGTCTTCTTCTCCCCCCAACCAGGTACTAACCCCACCTGCTCTTCGCTAGCATTCACCGCTGCTCTCATACTTCCAAACATCATAATCAACCCCAATGCATCGGTCTTATTCACGCCTTTCACCGAAGTAACCACATCCTCAACTCTACCCATGTAATCCTCCTTCTGGCGTTCCTTAATCATCGTTGGTGGTGTCTTCTCCAATGTTTTATAAAGTTCCACATATCGTCCCGCTTCCGCGGGGCTCCAGGCTAACATGATGGTTAGATTGTGGATTATTCCTGCCTTTGTAAGTTCTTTCAAAGGATCCGTGTGCTGTTCTGTATCTACTAGCACGAGAAGCACGCGGAGGGGGTAAGCTTGCCCGAGGGATTTGATACGGGTGTAGATGTATTCTGGGTGAAGACGATGATATTTGAGAGATAGAAAGAGCATGGCGGTTCTTGGGTTTGGGAGGTAATCTGCTGGGATATCACCGTATTCCCATGATACATTTTTTATGTACGGCAGCAGAGGATTCCCTTTCTAATATCACGAAATAATTCAAAATTAGTAAAAAAATATATTTATTAATTCTGAACTTGAAAACCGAGGGTATACCTGGCGAGTATTGACAATGATGGAACTCAGACCGCTGGCTTTCTGAATTTTGCGGGGCACAGGTTGGACGACTGGTTGCTTCGATTGGCCCGCGACTGAAGCACCTGCTTTAGAGGCGAGGTGTGTTTTTTCAGTGGCATCTACTACCTCAGCGAAAGCTGCATCGTCAATATCTCCGTAGTCTTCATCCATGTTGAGAGACCTAGCGGTGGTGGATGGATCGATGACTTATTGATCACGAACGCCATGAGCTGGGATGCATATGTCGTTATGGTGACTTTTGGGAGAACGCGGGAGCAGGCGTTGCAGGCGTGGTTAAAGACGCGCATCACGTGACAAAATATATTGTGGCGCAATATTTTGGCCAGGGCAACTTTGTCCATGACGTCGAGTATTGGCTGTGTATGGCATGGTATGTGACTATAATCTCCGGATTACTTCACTAATGACTGGCAGAGCCTAATGGTGATTATGTTCTTTGGATTGTTCATTACAAGTACGCCCGGTGGGCGTTCCTTTTTCTTCTTCATCAAGTTACAGTTAGGTTTCTCATTTGACCTGGTATCCTTTCTCTCTCTCATCTGGGGGGAGCTGTAAGTCTTTCATGAAAAAAAAATAAAAAAAAGTAAAAAAAAAGTAGTAAAGTGGTAGAGCAATGTAAAAAACGGAAGCAGCAGCCCAGGAAAAAGAGATGATCATACAATGGAAATAAAAACGGAGAGAGAAAACAAGCCCGTTAAGCACTAAAATAGTATGTAACACTGAAGGAGATGGGATGTGGTGTATCGAAGAGGTATAAAAAACCCCTCTAGGATGTTCCAAATGGTTCCATAGCCCGCTGTATCACCCAATTTCAGTTTCCCTTTCCTTCCCATCATTCTTATACCCAGTTAATCCAGCTAGCGGTTTTGGCATGCCGAATAAGTCGTGTGTCGAAAAGGCGGAGGAAAAAAGGATCCGAGTTCGAATGAAGTTGCAAACCGGTTCACAAACGAAACATCCTTAAAGGTTTTTTAAGGTACGGGATTGAGAGAAGTAGATAGAGACGGCAAAAGTCCGCGGAGGGATATATTGACTTATGACGTTTTGTGGACACGGGAGTGGTTTAAAAAAGAGAATCGCTTATAGGTTCGTTCATTTCAGTCTCCAAAAGCAAGGTACAAACATCTACCACTTCATGAGGTGAGGTCTGTCACCCTTGCTTAAGCTGAAGGTGGACTTCAAGTACGAAGTAAGCTGTGGGGTTTGCTTGATGACTGAGAGGAGAGCCTTGTCGACCTCCGACTGGTCGGCGCTTCGGTTCTCTGGGAGAACCTTCTTCTGTGAATTCGAATTGGGAGTTAGTTTCCAATCGTAACTAGGTACTATTCTTATCGCCCCCTCTATAAAGGGATCCGTTTTCTGATGCTTACCTCGCTGGCGGCCTTAGCAGCATCGAAGAATTCCTCCTCTCCGCTCTTCTTGGATTCCTCCTTAGCGAAGTACTTGTCATCGAATTTGGCCAAGTCTAAGCTTGGGAGCTCAATCTTTGTGCTGGTAGCAATGACATAACGGGCATTGACGCGGCGGATTGGGACACCGTTAAGCTTGAATGGACCAGTAACAAGGAGAACACCATCCTCAAGTGGCTTGAGGTAGACGACACGCTTGCCTCGGAAACGTCCGGCGAGGATTATGAGAACAGTTCCGGGGACAAGGGAAGATCTCAGCTTGGCTGGGTGCTGGGTCTTGCGAGCCTGTTTTATCGAAAATTCCAACTAATTAGTCTTCTGAAGACCTCAAATCTTGTGTATTGATGATTGCCACGGTATTCCGTAAAATGTCGGTGCCCTTTATGCCTCCAATCCCTCCGTTTCCCGTTATATCCGCCTCGATCAAAAGTGCCATCGATTGGGATATTATCGATTATCGTCGCCGTAGCCTCCACCATGACCAGATACCAGTTATCCATCATCATCCACCGGTTCACCGCGGCAATCATCACACAATCTTTCATCTGAGAATAATCAACCCACCTTCTTTGGCTGTGGGACATCCGCTGTAGGATACCACTTCGAGGCCTTGTTGGCAGGAATTTCCCGGGTACCCGAGCCGAAGGTCTTTGTCGACATGTCGAAAGTGGAAATATAATTAAGGTAGGAAGGGTCGTTAGAGAGAGGTCGAGGTGCCGGTTAACTCGATCGAAGATGCGAAGGGTGATGTCGGTCGGGGATAGGGAATGGGTATGGGATCTCGTTTTCGTGGTGTTGCTTCTCTTTCGTCGTCGGTTGAGAGGCGATAATTGGTGGTGCGGTCCTTGCCAGGTGCGCTAACCCCAAAGAGGGTCTTCCCAGAAGGCCAAATGCAGGATGAGGGCTTAGGGCTAGAAAATTTCACACAACGGCCAAGCACGGCCTCTGATTGGCTGGATCAAACACATGGACACAACACACAACACGGCAACACACACACAGAGAACCGGTCTGGTGCCGCGCCACAATCAGACAACGGTTCTGTGCCACAGTGGCTGGACACTACAGCCTCTGTTGCCCCCTAAGAAATACAACATGCAACAATTGGTGGATATACCTCGTGTACGTGCTGCTGACAGAGCCATGGCCAGCTATAATCTATAGTACTATCAAGTACACCGGAGTAGAATATCTATAGCTATGCTCCCCATCTTAACTCCCCCGGCTCGAGACTACATTAACATTACTATGATATGAGTGAGACATATACGTATATACTATACTCTGCCGATATCTATTCGGGGTTTCTAGGCCTAGGTTGAGGTCGAGGTCGAGGTCTGCCTGTATCCTCAAAGCTTAAGTCTGGATTACCCGGCATCAGGTATTTTATATCGTTCGGCACCTGGTCGAATTTCCCTAACTGCAGCCGCTTCAACATCAGCTGTGCATCTATCCACCTCCCCCCTCGCATCCTCGGGTCTCCTGCGCGGCTCGAAAAATAATCGTGTACCTCGACGTATTGAGCCGGATGTAATCGCCCGGGTTTTTCCTCTGCAGTAGTTGGGAAAACCCATGAATCTTCATTGTTGATCTCCTGGCTTGTTCCCCTAGACGCCCCTTGTGAGGACAGGTTATCCGTAAAGCCTTCCGTGGACGGTCGTCCCTCATTTTCCTTTATAAAATTCTGGTAGCGAGTGTAATCGTCGTCCTCCTCCAAAATACCTACTATGTTTTCACCGAAGCGACCCCATTGGCCCATATCCCTCTCATCATTCAATTCGGCCAGGTAATCACTTGCATCCCCAAGCTCTCTGAATGGATTTTCCGGAAAGTCGTCTGCCCAGATACCTCTCTCTTGCTCGATTTCCATTTCAATCCTATTCTCTTCAGGGTTTAACTGGTCAACTAGATCTTCGATATCGTCCATAATATCGGGAACGTTGGCCTCGTTGAACTCTTCGTCATCAGGAGCAAAAAATTCCAACCTTCTGTTTTCGAAGTTTACGGGCTCTCTCAGGATATCTAAACCGCTGGGCTGTAAATACACCGTCCCAAAGGTTTCAGCTCTCACCGGCCTTAAGTCCTCCAGCTGTCCCGGAGCATGGGAGTATTCTTCATATCCAGTGCCCCCTGAGGCCCCGCCATCCTCATACAGGCTCTGCTCTTGACCATATGGTACCGGTGAGCCACCCCTACTCCCCTGTTGAATTTCGTAGGAAACTGGGATGGACGGAATTTCGGATTCTGTCCCACCAAATCGTGGGGACATCGCCATCCCTTCTTGCCCCTCCTCCCCCGGTTCGTATAGCGGAATGTAAAGTGCGTTTTGAGATTCTCCGAGCGGATTGAAATCTTGAACTAAGAACCTGTTCTCGGGGAGGCCGAAAGGTTCGACAAGAATGCGGTTCTCGGAGGGGCCGAAAGATTCGATAGGGATGTAGTATTCGGGGGGGTTGACAGGTTCGATTAGGATGCGATCTTCGGGGGGGTCGAGATCCTCGACTGGGACTTGGTTTTCGGGGTTGAAACGACGGGCATTTGCGAATTCCAACATCTCTCCCGTGAGGAGTGGTTGCTCTGGTCCATCCGGCTCACCTGGGCTTATTCTGGGAAAGGGTAGGTTCCTGTAGATTCGAAATACGACCTCGACGCAGCCTACAACATCTCGTCTCCGCCCAGGTTTATTACCAGAATAAATCTCGAGATATGATGCTCTAACATCGGGTCGAAATGAGCCATCATAAGAACGTCGTGTCATTTCCTGAAAACAAACTATTTCACTGTTAGAACCGCACCCTTTCAACCCGAATTTTGTATAATTATCTTTGGGGGGTATTGTCCGTAAACAAAAGTATATGCTATATATGCTATACATACCTTGAATATGCGAATTCCCTCCCTCAAGGACCAGAAAGTCCCCTTCTCGTAGTACATCATCATCATAAGCCTCTTCATGTTCTGTAGTGACTTCCGTGACCATGAAATCACCAATATACTTTTTAATTACTGTATTTTCTATCGGAAATCCTGTCGAGGAAATCCTCTCGAAATAGATCTTTGGTTCCAGCCGCGAAAATGTTGGGTCTTCCCCGTTTGCTACATATACCGTTGTTCTCAAAGCTTCATTTTCTGCTGTTTCGCTCTCCACCGGGCGGTAGACTTTCCATCTAATAGTGAGGTTAGCTAACTCGAACCTGCCCGTAATAAAAGTTAGATGTTCACAACTGTGCGTAATACCTACCGGAGGTTTATATTCTCTACTATTTCTTTTTTGGGTGAAAACGCTCTACCCATCGCTAAATAATTTCGAGGGTCGCCGTCAAGATAAACTGCTTCAATTTTCGGTGGGTTGGACGCCACCGACGTCATCGAATGCTTTCGACCTTGATCAAAGAGATCGATTTTTTCTGGGTCACTACTTGCGTGGACTGTCCAAGCACCCTCAGAGAATTTTGCACCAAATGAGCACCACGACTCATTAAGAGACTCAAAATCTGCTAGGGAAAAGCGGAAACCTTTCACACATTCCCGCCATTCCGTTAGAGTTATCGGTTTATATGTCGTGGAGCCAGTAACTAGTGTGATCCATCAATAAATAGCTATTTTAGCACAACCAATGCATAATGTGTAACTATACAATAACGCTAGGAGATGACGCATCGATAATCGAGGGCTTCGTACCAAATTCATCAATGTCCAAATCATACTCTCCAGGTAGAGTAACTGCTTTTATCCAAAAAAATCCACTGACAGGTTGTAAATAACTAAATAAAGCGCTGACCAGGAGGAAATGGCCGGCGTGCCAGTGTCTGCTTGCCATCCCTATCGATATCTGATTGACCGCATCGAGGACGTCGGACGGTTAATTGCAATATTGCGTTAATGGTTCTTCTAGATTATGGCGAGCCTTCAATTCTACCATGTGGCTATGAGGGCCTGCAGGTAAGTCTATATTGGCGGCATTGGCGGCTCTTTGAGGCTATTTTATTTCTGAGCTTGTTAGTAATTATATATATCGCTGCCGCTGGGGTTATCTTAGCCGCCTTATGTATATGTGTGGTTAGAGTTTAGCGTTGTATTTTGGGTGTTGTAGCTCGAGTTCTTTTGTGGTGAGGCCGGCGCACTGGGACAAGTTCAAGTTGTGGATGACGATTTTCTTGATATAAATTTATTATTAATATTTGTATTTATATTAAACTCATTTCTATCTTCCGGCCCTTTCGGTTTCGGACTTCTATAGAACTATATAATAAATGTGTTAAATTGGTATCCTTATATACTGATAGACCAAGACGCTGTATCAAAAGGTAAGACCCAAACTCCGTAGCATTATACATAATTTATTCCATGATATCAAGACCTAAGCTTGCCATTGCGTCCATAATTCACTCCATCCCAAGGGGGTATATATTAAAGCAGCCTGCAGCCTATAACCCTGGCGTACGATACTCCACAATATATCTAACAAGTACCCAATACCATTACTACCATTCCTTTTGCGCCATAGCGCAAAAATAATTATCGAAACGGGGTATCCCTTAACACAACCACTTGCTCGATTTCTGTTGTTTTTAAGACCCCATCCATAGGCGCGCTCGCTGAGGTTTTTGTTCTTGCCAAGGGCCAAGGTGGCGTTGGCCCTGATTCTTCGTCTCGTCTGATATAGACGGTTTCTTCGCTGCCGACGAGGCTATTAAGAGGGTAGCCCTTTGAATTACGAACGGCACGGCTGCCAGTTCCTGCGAATTCATCGGGGAGGTTGGATCGTCGTCTACTACCGGCACCGTAGGTTGTTCCTGCGAATCGGGGGAAGAAGACGGCGATGAGAGGTTTTAAGGATGGGATCGAGGCGCAAATAATACCGACATGCTGGAGACCTTGTTAGTCATCATCATATATGTATTGTATGATGTGGGTGGGCCTATCTTACTGCTTCGGTGGATGTGTAGATATACAAGTCGTAACCATACCAAGAGACGTCCAGCGTTAGGATTGTATTTCGGATGCTAACGATTCTGAGGCACCCAGCTAAGCAGACGATCAAACCAAGTGAGAACATGGCGATCAATCCCACTTTCTGCTTTGTTGGTAGGCTCAAATGGAGAACAACAGGGACGGGCAAGACAAGAACTATTATGTCGAGAACGACGCTGAAGATTCCGTGGAGCTATCATTTGAAAAAAACGTTAGTTCAAAGTTTGGATCAATCTATTTCGTTATCGCAGGTTATAGCGTACCAATACCATGTCCGCCTCATTTGGCAGGCACCCATCTCTGTATTCAAATAATTGCATTTCCTTCCAGAAGTTGGATACTGGATGGCATTGGAAGATAATAAGGCCAGACATTCCAATAACCCAGCATATCAGTAGACCGAAGGTGACCCATATCGCCACTTTGAACTTCTTAGTTGTGCAAAATCGTAGGTAAAAGATTAAGATCGATGCCTTTGCGAGTGCGACAGAGTAGGTAAATAAAAGCTGGGTCACAAATTGATATTGTCGTATTACGACCCATTCTTTGGGCTAGATATGCAGACATCCTGTCAGCTGAGGCCCCTCCTAGTAATATTATAAACGATATTGTCCCATACCCTGATATCCCAAATATGTCTTCCCCAACCATACTCCTCACTCAGCATATTAAATATCGACAAAGCATATGCCGTTAGCAATGATGGTATGATAATCCAATCATCTGGTCCCAGACTGCGTAATATCGACGATCGGGTAATGATCCGTAATCCGGCTATCGTGCCAGATAAGATCATTAAAGTTATAATAACTGGCTTTAGATAATGTCCTTTGACCTGCGGGTCTATGTAATTCGGGTTGGTGAATGATGAAGGTTGCGCCATCTTTGGCTATATCGACTGATATTCGGGCCCTTAAGCCTTTTTGTATTATCTAAAATCTTTCCTTCCAATCGTAGAGTCGCTGACAAGGTAACCGTAATCTGATAAACCGGGGCCGGGTTCGAATCTGAGAGATGTCGGAATGGATGAGGCTCAAAGGCCCGATAGCCTCGTACAAGAGACGATACGAATCCAGTTCTTTATTCGAATCCGACTCGTATATTTATTTGACCAGCAATTAATATTATCGATTCAACCCGTGGGAAGATATAAGGGGAAAAAAAAGAGGCTACAATTTAGTCAAAAGAAAAACGTGCAGGGACTGCGGAGGTATATAAAGCGGCCGGCGACACACTTGTATATGCCTACAAACGGCTGGGTCCTCCTTCATATCATAATGGGAAGCCAGTAGACCTCAAAATAGGCCCGGCCTCCAGGCTTTGGAACAATCGTTTTTATTTTTTTATTTTTTTAGACTACTTTTCAAAACCGGCGTTATCAAGGCTTCAAGGGAATGTCTGTCTATTTTCATTTCAAGCTTCTTAATTCAAGAATTGCCGTACGTGATTCTTGCGTGCTTTTTTGCTTCTTGAACGCTGATGTGATGGCCCGGGCCACGGTTAGAGAGGTTTTGGGGGAGGCTTGTCGAAGCCCACCTTCCTATTACAACACAGAGCGGGTGTGGTGTAGCCTGGCTCAAGGAACGGCCGTTCGAGGGCTGGTCGGGTGTGGTTCCTTCTCGGGTTATAGCTTTGAACACATGGAATCGGACTAAGACATTTGAGGACTATGGTGTTTAATTGTGCCATTGGGATGTTTGGGTCAATTTTTTTGTAGGGCTGTTAATCTTATGAATGTTGAACGATGTTTATATTGTGATAGCACCCAGGGCTCGGAGCTTACAGCTGGGATGGAAATTGTCTCCTTTGCGACTCTAGGGAAGCTGCCAAACGCCCTATGGATCCATCTATTTCGCCCCGATCTATTGGCCTTTTAATAGATTTACTAGTTCTTGCATCTTCAGAGAACGAGTGTTTTTCTCCACCGACGATACATATATGGCATGCGGCTACTTGCATGAATAGAACGGCCGGGCATAAAAGTGAAGCAAAAGATCAAAAACCTGCAGCAGATGTTCCCGCGCCCGCATGGACATGTCGAAAATTTCCACATGGCCAAGCGAAGTTCCAGGGCGGTAGAGAAGAAAAAAACTTCGTTCTCTGACACTCGTCAGAAACACAAATTCTAGAAGGGTTGCGCTCATTTCCCACTCTGTGGGAATCACTGTTCCCCATTACGCATCGGCACGGATATTCTAAAATGAACCCCATGTTGCAAGCTGAAGTTCGAACGTCACGAGCTCTGACGAGAGCTAAGCTGTGCAAGGCAGCACCACATTTTTTTTGGGTGGTTTGTCGGTTTGGTTCCACTTTCACGCATAAATTACTGCTTTTCTTAGCGAAAACGTGTTCCAGAATGGCGCACTTTTTTGATGGGCAGCAACGGGATGTAAGACATTCGAGGAAGGATCTGAAGCTTCTTCAAATTGCTTTTCGTGGCAAGATTGTCGGGTCCGTGCAAGGAGATCGGTTACCCGCTGGTCGGAGCTGAGCTTATTGTCGGCTCAAAGCTTAGTTGGTGGCTTCCAGTTGAATCCCACATGTGCGAAGGAAAGACCTTTCAGTTGGATTTTGTGGCTTGTCCGGCGACTTTTAGGTTGCGATGTCGTATCTTGTGACCCTGAGCCGTGAAATCTGCCTGGGCGATCTCAAACTCAATACGTGGATCATTGCAGGTTCCCCAGGTGGCAGCTCTCTCTCTCTCTCTTTTCGTTTGTATCATGTGAGTCGTGGGGTGGTGGGACGGTGTAGATATCTACAGACATGGTTTGTGCCTCGTCTGAACACATGGAATTGCGAACTTCCCACAGATCTTAACCACAATCCGACATTGGGAATGTAGAATGGCCCAACCAAGCTTCTTCGCTTTCGGACTAACCGGCTTGTTATCTACCCACCATTTCGCTTGTTTTCAATCGAATTGATAGCACACGTGTGGTGGTACCTACATGGGGTGCCGTTGTATATGCCGATATCATGATATACTCTTTGTGGTCTAATTTCTTGCTTTGATGTGCGTATACGAGTATGAAACAGAAGGTGAATTCACCGACTGCCGCTTGACGCAATGGATGCATGCTGTATTCTGCATGGTTAAATTACGGTAGGCACCGATAATCAGGTAGAGATGGTAGAAGACGAGGGCTTGCCAAAATTGGAGCTTACCATTTTGTCAGAGCGAGATTTCGAGGTGCTGCTGCAAAGGGCTTGAGGTGGTTTGTATTGGACACGGCCCATCGATTCGGCACCAGTATAAAAGAGGCATCTGAAAATAACGCCTCTAACGTAAGTGTGACTAGGCTTACGCTGTGCTGGAAAAATGGCTGCAACCTTGTGAGTGTAGGCGTTCCTGCATATAAGGATCGCGATCGGAAACTATCACGAGATGGGAGTGTTAAGCCGAGGAAGGGAGCTCGAGGTTTTGGTGGATCCACGGTTTCTAAATTTCTGGTGGTTGAGACATCCACGGAAAGCAGATGAGCGTGCTGCAGCACACAGTCACTGTCCCAGCGGAAACGCATTGGAAACTTGGGAAATTTGCATCCCGAAGTTAATTTCTAGGACACCTGATTACAAACTTCAAATAGTGTGTATCCGTAGGAATCATGAAATTTAGAAGTTTTGGTCAAAATTTCGGATCAAATGAATCAAATCTATCTCAGGATCTCTGGGTTCGGTGGAAACAGTTTTGTAACATTGAAGATTTCTACCACGCATCAACACAATAGTATACCTGAGACTCTAACCCTAACGGTATGAAGCGCCCCAGAGCACTCTGAGCTAAGTGGATAATGCACGTCTTTGATCAACGATACATATATATAGGGTATGAAAAAAGACCACGACGATTAAAAAAAAAAAAGAGAATTCTGCATGGAGATGAAGAAAAATACCATGAGAAATACTAAGGCGAGGGAAATAATATGCAGACACGAAGTGAGAATTATACGTAAGACTGTGGGGGAGCACAATGTGGACAATAGCACCTAGGGCTATTACAAATACCCGTGCAAAAGTCGAACCAAGAGCCGGTGTGCGACCGACTAGCCTCGAGTCCAGGCGCGGCCGACTAACTATGCGGAGTAGAGCTAGGCATTCGGGTGAGAGAACTGTGTCAATTCAGCCGAGCTATAGCGCAGGGTAGTAGCTCCTCAGGTAGGCGTAGCTAGTCCGCAATTTAATTCAAACGCTCTCAGTTTCTACATGAAATTCGATTGTATTCCTAGCTAGCGTACATATGTACGTATAGTTAGGGGGTTTGTAGGAGTCGGGAGATTTGAGTGGTCACCGGTCGGAGCCGCCCCAGCTTTGGACCTAGCTCCAGAGTGGTTGGAAGGTGCCCAATATATTGAACCTCCTATCCCGATGAACAGTACCGGCCGGCTCCACGGCCGACGTTAACGATGGGGATCCCACCTGATGGCCTTGAGCTACATGGGTACAAACTTAAAAATAGTATGTATCATCATCTATTAAGACCATGTTTCAGGAACACAGTAAATCGATAGTAGCAGAAAGGTCATCAGCGGTATGTCTGATATCTCTAGTTTTACGGGACTAAATCCCCTTGTTATGTATGTATACTAGTATACTGCGTACGTTTTATAAAATTTAAGTCATTGAAAATAGTCGTAAATAGTATTGAGAACCTTCAAACGTCGTGAACCCATGAAAAATGGCTATCGTTTAAGCAGGAAAAAAAGAGGGAGTCCCAGGTTGTTGTCGTTAGCGCGATTTTCACGAATATAATGCATCTCATATGTATACATAGCCTGGGAGGATGTGAAATTTGACTTTGGAAATCGAATAATTATATAATGAATCTGTGGTAATCGGCAGGATTTTTCGGTCTCAAACTCTTTTCAGGGTTAAAAATTGAAGGCGGAGCCTTGGTTTCTGGCAAAAAATAAAATAAAATAAAATAAATATATGATCAGGGCCAATGTGCTTCCCTGTGTACTTGAAGCCTACTAGCGCTATGGGGTATTGTTACGGAGGAAAATTCTATGGGGTTATAGAGCTATATAAGGTTAACTCCGATCCGGCAAGTTGTGACGTCTGGGAACGCGCGAGACCAGTATGATTCGACATGTCTGTGTTGGCTGCTATAGATACCCGGCTGTTTTCTCATGGATTAAATCAAGTTGCCATCTTGGTAACTTTATAACCCACTTTGACAGCATAGGCTCCAGCGGGGTAGGGGGCGGGATAGTTTGGTTAAAAAGCTTAAATCATAAGGTTCCCAGCCCGAGTTCTGGATTGAAAATAACCCTCCTCCTTTTTTTTGTTTTAGGATACCAGAAACCAACCTTGTTTGTAATAATGCCTGGAACAAGGGTATTTTTAAACATAGATTTTGAAGGTACGAAAGATCTGGTGTCGTTCTATGGCCCCCTTGCAAGGCCAGCATTGGTCGATGATATAGAAGTGGGAACCCGTGCAGCCGTCCGCTATGGGATACTGGGGGTTGATATGATAAGAAGGATATATATTGAGGAATTTGAATCGGTAATCCCTTTTTGCACAAATATTAGAATCGGGATTGCTATATCTCGAGTGTTGGTTAGTCTTGTGATTTGGTATAAGTGGAATGTTTTCGTACACGATGGCTAGTATAGTATCGCCTCGGAGCCGGCACAACGGGGAAAGTTTTAGACGATAAATGGCCAATAAAAAATTATTGAGGTAGCTACTAGCCAGAATGATATTCACTGCGGATCCAAATTTGAATTCTTGACTCTTCCATCGGTAGGATCAAAAATATATGCTTGAATGTCGTCAAAGGAAGTAGCATGAGCATATGTACGCGTGTACCCGGCAAAAGAATATTTGGTAGAACATTCCCGGAGGGTCCCGAAAACCTCTATAATGTCTTTAATCTAAATGAATTAGAGGGAAGTCTGGCCCATTTCGGCGTTGGGGGAACAGCTAGACCGGAACAACACGATACCCAACGAGCGGCGTGTTGTTTTTGTGGCATCTCCGGATCGGGACCAGCTGTGGCGCCGGAATTGGAATGGCAACCGGCTGGAATCCCCGAAATTGCAAATCTCTCCTAATACGGATCCTCTCTGTTCTATTCTTGTCGCTGTCATCTCTCTTCCTCTTCCTCTTCCTCTTCGTCGACTTTACATACTGTGGATATCATCATCTTCGACTTCACAACTTCAAGACTTCGCATTCCGATCACATGTTTCTGGGCAGATGCATTGCCCACAAATGAATTCCTGCCGGATGATGCTGACGGAAATGCCAGCTTAACTCCCCGAGCCGGACCAAGCAAACCAAACCAAACCAAACCAGAAGCCCCTCATCCTGCTTCATATCGACAACCGCAAACTGCAAACCGCACACTAAAACCACGTTCCGAGTATGGCAGCCCTTCCCCTAGTTCTTCCGGCCTAACCACCTTTGGTCCGCTTTCCTATTCCATGCGCGGGACTGGACTTCGATAGGACGGAACCAGATGCGACCATCTGCGATATCCTTTCCGAGTTAGCTACAGTCGCCTCATCCTCATCCTCTGTTCTCGTTCCTCTTCGTCTTTCCAGCGAATCGACATCCACGACGGATAAATCCCTTGCTGACGTGCTCCTCTGGTCACCATAGGTCTTTTCACATCCCGCTTTTATTTTCTTCTTTGAGCCCGTTCACAGTCACACCTTTTATTCGTCGCCATTTGGCCACTTCCGTTCGGTCTTTCGTCACCACCTTTCCTTTCTCCCCCATTTCGATTCTACACACTCGCTGTTTTCCAACAAATCCCGTTAACCCCTCAAATTCTATTCGCCGTCACTGTCGCTAGCTGACTGACGGCATCTTGCTTGCTTCCTTTGCATTCCATCGACTCATAACTGCAGGAGGGGAGGAACTCTTGCATATTTTACTCAGGTACTCGAAATTCGCGGAGACGAGGCGTATATTTGATTGCACAATCACTTCAGTGCGCACCCACCCACCAAGCGTCCACCCGCTCGATCGATTTATACATACATACAACACTTTCCGAGGCCTTAGCCATGCTATCGATACACAATAACTCCTCTCTCATAGTCGTTCAGAGCATGGATTAGCAACCTACAGTCTTTACAATCTTTACATTTTCCACATTCTTACTTTCCAGAGACATAGTTTCAGATAACTGCGACATTCAACGCTCCAACTTGGTCCTACCCCACCAGATATAATATGGATCCAGTAGCGAGAATTACCGGCACAAGCGCAGCAGCCGGGACTGCTGTCGCGATCGGTATTCCATTTGTTGCCCCTCTTCTCCCATACCTGGTCTATAACGTCTACCAACTTCTCATCAACCGAACATTAACAAAACATCTCCTTCGAGCGATAAAAATCACACAATTCTTCTCTCGTATCGCTCCTTATATCAGCTCTATCCTCGACCCAACTAGTACCGCCACCCTTTCCTCCGTCATACATGCATATCTTGTGGATGCCTACAATCGTTGGATGTCCCACTCCTGGCTGTGGCTATTAGGCCGAGCATGCAAGGAAGTTGCGAAGTGGGGAGGGATACCCCAAGAGCTCTTTGATGTCACCGAGGAGTGTATCTGGGGTGGATGGTGTCTAGGTGTTCAGACCTTCCAACAAACACCACACGCGACAAGGACAATGATTGATTACGGACTTCTAGCGAAAGTACAGGCAGTCACGTGGGCCAGTGCTGAAGCCACCGCTACGATTCTCAATGAAGCCTTTGGAAGGAATTCAACGGTTATGGCCTATGGTGGAATTATGGGAAGATTAGTCGATGAGACTCAATAGGATTGAGGCATCCACTACTCTTTGCGACGCCTGTGGTTTGGACTTTCGGGCCCGGCTTGGCTTTCTTATCTCTGCACAGATTATTCTCTTCTTTTTCATATTATCAACCTTCTGGTTGTCTTTTGGGTGTTTGTTCCGTTCTTTGATATATATTTCCCTTTGACCCTTTGAATTGGTCGCTTCGACCTCCTGTTTTTCACGGTTCAACTACCACCCGTTTCCTTTGTCACTTTGTTCCATTTCACTTCTCACCACATACTTCTGGGAACTCTTTTTTTTTCTGGCGTTTCTACCCTATAAGATTATCGGCAAGGGAGGGTTTGTTGCATCCAGGAATCCAGGTGTTACTTCTTGTTTTTTTTTTTTTTTTTGTCGTCTCAACGGCTTTTATCTTTACTCTACCGGTACTTCTAGCGTTCCTCTTTGGCTATATTTGACTGGAGTTTTACCTTGGGCTGTTGGGAGACATGGTATGGAGTAGTGGGGATTTCTAGGATACTTTTCACTTGACAATATAATAAATCCATATTTAGTTGCCGACCGTTAGGCAACCTTGCAAGTCGTCAGATACATACCAACTTCTAAAATCATATAAGCGCCTCCCCTTGGAGCTTGGGTTTCCAGATACCATACCCTAGATAGTTAGGCTATAAATTCGCCCTTGAACGAGCTTGCAAGTAGGATATGGGTCATCAACGAGACTGTTTTATTAATGTAAAGGTACAATAGCAGATGAAAAACATGCAACATGTATATGTATCATATATGCATAATATGTAACCGATCGTGTAAACTCGTAAATCCATCAAGTCGAACGCGAGGTGCAATATTACAAGAATAATATGTCTGTATATATGTACAATGAACTAGGCCAAAGTCGTTTTCTCACCGACATCTAGATCCAATAGCTTGATACCAGCGGGGCCGTCCCAAACCTTCACATTTTCCATGTCGGCGTCCTCTTTAGTCTCAGACGTACTTTCCGTGTCAACGCCAGTTAACTCCCTACTCCTCCTCCCTTCTAAAATCTCATCACCAGCTACTTTCTTCAACTCTTCACTAACCTCCTTGATCTCCCATTTAATTTTCTTTACAAAGTGGCTACAAAAACCTTCTAATTTGACCTCTTCATCATGGGTTGCCACTAGGTATTTGACCCCAAGGGGGTACTCCGTAGAACAACTGCTCTTAGGACTAATCGGCTCCTCGATCAGGCGAGCTTGCTCGGCTCTAACCCTTTTAAGTTCCGTTAGGATCTTAAGTGCGTTCGGAAGGCCGGAGGATACAGTCCCGCCTAACCATTTTGGATTGTCAACTTTGACGAAGCAATGAAGAAAGGCGGTTAGTGGTAAGGGCAGAGAGTAAAGGTATTGTGTTAACGCCGACGGGGGTACACCGTGTGGAGTATAGAGAAGAGAGTCTGTCAAAGGATTTTTGGGCCCAGGTTCTTTTAGGTTTATGGATTCCTTTGAAGATGGTTTAGAAGATGCAGTTGGTTTCTTAGGAAATCGGTTTGGGGAATCAGCATGGCTTGCATTGTTAGAATTGGACTTGGTGCTGGGGGAGGTAGAGATATTTGAAAGAACTGTGGAGAGTGTGATAGTGCTTGGTGCTTGTTGGGCCGTGGGGATAGTTGGATGGAGGAGATTAGCTGACGGAGGGGTTAGTGGAGGCGACGGGGGGAGACTTTTAGTCGCTGGGTCCAGAGTAGGTGTATATGTTATCCCTAAGCCGATGTGTATACTTGGGATTTCCCATGGTTTCAAAGCGGGTAAGAAGGCGAGTTCCACGATGGCTGCAACAGAAGGGTCCGTTTCGAAAGAATAATATTCTTTATCTTTATTCTTATCCGCCTCATTATCTTCACTTAGCTCATCCGTAGGTTTACTCGAAACTGGGTCCCGATAAATCGGAATTCGCGATACCCGACCACTTTTACGGCTTGTGAACGGGCGTAGTCTATGCACATTCTCCGGGTTGAAGTGCTTCCAACTCTTTACTATACTATCCGCGCCGGGCACAGTATAGACTTGCGTACTCCTATCTTTAGAAAGTTGTCGGCATGTAGCTTCGTTACAATGATCCGATTTAGTTTGTGATATTAATAGAAGATCTGGCTGGGTGTCTAGCTCCGTGAGAGATTGTATTGAAGATGGGATGGTATGATGGTTTTGCGCAAATTTCGGATGCCAGACTTCTGAGGGGCCGACAATCCAGGGGTCTACCAGTATGTTGAAGGGTGCATGTGATGGGGGGTTATGAGGTGAAGTCAGGGTGATTAGCCATGTTGAATCGGCGGTTATATGCCGAAGGGTGATGGGCATATTTATTAGGAAGCTTAAGTAGTGTGAGGTCCTAATAGAACCGATAAAATAGTTTATGCGTAAACGACAAGGTAATTTTCTTTTTGAGTAAAATTCTTAGGTATGAAGCTTGGGGATCTGGAAGGAATCAGATAAGGGAGGCTGATATCGGGTATGCTTGCGGATCTGTATGCAAGAGTATAATGGTGAAAAGATGCAGGTTTTGTCGAAGCGGAAAGAAATGCAGGATGTATGTAAGTCGAAAGAACAGGACAGTATTTGTTTCTTTGAAGATAAAATGCCGGTATAAAGAAATGGAAGGGGGGTGTAAGAAGGGGAAATTGTTCCTTTTTTAACCTACTATCAACCGGTGTCCGAATATGCCCCGGCTTTGTTTCCCCTCACTGAACAGATTTCCAGGAACAAGGTTTGATCCGTCAGTTTGGAGTAACTTTGTGCTCAGAAGCGTGGTCCAGGCTCGGTTTCTTCCAGACTGTAGCTGTGTGGGATGTGTTTCGCCTGCTTCACGGTGCATATAAAGCAAGGTTTTAAGTTAGCATGGCCAAATATGGATGGCAAGTGCCGAAAACTCTTGGGCCGTCCGCGAGTCGCGGAAGCTTGAAACGAATCGAGAAACATTTGTCGAGGCCTTGCCTCCATGAAGCTGTTTTTTGGGCTAGCCTTGTTAGCCATGCTCCCAAACTGTCGACGGAAAATAGCGTTATCGAGTAAACTTGCTGCGTAGGTTTTTGAGCAGCAGGTTGGGCCGATGTTTGTATGCACGCTCACTCAAGTTGCAGGGCAGCTGCATCTTAGGTTAGAATCTTTTGTCGAAGGTGAATCGGGTGCGGCTGCCTCGAAAGTCGAGGCCCAATGCACTTTTTCGGGAGGATTCCGTACTCTTATTTTCTTACAAAGCCCTTAAAGTACGGATCCCAGTGTTAGCTAGATACCATTTTTTGTAGTGTCCCTGAAGAAGAAGAAATAGAGGTCTAGACGGCCGGCACGGGACGATGAGAGTGCAGCTAAACTTTCGGTTTGAATAAAGCTTCGATCGGGAAAACTTTCTTTGATTGGGAAAACTTTCTTCGACCAGAAAAACGAATTTCAGCCCGCAGAAAACATGCCACGTGACTACCAACCTCCTCCATACAATTTGTCATTTCAAAGGGTCTGAACACACCCGCATAGTGTTTCTCCATTAGCTCCCTCGCTCCAAAACTCTAAGCTTACTTATAGGGACTGGCACTTGCGAGCGAGTGCCTTTATAGAACTTTTGGCGGAGTTTGCCAACGACATTTCTAAATTTCTCGATAAGCTTTGATCCAAGCGCCCCTGGCTGAAGACATGTCTACAGGTGGCACAGGTCGGCCCATCCCTTGTGGGAAGGCAATTGTCAAACCTTGCATTTGGCGAAGGCGCCTCATGAAGATTCATTAGGCAAAGCTGGGGGCTGTGGGCCCAATGCTTATTGACGAAAACGCATAGATGAGGCTGAAGGGCACACGCGGGATGTATCTGCTCTCGAGCTTCATCTTTCAGTATAATGCTCTAGACTTAGTCTCGGTCCCACTCTAGACTATGAGAGTGCAAATAGTCTATGAAATTCTTCGCTATTCGCATGTCGCAGCGTGTTCTAGGCTGTCGCGATTACATGCTGTGGCGTGCGCATAGATACAATCGGATGCTTCTAGTTAGCCTCGAGCATTGTAGGGCTGGTGATGGTGAGGAAAATTGTAGGGGTTTGTTTTGCATAGGGCTTCAGTTGCCGGATCCTTGAAGGCTTGGGTATTACACACGCACTAGCCTTGCAATCATCATATTAAAGAGGATCGATCGACTCCGTTCCGCTATATGTGACCGTATTATATTTATGGATATTGGCACACTTATAATCCCACGGCGCCCTCTCTACCCCCATTTCATCCCATTCCATTATCGAGCCTCCATCCAGCTACACGCGCCCAGCGACATCTAGTACAACCGACCTATTCAATTCAAAGGTTTGGGTTCAATTGGTCTCGCCGTATCGCCAGAAGAAACGTCAGAATCTAGTAGATTTGGAGGTTCCGCCGCGCCGACTCTTGGAATATGTCTTCGCGGCGGTATTATGATGATGATGATGTGCGACATGAAGAACCAAGCCGACGAGGCACTGGCGGTACACGGGATGGAGTAGATAGCCGGGCTCCAGGTGCGAGGGATACTCCGTCGACCCGCCGCATCGTAAAGCAGCCCCAGTATCCCTATCTTCGAAGGGCCCTTGAGGCTTCAGGGTTTCTTTTTTATGAAAATGCCAAGGATATTGTGGTTGAAGATATTACTTTGGATGAATTGGAGAGAGTCAAGCAAAAGTCTATGGATCCGATGTCGACCTCTGGGAACGATCCTAGATATGGGACTACGCGAGACCAATATAGATATAGGGCCACTTATCGTGACAGTGAGTTTTGACTCAAAAAACTACCACTTGTTAATTGCGATTTTTAGACGTTTTATTCGAGTTATAATATTGGCAAGGCTAATGCATTCAGTGAGGAACTTCTAGGCTCTAGCTCTAGCGACTCCTCTGATGAAGGGGGCGACTACGGTACGGACGACGAATATACCTTCTTGCAAGATTCTTCTACGCCCAACATTGAATTTGACAACACTCCACCTCGGATATTTAACCCGGCGCCGAACACCTGGTGGTTCGATGTTGCATTAAATTTGCCTGGCGACGAGAACTCGCCTATAGACAATATGTTGCGCGAGGTCACCCTTACTAGTGGCCAAGTGAATAGCAGCACTTATGCGCGTGCTTTCACAATGAATCGGAAGCAACCGGAGTCACAAAAATCAATAAAATGCGTAACGAAGAGGATAATTTCTTCAAAATGGTCTATACGCGCGGAGGTCAAGGATGATACAATTAAGCTTACTAATATTACCGCTGGCCCAAACCCTAGTGGTAGGGAAACGAACTTGGATGATATTCGATTTCGTTGGATGTGAGTGGAATTTTTTATTGATAAAGCAAACCCTCCGCCCCGAACTCGATTTCTAATATTATAATATTAATGACTAGTCATTATCAAAATCCAGTACTGAATTTGGACGAATTTAAGGTGAGATCTTAGATCCTTAGATGAAGAGTCTAGCTGCTTAGGAGTTTAGCTTGCTTACATCGCCGTAATTGTTTATAAATTTATAGCAACAAGTCGTTAGAATCAGGGGCCTCATGGACCATGATTTAACTATAATATGGGACCTTTTTGAGAAAGTAAGGGATAAAATGGAACGGACCTATATACATGGCAAGTATATGGAAGCAGGTGCCATTCGGTGCGATGGGAAATTTAGTGCTGTCAAGCACACTGGAGAAGCCAGTACAGAGTCCTATGCGGCCACTTTTATTTCTATTCCAATTTTGAAACTTCAACCTCTTGAGGTTCCTTCGATCCTAAAGGGGCACCCAAAGGCCTTCCAAAGCTCAGATCACTCACCCCGACCACTGATGCAAACGACGGTGAATATGGCATCTACCCTCGAGGAAGACAAAAGGCAGGCTACATTTTCTAGTAAACTGATACCCAAAGATCAAGCTGTACATGTTGCGCAAACATGGATACTTGTGATCAATGATAGTAAGGCGCACCCTTGAAAAAGATCCTAGGATTGAACAAGAGCCTTCCGTTGTTAGGGAGAACTAATAATTGACCGTATAAACTCCCGATCCTAGAGCTTCTGGTTACTTATTCGTCTTCTTCTTTGGAGGATGTTGCCGGTCCCAACATTGAATTTGAAGAAGGCAAGCAGGACGACGGTATCACGATCCGTGTGGGAACTACCTTCGAAGGGGCCTATTATTTCCCGGCTGAGAAATGTCAAACTTGGTTTGTGAGTGATTCATTCCAAATACATGCTATGTATATGCATTGGCTATGGAATGCCCTTTCACTAACCGGTATTCGAGTACCCTAGGAGTTTCAAGCCGAATTGAAAAAAGCGATTCGTCCTAAGGGACGTAGACTATACACAGAGAAGGATGCAACAATAACATGCAAGGATGGCACAATCTTGGATTCCCAAAGCTGGGCTGCGAAATTGAGCGAGAATAAACTGAAGCTCTTCAGAGTAACATTGGAACTGAATGAAACCGAAACTGTGGTGCCTCCACCCGCCAGGCCTTCCTCTCGATCTCGCAGGCCTCTCGCTCTCAAACCGTCTGAGGGTACCTATCCCTCCGGTGATGCCTATCATGTCGTTCCCTACTCAAAAGGTCGAGATAAACGACCCAAATCTCGGCCGGAGCTCCCGTACTTCTCTTCTGTTCCAACAACCCATGATGCAACGCAGGGGCCTGGGGACGAGACAACTCATGATACGGATTACGAGGTAATTTATTCTATTCAGTCGGGCATTGGACAGCTTAAAAGGACAATTACTAAAAGCCATTTCTAGAGGAACCCGGATGAGTGGGCGTTAGTTTTGAGGGATAAATCCCAACAGGAGAATAACGACCCGGATCCCATAGAAGGGGGTTCTGAGCACCCTAGGCCTCCTGCAGATTACATTGACTCTTACAGAATTTATGATGGAGTTCGTCGTACTCGACTCCCGTACCGCCGAGGCCGAGGCCGAAGCCGGAGCTCGAGTCGAAGTCGAAGCCGAAGCCGAAGCCGGAGTAGCAGTGGAAGTCGATGGACCCGACGTGAACGTCAAAGTCGAACTCGAAGTCGGGGCTCAAGTCGGAGTTGGAGCTCCAGTCGAAGTCAAAGTCGAGACCGAGACCGAGATTGGGATCGGAGTCGGGGGAGTAATGTAGACTCGTTTCTCCGGGCTCGGGCTCGGGCTCGGGCCTCGTCTTTAGAGTCCGGGGAACGGCTTGGAGCAACAGTTACAGATGCCATTGACGAGACTGAAATCCGGTCGCGACACTTTACAGATAGTGAGGATGACGAAGATTTCCGACGAAGGACTCGTGGAAGGTTTCCTTTAGCTTTACCTGCTCCGCCAATACCTGGTGAGACAGAATCCGGTCTGTACATAACAAGAGACGGGTCCGAGGAATCGGCAGGCAACGAATACCGCCAAAGACATTCTTCACCTCCAAGATCCTCAGAGTCGGACACTGAAGATGAGATACCGCCAGGTGGATATAGGCGGCAATCGCAAAAAGATCGCCCACAACCGGGGGCCCCACCGTTCCGTGGACCTGAGGTAGTCGCTCACAATTATCGCGGTTCCCTATCGACCGAGAAATATATTGAACGTGAAGAAATTCACGGCAAGGGGCCAGCCAAATACAGACCTGAGAACCGGGAGGGGACTCAGAGCGGGGAGAACGGAGATGTGAGAGGGGCCGAGAATTTGGCAAGGCCGAGGCGTCGAGTTACATTCGCACCATCTCTACCTGGAGGGTCGGCCCCCCCGCTAGGTCCTGCGGTAGTAATTAGGCAAAGAAAGAGAGACCCACTTCACGATCACAGGAATCCTACAGGTTCTAGAGCTTCTAACTCAAGGCGAAGGGAGGCGTCGAAAGATCAAGACTCCATTTTCTTTTATCTACCAAGTGAGCGTGCTGAGGAGAAGGCGAAAGAGGAAGCGCTAGAACAAAGCCAACCTACTCCAGAATTGCCCAAGGTACTTCCAGTATTTCAGTGGCCAACCAAAGCATCCGCCGAAAACAAAATTATCGAAAAACAATTTCTATCTCGTAAGAGATCAGCTTCTCGTGGGTCGCGCAATAGCAATACTCCCAAGAAATCGCCCGCCAAAGAGGTTGAAGCGAGTGACGAAAGCTATACTGTTCTCAAACTTATCCTGGACGAACTTCACCGGAGAATCGAAACGTGCGAATCGAGGTATGTAATCGATGCGTATTCAGAATGCGGTTCAAGCGACTATATGGAAGTTGAGAATTCCTTGAAAGAGATCGAAAACACTGCAAATTTATCTGCAGATTCCCGGGATAAGGACCAAACACTGGAGCTTATAGCTGAAAGGAAACAAATATTGGAGCTATGCCGAAAAATATTTTCTTTCTTTATACCTCAGAATTGGAAGAAAGGCAGATTTATTGAGTGCTTTTGGTTTAGTGTCCTACAGCTAGTAATTGTAAGTTCTGGTTCTACCTACCTACCTCCCTTAGCCCCTTTAATTCTAAAAAAAAAACCTATCACGAAACACAGTGCCTTGCATGATGGTATGAGGGGTTGCTAATATGTTGTTAGTGTGGAGTGGCTGGGCCACCACGTTTTTCTTGTTCGGAAATAGTTTCGAAACTGGAAAGCATTGACCGCCATATCCAGGTCATCCTGGCTGGCGTAGCTGGAGACAACGTAGAGAATCCGAGATATAGGATCCCCTCCGCCTTGTTTGAAGCCTTCCTCAAATTTGCAGAGGCAATAATTTTATCCGCCGTAGAGCTGGGGCTACTGTGTGAGAACTCTTTAGTTCGTAACCAGGATAAAGACCGACAAGTCGCTATTATCCAGCGTTTGGTAGTTCAAAGACTCAGTGCCTGCAGATCAAGGCTGAGGGAGGGGAAGTTCCAACTCATGTGTATCGTCTTAACAGGAAGGACAAAGGATCAAATGAATTATGAAGAGGCGTGTACCGAAACTATCGTATCTTTCATTCTACGAAACTCGATATGTGTACCCATCACGGATGTGGAGGGAGCATCAACCCCGACAAGCATATATCGCGAGAAGCTAATGAACATGGTTAGCCCCCTCCGGAAATCAAACCATTCGAAAAGTAAACAAGCTAACGGACCACTTGTAGGATGTCGAAGCAAAATACCGGCCACAACAGAGAATTCTCCAAGATATTCTCTACCTTGGGGCAGAGGTTAGCGCTTTTGATAAAGTACGCATGGCCCAATCTCGAGCTCTTTGGGGTGCAGACACTCTGCTTCATCCGAAAGGTTCTCTAGATATCAGAGAACCTCGATCACAAGAGTCTCTTGTCGGTGCCTCCGCCAGGAGTAAAATGGGAGGGGGCGTAGAACATTTCTTTGCGCAAGAGGAGGAGTGCGTAAAAGACACCTTTATAAAGGCAAAGGCTCTTCACGAATCAGTAAGTCCACGGTTTGATCTGTGTTTAACAAGTTAGTAGTAATTAACAAGACACCCCAACTACCTAGGTACAAGAAGCGCTTAGTGTAAAAGACGAAGACAATGGAAAGGCGATCTTAGTATTCACAATTGTGACTACCATATTTCTACCTCTTAACTTCGTGACCAGTTTCTTCGGAATGAACACAACGGATATCCGAGATATAGATCGCGACCAAAGAATTTTCTGGACGACAGCTATCCCAGTAACAGTTGTTGTACTTGGATTGTCTATATCTTGGGCTTACTTTGGAGATTCCATTCAAGACCGATTGTTCGGGCCTTATTCTACCTTAGGGAAGCTATTTAAAGGACGATTAAACAACCGCCGTACAGGGGCTGTGGTTGATGAAGATAAGCATCCAGATGAAAAGTATGACCCAGCACCGAGGTATCAATACGAGAGCCACGGACCAAGCATTATACCGTATGAGAACTACGAACACAGCAAACATGAACGAAGGCAGCCGCCCCTGCCTCCATATTCTGACCATCATATCCACCGCAGTGATCACGCGGGCCATCCTCATCATGAGGGCCAACCTCAGTACGCCCACCGCGATGATCACGAGGACCCCCCCGATTATGGGGATCGAGATAGGGGCGATAGAGGATCTCGTGGGTCTCAGGGGGGATACCCCAGCGATCCGTACATGCGATCACGACCTAGGGCATCCCCTAGGCCACCACCTGTGCCGACATCTGTGCCGGCCCCACCTATGCCGGTCCCTAGACCAAGAAGGCCTAGAGATCTGAACGCTCCTTATGGGAGTGGGTATGAGTCAGGTAGATCCAGGGAGGGTCAGGAGGAACGGCAACGGCGAGTTCCACGTGGATCGGAAGGGGTGTATTACTAGAATTCCATAAGTTTTAAATCAAACTTCTAGACCTATAGCTATCACAGCCAACCAAATACCGAATTTTGGAGACGTTTTCGAGGGTTCGATGTATAAATATTAATTGTTACAAGCCAGAGGGATGCCTTCTCGAGAAATTTCTCGACAGTTTCATATAAGTCTGGTTTACGAGACAATTCATATATGCTATCTATATATATACACTTCGAGATAAAATTAATCAAATCGAGAAAAAAAAGTTCGTATCGAATAGTGAAAAGGTTCTTTAATTAGGAATAGATTGCTAGAATACTAGTTGTCAAGAGTCTCGGAGAGTCGTCGAAGCTAGAAGAATCCAACACAATTATTAGTATTTCAGAGCATGGGGTTTGAAATGGACATGCCACAGCTTGTCTAGTTTCGAGACTGGGACAAAATACCTACTTGTTTACTTTTTGGTAGAGAGCTTTGCAATTTTGCAATTTGTTTCATCAGTATATATATTTATACGATATATCTTGTGAAATCCAACGGGTAGATGACAATCAATACATGCATCGATGCTCTTATCAGTCGAGAGAAACGGGTTCCTGCTTTTCCATATCGCACTATTTCCGTCCTTGGAAATATCGAGCTTCTTGTAAGTTTATTTTGCAATTGATACTAAGTAGGTATATATTGCATCTAATAAGATCGATTTCACAGCGTAGGTGGTGTCTAGGCAAATGGACAGTTTGTGCAAATCTGATTCTATGAACATTCATTGATATGGATTGCTCGAAAATAAATCTGCAAGCACGTACCATAAAAGAAAACCGCGGGGTGTACCGGGCCAGCGGTATTCTTTCTCTAATAATTAACAAGCTATAACATTACACGCTAATAATACAAAGTAAATAGTTCTAGACCGGCTATGAGTTTTATACACCGTAATCAACGGTAGATCCCCTCTTTTTCAGGAATTTTATCGCTTTTCTGACGTTTCTCGACTTCCAACAAGCATCCCAACTTGAATAACCCGATTGTCTGTGCCATTTTGTCAACATCTCCAACTGTTGTGGTGCCAGGTCCCTGTTGGCCTTCTGAAACATGCCTTCGTACGGGTGAAGTGTCCCACCGTAGTATGCACCATCGTATAAAATGTCTTCATGGGTACAGGTATGGGCGTAGTCTTTATCCGAAGAGAAGGCAGTCATAAAGGCCGTGACGTTATATCCACCGGCTTGAACAGCACCCGTGGAATGCGTTTCAGCCTCCATTGCGGATTGTATCTTCGAAAAACAAGTCGAAATCTCTGTGAGCAATAATTTAAGCCCTATTCGATCGGTGGCGAAGATCATCGATTGGATGTGAGGTGGGTCGATACAGTTGAAGCTCATGCCAACTAACTGTGGAGTGATGTACCTTTGTCAGAAACCCGTAAAGCGACACATTTTGGATCATACGTTTTTTTACTCACTTTATTCGTCTCTGTGACTTTGTCCAAGTATGCATCCGACCAACACTCCCTGCTCCAGGTTGGTAGAAATGGGCCCCTTATCGAGGCGTTCATTAGGATAAATTTGTTATATTTATGTACTAATGCACTGTCATTCTTCGTTAAAACTTCAGCGTGGGAACCTAGATCAAAACAGGTGTTGTCACGCTGGACGATTTTGATGTTGGGTGCTGCTGGAATAATTTGGGATAGATTCGTCTCTCCATTGAGCACAAAGATGAAATCGGCTTGGGCGTGTAGGCCGTGGGCTATAAAAAATTCAGCGTTTTGGTGAGCGTTGTCGGTTTCATGGTAGGCGTAAAGGATTAGGGGGCGGTCCTCGTTTTCGAGATCCTCTTTATTTTCCGAGGATGTATCCTCTATCGACGAAACGTCCTCTATCTGCGAATATGAACCGGGACGTTAGTTCGGAGGAAGTGGCTATACATGTTCACGAATAGCCTCTTACTGTTTCGTTGACTTGAGCGTTAGGGACAGACAGTGACGGTCCCGAGCCCCCTGCTGGGGATACCAATAGAAATATATTTAGTGAAATGGACGATACTAGGAGAAGACATGTCGCGGCTATCCAGACAACCGACGGTATTCTCCAAGTTGGAAGTTCCTTTTGACGCCGAGGAGTGGGGCTAGATAGGAACAAGGGTTCCTCGTAATCCTTTTCTTCCAAATGCAAATCCGAATCACTATCACTATCAAGTTCGACATCATAACATTTTACTGATTGCTTCCAAGGCGTCTTTGACGACGACGCAGAGGAAGGTGTCGCTATTGTGGCGTGCATAATTGTAGATTAACCGGCAAGGTCACTTCTTGTCCAAGGTTAGAATAGTTTGAAAGTCGATCGTGCAAGCAGACTTCATAGATTAATCGATTGGCAAGGGCTGGGATCGTTGTCTATCGATATGCTGTGAACTCAAAATAAAGCGCATGGCGCTCTATTGTGTCGAAGAAGGGTTCATATATTTGTAAATATAAAATAAGAATATCGATATCGGTATATCTAGTAGCGCTACGTAGCTAGCTAGTAGGTCGTTTGTGCCACCAACGGAGTCCAGGGAATATGTATGAAAACATAAATACGAATATATATGGAGGATATGGAGGAATATATATTTGGCGCCAGTTGGCCAGTCTGTACCAGTACTGCATGCTGCATTACGTCCAGGGTCTCCGGCTTCAGGGTTGGGCAGGTCCAGGAAGGAAAAAAAAAAAAAAAAAAAAGGTGTATCGGTTCCATGGGATAGCGGAAAGGTTAAATGCTAGTGCCACAAGAACCGATGAGATACGATAATAAGATCTTAAAATGGAGCCGTAGAGAACGCGCGTCGGCGGTCTAGGGTATGTCTCAGGCAAAATGAACCGGAATACTTTCCCTTTTGAAAGAGAAAACAAATTAATCATCTGACTGACTCTATTGCATATTGCGAGTGCGGCCGACCGCCAGCATCATGAAGATTGAAATTTGAAGCTTAACAAATATCGAACTAAAAGTGGAACAGGTGCGTTTTTCTGTCCCTGTTTTTAAGGGTTTTGTGCAGGCACCTCAATCATGCACTAGCCTCGAATCTTCAATATTATCAAACTAGTTGGTGGATTTTGGGTCGGGGCTAGCTATCAAGATTGCATGGGTCGCCTTGCGTAATGACTCGAATATGAACCAGCGACGGTCGCACGGCCAAGACGGAGATGATAGAGCCCAGATAAGAAATAATTTCTGTGTTAAACCTTAATTAAGCTACACAAATAGGTATTAAGCAAATCCCTGAAGCGATCATGCACTTGTAGTTTATATGACACGATCTGTGTGGCCATAGCCATGGTTTCAATAGATGTTGATCCATGGCATGCATATTTAGCAGAGTTCAATCAAGAAAACACTAGCCGACAGAATTGAAGCATCGAAAACTGTTGGATATCTATAGAGGGTCAATCCCTATCGATATACCGTACTCAGTAACTGCGATATTTCCAGAATTCTTTGTATTGGCCCGGGAAAGGTGCCGTTTCTTCCGAGCTGGCCGCTGGTAATCGGCCAAGAAGGGTGGCGCACCAAGCAAAGCTAAGCTTAAGCAGCATGGAATATAATCCGTGTGCGACTGGCCATTTTATTCGGCCAGGTGTGCCGTGCAATGTAATCGATATAATCGCTCATACTACATGTCAGCTGTCAGAGTTGCAGAGTATATACATATATACTATAGCTACATATTATATTACCTATATGATATACCTATATACCTAGGTAGTTTATACCTATAAAGAGGAATTTAAAAGCGGCTCCCATTATGAAACCTATGGCGGACCGTTGTCTCGTACCCAGACGACCCCCCCGACTGTGGGCGGACCATTTGTTTCAAAAGAATAAGTGATTTGAATGAAATAAAAATAATACAGACTTGTCTCGTAAACCATATATTAGTGTGAATTTCACCTGTTTAAGTTGCTAAGCTCTTGTTTAAGAGACTGGATTATTATTGATTTTGTTCTTTGTATTATTTAATTCGCACGGGAATAGCTAGGGATAAACGGGCTAAATTTTACTGCAAAAAATTTAAAAAAGGGTTCGGGCAGGTCACGTTATTTGGGGCATCGCTCTCTTAAGACTTTCCCATTGCTCGATTCCTGTAATATACGTAATTAAGGGAGCTAGAGTATAAATACATATTCGTACTGAATGGCTAGGTGGAATGCGCCGAGGACTTATAACTGTAAGCTAGAAACACCAGGAAACATGTATTGAGTTTTCCGAGTACTGTGGGCACGTTCACCATAATATTGAGGAAGTGGCATCGTTGATGTCATAATATTGATGTGCTGAGAATTCTAGAACCATAACCGTTATTGCTTGTCTCGCGATCTCGTAACCCAGACTGGGCACTATGTGGGAAGCCTGCTGCATGCAGTGATATTTTCGACTCTCGAAGATCTCTGTCAGGTTGCAATTGCAACGCTGTGCCATGGCCACAAGACTAAGTAGGTCCGGCCGTAACACAACACACATCCAGGAAGCTTAAATTTCCCAAGACTCTTGCTTCGTACCGAATCTCGCCTCGTCGTCATCCTTGGCTGTTTCCAAGGCTCTAAAATACCTTCGAGAAATAATTTATGACTTTAGTTCAACATAAACAAGGATGTGAAACCTTACCCCTCTGTTTTATGTCCACTAGTACCGAGACGCACTTTTTGATATGAGAGAACGCTTCACATTGCGTGCGTCGAGAAATCTTGGTTCATATAACCATACACTCTATAGAAGCCTTGGAAGACACTATTGGAAGGCTCTAAGAAGACTTCTATTAATATTTCCGCCGTACATATATAAGGACAAGGTCTCTAGAATTTTTGTTTTGTAGCATTTATAAGTAGTCGAGCGTTCTTTAGCAATCTTATCGACGCATCCTCTTTTCTTCCTTTCTCGCTTCCTTTGGTTCCTCATTTTTCATCTCTTTTCCTACTATTCATCTTTGACGGAAACCACGCAAAACCCTTTGGTTTTCGTTCTTATGGTAGTTCTCGATATATCTGTTATTCTTGGGGCTCCACTCGTTTCAGAAAAGAGACAACATGCAGCAGTAGCTTTGGACAGTAGAATGCACTTTGGGGCCCGGGGCCTTCACTGTATTTCGAACCCAGATCCGATTCCTCCGACAGCCAGAGAAAATCTTGTGAGATGGCTTTGAAATACCATTATGACCAGTCATCTGGTCAGGGTGTCGACATTTATATATATCATTGACGATCATGGTGTCGACACTACACACCCCGAATTTGGTGGCCGGGCACCCGCTATAGCGCTAAAGTTCTGTATGATGACTTGAAAGACGATAGTACCAACGGCGGCTGGCATGGGGCGACGGTTGCTGGTGTCGACGGCAGTGGCTAATATGGAGTTGCGAAAAATGCCAATATCTGGGGTTTAAAATATGAACTGGGAAGCGGGTTAGGACGAGCTGATGCCTTGCCAAGGTACCCCTAAGCCACCAAAGTCGTAGGGAATTGCTGGGATTCACTGAATCCGCCATTAATATGTCTTTTGGATCTTATTCAATGTACCGATCTCCTTTGCATTGGATTTCAGTAATATGACACTTTGATTCAATCAGGTGTTCATATTGCAATTGTTACGCTAACTAGCTGGGAATGATAACAAAGGTGCTTGTCGGCATTGGCCATCTGAGAAAACTAGGACGTGCAAACACAGATCAAGCATAATAAGTGTAGGTGCCGGTAATATAGCTGATCAAAAGGCTTACTTTCCAATAGTGGGCCCTGCGTCGATATTTATACCCCAGAATAGGCCATTACTGCGACAGTAGATGGTAGGAACGGCGTTCGCTGCTCCAGCCGTTGCTGGTATTCTTGCTAGTGAACTCGTGCTTAACCCAAGCCTAAAACCGGATTCTATTCGTTTGAAGCGGCAGGTATTGTCGAAGGACTCCCCTGCCTGGTGTAGGCCTCCTAGTGAATAACATAATCGGTTTTGATGATGCGTCGTGAGGATGTGTATAATGGCAATATTGGAGCCGCCACCAGCTTTGCCAAAGGAAAAAGAGGACATGTTCCTCGGTATAATTCATGCAATAGCGTATATAGACTGTCCAATTCAATTGTAACTAGATCTATAGAGACTGGATTAGTTAGTTAGATATTATAAATACCTATGCTTGTAGATATTTTCCTTCTAGGTGCTAACATTGCTGACCTGGACAAGTTACCCTCGTAACCCGGCATATGCATTTGGAGGCCTCAACCTCCAGCCTGGATTAGCACAAGCATTGAGTACCGCCTCTCATATCCTCCGCAGGCTGTTATTTTAATCGCGCGATCCGGTCATGGCCTTGCGGAGAAAATCCGCAAGCCCAATTGCCCTTAGAATCTTACTCATCTCCTCTGAACTATCGACCTCAACAACCGTATAAGGGCCTCCTAGCCGTCCCGGGCCCGCTGCCGGGTCGCTAGATTTGCCCTTCCGGCCGCTATTAGGAATAGTCTCTGGATCTTGTACATTTCGTCTGACCTCGACAGATTGCCATTTCATACATTTGATTTTTTTTGACGTATTCCAGGATCGAGGGGTCTTCACCTTCGACATAGAGGAAGCCAGGGTACCCGGGCTTACACACACCCCTGATCTCCATTGACTCTGCCAGCGCCTTTATGTCCCTTCGCTTTATCTTTGATCGGATGTGGTGGAACATGAAAAATACTCTCCTAAACGTCATCATGCAAGATGTTAGTAGTCAATTGCGTTGTAGTGGTGGTGTGCGGCCCAAGTGGTGCCGGCCAGCCGTGTGTCCGCGCGACTTTCAAAATTGATCCTTGTCAGCGTTCAGGGCATACACAATTGCATGCGGAGGCAGGCCTTGGGGGATGCAAAGTCTTTCGATATAAGAGCATCTTGGTGACCCCATTCTACAGCTACAAGAGCTAGATCGAATCCAATTGCACGCGACCGGATCCCTAATCAATGCCGTGGCCATTGGCTAGAGGGAATGGTATACCATGACGGTCTAACTTAATTAACTGTCGGGTCCAAGTTCTTGTTCTCGCTAACCAGCTCTGATTCAAACCAGTCAGAACGACCAATGACTTCACGTTCAACGTATTCCATGCCGTAGCCAAGCCTTCTTTACGTATACATTGCATTTAGCTTCGCATCCCGCGAAGGCCGCGGCCGACTTGCATGGACATATCAACAAATGTTTTTTCTATGATGTAGCGCATTGTCTCGCTCTACAATTACCTCAACTTCCACCTGGGACCTCTTACATATATACTCCCTAGCGCAATGGACGAGTCCTTCATCACCGCCCCCGCTTGCGCTGCTGGCCCCACTCGCAAGCTTCGTAGCCATCCACGTCTGGATTCTTTCTGCGACGAACATGGTCGACATATTCTGTTACGTGGTCTGAATGTCGAAGCTACAGCAAAATCCCCAAGGGATGCCCCGGTAGTCGGAACCGCCGAGTTCTACGATAGCGATAAGGTCAGCTATGTCGGACGGCCGTTTCGTACCATTGAGAGAGCAGACGAATGGTTCAGGCGGATGGCAAAATGGGGGGTCAATGTGGTTAGGTTCCTCGTGGTCTGGGAAGCATTGGAGCCCAAGAAGCTGTATGTGGTGCGGATGATGCCATTGAGATAAGCTTGTGCCTAATACTTCGGATGACAGGGGTGAATATGACGAGGAATACATAGACTACATTGTCGCCGTCCTAGAAAAGGCCCGTGAGCACGGTATCACTGTTTTCATTGATGGTCATCAAGACACGGTAGGTTTGGGGCAACATTGCAAAATATTTTTTTTTTTTTTAAAAAAAAACCCATACTGATTGCCACTTTACCGCAGTGGTCTCGCTTTTCTGGCGGATCTGGTGCTCCCCAATGGACGTTCAAACTCGCCGGCCTTGACCCAAAGAAATTCAGGGCAACAGGTGCTGCAGCTTTATACACCCCGGAATCTGAAACCTCGCCCAAAGAAGAGAAGCCGTTCAAGTCACCCTCGGACCGTTTATGGCCAACGAACTATGGCAAATTCGCCGTGCTGACTATGTTCACACTCTTCTTCGGAGGCGAGAAATGGGCTCCAAACTGTCTGACACCGGAAGGGGAAAACGTGGGAACCGTTCTACGAAGGGCCTACTGCAACGCTTACGCCCGTTTGGCTTTCAGGTTGAAGCACCTGGATAATATAATCGGTTTTGATCCAATCAATGAGCCCGTCCCGGGATATATTGGTCTTTTTGCCCTCACCGAGTTCAATGAGAATGTTTATCTGCATTTGGGATACATGCCAAGCGCTTTACAAGGCATGGCCCTGGCAGGAGGTGCGAGAGTTGAAGATGTTTACATCTATCGGCGATCATGGCCTGGCCCGTCAGTTCGGCCTATGTACCCTGAGGTATCCCTGAATAGCAAGCATCACAAGGCTTGGGTCGGGCCGGATATTTGGAAAGATCTCGGGGTCTATAAGTTGGATTCCAAGGGTAATCCTATACTTGGCGAGAAAGGGTATACATACTTCAGGAATGAGCATGATACCGGAGAGCCTGTCAATTTCGAAAGAGGTAGGTTGCCACCTTCGAATCTCCCCGTTGGATGATGTATGATAGCTAACGTAATCCCTGGTGGTAGACTACTATGTCCCGTTCGTTCGGCAATACCAGGCTGCAATCAAGAAAGCTTTAGAGGGTGGCAAGGCTTCCGACTGGATGTTCGTGGAGCCAATCCCAAATCTTGACCCACCCACTTTCAAACCACATATACACTTTCCGCCGGGTGGGGATGCTGGGTTTTCGTCGGCAACGGGGCTATCCGACGAGATTGCTACACATGATAATCTAGTGTATGCACCGCACTGGTACGATATCCGGGTCCTGTATGAGAAAGCTCTATGGTACACCGTGAATTTCAATGTCACAGAACTCGCAAAGGTATCCCTAGTCCTTGCTGCTGTGCCGTTTCGCGAACTAACGTGAGTTAATTTAGGGTTCCCGTGAGATGGGGTCGCTTACCTTCTATGGTAAATCGGGTCTCAAGGATAACTATACTGCACAGTTCGCCACCCGTGTCGAGCAGCTTGCTGTCTTCCGACCTCCTCATCCAGAAACCCAGGATGTAGATACAGCCGTCAACAAGATCAAAAACACCCCGACTCCTTTGATGATTGGAGAAACCGGTATCCCGTTTGATATGAACAATCAATCCGCCTACGAAGATGGGAATATGCACACCCAACTCGTAATGATGAACGCCATCTGCGGCGCGATGGAGAGGCTAATGATGAATTGGACCCTTTGGACTCTGTCCCTCGAAACCGACTGCCTTCGTAACGCGGATGGTACCCTCGGGGCACCATTCGCGTGTGGCGAGGGCTGGAATAGCGAAGACTTTTCCGTCGTCACACGAGATCCAGCTATGACAGAGGTGCCTCTAGACTCGTCGAAGCAGAATACCGTGCCTCCAGTCAACGACAATGGACATGTTCTCACCCGTGGGCGAATGTTTGGGGATTTGTATAAAGGGTGCCGAGCGACTGGATCATGGGTACGACCGTATGCTGCAAAGACAGCTGGAGATCCAAAGAATGCAGAATTCGACGCACATCAAGCTATATATAAAACGACATACTCTGCTTCTAACGGTAACACGGAGATCTCGAGGACGACTGAAATATTTGTGCCGGTTTACCATTACATGCGACGGGAAGTTACTCTGACGTGGTCCGTCGTAGGAGCGGATAAAGTCGTCTTGGAAGGAAGCACTCATAAGTTCAGTGCAGCGGATGATGCGCCATTTACTTACAAAGGGGATCAAGGATATATTGAGCTGGAATACGATATAAAGAAGCAGACTTTGAAGGTTAAACATGACAGGAAGGCAGCGGAATGCTTGATCAATGTTGAACTGAAGGCAGAGTTAGAACCGAATACGGGGCCTTGGTGGGGATGGAGATGGGCTAGGATGTTTTTTGGAAGTTTCCTATGATCCTACTATAGCCTGAATAATCTTTGGTAGTCCCGATGATTATGATAATGAATGTCACTGAGTCGAGCCTCGAGCACGGACGGAACACCGGAGGTGTTTGTAATGCGGAACGCGGTCCGTGTAATCATAATCTTACACGTTGGAATTTTCTTCAGGATCCTCAGTAAATTGATATACTATCCCCGATACCGCTGACATGGCATTGCAGCACCGACGGCCTATCGGGCAGATGGCTAGACGGTTCGTAAATTAGATCGTATTCACAGCATAGTACTGTTGTGAAGTCGAATTTATCCAACAATATACAACGCAACTAAGGTATCTCTTGATGAAATATATCAACATCCCATATACGTCGTCTCCAGATTTACAAATAAGGTACAAGTTTCATAGTTCCGTCTTTCCTCTAGTATAAAATGCACCACTTCAGCCTATTCTCCCACGAGCAACTAAAAAACAATCGAACCGCGGGTATGCATATATATGATCCTTTTTTGTCGCACAACCTGCATGTCCCGTTTCGTGTGTTCTAAAAAACATTTGTCGAGAGAGAGCCAAAGCTTCAATCTTCAGATATACTCATATCTACCCAACCACTAAAAACTTAAAGAACCATAGCTAGATCCACAAATGACAGGGCAAAGTTTTAACTTCCATTGGATGGCAAAGTGAATCCTTGCCACTTGTACCCCCACCATGTCAACTCCCTTCGCTTCAAGGGGCATAATCAACCCGAGCGAGCCCCGCTCGACTAAAACCTGAAGGTCGAAGAGACTAAAACCTTCCATTGCGCCTAGCTTGGAGGATTCTTCTCGAAGCTCTCTCTTAAATTCAGGCTAAATTACCACGAGTTTTGCAGTTGGGGCTGTGGGGAGGTTTCACATTCTGTAGTGGCTTTTCGGAGGCACTCCATCCCCAAAACATTACACCATCAGAAATAGTCGATTACGTAGATGATCCTGGTTTTCGGAGGAAAGAAGGAAGGGAGTAAAGATGGAAAGAGAAAGAAAAAACAACTCTCCTTAGATTGCGACTATTTTCTTCTGCACGTATTCTGGGCAACTAAGTACACATGCAGCTAGCTGGCGGCATACATAGCTACTAGCCTAATGCTTTATAGGTTAAACCAGTTTAAACGAAAATTAGGATTCTATCAGAAGAATTGCGCTCATTGGCAAAGAAAGAATCTGTTCATGAATTGTTTAAACTACGCCAGGGATACTAATAAGACTACTCCAGGGGCACTTAGACATCTACTTAAACCCCTCGAGATAGACGTTTACGAAGCCGCTTTTACTAGAAAAAACTCGCGCCTCGTTGTAGAATCCAAAGTGCGAGTTAGGTGGAAGGCAATTGGCTTATATAACGGGGCGTCCGGACAATCAAATTGGGAATAATACTGTTTGGTGTCTGTATTCATTCGTTCTTTTTCTCTTTTGCTTCGTTGGTTCTGTGTTCTTTCTCTCTTGTGTTCAGATATAATTGTGTTACATGGGGATTTGTTTGTGTTCTCTCTTTTCATCATTCTTCATCGTTTCCTGAAATTTCGAAGAATCTATATAGGAAAAAAAAAAAAAAAAAAGGACGTTGCCCAAAGGAATGTTATAAAGAAAAGGCTGGCGGAAGAAGGGAAAAGCCCCCAAATTGGAAGACTATACACAAAGAAGAAAGAAGGGGGAAGGGAGAGTATCAAAAAGCAAGAACCAAATATTACTCTCGAAACCGAAAAAGCATTGCTGACAAGGAACCCCAAAGAACAAACCAATGCAGTCGGAATTTATCGAGAGAGGCGAGACGAGATGGCTCAAGCCTTCTTTCTTCTAGTTGTGTATAATAAAATGAGCGTAGAATAGCTCATGAATGGGAATATTTTTTTTCTCTTCGCTAATCGTTCAACCGCCAGCATCAAGACATTTAAGGAAATTAGGGTAAAAAATAAGAGGGAATAAAGTAAAGGAAATTCATTAAATAGGGATCTTCTACTCTGGGCGATCGAGGAAGATCTTGTGTGGGAGCCAGTCGTCGCCACAAACCTTGAAGCGGTCCTTGAGGGTGTCAAGGGCCTTCAAATCGTCCTCACTGAGGACGAGACCGTCAACCTGGAAGTTGGAGACGATGCGGGACTCGGTGACGGACTTGGGGATAACGGAGTATCCGTGGTGAAGACCCCAGGCGAGGAGAACCTGCTGGATGGACCTGCCGTGCTTCTGGGCGATGCCAGCGAGGGTCTGGTCCTTGACGAGGGGAGAGTTGGTAGATCCAAGGATGGAGTATCCGGTGACGTGGATGCCCTTCTCAGCGCAGAACTTGGTGAGGCTGTGGGTTGGGTTATTTGGGTGAAGCTCGACCTGGTTGACAGCCTATATGAAGATAACTTTTGTGAGTAATTTTATTCCTTTTGCTTTTACTTGATATTGGGGAACCGTTGTGAACGTACTGGGATTGTCTTGGCATTTCTTAGCAGCCTGTTGAGCTGGGTGATGTCGAAGTTGGAGACACCGATGTTCCTGACTTGAGACTTTGGAAGCTTCTCCAACTCGCTCCAGGCGTCGAGGTAGTCGATATCGGTGTAGGCAACAGGGGGGTTGGCGGGAGCGGAAGCTGGGTTGCCCTCCTCGGATGGGGCGGTGGAGCATGGCCAGTGCATAAGGTAGAGGTCGATATATTCGACACCCAAGCTGTTCAAGCTGGAGGCGAGACCCTCCTTAACGTGCTTATGCCATGTGTTATCGAGCTTGGTGGTGATCCAGATCTCCTCACGTGGGACGCCAGAGTCCTTGATTCCCAAGCCGACTTCTCGCTCGTTGCCGTAGGCGAGAGCACTGGAATGTGACGTAATTAGCGCTATATGCCCTCAATACCGTATATGCATTGCATATTGGAAATAGGAAGAACATACGTGTCGATGTGTCTGTAACCGGCCCTCAAGGCAGCGGAAACAGCATTTCGGACCTCACCTGGCTTGGATTGCCAGGTTCCCAAACCGACGGCTGGGATCTTGTCGCCGGTGTTGAGAGTGTAGGTTAAACTGGTTAGCGCGAAGAATTTGTTAGCGTCGCAAAACTCATTTCGAGAGAAAAACAGGGCCTGTCTGGGCGAGGGATATCAAGACGAGGAGAGAGAGAGAGAAACGAGAGGTAAAATATATGGGAAGAGGAGGAGACATACGAAGTCCACTGTCCGTCAGACATTTTTGCAGCAATGGTATAGAATCGAGGTCTATTGATATCTACAATTTGAGGTTGAATATGAACCCGAACGGTGGTTTGGAATAGTAAACGAGTCGTTGGGAGTTTGAAAGATCGAGGAGCTCTGAAGTTTAATCGGGCTGGGAAAAGTAGCATCTTGAGAGCTTTATATATCCATGCAGAATGGCCACCAGCAAAGCAAAAGTCAAGCAGGTAAGTGCCAACCACCGCAAGATCTGTACCTTTACCCTGGACTAATGTATTATTGGCTAGGTCTTTTAAGTCTCAAGCAAAAGCAACTGACGAGCGGCGGCATGGCGGATGGATAATGCGCATGCTTTGCTTAGGGTAATTTAATTGATTTTAATTTAGATTCAACCGCAAAAATCTTTCTCCTCTGGTCGTGGCCTTCGGCATTAACTGACGCTGTTTCTTACAACAGGGCCCATGGTTAGCACGCTATAGCTGCTCATTGATATCGAGAGCACTATCATTGCAGAGCCCATTGCACTGTCACAGCCATGACTGTGGATATATCCCGATAGATTGCTTATCAAGCCTTCGAATGGATCGAATGCAGATGAATATGTCTCCGACTGGCTTCCTCCAGGGCCCTTCCGGCTTCCTAATGCACTTCCTGCTTCCTGCTTGACACCTGCAGCCGCTACGGCTCCGAAGATGCTAGATGGCATCGAGATACGTCCTACTGGCTGCCGGCTCCTACCTACTCTGCACTGTCGCCGAAAAGAAAAATGGGAGTCCCCCCAACATTCAATAGCCGGTCACGATCAGAGACACCCAGAAGAAAGTGGGGAGAGAGAACAAACGAAACGTACTTGATTGTCAATTGGAAGCGGGAGTGATGCAACGGCGCAGGTGCGTCGTCCGCAATTACCCATATTTAGCCTGAATTCCCCCACCTTTTTGGCTTGCCAAAATACGATCTCTGCGCAGGCTAGTTAAACCATGAACATGGCTTGACGGCTAACATCCTTTAGCGACTCTTAATCCCGTGCTCACATGAAATAGCTTGTCGAGACGAATTATAGTCGAGCTACCGACATACTTTGTCGCCGTCGTGGTCGTCCGATCAAGGGAGTTCCGAATTAATCGAGTTCCATAACAAGCAGCTCAGCTGACATATTTCGCACAAATGAAGCTTTTTGCTCCCTCAAGAAGCCGGGACCATGCCGAACTAGGTCCAAAAAGCCCTGCCCTGCCCTGGGAAGAATAGAAAAACCCCACGATGTCAGGACCCGACCTGCTTCTGCCGAAAATCAAAAGAAAGGCCACTGCTAATATTGGGCCGATGGTTGTACGGGCCAATGATAGTACGGCCAATATGGCTCCTTGAATCATTCTTCGTTTTCCTTTGCCCTCGAATTCTAGCCTTAGGCCTTGGGCGCCCTAGCCAACGTGTTTGGTGGAGAATGTCCCCACGAACCTTAACAATTTTTCCGGATTATTTAGCGGACTGCCGGAACGAATTTTACCGCATGCTAAAGAGAATCCCTATCCAAAGAACCGGGAGAGCTCGACCGAAGGCCATATAACATGTAACGCGAGACCTGAGGCCGGAAGCGTGGCCATGGGATGTGCGAAACACTCCGGCATTGTGTTGAGGCAAAATCCAGTACTAGCTACCACCTAGGTAGCTTGGTCTCCAATGCCGTGGCTTCTTCTTTCCACAACTACTTACTTAGGAGAGAAAAATGTCTAAAAGCTGGGGGGCTATCGCTTTTACCCATCGCGTAGGTATTCTGCCTAATTCACCCTTATCCAAGTCGCGGAGGTAAGTTGCGAAGCTAAGAATTTCGGAGCTCAATTGTGGCGGTTTATAGGCACGTTCCGAAATCATTCCGAATACTCTGAAACATTTATAAGTTTAAAGGCGAGACTCCCCGGATCGATGTGCATTGTATCAGGATCCAGAAGAATTCACACGATCTTTTTTCCCTTCAAAGTAATCAGAAAGCGCTGTCAGGTTTCGGGACCATCGATCCAGCTGACCCGATTTCCAAATGTTACAAGGTTATACCTTCAGACCTAATAGTGAACCTGCCATGTCACCTATACCTCATAGGCAGATTATCCTAATATTAATATAGGTAAACCTAGTTGGGAAACCACATGTCTTAATAGTGCGTGATTCAACATATGTATCTAACTTTAGAAGCCCATAAGCTGGCATTTAAGGCCGGTAAGTAGATGCAATACTCGTGATGACAGGACGGAAATGCATGGAATACACCATGTGCACCATGCCGACCTTATATGGCCGTATATGTGCATCGGCACACATTAGCCAAGGTATATATACCTAGCGATGCAATAATACGGCTGAAGTCTTCCGAATATCAAATCTATTGGAAACGAACTAGTCTTCTTACTTGCTGGTGACTAAGCCTGTATCTATATCCTCTGTATACAGCGCTGAGAGATATATATCTATCAGGAAGATGTGGGCCTTGCTCGTCAGACGTCAGACCTTTAATTGGTACTCGACTATCGGCTTCAAATTCGACAATTCCTAAGTGACCCCCCCATATGCATGTTTGGATTTCGCTAGTATCGGGCCTTCAAGCCACTGATCGGTTCAATCAATCGCAGACGAACGTTTGGCAGGGGTGGTGAATTCGAACGTTGGATCAAGGAGATGTCAACATTTGTAGCATGTCACGCCAGCTGCGCCAGAGGTGCACTGATATACATTTTATGGTTTTGGTACCACGCAGATCCTTGCATCTCCAGCTGTGCAACCGAAAGTACCACATCAACAACACATGCACAGCATGCAACACCGTATATAGGCATATATAGTACCTACTTAGGTTAGACACCCTTAAGTTTTATTCATTCCCGTCGGTACTGCCATCGGTATCACTAATCAAGTCCTAGTCCTAGGCTCTTAGGCCATAGCAGGACGAACAAGAAAAATAACAAAACAACCCTTTAGCCCATAGCTTACCCGGATCACCTACTTTGACAAGCCCCCCCCCCCCTAGCTCACACAGTATGCATCATATCAGCTCCCAAATTATCATTACTATGATTCTCCCTTTCCGGCAGAGTGGACGCAATACCAGTGCATGATTTAAAATCCTATACCGTACAATCCCTTCCAAAATTTGCTTTTGACCGTCTCGAGGCAGGCGCAGAGCTATGGCGTCTACTGCCGGGGTAGAACCGGGGCCAGACGCCCTGACTATAATCCCGTTCTAGGTGGTGACGCCTTTCATCATCTCTGTCGCGAATTCCTTCACTGTTGGTGCTATATTCACTACCATTATCTACACTTTCATTTTCTCCGCCCTCATTGTCTTCGATACAAATATCTTCAATGCCCTCTATATAGTCAACGACATGTTCGTTTTGCGTTGATGAAGCTATAGCCTCAGGTATAGGTAAGGTTGTTGGGTCTTGTTCGCCTGTGGGCGGTGTTCTGAGATTTAGGGAACGTGATCTTTGTCGCGGTCTGTAACGATTTTGCACCTCTATCGCCTCTTTCCCTGGTAGTGGTTGTGATTGCTGAGGTAGCAGGGAGGTGGTGCTATCTTCCAGAGTTCCTACTTCTTTCTCGTTTAATGGCGACCTGTGTTGACATAATTTCCTTGCTGCATGTTCTTCAATTTGTGTTTTCGCTATCGTCTTTTGATCTTGCGGCGCTGTCGCTTCTTTCTTGCTTGAATCTTGAGTCAGAACCACTCCCCTTTCGTTTACTGACGGTGTCTCATGAATTTGTGTCCCTATCGACGTGCTCTCCCCGCTTCGGTGAGATTGGTATTGTCCAGGTGGTAAGGAGGTAAAATGTCCCTGTAAGCTTCTAGCTTCCGATGCATTTTTCATTTGCATCTCTGCCGTATCTTTCCAGTCTGGTAGAACTAGAGATTTCGGGGCTAATGATGAGGCATTCTGATCTTTCGTGCCGACTGTTTCCCCTCCAGTCGGACCTAAAATTGGTGGTTCTGGGGCGGCCCTCGAGGCCAGCGATACGCCGACGTCTTGTACCCAGCCTTCGCCAAGGGAGGTATATCCAGTATGGGTCTCTAGCTTTGCCCAGGCTGGATCACTTTGCTCAGAAGGGGCACTCCCCTCTCGCGTTGGACTCGCTTTTCCCCGTGTCATCTTTTTGAAAACTAGCCGGCTCGAGCTCGGCTTCTGGAAGGGTGTATCATTTTTCTTGGTATTATCCTTCTTGGTATTATCCTTCTTCGTATTATCTTTCCTTGTATTGTCCATCTTGGTACTGCCCTTCTTGGTATTGTCCTTCTTGGTATTGTCCTTCTTGGTATTGTCCTTCTTGGTATTATCCTCTTGTCTATCTCCCAATTGTTTCGTACCAAGACTCCCCGATGGCGTTGCTCCAAATACGTCTAGCGGACCCCGACGTTTTACCCGCGGTGGCTCCTTGCCCTTTCGCCATGGAGATTTAGAGACTTTTTGCTCCCCATCATTGTGCTCCTTCTGAGGTGGTGGCGGCGGCGGCGTTGGTGACGGTGGTTTTGGGGGGATCTTATCTTCTTGCTTTATCGCTATTCGAACTTTATGGGCTAGGGCACTCCAATACTGGGCCGATGTTACGCCAGATGGCTTGGATCCTAGTGGGTTCTGTAGTATTTCTGGTGCATCGTTTCCCCCTTTTGCATGCCTAGGATCTTTCCTGTCTTCATTGGCATCCTTGAGCTCTCCTGTGACCATACTAAATGTCTCAGGCCCTAGTTGAGAGATATCATCCCCTCCATCGATATTTTCAGAATTCTTTTGACTTTTTTGGGGCTTCTCTGGCGGATTTGGTAACGCGCTAAGTGCCTGGGGGGGTAATGACCCTTGGGGCTCTTCAGCTTGGCCCTCTATATCCACCTTTGTGGGGAAGGTTTTGTTATTATCCTGTTCTTGCTGAGATGGCCCCGCCCCAGGCGACTCAAGCGCTGGCGTCAGTGACTTTCTGCCGGGACTAGGGACATTATCCCATCGCCCACCCCTCAGGGCCCTTCCCACGTAACGTCCGCGTCCTTGACTATATCGGTGGTGTCGACCGCCTCTTCGTGCCCCCTTGACATAAGACTCAGTCTTCTGGCCCCCGCTAGCATTTTCGATGCTAGCATGATCATCATCCGGGAAGTCACACTGTTGGGGGTTAAGTTTTACTTCCCCGGGCTTCTCAAACGGGGGCTGTTGTAAGCGCTCGACTAATCTCGTAGCAAGTGATTCATATTCGGGATTCTTTAACATCGTCTTTGGGTTCCGTATTCGAGCAACATCCTCTAAGACAGTATCATCATAGTGATGCTCGTTATCCTTGTGAACCACAGTAGTCGCTGGCCCAAACCAGAGGATCAGGGCATATACTAAAGTAAACCCATGCACCTCCAATTTTCGGGCACACTTCCTGAAGTCGTTGTGTAAATCGATAGTTGAATACCCCCAATATTGTCGTAATTCTAACGGCTTGACCGGAACAACTTGGAACGGAATCCCCAATTCTTGACAAAAGATCAGAGGTTGGTCCTTATCACGGGTGCTGAGCGCCGAGAGGTTAAATCGCACAACCGAAGGCTTTACCACAAGTCTATCAATCCGTAAGGGCCCAGCAGAAAGCTCCCATATTATTTTTAGCTGTTTTAGTGAAGCGTGCATTACGCCAAGGTGTCTGACCCTGCCACTGGTTGCAATAATAGCAGAAAAAGCGCGATAGATATTAGCAAGTCGTATGTCATCCTTGATTGTTGCTAGATTTATGAAGACACAATCGATGTATTCGTGGCGTTTTATATCAGTACCTTCTAGCTGATTGACACCAGCTAGTTGATTAAGGTGGAGAAATGATAAAGTCTTTTCAATTGCACTTTCGACTTCTTTCTGCAATATGTCCAGGTCATCCAGCTCCGGGGTGGCCGTAACGGGATAGAAGAACTCCGAGACTTCAGTCTCTACCTAGATTTCATTGTAATATTAGCTTTACGCTGTATTACCTATATAGTGTAAGTTTGTTTAGCCTCGAATGCAGGTGCGCGAGGCAGCGAGCCCTATTGGCATTTTGGAAAACAAAAGTGAAGATAAACTTACCCACAATTGGCCCCTAGTGATCCCAGTAGCTTTCATCGCTAGCTCTATGCCGTCAACAAGACTGCGCTTCTCCGAGCATTGTTGGGGTACACCGGCATCAAGAGGCGTTCGGAAACATTCTTTGTTAACCTTGACGTTTAGCCCCCTATAGAACGCGGAGCCGGATAGGAGTTAGAAAAGATAATTTATGATCTTATATATATATATATAGCTTAACACTTGGTTCTGGAGGACTCTTGTGAATCTACAGATCGACTTACCGGTATCCGCGCATGATAGCGCCCATGCCTTTGACAAATTGGTCGGCCCTGAGGGGGATATCGTAGACGATGTGAGGCATCGAAGATTCGAAAATCAAGAATTTGGGTGTGGCTACAGGAATAGAGGGGAGCGGCTCGAGGTTGACGCCGCCGGAGCACCTCTCCTGCGCTACCATTAAGTCCATGCCCCACACTAGTTCTTCAGGATCGAGGGATGGTTCTGGCGCAGCAGGCGCTGGTGGTAGTGAGTTTGATAGTTAGCTATTCTAGCTGTTGCAATTGATTTTCAAGTATAGAGAGTGCATGTTCCCGTAAACCCTTATTTCAGAGCGTTGCAATTGTAAATATGCTTCTATTTTCAGTTAGAGCAGATCGTCTTGATTCTGGGTGTGATATATCACCGCCCTAGAATATAAATAACGATATCATTTCAGAGCTAGGGCCACTAGCCGCGGACACCACGAGACTAGGCTAAGACGCAACGCCGTCGGGGGGGGGGGGGGGGGGGTCTGGGTACGAGACAAGGCTAAGACATGAGATTTAATTTATTTCAAAATATATAAAATACAAAGAATGAGACAAAAGTAACTCCAGTTATTTGAAAAAGTAAGAATACTAGCTGAAAATACTCTCAATGGTTTTTCTACAGGCTAGTACAGGCTAAAGCTCCACTGCAAAGTCTAGCCCAGCGGTTACAATCCTTGAGTCTCCGCGATTCTAGCCACCAACTTGCTAGCCTTGACTTTTTGTTCCTTCAATCTATTCAAACCTTCGGGGATACCATTTAGTCCGCCGGGTAAGACCTCAATGGGATGTGTTTTGAACCTCCCTTCTCTCAATAGCTTTTCAAAGTAGCTAGTGAAAGCTGGGGCAAAATCTTGGTCCCGCTTAGTTTCCTCCTCCGTGATGAAAGGTGCATAAACCTTGTGGACACTGCCAACATATGCAAACTTCAATTTATGGCCATTCGGGAGCTCCTGCTTGTATGGAAGGATACCAATGAGCTTGCCCTTTTGCGAGAGGTTGGTAGCGAGTGGTTCTGCAGAAGGATGCTCGGAGAATGCATCGAAAGCATAGAGTAATTCTTTTCCGTTTAGAGCCTTCTTGATATCCCCAGCAATATCGGTGTTGTTCCTGTAGTCGATAATAACATCTGCCAGATTTTCCCTCTCAATGATGTCCTTGCTACCCCCAGCAATAGTAATAAGGGGAGAGAAACCACCTAGACGGGCAAGTTTTAGGGCAGTGAGGCCGACAGAGGTAGTACCGCCGTAAACCACGAATGGAGTAGATTCCCCGCTTTCTCTGGACCACGGAGCTGGGAGACCGAGTTCTTGATAGAGCACGACAGCAACAGTGTAAACCACAAGAGGGATAGTAGCAGCGTCTTCGAAAGAGAGGGAAGGTGGGATGTGGAAGGTAGTGGCAGCAGGGGCAACTGCGTATTCGGCGAAAGATCCGTGTTCGGTCAGCATGACGTGGAAGCCAGCGACACGATCGCCCGGTCGAAAGGAGGCTACATTTTCACCGACAGCATCGACTGTGCCGGCAATGTCGTCCCCGGAGTTAAATCCTTTCTCCGCGGTTATGTACTATACCAATTGCAGAATGTTAGTTCCAGATTGATATTACAAGCGGTTTGCAAAAAGACATTATCTGACCTTCCAGTCTTTGGGATTTGTACCGGTAACCGCGACTTTAATAAGGACATCATTTGGCCCAGGGATTCTGCATGCGCTTTGTATTAGTGCTGCTATCTCGAATGTTTATGGATTCGGAAACCTACGGTTTTGGAACCTCGACAAGCTGTCCGACAACCTTACCGTTGGCATCATTTTTAACCTGGAGTTCCTTCATTGTGTAAAATAAAAAAGGTAGTAGAGTGATACTAAAGAAAAGTACTATGTATCTAAATGCCAGATAGGACGAAAGACGCCGGATGTAGAAGAACTGAGTTGATATTGTTGGATATTTTACATGGAATGTCTGGGGGGTCGGCCAGACTTTATATACTGTCGAACGCTAACTTAACTTTCAGAATCCGTTCAAGTTTCGTATCGATTGACTCCTGAGCAAGGGAGAAAAAAGGAATGACGTTACTAGCACGTACTAGCCAGTCTGAATATCGCCATCTATCGCAAATGATACACCGTAAAAGGCACCCTTAAGTTCCACCCCTCGCGTCGGATCTATGGATCCACCAACCAACGAAACTAACTAGTGCAATAATACTCAAAGCGGCATTCGTAATCGTATCACGGTTCGGCCGGAATTCTTAGTAAAAAGCCTCTATTGCAGACTAAGGCACATTGGGAAAGTGGGGAGCCCGAAGATAACCCTAATTTAAATTCCTGTTGACCGGTTTAACTGGATTAAGTAATCTTGTCTGGTGTGGATCTGAAGCAAAGCTTAAAGCTGAGGAATGTGCAGTATACGTAGAGCCACTACGTGTAAGATACGCATAACTATACGGACATATATATACTGGTATCCACAAATCATGTTAACATAGCTGCAATCGGTTCAGTTAGCATTATCTGGCCAGCTGGTATGTACATCATGCAATACATCATGAGAGCCTCGAAAAATAGGAGACGGCCCACACAGCCTGCGGGACCTCTTTGCATCATATACCCGTCACAGGCATTGGGTAAGCTTCTGATATGATAGAATATAATCTCGTTGCGCACTCCAAAATCCAACATCATGCGCCTGCCCCCAGCCAGACATATCAAATGCCGGCCGGGAGGCCCAAATGCAGGCCGGAGCTTGTCAATATCCCGATCGGGCGAGGTGCAGAGGTGGCCTGTGCATACGAGTGATTACAAACAGCCCCGCGCACTCGTCGGCTGGCCCGGAGTCTCTTACACACCGTCCAGCAATTGAGTAAGCCAGTGGTAGGTAATTGACGAGATCAGGCCACTGCCGCGCATAGGCCAGCCCTATACAGCCCTACGGAACCCTCGAATTTCCATCTTTTAACCCTAAATTCAATCTTCATTCGATTTCTGCCGGGCCGGAAGCTCAGCCATCGCCGGCTCTTCCCCGAAGGATGTTCCAGACATCCGCGACGGCATATCGAGGAAACACTGCCAGCCAGAATCCTCCTGCTGACAACAACGCACGCAGCGACGCGCTCAAGTCTCAGGGCAATATCCACTTTGGCAAGCAGTACGGGACCCCCGCCGCCGCTAAATTATCTTTTTCTCGCCAGGAGCTCCTCGCGGGACGAGATCGATAATTAGTCAGGCACTTTGGTTGGCGATTATGTTGACAGGATAGCTAATCATCATCGTCGGCGGCGTCGTTATCACTTGCATCAGGGACTTCCAAGCCGCCCTCACAGCGTATTCGCAGGCCCTCGCGTTAAGCCCTCGTTCTGCTGCGCTATATTCAAATCGTTCAGCAACATACCTTCAACTAGGACAGCTCGAGCAGGCCCTAGCTGACGCTGACAGGGCCGTCCAGTGTGATCCGAAATGGAGTAAAGCCTACAGACGCCGAGGCAATGTCCTCGAAGTTCTCGATCGACTTGATGAGGCCATCGATGCCTACTGGGAAGGAAGGAATAATGAAACCGATTCGGCCGTCAAGGCGGATTTGGGGCGAATGATAGCAGCCGTGGAGAGGAGAATTGAAGAAAGGAATGAACTCAAGAGGAGAGGAGGAGATGATTCGGTGGGTATTCAGTTGCTTTCCAATCTTGTTATTGGCACACGTGGAGGGGATCTACTACCTCAACGTAGTTTACACACAGGGCAGTCTAGGATGAGATATGACATACATCCGTGAAAGGCCTCTGTAGATGCGAAATAAAGAAAAGGAAGGGGAAACATGCTAACTTCATCATCTAAAGATCATGTCGGTGAATGATGCTCCAGCGAAACTCATCGCCCGCGAAATCGACCGACGAATATCCAAAGGGGAGCAACCGGGTCAATGGCCGCCTCTTGGAAGCGCTGCTCGAAGGCTTTGGACGGCCGATCTCCAGTACACAGACGCTCTACGCCAACTTTCACAGTTCCAGAAGCATAACTTGCCGGCTGCCGCTAATGCCCCGCCTGGTGCGTTTGGTATTTCTGGTCCACTTCAGACATTGGCAGATTTGACATCTGTGGCCATGGAGGACTTCAAGGTTGTATACTTTGGCGAAGGAGACCTCGAAAAGCTACAATTGTGCTATATGCTAGAACAGCAGCAAAGGAACGCCGTGGGCGATCATTTGAATCCCGTTCAGACAATAGCGGAGTACAATAATAGGCTCGACAATGGAGCAAGCTGGGATATTATACGGCCTGCGCTGCAACTGAGTATACGTACGTCCATTCCGATTTTCTTTGTCGGGTAGGCTCGATGCTAATCCTTGATGGGAGCACAGGTGCGGCATTCATGAATGGCATCATCAAAGACGGGTTCTTGGAACCTCGTCTCCCCAATGGCACCACTCCAGCAGTTGACGACTTCCGTCGAGCAGTTGACTTGACTGAGGAAGCCCGTCGTGTTTTCGCTAATGTGCCCGGTCATGTTCGCGGTCGCACACTCGAGGTAGCCACTCATCACCCTCTAAAATGCCGACACCAACTTACACAATCGTGAATCCTAGAAAACATTTCTTCGAGGCCTAAAAATACGTCTTGGCGAAGCTCTTATCAAACTCTACAATCACACAGACCCACCATCCCTACCTCTCATCGAAGAAATTAAAAACCTCGGTGACTACATCGTCTCCTCCTGTGATTCTTCGCCTTTGCCAGAGGTTGAACCGCCAACAAACCAAGAAACAAGGGAAAGGTATTGGGACCTTTACGTCCCCCACTGGGGCTACCCACGCGCAATGGGTCACATCTTTAGAGGAATGGCATACATGCAACTAGGCCTACACTGGAATAGAGTCCAGCTGGACAGCAGAACAGGAAAGAAAGGGCCTTCAACAGGTAATATGCGGGATCTACGAACTGCAGCGGAAGAATATGCTACAGGCGCCGCATGGCTACCAGATGATGATGTAGATGGCACAAATGCTTTATGGATGGCCATATTCTGTATGGTTCGGCGAGGAGCGTATTATCTTGGCGACTTGCAACTTCTGAGGACGATAGCTCTACACCAGCAGGGGTTGTGGGGCCCGTGGTTTGGAATGGATTACATTCCTGCAGGCCACAGTGGGAAACTGGCTAGCAGTGAGGCGTTACGTCAAAGCGAAGGAGCCGATCCAGATACCATTTGCTCACCGCTAGTGGAATGGAGTGAGGGTGTTGAGGTCGACCAAGATATCCTGGGAGAAGTGTTAATGCCGTATATCGGCAGAGCTCTGCAGACACCAGAAAAGGATGGTGGAGGAATGATGATGCTAGGCAAGCTTATTAAGAGTATTTGGGAAGAAAGACGGCGGCTAGGTGAACCCGGTGTTGGAGCATTATGGGACGGATTGCCGAGCAGGATTAAGGTTGGATGGGAAGGAGCATGGAAAATTTATGAGAAAGAAAGGCTAGAGAGTCGCCAGCCAGGAGTAACAGAGAGTCTGAATAAGATCTCTTTGGCCGAGAGGGTTGTTTAAATGAGCGATTGCAAGGTGTTTAGGGGTGTTTCTGGAGTGAATCGTTCGGTACTGTGCTTGTGTTTTTTTTGGCCATCACCACAATCTCATAATCATCCTCGCATAATTTTGCATATGGTGCTCCGATCTGTTTTTAGGCATTGTGGTGGGTGGTGAGCTGTACTCCCATTTGCACACTATTATCCTTAGAAGTGTCCACCATTGTACCCCTGGCGGGAAGACAAAATTTTATACCTATAGGTATATGATATCACATTATATCCGCATGCCATTGAGCCTCGGACCACGGGTCGCTCCTCCGCTAAGCCATTTGGCCTAACCTAAGTAATATTTTCTAGATTAATGAAGCCTCCCACCCCACAGTGCATAGTAAAGCTTCTAGAGCCTGCTTGCTATTTTGAGCACATAATTTCTAGATTATATACACACATTATATATATGGAATATTCCAAGACCCTCCTAGAGTACTACTTTATAACCCCTAATCCTTCTTCCCTTCCCCAGAAATACCAACACGTTCGAACGTTCCCTTCACCTCCAGTTGAACCAGAAGCCTTGTATATTCTCATACAAATATGCTCCTTTAGATTACAAATGCTATACATGCAAACATGAATCTTCGTCCGCTAGAATCATGCTTGAGGATTTGATAATATGGCGCTGATAATAACATATTAAATTAAATTGGTTGATAAGCCCAAATTAGGGCAGATATTCACAGCGCCCGAAGTGAGGATCTGGGAGAGCATATATATCCCAAACCCTATCACCATATCTATTGCAGGTAGTTCTGAGAGGGAAAATGTTGGGCTTCCCGTGCGGTGGCTTCCAACCTTCCCTTCATGACGAATATATAAATAGAAGATACCTATCTATTCTTGTCTCGCGGCGCCAGTATCCACTCCCGGGTCTATCAAGCTAATCGGCGCCTTCTGAACCCCTAGACACACCTGGAGAAGCCACAAATTACGTGGTATCCATGGCAGGTTGTATTCTAGCAGATGAGCGTTTATATGTATGAACTATAAGACCATTTACTACTATTAGCTTATTAAACATTGCGAAACGTATACGAGTAACCATGCATATATAACGCTGTAACTCCGCGGACCCGAGGTCTCGTTTGGTTCAATGTGATTCCACGAGATGATTTCCCCGTAGTTAGGTACAAAGAGTTTCTACGAGTAAAACGATGTGTACCCAGTTTCGATTCGAACAACGATATATATCAATATTAATATTGTGGTGTGACAGGAAAATATGGCGCTGTGAGATACATAGATGCGTCGTGGAGATCGCATGTTGGAAGAAAACTTTTGAGAGGTTACCTAATTAGCATGTACCTACCAATACATCATAATGTCAATTTAATAACACTTCGAAATGGAAAATCTATATAGTACAAAAAAAAAACACTCCTAAATCCGAGCAGTTCCCTAGCGCCATTCCCCAGCAAACTCCGGTTACACTTATAACCCCTTTTGTGATATTACAGAGTTAAAAGGAAAGTAAATAAAAGCAAAGTCATCATGGTCGTTGGACTCTATTTTCTACTGGCTCAGTCAATGATTGAATATTCCCTAGGAACTTTTCGGTATTCGGTGCTGCTGGCGACTCGGTCGGCAGCGGGGGGCTAGGGATTGGTTCTTGTTCATGTTTTTTTCTGCGCTTGACGCAATTTCTGTTAATTGTGGATAGTTTCCAAGTTAGCAAAATATAGAGCATCCACAGGTAATAGAGAAGAAAGTCTTACCCGACCACAACCAATCCTGTCATGATTGCCAACACTGGTATTATAACACCAAGTGCCCATGGTTGGAAACCTAAAAATTGCGGCGTGTTTTAGTATTTATGCTTTCAGTATTTAATACCAAGAAATGTTTTCAGGTCCAAGAGTTACCTGTATACACCGAATTTGGACCAGGAGGTTTTCCTGTTTCCGTTGGCCTCGGAGATGGCGCAATTGTTTCTGACGGTCGACTAAGGGATGTGGTCGGCTCTGGCGATTTAGTTGTTGTTGATGTCGATGTTTCTGATGATGTTTCTGAAGTAGATTGGAAATCGGTTTGTTGCCTTCGGTAGAGTTTTACTACCGTTGTGGAAGTTTTTATTGTCGTGATTTCGGCACTGGCGCTCCGGTATTCAATTCTGGAACTGGAGAGCACAGTAATGAAGGTCTGCAATGTTATCGAATTAGCCAGGCTCGGCCATGCCCTCTCTCGATAATTGGCACTTTGTTGGATTCTCCAACAATACCTCGCTCGAGAGATTAAAGAATTCTTGTATCCTAAGATTTTGAACTTACAGATTGTATAAAACCAGAAACCACAAGTGCTATCGTCACTAAGACGACCCAAACTGGTTTCAACATCACGATTTCGTATGTGTTGAAATTGTGGTAGTGTCCAAATTTGGAACACAAATATGTGCACAAGCGCCGTGTGAACTGCAAAGCTGCACAGCCATTTACAGGTATCGATGCGTCCCGATATCTGCCCCTGAATCCTTTTTTTTTTCCTTTGGCAGATCTTTGCTAGGATTTACCCAGGTAACTGAATAAGATCCATGAAAGAAAAAAAATATTATGGATTGGAAAGAAAAAGTTGGATTTTATAGCATCTCTAGGCGGAATTCCGAACTGAAATTTATATATGCAGAAAACCGTTAAAACCTGCGCACACTCTTATTGTTAGTCAGCCTGCCTCCTGTTGGCACGACTTGGCTGGGCGGGCGCTCACTGTCAGATTGGGACCGATATCAAATACATGCAGCCTTTTATCCTCGACAATGCCCCGTCCCCACCTCGCAACCCAATCACAAAATGGCTGTGCCGCCGGCGCACACACATTGATCACAAATTTATGGAAATTCCACACAATGCCCGCATGCTTGCCAGCCGCATTTGCAGATTTACAATACGGCGCAGGGCTACATAAGGTTAACTTCTGGCTCGGCGTACTTAAGCACCCCGATTGTATCATGTTTACCCCTCAGTTCCCGGTTGAAAGCCTCGTCTTTCTGAGATCTTGGGCGGTTCCCTTGCATATATGCGCCCAAGGTCACAAATACTTGCAACTAGAAGCGAAAAATAAAGAACAAAAGAGGCTCAAGCACGGCCAGCTCCATGGGTATTTTCAGCCTCACTTGCGACCCGTACCAGCTGTTTGGTTCACCCTCAAGGATCTGTGGGAAGGTCGGCCCTTGTCATAATACTAAATTAGTGCATTAATATAAATAGAAGGGTTATTTCCGTTGGTGTCAAGTTTTGGGAGAATTTGATATAGCACCTTGAATAGCTGGTAGCTAAGAGTTTGAGCAGAGCTTTTCTAGTTTTCCTTCTGTGTCTTTTGTAACACATGGCCATATGGTAAACTCGACTGTTATCAACTGCTCTTCCTTGAGCGAGCGGAATAGTTTCGAAGATTATATTCTGAAGTTAAGAAATTTCGCTGATGGACAGGGTGATCCAAGCCAACTCGCCCTTTGCCAACTCGAGATATGTAGCGCTTTATGGGGACCAGTTAATGGGGATATCGCGGGACCAGGAGTAAGCAGGCATATCAAATACTCCAGTCGGATCTTATGATTCGGCTAAACTTTCTTCGTCCCTTATTTCTAATCCAAAGACTTCAATTAGGTAGCAGCAGGTTACATAATCGGTAACTCACTAAGTCTCTTCTCCATCATCGCTCTCACCATCTACTGGGAAGTTTCAAAACGCTTTCTTCGGAGTCTTCTTAGCTACAAGGCAGAACGCCAAATCGGAAAATGTATCGAGTCGCTTTACATCTGCATCGTCTGGCTTTGCGTTTCAATCCAAATTGCAAGCATTGTTCTTCTCATCAAAGTCGATTTCGGCCTTAATGCTGCTGGGATGGAGTTCCCCTCCATGGAGATTACATGGACGGTGTCCACACTGATGTTGTTACCATTGGTGCAACTGAGCTTTATTCCGAGTCAAGTCGGGTATCGGGGCGATGCAGGTCTGGCGAGTCCTGATACATTTTCTTCATATACCCGATCCGATGAGGGTATACTATCGCCGAAGTCTGAGATCTTTCGTCTTCGCGCTTTATCATTCTGTTGGCTTTTATCGGGATATCCGTTTCTGAGTCGTATGCTCGAGACGTTTTCACCTAGTAAAATAGGAGAAGCCCCCGGGAGTATCATATCAACGGAAGAATGGACGAGGATCCAACAATTATGTCTGGAGGGAGTCGAAGGAATCACTCGACAGGAACAAAAGTTATTTACAGCAATCGGAATCATAAGTTGGATTTGGGTTACAATATTCACACTTGCCGGGTTGGTTAGAATATATCTAACCCGTCAAGAGCGTCAAGATTCCGAGGTACTAGATAGACTCAAGAGATCTACATTAATGTCCCCCGAGACTAAAGTTTTCTCAAAAAGATCAACGAATATAGTTCGTTTCTTGCTCATAGTCGTCAACCCAACTCTGGCTGGCGTTAGCACGTGGGCCATATTTCGACTAGAAAGGTATCAAGGGGATATTTTGGAGGGAGTTGGAAACACGAGTGGCGCTGGGGATTGGAGTTTTGGTCAGATTATGGCTATGTTAGTGTATGGCCCTGTTTGCTTGGAATTATATAACCTTGCCAGGGTTTGTTACAGGGAACATTGTAGATAGAAAGTTAATTTGGGGGGATGTGTATATACTTCACCGTATTTGAAAGTCAATATGACTTCAAAACCCTTTTATCATAGTGATATAAAAGGGAAATCGTAATCTAATTAAGCATATCTTTATGCTCATACAAAATATGGTCTAGCAGATTTGGGGGCTCGCTCTTCCAAAGATCCTTCGTACTCGTATCCCCACCAACAGATCCTTGAAAAAGGCTATAGCAATACGGACACCTTGCCACCGGCTGATCGGGGAGCCAAAGTCCCGATCCAAACGACACCTTATGCCACCGATTAAACAACGCCATTAGAAACTCCGGCCACCGGACCCGACTGGCTCTCCAGGCTATGCCATCCCCTGGTCCGAACAAATTAACCAAAACCTGTTGACAATATTTATGTCGTGTAAGCATCGCTTTTTGCCCTTCATATGCGCTTAGATCAGTTTGATAGTCTTCTTCAGCAATATATTTGCTGGGATCAGCGCTGTCTCGAGGTTTTCGATGGAAATAATATCGAAAATGGTTGAAAGCAAGACAGGGGTCATGCATTCCATTCATAGTCGTGTCTTCGAAGAGTGTGAAAGGGATATGAACTCGATCGCGCTTAAGCCTTCTCATTAATTTGTCGTATTCGTCCCAAAGCTCTTCCAGGTACTCCGGGGTACATAGGAAATGGAAGGAGGTGTATTCCCGGCGGTAGATCTCGGTTACACCTTCGAGATATCTGCGGTCATGAACATGTCTGTGGCGCTCGGGTGGGACAAATGTTGGAGTGAACATGCTGGCCTTTTCTTGTATTTCTTTGATTTCCAAGTCTGTGAGAATACGGAATGGCTCGGAGGCGTCAACGTTGAAGATGTTTTTGACATGGTTGTAAAGCTCTTTGCTGACATGTTCTGATCGGCGATTCCAGTATACATGGCAGATGGAATTGAGCGCTGGGTGGCTGCTGAAGAAATGTTGGAGTACAGGGTCTGTGGCGCGCAGTTCTGATATTGATGTGAGGGCTACAGTCGCTTCTGTTAGTCGATATCAATTCATTCCCTAGAGGCAGAATTATGTATTGATAACTTACAAACATAATATTTATCCAAGCACCTCTGACAAAATAGAAGAAACACCAGAGACCTAAACTGACTCCAGTTCTGTATCATCTTCAACCCCTGTCCTGAAACCTCACACCCACAACATTTCGGGTCCGGCCAACCGGATTTTCGTCTAGCGAGTGTCGCATAGTTGAAGTCCGTGCGATACTTTGTGAATTTGGTAGCTTTACCAATATTGAAGCAACCGGTGATTTCGTACCAGAGGAAATTATTGGATGGACCGATTGTGTCGTATAAATACTTATTTGTGGTGCAAAAATTCCAAGAATAGCGGGGCTTCAACTTGCCGACGTGAAGCGAAATATCCTCGAGGATTTCGACGGGAAGCGAAGTTATATTCGTCTTTGGCGGGTCAATTAAGTTCAATTGTTGGAAGGTCTCCATTGTAGCCGTCGGTCCGCGCGGCTTCATCTGGCCGTGCGCAATTGCCCTTGCTAAACGTTCGTAGCCAACCTGAGACGACAGATTGATCTAGCTTGGTTCGAAGTCTGGATGATAGTTTATGTTCTATGTCCTCAGAAGATCCAGTTTACAGCCCTCGCGACTGTTTAAGTTTCATCCGATATAGAATAACAGCCCTTGCTCCTTAATTTATATTTATGTGTCATGCATTGGACCTGTAACTGCAACTGGTCAATCGGCGCCGATACGGTGCTCGCGGCCTTCGGCTTGAAGCTGACTCTTTTCGGTTTTGTGTTGGGGCAAAAATACCACACCGGAGCACCCCTGTTCAACACAGAGCTGGGGAGTTTACGTAAAATATTCTTCGCCAGGAACACTGGACGGCGATGTCAGCTGTAGGCATGTATGGATTTCTCAATTATCCATTGGGAAATGCCGTCTTGGGGAATCGAATTCGGTTTCGTGCGGCTTAGTCAGAAATAAAACCGATCAATCAAAAAAAATAATATTGCAGCTCAGGTACCTGGGTTCTGGGGAAAGTGTGAATTGTCGGCTCTAGTATAGATACTATTACCGTCGAGTTCATAAGCACACTAACTGGGACTCCAATCATGTACATTTTGGATTTGACGGTCGAACTTTGAAAATTGAAGTTACTGGGGAAGAAGAAGAAGTGACATGGTAAACTACGTTTCCATCTAGCGCTTTTATGGTATCGGCTGATATCAAATAGTATATGGCCTGCCCATATGTATTTTGATCTTCCTTATATATGCCGATGCCATATCGGTTAATATAATATGTATAGGGGGTGTATAAGTAGTTAAGGATTATTGAATATAAAGGGTGTCATATTTGTCTTGAAGCAACCGGCTACCTTTAAGGCTACGACATGTTATTAACAAAACGTACTACTGGTGATAAAACTTCTATGATTGCTGAGGAGTGAAGCGCCAGCATGACTAATAATACAAATCCTCGAAGGGAATAGCAAGAAAATGCTTAGCAATATATATGAAAGGTATAAGCATATCGACAAAGCCTATTCATCGTCGTCGCTATCGTCGATGATGACTTTTCTCTTCTTCCTATCCGGCGCCCTCGATAACTCGCCATCCTCATCTTCATCATCACCAACCTCTGAGGCAGATCTTGCGTTTGGTTTACCAGGGGACTTTGCTCTTTGCGGTTCTTCGTCCTCTTCATCGGTAAACTCCGCTTCAGGTTCTTCATCCTCGTCTTCATCCTCATCTCTTTGCCTTCTCTTCTCCTTCTTCTTCTTTCCTTTCTTCTTATCCTTCTTTCTACTGCTTCGATATTCCTCTTCCTCCTCTGACTCGCTGACTTCCTCCTCTTCTTCATCGCTGTCGGGGTCACGCTCGATGAACCCGTCATCATCATCGTCATCATAATAATCATCCTTATCCCGTTTCGAATAACCACCACTTTTCTTCTTGCTGTAAGATCCCCCTCCTTCTTCATCCTCTTCCAGGTCATCCATACCCATACCACCAGGGCCTCTTCTGACTTTCCTGGGGCCTCCAACTCCTGCCTCGGCTTCCTTGATCTTTCGTGCTTCCATTCTCTTCCTATTTCTCTCAACTTCCCTTTCCAGGGCTTCGGCGTCACGTCTTGCTTTCTCTGGGTCCTCAATTTTGTAGGAAAGCTCGACTTGCTTCATACCGTCGTCCGTTCTTCGTTTTTGGGAAGCCTGGTAGCGCGCAGCAACCATCTGCTTGATGTCATCAGTGATAAGATTATTACTCGCTGAGGTAACGCCCATGGTTTGAGTGGCATGTGCGAAGAATCGGACTAGTCTGGAATTCGCCAATGGCTCTGCCAAGAATGTGAAGCTGTCGTGTGTGGGGTTGTATTCCTTATCCGGTGGAGGGATTAAGGGTGTCGTAGGTAGGTCGTACAGGCCTTCCTTAGAACTGCCGATCTGTAGCGAGAAAGTACCGTCCGACCATTGGATTATCCTACTGTTGGATTCGAGCTTTGACGAGTCGAACGGGCTGTGGCGCCATCGGATAGCAGTAGTGGCGAAGGTGTAAGGAGTTATAGCGGCACCCGGGGGTAGTTTAGGTGCCTGGAATGTTTCCGGTTTGAAGACCTGAGGTGCTAGGGAGATAAACTGGGGAATTTTGAGGATGTAAACCTCATCGTTGGCCGACTGAGGAAGCTTGTGAAGACCTATGTCGACTTCGTAAGATGTTTCGTCGCGTTCCTCTTCGACAAAGCCGTAATCGTCTCTACGGCGTCGACGCGACTCGTTGCCCGAGTCGTCGCCCGAATCCAATTCCGAGTCGTCCAGCGTCCGCTCCCTAGGACTTCTTGTTAGTCATAGTTCGAGCTTCGGTGTAGCTCGAAGGAGCTGACGTACTTCTTTGAAGGCCCAGCATCATCCATATCCAGGTCGCTTCCATCACCGAATAAATCAGCGTCTAGGTCGGAGGCATTGTCATCATCATCGCTAGCTTTAGGCGATGCCTGCCGTCGCGAACGAGGTTTTGGGACGGGTTCATCTTCGTCGTCGTCAAATATATTGTCGGCATTGTCTTCCGAAGCCTTAGGAGCCGGAGAGATGGATCGAACATCGTCATCGTCATCATCGTCCGAGGCGACCTGACGCCTACGAGGTGGAGGATCCGATATGTCTGGAGATGCGAACAAGGGTTGGTTGGTTAGCTAGTTACCTGTTACTGGGAGTTGGGAGCTAGGGTGAATTGGGCGACTTCAAGAGAGGAGACGCGTACCCGAAAGTGGCGAAGACATTGTGAATGTAGGAATAGTGCTGGGAACCAGCAAAGAAGCGGGTGAGGGCCGAGGGATGAAGGCGATGTGGTTTTGTGGCCGTGGTGTCGAGATGGTGTTTGCTTCGAGACCGGAATGGAAGTTGGTAACGTTGGAGACGTTTGGCGACAGGGTGCCAAGACCCAGCCGGCAACACAGGCTGGAGCCCGGTTGGGATCGCGGTTAAAGACGTTTGCATTTGAGAAGAAGAAGAAGAAGAAGCTTAGTTAAGAACAGGAGTCTGGGGACGGGAATTAAAGGGGCCACGAGATAATAGTCAGTACTTAGTACTTCAGTAAGTAGTGCTGTGTATCGAGGTCATATAGCTAGGACTCCTTTTAGGATTTCCTCTGCATACTACCGAGTACTTCGTAGTCACTATTCAGATAGATATACTCTGTGCATACCCCGTAAGAACTGTTCGATCCTGCTTCCCCTCCTGACACTGGCAGATACATATTACACTATACTAAGTATATACTGTACTATGCCATGGTATGCTAGTTAAGTACTTATTCTGCGTAGTAGATACTAAGTAAGTACTTGCAGCAGCAAGCACTGCAGGGCTCCTTTATGCTAACTGACAAGCTATAATAACCATTGGCTGGGGGCTCCTGCAGAACGTCTTCAACACCAACACCAGCTCAACACCACCACCACCGTCGACGTCCACTCTTCTCTCCTTTCCTCCTCCGCCTTCCTTCCTCGCTCCACCAGCCTCAAACACCAACCATCGACGCGTAACACCACGCCATCACCATTCCTCTCAATTACCTCCGACTCTCCCTTTTATCTTTCTCTCGCCTCCGGTCGAACCAGCCAGCAAGCATAGCGAGCTTCTTCGGGTAGGATTCCCTGGTTGATCTGTCCGATATCCTCCCTCTCCTGGTAGCTCTCTTCTGGACTTTTTTGGACTCTGGACCTTGGATTCTGGACTCTGGACGTTGAACATCTCGACTCCTACCTCCCGGGTGAACTTGTTACCCTCCGTACATACTTACATACATACAATTTGGATTCAGGAGTTCGCATCTCCTTAAGTCTTCACGATGAGCTTCCTCAATAGCATTGGGTATGTCCGCTGCTTGCGGCTGGTTTCCTTTCTATCTTTCTCTCTTCCATGATCCCTCAACCGGGTATCAAGGTCTCTCTGCCTCCTCATGTATTCGAGTTCTGTTCCCTCGAGAGCTGCCGGTTCTAGGCAGAGGCTCCTGCAGAGTCGCCTTCTACGGAGTAGTCTTCCACCTACCCTTAGAGCTTCGAGAGCTTCGAGTATCCCCTTATCTCCATCAACCTCCTCTTCACTTCATCAGCATCCTTCTTCCACCCCTTCCTTTGCTCTGCCCCATCACTTCGTCTTCAGAAAGAATATATATCATACCACCCATTATATATGCCATGGAGCAATGGGGGGACAACAAAGACGATCGTCCTCATCATCCATGCATCTAAAAATTCCTCGATATGATGTCTGTTCTGGTTTCGGCCTCGGCTGAATTTTCCCTTTTGCTTTTCATTCTCCCGTTCATCATAACCTCCTTAGTTCAATTGCTTATATTTCTTTTTGATGACAGTCGAAAGTTCAATCCGGATGGAAAACGCAAGGGGAGTAAGGCTCCACCTTTGCCAAACATGCCCGGATCTGGGTCCGGTGGCTCCTTCACTGGTGGCGGTGGGAGTGGTACCCCAAGCTCTAGCGCGAGCTCAGTTGTTCACCGACCTGTCACTCAAGGAGTCGCTCGTCCATTGTTCATCTGCAAGCCATATGTCAATTCCCACCTTCTCAAGGGTAACTTCAAGACCATCGTAGTCTTGCCAAAGCATGTCGACCAGGGTGAATGGATCGCTCTCAACAGTAAGACATCTTCCTCGACGAAGGGCCATTGTGTGTATCTCCATGTTGGAAGCTAATTGGTTGCATAGCGTTCGAGTTCTACGAGTATATCAAACTCTTTTACACCACGACGCTTGAGTTCTGTGTCCATTGCAAGACGATGTCGGCTGGCCCCGGGTAAGTAACTATTCCATGCCCTTCTTTTGGTGTGCAGTATTGACATTGATCAGTACCGATTACTATTGGTTGGGTACCGACCGTCAACCACGTCCTCTCCCTGCTGCTACATACATTGAGTATGTTTTGACTTGGATCAACAATCGTCTCACTGATGAGACCGTCTTCCCCACCCGTCCACCCAATTCTCTCAACCCTGGTGGCCAGACCCAAATCATTGGGGCCCCCCAGGGTGCTCAGGGCGGTCAGACTTGGATCGGCAAGGAGGCTGGTTTCCCACCAACCTTTTTCCCAAGCTGTCAAGCTATCTTCAAGCAAATGTTCCGTGTCTTCGCCCACATTTACCATACCCACTTCGTCAACATCGTCCATTTGAGTATGGAGGCGCATCTGAACTCGTTCTTCGCTCATTTCATTATGTTCTCGCGGGTAAGTTAGCTAAAACTCTCACCAAGTCCCATTCCTATTTTGTAGCGTTTCGCTGATAGCCTCCCATAGGAGTTTTCGCTTCTTGATCCTCGTGATCTTGAACCCCTCAAGCCATTGATTGATGCCTTTGACGAGAAGGGAATGTCCCAAGGAATCAAGAACGCACCGGCTTAGGTTGCCCAGCGTTTCCCAGATTCCGGCCGTCACGGTTCTAAGCACGGCGGCCCCTCTGGGCATGGTTCTTCTGGCCGCCACGGCTCTTCTTCTCATGGTTCTTCATATCACGGCGGTTCTGGTCATGGTTCTCGTCACGGTTCTTCTCGCCACGGTGCTTCCGGTCAGGGTTATGGTCCTTCTGGTCATGGTCCTTCCGGCGGCCAGTGTTCTAGTGAACGACGTGGTGCTGGGCGCCATGGTCGTGACAATCGTGATAACCGTGGCAATGAGTACCGTGGAAATGAGCACCGTGACAATGAGTACCGTGGTCATGAGAACCGTGGCTATGATCGTCGTGGCACCGCTCCTCAGGGTCATCCATCTCACCAAAACACCCCCAACTATCCTAACGTCCCTTACCCACAAGGAAACTTCTACAGGAAGTCTTAAATGGGCATTTTCTACGAAACGAAACAAAATTTCTTATTACACATTTTAGCATGCGGGAAAGCGGGTTCTATAATTGTTTCACCTCATACCTTTGATGTTTAACTTTTTTTTTTTTTTTTTTTTTTCCCTGCTTGAATCCGGTTTTCTATTGCCATCCGACCATGTAATTTTTTTTAGGACAACGTGACGATGGAATTATCTCGGATTCGAGAAGCAGCCTGTATACATATTGCATTACGTATGGTTCTCGAAGATGAGAGACTGCATGGATGGCTCTGGCGGCATTGAATGCTGCGAGGCAAGCAAATAATAATGACTTGTGAATGAACCTTTTCTACGCATTACTTTATGCTGTAACTTCCCCCAGAAGCTTGTGACGATTATTACTACACGGCCCGGGGTCTACTGATCATAAACAAGGTAGTAGTAGTTACCGGTTACCTAAAGTAGAGATCCTCGAATGATTACTTAAGCATATAAATTGGTGTCGCAAAGCTAGTAGCAATGGCAGCACCAGTAAGCTGGACATTAACAAATCGACTTGCCCATAAGCTCATATCCTCTCAAGCCGTAGATATACAGAAATCAAAAGATAACAAGAAGACCATCCTCCTATCTCTTTTACTACAACCAGTACCTCCTTGTTCCTCTGCTTTAAACAACCCTCTTGATCTCAAAGAACCTCTTCAGGTAGAAAACCTGAAAAACGCAGTTTCCAACCAAGACAAACAACTGACAAATACTCCACCACTTGACTCTATCGTTCGTGCTTTCGGCGGTATTCCTGTGAACTCTCTCTCTCAAGACGATGTATTCCTGTTCGTCCTTGACGGCGTTGAGGTTCTCGGCCAGGAGTCGGACTTCTTTCTCGAGGGGGTCGGATGGATGGTCTTCTTCTGCAACGTAGACTACACCGTGCACGTTGAAGGAAACTTCCTTGGAAGAGACGGAGGAACCTTCGTTTGAGAAGCAGTAGGTGTATTTTCCATCCTCGTGGGCGGTGAAGGAGTGGTCGCCTAGGGAGGTGTGGGGCTCGTTGACTCTGAGATTGCCAGAAGGGTCTTGGATCTGTTTGTTCACGGTATTATAAGTCAGTCCTCGATATCTAGTAGAGAGGATACCTTGTCAGTAGCATGTGGGAATAACTATGGTTCATCCTCCTATACACGCTAGCAGACAAGGGGGAGAGAATAAGAAGGATAGGAAAGATTCATACCCAGAAATCAATATCCAGATTGCCAGCACCACCAAACTCCCGGTCACCGACTTGGAACGTGACGGTCATTCTATCGTCCTTATGCAGATTCTCGTGAAAACATTCTCTCGAATGGGCCATCAATTGGATGTTGTGTGCTGCGACGAGGGAGACAAGCGACAGGAACGCTGCCGTGACAGTTGATATCGACCGCATTGTGATTTTTCTTTCTTTCTTTTCGCGTCCAATCTGATCCTAATCGCCGGCACAGATGATCAAGGGGAGTGTATCGGAGACAATCGAATGCCTCGCGTGGATGTATTGTCGGAGAGGGTCGAGATGGAACAGGTCGAGTGGCGGTTTGGATGTTCTGGGCGGTGGTAGCGAGGTGGTTTATGTCCAGGAGAAGTAGCCAGCTTGGAGGTTTAAACTAGTCCCAGACCACCGCCAAAGGCGACAGGGGAGCTTGCGGTTTTAAGCCGCACAGAACCACCACCCGATTTCAGATGTAACTTCACCTCGTCCTTGCCAACTTCGACCTCCATCTTGACGACCTTGACGACCTCCACGATCACCAGCCTCAAATTCGATCCTTCGTTTCATTGGTTTTTTATTCGTATTTTTCTGGGACTTCAAGGGAGGCTCCTGCTGGTTTCTTTTGTTATACACACGCGGGAGGAAGAAGTATCAAGTTACACGAACCTGGTCGCGATTCCAGCGGTTTTCTCGACGGCCCTCATCTCTCAGCCTTACAAGCCCCCTCCACACTCCTCATCCAGAGCTCACGATGTCTCAGCTAACAGCTTACATCGACAGTAAGATAGATACCCCTCTGCCTTAAATATTACAGAGAGAACCCTTTGCTAACTCGTTTCTACCACTTGCAGAAACCGTCACAGTCATTACCTCCGATGGCAGAACCCTCATCGTAAGTTCCACGCCCACCACCCCTCAGCCCATAATTTCAAAAACATATACACAAAATATTGAAAAGCACAAAAACTTCCCTCCTCATCGCAATATCCTAAGATTCCACCCTAGGGAACCCTCCTCGGACACGATCAAACCACAAATTTAATCCTTCAGAATACACGCGAACGAATCTTCCAGACATTAGATACCGATGTCGAAAGCACACCTAGCGAGGTTGTCGAGCATGGATTGTACCTGATTAGAGGCGATAATGTGCTCGTTTGTGGATTGGTGGATGAGAAGATGGATGCTGAGATTAATTGGACAAAGGTCAGGGCACAGCCGTTCGGGACGGTTAAACATGCTACGTAGGTGTGGGCACGCTTGTGGTGGATTATGATTATTCATGACAGGGAGAGGAGGGCACTCATACTCAGAGGAGTAAGGGGAATGCTATCGATGGACGATAACACCGGAATAACTCCTACTTGATGAAGGACTGGAGGAAGGACTTTATCGGATTTCTTACGAAGACATATATTAGATCGAAGGATTCAGGCAGATATCTAACTGCCACCAAACAGTTTCGGCCAGACGATATTTTTAACCGTTCCAGCCAAATTTTTTACTGCTCTCCATGTCTAGATATCCAAAGCTGAAGCGTATCCATTTGACTATCATCCTGACTTGTCTTGTCGTCTTCTTCTTCGTCCCCGTCTCCGCCTTTATTTCCCTTACTCATTCCCCCACTCTCCACATTGATACTTAAATCCCACTCCGCCCTCTGGTCCCACATCTGCTTCTTTATCAATAGGAAACGCCCGCTCGTCCTGCGCACCCAAACCATCTCGTCCCTAACTGCATCCGAAACCCTCACCATGCCAAACCTAACCTTCCAAGCATCCTGATCTCTAACCCTATCGACTTGAATAGTCCCCCAAGTCTTTTCCCCCTCAGTAACCCCTCCACCTCTCACCGCCTGAGCAAAAATACTCTCTAAAAGCTTTGCAATCCAGTCTCTAACCGTCGCAGACCGTTCGAACGCTATTTTCTCCTCCCATTTTTCCGAGTACAGCCCGGCGGGACCTTCTATTAGATCATCTTTGTAAATATCTAATTTGAATTGAAATTTCATTTCTTCGCTGTCATCGCGGGCGTTAGGAACCGCTATGAAAGGGGAAAGAAAGGGTTCGTCGAGGGATGATGAGTCCGCGAAATCTTGACCGCCGACGTGCCTCGAAACTTCACTGTTTCTGACGAAGATGATAACTGGTGCGGTGGGGTCCTCGTCTAGGCTGATATCCAGCACCCCACCAGGACCGGGTTCCTTTTCCTCATTTCCATGATCAAGGCCATCAGCGGCAGTCAAAGCTGGTACCTCTGGCCCAACACTGCCAGCGTCCTCACGACCTCGCTGTTCCCGTTCTTTCAATAAAAAATCCCTGATCTCCTCATCCAAACTCCCCACTTTTCCATCCCAAATGTCCCCTTCCAGATCAGCATCGTCACTGTCTATATTAACATATCTCACCACCTCCTTCCCTTCAAGGAGAAATACTACCATGTAACTGACGCATTCCGCTTTAGACTCTGCCAGCAAGAAATGGGCACTCGGGAATTCGCGGTGATATGTTTCAAATTGGATGGGATCCCAATCAGCGGACTTGGGACTACGGCCATCGATGGGCACGGGGAGGTAGTGCGTTTGGGTGATCGCTTTGGTGGATAGGAGAAGTCGAAAGGCGGTGCAGACTTGGGTTGCTATTACTTGGTCGATGCGGGTGAGGTATTTTAAGATTTCCAGTTGGAGTTCGGGGGGTAGGCGGAGGAGCGGTGGGAGGAGGCGGTTGGAGGTGGTCATATTTGTATATTTGATGCACAACTCTCTTCGACCTTATATCGGAACTACAAGTCTGGTATGGTATCTGTAGACTTATAGAAATTCTAAAATTTTAAGCTGATTCAGAGGAGCGAAGAGGTATATATATATTATAGATATATTCAAAAAAAGAAAATCAAAATCGATACTGATAAAATGGCAATCCCACCAGGCTGCTAGATTTGAGGCTGGGTCAACGCCGTCGGGGCCGGGGACAAGGCAGGCTGGCTGGCTTACGCATGGGACGATTGGCGAAAAGTGCAATTATCAGTGGGATATTCGCAAAAGTCAACCTAGGCCCCACATTCACATTATAACATGCAAATCGATATGTCGAGATAAACATATATTAATTTATATTCGTCTCCAATCGGACAGGTGAACATCAATCGTATGATCTATGGCGTTCCAAAACGGTACATTTTTGACTTGTGTTTGCAATTCGCTTGCGTATGCAACTCTCGGTTCGGATTCTACATATATATATGCCTTCATACCTATTAACTTCTAAATCTGGTTATTTTTCTTCTTCCGTTCTTCTTCCCCTGGAATACTATCACTTTAATTTTTAGCAAAAGAAGCCATCAGCTAGTAATTTCATTGGAAAATCGATAGAGAAGATCGGGTATGATTTATACGTATATGAAGCAAAATATCACCACGTATATAAAACATAAGTATATATCTTAGGTATTATGTATATAAATAAAAAGAAGAGGTTATTGCACATACGTGTAGGCTCCGAGATTATACGGCCACGAAGATAGTACTACTGATTTAAGTTACTCTTACCGTTTTACCCGTCAGATATGCGTATGATAGGTTCCAAGACGAGTTGGTGATGCCACTATACTTAAAGCTATCGAAATTCCTTCAGAAGAAACTGTTTCACGTTTCAATAATCTACATACAATCTGGCGCTATAGCTACCCAGGCAGACACACGGCATACGTATACTCTGTAAACCGGCTACATATATATGCATATAGCTGCTAGCTGTCTAGTCCCAGACGTCTAGACGGAGCCGAATTAGTGTACTACGCCCAACATACCACACACCCAACACTTTCGCATATGTGCATTGTATCTGGTCCCAATTAATTAATTGGAGACGCCGGTGCAGAATGAATAGATGCGTGTCTAAATGGGCCAGTAGATATCGATATTCCTTGGGGGTATTGTGTCATTCGATTCAAGCTAGCTAATTGGAAATCGCAGTCGGGACTAACCTTGTGTCTATAGGACATAAAATCCTTGCAGCAGTTCAGACCCGCCTGGAAAATTACCGGTTACACCGCTAGTAGCCGAGGGGCAACTCTCCATTGTATTTAGTACTATAGTATCAACGAACTACATATGCATGGAAGTTCGTTAACACACGGGAACCAAATTAGGCGAATAGGGATTGTAATGAGGATTGCGGCTGGCCAAAGCCCTGTCGCCACTTTTGGCATGCATATGCTTTCCTGCTTTCCGGCAGGAATCAAGTCAAGGAATTTCTAAATAATCCAGATTATTAGCTATCCAAGCTGGTTTTTTGTTTCTTGCGATCTTCGGCGTTTTCGATTGATTGGTATTGCGTTTTTCTTGTAATTTAATTGAAGTTAATACTTGTATACATTAGAAGCGGGGTAGGAATTGTTTCTTTGTTGGATTAATGTGTAAGGGTAGTATAGCTTATCGATGTTCACGCTGTGTCCTCGGTCTATAAATAAGAGGCTTTCCAACCTCCAGAAATTGAGAATTTTGATTACCCATTACATTTCACAGTATCAGGATATCCTCCACCTATTACCTATCTTACAAGCGCTACCCAGCGGCCCTTTAACATTAGTATTTATTATTTAAAATGTTTTCTCTTACAGAGACAGACTTTGAGATCTGTAAGTCCATAAATTTAATGTCTTACGGCATCAGCCCTGTGTTCAGAATATTCAAATACTAATACAGATATACTTTAAAAGTTAAAAACGGCACACCCGTCACCCAAACCGTTGGAGACAACGTCGAGCTCCCATTCAACAATGACCTTCTATACCAAGGCAATCTAGCCGCTGTATCCGCTTGGGATATCTCCTGGATTGTTAGTCCTAGCCCTTCTCTAAGGACCTTGAGCCACAGAACTAATCAATGCGAACCTTTCTAAATCCACTAGAAAGTTTTCTACCAACTGGAATCCGGCGAGATCGCTTCTCGCCATTACGATATTGCAGAAAAACAATGGAACGATGCCTATGCTCTCACCGCAGTCCCAGTTGATGCGCCGTATAGGCCTGTAATTCGTACTCCATTGGCGGCTTTTCAGACAGCTGATGGAAACATCCATTTGTTCTATACTAGTCCTTCAGCGGATGATGTTACCAGATATCAACTTATCGAGGTTGTTTGGGAGGGAACCACCGCAGAAGAATCGGAGCCAAAGCCTGTCCTTATCGACGGAAGGCCTGTTACTGTTGCTTTGTATAGCAATCTTGGTGTTGTCGGGTATAAACCTAATAAGGAGGATAATGATGGCAATGACATCCATCTCAGGTATGCATATGCATCTCCCTAGCATGTATTGCTATATAACCCCGGATCTAACATAAAATCTTCATACAGAGTATACTACCAAGAAACCGCAGATAAACTCAACCGCATCCAAGAACTCCAATACACCCCAACTTCAGGCTGGTCCTTTGGCACTCTCCTTCCAATCGACCCACACCGCCCTCTCCTCGGCACCTCCATCGCCTTCATTGACCATAACGGCCATGAACCAGCCATTCGAGGCTATTACCAAGACGTCAACGGCAGAATCCGGGAAATCACTTACTACACCGAAGACGGCAAAAATTGGATCTGGAGCCATAATGACAGCATGACTTTTGACAAAATCCCCTATCGCACCGCTTTAACCGCAATTAACCCATTGAATAAATTGTACGAATGTGTCTTTTGGGTTGATAACTATAATCGATTGGTTCATTCGCGCTGGACGCAGCATGGATGGGAATATCCGGTTGCTAAGGGGAAGGTTGACCGTATCCCATTGGCGCCTGGATCGAAAATTGCGGTTGCCGGTGTGTATGCTGCTGATGCAGAGGATCATTATGATCTTTATTTGTTTTCGGTATTGCCGTTGAATACTTTGACGGTGAGGAAGTTTAATAGTTCGAATGGCGGGCCACCAGAGTTTGTTCCCATTGGGAATTCAACTGATGGTGTGGTTGTGGGAACTTTGGATGAGTAAATTAAGGGGATGCTATACTGTAAACTATAAATTTGTTAGTCTCAGAGCAAGATGCCGGCGTATAAATTTATACGAACGACAAGTGGGTTAACTGAAATAAGGGAACCCCCGTGGATGGAGTGGAGAAATTTAATTAAACATTATGACCCCTAGCTATTTATATACACTACACAGAAATTGATATCGATTCACCATGCGCATCTTTGTTGTAATTAAACACTTGCATCTAAGTATCCAGCGACCGTCCCAAGCACATTTTATAATACAATCCCCTCTCTTCAATCAACTCATCATGTGTTCCGACTTCAGCAATGCATCCCTGAGAGAATACGCAGATAACGTCTGCATTTTTAATGGTTGATAATCTATGTGCAACTGCCACAGTGGTTCTGTTTCTCCCACCACTTCCCTCACTTTTTGCAACAGAATCTAGGGCTTCTTGTACAATCTTTTCAGACTCTGTATCGAGACTTGAAGTTGCTTCATCGAGGAGCAGCAGTCGGGGTTTACGAATCAACGCCCTAGCAATTGCTATACGTTGTCGTTGACCTCCTGAGAACTGAAGACCTTGAGAGCCACATTGAGTAGAGAGACCCTCAGGAAGAGTGGCGATAAATGTGTCTATATTTGCTTGTCTGCATGCTTCGAGAATCTTTTCGTCAGTAACGGCAGCAGTATCACCATCCGGTGAATCCTCGATTCCAAGTGATATATTTTCGCGAAGTGTGCCCTGGTATAGTACAGGTTCTTGTTGTACAAGTGCTATACCCCGTCGATATTGTCCAAGATGGATTGAATTGGACCCCACTCCACCGAGATAAAGCATTCCGCTGCTGGGTTCATAGAATCGCTCGAGGAGATTTATCATTGTTGTTTTGCCGCACCCAGATGCTCCAACGAAGGCAACAAACTGGCCGGCTTGGATCGTTTGAGAAATATCTTTGAGAACTTTGGTTTCGGGGCGACGTGGATAAGAAAATTCTAGGTCCTTAAACTCGACAGTTACTGGGCCACCTTCGCTATCCTTATCCCTGGGAGGATATTCGTCTTTCATATCCTTAGAGACTTGTTTTCGTAGGTTGAAAATATAATTTGCCGCTCCTTGAGCTTGGGTAATACTCGAAGTATAGGAAAATAGTGAAGCCCCAGCCTCGCCCGAGAATATGATAGCAATAAAGACGGCATAAAATTGCTGCGAGGTATATTCCCCAAAAGACATAAGCCGGCCTCCATACCAAAATCCCAGAGCCATTGCTAGAAACGAAATAGACTGACTTAAGGAATACCAAAACATCGTTTGGATGAGACTCTTCACCGACGTTGTTGCAATCGACCTCAGGCTTTCTTCATATTTTTTGAGGATGTCCTTCTCGATTGCTAGCGAAGAGACTGTGCGAATGGCCAGAACGGCTTCGGTTGCGATACCCGCACTATTGGCGAACCTTGACGCCGTATCTTCGTCAAGTTTATACTCGAGGCGGATTCGGACGTATCCAGCCGCAACAAGAAGCGGAAGTGCACCGAAGGTTAATACCAATCCGAGTTTCCAACCGTAGGCAATAGCAAGAATACAGCTCGAGACGATATTAACAACAATAGTGAGTATCAGCGCAATATTCGCCGAGAGCAGATCTTGAAGCGACGTCGGTTCGGTTGACAAACGGGAAATGAGGGCGCCAGTTGTGTTATTAGGGTCGTCGAAAAATGTCATTTCTTGTCGGATAGTGTTATTGAAGACTTCTGAGCGATATGAATTCATGATTTCTTGGGAAATAGTAGCGGAGGCCCAGCCTAGGAGACAGTAGGCGACTAGATTTCCCAAGCTCATGATAAAAAACATTAACGAGTAGAAGTCACCTCGTTTTAACATGGCATCACCACTTAGAGTGAAGACATCAAGAATACGGGAGAAAAGAACAGCTAGAGCTGGGTATGTGCCACCTATACATATTGTTAGCAAAGGGTCCTTATAAACGTAAAGTAAAGATCTTTAATGAATGGTTTCTTACCTGCTACTATTGCCGCCAAAGAAATAATGACGAAAGTGAGCCACAGCTGCCTTTGCTCGCTAACAATTATAAGTAGACATTTGAACAGATTGTAATTTAGATGTGTGTTATCAGCCACTTCCAAGTCCCCAACTTGATGACCGGGCTTGGAATAAATTTTGATAGCTTTGCTATCCAAATCTCCAGAATGCTCTAGTTTCGTGATCAGGTCCGATTCTTCCTTCCCCTTTCGACCAATATTTTGAGCAAGAACTAGCCGAGAATATGTCCCTCCAGCTGCAATCAGTGCACTATGCGTGCCTTGCTCGACTACAGTTCCTTTCGACATTACAATAATGTTGTCCGCATCTCGAATAGTTGACAGTCTATGAGCGATTACAACCGTAGTTCGGCCCACAGCAACATTATTAAGAGCTTGTTGAACGATATGTTCTGCGTTTGGATCTAAGGCGCTTGTTGCCTCGTCAAGAAGTAGCACCTTTGGATTCGAGATAATACTCCTCGCAATCGCCAGTCGTTGTTTTTGCCCGCCGGAAACCATGGCCCCGCGTTCGCCAATTTGAGTGAAGTAGCCCTATTAATTGTCAGATATACATGCTACTTATTATTGCGCTCAAAAAGCCAATGAAGTGCCACAAAAGTAACATACTTTGGGGAGTTTCTCAATGAACTCGTGCGCATAGGCCGCTTTGCATGCCTCTTCCACAAGCTTGAATTTTTCATTATCAGGAAGATTAGCTTCCGGGGTTCCTGATAAGCCGTACGCTATATTTTCAAAGATTGTTGCATTAAACAGAACCGGCTCCTATAATTGATGTCAGCAGGTACTAGAAGTAACTCGATTAAATAGATCCCTACACACTTGTTGCACGAGTCGAATTTTCGTTCTCAACCAATTGATATTTAAATCCTCAACCGAATTCCCGTCGAGAGTTATAGTCCCATTTAGTGGAGCAACCCATCTTTCGATCAAACCCACGACAGTACTCTTTCCAGATCCGCTGGGGCCTACGATTGCAGTAGTCTTGTCCCGTGGGAATCTAAGGCTAAGTTTTGACAGAACTTGGACATTCGGTCTTGAGGGGTAGGAGAAATCGATGTCGTTGAAAACGATGTCGCCGTGGCATTCGGGTGGCTTGAGTCCGGTGGTGGACAGGGAGTCAATCTTGGACTCTCGGTCAACCGTTTTAAATAATTCACTAGCTGCAGCAGTGGCTTTTGAAACTACGAGAACTTGAGGGGCAACTTGTATTAATCCCTGTGCGGCAAGGAGCACAGCGAGAATCACCCTATAACAAAAACCTATACATTAGAAATTTGGACTAAGTGATAGAAATATAATAACAGACTTACGTAACAATATCACCGGGATCTTGAATTTCGCTCCGGTGGTACATCCTAATTCCCTGCCAGAATGCTAGCCCATATCCAGCGTAAATAGCAAAGAATTGTACGCAAAACATAATAGCATACACTGGCGGTTTCTTCTTCCCCAACTCCCTCGCATTATCAACTATAAGTTTAAACTTACGTGATAGCTTTGGATACGCCCAAAATGCATGCACATTCCGAACACTTGCAAAAACTTCCTCTGCTAGCTTATCAGCGGTTGACCATGTTGCTATTAGCTCTTTCTCGATGCCAGAGTTAATCATAACACAAACAGTGATAACAATTAGAATAGTCGGAACGATGCACGAGACTATCAATGTAAGCTTCCATTGTGCCACAAATGCCACTACAAAGGCTGCAAAGAAGGTCGTAGTTGCTTGCACGGTGTGCCCAAATTTTTCGGATATGCCCTGGTTGACAAGGTTGACGCCTGTGTTGATATTGCTCGAGATAGAGCCAGGCTCTGATGAGTCGAAAAATCCAATTTCCTGGCGGAGTGTCTGCCTAAGGAAATCAAGACGGAGAGATCGAGATATACGGATGCCATTAATCGAAATTAAAGTCTGAAATGTCGTTTTTATAAGCAGACATTTACCAGGAACTTGGATTATTATGCTCACCGTCCAAATGTAAACGAGTACAAATTTTGCTACAAAAAGGTAAACGAAATAGAGTCTAATAGATGATAAGGAAGCGGTGTTCAGTAAGCATTAACAATTGAAACTAGTGAACAGCACTCACAATCACTTACGTCTGGTGATTAACTGCAGACCGAAATTCTCCCGGTGTTTTCTGGCCAGTGATGAAATCGTTGAAGATTGTGACAAACTTCCCGAAGACTAAATTCATCAACGGGAGTAATACCCCAGAAGCAATCATACAGATCATTGCAATTGCTGTTGTAACCCATCCTAAGGTGTCATTGTATTTGAAAACTCTCTAATATTTTCATCCAGATTAACCCACTAGCCCCATACAGGTTTGGTTGAGATTGATATAAACATTTCAAATACTTACAACATAACTATTTTGCGTCGAAGATTTGTTGGAGGGCTCAGTAGCACCTTGAGAGGGAACTCTAGGGTTGGCAATCTCAGATATGGTTTCTCTCTCCTCCATTTCTACACCTTTGAACCTATGGAAGAGGCTCAAAATAGAATCGGTAAGAAATCAATTTATCTCTCGAGTTGGGAATATATGCACATGCACATACTAGGCTTTAATTAGAAAGAGTCTAGAATTATAAGGTAATGTCAGCTGCTTAGGTAATAGTACCTTGCAATGCGAGGCTCTTATTCACTTAGCTTGGCCAAATTTATATAAAATCGACTCTCGAGACCTGTTCCTGTCCAAGGCATGGCGGGCGCCGCGGAAAGGTTTCGTGGAAGCCACAGTGCCACACACTTGGCCCGTGCACAATTCTCGAGCCACAAAGTTTCCCTTTTCGGCTCGGGGCCGGCTTCCGCGGAACATGCAACGCAGCGTTTTCGTAATCAGATGTTGTATTTTTCGCTGTACCTTCTTCGATTCTCTCACATCTGGTATAAACTAATTCCAATTCATCCCCGACCACCTACTTTTTAGAGCTCAGATCGGTGATTAGGTATCGGTTTTTGCAATAATTGGCCCAAAATCCGATATCCATAGGACTTTAGACGCTTTAAGGCTTTTCTCACCATGTCCGAGACGCCCGAGAAGCCGGACGGGGGGGTTCGAAGAACGGTAAGGCGCCTAGGCTGAGCTTGGGACTTTACAAACAAATCGCCAATTATAAACCGATGATTAATTATTTTTTTTATTCCTAGTGTGACCAATGTCGCAGCCGAAAGGTAGTTTAATCTAGTCGATCTTTTTCTTAATTTTATACCATTGGATCAATGGAAGTATCCTGAACTGGTGATTAGGTTCGTTGCGATAGGGAAACCCCCTGCTCTAATTGCAGGATAACACAAAGAGAATGCAGCTTCACGGGCGCATTGCAGAAGCCCCGGGCAGTTAGGCAGAGAGTCTTGATCTCACATCAGTAGTATGCACGTCAAGCAAATAACGGGGTACACTCGCTAAAATATAGCCTTAGTGAAAATAAAATCGACAGTTTCGAGGCTCGTCTCACAGGAATCGAGGGGATGCTTCGTGAGCTTACAACATCTCTAAAGCGTGGTGGTACATCAACTCCTGGTTCTGAAAGCATAATACACAGTTTTATCTCACCGGGGTACACCGCGGCGGGGCCTAGCTCTATATGCGACAGAGCTTCGATCCCAGACGCTGGGGATACCGACCAAGCCTTTGAGGGCAATTCATCTTTAGCTGCCCATACTACATTAGCGAGCGAGTTCCTTGAACAAGCTGTAACGAATACCTCACTTAACCGACAGCTCAACCCCGATATGCAAAACGCACTAGCATCTCTTCAAAAAATGGTCCGCATGCAAAACCGGAAAGGTGACCCTTTTGAAAGTAGATTTATTCACCAGCAGCAAATGCCAAAAGGAGGGTATAGCCAATTGCCGCTACCACCGGCAGAAGCTATCCTGAAGCTATTACGCAAGGTCAAGGGTTGGTTGACAGGTCCTGCATTATCCTCAATGTATATGCTACCAAAAGATTGCAAAATACAAACTAACTGCCACTATAAACCCATTCTTAGCGGCGCCACCGATGACATTCTTAATCAGTTTGACATTCGTCACCGTGGACAACTTTGTCGATTCGTGTCGCAAGATCTACTTCCCCACCGAAGACTACAACATTGCGACCTTTATCACAGTCAATACAGGTCTTTACTACCTTTTTCAAGATAACACATGTAGCGCAACGGAGGATTTTTCCGACGAAGAATGTCTTAGATACCAAGAGATGTCTCGGGATAATCTCGAAACTGCTGTTGCAAATTTACCACTGCTTCTACCGGCTAGAAAAGATATGGTTGAGGCCTTGGTTCTGAGTGTAAGTTCGAAATTAGAACTTGATAATATTGAAACTAGTAAATTTATTCTTCCTGATTTTAACCAAATGTGTTTATAGGCCACATATGCAGTTGAGATCTCTAAGCTGAGTCTGGCATGGCAACTTAACTCTGCAGCAGCAATGATTTGCCAGACTCTGGGTTGGCACCAACTTCGAAATGAGGATAATCCCGCAGATGAAAGGATTACACTTTTTTGGTTCTGCTATGTGCTTGATAAAGGACTCGCACTACGATTTGGACGCACACCCGTGATCCAAGACTGGGATATCTCCGCTACGCGCCATTTTGGAAACGCAACGCTGCCTGCATCCTGGAACGTTATGATCAGCCAATGGATCAGCACGGGAGGGATATTAGGGGACATTTATCAAAATTTATACAGTCCCTCAGCACTAGCTAAAGAACAGAGTCTGCGGGTCGAAACAGCACGTCTGTTAGTAGAGAAAATGGAGCGGATATGGAATGAAATGGTGGAATTTTCCATTTCATCGGGAGCTCGGCATCAGGACGTGTTGAAAGGGTTTTCCAACGAGCCTAGGAATCAAAAGACACTTGATATGCTTCATAAGTCTGGCAGAGTGACACATTTATCGACTTTAACTCTAATATACCGTGCCATACCTAGCGCCCCAGGCTTTCCGAGCACCTTCAACGTCGAGTGCATTGACGCAGCAAGAGGCGCATTCAGCTGTCACATAGAATGTATGGAATTGACGGCGGACAATCCCGTTGCGATGGCCGGTTATCTCCACTGGTGAGGAAATATGGTCCGAAAAGGTGAAATCTTTATAGCACGTGTCACTAACTTGGAACTATAGGACAATATTGTATTCCCCCTTTACTCCATTCATTGTGTTATTCTGCCATGTCATCGAAACTTCAAACGTAGACGACCTTCAGCTTCTCGATCAATTCGCGGAGAGCCTACAGCCAGCCCTTTCGACTTCACAAGCGATTGAGAAACTCTTCCGCTTATGCAAATTACTTCATCAAATAGCAGCTTTGTATATTGAAGCGAAAGGTCAGCAGCAACAGGACAAAGATATGAACATGGTCGGGAACGACTTTGATACATATCTTTCCCAGCTCGGGTTCATACCTCAAAACCATGCCGGCGAAAGCATAAATATCCCCAGTGCGCCTGCCTCGAATAGTGTTCCTCTAGCAAACCCCGGTCAGGAGTTGGGCGATTGGTTTTCGGGGAATAGGTATGTCCTAGGACTAATGGAGGACGACTTTCTGGATATTGATCCAGGAATGTGGTCAGGATTATGATCCTAGGGTAGTGGTAGGACGAAATATCTATTCTAGATTAATAATTTGTAATGAAACCAGGCTATTAATAGAGTATAATGTTAAAAGCGAATATAAACCAGAAAGTTCTGTTGTATATATGCCCCAATGCGCTCTCCACTTCTATGGCTGGGTGTCAAAAAAAGATTGAACTATCCCCAGAATTCGACAAAATTCTTCTCGATGCTTTGTAATCACCCAACCGATTACTTTCTAACGCCCAAACCATGTCCTTAGTGTCCTGTGAAGTACGGTAGTGTATCAAGGAAAAAATCCACTTATTATTGCCCCGAAACCTCCAAAATCTAATTACGTTCTCGGCTGTCCCATCAGGTTTCAGCCCTGTACCTTCCAGTCTTCGAAACGCAATCTTCAGAAGAGCCGCGGTTAGCTGCCGAACCGTTGTATCTTTGGTAAGCTTGAGGCGTTCTTCCCAATCTTGAGGGTCCACTGTGTTCTTTTGGAAGATGTTTCTATGAACGACTACTTGACACTCGACGGTGATATAGTCTTCTTCGCTATTCACAACGTGATTATTTTCTCCCAATATGACAGCCATATCATTCGCAGACGGTTGGAGAAACGGCTCATCCAAAAAGAGAGAACGAGTAATATTTTGGACTTTAAATCTGTAAATCCCCACTGTGAGCACGATTATTACCGTGCCTTTCTCTGCTTCTATCTCCTCCTGTTTTGGTGGGTCCTTATAAACCCGGTCAGTTACAATCATCCCTCGCTGTGGTTCCCCATCATAGCGCCTCCGAAAGAGATATCGAGTGATAGTATCACCCACTGAAGTGCAAATGAGTTTGGCAAATGGGTGGACATATTGTGGTCCCAAAATTCTGTGAGTATTGGGGACTGGAAACCTCAGGTTTTGTGGAGGGGATGGGTTCAGTGAACCGGTGACTTGTGTGGCGCCAGAGTCAATGGCGTAGCGGGAGTTTCGTAGGACGGTGTCGTATAGAATGAGACGTCTGAAAATAGAACAGACTTTGACGACGGTAATTTGATCATCGAGAGGAAGCAAGGCAAGAATTTGGAGTAGAAGTTCCTGGGGTATTCGGAAGAGAGGGGAGCGGGGCATGCATGTAGAGGGAAGTAAGTCCGTCATACTTGTAGTATTGACCGGTTGAGATTTGACGCCCTAAAGCCCTTGAACCTTGGCTCATGAAATTGTTCGAATTTGGAATTTATGAATGATTCTTTTGCTGCCTAGAAGTTGGTCGATGGGTACAGGTCGAGCCAAAGCTTTGCATTGAGGGTTAACATTAGAAGGTGGAGATGCTGGATGCAACACATGTCCCCTGTTGGAATTTCTTATTTAAGCACTATTTTCAGATGTATTAGTGGCTTGAATCAACTAGTGCATCAGATTTCATTAGAAGCTTACTAAGACCATAACAAGTACTGCAGAAAAACAGATCGCCTTTGATATGGATGCTGCATAAACCTGCATATGCCGATTCCGTGTCCGTAATTTAGTTGTGCGACTATAGTGTAATACGAGATGCCAAGTAGCATGTTAGTGTGTGCAATATGCAAGTATGCTATGCTATTCTTCGTCGATCTTCATATCTAACATATATTAGCTTATCATTTTCCATCTCTATACACACAGATCTAGACATTTAGATCTAGGCAGGGAAAAAATCGTGCAATCACGGTATATCGAGGATTTTGCCAGCCTTCAACAAAAATTTGTAGCCCCCATGCCAGCTACCCGCAGTGAGAAAATCTAGATCCTTTGAGACCTTGTAGAACCGCGACGGCATTCTGGGTCACTAATCCTTGGAATGCATATGCAAATGCCTGTCGTTTGTGTTGACGTAATGTTGGAGTTGTCGACCGGCCGTCCCGAGGTCCCACATACGCCCCGTTTCCGTGGATCGAGCAATAAAGCCTTCCCTTTTCGACACTTCCTTTTTGCCGGTCCCTCAAAGCTTCTTTTTCGACTACCAGCCTCCTTCTCCTCCTCTGCTCCTCTTCCTTCCTATCTCCCTACCACATACATATAGCCTCCATAGGAGTACACATAACGTTAACAAATTATTCGCAATGGCTGACTTTCCAACTCTAAAACCTGCCTTCACGGTATTGGTATGTTAAAACCCTGTTCTCATTAACGTTATGTTCCGAATTGCTATCTATTGGTGTCGTTATATCGTTATGATGGACTTGGCTGTGGTCGCTCATCGGAACCAGATTGCGGGGCTACCCCGCCTTCTCATTTCAAAGCCAAAACTCGAAGTACAAGTGAATTGCTAACAAGTCTGAATACCAAATAGCTGAACATCGCACCGGGCCTACCAGTTGGTATGAATCAATTCTTTTCTAGCTTTCTACCGGGGAGCTACTTTTGCTTTTAGGCTTTTCATTCTGTCGATTCCTGATTGTCTCGCGAAGACAATACAACACAAATATATTTCCAAGTTTCCAACAGGGATGCATATAACTACATGTAACTGACGATGTTGCTTGACAGGTACCCTCAGCGCTGGGCAAAACCTTACCTGGGTCGTATGTGCTTCCCTTGTAGTGATTTTCGGGAAGGAATAAAAATCTAACAGTTGATCATAGAACATCCTCTCTGGCACCCTTGTTTCCGAGCCAAACTACCCTGTCCAGGTTAACGCAACCCTGGTTTCTGGTGCTGACTGGATTCACGGAGACCCAGACGGGAAGATCCAACGTCTTGACGTAAGAAGCATCTTTAAGACTGATGATGGAGCTGTAAGCCTTTCCCACTCTTTGAACATACAACATAACTCGGGCTCTTTCGAGATATCTAATTTGTCTTTAAATTTGAAAGTTGCTCAACTTCTCCTACCTTGGGGCCATCCATATGGACACGGATATCGCTAGCATCTTTCAAGGAACAGCAAAGCCCGGGTTGGTAACCTCGTGGCGTGGTGGTAAGATACTATTGCTTCCAGAATCTATGGTTATGAGATTAACGATCATGGATTTAGCTACACATAAATTCATCCAGACTGGTACTGAGAAGTACAAGGCGCTAGAGAACGAGGCTTATGTTGCGGTCGGAAGGTTCCACGTAAAGGAAGATGCTGTCGTGGTCGAATATAAGATCAGTCATGTTGAGCATCAATAGGCGACAACATTATATTAGCCTTAAATATCAATAGGACCTGATAACAGTAGCGAGCTATTATAAAACCTTGGCCCCCCGATCCTGAAAAGAAATTCGCCTCCAACCCTTTTGAATTGGCAGGAATATCCAAACAATATGATGCAATATAGTAACTAACTTACTAGCGCTGTGGATCCTCTCTAATTAATCCCCAAAAGCCAATCGCAAGGCTACAACACCATATCGCCCTTGCTTGATGATAGGTCAAACCTTCCTCGTCGAACATGTCATGCCACAGAAAACAAAAAAAAAAAAAAAAAAAAAAAAAAAAAGCCATTGCCTACTTTGATATTCCAGAAAGTCCAGAAGAATTCCACAAGCCAATGTTGCCTGTTTTTATTAGTAGAACTCCGGTCCTCATTGGGCCCTTGTCTCCATTCCAGTCTGCATGCATTGGCTACACCCTCCCCGACATTTGCGACGACGTCCCTAACGTATTCTTGACTACTTCCCCACGTGCATCTGTTCTTTGTACAACCTGTAATAGTACTGTAATAGTAATTTGACAGCTTCAAGAAGCAGGCGCCCCGCCCCTTTATTCCGCGTCATCTCTCTTATCATCGCCAAAAACTCTTACGAAATATTTTGTGGAGTCAGCCCTTACCGAGAAATCGACGAAATGAATTTTGACATGGAATCCATGCGCTGAGGCGGGATGTGGCACAAAACCCGAAACTAGTAATTTGATGTCCCCACGCAGTTCAATAGTGGCGATTTCGTCACTGTGTTTACCCAGAGCCTGATATTGTGCTCTCAAAAGTCTGATTCGAAGAGAAAGGAGTCGTGAGACCCACTGCCTGACCGGTGATCGCAATTAATGCATTCTGCTAAAGCATGCGCACGCATGTGCATGCCCATTTAATCTTTCGAAGCCAAGTCGCGCAAACAAAACTTTGCTCGTGTGTGACCGAGAAATCCTGCCGTGAACCATAAGGGGTTCAAATCCAACCGTATCATTAATCTATTCAGAACAGACCCAGTCCCACAACGACCGGCTACACAGAAAAGCCTTTTTTCCCGAGCCACAAGAGAAAAAAAACCCTCTCGCCACGATGCTTGACGCAATTGTTCAGCTGCTCGATTTTAACGGCTGTGTCTTGGAGCCCTTTTTGCCAAGTCCAATCATCGACGATGATCGAACGCGATCATATAAAACTGCCCACCGTCCATAGAAGGAAGTCGACCAATTACATCTGCGACCGAATTCCTTTCTTAGAAGCCAATGCGCCTGTCATGATGGACATGACACCCGCTATCCTGCTTAACGCGGCAGGTTCTTGGGGTTATCTATGCAAACAGGCAAAGGTCGAACAATGGGGTGTGTCCCCGCCAAGGGTCCAATTTTAATTTCCCACCTGCCTATCCCCCATCCAGCCAATCAAGGACAAATATCTCACCGTGATCCCTGCAATCGTCGAATGCGACCAGCTTCTGCCCATATCTTGAATTCTTGAGTTTTCTTGTCGCTTATCCAAATGAACATTGCGGTCACCAGCCAAATTCCTCTCATGAGAGTGGGAAAACTGATGTCCCCACCGAAATTAACCTTGCACTAGCGCCATGCAAATCAGAGGCCCACAATGCTACCACTGAAACACTGGCAGGTAAAGATGAGATGAAAGGGTTTCCCAATCGTGTTCATGGGGCTTCTTGTCCACCTAACGGCGGGATTGCATCTCTCACTGGCTCGTGTTTGTGGGTATAAGTGTCTGTGGTTCCCCTGCACCCTCTTTTCTCATGATCTTTTTTTCCCTCCCTTCCATTTGGATACCCTCCATCTATCCTTTTCCAGTCCGTCCTTTTTGGTTACGTACACAAAGATAAACGTCTAGAACGTTTTCTTATCCACACTCGTTAAGTCATTGAACTTCAGTCACTCGTTCTTTGCGATCCTTAAAGAGTACATACCGGTTTCATACCCTCCCCGAAAAAGAACCTCCAAAACCAAAAATCCAACAAAAGGATCCTCCCAAATCGGTCAAGATGCGTTTCTCAATTGTCGCCGCTGCTCTCTTCTCCTCCCTCGCCCTCGCGATCCCAAGCCAACAGAAAGGCTTCGAGGTTGTTATTCACTACGTCGATGCCCCTGATTGTGACGTCCAGTGCGGTGCAAACACTACCTCTATCGAACCCACAACATCAACTACGAGTACTAGCACCACCAGCACCACCTCGGAAGAACAGACCACCACTTACACATCGACATCCACCAAATATGTTATTGTAACATTACAAACTGGTTATGGTTCGACTGAGACCTTGGGTTACGAGACTGCTACCACAGCCCCTACACCATACGAAACTGCTGCACCGGAACCGGAACCGGAAGCCACTTACTAAATGGCTTAAACCATTAAGATAATATGGGTGGAAGACTTCTTATGTACAATTATTTAGCGCTATTCAATACTTTAAGCGCATTTTTTTTTTCTTATAATTTTTATTTGGAGTTGGAATTGGGGAATTATTTGGATTTCTTATTTGGACATTTCGATCAACTTTATTAGGATCAACGGGACGGAACTATTTTATGGACTCTCACACCTCACTCTCACTCCTCGAGGGTTCTCTCTCTACCTGCCTCTCATCACTATATAGCTCTTCATCACCTTTTTTGTGTCATTATTAGCCAACATACCTAGCTGGGACGGATTTCCTTCGATACCCCCAACACTTTTATGACAATGAAAGCACACTCTATCTCTCTATCAAATATCCTTCCTCATGTTTCCTACTGGCCATTGACAGTGTCAATTGGCAAGTGCAGGTTACTTCAATTGTTTGAAACAGCAACCAAACAGCAAAAAAAAACCTTTCTTGAACACCGCTACGAGTGCACGCATCTCAAGGACGGTTATTCTATTACTATTTTTTTTTGATTTTGTGGTGCGCGCAAAGTCTTTCTTCTTCTCAACATTTGTTTTATTACTTCAATTCCTTCTTGATGGAACATATGTATCTTATGAATATGTATGCGACCATGGCGAGAACAACGGCGGGGATAACAAGACCAAGGACGTCTTTGAAATTTTAACGTTTAACGCAGGAAGTGACGCCACGAAGGACATTTTTTCATATTTCTTTCTTCTACTCTCATGTATTATACTCCGATACTTACTTTTTACTTATTTCCGAGCCTAATACCATTACTCGTTCAATTCTCAAGATCTTGTGATATCTATACCTTCGGTTACTTTGACAACGGACGTAATAGGTAAAGTAAGTGCAAAAGGCCTAGATTTTGACGGATTCCGTCATTTCGAGGTGGCCTGGATAATTCTCCGACTTATCTGGAGAACAAGACTGGTGAGCGGGTTGCTATGTTTTCTGTATTGAGGATTGTGTCGGGTGGCTGATTATATCTCCGTTGAGGCTTGCATGATGCCAGGGCAACTGTGAAGCAGTACAGCCAGAAATAGCTATACAGCCTCCACGAGATTCTAGCTCAGTAGAAAATACTCTAATGTTTGTTATGGGTTCGTAAGCTTAAGACTATTGACGTTATGACTCGGTCTCCATTGCGAATTTTGTGCATCTTGTTTTTGTTGTATAAAATTTTCAAGGTTTTTAGGTATACTGTAGCTCTCCGCCACGGAGGTTCCTTGCACACACGCATATATGGTAAAAAATTGCATCGATATCGCTAACTATAACTACAGGAAAAGAAAACAAGAATACAATACAATACACGAGAAAGACAGCTCCCGAGATTATTAATACATCGTAACTAGAAGAGTGGTTACATAGCAACCACCAACTTCACGGTTGTAAAAGTATGATCTGTGCCGACATGCAAGTATCCCCCCGAGATTAAACATTGACTACTTCTTCTGTATGAAGCCTTGCTGTCTCATACATTGCTCCCACTCCGGTCTACAAGGATCATTATACTGCCTCTTTACTATGACTTGCTTATTACCTCTCTTAACTTTGGCCAGTCCCTGTGCTTGCCTTCGTCTCCAACATTCAGTATGCGCATTATCGCAAATTGAACGATCACCCTGCTGTGGCCGTTGTTGCGGCTGCTGGGGCTGCTGAGGTTGCTGAGGTTGCTGAGGCCTTTGCTGGGGCTGCTGGGGCTGTTGCGGCTGCGCTGGGTACTGATTTGTAGGTTGCTGGTACATAGGTGAACTCCCATACCCAGCGTAAAAATTCGTGAACTTATTCATATCGAAATTCGTCAACCCGATTTCCTGGTTCATGTTCGGAATTATCGGGGACATAAGTGCGCTAGGAGCGTTCGCCACATGTCCCAATCCCAAGACATGCCCGAACTCATGAACGAATACGTTATGAATAGCTGCCACATTCCAACTTGGTGTTCCAGAGTATGTATTGTTATACTTGATTCGTCCAGTTGGGTTGCTGTCATAGCCCTGGGGTCCCATCATACCGTTCGCAAGGGTATAGCCACCACCACCACGGGGTGGGAATTCGGGATCATTGACTTGTGGACCGGCTACAGTGATCTCGATGTTATGGCCACCGTTTGGAGCTTGTTGAAATGTGAACAAATTCGTCGCTTGTGTCCATTTCTGAAATGCTCGGTCGATGGTGGTGACCATAGTGTTATGGTCGATACCTTGAATTGTGCCGGTTAGACGCCAGCGGAATGCGAAGCCCTGTGGCCATTTGCGGGGTGCGTCTTGATAAAAATCTTGACGTTTGATGAGGATTCCGCCTTTCTTGACCATGCAATCACCGCCTGCGGTGCCATAAGAGCAGACATGGCCCTCGTGGGAAGACATCTCAATATTTTTTTTTTTTTTTTTTTTTTTTAAAAAAAAAAAAATTATATGTTTGAGGAAAATCCGAGGGTAAGAATTAAGTTGATATCGGCTTCGAGGGAGTAGTGTAAGACCTGCTTTCACGGACCAATTCCTCGATAACTAACGATGAATGAATGTGAAAATAAAGCACAAAGAATTGATAACGAGAGAAGTGAAGGGAAGACCGGCTTCCGTTAAAAAAAGGCCGATTATTGGCTGGGTAGAAGTGAAGAAACGAGTGTGACTTGGAGTGTCGAAGCTAAAAAGTTCTCCGCAATCGAGAGCCACCCGGCCTATATATATGTTAACATATGGGGTTCTTCTCCATTCCTAGAATAGATCTACTCCATAGCTTCCCGAAGGCTATAGAACGTATCACAATCTTTCCGTTTGTCAGAAAGTGGCTCAGCTGAGCATCGCGTGCAGCTTCGGTTCTCGGCTGCCTGATCATCTGCAAGGGACGCCGTTTTTTTTCCTTTTCCTCGTCATAACAATCCGGCCAGTGGCCCCGATTATGAAATACCGTTTACTTTTTTACACACTATGTGATCTTTAGACTAGCATATTCACGAATTCACTAAGGGTGTTTCGTATCTTTGGGCGCAGAATCAAAAGGTGGCGCGTGTTGGCGTGGAGGGGTTCAGACTTTCCCATTGCAGGTTAGACTGCGCCGTTGGAGTTCATGCGAGGGGCTTTTTAGATGTTACGCATCCCGACCAATGAAGGATGTCTCACTCTCTAGCAGCCTCAGGGACAGAAAATTACGTCCTTAACGGGGCCTGAAGGTATAGATAATTTTTTTTAGTGCGGAAACGAGACAGGGTGGATTTTTCATAACGTTCGCTTGGGTCAATGGAATGCTTCGAGAAAAGAAAATATTCAGGCGAGAGTGGTTGGATTTGAAAGTTATGATATCACTGTTGGATTTTGTATTCGATCTTTTGCTCCGTCTCGGGCTACAGCGCTAGTGTTATAGCTCGATCTTGAATCGAGCCAAGAATTCGATATTGTCAAAATAAAAAAAAAAAGACAATGTAATGTTTCTCTTCTTCTTTCTTTCTGATGTATAGTTGGGCCACGTGGGAATAAACTTATCAGATAGACTAAGTGGATATTGGTTGCAAATTGCTTGTTCGTATGAATCCACTTGATCAATTGATACCTCCCATGGCCAATACCCATATGGCCATAGCGTTTTTCAAGCGACCATTTTACAAGACAACACCCCAATGGTAGAGTAACATTTGGGTAACCATAACCCGTCCCTGTGTAGCCAAAGGAATTACCAGATACCAATCAGACCATCCTTCTTAGATATACCCTGCCGCGTTTCAACAGGTGGTTTTAAATACAGAGTTTTGACGTGACGTGAATACGAATATCCTAACTAAGGTCTATATATCTATGTTTGCACTTGTACAGAAGTATCACCATATGTATACACAGGTAAGATGTACAATATATGTGCTATAACCAATATCTTATAAGTGTCCAGATTATACTTAGGCTAGGGGCCATGGCAAAGCAAAGATCTACGGTCACAATAAAGGTCCAAGAAAATATCGTGCTATGCAAACTCGATGTTCATACCTTCGAAAATATTGGATTACACTGCCTTGCTGCTAGCGGAAATTTAAAAGCATGTTCAAAGATTGATTTATAAATTTACGGGAATAATATTAGAAGTTTTGTTATTAGAAGGGGCCATGCGCGTACACTCTCCCTTTATGGCGTCGGGTACGTATGAGACCAGGCTAGGGCCATATGTATGGTACCATGGTTTGCCGCTTAGAATGGAAACACAAACACGCTCTTTTGTCCTCATTATATTATCATCAGCAGAAGGATGATAAATTTAAATGGTAACCGTACGATAATCGGGCTACCTAAATGGGTCGGCGCTGCCATAATTATAAAGGTATATGCATGCGAATTTACATATGATGCATCTAACTGTTCGTCATCCCATAGCTTTGCCCTGGTCATTCTAAAATTTATCACTATCAAATCACTCGATAATTTCGTAGTTCTCTAGTCCTGGCTGTTGCAGGATCACCCCTAGGCTACAGCTCATGGCCTTTGTATGACAGTTGTGGACGACAGCTCATTGCATGAAGAGCCCATACTGTAAGCCTCCAAATGGAAGTTTGGACTTTAGCCTTACTGTGTTCACGTGAATCTTGATTCATGTATCTGCCCAGCTGGCGCTAATGATAGAGGCATATGTGAATATGAGTCTATCTCATTGGTTCTTTTGGTAGTGAGCTTTCTTGCTGCGTGGGTCTTATGCATGGTGTATGTGGCCTATTCGCAAAGATTTGATGCTAAGTATCTGGGCAAGCCTTCCTGCAACATGCATGGCAGGGATATTCGAGACTAAAGCTGTTCCAAAAGTCAAGCAGGCGTAAAATGGCGTTTATGGTGATACCTTTAGCAGTACTCTAATAACAACAATGTGTATATAGTAATTGATGATCGGGTCTAGGTAAGTATGAGTAGGTACAAACTTCTGATGTGAAATATGAATGACCTTTCATCATCATAACAAAGGGTTCTAGAAGTAAAGGAGAAAGAGAAAACCCAACTTTTCGATCACATGGGTTAGAAGGAAAATATTAAAAACAGGTAAATCTTGGATATTGATACAGTAAATGAATGTAAGGAACGCCATACACCGAAAGTGAAAGAAGGGAATCGTGCAAGGGGTGTTAACGGGAGATCTATAGAGACTGAGTGGTCTACGGCGACCAGGGGTAGAGAAATAGTAGTTATGTTTGAGACAAAGAACGTCAATTAAAATGGAGTAGAACCTCCATCCATATACGCGGCCGCACGACAGGATCGGAATAGCCTTCGGGCCAGATTATTGTTTATGCACTTCGAGGCCGACATGAATTATTTGGACTGTCTAGATAAATTTCTAAGTCATGACATCAGATTAGCTAGCAGTTCAGCGTGGTCAGATTCATCTCAAAATTTCACCCCAACTTACTATCTAGACTTTTATACGCCGCCAGCCTAATTATAACCTTTGTTGTTGGGCTGCTTTGGCTTTGTAATAGGGAACACCTTCTGTTTCCTTGTGTCTGGTCCGAAAATCCTGAACACTAATCCCATGAACGAACAGTGGTTATCTACAGCACGCTTCATGCTCTTGACATAGTCGGAAGCGGCGCCACAGTTGATGGTACAGGAAGACTTGATGCAGGAATTGATTTCCGACCAGTAGGCGTTGGTGAAAGACGAGCAAGAAGTTCGACCTATATTTCAAATCAACTGTTAGCCTTCCTAAGGAAATATAATATGATAAAAATATCTGGAGCTAAACTTACACTGCTCAGTCTTACACGGGTTTGTCTTTGGGTATTTCTCAAAGATACAGGTTTCGGCACATGAAAGTTCGTTGATGGCTTGATGTGCGACAGTGAGAAGGTTGACATTGACGGATTGTTGACCCGGGGCTTTGTAAGGGTCGTTATGTGGAACAGGCGTAGCTAGAGTGCACGATGCAAGAAGGAGGATGCTTCCGAGTGTAATCTTCATTTTTATTTCGTTCTTTTGAATTTATACTAAGAATATCTTTTGAAGATTCGGAGTGTTAGTTTATGTGAACCACCATATATCTAATTGCTGGATCATGAATATAATTTGGGTTAAGCTGAATAGATCATGACGATAGATTATGCTTTGTTTTATATATCGGTATATACAAACGGTGATTTATGTGAGGAAGGTTGTTGAAAAATTAAACCAGCAGTTGTCCTGTTGTAATTGGTTGGTCTCACGGAACGAGGTTACACGTACCTTATGTATAATGAAGTGTCGATAATTATCGATAACACACACTGCAATTAATGTTAAATGCAATTTGTGAGCAAAAAAGCTACCGAAGTCTAGGAATTCGAAAAAAGAGAAGATGTTTTCGAAACAAGCCTCCAGAAACGAACGAGGGTATTGAGGATAATTATATAGAGAGCGCAGTGGCAGGAAGCTTCAAAGGAAAAGGGTAAGGACTGTCCGCAGAGCCTCGGGGTCCACTGCTTAATAGCGTTTAGTATGAGCCGAAAATCCGGTTAGCTTAATTCGCTCGTGGCTTGGAAAAAGCAATTGATTTTTCATCCGTCTTTTTGCTAAGTATAGAGAATTATGTTGGAGAGGCTGATGTTTAAGTGCTGAGCACGGTGCGAGTTATCGACTAACACGATTAAATTTTTTTTCTTGAAATTTCAAAATGTAGGAACCATGTGGAGAAGGATGTTGGTGAGTGGAGTTGCGCGGATATGTTCTACCTTTTCAATATGTTTTCTGTGTAGCTATCTAACTTCTTCGAGAGCACAAAGCTCTTCTCGAAACAAAATTTAAATGAACGGGGACATAAAGCGATCGCATAAATGTCAAGATCCCTCTATCAAGCTCTTGGGAGTCTGGGGATATTTTATTTGATAATAAAAATTGGTTATACAACCTTGTACGATGTTTTGTTCATCCGAATTTTGCGGAGATTCCTCCTTCTTGATTCTGTTTCGCGAAAAGCAGAGCTCATGATCCTAGTTCGCACACTACGAGACATTATTACAACCTGGGGTCTCGTTGGAAATTAGACGGTACTGGCTAGGATTGTTGGCAGACGGGAAGTCAGGGACGCCCACGAGTCTCGAAATAGGTACCTGAGAATTTGCCGGGGGCTCTTAAAGATCTTGGTGTAGATGTTGTATGGATCTTGGTCCTTCTTGACAGTTTCTTAGTTGTTGAGCATTCGGGCGTATACGAAGGGCTTGGGTAAGTAGTTTTCTGTCTTGAACATGGAGCTTGCTGTGCCGCCAACATTTGACAAATGTTGGTTTCCCCACTTTTTTCTGAAGGCTGAATTCTTGATTGATTGAATTAGTTACGTCCCTTCAGTTTTCAGATACCAGGGCTTCTCTTTTAATGGAATCCGTAGTCTTTTCCTGCCTTATAGATGCAATATATGAATCTCGAAGGAAGGAAGAGAGTGAAGGGGCAGGGTTGTGCAACCTATTTTGGGAGACGGGGGCAGGGATAGTGCATGTTGGAAGCGAGGGAGCATGCATGTGGGCGGCAACTGCGACGGAAAATGATGACACGAGAAGGGAATGTCCAAGTCGGAGGCGTAGATTGGCCAATTTTGACAGGAGAGATCGATCGAAATCCATAAAAGAGACGGAATATGGGTCTGAGATTGATTGAATTCTCTTTGTCGAGTTTTTACTTCCTTCCTTGGCTTTCCGTGGCTTATGGAGTGGAGTTCAAGATTGAAACGAAAGTTTAGGCGACTTGGACCATATGCATTTTGGATAATTGGCAGAAAATGCGACCTCGATAGGCGCTCTATCTCGCTGATAGACTGTTCCATGCCGTTTCCGTTGGAGTTCGATTCCGGCTCGAAGGATTCGACCCGGAACTGCGGGATCGTGGCCAAAGTGCTCATGACTAAGCCAGCTGGCTATGCCGTTGAACGTTGCGTCCGATATTGAATGACATGGTCATGGGCGGCTGGCAGAATCCCAGAAGGAACATTTCTAGCAACGAGGTATATACGTATATATATCATTTGATCGGTTGTAATTTTATACACCTTTCCGTCGGAAACAAAAATCGTAGAGTCAACAGAAAAAGTTATTGGCTGGCGTGTGCTACTCGATGATAGTTAGCACAGCAGCGCCTGTCTTCTGGATATTGAGGCCCGAAAGTTTGCCGGATAAGTCCGGCCGGATCCGTGAAATGATGGAGTTCAATAATCGAAGCCGGTTCGCAAAGTCGTTTAGTTAAAGCCTATCTGATATCGATAGCTTGCAGTATCAGTGCCGCCTTATCCCAAGAGCGATACGGGGTGTTCAGCACTATCTTGATCGCGCATTGCCCAAATATATATATATGGTGTCGAGGTCGGTGATAAGATAATTAAGTGCATAGCGGGCACGAGGCTCGGAAAGCGGCTCGGTCGCGAGCCAAGGACCGGCGGACCTGCCAAGCCAAGCCAAACCCAAACAAAACACACAGCTGCCATTTGGTCAGCACCTTCCAAACCATCATCCCTGAACTCCACCTCGTTCTTAGAACCACATTTCTGCAGACCGGGCTTGGTTCTGGCCTGATCCGAATCCCGGAATCTCACTCTCCTTTTTTTTCTCTTCTCTCGTGAACTTCACCGATACTTTGTTGTAGCTATTGTCATGTCGTAATTCGTTCGGGGCTTTTAACGACCGGTTCTTTCGTAATAACGTTTACTTCTCGTCTCTCATTAAATGCCAATTGTACCCATGCTTCGACTACGCAGTTCCCCGCAAAACCGTTTTATCCGCCGCCTGCTCTTCGCGACTATATTCTTCCTCCTCAATGCCCACCTGTTCATCTACTTCCTACATGGCGACAATGGAGGATCTTCGGACGACTTAGCTTCACTCTGGGACTACAATCCGGCCATTACAGTACCTAGGGTGCATGGCATAGGGAAGGTGTATATTGCGGCAAACCATTGGATATCCGGGAAGATTCTTAAGCCGTATTGGATCAATGGGCTGTTGATGTTAATACAACAATTGGGACCGGAAAATGTGTTCGTCAGTATTTATGAGAACGGATCGTGGGACGAGACACCGGCAATGCTAAGGGAGCTGGACCAAGAGCTCGGAAGGATGGGGGTCGACAGGAGGGTGCTGATTGAAGCGATTACGCATCGGGAACAAGTCGCAGAAGTCGTGGCACAGGGTGATGATAAACCTGGGTGGGTTATGACATCCAGAGGAAAGAAGGAGCTACGACGGATACCAATGTTGGCAAAATTACGAAACCGACTATTAGAGCCACTAGAGGAGCTGCAAAGGCGAGGCAAAGGTGATTTTGATAGGATACTGTTTATGAATGATGTGGTTTTTACGGTATGTTTCCACGTATCTGTGGATTTAACATGCTTGGATAGTATTGGATTAGTGCTGATTATCACTTAGGCCGAAGACGTAGTGACTCTGCTGAAGACTCGGGACGGAAATTATACCGCTGCTTGTTCGGTAGACTTCAACAAACCCCAATATTACTATGACACTTTTGCCCTCCGAGATATCTACGGGCAAGAGGCCGCCAGTCAGCGATTCCCATTCTTTGCAGGCGGCGAAAGCCGGAATGCAATGATGAGGGGGGACCCAGTTCCTGTACAGAGCTGTTGGAACGGCATAGTCGCGTTTGATGCTGCTCCCTTCACCCGTCCTCAGAAGCCATTACATTTCCGTGGAATCGACGATTCGCTATCTGTACTACACCTCGAAGGATCAGAGTGCTGCTTGATACATGCCGACAATGCGGAAGGACCTCAGTCTTTGCAGAGATCTGGTGTGTGGATGAACCCGCTGGTTCGGGTAGGATATAACTTCCCAGCATATCACTACCAAAGGATAAATATGTACCAATGGCCGGAGTATTTTGTTTCCATACCAGTTAGGATTGGGACCAGCTTGCTGCGATTGCCTTGGAGGAACCGGAAGGTGAGCAAAAGGTTAGCGGGCTGGAGGAAGGAGACTGGTGGAGGTGAGAGTGGGGGGTTTTGCCTGGTGGATGAGATGCATGTGCTTGTGGAGAACGGATGGAAGCATGTCTAGCCCCTCCCCAAATGGTCATTCCCTAGCCGACTTTTCCTTGGGTTTATTCTTCTTCATGTATCATCTTATCACCCTTTACCTTTTTCTTCTTTCTTCTCTGTTGTCCTCTGCATTGCAAGATTTGGCGTTCACAAACAAAATACTAATACGGGAAGTAGCATCATTGGCGTCAGTACAACGTGTACTATATTACTATTATTATCACTATCTTATTACGTTAAATTCGAATATTACCTAGGTATATCACTCGAAGAATTTACCTCAATAGACTGGTACCTTTCACCAGACTAGGCCAGCAACGTAGTCGGGGATTTGATGCTGTTTATTGTGTATGTGGTCATTGTTAGGAGCCATTCGATGTCAACCATGGTAACCAAATACATCCGGTTCCTAGGCCAAAAGTTCGAACGGCTAGCCCACGGGGCAAGCTCTGAGACGCCCCAGGTATCTACTAAGATTGTGCAGCGCCTGGGCACGTAGAAGACCACAATTACGATAGAGATGTTTCTAAATTCCTTTCTCTCCTCATGCATCAACCACCACCGACCATCATGAGATCTCACAACTTTGCATGCATCGGAGCCAAAGCAATTGTCGTCAAGCGAGAAAAGGAGTTAAGACTTGTAATCAACCAAGTGAAACTTGCCTGGTAAAGTCTTCCCAACCAACACAACCCAAATTAACCAGCCTATTTCGAAAAGTGTCCCGAGCTGGATACATCAACATCCCATTCGCATTCGTCGGACGCCGGTATGTCCTTAACAGCCGACCTACACGCCAAGCCCAGGCAGTATGACTTGGCGGGAGTATTCGTATGGAATCAGCCCCAATATGCATATGGAATATCCTCGTGCATACCTATATGTATATACGATGAAGTGGCAAGTGGCCCGGCGGGTTTTCGTCAGTCGAGGCTGCGAAGTTTGACCAGCCCCGCAGATAAAAGGCATCGAAAAACAGAAGGATCTCGGGCCACTTGGTAGCTATCACTCTCTACGGAACCTATCGAACCTGAAAATCAATTCATCATGGCCGACCCGCTATCCATCACTGCCAATATTTTGGCAATAATCCAGGCAGTCAACACTTGCTGGAAATTATACTCTGACGCAAAAGGTGCAAAGAGCGATATTGCAAAACTTACCGTGGAGGTTGATAGTATCAAAAGAGTGGTCGAGCAAGTGAGGAAGCTTATCAAAGACCCAAAGTATGCAGACAGTATTTCCGAATCCCAGGAACTACTGGATGCACTTAAAGGTTGCAACAAGGAATTGCAACTGCTTCAAGACAAACTCGATGGACAAAAAGGAAAAGACCAGAAACGTTTCGGCTTCTTTGGGCGCACCAAAGACTTAAAATGGCCATTTATTAAGTCTGGTGTCGTCGAAATTGTTGACAACCTAGAAAGGTGGAAGTCCTGTATTGATCTGCTCTTGACCGTATACCAGGCGTAAGTCTCATCAGTTTAAATCCAATCAAGACCACTAAACAAGGAAATCTAACATAAATTTTGCAGAGATGCCGTGCGGAAAGTTGATCAGAAAATTGATTTGGCGGGAATCCCTGTTGCTGAAGGGGCAGCGTACGGAAGCTTCGCAGACCGCCACGAGCCCGAATGCTTACCCGGCACGAGGATTGAGTTACGGAAACGCATTGCGGATTGGGCCGGTGCTCCCCGTGGTGGTGGTGAATGCATTTTTTGGCTAAGCGGTGCTGCTGGAACCGGGAAGTCCACAATATCGCGAACAACTGCCAAAGAATTTAAGGAAAAAGGCCAGCTCGCGGCGAGTTTCTTCTTTAGAAGGGGTGAAAAGGACCGAGGAGGAGCCGCCCGGCTTTTTACCACCCTGGCATCTCAATTGGCGAATAATATTGCCGACGTTAGACGCTGTGTGCAGAAAGCGATTGAAGCAGACCCCAGTATTCCAAAGATGAATATCGGAGAACAGTTCAACAAACTAATTTTGGAACCCCTCTCCGAGCTACGAGACTCCGGAGCGCAATCCCAATACAGCAGGATCCTTATAGTAATCGATGCATTGGATGAATGCGACCATGAGAAAGACCAGCAACTTATTGTTACACTCTTATCCCAATTAAGCGGCATAAAACATATCGATATCCGTGTTTTTTTGACAAGCAGACCGGAGTTACCCATTCGTATTGGTTTCAAGAGCCTCTGCGAAGGTATCCATCAAAATGTTATTTTACACGAGGTAGCTGGAACCGATCGGGATATTGGTATTCTTCTAAATACGGAGTTTTCAAACATACAGGAGAGTCGGTCCCTCCCGCCTGACTGGCCGGGTGCAGAAGTCATCCAAAAACTGGTCCAAATAGCCGTACCGTTGTTCATTTTTGCGGCAACGGTTTGCCGCTTCATCGCTGATGAGAACTGGGATCCTCAGGAGCAAGTCAAACTTGTGATGAAATATCAAACAGACTTGAATGAAGATATGGATGTGGAAAAAACTTATCTTCCCATACTTAGACGATTGGTTGAAAATCAGAATTCAATTTCGCAGCGAGAGAGGTTAGCAATGGAATTTAGGACAATTGTCGGGGCGATTGTGAACCTCGCTAGTCCGCTCTCAATCCCATCGTTAGCGAGGTTTGTGTCGATCCCAGAAGGAACAATCGACCTTCGACTGAAAAAACTACATTCTGTTCTGGATGTGCCCCCGGAGAGGAAACGCCGAAGCCCTGTTAGGACTTTTCACTTATCTTTTCGCGACTTTCTCGTTAGTCAAAGTCTCCACGACCACACGGATTTATCCCAGTTTTGGATAGATGAGAAAGAAACACACAAAGTGCTTGCCATTAGGTGCATTGAGCTTATGTCAGATAGTGGAGGTCTCGGCCTAAAACAAGATATATGCTCTTTGGGGTTCTCTGGGATACTACGATCTGAAATCGACGAAGGGATGATACAAGAACATATATGTCCAGAGCTTCAGTACGCATGCCGTTACTGGGTATATCATCGAACCCGGAGTGGAGATCGAATCAAAGACGGCGACAAAACGCATGAGTTCGTAAAAAGATGCCTTCTTTGGTGGCTAGAAGCCGAGAGTCTTCTAGGCGAAATGGAAAATACGATCGCGATGATCAGTGACCTGAAGGAAATGGTGGATGTAGGTTAGACCTGCCTTCTCCTTTGGGCCGCTTCGTGGCCTGAATTTTCGGGCACACAACATCTCCAGAACATTTGCAGTGCTGGGACTACTGAATTGTGTACATGATGTCTCTAAAATAAATTATTACACGATTAGGCAAGCTAACACTAGGTTTATTTAGGCTGACCAAGGCGGGGAACTTCTAGCTTTACTATATGACGTCAAGAGGTTCCTGCTTAGAAATAGGTATATAATTGGGAAAGCACCCCTACAAACTTACATATCAGCTATTATATTCCTCCCGGAAGAAAGCCTCATCCGAAAATTTTTTGAGCCTAAGAGGATGGTTCCTTGGGTACGCCAATTTCCGAACGTTGAAAAGAGATGGGATTTTCTGCTGCAAACCCTTGAAGGGCACCTAGATTCTGTTAGGGCTGTAGCTTCATTCGGCGGTATTGTAGCGTCTGCTTCGGGGAGCACGATCAAGTTGTGGAATATAAATACCGGATCGCTGTTACGAACGATGGAAGGATGTGGATCTGCTGTAAGCGGTTTAGCCTTTTCCTTCGACGGTACTCTAGCGTCCTCGTCCAAGTCTACTATTAAAACGTGGAATACAGATAGTGGAGAGCTCCTACAAACGCTGGAGAGCGTAAGTCAGTCTGAAATTTACAGCATGTCGTTTTCTCCGGACGGTGTTTTGGCAGCCGGGGCTAAAGACGGGATTTTGGAAGTCTGGGATTCAGGCGGGATGCTGAGGCGAAGATCCAAAAACCAGGATATGCATGTGTCTTGTGTAGCGGTAGCATTTTTTCAGGATACTCTGGCCGCAAGTCGCCGGGAAAAGATCGAGCTATGGGATGCTAATGGAGCGTTACTGCGGACGCTGGTAGGACACAGGGATACGGTGAAGTCTATAGCATTTTCTTCTGATGGCGTCTTAGCATCGGGATCCTCTGATAGTACCGTCAAGCTGTGGGATGTTAGTGATGGGACTTTGCGACGGACATTTCAAGGACATGTGACGGGTGTCACTTATGTGGGGTTTTCCAAGGACATGGTGGTCTCTTGGTCTTGGAACGGGACGATAAACTTATGGGGTGCGGACGGGGCGTTGCTACAAACGCTGGAAGAGCCTAGTTTTGAGGACGTAGCAATTGGTTCTGAAGGCATCTTGGTGGCCGGGTGCGGGGACCGAACGGTTAGACTGTGGGATCTTAAAGATTTAGCGCTGCGGATGCATATGCCGGAAGACACGAGGCTGAAGTCTACCGAAGGGGTAACCTTTTTCTCTGATGGTAAAGCCCTCGCGTCGGTATCCAGGGGCGGGGCAATTCGGTTTTGGAGCGAGGGTGGAGAGCTACTGAACACGGTAAAGAGGTATACGGGCAACGGAATTCGCACAGCATTTTCTGCTGACGGCATTTTGGCAGTGACACCGACCTTCGGAGAGGCTATCGATCTACGGAACCCGGCTGGGGAGCTGCTGCAAACCTTGCGATATCGATATCGATATCCGGGGGACCCTGACCTTGACTTTGACTTTGCCTTTGACTTATCTACGCAGATAACCAATCTGAGTTTTTCTTCCGATGGCAAACTCCTGGCAGTTGCACATAGCGATGGATGGATCAGGGTGTGGGGCGTGGGTGGGGAGTTGCTACAGGAACTCAGGAGTGGATTCGAGAGTGTGTTACTGGCACTCTCCTCTGATGCCAGGATTTTGGCATCTTTAAGCACTTTTGGAGAACTGGGTTTGTGGGATTTGAACACCGGCACCCGGCTACCGACACCGCAAAATAGGTTGTCTGCTCCGAGGATTCTGGCGCTTTCTCCCGACAATAAAATTCTGATTTATGGATCGCACACCGGAACCGTCAGTCTATGGGATCCGGGAGCCGGGGAGATGCTACATATAAGCGAAGGCCCGGAAGGCACCCTGGAATTCGCATCCAGTGTTGATGCAGCAAGGCTCTGGGATGCGCATACCCTAATGCTCCTAAGGACCTTTGCCATTCAAAGATTACCCAAATTTTCCAAGCCCTCTTGCCTAACAGAAAGTATTAATGACCCTTCTAACAGAACATACCAGCCATCAGATCGAGACTTTATCACCCTGACAGGTGAATGGTTGGGCCGAGGTCAGGACTACATTTGGCTCCCGCCTAATTATAGGATGGATCTAACGGACGGTCTCGGTCTCAGGCCTTGGGATATCCGTGATAACCGGGTTGCCTTGGGCCATGCCGATGGTCGGGTTTCGTTGTTTGAGTTCCAGCCTTAGCTTATTATTAGATCTCTATACTGTATTGTAATATATGTATGTTGCTTCCTCTCGTCCTCTATATAGCTATATAGGTAGCTACTGACCGAATTACCTCTCGTCTGTGTTGGTGTTGCATTTTACTTCTAGTAGTAAAGTAGAAACTAGATATATCAATACAAGCTCGAGATCCATATATCATGCTATGGTGCTAAGTTCTAGCGGAAATTCAATCTTTTGTAAATCGGCCCCTACGGTAGTTTTATTGCATTTTTCTCTGTGATATAGTTTTCGGTGTAGTGTGTGGGAGTATGCTTGCTGACTAATACTAGTCACACCGTGAACCATTATACATACAACGTCAGAGGCAGTTAGAGGTTAGTTTAGTTATAGCTTGGCCATAATAACAAAGCCCCAAAAAGAAACCCGATGCTCGAGGTATTTGTCTTTGTTCGATAAAATTGCAAGGGTGCGAGGCATTTGGATGGGATGACATAGCCACCTCGCCACGCAAACCGTCGTCAGACGTTGAAACTGCTTGCTCTCTCTCCCTCTCAAGAACAGCCAAACCAACAACCAACCAACCAACCAGAGCCGCTTTCAACCTCCCCGGCAAAAGCCCGTCCGACACGTCGTCAACCGTTCGAATTTGACATCTCCAGTTCAGGCAACCGCAGCTGAGACGGCTTCGAGGCTGCTCCCGACCACGCGTACTGCTCTTTGGGCATCGGTTGCTTAAAAGGAGTCTGCACCCCTGCTAGCCCGTGGCTCTTTGGCTGCGTCGCTTTCTGACCATCACATCGTCACCACCACCACCACTACCACCACTAACTGCTAACTACCATCATCATATCATCTCACCCAATACGACCGACGATATCACTTCATCGCAGCCAAGAACAGGAATCTGAGCTACAAAATCGACATACGGAAAAATAAAAATAAAATATCCTTAGATAGAGGCTTGGAGGAATCGTTTTGAGCTCAGGGAATCTCCATCAGAAGGAGAACACAAACACACCCTATCCTTCCTAGCCGGCTGCAGTACACATCATGCCGGCACCACCTCCACCCCCGCCGCCGCCTGGTTTTGGTGCTCCCGGCTTCGGTGGTGGTCCACCTCCACCTCCACCTCCCGGTGGTCTTCCTCCTCCGCCTTCGGGCGGCGGTGCTGGTAGAGTATGTTCCATTTACATCCCACCTACAGAGCTACTGCTATGTCTCGTGCTAACCATTGACTGACTATCTAGGGAGCTCTACTCGGCGATATCTCGAAAGGAATCAGACTGAAAAAGGCCGTTACAAACGATCGATCTGGTCCACAAGTTGCAGGCAAATCATCCTCAGCAGCTCCCAGTGGGGGTCTTGGGACTGCACCAGCGGTACCTGGACGGCCAGCATTGGGCGTACCCCCTATCCCCGGAGGCGTCGGTGCGAATAGACCGAGAAGTTCGAGTGATTCTGGCGGTGGATTTGGAGGAGCCGGTGGTGGCGGAGGGGATGCACCACCACAGCTTGCAGGACTGTTCGCTGGCGGCATACCAAAGCTTAGGAAGAATGCAGGAGGGATCAATACTGGAGGTACGGTTCTCTGGAATTGGACTAGTCTACTATTGAAGGAAAGCTAATAATGCTCGTTGGAACTGTGCAGCAAATAACAGCTCCCCATACCTATCGGATAGCGAAACAATACAAAAAAAGGCTCCGGTACCTCCCAGGCCGGCACCCGCAAAGCCTCTTGGCGGCCGACCTGGCCTGCCAGCACCAGCAATACCAGGCCGAAAGCCACCAGCCCTAGCACCTCGCCCTGGATTCCCAGGAATCCCTCCACCTCGCCCATATTCTGATGCACCCCAGGTACCGCCTCCAGTACCACCACCGACACAACGTAGGCTTTCGTCAGCACCTGTGATACCTCCACCACCACCTCCCACAGGCGTAGCGCCACCGATACCTGGTGCTAGTAGACTAGGGCCAAACCGCAATGCTCCATCCCCAACACCACCAAGCTTCGCCGCCCCGACGGCGCCTCCCCCACCCCCACCTCCACAGCCGACAAGAAGCGTCGCACCTCCTCTACCCCCACAAATGCCAGTTACACCACCCCATACACAACCTAACTTTGCACTTGCAGCTGCAAAGGCAGCATCCAACTTCGCACCCCCTTCAAACCACCCACCCACTCCGCAAACACCATCCGTAGCACCTCCAGCACCACCCCCCGCACCTCCACAGAGCCGAATCCCCAGTCGGCGAGATATATCAAACTTTACAATATCGTCCAACATCAATGCTGCCGTTGGCCGTGGTAGATCTGGAATCCCCAGTAGGCCCGATAGTGTGGCGTCTACTCACTCCATTAAATCAAACGGAAACGGAAGGCTTGTGGTCGATGATATGAGATTTAGGTGGAAGAGAGAAGAGGAGCTACCGAAACCGCGAGAGTGGTTCGGTCCTCCTTCAGGGGGCTGGAAGTATAAGAGTGGAAGAGGGAGCAGCGTACCGTTTGATCTACGACTTCTAGACCATTGAATCTAGTGAAATCAGGCGGATTCCTAGGGAACTGTCTCGACTGGGGCAAGGGATGAAGGAAATCTTAGTCTCGAGCCTTACATAGCGAGATCGATTGGATCGCATGACCAACTCTGTAAGCTAAAGAAACAACCAGATCAAGAGCAAATGGCAGATGGAACGTGTTCGGGTTACAGAGCTTCATGCCTTCAATGAGGCTATGGGTATCTATTGTACATGTATCGGTTTTCTCGTTTGGCATGTACGAACCCTGACCGCACTGTTTCTTTCTCGATAGATCTCTTCCAAATCGACCTCCCACGGGCTTCTGCAGTCTTCATACGATAGTTCTCATCTTCATCTTTGAATATACCTTTACTCTACAACCCTAACTCGGGTTGCCGAAGCTTCGTTTTGTCAGGATGGTACGTATTTCATTAAAGCATCGCTTTCGTTTGCATTTGTTGCGGCTGTATTTCATCGCCCTTGTTGTTTCTTCGTTTTCTGGGTCTCAAAATTCTTTTTTTTTTCTTTTTCATGAAGTTTTTGTGCCCTTGTTTATTCTGCTTAGCTTTATGCTGTATTCAACATGCTTTTTGCTCTCTTTCTTTTTTGTTCCACGCATTTTTCTTTGCTTCTTTCCTTTTTGGTTTTCATCTTGTCTTTTTTTCCTTATTCATTGTAAGTAGGTACAAACTTCGGAGGTAGGTAAGTATAGTGCTTTGGTAGTTAAAATAGACATCGGTTTCGTGTAGTATTTCTCTCGCATAACTAAGTATATAGATAATATAACCTAGGCTCGTATAGTAAAAATTTCCAAATTAGATTTAAAAGCTCGAGGTACAAGGTAATCCACTCCGAAAATTCTAGAAAGCAATAACTTCTGAGCCTAATTTGCCTGTCATCTCTTAAGCCGCTACTCCGTCAAATTTGTAACAATGTCCTTTATGTTCCATACAATCTGGTGTGTGAATGGTGCGGTTTTAACTAATTTCGTATTTTGGCCATTCCTATTCTTATTAATATTTTTAAAGGTATATAATTTACTCTGTAGATCCGGGGTCCTCAGTTGTGTTACAGATCATGTTATATGTATAAAACGGGAAAGCGTTAGTCATAGCAAAGGAGGCCCTTTGCCCATATTAGCAAACTTTGTTTTCGCAATTTCTTTATCTCCTGTTCGTCCGTATGCATAGCTAGACATGAGAGTCTGGTGCCTGAGTAGCACATATATATAGTTATATAGCGATCTCCAAAAAAGAAAATTCTTGTGATCCTCATTGTTCTTTGTGGGTATTGAAGAGGTGGGGTATTACATAAAAGTTGTTGGTTTGTGAATAAACATTCTCTTGGGGGCATGTGGATGGATGGGACTAATTGAATGTATACCGTGTGAGGGGATTGAAGCCGAGACGGACATATATAGAGTATTTATTGGTGATATAGTATATATATGCCTATATTATATTGATGGTTTGCATTAGCTGGGATTGGTGGCTGCTGCGAGCGAGTCATCATTCTTTTCGTCCGCGGCTACATATATATAGAGGCGGATAGGCTTGGTATTTACCGTGTTATAGTAGAGTTTAGACCTTGCATCATAGGTGGGGCCTCAACCTAGCTGGGTATGTAGGTGCTAATCGCGGGGCTCAGGAGTGAACATGCTATTGCGCTCTAATGCTCGAGAGACCTGGTTCGTGTAAATTCTTGAACTGGTTTGTGTTAGATATTGGATAGGTATATATACTAGCTAAATATAAAGCACCAAGGGCGTATATATGGTTTCGAAAAGGAATTCCGGCCGGAAATAAATATCTACCTAGGTACCTAGGTTCATTTGGGAGCAGTACATATATCTCCCATTATGAGTAAACAACATCTGCTCTTGCGATCATCATAGGAGGATCAATCCGTCTAACTATACTTTCATTTTCATCTTCGAATTGTATAACGAATAGTAGACATGTGTCTTCAGTTAGGTAGTAGTGATGAAAGTTCATGTGTTCGTTTCTATCTCGCCGAAATCCCTAACATAATGACACTGGTATGTCGTATGTTTCGAAAAATTGCCGTGAGGGGCAGTGTTTGGAGTTTTTACCGTTGGGTACCGACTGATGATCATATTGATTAACTTAGTTGGAGCCCTTTGGCATTCAAGCTGCTTGAAATCCGAAAATAGCCAGCAGCCAGTATAATCCCTCAGGGCTCTAGTAGTAGATATCGAAATGAGGTTTGTTCGGATGAAAGATGATGTTGACGTGAGCTGATGCATGCTTTGGCCGGGAAGGTTGGCACCTAGTATACTGCTCCTCAACGAGGGTAAACTACATGATGTCTAACTTCTCTAGTTACCTGTGAAATGATGAAATCTGAAGCGTTGATTTCAGTCCGTCGGGAGAGGTCTATACTTAAATTTGATATATATGGCCTTGAGGCTAGCTCTGAAACTGGTCTTGAAGGACGCACTTTAGTAGAGTAAACTCTGATATAGGGCGTCGATTGGCTTGCCATTTGACTACTTTGTCTTTTCCTAGCTACATAGGCTTTGGCTCAGATATACCTTAATGTATTCGTCGGGGGTGTGGGTGCACTATGGGTATAAGAGGCACTAGTCAGGCGAGGGTTGTATATATCTTCATCTCAGATCTATCATCGGGAGTAGAAGAAACAAATTTGCAAAGTATATTGTCTCGATGCGTCGTATATATTGGTGAGATCTTTTCTATTGTTTTTTATTATCAGGAAGATATAGTAGATTCGATCCATACTACGAGACTAATTCGTTCTGAGGTTGAGGAAGTATTAACACCTATAGCTGGTCGTGGTGAATTTGGGGTCGGGTAAGTTATTAAATATAATCGAGAAGGGAACTCCCATGGTTGGAATACAGAAGCATTGGGTGGAACGATGGAAGGTGTGCGTAAAAGTTCTAGAAAACAGGCGGCTATTCGTCTCTTTTTGGTCATGACGGGAACAGTTTAGATTGTTATAGAACTGGGGAAGTCGAGGTAGAAACGACTATACTGCTATGATATCCAGTACGTACTAGAATTTTGGCATCTGCGCAGCTGCATGGATCGTGGCTTCAAAGTTTCTGGTTTGTTATCAAGAACTCATATGGATATGCCTGTTATATATCGATATTTCCGAGGGTGGCGAGCCGGCACAGCGGTCTGGCCAGAGACAACAATATCCCACGCAGCTATCAAATATAGATATTATGCAGCTTTTCATTTCGATTGATTGCTTTTCCTTAACTTTTATCAAGTTGCCTCTTTCCTCTTTCCTCTTTTCTCTTTCCTTAGCTTTGCTTTTCTTTTCGGCCTTCCACGCCTCCGAAGTGCGAAATTCGAAAGTGGACTGCGGCTAACTGTTCTTAGAGTGGGATTGGCCTGATATTGAGCTCAGAACCTCAAAAGGGATCTTGTGATACACGCGTGACACGATGCCACCAGCCGTGAGGGGCAAACAGCACTCCTCGGAGACCTAGAAGCTGGAGGTTTCTCGCAGCCTCGTCGTTACACAAGACCCCCAAGAAAGGCCATGACCCGATTAGGAAATCTGGTGCGGCTGACTCGAGCCGGCAGTCGGGCACACCACAGACGCCAAGGATCGCACCAACACACAGCGTGCATGACCATGCAGGACATGTTCCCCATCCTCTGCCGTTTGATAGGTCTCGGGTGGGGAAATGTGCAGAAGAGCCGCAGTGGCGCCTGAATGATAAGGGAGTTCTGCGGGTCGGCGATGCTCTCGACGAGGCTTTTGGGTTTTTTCTTTCGAAGATTTGTAAAAGCTGAGCGTCTCGTCTCGAGGTGATTGCCGTTCAAACGACTTGGCATTTGGATTTCGTCTTGAGCTTTCCTGCAGGTATAAAGAGGAGGTATGGATGGACGGGTGGTCGCATTTCCTGGCGGGTTTGATTTCTTTGAATTTGTCTCCTCGAGTTGCACGAATTTCGCTGGCTAGGGCAGGCCTGGGATGAAGTTAAGTTGGGCTATATTTACGAAGTGCTTCCTGATTCCTGGAAACATTGAGGTGAGTCTTTAAATTAAAGGTTGGCCCTCTCGATTTTATTGTTGTATATTCATTTTATTCAGTAGCACTCCTAAGCGCAACATATCTCCAAATACCGGTACCGACAAAACCACAAAGGGCCCGAAATCTAGTATTCCGTGATTATTGTCACCAACCGAAGGATTTCTGAGGATGAGTCGCCAGGAAAATACATTTGATAGCGGCCGATTTGGCACTCCAACTCCCCTGAGTCCTCAACCCGGGTTCACTCCAGTGGGAGTAGCTGAGATGATGCCCTCTGCTTATAACACGCAAAACGAATATATTGCATATTCTGGACAATACGGTCAGCCCCAGAATGTGCCATATAGTCACAACGGCGCCAATGCTGTATACCCAGACCAGAACCCCCAGTTCCCGACGTCTCCACCGCCTCCGCATTTCGTAACCCCAGCACAGTACTATGACAAGCAGCCGCCAGCGCCAGTGCCAGTTCCGTATGCTGCTGCTCCTGCCGCAGTAGGAGCAGGAGCAGCAATGGGAGCGGGAGTGCCACCCGAAGAAAAGACAATATGTGGGGTACGCCGCAAAGTATTTTTTATTGTACTTGCGATTGTAATCGTCCTTATTATCGCAGGCCTTGCAGCTGGCCTCGCGGTAGCTTTAACGCGGAAAGATAGCAGTAGTAGTTCCAACAACTCTCAAGCGGATGGTGCGGGGGCTGGAACAACTAGTTTAAGTACTTTTATTCCTTCTATCGAGCCTACAGACGAACCCTCGGCCACGGCCCCATCAACAGCTGCTGAAACGACGGCAGAGGAGACGATTTTCACAACCTCACCACCTGAGACATCCACAATACCCGACATTATCACGCCAACAATTACCCGACCAACCACGTCTAGGACAACGGCTAGCCAGGTCATCAGCGCGTTCTCTCTTGAAACCGGTTACAATACTTTGTCTCTAGAGCTTACCTCTACTACCGGCAACAGTGATCTCTGTTCCTTGCTCGTTGGATTAGTTTCTGTAACAACTACTGTTTATCCATCGATAGTTGGAAATGTAGAAGACTTGTATACTGCGTATTGGCAGCTTGGCGATAGCCCCGGGACACTTTCGGCAGTTGGCCAGCCGCCAGAACCGACAGCTCGGTATCAGTTTTGGACCTTTGATGTCCCAGTCGGTGGCAGTAGTGGTGGATGTTCGCAAGAAGGGACTGATAGCATTGCGCTCGAAGAAAGTGGTGTTGCAATCTACTCTTCGTAAGTCATAAACCCCTATTTTGGATATCAGTTCTCGTATGTTCGAAGTACTAATAATTGTAGGGGACTTCAATTCACTACTCAATGCAGCATTTCGGGGTATGAATTTGAAATCGGTGACTTTTGCTATCTTTGTAAGTCAATGGCTCTAAATCACATCGAATAATCATGAATTTTGAGATGGCGCTATGGAATTACCTATTTGAATGCTAACATAAATGATCTTCATAGATTGGATTGGGGAATATAGCGCCTAAGGCAACGGATTTTCTCTACATTTCCTATAGTTTTTTTTGACTATATACGGTCTCAACTACGCTCGGTTTATAAATATGATGCATGCTGCTATGATATTTAATATTCTTAATCTTACTATGTAATACTTCTAGGTTTGCACTTGGAAACTACGAAGGTTCAACGATGGATATGTCAATATATTAATTTTAAGTAATTAGTCCAAGGATTACAAAGACCTAGCTCTTTTGATACATTATTTCTTGGTTATATTATTCCAAGTTGATTTTGGGAGTGTAGCTATCGAGATTAGTTATTGGTAGGGGTGGGCTCCGGGTCTTGAACTTCGTCTCTCGGATCAACTGGAATTTCGTCTGCCAATAACTGGTTCCTCTGTAGATGCTTCCGATACTCGATCTCTTCCTCGTCATCCGGAATCTTCTCGAACATAAAATCCGTTCTGATCGTCAGCTTGACACCAGCTGTGATAGGCTCTCCACTGTGGACCAAGAATGCATGCTGGAAAATAAGTACTCTTCCTGGGATTGGTGCAACATCGTAGTATTCTGGATCTGGAATGCCCCTCCTCTTCCTCAGTGCTGGCGATAAATCTTGCTTCACGTGAGCTCCATAGTCCCAAAATCTTGTGGCGCCGCCTTGCAGTGGGACATCACCCGTTTTGTCGTTAAGGTAGACGTGGAATGTGAAGAGCGAGGACTCCTTGTGGTCTGGTGTTGTGTAGGCGCCGTCGCAATGCACTTTTATTTTTGTTAATATCTTAATTGATAAGTATTTAAATTTTAAAGGGACTCACTTTTGAAAAACCCACTGACAGGATACCGTAGGTATCTTAGTCTTTCATTCAACCGTGTCATTCTGAACTTCTCTGCTCTTCTCTTAGCGGCGGATCCCTTCCACCCCAATGGGCCCTTCCCGATTCCTGCATCTAACGGATCGACATAGGCAATATCTTTGGCTATTAAAGGCTCTATTCTTTGGAGCAGTTTGTCTGCCAAAGTCTGATCATCGTACATAATCCTGTCGGAGCTTCGATAGCTAGTATCAAGAATTTGTCGATTCATGCCGACGTTGACTTGGGCGATTGGCCACCCTTCCGCCGAAGACGCCTCAGCGATCCGTAGCAATTCGTTGCATTCTTTCAATGTGTATGCGTTATCAACGACCGCGGCGTAGCACCCTAGGTCTGCATATTTCGACAGCGGGGAATTCTGTGGATGAATAGGTGTTGTTAGATGTTGGGATTCCGAAATAGGAAACAGTGTGATTCATCCAGGGATGCATGGAAGCAAGCTTACCTCGAAGTTTAGTCTGCGAAGTATCGGTCGCGCAACAGGATCTCCTTTTTTATGGAGGTGGGGGAATAAAGGTTTGATCTTTTTGTATGCTTCAGGTTCAAGTTCTTCGGCTTCTCCCAGTAGTTCTATTTGTTGTGATTTACCTGCAGATTCTCTGGCATCGCTACTGGAGGATCCAGAGGTGCCGGAACCCGTGGCAAAACCAATGATGTTGCTGATAATGGACGCCATTGTGAAAAGTTTTGGGGGGGGTTATATTTGATCCTTATGATGTTCTTGCAGGATAGATTGAATTGGGACTTGGGCGGGCGAAGTTTGGAAATCATTGTGAATTTATAACTGGTAGTGAGGTACGTTTTCAAGAACTGGAATTCCTTTGTCTTACTGAGCTCAGTCTCAATCCAGTGAGCCTCATGAAATGCTTGAGTCACCTCGACTGTAACTAACCCGCGAATTCACAGCACTTAACCAGTTATGGAGATCCTTGTTTGTGCCCCGGATTACGCCTGCCGGGCTCAGCCGCATTCTTGGGACGCGGGAGGTATGGTACAACGCAAGTGTAGAGAAAAATACAACGTGGCTACATGTATACAACGTAATATTGGTTGTTACCTGGGGCTACCTAGCAGTACGAGTACTTTGTGTCCGAAAAGCCATTCACGGCAGATGTAAAAATTAATTTAATGACATATACTCTAATTTGGATATTAAGGCCACTTTGATTACAAAGTTCTCTGGAAGATGCCGATGAAACTAAGATTCAGACCATTAAAAAATTCGTAAAAAAAGGAGTCAAAATGAGTAAGTTTTAATATCATCCGACGGTCAGACCACGGAAGCCATGCCTACCGGACATGGGAAACGTTAGAATACATAAATTTAAGGCTACGCGAATCAAGACAAGCATTAATCTCGGCAATCGTTACCACGTGCGCCGACGATGTTTCCACTAATCGTCGAATCAAGTTTCCTCGCTTACTTCTTCGCCCTATTCCCTCCTACGTCTACCTGGCAGCAGTCCATCACCAGCGATGGTAGCTCGGAGCTACGTGTTAAGGTCCTTGACTACGGTGGCGATGAGTGCCATAATAGGAATGGGGGACCGGAGGGTGTAATGGGAATCATGAACACGAGGAATTCAGACCAAATCAAGGCTATGGCGTTTTGGGATATCGCTAGCTGCGATCGAACTGACCCGGAGAGGTATTCGCTATTTATCCACTGGTACGACCTACCGGCCGCGGTCCAATTGCTAGATTTAGGTCTCCCAGGGCTTGAACATAGATGGAAGAGTTTTCGACGGATCGTACCTAATTCGCCCACTTGGATCAATTTCAGAAACACCGCGAAGGGCAAATATATTCCTGGCCCGGATGGCATGACGCCTATCGGTAATTTCTTTGCTGAGCTTATCCAAAAAACACCGCCTGGATCCATCAGGTACCGTATCATGGGAACAAACGAGTACATAACCGTAAAGGACGCGGTCTACGTACCAAAGACCATATCCGCTGGCAAGCCACTAATTGACGACAAAGTTCTATCAGCTGAAGAGATGACAGAGGCAAGGGAAGCTCTAAGGGGGCAAGTAAGTAGTTGGTTTTACGCCACAGGAGGTGTTCCAATGCATATTTTACAAACAAAGGACTATATCTTCCAAGAGCGTGTTAGCCGGGCATATGTCCAGGCTGCGGAACCGCCGAACTTCGGAAAGGTTAAAAATCCCGGAGTGGTTGTTGTAAAACAAATGCTTGGGGAATATCGATATCCTAAGGGGGACGATAGTATGAAGGCAGAGGTAGATGCTGCGAATAATGAAAGAGAGCGTATTGAAAAGTTGCAACATGAAGCGCAGGCAAAGAAGTATATAAAATATCTCCAAAGAGACCAGAAAGAGAACTACGAGAAGTACCTAGCCGCTCGAGGAGGTAACGGAGACCCGCAAAACCAAGGCCAACCAATAGTCTACCCACTGCAATTCTACGGGGAAATTATTGGAGTGAACCAAACGCAGCTGGATGATATAATGGGCACTGATTCTCAACCACAATCTAACTTAACACAAAATCAAGTTCCGGCTGGTAGTATCGGGCAGTCCAGAACCGAAGGGACAGTAACCTCTAATTTAATGAATTCCATGAAATGGGATCCCCTGAAAGAGCTCGGATCTAACTTTGGATCCTTTGCCCCATCGGAGTATGAACCACAAACTGGAACATCTATGAACATGGGAACGCAGTCTCAAGATTATTTCCTACGACAACTGATGGCCCCTAAAATTTCACAGACTTATACTGACCTTGACAGAGACCCCATCGACGTTTTAGACCAACAGTATCTACGTCAAAGGGAGGCATTGAAATCCAAGTCATTAAGCGAGTTGGACTGGGAATTTGGAAACGTTGATCCTTGGGCGCGGTTTCGGGTACCAAATTTAGGAAGTCAGAGCTTTGATCTAGGGTTCACAAATCAAAACCAAGGAGCGCCGCTAGGATCAGAACTCCCAGTCTCAAGCTTAGGAGAGTTGGGTGGGGAGGAAGTACTGTTTAATGAAATTTTGGCTGCCGATCAACAGCAAATACAAGAAAATGATCAGTCGCGTTTTGAGGAAGAAAAGATGCGGGAAATTGATGAATATGACTGGTAAATAGTTCATACTGAGCCCGATAGTCTGAGTCTTGAACAAAGATAGATTGTGGTCACTTTTATTTTCTTTCTTTCTTTAGTGGAGATTTCTTGAGCAGATTGCCATAAACTATTCATATATTGGCTGGCTATGAAGCTAGATAATTGGCAATACTGCAGCAACATAAGTTTATCATTTAATTATACTCTGAACTTCAGATAAAGATTCAAGCTGATCCTCTGGTTTATGAGACAAGCTGATCCTATATAACCAGTGCTTGGCAATAGTTCGTAATGAAGGAAATACTGTATACTATAGCAGAGCTTTATTATCAAAAGTTCTTGGAAGAATAGGTAGGGTAGTTTATTAGCCGGGGGATCTAAAAGAGGTTTTGAGGGTATCTGAGAGAAATAAATCCAAGGCTATAACTGTACAAAGGATCAGAACTTTAGACTTTGTCCCGCACCACGGCACATTGTAGCTGCCTAGGATAGATAGAACGTTAACACGTCTCAAAAATACTCTAGTTCATTTCATCATGGCTCACATCATCTAGTTCGCGCGAATTCGGCGGTATAGATATCTAGATACGATAGTTCGAGAAAGCGGATACGGAAAATGAAGGGGGATATCTTAAATACCGATCCTACCCGCTCCTCATGGGTCCATATATTCTTAGCAGTAGCCTTTTGTATTCTATTCCTCTACCCTACTCCTATCGATGGCTTCGCCTATCTGGTCAGGTCAAGTAACGAGCGAAGCAAAGTCAACTCCGGCATAATCGAAAGTGAACTTTGCCACCACAGAATCGAACCCAAAGGAGGCGGAGCTTCGATCACACAATTCGGCGTTGTAAACTGGAAGCAGTCGTTCCAGGCTAAAGCGATTGTATTTTTCACTTCTGCCACGTGTGTCGATAATACAGCTGTTGTTATGATCCGACTGCTGAACGAGCGCACTGGCGTACAATATGTCGACATGAGCGGGCCTAACATCCCGCCAAACATCCACGGGTACAGGGCATTAAATTTGGACAAAGATCTAGGACCAAACGTTCCCCTATCGAGGCGCCATATTTACGAAGAGGCAGCGAGAATGGTTCCGGGTTCGATGTATGTACCACGGCTCCCCAACGATCCTACGCAATCAAGCTACTGTCTCGGGAGCATCGTTGTGCCGCCGTGGAACAACCGATATAATCTCTCATCTGATGACCCCACACAATGGGACGTCTATAAACAAGCGATGCAGATGCTGAGAGTAACTTTCGGCGAGTTTCGGAGAAACCCACCGGTTGTGAAGAATCTTCTAGGCATAGAGCCAGTTGAGCTGGACCCCCTTCCCGTTGATGAAGATCCGACAAGAGATGTTCAGAGAAGGATCAATCAATTTTATAACGAGATGGATATAAATCCTGAAGATTTCCCTCAGTTTGGGAGTATCGGTGTGGAGGAATGCGTTATTCTCGCAGCAGGGCAGGGAGTCCCGGAGATGAAGGACTTTCTGGTAGACCCTGAAATAGCTCAGGTCCCGGCAGAAATCGTCGCTGGCCCTGGCGACCCTGATTCGTTCGAGAATGCTGATATAGAACCCACAATTACGAAGAAGCAGAAGCCATCCGCCCAGGAACCGGTTCTGGACCCGGATTTTGATTTAAGATATGTTAATACGAATAGTGCGCCTTATCTTCCAGCAGGAGGGTTATCAACGGAAGGACCTGGGACGCAGCCTCCGTTTCAAATGCCCAAATACCAGCAGTTTAATCCGTTTCCCTCGAACAAATACCTACCTGTGTCACAATCCCAACCACAAAACTATTTTCAGTACCCCTCGCAACACCAATATCTATTCAACCCTCAAGCTCAACTACAATATAGTACCCAATTAAATCTCCAATATCCTACTCAGCACCAATTTCAGGCAGCATGGCAAGGCCAGTTTCAAGATCAAATGGGACTAAATACCCAACAACAATCATACCCACAACTGGTCCCGAAAAGTGCGAATATTCAAAACCGTGGTGGTAATTCCGAGGTGAAACTTGCGGAAATCGCTGAAATAGTGTCACGGTACAGCTTTTATAGAAAGGGCGCGGAAGTACGCCCTCTGGGACCAGCGCCGTCCGGACGGGGGGGACGGGAACCTGAGGCGGGCGCACAGAAAAAGCCGAAGAAGGTAGCCGCACCAAAGAAACCGAAGAAGGTAGCTGAACAAAAGAAGCCAGAGAAGGCACCTCCAGCTAAGGTGGTGCGAATTTGGGAGGGCCAATCGTCCCAGACGACGGGGGTGGAGAACGACCCTACGGGACGACGGGGTTTGCCCATGACCCAGAATCAAGTTGAGAATCCACCGTCATACCTCTCGGGCCTTGACAGTCAAGAATTGAATCCTTTACCCTTTGATGAAAACTTGGTCCAGGACGACCCTCTTATAATACCATCAACAGACGGGGGAGGAGGGCAGCAACAAGAAAAGCTAAATATCGATTTTGAAAGTTTGGGAGACCTATTTGGGCAGCAGTATAAAGACAACCCTCCACGGCGATTTTGATATAGCTATGTAGGCATACGTGGCTAGACATAAGGTGTATCTGAGCATTGGTGGTAGTATGGCGAGATTAATTCCGTTAGCTTGATGTATGTGCACGTTAAAACGGTATAATTATAGGTAATGAGTTTTCAGTATTACTATTATCGTAGCCTGATTACACGTGTAGGGCATTCTATTTGAGACTACAAATATATAACTTTCCTGGGTACGATTACAAGTACGATTATAAGCTAGCTATAGCGCTACGAGCGGGCGGACAGGATCCTCGAAGCCCCGTGTCGTATGTTGTGTGTTCAACCAATAAACACTTATCCAATTGTGCATGCGGTTGGCTGGCCCCCAGTCATGACCCCTGATTAAGCTCTCGCGTTTGCCTGGGTTCCCTTGCATTTGAGTTCGTGCTGGGGGTACGTATATTCGAGACCTTGGTTCGACTATTTATATCCATAGTAGTCTCGGTCCCATCCGTAGTAGAAATCTGTATCGGACCCAATTAGGGTCGTTAATTCATGCATTACCATAGATATTTGCAAATTTAAAGGGTGCTTCACTAAAATCAACGATACTGACTTCCAAGACCTGCAAAATCGATATTCCACCTAGCCTGGAACCATTCCACTCCGCTGTATGCATATATATTGTCACATGTCCTCGAAGCTGGTCACCCGGCCGGCTGGGTTCCGTATAAACCGGCCAGCTTGTCTTCATCCGAATTTGCAAAGCTGGTGAGCATAGGTGCAGGTCAACGCCGTCGGGGGGTCTGGGTACTCGACGTGCGCGAGCCAGGAGTTTGCTTCTTTTACCCAGCGGCCCAATTGCAACCCGGCTTGTGTTACGTATCCGTCCGGCCATTTTGTTTAAAGGCGTTAGCCTCTCGCGCTAGGACCCTGTAGCAGTCCGCCCCCAGTGCAACGCTCCATGGGATCAATCCAAATCTCTTATCAGGCAATTAGTTGGCCTGGCTTTCTGCGAATGGAGGCCAGCACTGCTTCTCCAATCTGTGAAAATCTTCACCGGGTGGCCTCCCTAGCAATCTTTGGTCGATAAAATTTTGTACCTTTCATCGTTCGTGCGACTTCGAGGATTCGAATTTGCGTTACACAGCAGCTCGCTGAGACCTGTGACACGAAACCAAGCTTTTCGACCCGTGGATCGTATCCGCATGCAACACGCTTCTCCTGAGGCCGGTTGCGCCCACGTTAACGTTTAGTTACCAACCAACCAACGTACTAGCTTAGCAACTTCCACGAGGTTGATTCGAATCTAGCGTGGGGATTACGACAGTAGCACGTGGATTGGCCGAGCCAGTTGTTTAAGATAATTCGAGGATTTGCTAGCTGGCCGATCGTCGAGTCGCATAAAGGGAATCTTTGGAGAAGTTTTCGCATCCATCGTCGACGACCGAATCCAATTGCAAAAGTTGCAAATTACCAGCACAATGTTGAACTCCGGCCGGCCAGGCCAGATCAAGGTTGTGGCCATTGCAATCTCCGTCTTACTAATGCTATGGCTGTCCAAGTTAAATGCAGGGAATTATCTGCTACCTGTTAGGGAGGTTAGCGGGGATTGGGAGCAGAAAAAAGTCAACATTGAAGATTCGGCGACAATGCCGATAGTGGAGGTTGTTGCGACCCCTACGCCGATACCTGAAACCGGTATTTCGATAATTGAGGCCGAAATTTTAATCTCTGAGGATGACGAGCCTACGACAACTGAGACCCAAACACCAACAGATGGAAACGGCTCCTCAACGCCCGAGGACGAGCCCACAGAAACGAAATCCGTTGGGGACTCTACGCAATCGCCTACCGGCGAGGCTAAAACCTCAATCGGGAAAGCAAAGCATGAGAAAGCAGTTATAATGGGAAAGACATGGAAGGAAGACGCAACATGGGTCAAGGAGAAGCTACCAGAGTATGCAGTATTCCATGAAACATACGCACCTCGCTTCGCTAACTAACCCTTGGGGCTGCAGTTGGAGGCCAGTCATATACGCCGTAGACAGCAGGACGGACAAAGATTATCTTCACGTATTGGTCAACAAGGGCAGGGAATCGATGCCATACCTCACCTACCTTATCGATTTTTACGATGATCTTTCCGATATTAACGTATTCATTCATGCCCACGAAAATGGCTATCCACGGTATGAATTGTGCTAAAGGTATCCTAGCCCTGCAGTCTAAAACTAACATCTTTGCTAGTGCCTGGCATAATGATCCCCAAAATGCAGAATACTCCGCCGTTAAAATGTTACAATTTTTACGCCTTGATAACATCCGCGAAAAGGGATACGTAAATCTCCGTTGCACCCCAAATCCAGGGTGTCCTGCAGAACTTCACCCTCAAGGCCAATTCTTCGACAAAGGAAGCATCGAAATCGGATGGAAGAAACTATGGGGCCACATGTATGGGAACGACTCCTATCCTGAATCCGTGGGTGTTGCCTGCTGCGCCCAATTTGCGGTTACAAAGCAGAAAATTCATGAACAGCCAAAAGAATTTTACGAGAAGTTGATGGATTGGCTGTTGACCACCGATGAAGAGGATGCAGGGAGGGTGTTTGAGTACTTCTGGCATATAATATTTGGTATGTCGGCAGTTCAGTAAGTTTTTTATATCCCTGGGTTTGGCTCCAATTTAATCTAGTTTCTAACGAGGATCTTTAGTTGTGATAAGAGTTATAGTGACTGTGTTTGCGAAGTCTATAACTGCACCGCTGGAGCAGGGAAAAGGCGGTCTCTAAATAAGCTGCTTATGAAGAGAGTTGTCTGAGCGCGAGGTACCCTGATATCAAGCACTCCATTAGTGGAAGAAGCGAATATGCAAAGGCGTTATGTCAGGCGTTTTGAAGGGTTGGAAAAGTGGTTATATATGTAAAGTATCGTCGTATGTTTCTTATTTTATCGAATGGGGCACCAATGTATTAACGCCTATAATACTGCACATAATGTCAAACTCATGGTTCAGAGGCTGGACTGAGGCCATAAGAGATAATTATAAATTTTTGGGAAGGAGAAAGGCTTTAACTTAAGGGCGGATTTTCCATTATTGAGATAAACCGCTCATTCATGAGGACTGGTGTTCTAACATGCATGTCAAAATCCTCAGTATACCCACGGGCTAAGATCGTGGGTTTCATCGGCCTTGCTGGATACTTTAATCAAAATCTCTACTGAGCCCTAGATCGATTAGATCATTAACGATGCTGGTGCTCTTCTCCGTATTTCTCATTTTTATTACTTCTTGCTCACACGCCTTTCTCCTTGCCCAAACCTTTCAACCTTTCCCTGGCGGTGAAGTCAACAGAAATCCCACAGTAGAAATCGAAATCTTCGAAGAACCAGAGGCCTATCCCGAGATCATCAGTTCAACACCGAATGCAAGACCTCTAAGACGCTGTAACCCGCGTACCAACTATTCCAAATGGAACAGAGCATCCAACGCCAAAGCTGGCGGTAGATGGGATAAAATGGGAGACCCGACAACTATTCGGTATCTGGCGGCCGTTAACTGGGGTGATACATTACCGTTGGAAGCTATAGCGTTCTACTCTACTGCTACTTGCGCTGAAAACTCTTTGGCCATGGTGATACGGTTTTTTGAGGATGAGGATACCGCGCAGATAGTACAACTTACTGAATCTTATATACCGAAGAAACTCTCTGCGTGGCAGGCTATATCAATTTCAAATTCTAGTGCCGAATATTCAAACCCGGAAGTCTCAGCTCTGGCGTCCTCAATGGTACCCGGGAGTGTATTGATCCCTCCACGCGGCAAGGCTTCACTGAAGCTCGAGAATGAGTTGAACACTAACCAGGTATATTGTACTGGCCTCGTGCATCGAGCTATCTTCTACTCGTACAATATCGCCAATCTACGAGCCGCCGGCATCTTCGACGTCAGAAATCTAATGCTACGAGTAAAAGATCAAATCAGAAGTTCGGAAATCCCAGAAACGAGAAAATATCACTTTCAATGTATTCCTGTTCCACAAACCGAACCATTTGGTGAAATTGGCCAGAATACAGGGATCCATAGTAATCCAATCCAGATACCAGGATCTCCCATAGTATCAAAGGGAGACCGAATGGTAAACTCCATCATTGCGTCAGATTATGCCTGGGATGAAGGGTTAGATCTAGAACACAAAAGACTTCCTGAGGAAGTAGTGAATGATATCCTAGATCTCGACCGCTTCGATGGACGACAAAGGCTTCCAACGATGTTGAAAGTAGCAGTAGGTCGCCTTACGGGAAACCAACTAGATAGGGCGATCAGGCCTAAGAGGGACCCTGCAATTGGAGCCGCGGATTTAGATATCATGCAAGCAGAAGAGGAAGAAAGGGAAGAAAATGACCCAAATGTTATAGTTATCCCGAGGAAGACTAGGAGGCCACGGGTAGAAACTCTGCCCCGGTTTCGCCAAACGCCTGGGAAAATCAGCAAAAAGATTGCGAACCTACTAGGTGTAGATTCTGAAGACCCCTCTACTTACATTGGGATCGATACGCAATTACTCGGCAGTCAGAACGAGTTTATGCCCAAGAAGAATAAGGACAATAGGTTGCAACAAGATTATGTTTTCGAAGATGAGTTAAATGGTATTGTTCAGAACTATATTTATAGGACGGAGTTGAATAAATTGATCAAAGACCTTAGCCTGGAGGGACGATTGAGAAAGATGAAAGGACTAGAAGCTGGAAAGGAAGAGAAGAGCCTAGAATCGCTACCAAAAAAAGAAGAGTATAACCCTGCCCAGATATCATGGGGTTCGGATGTAGAGGAGATAATCAAAGAAGAGGGAAATAACAACTTTGTCGAAGCAGGGGATACAGCAGATGATAACCTTGAAGCGGTACTGCCTAGCACGAATGCGCAGGCGGACACTAAAGACGAGGATGATGGCAGCATGAGAGCGCAATATGTGGAAGAAATAGAAGCAAAAGAGGAAGACCCTCAAACCGGAGAGTACACTGGTGTTGATTCATCGGTCAAGGTTGAATATGGAGGCTCCGAGATGAAGGAAGAGGAACCGGTATAAACTCTCCGAGATTAGTCTTTGGGGATCACCAACTAGTTGTTAATATTGTCTGTATACAATCACCCCCACAACACAGTCGGGGGGTCTGGGTACGAGACAAGTGCTACTGTAAGATTAATACTCCAACCAGATATATGGTGCACGTGTATTCACCGGGAAAATGCAACAGCAGAAAGTTTTATATGACCAGGTTATAAGAACCGAAAAGCATACATTTGGCGAACTATTATTTTAAGGCCGCATAATCTCTCATGCCATCTCACTGGGGCTTCAGCGTCTCTAGTTGGTGATCATGCATTTATCGTGATCACACCACGGATTCCTGCATGGCTTCTCTCGTGCACTATAATGTCATATATAATGGCTGGCAGGGTACTATATACTCTAATACTCCTCTTCCCTCCGCTAGTTTTGCCGTATTACATCGGGTTTGCTCAAAGCTCCGTAGCCCCACAGGTCATCCAGGTTGATCGTACCACCTGGCACCAATGCCACAGACTCCCATCTACTAGAGAACTACTCCTAGGGGTTTCTTTATACAATACACCCTCACAAATCTATTTCCCAGATGGCATCCAATTTTACGTCGACCCTCCGGGCCAATGCGCCGGCGAACCCGAATTAATCATATCGTTCTCGAAGCGTGCGGGTGTATATTTCGTCGATCTCGCAGAAATGGGCCTTACTAAGGTATTTAGCTCTTGGAGATACTATGACCTTCAGGCAAATCCTTTACATTTGGCAGCTCACAACCCACGGGCAGGAAGAAAGGGCTATGCGAAGGGATCGATTCAAGATATGGCATTTGGAAAACGTAGGACAGTTCGAGGTTGGTACGAAGTGAAGAAATTGAAAGACGTGCCTAATAGCGTATCATCAACCGCATCGGGGCCTAACGGAGGCACACCTCAGTATAAGGCGGATTATATTGAGCGGCATGGACTGCCAGCTACAGGCACTGGGTCAGACAAAGAAAAAGAAAAGAAGGTTATTGCGTGGATGAAGGAGCAGTTGAATAAATGGAGCAAATCACCTGTAGATGGGGATTCACCAGAGGATGGAGAGGAAGGTATCACTCTGCCTCAGTCTGAACAGGTAGAGATACAAATTGCGCAAGAAGACTTGGATATCCCAGCCCCTGGTCGGGCGGCGGCGTTTAAAGACAATATTCCTGCTCCTTTAAATGAAGAAGTCATCGGAGCTCGCCCCATTAGGAATATTCAAACTTCAAGGGATATAATTGGACAATCAAAAAAGACAACGACACTACCAGTAGTGCAGAGAATGCAGGAGATATTGAAAGAGAGTGCGAGGGGGAAAGTGAAGATACCTCCGCCGGAAAATGGCTTTGGGCTGGGTTCCCTGAAAATGGGATCGACGATACCGGAGCTCATCGAACAAATCGGGATCTTAACTTTGGACGAAAAATCTAGCAATACTGCACTTGGTTGGGCCTTAGTTAAGTTGGCGACTTTGAGAGATAAAGCCCTGGTTCGAAAGGAAGGGAGCGTTGTGGATAACTTCCAAGTGGTAGTCGATAATATCAAAGCCGTAGCTGCAAGGGAGGCTGAAGAGAGAAGACAAATGAAAGTAAGTGCATTATTGGACTTTTCATATCTGTCAGAAATAGATGAAGCAACCGACTTTAAAATCAGTGAAGACACAATAATACCGCTACCCCCAATTGCCCGGAATTTAAGGCTAGGGGGAGGAGAGAGTATCGTCCCGCCAAAGCAAGGTCCCATAAATACCGAACCTATCTACGTGGATAGTGATGACGAGGAGCCTATAGAGCCGTACGGGCGTCGGCGCCAAACACAATCCGGGGTCCCCATAACCCATTTTATTCGGAATGAAGTGGCAAGGGAAATGGAAGAAGAAGAACAAGAAGAAGAAGTAATAGAGATAAAAAGCGATGACACAGATGATGAAAGAGCAATGAGGGAAGGTGTGCTGGAATCAGGGCCCGAAACAGAGAACCAACAAGCTTGGGAAGCGTCTCTTCGAGAGGTCGATTTAGAAAATATAGAGGACCTAGGCGAGCTACCCGCCGTTGGGACATCTTCGGACTGGATCGAGAATCTAATAGACATGGATTTTGAGTATCCAGACGGTTGGTAGACGGCGGAGCAAGGTTTTGGGATCGCATGTATTATACCCGTGTCTATTTACAAATAAAGTGTGCTTTGGGGCACCCAAAGTTCACAACTCTCTAGCCTCTATCTCCGGAATTTCTGTTCGGACCGTCGCCTGCGCTGTCCTTGTATAGCTGTCCTGCGGCTGACCCCAGTAGTAGTATCCATCACTGTGCCTCTGCCAGCTTTGGCCGTTTGCCGTAAAGCTAGTCTGCCACGGTAACTTGGTCAAAAAGTAAACCAGCAATCCGAATCCAACCGTCGTCCCTCCAATCAAGGCCAAGCCGTAGATAATGACCCACCAGAGCCTAAAAACTGTCGAAACCAACACACGTTTGAGGAGTCCAAGTGTTGCAAAAGCATGTGCTGTGGCTGTGGAGGCTGGTGCAGGGGCCAGGACATCCTGCACCGTTGGCAGCTGGGAGACAATAGCTGCTAGTCGTGATTTAGGCAGGTTATGAGGCGAGAGACGGTGAAGTTTTTCAAGTTCCTGGATCGAAACGTGCATTAGCAAGGGCGCAGAGATAATACAATATGTATATGGACACTGTAGCATATATTAAAAGGTGTAATTACCATGCGAATGACGGCTAACGAACGCTCCGCGTCCAGTTGCTCCGTCTTGATTACCTCGCCCCCCATGATTGAGTCGGTATGATATTAATATTCAGGCTTGAAATTTTGGGCGTCCCGTCTAGATGTCTATGCGTCTAGATATCGATGGATGGATGGAAGTACGGAAGAATGCATGTAACATGCATGCGCGTAGTCGCGAGATGTGGCCTTACGTTACCGCGATGACTCTTGCATGAACAGCCACTCGACCAAAGGCGCGAACCTATCGGGCTGGACAATGGAGATATGGAGAAGGAGGACTGCGACGACAAGCTGCCTATTTTGGCGTCCAGATTGAGGCTTAAACTAGCGTACGTGGACCCCTCCGGCGGTACTGAGTACGTCACCCCGTCGCTGTCAAAAGCTAGTCAGCTAACTACCTAGGTCCTTAGTCGGTTGCCAGTCGAATGGTCTGGGTTGCGGGCTGGTGGCGGTGGTCGTGGTAACTCGATAGTGGGCCCACATTTACCCGGCCGACGCCTGTTCTTAGCTTTGCGGTGTCGTTGTAAGCTTAAAATCCCGCTTCGCTCCAACAACCATCAACCTTCGTTCGCCATCTCTCTTACGTCTACGACTCTACAATATTCTCCCAGATCCGACACCTCCCTACCCCAGCTTATCAGCCCTATCGCCCCCGGTTTAATAAGCTATCCGATATCAATAACTATTCTGAAACGATAGCGACGTTCGAGTTCTACAAGCGTTACCGTCGTACCCCTACCGTCAACATGGCGTCCGTGTCTTCCCTGGATAAGGACCTTGCGAAGCTCCGGCTGGGAAAGTACACGGTGGAAGCCTCGAATGAAGCAAAAGCATGGATCGAAGGCACCCTTGGCGAACAGCTACAAGCTAATGACTTGATGGACGCTTTGCACGATGGGACGGTGCTATGTCGGTATGTGGGATAGCTCGGATAGCTTCGGATTTGTGTAAGGAGGCCCAACTGACAGATTGACGGACTTCAGCCTGGCGAACAAGCTGGTGCCAAACAGTACCAAACCTAAAAAGTCTGAAATGCCGTTCGTACAGGTACATTAAAATCTCAGCGTGGTGGTGCAACGATCAAATGACGCTGACTGGTTCGCAGATGGAGAATATCGCCATGTTTCTTAAAGTCTGCCAAGACGTACTTAAGCTCTCACAGCACGATCTCTTCCTTACCGTTGATCTCTACGACTTCAAGGTACTCCCATATCGACACGACGACAATCATTTGTTGTACATCTCCTGATTTTACGTTTTATAGGACCCGGCACAAGTTCTCCAAACCATCGGTGCTTTCTCTCGAGTCGCCCATGCCAAAAATCCATCCGCATTCCCTACTGCTATCGGCCCGAAAGCATCCGTAATCTCCCCTTCTGCGACTGGCAAGTCGAAGCCGCCCGTTCCTGCGAAGGCAGCTGTCTCCTCGTGGTCTAAACCCGTCGATGAACTCACAACTGCTCCAGCATGGAATATCCATCAGTATGGATACATGGGTGGTGCGTCTCAAGGAACGCAAGGTGTCGTTCTGGGTGCGAGAAGGCAGATCACGACTGCTGCGCCCCATGTCCCGAGCTTAAGGGAGAAAGAAGAAATAAGAAAGCATCATCAAGAGGAAATTGATGCTAGAGCCGCTGAAGAAGAGAGAGAGCGACAAAGGCAGGAGGAGGCTAATTGGCTTAGAAAAGAAGAGCTTCAGCGAAAGAGGCAGACCGAACAGGAGCAGGCCTCGCGGACCCGGAGAGACTTAGAGCTTCAAGAGCGAGATGCGGCAGAACAGGAGAAGATTAGACTTCGGGAAAAGGCCCATGCTCTTCGTGAAGAAGAGGATACTAAGCGAAAGGAGTATGAAGAGCGCTTGCAAGCTGAGAGGGCTGCGCAAGATCGCAAGGAGTATGAAGAACAGGCGCTTAGGTTTCGTGGTTCACAACAAGAACATGAAGCCGTTTACTCGGAAAGTGATCGTATTAGGGATCTCGAGCGACAGTTGGCGGCAGCTAAAGTCCGAGAAAGGGCATATCTTGCGAACCAACGGCCGCCTCCGAAATCCAATTTTCGGGCAGTAACTCCACCGAATGACACGGAGGAGCGAGAAGCCCTCCGGAGCGCCTGGCAGGAAAACCAATCTCGTCCTGTTCCGCCCAAGCCAGCGTCGAAGCCGGCTTTTACCCACAGCGCACGGGCCGCGCAGCGACAACGCGAGTTACAGGACGAAGATGATGCCGCGGAAGCTCTACAGAAACCCACAGGGCCACCAGCTACTCCGCCGAGAAATACTGCACCGGTTGCGTCTAAAACATCCCCATTAGCTAGTACAAGATGGGGATTCAAGGGCGCTTCTTCGAAACCCGTTGGAGGTGGTATGAGTGTTGTCCAGAGAGAAATGGAGCTAGAGAGACAACGGCAGAAGGAGTGGGAACGAAACCAGGTTCAAGTACAGGAAGACAGGAAACTGATGACCGATAAGGAGATAAAAGAGGGTAGTGAGATGCCATGGGATATTCATCAGTACGGGTGAGTCACAATCCTCCCTTCATTTTCCAGATACCCAAACTAACAAGTGGTAGATACATGGGCGGCGCCAATCAAGGCACTGAGCAGGTATCGTTTGGAGCTCGAAGACAGATTATCGGACCGAAGGAACAAAAGTAATGGCCAGAATAATTTTGGCGATCTTATTTCGAAATACGTGCTTGGCAGGCGTTTCTCTTAATGGTTAAAATCGAACCAGTGTTGATGCTTTGCGTTTTCCCCTGTATCCAACATCCGCTGATTTTGTTCTAAGCTTCGTCTTTTGTAATCCTCTGTCTTGACTTCGTTCGGAATCACACGATGCCTTTTGGTTCTTGCAATGGTTTGGGGTGAATTGGCTTTTTAATTGTTGTTTGTTTTGTCGGCGATAAAAGCGTGGGTAAAAGTCATTGCTCTATTGGATATAGACTATAACAAAAAAAAAGAAATTAAGAAAGAAAGGAATTGGATCGATTGAGCTTTCGTCAACTCACGTTATCTCAGCTAGAGCTCCGGTTAGCAGCGACATCGGCAATAAGACTGTTCGTCTCTTGTAAGGCTTGCTCTTGCGAAAAAGAGAGCACAACATGAACGTTCGAAACCATATCTGGACCGACTACGTGATGTTTGATGAGTTGGTGGAAGGTATGCACCGATGATCTGATATCGCACGCTTTAAAAAGCTGCTGCCTAGAACGCCATCATGCATGTAAACGATTGTACATCAAGCGATATGCAATGCATGAGAGCGTTTTGTGATTAGTGGGGTAGAGGGCGGCAGAGCTGCAGCCGGTGCGCCGGTGCGAAGGATGGTAGCTAGCTCGGATGTTGGATTTTAAATCGCTATCTATGATCTTATGGAGAGATTATGAGTGGTATGATATATATATCGTGGTTTTTAGATTTTTACTCCTAGGACGTACTAGTCTGTGGAACGCATTGTATCTTGATCTTGTGGCCTTCCTTAAGGTGTGGAATTCAAATTGGCATTGATACTCAGTTAAACCCTATCGGAATATCCCCAGTATCGATGGCCCATGATCACTCGAGCATCTTTCCGTATACATTCCCTGATTCTAGCAAATTTATTTTGCTGCTGTGATATACACCAAGCTTTAAGAGTCGAAATCTATCTATAGAAAGGTAGTGGCGTATGTTTAATCCGTTGGCGCATCTAACGGTTTTTGGCCGTAAGTGACAGAGCTAAGCCATGGTTAGTATATACTATTACCTAGGTGTACACAAAACTTCGAGAACCTACAATTGGAAGTACATGTGGAAATCCTTATTCTGGAGATTTTTCTTGATATCGACAATGGCCTGTGTGGCTTCCTCGACCGATTTCTAGATTTCTAGATTTTAGCTTTTCGCAACGTTCTCTGGAATTCATCCCGATACCTTGAACAACTTACACCAAGAATGCGAGTATAAGCAGCTGTAGTAAAGCCCTCAGCTGCATTCACCATGTTGATGAGATTAAACGCTCCAATCTCCTTATCAACGGGATCCTTCGGCCACGCTCCAATCGGTAACTTAAAATACTGCTGTTTGATATTCACAAACCCCGCCTTCTGCATATGCCCAACGATGTGCGGCGCAACCACGCAAGTCTGTCCAATGATCTCGGTCGCCTGGATGAGGTTCGTGCACCATTGTTTCAAAATATTATCTTCGGGAACAGAACCATCATCTGTGGTAATTTCGACGGTGTGCTCTTGTGACTCCCAGTATCCGCCTGGTTTGAGGGTCTTGAAGGCGTTTTCGGCGAATTTACCCCAATCTTTGACGGCGGCGTGGCAGTCTCTTTCGTGGATGAAGTCGTAGGAATTAGGGGATTGGAGCCATGGGTCATTGAAGTCGTCGACCTCGAAGGAGACCTTTGGTGGAACCCTGGAGTGTTATTTTGTTAGTAACTTCATTTTTTTTTCCCGCCCAGAGGTGTTGATGGTTCGCCTGATAATATGACCTACCAACTAGGTTGAATGGGTGAGATATCTAGGTTGTAAAAAAGGTATTAGGCACTGAATAGAACTCCGATCGATCCGCGATTAAAGTTTGGGCCGCTCTTAACATCTTGCAAAAGACATACCATTACCAACCACTTCGGCGTTTGGAAACTCTTCAGCCATCTGGATAGCCCATATACCAGTTCCGGTCCCAACGTCCAAAATCTTCTCGGGGTTCTCGATTGGGGCTAAGAATAGCTTCCCTCGGAGTCTAAGGAGGAATACGTGATGACTATTTCGAATGGATATCAGTTTAAAGTCGAGCAAGGAGATATGCCGCGCCTGCTCGTTGAATTGGTCAAGAATCCTATAAACTTACAAGAGGTCCATTTGGTCTTGTTGGATCTTGGGAAATATACTAGTTAGTAGTTTACTTTGCGGAACATATCTATATTATCAAGGACGCCTTTACCTCGTCATTTGGAACAAGCCATTGACCTTCCTTGTACGCATGATAACGTCTTCCGTTCTCATACTTATACGCTGCATGGAGGGCCGTATTCAGCAACATTACTTATAGTGACACCAATACAACCACAGCAAGCGAATTTCATACCCTTGACTGAGTCGATCAACGACGTAGTCGCAGAAGCACTAAAAAGTATTAACGTATTTAGTGAGTAACATTCCTATTATTTCCCCTTTTTTTCGCTTCTGCCGTTTTAATAAGGATTTTGTATCGTACGAGTCCGTGCCATAAAGCGAATCGTATTCCGAAGTGCCCGTGGTGGGATCCTATAAGTGTCGAACGGGTGTATTAGTTTGTGTTGAGACTACAAAAAACAACATCTCTAGTGACCCCCATGCTCTCGATCTCGATTGTTTTTCCGGGATGGCCTGCATCAGGAAAACAATAGGCATTGTCTCGCTACTGTCAAAACGTGCAACTTCCAAGAGCATAAAGACCGACAATTACAACATTCGCCATCGCGCAACCCATTGGCGACCAGAAAGAAAGTTCAGCGCATACGTTACGAAAAATTCAACTTACATTGTCGACTTCGATATAGTGCCCTGCGCCTGAAGGTTCCAAACCTAACGACATATTGCGCGGCGCCCAGTCGTTTCAAATCAAACAAAAAATATAGATTTACGGTGAATTCCACAGGAATTTTTTGCGAATGGCGAGTGGGGATGACCGGATAGAATTGATTCTCAATGCGCACCGGAAGGGGAATGCTCCCTATTTGTGCTTCCAAAAGTCGGTTCATCGCTATCATACGTTCTCGATTTTTAAAACTATATGGCGTAGATGTGGGGCCGACAGAGTTCCACCGTTGAGCATAGATAGGCAGCGCTGCCGATTGTGTGGTACGTTGATAGATATGCTCCCATACATCGCAGCAGCGACAGCCGATATAAAATCCATGCAGGGGTGTCACAGATCATGTCAGTATTCCGACCATGTAAAGCTCGGATCTCCGTCTATGCCTTTCTACTTTGAAAGTCCCTTTTAACTATCCGAGATACTCACCTTGAAGCTCGATCTTTTTTGGATCACAGCCACTCCACTCTGATGCTAGAAGCTATATAATTGTACAAGAGAAACATATCAAACTACTGTCTCTTGACTTTAGATTTATGAAAATGGTGATATCATGCTTTTGCTAGGAGTGCCTACGATTTCTAAAAGAGGAAAAGATCATATACAAATATGTATAATACCCTGTGATTGACGAGGTGTGCCTTAACTAGCTCAATTGCCACGGATAGCATATATCATATGATCACGGAATCATCTTCCCCAGAGGGATGCCGGATGTTCCTGGACTGCCGGAAGAATTCAAATTTTATTTTATTATTATTATTATTATTTAGAGGGAAAAACGAAGGGCCTTGTGGCTTTGTTTTGATGCGTGTGATTAGTCAGTGAAGCGCGGGGGCAGTCCCACGGGCCCACTCTGTTCGACCAATTAGTCCAACTTTTGATACTTCCCCACCGCATGTTTTCTCGCTGGCCGAGAGTTGCACTCCTCAATCCAACAATATGCATGTTTAAATATGTATGTATGCAGATGAATTAAAAAGAGAGCCCTGCAAATCCAGAGAAAACCGGAAACTCTTCCCCCCAAAGCTTGAGCGGTTGTACATTACCCGACTTCCGACAAGAATTAACTTATCCCTGGGTCGCGAAACCGCAACGTTGAGTCGGTGAGCGTCACCCACAAACCCGACGTTATGACTGCTGTTGGCGCGAACAAAGTCGAATATGACAATTTTCCGCTCGTTTCCTTGGAAGGCGTTAATAGTAGTGACGACGACGACATCCCTCATTGGCGGGCAATTTCGCACGATACTCCTGCGGATTGGTCCTATCTGGCCGCGATATGGGACAAAGACTACCACATCATCAGAACCGTATTGCATATCCGCAAGGAGCCCAACCAGCATCCCGCATGCATTCGCTTCTCATAACTTCCATTTTTTAGTTTCTTCTCCTTACTGGCCGTATCGATCCATAATCGGGAGCCGGTAGTACCAAAGCATTTGTGGAAATTAACGTTCAATGAATCTCCAATTGCTAGTTCACCACGATTGGCTCTAATATATAGAAGATGTAGCAATCAGTACCGAATATAGGAGCTAGACAAGAAAAAGAGCTCAGAAACTTACACCAGCTTGGCTTTATACTGAATTTAACTATAGAAGTCGACAAGTGACTTAACGGACCTGTAGTTAGTATTGAGCATTTTATTTAAAACCCAAAATCCAGGGTTTATCGTACTCATAATTCTTGTAATGGTTAAGGTTGTGAACAATTATATTATATATATAATCAAATTCCATAATGAATTCTGTGTATTCATTCAAATCAGCGTTATTCATGTTTCTTGGGAAGCAACGCGCCTCCAATTCCCGGTACAGATCCCATTTTTCATTGCCTAGCCGCTTTAATAGACCCAGCCGTTTCGATATGATATTTATCTCTTCTGGGGATTCTTTTGTTAAAGTTCTTTGAACAAAGATCCACCTCATAACATCCGTTCTTAGATCTTCAAATCGAGCCTTTGCACTTGGCCCTGCAACATGGGAAACGTTGTCCATTGAACTGTCAGAATATTCGAATCACCAGACTCATTTTATAAATGATAAGCCTCGACTTTAGGGGACAGATCACGAACTCTTTCATCAGTGGCTCTATGAGTCGGCGAGCCTTTAACTGGGATAAGTTCGACGTCCCCTACTCGCGAATCGCAACATTCTATGTTTTAAGTCTTGAATTCTTTTTAGAAGGATGTCCTTTTAAAGCTCCGTAAAGGCGGTTGGCAAGAATCTCAGCTGAAACGTTCTGCGGGGCAGTTATCAAAACGCGAAGCCCAGTCGCGTCGATGTCTTTCCCGCAACCGTTGGGCAACAAAATATGCAACGATCATGATCATTGCTACTATCGTCTCCGTCTTTCCAGTCCCTAGTGCATGCATCTGGATGTTAGCATTCTTCCAAATAAAACGAAGTCTGGTTTCTCTCTCTACATCCGTGATAAGTTTACACTTCGTAGCATCCATTGCGTTGTACGACCTAGTATCCCTGGGGCCGTATTAATATTTGTCCCTGTAGATTCATCCTTTTCCATGCGTGTCGCGTCTATGGTGTGACAATTGCTTTTGCGTCTGGCATCTACCAACAACTCCTAATCTTCGTGAGTATCACTGTACGCCATTTTTGGCTTCTTTCCTCCTTGCTTGCCTGGTAAGCTTCTTATCTTCGCGTCGTATATGCATATAACGTTATATAACATAGCCCTGATAGATATAGATATATATATGTATTTATATGGTGTTGCACGCGCGTTGGTTTTTGTGTATTCGAGCGAGGTGTTTGTGTTTCATGACGTCATAATGCCGAATATGGACTAGCGTTGAAAGTGTTAGTTATGGTCGCTAGGCGAGATGAGAGGATTGGAGGCAGTTACCTAGGTCGATCGATCAAGCGAGAAGAATTAAGAAATATAAATACCTAGGAAAGATTAGAAACTTAGGGACAGAGAGAAGAAAGATGTCTTTTAATCAATCAATCAATCACACAACTTACCGACCATACGGAGTCTAACAGGTTATGAGCCCGGGAAAGCAGACCGGCTAATATAATATATAATCGAATCCATCACAAGAATTACCATGGCAGAGCTGAGGCCACAGGAGATCTAGCTCTAGACCCTCCTCGATACAGTTTTAGGACCCCAGCCAGACTTCAAACAGCTTTCGGAAGCTATCCTGGGTATTTCTACCTCTTGCCCTACGGCAGGAACAAAATTCGGTCGCTTGTCAAATATGCCGGCGATCAAAGACGGAGCTAGCTCTAGCGCTAGTATCATTGAAGCAATCAACAGGCTTGATGCCAGGTTTGATGCTATCGACGCCAGGTTCGATGCTATCGACGCCAAGTTTGATGCTATCGACGCCAAGTTCAATACTATTGATGCCAAGTTCAATACTATTGATGCCAAATTCGATGCTATCGACGCCAACGTCATTAATATGCAGGGTGATATAGCTACAATCAATGCAAAGTAAGCGTTCACATTCCTCCATTTCCTAATCAATAAATATATAACGTAGGGCCAAAACTTAACATCGAGTATTATACAGACTAGACTTAAACCCGATAAGAGCTCTTAATGCAACTTCGTCTTTCAGCGCGCCAGTAAAGTTTCCTCCAGGGATAGACCTGGAAGAAATCATCCCTCAAAAACAGTCAATTGATACTCTAACCCGTAAGAATTATCTTAAATATAATTATCTAAGGATTAATAAACGCTCAAACTTGCTAATATTTAACTAGGCCGCCAGTGTATAACTGTCCTCGATCGACTTGGGGTTCCTTGGCAAGCAGGAAATTCGGTTCCAATCTTGAAAGACAAAATTAAGGACTACCTCTACGCTTGGTAGATTAGATCTAGTACCCGACTGAAAATCAGGGACTGTATATAACTATAAGTACCTTACCTTACTATCACTGGGAAAAATGGTTCTAAAATGCCCTAGAAATACATAAACTTGAATATAAACAACTAATTAATTAAATAACCATATAATGAGTCCAAAAAGTTCATAACTAGAGTAATAGCTAGGTAGTCTCGTAGTACAGTAATAGCTAGTTTAAAAAACAGTTTAATAGTAGTAATAGAAATAGCCCAACTTTCAAACAACAACCGATATAAATAAGTGAGCTTTAGAAGACCACGTCTTCCCACAGCGGGGCAGTTATCACCTACAGTCGTGTTTGAGTGCTGCCACGCGCACGGGCAGCCAACAAGTTATATAACAATAGGGTTTTTAGTCAAAACACGGATGTTACGTATACATTGTCTCGTACCCAGACCCCCCAACGGCGTTGATACATGAAATTTAAGCAAGGCAAAGTCACAAAAGATTTGTCATAGCTTCCATGAGATCGAGATACAACGATACTGACTTCACGCCAAATGAGGCTCGTAAGTCTTCCGCAAGTTATCAACTCGTCAACCTTTTCCACTAATTTTTTGTTTATTCATATTTATCCAAATATAGTCATAACTAGCAGCCAAGCAAACAGAATCCTGCGATAGGTTTGCAGATCGGATGAGATGCATGTATGATACTATAATACATTGCCTCCAACGATAGAAATTTCTTGGCGCTTATATATCAATACTGAACGGTAACTACATGCTAGGGCGTCAAGAAATAATCCAATTCCGAAAGAGGGAAATGACGACACTCGGTACAGACTGATAGCTGGCCATAACATCATGTTCCATCGAAGCCTACGATATGAATATGATTACACGTGTACACATCTCCAAACATTTAAGTTTATGGCGCCAATAGTTTCCATACTATATAGCTAGCGTGCTGAAAACAAGAAATGTTGATATATCCGCGTTGATTTGAGTCGAGTCATCATGCCTGTATATCCCTACCCCTTAGTTAGTATGTATGCGTCAAGTTTTGTTTCGATATACTGAGTTTAGAACATACTATAGGTGATTATTGGAGCCCCCAAATTGTTCCTAAATGTTTAGGATTTTGACATGTATACAAATGGCCTGTCGGAACCAATACTTCATCCTCTGGTGTCTATTAGTCAGCTGCACCCTACCAGTCTTATGCTCTTATGAACAAACCACGCATATACCAGACTCCGTTTATTACATCGTAACGTTATCCATTTGTAATGAGAAGGTCTCGCAATTTCGCGTTGACCATAGATAAATTCCAACAGTTCGGTCCATAGTATAGTCTAGGATTGCTGACAAAGCCATCGATCCGATGCGGTTAGTTCCGTGAACATATACGTCTGTATACTTCTTTAGGCGAAGCAATTGATTACGCACAAAGGTCTCCATATTGCGGTTCGCCATCCAGCTGACCGTATTGTCAACTGCTTGCGATCGAAGGCATGCATGTACAAATTGTACCTTAGTTAGGATTAACCGCGCAGACTAGAACCAAATGCAATAATTATGAAACTCGTCTAATCTTCGACATGCAATGCACATCTCGGGTTCTTTGGAATCGAAGTTCCTTCCTCCTGGCCGCGACGCCGGAGCTCTCTCCGTTCCGGAACGCCCTTCGAGCTAGCGAATCACCACTGGTATCAAAAGCACTCGCAATTAATATTATCCAATTATCCCCCCCAGAATATTATCGTGATCCTTCACATAAATGATTCGTTTTTTTTTCGGACGATAGCCAATTGGTTACTGGTCAACTTTTCAGAGGAAATTGAAGCGGAGAATACGTACGCATATGCAGACTATGCTAGTCCGACTTTTTTTTTTTACTCAAATCTATGTACCCTCCGACCCATGTCCCAGAGCAGTCGGCAGGACCGGTATCAATGAAACCATGGTGGCAATCCTAACCATATATACCTCGAATATTATTCGCAGGATATCATATAAAACGGGGTAAAAGGAGTCGAAATCGGCGCCGCAGATGTCCGGCCTGGCCTGAGTCATCTGAAGCTGGAGCTGTCAATGCTGCGCATTCGCAACGTTTCGCAACGCATAACTATGGGCTTTCTCGACGCCTGGTTTTTGAGCTTTCTCCTGGGAATCTGACAAAACTTCAGAAGCTAAGGTTTGGTAGCTACTTGTGATTCTCAAGCATAACACCATGGAATAAATTCCAATCCTTCATTGATAGATATTATTCACACTGCTATTAAATCCCAGACCTCAAAATTATCGATATAGTGAGTGTCGACCTATTCTTTCGTTGAACTAAAAACCCATTCGGTCGTGTGCCTGCTGACCAATACTCCCACCAGCTTCACAAAAACCGAAGAAAAGATATCGTTATGGAAGTCACAATTGCTCATGATCAGAGGTTGTAACGTTGGCCAATTACTAATTATTATCTTGTAACGGCGCCGTTATCAATTGGACGATATTATATAAAAAAGGACGCTTACCTTTGGAGGAAGGTTTGTGGTCATGCTAATAAAGGAGGCCGAAAATTCCTTTACAGCTACAGAGTCGTGTTCTGGGGCACCTTACATTACTTCAGTAGGAAGGGAAAGTCTAATGGATACCGGAACAGTGGAACCTAAAGGGAAGGAAAGAGCAGTTGAGACTGGGGGAGACTTGGGTGTTGAGGATGAGGAAGAACTGGTACCAATTGTGATCGATGGAGGGTGTCTTTGCTCGCTGCTTCGATACCAAATTAATCTCTCGGTGGAATTTCAAAAGACAGAGCTGTATAAGGAGATTGTGGGTTTTGCTCATTGGTGAGTACCTATATATACGATATGGTATTTTAACTATTTTGTAGAAACGGTTTTTACCTAACATATTTATTCAGCTATTGTCATTCCTGCAAATGTGCTGTTTCAGCTCTGGCTAGAACATCTCTCAAGTTCCCACGAGATATGGTTCAATGGACCTCGAAGGCGAAATTAGTGAATCCTGAGCCAGAAAGCCCAGCAAGCTCAATTGGGCGGACGAGGGGAAGTAGGTCAACTTCAAACACTCCTGCACCGATTGCAGAAGCAAGCTCTAGCAGCTCTACCCAAGAAAGAAGTTCTAAGGGTGAGTCCTCGACTTCAACTTCCGGGCCCAAAGAACTACCAGAAAAGGTTACCAAGAGGGCAGCACGGTTGCAGAGTACTCTTGAGGCTGTCAAACAAGACCCGGAATTTGGAACCGAGTTTGCAGATGTGGATAATGCAACCGGATGCTGTTGTTATGAGGAAGACAATGTGAATGAAGTCCAGACACCAAAAAGTCCTGTATGGGAATCCAGCAAAAAACCAAGCCTAGGAATGACGGCTTGGAGTGGAAATGCTGGTTACCACAGGAGGATATGGAAGAGGGAAAGAGGAGTAGGTGGGAAACCCACTGCCTCCGGTGAGGCTTCACCGGTTGGGGCTTCTTCCGTATCCCCAGCTCCTTCGACATCGAAGGGTCCGTCGCCATCGGTGACACCAGGGGCCCATTCACCCTCTGTTGACCAGCAAGAAAAGGGGAAAGGGAAAGAAAAGTCCAAAACGAAAGGCAAGGAAGGAATTTGGAGTAAGTTTGATTCTTGAGTTTCTGGTTATACTGGTTCTGAAAAATTGCTAAAACCGCAATACTTTGACAGCGAAAATGAAAGAAAAGGCTTCTTCTGCCATGTCCTCCAAAGAAAAAGAGAGGGTAAAGGGCAAGGAGAAACTAGTGCTCTCAGTACCTAACGCAGACGTACCCTTGGATGTGTCTGCCCCTCAGCCTGAAACCCCAGAGCCGGAAAGGGTTACGGAAATCTGCCAGCTTCCAGCCAAAATAGGTTCTCCAGCAGGGTGCGATATAATCGCCCCTCCTGCAAACCCCCCTCAGCCTTCATCTCTTGAGGTTCTTCGTTGGGAAACGCAGCTACTTCAACAGCAACAATCAGACATATCCCATGGACCATGTACCTCCCAAAGTGGCGCCGAAGACTTTGATGGGGATCCCAAAAACAATACGCTTCCTATTCCCTGGCCTTTCAGGGAGTTTGCAATCACCACTCGTGATGGACGCACTAGTTACCGTGGATTTTGTTCATGGTGCGGTGGAAGTTTGACCTATCGAACTTCAGCGACCCTTCATGGAATGTTAGATATTCATGCGGGAAGTATGGACGAACCCGAAAAGGCTTTAAAGCAAATAGGGTTTCTACGAGAAGTACATATTGAAAGTGCTGGTAGTGTAGAGGAGGGGGCGAGATTAGGAACATTGGTTGGCCATTGGAGGGATGGAACAGTGTCCAGCCATGATAGCTGTGATATGGAACGCAGACTCTATTTTGATAGTGATTGCGAAAGCGGGGTCGATGAACCAACATACGATGGGGAGGGTCTCAAAGGTGTCGTGGATAGTCGAGAGGAGCTCTAACTATAACCTACGCAAGTATAGCTTCGACCCCGGCAGAGGTTTCTAGAACTTGGAGCAGTGGGTTCTTTAGGTTTCTTAGCTGCAAGGCCAGGAACATTGGGACAGGGCATTCGATCCCATTCCGGTCCGCGGCCGTCCAATGAGTTTTACTTCAACAGTGCATTGGTACATACTGATATACATATGGGGCGGCAAAGAGTTCCCCCTCCAAGCCCTTCCAAAGGAATTCATAGACTTTTCCGTTCATTCTAATCTACTCATGTCAATATCTATTGCATCTCCGCATCTGCGCGAATATTATACATTATAATGCGGTATGATACCATGGCCACGTAGCGTAACATATACAATGCGGATCAGAAAACCCAACAATATAAGTTATATCCCGCTTCTGGATTAGGTTAGGGTATTGGGGAATTTAGAAGGAAACTGACTAGGGTGCGCAGAGACGAGAAGTCGAGCTTTTAGAGGTTTGCTCAAATACCGGGACAGAGTAGACTCGTCTACTCCATCCATGACACTTCGCTGCATAATTCCACTGAAATTAGCCAATTCTCCAACTACCAGCCACAGAGCTCTGGTTGGTAATATATGGACTAGATAGAGCTTCGTAGCTGCAATCTTGATAAAAAAAACAAGAGAAACGTTGTACAAGGTCCATCGTGTACTTGCATCGACGTACATGATGTCGAATTTCGTCAGATGCGCGCATTGCATTTGCATATTCGCAAATTTTTTTACCTGCGCATTCCTGCGCGCTGCTCGTATATATATATATCTTACAGGTAAAAATTTGAATAAACGCCAATGCTGTCGAGACACGGAGCTATCGGAATCAATTTAGCTGCACGTCTACGTATCCGACGAGAGCACTAGTCTAACGAGAGCTACCATGCAATGCCGAAGTGCGGTTTGGGATACCGTCTCGAATTTTAACTAATAGTAAGGCTGTGCCACGACCCATGCATGGCATCCACAGGGTTGTTTCAAATGACAGCTCTGTTTCGGTAGCTGTCTTTCCGTGCTCCCGGCTATATATAGCGAACGATGTACGACGAGTCCCCTTTCTTTCGCTGACTGATGCGTTAGTGGAAGAAATATATCTCAACCGTAAACGCAGGCGGATGCGGATTCCTTTGCCTCTTTAGAACCTCGACGTTCGACTTCGACGTGACCAACTTTAAATCCACGTAAACTAACTGTCGCATTTCGGATCTCTGTTACACGCCAACCTCCGGCCCAACTCCGTTCAACACATCGTAACCTAAACTACATCATACTTAGACATATCATTTTACAACAACCGCCGTCACGATGGTCGACTTCCAGTCCGCTATGGCCGCCAGGGCCCTCCGGAACGTCAGAACTGTATGCCCTGCGGCTCTCTTCACAGGGGGTATCACGGCCCTGCCACTAACATCACCGTTGCTGTAGGAACTAGAATTCCTGTCCGACATCGGGCACATCACCGGGGCCCAACTCTCCGCCATCCTCTCGAATCTGCCGCCCACCGATTCCCTAGCAACCACATCTGCCTTGGCGAATACGCCTGTTGCCCGCGCTGAAACCCCCGTAGCTGCCCCGTTGCCAGCTCCATCGAGTCTCAACAACGGTTCCTCGTACAACAACAACAGCTCGACCTTCAACGAGAAGACAAACCCGGTTCCTACGCCAGCTTACTCCCAGGCTCCTCCAGCATATACCCACCCACCGGCCCTCTCCGTTGTTACGGCTCTTTACGAATACCACGCCAGCGATGCCGGTGACCTGGCTCTCAAACCCGGTGACACTATCAACGTTACGGAGTATGTAAACGCCGACTGGTGGCGTGGTGTCAACCCTGCAACCGGACAGACCGGTATCTTCCCAAAAGACTACGTCAAACCTGCCCTAGCCGGCGAAAAGGACGGCTACGGCTACGGGAACGTGCCTCTGCAGGTTGCGAACGGAGGAGGCAGCCAGCCACCAGCCGAGGACCACCAACCAAGCAAGTTCGAGGAACACGGCAAGAAATTTGGCAAGAAACTTGGAAATGCCGCAATCTTTGGAGCTGGTGCCACTATTGGCGGCAAAATTGTCAACGGAATCTTTTAGTTCATGGGATACTTGGTTTGGGAGAGTTCGTTTTCGTTTTGGGATTCGTAGGGGGTTATGTTCTGCTTTGGCGTTCTTTCCTTTTTGTATGAACTGGTTTTTTGTTTATTCTTGACTACACTTTTACACTGATATTCGGAGGGGGTTTGCTTATACGACAGGATTGTCCTCAATCGAGGACTTACCTCAAATCATTCTTGTGTATATTGTCCATCTTTCATTTCAGGGCTGGGAGGCTGCTTCCTTGTTTTCATTCGCACATACTAGTTCCAAAATTGACAATTGTTTGTATCTAGGAGGCCGGGCTGGAGAATCTGCTATAATGGTTTCCTGAAGTATTCGCAAGGCAATAAATATCCGCATTATATACATACATTGATATCCTAGGTACAGGGTTCCACGTAGTCTCCACCTTTCCTACAGACACTGAGAATAATAGTCGTTGAGAACCTTACAAGTGTAGGGGCTCTGGCATGTTTTACACCCGGTCCAACCAATACCACCACATTGAGCCCATTGCTGGCAACCCCCAGAGCTCACGGCGGTGGTGGTAGTAGTAGTAGTGCTGCTACTACTTTGCTGTGGTGTCGTTGTGACTCTAGTTGTCGTGGTTGTTACAGCGGTGGTAGTTCCGCTCGATCCACCACCAATCAATTTAACAGTAACAACGCCTCTGCTAGGAATGGAAACTGTAACAGCACCTCCTGATAATGTAGCAGTAGTAGGCTGGAAGGTATTTCCTTGATTCGTAACATAAGCTGCTGCGGAGCTTGGGGTGAACCCATTGAAAGAAACCTTTGCAGATTGGGCCGAGGTGCCGCTGTTCGTAAACACTAGAACGATCGAACCGTCCGTGTTCTTGAAGGCCCCAGTGATTGTACTTGCAATCGATCCAGTCACCCCGACTCTAACTGCACCAGGACGGATGTAACGAGACCACATTGCGAACGCCCAAAGGATACCAGAAGGAAGGGCATTTGTGCCGTCTGTATCCACAAGATGCGAGGCTGAATGCTGTTGTTTCCATTCGTATCCTTCCCAAAAGAGATAAGCAGATAGATCCGCGTTAACCATTGCGACTGCCAGTTTATTCGCCCATGTAAACCCTTCGGCTTTAGTTCCAGATGCATACCATGTTGACGTGAACTGGATTGTCCCGGGGCCCGCTTCCGTATTCCACTTTGGAAGGGTTGTATCAGTTATCGGAGATGTGAGTTCACTACTATACGAGTGACCTGCGATCATTCCAAGATACTTTGTAGATCCAGCGTTAACCAATGCCGTGGTATAAGTTCTTTGCATACTCCATCCCATTGCGTCGCAACATGTGATTTTGGTATCGAGCCCGGCGGCCTGAACAGCGTTGTATAGCGTTGGGATGAACGAAATTGCTTCTTGGGCGTTGGTGCTTATTTGCATTTGGGAATAGTCTGGGGCGTAGTCTGGTTCATTAAGAAAACCGAGATGTGTGATGGTTATTCCGATTGAGGCGTAGTACTTGACATATTGAACGAGGAAGTTAGCATACGCTTGTCGCCAGTCCCCGGAGGAGCAGGTACGGCCTGTTGTACCACAGAGATATCTATTTAAATAAGTGTAGTATTAGCGTTTACATTGCAATAGATATCGCTTCGTCAACTGTATATATCGTTATGCGTGAAGTTATAGATTTAATCATACCCTGGAGTAGACTCTGATCCGCTCGTCTTCATAAACCCCGGCGCACTCCATGCATCAGCATATATAGTCGTGACACCATAAGCTTTAGCCTGCTGTGAGAACCAAACTTGTCCTCTATCATCATTGTCCCAAACATATTTGGGAGTGGCATTTGGACCACCGGGGTTCGTAGGTAAGATACTGTCGCCGCTTCCGCCCGACCCAACCCGATTACGGATGATGGAAAATCCTGCACCTGTGGAAGTACTAAAGAGGAGTTCTAGTGCTTGCTTTTGAATATTTGCAGGAGCTATTTTGAATTCGACGGCGCGGCCGAAAGCTTGTGAGAACCCGAAGCCTTCGATGACTTGGTATGTGGTTCCGACATTGACGGTGATAGAAGTTTGTGCAGACGCCGACGCTACAAAACCCGCCGCTAGTAAAAGCTTGGAAAGGATAGGCATTTGATGTTTAAAAGTTTTTATCCAGGATTCAAAATTTATGATTTAGGGCTGCTGCTCCCTTGAGGCCGGCTAGCTTTTGGGTTTGATTTCGGGGCTGTTAACTTGTACGTTTTGAGGTCTCGTGAACCGGTCGCGGGCCCCTCTATATATATATTCGTCCGGAATCAGATTTCCACTTGTATCTTAAGTTTAGATTTTCGAGAATTCCGAAGGCAATACTATGGATTTGGGGTTTTCGTTCGACATTCGTGCCGGCCTACGAGATGTCATATATTATACGAATTATGAACTCAACAAACGGGCCGACATTCCATATCTTTTAAAATATCGAAAGCAGTCGTTAAAAATTACCAAATACCAATTGGCTGGATATTTGACAGAACCAAGGACTTCCTAGTTGCAATGAAGCCTCTGCTCCGGCTCTAAAGAGTGAGCGTATATGCACACTTATACGGAGAAAATGAAAGCCTCCTATAATGCAACGCCATTCTGAGCTTATTTCAGTGTTTTATATACCAGGCTCCAAGACTGCCTAGGCCCGCATCTCCGTCTAGGAAGATATATAGATTTCGGTACCATGGATTACGGATAATTTTGCATGTGGCCGGTTCCTTGGAATACATCGACGGGTAACGAGGTTGGAGATCTAAAAATCGACTAGTCGGCGCTAGAATAGTCAAGGCTCGTATATATATAATGCAACAAAAGTTAAGCATTATCTTGGGCACTTATATACAAGGGTACATGACTGCCGAGGCCCGCATATCCGTCTAGGAAGATATAAAATTCAAAACCATGGATTGGATATGAGCAAATTTGCGGATGGTTGGCTCCTGGCTTCTTGGAATGTCTTGTAGGTGCAAGTTAAGGTCCAACGTGAAAATTATTTCAGAATCGGATCACGAAAGATCCGGATTCTAGTCTTCATAGTCAATCCGCTAGTTGTTGAGAATTTGGGGCAGGGATATTTTGTTTTTCTCCTTCTCGCTCATATCCGTATTTACCGGGGTCCGAGAATTTAAACTTAAAATGCTTATTGGATAAATTGGGACACCCTTTACATTTGATAGATTTCCCTAGTCTCGGTCCCGACTTTCCGGCGGGTAGCGGTAGGGTCCCGTTACAAATAATCTTATCTATATACACGCAAATATTCCCCCATAGGAGAGTGTAAATGCTGCCAGAATATTTACACTGTTCTTACACTAATAAGCTCTAGTCCTGCCAACATAAACCTTCTGTGCTTGGTAGGTAGTAGATCCACTAGGTCCAGGACTTCCAGAACTGCCCTCCATCTGCAAATTGATAATAATCCACATTGGTTTCCCAACAAACCCAGCAGCATTATGCTGTCCCTTCCAATCCCCATCGACATAGAAATGCACAGTAACATCATTCGAATTCGACTTCGTCGCCCAAATTCTATATTGATGCCACGTGGATGCCGCATTTCCCACATTTGCTTTGGTAGTGCTAACGTCAGACGAACTGCGGAAGGTGTTAAACCAGTTTTCGGTGTTTCCTTTGAATTCGAGGATATCGATCTCTGGAGGCCAGGATTGCGTTCCGGTTAGCCAGAAGGCGGGCCATGTGCCCTTTGTAGTGGGGGCTTTGAATTCGCCGCGGATTTCCCAGTTGGGGAATTGGTCGTTGATTACGACGGTGGATTTGGCGTGGACGGCGCCGGACCAGTACCAAATTGCGGGTTTGGGGTTGGCAGTAGACTGTTACCCAAGAAGATACCAGGTCAGCTACTCTTTTTTCTTGTGCGGCTTTAAATTAGTACACAAGTAACTTACATATCCGTCTTGCGAACTAAGCCTATCAGCTCTCAAAGTTAAAACCCCACCGGAGACAGAGACTTTATCCTGCTTCATCCTCGCAGACCCATTATGATCGGGTCCCCAGGGGTAGAGATAGTTCCAGAAGCTACTGAAACTATTGAAGCTCCCTTCGCCAATAACTTCTTCCCATCCCGTCTTCACGCTAGTAGCTCCTGTGGTTGTCGTAGTCGCCCGAGTAGTCGTTGTAGTAGTACCACCGCTAGAACCCGGGATACATTGAGAGTAATAATCGTTACTTTTTACGCAACTCGAACCTGAAGCACAGGTGGTGGGCCCGGTCCAGCCAATTCCACCACACTGGCCCCAAGCAGGAGCCTGGGCGGCTGCGAGGGAAAGGAGGGAGAACGCTACAAGACTTTTCGAAATCATTGAAGTGTAACTGCGTTGACGCCGTTGGATTTTGAAACTACAGTGCTGAAGGCCCAAAAAGTCAACGGCTGAATCTAGTTTCTTAAATACATTTTCTCCTTTAAAAAAAGAAGTTGAAGATACGATACTATTACACCGGGATGTTTAACCGTGGTTCACGATATATTACTGTTGTGGAAGTTAAGTTCTCAGTATTTTCAAGGTACAAGGTTACTGCCTCGGGGTGAGAACCCCCCTTGTCGTGTTGGATATATAGGGACTGCTCGCCTTTCCAACCGGGAAGCGACCCCGCAGTTCCGAAGGTTAGGAGAGCGAGCTTCCTTCCTGGCCAAGCCTACCGGCATCTGCTTCTCGCGAGCTATATCTGGGGGATTTCGCATAATTTCTCCGTCTGGGGAGGTATATAAATGGCATTTTATAATTCCAAGACGCAGGGTAGCATTCGGGGAGTGTCAAGTTCGGATGACAATGGCCCGTTGGCACCGCGCCTGAGAGCGGTAGCAGGCCAAGCGATTAGAGACGATAGTTGGAGTGCATTATACATCGATTGGATGACGATTGAGACAATTGCAACCACGTTCAAAGAATATTCGAAGAACATCCCCATCGTCCATTAAATATAAATTTGGAACGTGCGAGATGCAGTTAAACGGATTGTCCACGGAATCGATGTGAACGGCGTGTTGACGATGTTGGAAAATCCCATGTAACAATTCCAAACCTGGAAATGCTGCAGCGATCAAACCAGCGGCCAAGCGCAAAGACGTTCAGGCTAAAGACTCACTCAATTTGCCTGTCCAAAGACTCATCTGGCCAATACTTCTGTTCGCTCGCTGTTACCATTCTGAAACTATAACTTCAAATCGTCTATCGCTGGAAGACACCATTCAATCGGATCACAAGTTGAGAACTGGAACGATTTCTCTGCTTAGAACTGGTTATATTACATAACACACCAGCTACTAGCAAGGTTCCTGCACGTTCGTTGAAAACCCCACTATCGATATCCGTCGCGAATTCCACCCCGCCTTTCGAATTCACTACCGCGATACAGCCAATTCTCACGTCTACAACCACAATATCGCCAAAATGTCAGGCTCATCAGAACCCCCATCGATCCAACCCCTTTCCTTGACACCTCACCCACCCACTGCCACTGCAAGCAGCTCTACAGTCCCTCCAACAGACTCTGCCGCTACAGCTACACAATCTTCAAATGCCGAACAAAACATCGATCCATGGAACGTGCAGGGCGCTGTCGTAGATGGAAAGGTCCAAGCGATTGATTACGACAAATTGATCCAGCAGTTCGGAACACGCAAGATCTCCCCCGAATTGCTCGCTAAGTTTGAGCGTGTGACCGGTCATAAGCCTCATCGCTTCTTAAGGAGAGGCTATTTCTTCAGCCATCGGGATTTGGAGAGTATATTGGATCGATATGAGCAGGGAAAACCTTTCTTTTTGTATACTGGCAGAGGCCCGAGCTCGGATAGCATGCATATGGGACATATGGTTCCGTTTTTGTTTACCAAGTATGAGAGCCCCGTCTCGGCCCTTAATGCTCCGGCAGTAGTATTCTAACCCGTGGCAATTTTTTTTTTTTATAGATGGTTACAGGAGGTCTTTGATGTACCACTGGTAATCATGTTGACGGACGATGAAAAGTTCCTGTTCAAGCAGGAACTCAAGATCCCGGATGTCAAAAAATACGCCCGACAAAATGCGAAGGACATTATCGCAGTAGGATTCGACCCAAAGAAGACATTCATCTTTAGCGATTTCGACTTCATGGGCGGAGCTTTCTACGAGAACGTCATGGCAGTAGCGAAGTGCATTACTACAAACCAAAGTAAAAGCGTGTTCGGATTCGATGATGCGTACGTCCTCCTTGCCCTATAATTCAACCAACCTTCTAATGATAGCTAACCGAAATAATATAGTGCAAACATTGGCAAGGTCTTCTTCGCCGCTGTTCAGATCGCCACTGCCTTCGCCACAACCTTCCCACACATCTTTGGCACTGACACAAAGAAAGTTGCTTCGATACCATGTCTTATCCCTTGCGCGATTGATCAAGACCCTTACTTCCGTCTATCAAGAGATACTGCCCCACGGTTGAAGTTCCAGAAACCGGCATTGATTCATTCCATGTTCTTCCCAGCTCTTGGAGGCCCAGGAAGTAAAATGAGCGCCAGTGACCCTAATAGCAGTATCTACATGACCGACACAGCGAAAGAGATGTAAGTATAAATCATCTTGGTATTCTTCATGACTATACTAACAGAACAAAACTACCTTACCAGCCAACGGAAAATCAACAAATACGCATTCTCCGGTGGGCAAACGACCACCGAAGAACAGCGAAAGTACGGTGGAAACCCAGACGTCGACGTCAGCTACGCATATCTATCATTCTTCCTTGAGGACGATGAGGAGTTGGCAAATATCGGACAGTCGTATAGAAAGGGTGAATTACTGACAGGGGAGTTAAAGAAGATGTGTATCGAGACTCTACAGGGATTCGTCAAGGGGTTCCAAGATAGGAGAAAGACCGTCAGCGACGAGGAGTTGGAGGAGTTTATGAGCGTGAGACCTTTGACGTGGGGTACCGAGCAGCAGGAAGAGAGGGCGAGGATCGCAAAGGAGAAGAAAGACGCCGAAAAGGCGGCCGCTGCAGCAGCCGCGGCGGCAGCCAAGGAAAGCGCATGATAGAGCATTTCATTATTTAACTTGATACCACGCCTTGCATGCTTGTACAATCTAGAAATATTGGTTGTTAAAAGGATGTATCCGGTAGAATACTACTGGTCTCAGAGTTGAGACCGCATTGGGCGCCAAGAGTATACAATAATCAAATAGAATCGTAAAATCAACCAAGTCAAAACCATTCTTGTACAGTTGTACCCAGACACCGTCAAGATGGAGGGCCAAACGCTACTCTGTTGTGGCTACGTATAGATCTAAGGCGAGGTAGAGGGTGGGGTAGTTGTAGCCTCGTAGTATGGGTAGTTGATGCTTTTGATGCAGAATTATAAAGAATTCGCCTATTGGACAGACAATATATATACGCAAAATAGAAAGAGATTATGTATTGTATGCCATCTTGGTACTGGGTTGTGTCCCAGATTTAGTTTAGATAAGATGCTTGCTCCTGTGATGCCAAGTATTAGTACACCTTCCCGACGGATATGTTTTGGCTGAGGGTGGGAATACCTGAAATAACTCCTCAAGTATATCACCTGCCACGCTCCCAAACCAAGCAGTGTGCTGATAGTCGCAAAAGCAAACCACTTCACTCTCTCATTTGTGCTCTCATTGGTATCTCTCAGCTTCTGTTCTCTGGTCCTTAGGTATTCCATCTCGCTGACGACCTCGCTAACCAGCTCCTCGATTCTTCGCAATTCGATTTCGACGGGCTTGAGCTTCTCGGCAGCTTGGATGGCGCTCCAGTCACGTGCATCCGCACCAATGTCTACATCCAATTCGACGGAGCGGAAAAGTTGGTTACCCCCACGGTGGTAGTTTGTGGCGACATTCTCAAAGCAGACGTCGAATGCAGCGTCGGCGTGGGAGGTAAACGCCATGCGAGTCTCGCCGACGACATCCTTGGGTTTTCCATATTCGTTACCGACAGCGTCCTTGATCTATATGGTGCAAAAGTAATTATGGATCCGTTAGTAACTTATATACTAAATAAATAACCAACGTCCACAAGTTTCCAGATATATGTAATTGGTAACAGAACGAGGGAAGACATTGAGCGTACGTGAATGTTAACTTTCTGCCCGTCGCCTTTGTTGCCGCCGATGATAGCGGTGACAACAACAAGCGTGTCCTTGGCTGCAAAGTTCCTAATACATCTGTGACTGCTGCCTTGGCTCTGGGCGAACAAATCGAACTTCAGCGCCGAAGCCAGCGAAGCTGTGGTGGTGAGGAGGGTGAGCGTTGACAGGAACTTCATTGTGTATATGTGTGCCGGATAAGGGTTGCCTTGGTATCGTTTTTGAAGCTCAGGGAGCTCGTATCCTGTCGAGAGTTCAGAACCCCCCCGAGTTTCGTATCAATTGACGTGAAGAGGAGAGGGATGGAATGAGATGGAGGATAGCGGGAAGGAGGGGAGGCGGTGATGACGGAAGTGGCGATGGTCGTGCGCTTGTCTTGTCTGGTCGTGTCGTCGATGGAGGGCCTTCACGGGGTTCTTCTCGTGCTTCTTTCGACGCAGCAGCTTCGTTCGGGACGGTTTGTTAAGCTGGCCTTTTGCGAGTGTCACCTGAAGGCTTGGCGGCACAACACGTCACGTGGTCTAATTCCGGTCATACTCGGGTTTAAAATAGTAAATCGGACTTAGTGAGGGGCAGTCGGACTTAAAGTACCCCACACCGCCTGCCCAAAAAAACGGGCAAGAATTTTCTATGCGAAGCTTTTGGTAGGCGAGCCGCAGCAACCCGGCCGAGGAAGCATTATAACATAACGGCACCACAATCACCCCATCCAATCAACATCATCCTTCGGGCTCCTCCTCCTCCTCCAACCGGCTTATATTCGATCTGAAGACGTCAACAACGGAAGACCCTCTTTGCCAGCTCTTTGGCTGTTCAGCTAAAGTAGTCTGTGTGTATCCACAATACCATTCTTCGGACGTGAAGAAACTTACCCGGATTTCTTCTTCTCACATGCGATAAATTTCCATACCCTTCCAAAGTCGCCCCTCTTCATATCCGCCAAGATGGTCAAGTTCTATCAGAATGGCTTTTCCTATGAGTATGTACTCGATGCCTTGTCTTTCAATTGATGTAGTTTGGGGTTCCTGACATCAGCTTGTCTTACAATAGTTACACATGGCACGCCGTCACCCTTGCCTACTTCCTCCGCTATCCAAAGTACGTAGCATATAGATACATGTGCCCTCACACGACCACCACCCACGTCCCCTACTAACACCGTATCTACAATTACAGTCCATACTCCACTCATGTGATCTCTTCCGATGTAATCTCCCGTCATGTTGATGAATCCGGCATTCTCCACACCGTCCGAATTCACCACAAACGCGGTAAACTTCCCGCCGCACTTACTCGTCTCCTACCCACCGTTTCCGACTCATACATCCTTGAAACATCACGGGTAAATCCACATACAATGGTTATGGAAACGGAAACACGAAACCTGGATCATACGTCCATATTAAGCGTCGTTGAGCACCAGGTTTACACACCCGCCTCTGAGGGCTCGGGGACGAATGTTCAAACAACAGTCAGGTTCGACAGCAGATTTGGAAACCGGAGACAACAATCCCAACAAGTCGTAGAAGGGGAGATGCAAGATACCCAACCGCAGCCGGAAAAGAGGAGGTTGTTCAACTTCGGCTTCGGGTGGGGTAAAGAAGGTGTACAAAGATCGATTGAGAGTATTGGAGCAAGGAGAATGACGGAGCATGTAGGTAGTAGCACTAAAGGCATGCAATTGGTGCTGACCAGGCTACGAAATATCGGCCTAATCGGGGCTAGAGGGGTTGAGAGGGTCAACGGGGACTGGAAATCCGTCTGGAGAAGGGTTAGGGAAGAGATACCAAAAGCGGATGGCCTAGACGCCGGAATGGGAGTCTAACCACGAAAACCCCATGCCTAGAGCTGGTTTGTACCAAAATTACAAGAATTCTAAGTTCTTAGTTGAGCCTTGGGATTGTATATATGATACCACGACGGACGGGCGGATATCACACTCACTTCACTTCTTTTTGTCTTTTATATTGGTCGCATGCATTGAACAAGTTGACGAAAACACTGCATACGTTTTCTCCTTCGCTTTTTCTTTGATTGCCGCTTCAATTTGAAAACAAAAACAGGAAAAGAAAACAAAAACATTCACGGTGTGCATACGAGTTTGTTTCCGTCGATGTTCTTGATTAACTTTTCCCTTTATTCTTTATTATTATTATTTTTTTCACTGTTCATCATGTATATATACCATGGGCTGGTGAACAGCAGCCTCTCCTTTCCTTCCTTCCCCTCTTACTCCTTTTTCTTTTCTCTATGGCTTTATTTGATGTTGATTAGCCTCTCGGTGTTGGGTAAAAGAACAATCTATCTATTTTGGATCAAAATTAATGCCAATAGCGGAACATGCGGAATGCTCACATGTGTGCATAGACTTAGGAACCCACTAGAAACTATGATAGCACTTCCTCTCCCTTCACTCCTCCGCTAGCAATTAATCACCAGAATCTCCTGGTTCTACTTAGCCACCTTAAGTTTGCCTTTACATCCTTCCTATACGGCCTCATAGTCTTTGGCAGGGCCCCAAGTCATTTGACTTTCGACAATATATAGGCCTTCTAATGGTTGGTACACCCCCAAACTCTTGACCTTTTTGATATAGTATGTACTGCCTCATCGATATATATATATACGCCTCGGGGTTAGTGCTCAAATTACTATCTGTGTTTATATGGGATGGAGATATACACAGGATCACTGATATTTCCAGCTATCTATCTCTACTGATAATAAGTAGATACCCTTAATTGTTAGCTCGAGTAATACGTCATTGGTTTGCATCATAGGCATGATTGTAAATTTTCGAGCTGATATGCAGATGTGATTGACCTGATTTGACTGAGCTACCATCCACCACGACCAGGTACTTTCCGAGACAAAGGCAGACTGATACCAAGATGCATCCCTCTCTTTTTTTTAAAAAAAAATACTACAACGATCCCGAAACCATTTGTCTTAATCGTTTGTTACGTTTGACTTACTTCCTGCCTGTATAAATACTAGTAGTTCCAGGTCGCAGCGTAGCCCGAAGTTTAAAAAAAAAAGCCAAAAAAAAGCCAAAAAAAAAGATTGTTGACAAGAAGGGGATTCGAACCCCTGCGGGCTAAGCCCATGAGAACACACTGTCTGAGCCAGTGAAGCTTTCGCTTGAGTCACACGCCATAACCACTCGGCCATCTTGCCTGTTGTGATGTTATCGACTGCGCCGAAGGATGATACCAATGGTGATGCGTCGACGGAACTTGCGTGTGCCACTAGTTATTGGTGCATTGATGTGTGATTTTGTGTGTTGTTGTGAGATCTTTTTCGTTGACTTTTTGCCAAGATATTTTGATATGGTTTTTCTAGTGGCGCTGCCCATGGTGTACGTCGAATTCAAACCTGGTAGCAAAAAAATATTTTATGGAACTTGGTCTTTTTTTAAAAAAAAGCTTTATCTCATATGCAAATAAGGACATTCATTGCTTATCTTAGGCTCCAATATTTAATCGGAAAGACTGTACAAACTATGAATGCTGGAGTTTATGATGAACAAGGCATGAAGGTTGGAGGGCTGTGGGTTTGGAAATGCCAAGATAGATATAGTTAGAATGCAAAATACAACGTAAAACCGGTGATATCGATACAAATGCATATCCAGGAAAGATCAACTCCAAGCTAACTCGCGGCCTATACTTCCTCCTCTTCCACAGCCAGAATCTATGGCTTTTCAAATTCACCTCATTCCGAAGTCTATTTTCCTAAATTTATAAAAGCCTCGTTTTAATCAAAAACTCACACTGGTTCTGTAAAATTGACAGAAAAAAAACTTTCTCAAATTCATCTGCTTCAAATTCAAAGTTATCAGGCTAAAGATTAACCCTGTGCTTTCGTAAAATTGTGATAATAGAATAGTAGGGTTCGATTCTTAAAGAGACTGATAACATCGTCGTTATATACCAATAATTTCATATGGACTTTATCATATCCCCAATCGGCTCCCCGATCACTGCTCTTACACTATCTTCAACTATGAAGTCCTCGGGTAGCACGATTCCCATGCCCGGTAGAGGCTCCTGGGCCATATTAACCATCCTATTCCTCTTACAATTATTCTTTCCTTTAATTATCTGCCAGGGATTCGAATACAACCCTGTTCACCTTGCCAATATGGCAGCCAACAAAAAGAATATCAAAACCCAGGCAGCCGAGCAGCTAAAAGGCCTGGCCGCAGCTCAAATCGCCCGAAAGGTTGAAAAATCATTGCCCGATATGCCGGAACCAAACCCTGAAGACATTCCTCACGCATCCATGATCGTATCTAAAGAAGTATGGAATATTTTCGAAGAAGCACTTTTGCTTAACCCCCCAGATAACCAAAGTAGCGACGGCCCGGTTTTCATTCTCTCAATAGCTGGCAGGGTAATAGATAGACTTCTGACGCAGATTATCTCTATTGCCAAGAATATGAAAAGGATCATGAATCTGCCGGAGAACCGCGGGAAAGAGACAGAGCTAGATCGCAAATTCTTTGAAATTTTTGTCAGAGTTCTCAGGACCCTCAAAATCATAATCACTCTATACCCCGACCAACTAGACGACGACGGGAAACCAATGAACGGTGTGATTGAAAGAGGTGGTTTTATCGACAGTGCATTTGGAGCCGCGCCCATTTTTCTAAAAGCGCAATTACGAAAACTTTTTGACTACGATGAAGTAGCTCGCAATACGATATTGGTCTCCGATGCGTCAGTAGTGACGGCTTTCAAAAAACTCAACCAAGCCTCCAAGAATTTGAGTGTACTGACCCGCCAGTTGCAGGTGGTAGTAAATGACCTCCAAGAGCAATATCCTGAAGATAATTTTAGTCCCACGCTATACTACCCCAGGCTATCACCGGAAGGGTCCAGGCGACAGGATATCGGGTATGTTAACTACTATGAAAGCAAATATATAGAGGTATTTTCGTCTAGACCGGCAATAGGTCTTAATGACGACGGCGAGCCAACCGGGGAGCCTTTTCTCCAATGGTCAACGGCCAACAAACTGAGCTTCAGTATGTATGCCGCCATATTAGATCTGATCAATAGAATCGCGATAGGAAACGCACCTCTCATGATGGAAATGCTGTTGGATATCATGGTTGCTGCAAACGTATTTCTTGGCAGGAGATCATCGATTCCGGATTACGAATTTGGTCTATCATTCAAATTTTCGGGGTTGGGGAAAAGTTGGGATGCATTCGGATGGTTGGAGTCATATCCAGAGATAAGTGTGGACGGCGCGCGGGAGCGGGAGTCAGTCTTCGACCCGAGACCAGCAGACTTTATGCTACCGGAGGGTCAGCACGACCGTGACCCGCTCGCGCATGATTACCTCAAATTTTGGTAAACAATAATCTATGCTATCCGGGTATATGTAGCATGCAAGTATGGTCACCCGTGTAAGCTTAGATTAATTTTTAAATGGCGGCTTGCGGCGAGATCGCCTTATAATGGTACATTACTATTGTAAACTCCATGAAGAAATCGCTAAACTATATGTATTCCTCAATATTTAAGTCGGCAACTTTGAAAAGGACCAATGAGCCTGCCCTAACCAAGCTAAAGTATTCGGATGATGGGCATACCACCCGCTTCGGCGTCAACCAAACCCACGAAGACGTCCTGCCCTTATACCCTCAGCTCTGGCATCCTTCCCATACCCTTAGCTTTCTCACCGCCCCCATTTTTAGCTCTCCTTCCCTCAACATGGTCCCTCAGAGCCTTAAACACCCAACTGCTCTGCCATCTTTCTGGCACAGGTCTATACGCAACCTTGACAGTTCCAACCGTCTGCGCCCATTCCCCGCTAACAGCTTTAGTTCCCTTAATATCCCCCCAGGATCCCGCACGGTTCATCATCGGCTGTTCAATGCTCCCAAGACCCTGAGGTCCAGGTGGCGATTGTATTTTATCATCTGGATGTACTGGACTCGCCGTCTTCTTCGATGACGAAGTATTATATGCTGTAGCCTCGGTTACGGCACCTTCGTCCCTCGTGGGTATATCGGGTTGAGTAATAGCGTCGGTGAGGTCAACCGGGGCGTCTTGGGTACACCAGTAGTAAATATCCCAGTCGTTTTCATCAAGGAAAGCGTCGTATTCTCGCAATTGGTCGATTGACATTTTCGCCAAGTTTTCGTCGGCGAAGGTCGAGAGCAGCAGGTCGGTTTCTAGAATACCTCTCTTACGAGACTGGTCTTCGTATACGGAACAAGATTGAAGCGAAATTAGCAGACGTATCAACGAAATACTAAAGGAACCAAAAGATTAAAACTTACAAACCAATCTGGCCCTCATTGTCCGTTCGTCCTCCCCCACACGCTTAATCGGCTCAGCGATAAATTTCGCCCAGTCGCTTTCTGAGGGATCTCGAACACCATGGCCAGACCCAGCAGAGCTGTTCGAGAGTGCATCTGTCCGGCTTGGAAGTGCAAGTCGGGAAGTCGTGGAGAATTGTGAGGCCAGCAAGGGCACCAGACGCCTCGAGGGCACGGTGCGTGCTAATGTCCGAATCGGCAGCATTGTGTGAGATATTTTTTGTCTTTTGCCAATGAAGGTTGCGCGCTATTCTGTTGTATCTTGAAATATCAAGTGCAATGGAAATATATTCGAAATTCGAAAGTCTCTATTCGTCGGCAAACAAAAAATTGCGGTCGGCAAGAACCCGCCTGGCAAAGCGCATGAGCGAAACATGAGGTCATGCATGGTTTCTATAAACTTGCAGGGATCCGGGCCTCGGGAAACAGAAAGTCACGGCAACGCAGCGGCGCACAAAATACCACATGCCCAGGGTTTGATTAATTAATTACAAGGAAATTTCAAATCTCATATTATTCACTTCTCTAAAATAATAGTTAATCTGGCAAACCCGCGGCCAACTTAATTATCCCAAGGCCCTATCAGTTTTGAGTTCGCGGAACCTCCCCAGCAAAGGTCCCGAATTCTGGATCATCTTCAATATGCAATAGCCTGATCATATTCCGTTCGATATTCTGCTGTGCCATAAGCTTCCACACCTTGAACCTAACTACTAAATCGTCTAATCTTCTGTAGTAAGACCGCTGCCATGACCTCAATGCGTAGTCATTCTCGTCCCACTGGTTTTGGAGGGCTTCAAGCCTCCTGTTCAAAACTTCCGCTACGTTCTGTAATCGCTGGGCCTCTCGAATAAGTTTCAATTGCTGGTCTAAGGAGAGCCCCTGTCTCGTAGACTGGGCTCGAACTGCCCCTATCTCCTTGATGGCCTGAGATCTTTGCTGTTCTGCTTTAGTGTACGCTTTTTGCACGTTGCCTTGAACGGTCCTGTGCTTCTCAGTCATAGCATCTGTTCGTTCTTGGTAGTAATCAACCCAGTCATTTTCGAGGCCCGCGAGAAGTGAGTCATAAGTCTCCTTTATGGCCATCCAGTTCGGATCACTCCAGGTGACGGGGAGAGTTTTCAAGTTTCCTAAAATCGGCTTACCGTACCGCCGCCAGTCATCATATAGATCCTGGCCGGCTTTACGTTCTTTCGGGAACTCCTCATCGCCAGGCAAAGGGACTTCCTCATTTTCCCCCAAATTTTGAAGCGTTAAATCCGATTCCAGCTCCATTTTGGGATTTTCAAATAGTTGTGGGAAGTGAGTTCGTTCCTCCATTTCACCTTCATTGAGCCAACCTAGATTGTACAAAAATGCAGTGAGTTTCAAGCGCAGCGAAAAAAGTTTTTCTCTTTCTCTTTTTATGGCTCATGATTGTTTTGGGAATACCTTCATATGGAACGTACGTGTTTGCAGTTCCAGGCGCTAGTTTGACTTTGTATTTCTCATCCCCCCGCTTTGGTGGGACGTAGGCTTCATATTTCTCCTCTGGATCTATATTCGTGGATGGGTACGGGAATTGTAATCCGACTCTTCTACTAAGACCTCTGTCTAGTCTCCCCAATTCCACGTGGTTTTCCAATGCGAAAGATGGGTCAATATCAAGGTTCCGGTCGAATAGCGTGGGAGAAGTTGGGTCTCCAATTCTTCCTTCCGTCATAACTCTACGTGGGGGCTTTCGAGCTCCTAATTCGACTTTTCGTGGCAAATCACCATATAATGTATTGAAAACACCTGGCTCAGCCCTTTCAGGGATTTCAAACGTTGTAAATTCAAACTCGGCAGAGTTAGTGGTAGGTTGAGCAGTGATTTCTTCTTCTTGTTGTATGGGCTCTGTATTCTGTATCTGATTTTCGGTCGGCGGCTGTGCTTGGATTTGTTGCCATAAACTCTGCGCATCCACAGGGCCCGGGTTTTGGCCCATTTCGAGTTCTGGAATAATTTGTGAGGACTGCTGTGGTAAATTCAGACTTTGCCCAGTTTCTGGAATCATAGCTCCCGAAGATTCTGGTGCCGTCTGTGATGATGGGTTTTGATTGTTTCCGGGATTAGGGTTCCTAGGGGCCTGTACTATAACTAGGTCATTCAGACGCAGGGCTTGCCCGGGGGCTAGCGGTACGTGGTAGCCAGTATTCTGGGAGTTTGTATTCCCGGGACTTTGCTCGGGGCGATTTTGAGGGGGTTGAGAAATCGGCTGCTCGAGGTACGCTGGAGCTATGTTAACGGTGCCCTGGGATTGGCCGGGTATCATACCCCGCTGTGTGTTCTGTTGCCCTTGCTGGTTCCTCGGTCCAAAGTTTATGGGCTGGATCATTTCGTAGTAAGGTCTTTGTATTCCTTGAACTGGATCCCCAATTTGCCCGGTACCAGGTCGTGGTTTGATTGGTATAGGCCCTCGAACTTGTTGCCCCTCGGGGACCTGCTGTCGCTCTATTGTGAACGGCCCATTTGGCCTTTGGTTCGTATTTCCCTGGTTCTCAAGCGGCTCTTCGATCTCGACTCTTGAATTATCATTTTGCCCTTGGCCGGGGTTGTTACCTTGCTGCTGCTGCCATTGCTGTCGAAATAACTGTGCTAGTAGCTCATGTCCTAGCCGTGTATCTGCAGGATCTCCACCGGTACCTGGTATAGGATTTTGATTCTGATTGCGGTTACCTCCAGCATTTAAGAGGCCCGCGTTCCTTACATTCGGATTTGATCCTGTTGGAGGAACTCGAAACGGGGTCGGGCCAGTTCTGATATTAAACGTCGCCCCAGGAGGAATTTGTACTGCTCGCACATTTGAATTTGCATTCGTATTGGGGCCTGCGTTACCTGCCGTGGGGTTATTTTGCAAGACGCTCATCGGAATCCTGATGAGGTTACCACCGGTATTACTATTAGCTGTTTCAGGTTTTCGATACCTCATCTCAGCGATACTTTGTAATGAAACCCTCAAATTCCCAATTGCAGGCTCGATGTTATTAGCCTCTAGGCTTTGCCCCAGACTATTCGCCGTCGCCGCAGTAGGTACTCTCATTGGTAGATGGCTCGCGATTTCGAACGACGACCCGTCCTGGGTTGCCTGCCACACAACCGCTTCCCCTTCAGCTTCTGGAACTCCAGATTCTGCAGCCCACGCCCAATCATCTGATTCCTCTCCGACCTCTTGGAATGACTGGTACTCTGCTAGATTCACCCCGTCAAGGAAATTTAGATCGATACTAGAGACGCCGCGGTAGGGGACGTGACCCAGGGCTATATTTCTTGACTGGTTGTACGCAATTTGTTTGAACCTCAAGACAATGAACTGGTCGGTTCCATCGATGTCACAATCTGCCGACTTGTAGAAGATCATAGCCAGTGCATTGTGGCCGGATTCTACAGGGCCGTATTTAGGGTTGATTGGGACCCCACCCGGGGCTGGAGCACCGTTGATGATTCCGATACCTTGCATCTACAAATCACCACCATTGCATTGATTAGCAAGAGCTTACAGCCTTGTTAAAATGATTGTGGGCCTTGAGTATAGTCGTAGGACTACCTGTTTATTACACATATTAGGGGGAGGAAAACTTACATGCCCAACTGTACCAGAAATATTCCTCTGAGTCGGAGTACATCTATTCACATACGATTTGCCCCTCCAATCTGGTTTCCACCCATGATTAAAAATTTCAGGTAGTTCGCCAGAATACACTTCACCAATATAATATGCCCTAACCGTAGACAAAGAAAATAGACCCCAAAATAGTTGCCGCATAACGGGCATTGAAATAGAATCCATCCCAACCGTTTGGAATGGAACCATATTTGCAAATTGCAGCTATTCCTTTTCAGCTGCTTATAATATTCGAGGCTGCATACCTAGATAACTGATAAAATTGTTATGGAAGTCTCGTACATGGCACGTGTATGGAGGTCTCGGTATAATGTGGGAGCCGGCATGCGTTCTTGCTATGATTTGCGTCATTTGATGTCCACATGGTCGACATATGCGTCCATTCCAAGCCTTAACTATAAGTACGCCTGTCCGTTCAGCCTTTATTCCGTTCTAAACAGTTATAGAGGCTAGCTAAAACTTAGGTAATTAGAGCGAAATAGTTACCCGCGTGTGCCACAGAGCGATACATGTATCTACGAGACTTTGCCAAATTTAAAATTTACCCAGGAGCAAGCAGTAGAGGGTATGACAAATGAACCCTAGCTTCCCTGGCTAAAATATCATCCCGAGATCCTGCTGTTAAGGACTTGAAAAGTCAACGACGCAAAGCTGGTGTATATGTGTAGATATATCTGCCGGAATGTCTATTCCGGAGCTTAGACTTAATGAGTAAAGCTAGAATCAATCCCTCTATTAAAAAAAACCCCACTTGTTATTTCTTACCAAGTGCAATTCCCACCATGTATCCCAACCCTATCTAAAATAACACTACGACTTCAAAAATAATAACACTATAAAGGATGAGTAGCGAGCGTTAAATAGGTCTCTAGAAAGAAGACCAAGAAGTAGAAGACGACGGCAAAACCTCGCTATTAAGGCCAACCAGCAGTAAAAGTAAAAGACATGTGCCTATCCCAACCCTACCCACCTCATCACAACCGCGGTATCAACGTGGTAACATAAAACAACCTAAAGCATCAGCGCGGGCAATAAAAGACAGGATTATTAAAAAAAAGAAAAATAAAAAGAAAGAAAAAACTCCATAGCATGCAATGCAAGCCTTTTGTTTATCCCAGTTATCCGTAACCTCATCTCAAAATCACAGTGTTTTCCATCTTTTTTAATCTGCTTCAGCCAACTGAATTATCAGCTTGCCTGCCAAATCCAAAAAGGGGAACGGACTCGAGATCTCCTTCTCTTCAATACTCTTCCAACCGCTATACTGGCTCCCGCTTTCGCTCTTCGTACTCCTAGTACTCTTAGTTCTCTCCATCATCGCTGCTCTAGGGTCTGCTGGTGTCCCCGCCGTGTTTCCCTTCCGTTCATTTTCCTTTCTTAATTCATCAACTACCTTTTCAACCTCCTTTGGCACTACCAAGTTCCCCTGTGCATCGATCTTTTCATATCCAGCACATTTGAAATCCACCAAGTAAAAATTACTCTCTAGCTGGTAGAGTTGTATCTCCATATACACATAAACTGCATCTTCCTCTTCCTCTCCTTCCAATCCCGCTCCACCTACACCTCGGCTTACGCTGCTGTAATTTGAATGCGCTGAGGAAGGTCTTGGTGGTGTGGTGTATTTATATCCTTGCTTTTTCCATCTACAATGAATCACCCAGGGGTCTTCTGGGATCTCGTTGTCTGCACCACCCCCGCCCTGTCGGTACGATGAAGATGACGAGGAACTACTACGTCGACTGTTACTTCCGTCACGACGGGTGCCCGGTGGTGTTTCTGGGGCAAGGATATCATCATTCGAGTTTTCGTTCCCGCTCGGACGATCTTGGTTATCTTCATCTGTTCCCCTGTCACCGCTCTTCTGAGCGGGCACAAGCCATTCGGCGCCTAGCTTTCTAAGAGCGCGATAAATGCAAGCGATAGCATCGAGAGGCTGGTTCCGGGATCTTATACCGAACTGCCATTTCGTGGGCCTAGACTTTCGCGCGGCTGGGTTGAGAGGTGTCATAGGATCAGGTCGGCTAGAAGATCGACTCGTGATCGAGCGAATACGACGAGATTCCTTGATTGGAATAGACGCAGATGCGGCGGATTGGGCAGCCTGTTGCTGTTGGTAAGCTGCTGCTGCTCCAGGGCCACCTTTCATGAATGCCCTGTGGTACTCTGGGAGACTAGTGGGTAAGATTGAGACAGTTGAATTTGGTGGGATATTAGGGTTAGTCAAGCTGCTGGCTGGGGCGCCAACATCGTCCTTAGTAACACCATCCGATCCACCAAGAGTAAGCTTCATTATTGGCGATGTAATACTGGACACAGCTGATCGAGGAGTATTCGTACCGCCCGAAGAATTCGGACCTGGAGATGGGGTACCGCGATTACCAGCAGGGCTCAGCGGCGTGAAATTTTCTTGGATAGGAGGGGAGTGAGGGAACGCATGCCATGCAGGAGGCGACTGTGCTAAGAAGGACGGTGGTGCTTTCGATGCACGTGCTGTAGCTTCATTGTTAGTATACTGTGCCATCAAGTAAATTCATAGTGACATACCGTCTTTCCGCATTGCATAGTTATGCTTGAGGATATCGTAAGCGTCTTTGATAGCGCTAGGCTCGGGCCTTTCTAGTGCATCCACCAAGTCATCTTTCCCATAACCAAGCTTGTCGCTGAGTTTATCGACAAGATTGTCATGCAGCTGCTTAGCCGGCTTTGGTAAAGCGGCGAGAATTTTTGACGGATCTACACCAGTGTCGAGAAATTCTTGCGCTGGGGGCCATAGATAGTCTGGAAGGTCCTTAAGGAACCACGGATCTTGCTTAATCTCGGCAACTGTGATCCTGTTGACGGGGTTGACAACAAGCATTTTCTTGAGAAGTGATACAGACTCCCGAGACAAGTATGTGGGAATGTGATATGTGCCCTCTGTCCAATTGTTAGCACCATGGCGGATTAAGTCACGTGCAAAATATGGTCAATGTCAACTTACGAGCAATCTTTTTGAATAAAGTCGGGATATAATCGTCATCAAACGGCAACCTCCCGCACAACATGACGTAGAGGATGACACCACAACTCCAGACGTCTACCTCAGGTCCGGCATACAGCTTTCCCGAGATAACTTCCGGGGCAGCGTAATTCGGACTACCACAGCTAGTTTTTAAGAAATTCCCATCGGTCATAATATTTGAAAGTCCAAAATCTGCGATTTTGACGTTCAGATTATCGTCCAGCAGCAGGTTCTCGGGTTTCAAGTCACGATGGACGATTTTGTGAATGTGACAGTATTCTACAGCGCAAATTATTTGCTGGAAGAAACGTCTCGATTGAGTTTCGTCCATTCGGCCGTGTTTGACGATGTAATCGAAGAGTTCGCCGCCAGCGTATTCGATGACCATAATGATCTCGGTAGGAGTGGTGATGACGGAGTATCTGCCTCGTGCCAAAATAACAACAGGAAAACACTCATGATTAAAACTCTGGATATATAAAAAAAGTATACGAAAGGCTAAAATATGCTTGCTTCAATACGGTGGAACCTACAGCTTGATAATGTGAGGATGCCGTAACAGTTGTAGATACTGGATCTCACGTTCGACTCTACCAGCCATATCTCGGTTCGCGAGCTTTCGTCTATTTATGATTTTAAGAGCGACCTTCTGACCGGAAGTCTGATGAACGGCAAGTTTGACCTTGCCGAAAGAGCCTTCACCAAGGGTCTTGACGATGTTGTACTGACCCAAGCGCTGCTGGGTGCGAGTTTGAGGCGGGGGGTCAGATCGCGCGGCATGGTGTTGCTGCTGCTGCTCTCGTGGGGGAGGATAGGCGGGAATGGGAATGGAGAGGTCTTCGTCCGGTATAGCGGACATTGTGGGACAGGCGAGAAGTGAAGTGCAAGTGCAGGTGCGTGTCGACAGCTATCGAGATCGTGGGCCAAATGAAGGTAAACAGCCGTCCGTGATGTAGCGAGGAAGATGGGGAGGAGAGCGAGAGAGAGGAAGAGAGGGCGAGAAGTGGGGAGTTTGGAGGTTGGAGGTTGGAGGTTGGAGACCGGGTGGGAGTTGAGTTGTTGGGGAACGGTGACGTCGTGTTGCTTCGATTGATTCACATTGACATCCGGCGGACTCGAGATATCACGGTGATTGAGAGATTTTTCCCGATTTTTTTGATTTTTTTGATTTTTTGGGGTCTTTCGGCCTGGTTTGGTTTTTCCTGGACGAAGGAGCTCGAGTCGTCCGATTCCAGTTCGATATCGGGCTTTGCGGTTAATTTGCAAAGTGGGGGATCGATAATTGATCCAACGCTCTCCGCAGCACTCGAGCCTCTATCTATCTCCAAGAACGTGAAAGAGGCCCAAAAGAGGGGCGCCAACAACCTCGAACAAGCCCCTCCCATGCAAGCACATGTAAACCCACTCCAGGACTAACGACACCATCAACTGCACTGCATATACCTCACCGAATAGGCCGGCGAGCTTCATCAGAGCTGCATCCGCTAGCTTCGGTGCGGCAGCGAGTCCAGCTTGGGGTCCTACCGAAGTTGTCGACAACCTAGCCCAATATGGACGCCATCTGGAGGAGTTCTCGACAGTTGTACAGCTCCAAACTATACCGACTTATACTAACCCTCAGCCTACTTTACTTACCTAGGTAGCATCTGCCGCTAGCTGAGTTACAAATCAGTTTTTTTTAGCGTCGCGAACACAACGATTTTGAGCTCTTGTTCGGCGGGCCCCGTTCGGAGAATTAGGCCGAATCGATCAGGCAAGAACCCGGTCTCGTATTCGGCGCCTTCTCGCTCTCTGGCATTGCATTGGAGTTTATTATACGAGACCACATGCGACTGCCTTATTTATACTTCTTTAGCTGCCATTGGGCTGTGCTGTTCGTATATATACATATATACTTATGCAGCAGCTACAGGTTTGCGTGGCTAATGCGTTAGTGTCCAAGAAATTCCAGCGGCCGAGTCGGATTTAACTGAAAAAAATTAAAAAAATTAAAAAAAAAAAAAAAAAATTCGCACTGTCCAAATATATTATCATATCTGCAAACTGGTTCCTTGGTCCATACGATATAAACCCAAGTTCGCTTCAAACTCAATACCAATTAGTGTTCCTATGTACGATTTTTGGATCTGCAAAGAAGGATATCCAAATATAACAGCATCTCTGCAATGTCCCCGGCGAGTCGTTATATAATCCGAGGCTCCAACCACACCAACGTTGCATGACCATGCGTGTTTTATATGCCAGTCTATAAACCCAAGCTTCATTGACGTGTAAAATGCATCCAGCATCTTATTTCTCCGTCCTCGCCCCCGCTCGCGGCGCCCAAGCCGCTGGCTGGAACCCTTCACTTGGCCCCGACGGTCTCCCCTTCTCTCTCTTCTCCCTCTCAACCTTTAGCCTTTCCTCCATATCCTGAACGGTTGTCTCCTTCCCCACCTTCACTGCTACCCGCTCCTCCTCCCTTTCCTTAATCCTCCCTATCAAGCTCCCATCAGAAGCCTCGGTAGCCATGGCACTGGCTTGTAGCTTCCTGATTTCCTTCTCACCAGGTTTCTTAAGCAATGTCCCCGCCTTCGCCCACCTCTCATCTGCCAACCGAGCTCTTTCCACCATTATCTTTTGTCGTGTGATTTCATCTTGTAACTCTTGGATAGTCGGCGGTTCGACCCTTGTAGCCCTCAGCCATTGATGCCATTGTGCTAAAGAATTTCCCGAATATCATCAGCTTAAATTACTTTTTCCAAAAAGCCAATAAGGAATTAAAGAAATTTCTTTTCAAAAAAAATTCAAAAAAAAAACGGTAACAGAAATATACATACGATCAACCTTGAAGTCCGAGTAATTAACAAAACTATGCACACCCCCTCTAAAATCCATAATCCTCCTCGGCCTATACGCCACCAACCGATCTCTAAACTCCCAGAACGTATTCCCTTCCAGATCCATCCCGATGAAGTACCTTTTACGCCATGGGAACCGGATCGCCCTCCATCGGAGCCACAGACCTTTAAACGGCTTTGTGCCGGGAAGGATATAGTGTGATATCGGTGCAGCTGCTGGTAGTGACATTGTAGTCCTTCTTTAACCCTTAATGGGAAGACCCGGGTTGCGATGATATGGGAAGTAGAAAAAATCCAATGGATCAGCTCGTGCTGGGACCGGGCTGACTATGGCTATCGCATGTCGTGACGAGGGAGACCGTCAATTCTTTTTGGAATGCATGCTTCGAGATGCAACGCGAGGAACGTTTTATTGCGTTTGTCCGGTAATAATTTCCTGTTTATGATTAGACGTCAAACAACACGTTTCTTTTGTGGTGTTTTGAGAACATAGTCTCGTAGTAACTTACAGTGCGAGACCAAACTTAAGGCTCATATGCCCATTATGGTCTCGTTAATATAATTGTAATATAAACGAACGAAGAAACCGATACGCTAAAGAGGAGTATTACAAATGTATGCCCCGGGCCAGCAGGTCCTAGTATCTTTCTACAGCGGATTGGAATACGTTATGTCTGGTTGTTTATGATGCTGTGTCATGTTACAGGCCTGGAACCTACTTATTCCAACGTCTCTTAAGATCTTAAAGAGCCCAAGGCTCCAGATATATCGCCCGTCCCGGATTTGGATCATCACTCCGGCTACTCTCAATCCCGATTAATCGATTTTGATATATAGTCCTCGCAGCACAGTTGAATGTGATCCAAATCCTTCCTGTCGTGAGCCCATTCAAGAGGCTTTTGATCACTCGAGCGTGTTACTAAACCGTATTGAACAAGGTGATCGATTGCTTCATCGACTTTTCCCATACCCGAAAGTCATTTTCGTATTCATCAAGCCATAAAGGCCTAGTTGGAGGTGTTCTAAATATTTGCTAAAATCTAGTTCTCTCGTATTGATGTAGGCAACGGCTAGACTTGTGCAAGCACCAATGGTAAATTCCCGAGAATATCCACGATTTGTTTAACAACTGCTTTTCCTACTCATATGCTCACAAGCTCATAGCTATTAACTGCTTGCAACCGTTACCACCTTCGGAGCTTCATACTTCTGGGGATCCTAATAGGGAGAGGTAGAGATTATGGACCTTACGTACGTTCTTCTGTCTTGATTAAGCGCTTTCAAACCTACTCCCAAGAAGTATTCTTATACCAGAATCATTCGATCACCGGAACGTCAAGTGTTATACAATCCGGAGAGGTAAGATGACGGACCAAACGTTTCAAAAAAAAATGGCAGCTATCAATAAAATAATATTCATTTAAAAAACAATAATACAGACTCTCAAGCGAGAACTTGGCAACTTAACAGGTGAAATTCACTAGCTAAAGCCCAAATTCTAAATCCTGTGTCAACTGCCCTGACCGGGCGATCTAACCGGCCTGCCGACCAGCCAATTTATATCAACGCGTACCACCTGTGTACCTATATCCCTACGTACCTATCAATTAAAAAATTAGAAAATGCTAATAATTATCTAAATTAATTCAACAATTAGCTAAAAGGCTGGTTTACAGGTAGGACTACAGCGCTAGTTCAAGACAGATGGCATGCGTCAAGATAGGCCAGTAAACCAGTTAGATCACTCAGTCACTGCAGGATAACCAGCACAAAATTTATAATTTGGACTTTAGTGAATTTCACTTGCTAAGTTGCCAAGTTCTCGCTTGAGAGTCTGTATTATTGTTTTTTTGAATGAATATTATTTTATTGATAACTAGCGATTATTATTTTTTTGGAAATAAACAGTACTGCAGTCGGCCATGGTTTAGCTATAGATAGTCACTATTCGATTCTAGTTCGATACCGCGATACCACCGTCATTGCCTATTCGACGTAATATAATCGCAAAATATTAATTTTGATTTTCCGGCATACGAAAGACATTTGTCGATATGGATCTGGTCATCTCTTCCCGAGAACACATTAGCCACGTTATTTGCGTTGGACGTGTGGGAATTCCCAGCTGTCGTAGACGCTTCGGAGAAATCCCGACCAAAAGCGCAGCATGGTTCCCACACTCGATCCACCGCGCCACGATTCCGAAGCGCGAGCTCGACCGAAAAGCCATCACAATCACACAATCACACCAAAAAACCAATAACGTCACACTTGCGCAATTGTCATTCGTCCGAGGGAGAAGAATAAGAAATTAATATTAATTCCGCATCTCATTATCACATTAGTTAAAAAAAAAAGAGTATTAAGATCGAGGAATGATCGATCGATCGCATCCGTTATACAGTTTTTCGTTTCCCGTTCTTGAGTTTCTTCGTCCTTCTTTTTTTGTATCGTTGCTTTTATCGTAGAAATCACAAGAAAAAAAACCGCTGGCTCATTGCGCCACGCATTTTTCCAACGTTGCCCATTAGTTTGTTTTTTTTGAAAAGAAAAAAAAAAAAAGAAGATCCAATATTGTCGAATGATTCCTCCAGAGTCTGCCATTCCAACGGTCATTCACATGTATGCGTTTCGCCAACAAAGAGAGAATTCTAAAATCCGGCTCGTCCCACTAAAAGTAGTCTTCGGTACCCCCTTCGTCGTTATTATTGGGTAAGAAAAAAAAGAAAGTAAGAAGAAACACCGATTTCATCATTTATCCCATGGCCAATTCAGCTCAATCCCTTTCAAGACGAAATCAGCTTCCTAGACACGACTCCTAGACGCGGGAACGACGGATCCTCTCTTCCAGGCGAGAACGCTCAATACCAAAGAAGCCAGATAAGTTCCGAAGAGGAACCAAAGGAAGGCTGTGAGAGCCTGGGCTTCATGACAGCGGCCGCTGGGGTTTAGGCTTCCGTTGGTGATCGAGTTAGTTATTACATAGGCCTGTCACTTAATGTTAGAATCCGTTTTTCTCTTTCATTTTTTTTTTCTGTAATCCGAAGAATGCCGGAGCATACCATATTACCGCAGCTATGTACTCCCAATCCAGCGGCTAGCGCCGTCCCGGCGGCAAACGTAAACAAGGTGTTCGAAGCATCTATTCCTAATAGGATCTGGGCATGCCCGGAGTCTGTAATGACGGCAAATAGAGTGTAGAAACCACTGAGGAAAGACCAGATGCTTGTGAAGAGCGCAAAGTTGACTTGTGAGGGTGAGCCGCCGATTACTTGCTGTGCGACTAAAGCGCCGGAGAGAGCGAGGGTGATTACTGTAAAGAGGAACTAGAAATTCTCTGTTATTAGTATGGTTTGGCGAGTTTTCGATTGAAGGAAGAGATTCAGTACCTGAGTGCCTCGGATGGCAAGACCGGTGACATGCATTTTCGGCGGTGGGTCGGTTGGTATTCAAGGTAAAATTAGAGGTGAGGTGAGATGAGGTCGGGGCGAAGGAAGAGTCGGATTGTTCGGATGATGACAGGGAAAACAGCAACAATCAACAAACAAAGTAATCAACGAATTAACAGTTGGTGGTCCAAACACCAATTATCGCCAGCACCGATATCAAAGAGGAAATCGAGATGGCCGAATAAAAAGGTATCGAAGAGAAGAACAAGGAGAAGAAGGAGAAGGGGAAGAAGGAGGTCGGAGGTGAGATAGATTGAGTTTGTTCGTAAAAAAAGATTAAATGCGAGGTGTGGAAGTACTTCGAAGTGTGTGTTGTGAGGAGTGCGGTGCAGTCCAAAGAGTCCCGAAAGAGGTAACTGTAACTCTGCTGTTCCGCGGCTTTTTGGAGCACAATCTGCAGAGGCTGGTCCGGGAAGATGTCACGGGTAGGTATCAGGTATCAGGTATCGTATCGTGTCCTATCGTGGGCTGTTTCGTATCCCTCTCGTCGGTACTGTGTGCAGTATGCAATGTTACGTCCGGATGCAGAACTGAGAGGTGAAAGGGAAGGGAAGGAGCAAGGGAAGAAGGAAGGATGCTTCCTCTCCTTCTTTATTATAATTCCACCATACCATGGATCCGAACCGGGAATTAATATCAAACGAATGAATGCTGACTGACGACACCGCTCTGCTAGCTCTTTACGTATGTGCATACATACATACACAACTGACCTTTCGCATTGCATTACATACCACGTTTTCAAAGGGAGAGAAAAACATGGCCTCGAGGAATGCATTTGGAAGGAAGGGTCTGGTCCCCCCTCCTCTTAGATCGTCTAGGAGATCTTCAGAATGTATGTACTTGGTAAGTACCATGGAAGTACCCGTACGCCTCCAATGCTACCATGCTTGTGCTTCGCAGACTAGCTAAACTACGACCGATTGTACAGGGAGATACGAGATACGACATGACATGCACAATTAACAGTCTCGCATACATGGACATGCACATCGCATGACAGAAAAATATGTCACTGGGCTCGCATCACCACAGCAAAAAGCAGGGAAGGCCCAGGCGGGTCAGCAGGGTTTACGTCAAAGGCAAACCAGGGTCTGTCTCAAGCGAACAACATCCTGGTCGCGGAGGCCGGGTCTCCAGCACCCGTGGATTTTTCATTCCTTGCAAACCACACCCGATTTTGGGAATAGTATGGATCCGTGTGCACATACCCCACCATACATGTACATGTATACAATTGAATGGGGCATGTGTATGTTGGATTCGATTCATTCCTGGAAGTGAGCTGTAGATAAGTAACCGGGGACTAGTGTAATTACATGTATCGACATGCACTAGCTCGAGATTCGAATGTCGTTGCGCCGAAACCAAAATCAATGGGTAAGGATATCGACAGGTTCGGGCTTGAAAAGGTAGAAGCTAATCGCCGCCCTGGATGCGATCGTACGTCGGATTCCGGGTTCGGAAATATAACGAAGAACTACATCAGGCGCGCCCATCAGCCTAGCTCTTGTCTATCCATGGTTTCGTATTCCGTACAGGGAAATTCCATTTTTAATGTAGTGTCACTCCTGATGCTCCTTCTCTCGACCATGTGCCCTGTAACATGAAAATGCATAACCACTCCCAACACACTATGTTACAAAATACAACAAGACCCAGATATATCTCGTGCGGAGGTGGATCGATGCTATCCTTACATATAGTACTCGGACGTGTGACTTAGTTAGTAGGCTGGTTTACGAGACGAAGAGTGTACCAAAATGCCCACTTGGATTTTGGCTCTGCATTTGGTTGTGATAGATAGGCAGTACTGACTGACTGTATCTATATCTGTGAGTTTATCTATGAGTGTATCCCCAATTGCCCTTACTTGGGTTTCTCTAGATTATTCTCGAATACTTGTAATGGATGGACGGGTGCACTTGGATGTACATCGATGTTGATGAATATATCAATATTCCATGAGGAATAGATCTATATAGAATCAGTAGCTCGGGGTTTCTTCAAGCAGAAAACCTAGAAAGGTTCTCCTAGATATGATTAACAGTGCATGCAGAGTTATGATACTGAATCGGTTCTCTCTGTAGAAAGATGACGTCCAGTTAGAGCTAACTGGGGAAAGCCGATGTCTAGTAGGTATATACGGTTATTAGGTACCTAGTAGGTATGATCCACCAGCTTGGCCTTGTGTTATATATCCAGCAGACCGAAAGATCATCTAGTCCACAGATAAAAGAAGCATGAATCTGGCTGGAGGTAATATCATGAATAGTAGTATCACCCACTACTTGAGTGGCTGTGAGGGGAGTGCAGCACAGTGCCCAGATCAAACCTGTCCCCCAAGTTTCCCTCGTCCTCTGCGGTGCTGAGTATAAACGCGTGTTCCAACACCAAGTATTTAAAGCACCTTGACCTACAACCCTCCTCCCTTCTTCCTCCTCCTTCCCTCCACACAAGAACACAATCATCGTCATCGTCATCATCAACCATCCTCTCCATACTCTCCCCTTCCCATCCATTAGTGCTGCTTCGAACGATCAAAAGGCTCTCTAGAACCGTACTGTTTTCTTTCTCATCTCCACTATCCCTCTATTCCCTCTTTGTTCCCAATCTCTAGTTCATCATGTCTGGCTGGGATGATGGTCCGGCTCAGGGTAAGCTATTATTCTATTTCATTTCATTTCAATTCTAGACTATTACCTCTCATTACAAGCTCTCAGCTCCCCTTGGCCATTCTTCCCTCGTCTTCCCTCCCGCCCATTCTAGCTCCGTTTCCTTCTCCTGTCTCTCTTTCTCTCTCTCTCTCTTGGTTAACAAAGACTGCTTCGGCACGGCTGGCTAACACGATAACGCTTCCGTGATCCCCAGCCGATGAAACGGAATGGGTCCCCCAACAAATGCCTGTAACTACAGGCGAAACTACAAACAATATCTCCTCTGGCGATAACTTCTTCGAAGAAGGAGCCGAAGGTGGTGACCGGTATGTATCTAGCTTCTAATAGCCCAACTATTCACACCTACCATCTAACGAGCCTATTTTCATCACTTCTAGTCCTCGTGGCGCTTCTGGCCCGTGCCGTAAGTGCAATGAGGAAGGTCACTTCGCTGCTGAGTGGTAAGTCTCCTATTCTTACTGGACTTGACACCCTTTGCAAACCCTTCCTAACTTTGCTCTCTAGTCCAAATCAGAAATGTAGCTGCTGCGGTCAAAAAGGACACTCCGCCGGCAAGTGTCCTACCCCGAAGTGCAACATCTGCAACACCGATGGGCACATTGCTTTCGATTGCCCCCAGAAGGAAAACCAGGCGTGCCGACACTGTAGAGAAGTCGGTCACATGGTCAAAGGTGCGCATCCAAAAGTATCTCCCACAACTTTCTCGAATCTGTACTCACGCATCCAATAGATTGCCCTGTCAGAGCAAATGAGCCATGCCGTAATTGTCAACAGATTGGTCACCGTGCCGCTGAGTGCACCAACCCACGCAAGATGCAATTCGGTGGAGCCGCTCTTGAAGGCGAAATCGAAGATAAAGATCAAAAGATCGAAGCCTGTTGGAATAACATGGATCAGGCGTCCAAAGATCTTGATCTTGATGCTTTTAAAGATGTTAGTATCGAACCTCCTGAACACTTTATCGTTAGAATTGGCTCTAGCTAATCTTCAATCCTAGGCGTTCTTCAAATACGTTGCCCTCTGCCCTGATTCCACCTTCCCAACCCTTCAAAATGCTTTTAAGGAAGAAGGCAAATTCGCTTATAACTTGGTTGCCATCGTAAGTATCAATTTTCATCAAGACCCCCCTTGACACAAAAGTGCTAGCCTAACACAAATAACAGAAGAAAGAAATCACTGGTACCCAGGTTATCGTCGATCTCCAGGGTAACATGAACAAAAAATTCGTCGTTACTTTCCAAACTTCCATCAAGGGTCGACGAACCAAGGGTGCCGCCAAAGACCCAGATAGGTTCCCTGTTGATGAAAGCGACAATATGTCCCGTTTAGAAAACTCCGGGTTTGTCCAGGAGTCCTACGTTCCTTATTGTTTTAACTGCAAAGGTGAGCCTACAGATTATTCTATTTATCCAAGAAACAACGCTAATAATCGACCCTCTTCAAGAAAGCGGCCACACTGCCCGATCATGCCCTCAGGAACGCCAAGCTAGGGACCCTTCTGAAATCCCGACCATCAAATGCGTCAATTGCGACCAGGAAGGACATCGTGCCCGTGATTGTAAGTTTTGCTTCTTTGACTACCCTTTATATTACCATCTTGCATCAGAGTATTAACAACCCTGGAGGCCCCGAGGAACGTAAGCAACGCAGAAATCCAAACGCTTGCCGCAACTGTGGGGAGGAGGGCCATGAGTCCAAGGAATGTGAAAAACCTCGTGATGCTTCTAATGTCCAGTGCCGCAAGTGCGAGAAAATGGGGCATTTCTCCAAAGACTGTCCCGATGCTCCTAAGATGACTTGCCGTAACTGCGATCAAGAAGTAGGTCCTCCATCTTATTTTTGTGTTAATAATATATCTGACGGATTTAAAAAGGGTCACCGCGCTGCTGAATGCCCTGAACCAAAGAAGGGCATGACTTGCAACAACTGCGGAGAGGAAGGCCATCGACGTGTCGACTGCCCTAATCCCCGTAAGATTATCTGCAACAACTGTGACGAAGAGGGACACGTTGGACGTGACTGCCCCAAGCCTAAAGATCCAGCTCGAATGAAGTGCCGCAACTGCGATGAGAGTAAGCCGTTCCGCATTGAATTCAGCGCTCTCTTTCTTTACTAATATAAATGAATAGTGGGTCACGGTGCTAGGGAATGTCCGAAGCCTCGAGACATGTCGCGCGTCAAGTGTAACGAGTGTGGGTGAGTATAAATGTCACTGGGAAACTATTTCATACATCTAATATATCTAACATCAATTTTTACAACAGTGAAATGGGCCATTGGTCCAAAAACTGCACCAACAAAGGCTCCGGTGGTGATGACGGCTTCAAGGCTACTTCTGGTGGAGGTGCTGACTACGGCAGCGCTCCTGCAGTCGATACCACCCAACAGCTCTGGAAGAGCGATGAGCCTGAAGCCTCCGGTGGCGGCTGGTAGGTTACACGCCTCTCAACCTTGGGCAGTTTTTATAATTTCATTTTTTGTATTCGGGCCTGCAATTAATAGCTTCCTACGGACACTTCGTGAAGAAAGTGCTATCCGGTTTATCATGCATGTTAAAGGGAGCTGAGCCTATCGGGGACAAAACAAGGACTTATCCTTCTCCTCTCCTCACTTTCATTTCTTATAGTGGATACTAAAACGATCATTTTTTGTTTTTCGTCACGGAGATACGCAAAGGGAATAAAAAGCATGCAGAATATACCCCGTTGTGTTTTTCGAGATCGAAACGAAAATGTATCTTAAGGTTTATTAGGAAAAAAATATAAGTCTTAGCTCTGCCACTTTCGAGATGGGCCGAAACTGAAAAAAAAATATTCCAGACTTCTAATTTTCTCTATGATTAATCGAATCGCCATTAACTGTCGCATGGCCATGAAGCCAACCGCATCGATCCTAGAGCACGTTGCATTTTAGAACCCGTGTAACTTAAAATGCGTTGAGAAATTTTGACGTCAATTGCAAGGCTCCAGACGCGACTCGACGAGACCAGGGCAAACCCGTCTAGAGTCTGATCTATCGATCTAGATATCTCCCCATACATCCTTTCCTCACCCTAAAGATGTTCAATACCTTGGCAAAGCGGGCTGGTCCCGTACTTCGACAATCCCTGGGATGCAATGCCTACCCCATAGCCAGCTTCTCCCGAATGACTATCCGGGGTCTTAAAACACTCGAACAAAACAAGAATATCGTCAGTTTACACCCATTAATGCATAAATATGTATAAGACTATCCCTAGAGGCCTCAATACTAACTCCTTACCCCCAGTACATCCACCCTTCTCCAACGAACCCCCAAACATACACTCTAACCTACCTCCCCAACTCCCCGCCTTCCCAAAAGCTAGCAATAGGAACTACCACAACCATCCCCCCGACCCCATCAACCTTCACCGAAAACCCCCATTTCCGAACCCTCTTGATGTCCACCCTTTCAACCCACGCAGCAAAGGACCCAGATCTCATTAACGAAGCCTACGCAACATGGGGTGCAGCAATGGGTGTCAAAGAATCCGTAGCGAAGGGCATGAAGAGGGATAGGAAGTTACATACCGAATCTACTGGCACCCCTACTACTTCTGCTACCTCAGGAGATGATCACAAAGTAGATACTACTTCCATCGGAGGGTTTCATCATGTAGTTGATAGAAGAACACCGTATTATGGCGGGATGAGGATTCCGGAGAGTCAGGATATTTTGGGAAGTTTACAGGTTGATGGGAATGGGAAGTTAGTTGGTGGATTCGTGGAGTGTGAGAGTTATAGGTTGGTTACTGCTGATGGGGTATTGAGCTTGACGGAGTATTTGGAACAGAAGGTCAAGGAGAGGGTTGAGGAGGAGGAGGCTAAGGAGAAATGAGAGGAGTTGGGCGATGAGGAAGGGCGGGGGTAGAGACTTTACGCTTCTCTGTTAGGTGCCACGCATACAGAGCAGAAGAACTAATTGTAAATATTTAGGTCATAACAGACCCTTTGGAGAAATTGTACATACTACTCTGCTATTATATTCTAGTCTATGAAACAATGTGAAACTTGAACCTTAGGGACTCCAACGGGTAAATCTGTCCAGGCAAAAAGTTGAGCTCAAATTATGACACGATTGAAGATGTATCGATATTCGCTTGTGCTCCAGAACCATAAGTCCCTGCCCACATTGTCGGGAAAGTTAGAGTTCGACACCTCGGTGCATATATATACCCTCTTGGTCAGGGAAATAAGACCCGCTCTAATTATAAGGGCTCGTGATCTTTATAGTCGTAAATACTACGGGTAGTATGTAACTTAACCCTCCTTCTCTGGCAGTGCCATCTGCGCTGCCACCTCCAATTAAATCTCCAGAGTCTCGGATGCCCTCCCCAATATCAGTTGACCAACTTAGGGTATTTCCACAGATATCGATATATATCAGATACATATCAAATCCCGAACTCTTCGACCCATAGTCGCAAGGGAGGGTAGCCCCAGCGCAATGGCTGGCAACCAAGTACCAGATTAGCTCACTCTCCAACAACACCCCAGACAAAAAAAAAAAATTTAAAATCCAACACCACCTTCCCGAAGTATCTACACCCATCACCGACTCCACCGACAACCGAAACCTGACCAAAAAAAAAGCTTCAAGAGCAAAAAGATAGTGATGAGAGTGGGATTCGAACCCACGCACGGTTACCCGTACCAGGATGTCACTTGTTAAGGTATAACCTTAACCTGGCGCCATAGACCAACTCGGCCATCTCACCGACTGTTGTGTTCATTCGATGCTCAAAATGGCTACTCAAACCTGGTCGGGTCGTCCAGGGTTGCGAAGCACCAAAGGATATGAAGTACGCAGTCTTTGGATAATATCTTAAGGCCCCGGCTTTGTGGTTTTGGGAGGTCGGTCGTCATAAGCTTTCTAGGTTAATCGCTGGAGGAGTTCCTATGTAAGTGAGGGTTTGTCGTTTCTTTTTTTTTTGAGTCGCCCCAGTTTTCCTATCATCGACTCGATCCGAGTGCTTTCGAGACTTTTCGTTTAGGTCTGGTTTCTTGCACATGCAAGGGTTTCATTCATGACAATAATATTAGAAATTCTCGGATATTCCTGAAGACTGGATTCTTTCAGATTCCCTTTTAAATTTTGATGGCCATAATATTTGTGCATATACATGGTAGAGTGTTTGGTATAGAGGATTGTGTGTCGGTCCCACATTAAGGCTGGGCCCCAGTTCGAGGGTATGCCTCCCGGATCCCCATGCAATATTGAAGTCGAAGTGTCTGGTAACCTTAAATTTAATACCAACTTTTTTTTTTCTCGGCTACATGTATTACTGCTACTTTTTCGGCTAACTTTAATTATGGCTTCTTATGTTGGAATTTTCATAGCAGGCAGGCAGGTTGTAAACTGATATATACTAATTATTTCTGCTTGAGGTCATGTAATCGATGGCTTAGAATCAGCTGAAGAGCTTATGTGAGCCCTTAGACTTGACCAAGACTATCTTAGCTTTCAGTGCTATACCTAGATTTCGTAGGGATTGAACCACCTCGCCTTGTTGGCCAAAGAATTCCTCGAGTGTCTCTGGATATCACCGACCATCGACATACACTGATATAAACCGCCATGATTTTCCAAACAGCTTGTCTATGGGGGTTTTTGATGCTGAACTGACCATTTATAACTAATATGGCCTACTAGCGTCACTGTAAATAATTCGTAGTCCTTATGAGTCGCAATTACCGTTCTATTTCTGTGTAATTTCTAAATCCTTAACGATTTGTGTTCATCCTGGTAGACTATCCACCCCCTAGAGGACAAATTCGTCAGTTATATATTAATTATTTTTTGGACCCTGTGGGTCATACTCCAATTTGTAGAGTACTCCGAAAATTTTCTAATCATATAAATATATTATAACCTGCCGGCCATACTCGTCTGCTCTTTTGGCTTTTAGGCTGGTTCTTGAATGTATCAATGAGAAGATTCCAAGCTGGCTAGTTCTATACCACTCCCCAAAAGAGGCATACTATCTACTCCAGCCTACCGTAGAATGCTAGCAGCCAACGCTGAATATTGTTTGAGAATCGTACCATCTCTCGATTATTTTGATGAGTTTGTAGGCCGTACTCTGATTGGCTGGTTAGTAGTGATATTTATATATTTCAGCCTATCGCGAGCTGGAAAATGTATTTAGGTCGGGGGGGGCCAAGTACTATACTGGGCATCTGCAATGTTAGCTGATGGGAAACGTGTGTGAAAGTTGAGAATGTTATTGTCGTGGGAATATAATTGGAGGGAGAATGAAAGGACAGTTGGGGAGGGAGTCTCAAAAGGGTATTCTAATGTATATGTAGTGAGGTAGAAGTTGCTAATGTGGGCCCCTACGCCAAGTAGAACCTAGAAGCATTGAAACTGTGCGCAATAGATACAATTCTGGAATTCTAGTCTGACTTCTACCAGGATCTATGTGATTCCCGGCCCTCTGAATGGGCGGGCGCAATCGCGTTTCATTATCCATATACTAAGGCTACTAACGTTAACTACCAAGTATGCTTCTTTTTCTTCCCCGAAGGCCTCATAAACACACAAGCCAAATGCTTTAAACGATCCAAACTTAAAGAAAAGAAAAAGAAATATTAAACAATAGAAAAGTAACTAGGAAGGTATTAATATTACAATGAATCATGTACTGTTCATCCCATCAATGTCCAAAGAATTCATGCGGTGAATATTTGCAAAGAATCGAAGGGGCTCCAAAAGCTAGCTTTCCCGAATAAACCTCGGGTCCAACTTGCCATCCACTTGACAATGTTTATGATGCAAACGCTCAGTTAGAACACGTAAATTAATTGCTAAGATATTTTGTTAGTAAAAGCGAAGAGCATGCATCAAAGGGTGGGAGATTATGCAACTTACTAAAGCTCGATCGGGGCCAACTGATCAATACTATAAAGCCAGTTCCCACCTTCTGCCTCAGCAATCAACCATTCATACGGCCACACTACCAGATGTCCCACAACCAAACTCAAGAGCTCTTCTGCAACGTCCTTGTCCATAACCTCGTCGCTAGCGTGGAATTCTCGCTTACTATTTCTTGTCCCTGCTCTCTTCCTCCTCTTAACTGAGGGAGCGGGCCCTACACTACTACCAGTAGCGCTACCACCAACGGCGCTACCTGGCGGTACTAACCCGCCGGAAGTACCGGGCGGGCCTGCCTTGAGAGAGGGTTCTGAAAGTCTAGGATCAGCGCCTTCTATCGGCTCCTTCTCATTTAGTTGTCCCTTGCCAGTTTCCCTCCGCACCTCCACAGGGGTTTCATTCCTCCCTTTGGGGCCGGTATCTCCCTTTTCGTTCAAATCCTCTGTTCTGCCCTTCTCTTCTTCTTGGTGATTATGAGGACCAATATGTAACTTCTCCGTCATATTTCCTATGGTTTCAGCTGTCTCAGGTGATATCCTCCCACCATTTCCTGGTAATGTCACCGGGACGCCAACTCCAGGGGCAGCCTGGCCAGTTCTATTTCTGTTTTGACTTTGGGTCGACGGTTTGTCTCCATCCTGTGATGCCGCGAATTTGTCTGCATAGGCCATATACTCCTTGTACTGCGCCCAACTCTTGACTTCGTTGTCAGGCATACATCTGAACACCTCTCTAAAGATCTTTGTATTGTTTACAGCGATCTTATGCCAGGTATCTAGGTAGAATGAATCGTTAAGCGGGTCGACGAAGTGGTCCGAGTCAACTAGGGGCTGCTTGATCTCCGAATAGAGTGGATGTGAAGGCTTCGTCGGCGGTACCGTCCCCTGACTAAGGCGAGGTGCGGCCGGTCCCCCAATATCCACGTCACCCGTAGCCGGCAGCGGCGGGAGTTGACTAGTAAGCGGAAGGCCAAGTTCGGACGAATTTAATCTTTGGGTTGGTATTGGCGGGAGAAGCTCAGTGCCTCCACCAGCGGTCTCGTCCTCGGCACCCCCAGGTCCGGGTTTGCCTTTTGATGAGTGGCCGCGGTGACTATCCAAGGAGTTTCTGACAATTCCGGTATCGACTTGACTGAAACTAGAGGTAAATTCATATCCATCCTGCCCCAGTTTCCTGTCTAAGGCTGTAACTGGTCGTCCTTCCTTCTCTCGGTTATATTCTTCTGCAGCTTTCATATGATCGATGCCCAAGCCTTGAACATCCCTATCTCGCTCCTTAACTCTCGGGTCGCTGGTGACCCTCTTATGTGATATAATATTTGGATTATTCGCTTGCTCCCAATCAACGTCATGATTGAAGCTTGGAAGCTCCTCAACACGGTTAACGGCGTCGACATCGCCCTGCCTCACTGGAGGTGGAGGACCAGACGGCCCAGCATGACTCGGCCCAGCGATCCCAGAAATACCGGACCTAAGCGAACCGGAATCAAGGTCAGTAGTTGCACGCGTGGTAATACTATTGCCATCATGCCATCTGTGTTCTGACCCTGTTTCGTCGCCGTCTTCGGCCGCTCTCTCCTGGACCATGAGCTCGTCGACATCAATTCCAAGATGCTCTCGCATGAGACGTAGGCGAAGAGTGTGTGCAAAACGCCCAACGAGGTAGGGACGCCCGGCCATCGTAGACCAAATCGTATCTTGGTCCCGAACGACTGCTGCGACTTCCGAGTCACGGAATCCCAACATGGATCGTTCATTGATGTTAGCAGACCCAATGATTGCAATACGATCATCCACAACCATACACTGTTACTGTTAGCACATTAGAGTAGAGGCATGGGGGTTTAGGAAAGTACATACCTTAGCGTGAATGTATAGTTGTTCGGTTACCAACTGTTGCTGGGGACCGATTTTCCCCCAACTCCTCAACGCATAGAACTCAATGTAGTCTTCGGGACTGATGCCGTGGGCCTTTAACTTGCCAAATATACTTCCATCTCCTCGGCAGATGCTCCTAAACTGGCATTGCATGATCAATCGCACGCTACTACCGTCCGGTTGATCAACACTAGATTGAAAGCCCGGTAAGAGAGGTAAGATAATGATAGCCCTCCAGTCCTCATCATTCTTATGCGCTCGGATAATACGCTCCACAAGCGCGTCTCCAATCGAATTTTCCATCTTTGTTCCATCAGGCAATTCACCTGAAGTAATAAAAAATTGGTTTTCAATATAAACCAAGTGGTCGCTGGTCTCAATAGCCTTGAGATAGGCGTTAAGGATCGAGTGCTCATTCTTGTCCACCGTACCCGTTGACCATGCGCAAGCACTTCGGAGCATCTGAACCTCGCAGGAACCACTGATTCCTAGAGACTCGATCTCCTGCTGCGTGAAGTCCGGCGGTGGTAACAAGAATGGCGTTGGCCTAGACGGCGTACGCTGTCTGAGAAGGTAATTCCACCTCTGGACGAAATGCCGTGTCAAGTCTCTGGCAGGCTGACCGACAACCTGCATTGAAATATCATGCCATGGCATTCGTGGCGTCTTCTGACGCTCGTACATATCCTCATATGGCTTGTTAAGCTCATAGAAATCCTCAACACGAGGGTTGGAATAATCCTTTCCGGGCCAAAGCTGATACTTATCCGGGTCCTTGGGGCCGGTCTCGTCAAAGCCAGTAAATTTGTCGTCTACAAGAGCATGTTGCGGCGTATCCCATCTGCCGAAGCAGAGATCCAACCCGCCAAGGAACACAACTGTGTGATCAACGATCAACAACTTCTCGTGGTGAGCCCAGAAGAACGTGTTTTGGCGGAGCTGGTTTGGCGAACGTTGGACATAAATGTTAGGGTGCAGATCAAGCAGCGAGTACTTAGTATATGCCGAGTCTATCGGTATAGCGGCTCCGATATTACGGTAAATGATCACGAATATCTTGACGCCTTCGCTAGCTTTCCTCTGAAGTAGTCTGTCTAACCGCCACTTGTGGGATACTGCTGGTGGACGCCGTAAATACTATATCATGTTAGTTTCATCCAACCTATGGTCATGGAAATTATTACTTACAATCTCCGGGCTCAACCACCAATCGTGAATGTAGATGACATCCTTAGCCATTGAAATCGCACGGCTAACATTCCAGAAATAGTCTCTTCCGTCGACAAGCCATTGAGCAAAACAGTACTGTCTGACTGGCGCGAAGCTGTCGAATCGATGCTTCTGCGACCAAACAGTATGCTCAGCCATGTACTTAATGCTGTCGTAAAATTGACCTAATTGCCTCTCATTCTTGGCAAGAAGCTTGATCTTGCGTTCAGAGTTCTTGAGCTTCAGCTTATGATGCTGGGGATGGGCCGGGTTAGTGGAAGCGCTCGCCACCGCCTTTGGATTCTTAGGCAAAGAGCGTTTGGCATCGAGCTCGAAGTCACTATCAACGAGAATCACATCATAGATGTTCATCTCCTCCGGCGAATCAACGCAAACAATATAGCTGTGGCGCACAAGGAACCATTTTGGACGATGGCCTTTGATAATACTTCCAGGTGCCCACCCACGGCGGAATTCAGACCCTTTTGAGGACTGGATGATCAGATATCCTTCCTTTCCGTGGTAACTGTTTTCAGCCGCAAGGCGGATACCGAGAGATGAGAGTTCAAGGAATTTGCATAATCGGTTGGAATCAGGGCGGAATATCATGATACGGATAAGCTCCTGGAGATACTTTTCGAGCTTCTTTCGCTGTTTGATAGAGAATCCGTCCCGTCGCAGGATGGGAGTAGATGCTACAGCAGCACCAGCCAAGGTACCAATTCCAAGCGCAATACCAGCACCAATGTTTCCCGGTTCAATAGTTTCAATAGGATGTCCGCCAGTTGAGTTACGGCGAGCAGGAGGCTGTTTCTTTGCAGAGAATGTTCTTCGGATGGATCCCGCGATACTATTCTTACGGGGCATCTCGTAGTCCTCACTATCATCATCGTAGGTAGGCTGGCGAACGGGAGGTCCCGGCCGGGGCACAGCAAGGAGGTTAGAGGGTCCTGCGGCGCCAGTCTGGGCAGCGGAGCTCGGGCCAGCCGCGCTTGGGTCAGCAGTGAGAGGACGCTCCGCGGGGGCACCAGCATTAAGGCGAGTATTCGTCGCCGTCTCATTTCCACTATCGGACGAAGAATCCTCCAAGCCTCTCCAGCCCTTCAGGTACGGAATCGACGCCCTCGGGAACTTGGGAAGCTGGTGTTTTGCCCCCTCGCCTAAGGAGGTATAAGCATTGCTAAAATCCTGAAGACGGTACTTGGTATGCAAATTGAAGAAGTCACGGAATTCTCGATGGATTACCCATCTCATCCTAGTTAACCCAGACCCGTATTCCAACTCAATTCTGAAAACTGTGTGGTTTCGTGACTTATTGTTCAACTTCGAGTCTGTGATCTTGATCTTCAGTTGCTCCAAGATAATTGGGATCCTCTTGTTTCCATGTTCATCCCGCTGGAACATGCTAGCAAATATCAACGCAGCTGGTATACCTGCTGTCAATTCGGCTACAAGTTCCGCCGACTTCTCACGATCGATCTTCGCTTCTTCCTTTTTCTTCTGCCCAATCATTCGAATACCGGCCTTCAAAGCCTTCCATTTGGCGGCACTAGCCCCTCCTCCTCCAGGCGATGGCGCGGTATTGACTTCTGAGCCTTTCCTACTGTGAGCAAAGTCGGTGATACGGCGGAAACTGCTAGGTCGACGGGAGTATGGGTGATGTCTACCCTTCCCGTCAGTATCAGATCCCTCAGGAACATCCGTCATTGTGGCCCTTCGGCGTAGACGGGGACTCTTCCCCGCAGCGCTCGGGGTCCCAGGGGCAGTACTAGGTCCCGCTTGCCCAGGGTCGGAATTCTCATCCTCCTCTTGACCAATGGGTGACATGGGAGCACTGCCGGTAGTCCCGCCCTCGGTCTCATTGCCTCCATGGCTTGAGAAAGTTCTGGTATGTTGAGCTGCCGTGTGGGAGAACGCTCTCAGTTTCGAAAACAAGCTAGGCCTAGCACCTTCGTCGTCTAAGGTCTTCGCTTCTTCATCTCCTTCGCGTGAATATTCTCCTGATTTTTTGTTAAATTTAAAAATTCCACTCATCCGTTTAGGGGTACCGGGTGCCGTATTTCCTCCACGAGGTGTTTGTTCTCCCTCCGTATCCTCATCTCCAAAATACTCATTCTGTGATGCGAATTGAACATCGCGTGTTCTCGGTGACGGGTCTCGGGATTCGGATGTCCCTCTTACAAACCGCTCTTTGCTCGTATCAGGCTGGGTACCGGAACCTTGCGGCCCTGGACGTATCTCTTCCAGCAGGAATGCAGGTCGTGGAGGTTGCAATGGCTCCTCTGTAGCTGCCGTGGCTGCCGATGCAGACCCGTCGGATTTCAGCTTCCCTTTCCCTTTCTCCTTCTCTTCCGGCGCAATTGGCGATTCGGAGCTTGAAGCATTAGGATCCCCTCCACCAATTGCCTTCAGGATTGGGCTTCCAGGTATAGCAGCCTTGAAAGCACTACGGACGGCATCTCCAATGCCCCCAAGCTTGGGAGAATTGGTGGATCCATTGGCCTTTTCGGTTTCGGTTGCTGGTGCCTGGGAACCAGACAAGTCCGAGGGTGCCATTGGCTAGTTTTAGGACGCAGACGGGTAGATGCTGTACGGCTATGATGTAGGGGGAAGGTCAAGGCCTCTAGGTGGCTGGGGCGTCGGAACCAACAGCAAGTCGCTGCAGGCAGCTGTGTAACGTCGGGAACTACTGGCAGGGGAGGTCGAGAGACACAGTTAGCATAGATTCAACGGCCGAATCCGCAGAGTGAGAACGAGATAGCAGCAGTGTCACCAACCTTGAGTGAAGTTCCAGAAAACTCTCGTCAGAAGAGCTGCGTGAGGAAGCGGCGTGAAGGAGCCAAGGAGATGAAGCTGGATAGGGTGTCAAGCTAGATTCGAGCCGGGCCGTCAACACAACACGCTCAATCAGAGATGCTCCTGGGCCAAACCAATGCAAGGGAGTCTTCAACTTCAACTTCCAACGTCAACCTCACTTACTTTCTTACTCCTCGATGGCGATGGATGCAGGATGAATCCACCTCAGGGGACTCCCAAATTTAAGGGAGAACGGGACAATAGATGGCTGGAGAGTCAGGAGAAACTACTCAACAGAGGGAGAGTGATAACTGCAACTGCAACCTCAGGAAACCTCTCACGCCAGTGCTTGTGCTGTTCTTCACGCCGGGCTTGTTAAGATTGGGTAACTAGCTCGGCTGGACAACCGAAAACCAAAACGAAATTACCACCCTTGAAGCTGGAAGACCAAGCCGCTGGTCGATGGTGTCTATACGAAGGCTCGAATCGAAGGTATGGAATTTGTTATTGGTGTCAGCGGTTGGGGGAAAGCTTTAAAGCAGTCTGGTGATATGGCGGAGGTTTTTCGATTTCATTAATAACAGGTTCCATCTCATCCAGCCTCAGGTTGGGGCCATAGCATACGCATAGCTCCATCCGGAATACGATGTCCCAAGCACCCGCTGCCCAGAATTATGGGTCGCCTCGTGGCATGGGGGACTACCAAGCTCGTTCAACTGGATTTGGGAAGAAGCTTGGAATCGCAGGCAGAAGAAAAAAGACCAAAGGAGTCCATCCCTGGCCATCGAAAAGGTCGGGGTCTACCATATGGCTCGGATGACGTTGGCCCCCGTTTTGGTCTCAAACTGCAGTGTGCTTCGACGTCGACGGAAGTCAGGCGGAGACATTCGACGATTCTCACTGCTCAGGTGCCAAAACTACCAGCGATACAGAAGGACTCGCGGGGGAACGTGGGAGCCTCGACGGACATATCCTACGGATACCCTTCAACCCTTCATCGTGCCCAGATGACCAGTCCCAGTGGCCAGCGGGTAAGCGGGTGGTTCTTTCGGATCCAACTGCAGCCAAGACAATGAAATGATATAGTATGTACGGGGTACTAAGAAAAGGTAAGGACAATGGAGTGCAAGAAGGAGTGTATACTTTTCCAGCTGCCTTTTCAAAGGGTGCCTACTACCACAAGCATGGTTAAGCGGGAATCTCCAACCCGTAAATCGTATCGGTACATGGTTATTTACAATGGCTGGCTAGCTGCAATACTCGGTCGTGTATTCTTTCCTTCCGAACCATATATCTGGACCAAGCTGGGCTGGCCAATTCGGTTCTCGATAAAACCGCTTCCCGACATGACATCTACGTGGCTGCCGTGGCTGCCGTGGCTAAGCTAGGCACCGATATCTTATCGTTTCGTTACCAAGATTCAATTCTTGCATATGCATGGACCGAGCATATATTACCATTAGATACCTATGTATGCCTCTGCCTTGAACTTTGATAAACCATTGTAGGTTCTCGAGTAGTTCAAAGTAGTATACTATATACCTAGGTAGTAAACGCCTATAAACATCTGATCCTGTGGTAGTGTAGTGTAAGATTACTGTCAAGACTAGCGTAAGCTCGAACTCCTCGCGACAGGTACCGACCGCAACTAGGACCGTGACGCCTAACGTTACTAAACTTCCAATCCCCGCATCCCATAGTCCTCCCTGTGATATACATTTACGCATGTTCGCACTATGATTAGATGAAAATATTCAGCCTTCCAGAAGTGTGAGGCACCACTCATCCTAGCTCCAAAATACTGGACGATGACGAAGTCGTAGCACTCCACGTCCGTGAGTCAGTCCCAATGTGTCCAGCCTCACGACCTTGAAACGTCTTGTAGCATCGACTAAGTATATAATTACAAACTCCTCCACCACCATAAAATAAAACAAAAAAAAAGGAGATTCAAACACCCATCAGTCTTTAAAATCTTTTTCTTTGGAATCTACAGTTCATATACCCATCGATATATGGACTAACTAGCCTTTCAGTAGCCTCCCCAAATGAACCATTAACTTGCCTACCACTACCATAATAATGGCGGACGAAATGGATATTACCCCCGACTCCTCTTCATGGTCGATGCCATCGGCTCCAATCCTTACACCTTCACAATCCAGCGCTGTGGTTATCTCAAATTATAAAAGAGACCCATCTGAACAGGATGTCAGCCAGCGAATGCTCCAGTTGGGCCGATCAATGAATATTATCGGTCCAAAACTTATTTCCCGTGACAGATATGAATCCGAAGCTCTCGGTAGCGGTGCCAAGTTCGAAGTATATGCCCATAAGCTTCCAGAAGGCCGGGATGCCGAAGATGGGATGCTATGGGAGGGTATCGATGTCAGAAGGCTTGCCTTCAAAAAGGGTAAAACATCTCTGAAGAAGCCGCAGGAACTCGATGATCCTTCAACCTCTTGGGTCGCCGTCGTTTCAGAAAGTCAAGATAGTGTCGGCGACATGAGAGGAGATGAAAAAAAGGCAAAACAGTTAGAACAGGTAGCTGCCGTAGTCAGAGAAATGGTAAGCCGCTAGAAGAAGAAAAAAAATTATACAATTTCTCGCCTTGTGTACTAATATCCTGTTGTGCACTTAGAAAGCGCTTGCTCGTGATAGTCTCCGAAATCACCGAAATATTGTCAAGCTGTTCGCCTGGGGCTTTGATATGGAGGACTTCAACAACGGGTCTCTTATGACCCCAATTCTAGTCGAAGAAAGAGCCTGGGGAACCCTCAGTGAGCTCCTTGCAACAGAAAGATTAGGCCCTGTAGAGCGATTCAACCTCTGTCACGATGCCTTACAAGGCCTCGCCGCTCTACACCAAGACGGCCTCTACCACGGTGACATAAATCCCAAGAATATTCTTGTCTATCAAGAGCAGGAATGTATAGTTGCAAAGATTAGTGATTTCAGTCATTGCGGCTTCTTCCCAACAGAGGCTGGGGATATGGTCTGGTACCAGGGCACCAAGGGATGGCAAGCTCCTGAAGTTGGCGATAGTCTTCCCGCTTCCAAAGCAGACATCATGGCGCTTGAATCATACTCCTTCGGCCTAGTTTTATGGTCAGCAATGGGGCTCGCAGGGAGGTCGCCACTCCTCAAGAGCTCAGTGGCTAGCTCTTCCCTCCCGACTTTCGCTCGCGCCTGTCTCGAAAATTATGGCCTCCCCCCGGCTGTCTTGGACAGAGTCGAAAATACTATCCCACGTCTCATACAATATGAACCCGATAGCAGATTTTGGGTCACGGCTGACATACTACAGCACCAACTTCCAATGCAAGGGTAAGTTCTACCAATGGTGGCACTTAAGTTTATATATAGCACTGACATGTGTGTATCTTACTAGTCGACGCCTCGTTTTGCAAACTTCTACGCCAATCAATCTGTCAATGGACGAAAGTTTCCAGCATCTTGACGCATTGTAAGTTCCAATACATTAATATTACAATACCTCCAACTATATTAGCAGTATAACTAATATGCATCAGCATTCGGAAGCGCACCAAGAAAACCAAGCCAACGGACCTCCAAACAGCCAATGGTGTTCCAATCAACCCGTTCCTACGGCTAATGGTACAAGAAGCCTATATTCGTAGTATAGATTGGAGACTCGCCGGCCTACCCATGATCCCAGGTCTTGCCATTCCTGCCTACCGGCCTCCAGATCCACAAGAGTACCAACCACCCGTTGCACAACCTTTGAGGCGATATAAATTCATGGACCTTCATAAACTAGAAATAATCGACCAAGAGCGCCAGAGCGGCACTTTTACCTCACTCACGGCTGGAGAGCTCTTTGATATCGCAATTGGGTTCTATTCCTACGACGCAGAGCGCGGGCTACTCTATCTACGACAAGCTGCTAGCATCGGCGACGTCCGAGCTCAAGCCCTCTATGAAATGCTTGCACTCAAAAGCTCACCCCGAGCTGTTCCTGCAGACACCCTCCAGCAATGGGCCTTCGATGCTATCGCAACAGGTTTTACCCTTTCTTCACAATCCTCTCCAAATTCATCCGCAAAGCTCGCAGGAACCCAATTCAGAGGGAATTCAGGATACAACTGCTACTCCTACGCCAAAGAAAACGGCATGCGTAATGTGCAGTGCTTCCACATGGATCTCGAGCCGATGAAGGAATATCTACGGTCTAAGAAATTCCAAAATGTTCAGGGACAGATCCAACTTGATGGGCATGAACGCAATACCCTTCTCCATTTGGCAGCACTAGCAGGAGACCTTGAGATTATGAAGATGTTCGTAGAGCGCTTCACCGATCGTCCTTGGGTTTTGAATCCCATGAATGAGCGTAATGAAACCCCATTGCTCATCGCCTTCCGCAGCGGGAACGCGGAAATAATCAAAATGCTTCTAGAGGCCGGTGCTTCCGCAAACACTCGTGATGGAAACGAATCACCACTTCATTGGTTATTCGCTGTTCCTGCTGAGTCTATGGCTGATATCTGTAACCTCGCAGTATCTTCCGGTAGGGCCAGATTAAACGCCATGGCGCCTGAGATACCGACCCTTCACTTCCCATTTTCTCTTCCAAATGGAACCCCCCTTGTCTGGGCTGTAGCCAATGGCTCCCTCTCTGCCGTACAGGCACTTTCTTCAGCTATAGTAACCCACCCAGACCTCACTGCTGAGGAAAAAGGATCCTGCTTCGCCGGTGCAATACAATTAGCTATGATCCGCCATGAGGCAGATATGATGAAAACCATGCTTGATGCTGCAAAGACCCACGGCGTTAACCTCACCAGCATCGCATCTGAAGCTTTCAATTGGTCTGTCATTGATATCCCTGAGGATTCCGAGGACATCCCAATCGCTGCCACACCACTGTCGGGCGACTGGAAGGATGAGATAATACGAACTATTCGCCACGGAAACGATCCAAAGAAATTACGACAAACCCTCATCCACCTTAACTCCCTCCAAACCAGTCGTGTCGTCGACGCTGAGGCGGATACAGCCACTAATATCGGTGTTAGTTTCACATGTACGTTTTGATCTCTATGAAGCCCCCTCTATATCTCAAGATACTAATAAAAGACTCCCATAGATCTCAAACAAGTCATCCTCCAACACGATTCCGTCGCGGCTACCCGCCTTCTCCGACGCTATGGCTCAACCTATTCCAAATCCGACCTTGGGACTGCCCTATTTCTCAATATCGACCATAATTGGGCTCTCCCATCAAATCCACGCTTCCCCGTTTTCATGGACATCTTCCGCGGCCTTATAAACGCCGGCGCAGACGTCAACATGCCAAACCCCCTCCCTGGCGGCCTGGGGAACACCCTCATGCATGTTATTATCAGGAAATACACAGATGAATACTCATCCTCTCAAATCAATGAAATCCGCGGACTAGTGCTCCTCCTGTTGAGGGTGTTACACAGTTGCGGTGCCGAATTGAACCGAAAGAATACAGTTGGAATGACAGTGATGGATTACGCTTTACACAATAATCGAGATTTCAATCTAGATGAAGAACTGGTAGACTTATTACATAAATGGGGGGTTAAGAGTACATTTAGACTGTTGCCAATGAATGTGGAAGATCGAATTGGGAACTGGAATACAAGACAGTTGGAATGGAGTCAGCCGGAACCGGAAACTGTCGATGTCAGAAAAACGGGACTGGTTATTAGATGGCATGATGGAGGGGCTGAAGCTGATGAAGAAATGAAAGATGGGGAAGTGGATGAGGATTATGAGGAGATCGTGGTTGGGTTGAACCGAACCGGGATTTAATGTCTATGTATTTTATAGTTAAGGTTGGCGTAGCGAGGTTATTTGGCGGTGTACTATAGATTAGTAGGTATTTAGTGCAGGATCTAAATGAGTTTAATGCGCACCTCTAGTTCGCCGTTAGTTGTAGTATAAATATAAATGCTACCGCAATGGTAGAAATGTCATAAGTTAGCGCTAGCTAAGTAAGTATATATATATAAGTAGCCTCCAAGTTCAAGGCTACTTCGATGAAATAGGTAATAATATATATCCCAAATCACATAGATATTAGACCACTTGATCCATCCAATAATCGGCCATCTCCAAAGATAAAATAAGAGTTTAATTCCTCTCAATTCCTTCAAAATCCATCTCCCTGGAGAAAAAGTCCTTGACAATAAAATAGTATCTGCCAATCCCTTCCACCCCACCTTCAGTGCTAAGCCCCATCTCCCTCATAGTCGTCCTCCCAAGAACCTTCATAATTCTCCCTCTCTCCAACGTCCGTTTACCGTCAACAACCTCCTCCTTCAACTCCAAGAACACAAAAACATGGTTCTCAGGCTCGAAATCCCCACCCGGGGTCGGCATGTTACTAAACGGGTGTCTGCTAAGAACCTTCAAGGCTACTTGAGACATCGTAGCTTCCGGTGGGATCGAAAATCTATTATACAGCGGCTGCGGGGTTGGTGGGAACCCTCGTGGTAGTTTAAAGGGTGCGTAGAATGTCAAGTGAACTTTTTTCGGGAATTTACCCTTTGAAAATCCGTTGGGGCTTGTCGAACGCGGGACTTTCCAGCCCTTGCCATATGGCTTCGACCCGCCCGGTGGGTGCGATTCTCGAGGACTATGGCCGGGTCGATCGGAACTAGAGATTGAATTTCGCGGCCAGCGGGTGGAAATACCGGGTTTCTCACGGGGTTGAAATGTAGAACTGGAACCCCAGTCGGATTCCCTAGGTGCGGAGCTACTGGTGCCCCAGTCCGAATCTCGAGGTGTAGAGCTACCCCAATCAGAATCTCGGGCGGTATAATTGCTAGAGTTCCAGCCATCGGTGTCAGGCGCTATAGGACCCGTGGTATTCCAGCCATCTGACTGTTGGTTTTGATTGGGGGCTGTATTCCAGGAGGCCCATTCGGGATCGCCTGCGGGTGCGGGTGCGGGTGCGGGTGCGGGTGCGGGTGATTCTTTCTCTTTGAATTCGTCGTCCCCGTTTACTTGTCTCCGTAGTTCTTCAATTGATATTTCCTGTTGTCGGAATTGTTGTAAAAGCGCCTGTGGTTCTTGCTCATGGTGATGTTCTTCTTCCTCCTCTTCCTCTTCCTCCTCTTCTTCCTCCTCCTCCTCCTCTCGTTCCTCCTCCACTCCCGCCCTTCCAATGAAATTGGTCTGCTCTAGTACATTTTTCGGGGCCTTCGATGTCTCGAATCCAGCAACCGGTGCCTTCAATGTCTCGAATCCAGCAACCGGTGCCTTCAATGGTTCGGGTCCAGTAACCGTAGATAGAGTCTCTAGCTTGGCAGCCGTGGCTGGAGGTATAGCAACGGGGGTAGGAGAGATAGCATCGACCCTCTCGCTCTCCCTCTTGAAGCCTCCAGCGGTATCAACAATAACTTGCGCACCCTCACCCGCCAATTCCTCCCAATCCTGAATCCTAATCACCAACCCGACTTCATCAATTATCCTCCAAACCCCGCCTTCAAGTTTCGATTTTACTTCATTCGCATCGGTCGCGCCCGCCTCTGGTAAAGTTGATATCACACGTATAAGGTCCTATATTGCCAGGAAAACAAAAATAAGTATTACAAGTACCGAATGGGTACATATGACGTACGGTACTTACATTTGAAGTCAAAACTTTGGAAATAGGTAGCACGTAAGGCCTAGTATACGGCAGGACCTGCAATGAAATGCATTTCTTATCGATGCGTTGGTAATGGGTGAGTGAACGTGGGCCCACCTGGAAAGATGTTTGTTCAGCCAAATCACCAAATTCAACTCATGCGAGGCTTCAAAGGATCAGAACATACGTACTGTGGGGTTACCCTGGGGTTGAAGGTCTATCAAATGGTTCTCGCTGACAGACATATCCGTTCGAATCCTCGGAAGAAAACCAATCTCAAATCTACGAAAACCCGCTTGAACCTCACGGAGTTCAAACCTTCGAAGCCTAATTGACCGCGGCTGGAGAAATTTGTGATTCGAAGGGAGGGAGGAAAGATGGTAAGGTGGGAGACATGATGATTAAAAAAAAAATACACGCGCGGCCGGACAGAATACGAAGGAGCCATAGGTGCACGTTTTAGCATCAATCGGTACTAGTGGGGTTTATCTTTGAAGCCCGGGCCGGTGCAGTGGCATATGCCGACGACGTGGATATTCTGTCTTCCCCAACCTGCAGGCCGGTGGGATTCCCGACCTAGCTACCAGACAGGCATGGCGTGGCCGGCACGAACCCATGCATTCGCATATGCTGCCTGAACTCTTTCAACCAATTGGTAGCCAGGCACTCGCCTGGCCGCATAAAAGTTCACGGTTCTGGCATGTCGGGTTTAAATGATGCCTGATCGGAAAAACTTGGGATCGCGATTGAGAGCAGCCAATGCAAATATATATACAAGGTACTTACCTAGGTATATAGTGGAGGTCAATTGAACTCAAGTTATTATATTAGCATTGTCGGTGAGCAGGGTCTTGGCCGATCTATAAACCTACTTGCGAAAGATATCGGAGTATACCATATATCGATCTTCGAATCATCCTCGCCAAAGACGTCGACAGGATGAATCGATTCCTGTTACAAATCGAGTCGCTTCCAGAGTCCAGAAAGGTCGAAATTGTATTTGGCGTATATCCAGCTGTCGCATATAAATTCTTTGCTGCCATAAGCTAATCAAGCTTAACAAACCAAGTGCTTGAATAGTTTACTGGGTACAGAGAGCTGGCTTGATTCTTCGAAAACCAAAAAACTAAACCCACTAAACTTAACGCCTCTCTTCCTAGATATATCCCAGATACCCACACCAAATTGTATTCAGTTCTGTAGATACCTAGGTATATATACATATATAGATCTGTTGAGCGGTGAGCTTCCAGTCGGCTGCATAGGCATTCCAAGGATCGAGAGGGCCATCGTAGTACATACGTCTTTTGTATAGTTATTTTATGCAGCTTATACAGCATTTATCGACAGAGAAACTTATCAGAAATTATAGCGCCAAGCACGTTGCTCCCGTAGCGTCGTACACTACGAGACTACGGTCATTGTAGGTGTGTAATTCCATACTAATATACTAGTACACTATAACATATATTGATTGTTGGCCATGCAGAGGACTCAAGCCGAGTCGACGCCAGATATCTGTCTTATAGATCTTACGAGCCCGACCAGCCGTCCGAATAATTATATAAGCCAATGCAAGGACATACTCGGACTGAAACTTCTAATCGCCTGCAGATGTACGTATAATTATAATCAGACAAATTACCACCGGGAACTGTATAAGTGTCAGAACACTTCTTGTATACATGTAATCAACGCTAACGCAAAATCTCCCCAAAGTTTCGAGTATAAGTCATTCGATCGATCCCGAACACAACCACGATGGACAAATTTACAAAAAGTCACAGGAGCTAACTTATAAAGCACGGTGTCCCGGATAAAGCTTCTGGACGTAGGTGAGAGATGTGGTCGGCGACATTTAACTCCGTATGGCCAGAAGAAGTCCGCAGCTTTGGTTTTTCTTTACCAAATCGGGTCGCATCAAAAGCTCGCAGTTAAATCCCATCCCGCAGGCTAAATAGCTTGTCAGACGGCTCCCGACGTCATACCCTTCTACACCCCTGACACGGTCTAGGGTGGAGAGCTGGTTAGCCCGGCCTGGTTACACCTTTCTAAAGAAGCCTGCGCCGCGCGATATATCGGTACCCAACTAGCAGAAAGAAAGAAAGGAAAAAATAAGCCGCAAGATAGTCAGGCACCCCCAAGCCTTGCGCAATTGCGGCATATTCGATACACACGTACGTACTGTTATACGAGTATTTAAAGTGTATAGACTTCCTGACATCTCTAACTGAGTATACCAAGTGCATAGGTCTATAACATTCTTGGTTAATCTCCGGGCGGAAAGCTGTTCATGCATGCACAACGATTTGACCAGCTCATCCAACAGCATAGTCCCAGACCTTATCAGACAAAAAAAAAAAAAAGAGAGAGAGACGAAATACGAAAGAGAATCGAGTTTGTCTACACGAAATACGAAAGTTTGATTCATCAGGCTCGGACAGGTGGGACCACACTCCTCTAATTTTCATGCAAGCAAGCTAGAGAAACCAAGAAAAAAAAGGGAGAAGAGGAAGACCCCACCCCCATCACAGGCCTATCCAAAACGGGACCGTCCGAAGTCCGCGGATCCGTCGAGTCGAGTGATCTATATAGCGAGGCAGGATCAGATATTCGGACTCGAAGTTACGTATGTTACGTGGTGACCGAAAACTGCGCCGCAACCGAAGACTCTGGGCGAAATTCCACATGTTGGCTATATACGTTATCGTATAACGTTAGTGCACTGTCGCTCGATATATTATAAAAAGAGGGTGTCAGGTCCCCCTTTCGATAGATTGATCTAGATAACTATCGAGCATACAGGTCTCGAGGGTACACATATACACACCAAGTATACATACGAGCTCAGGACGAGTGCTGCCGGGACTGCCGTGATCCGAACCAAACCGGCACCGACGCACAAAACACCACAAAACTACCACAGACACAAAAACCGCCAACATCAATCAATCAATCGATTCCAGCCATCTTCCAATACGTCTACCAGCTGATTGGTGTCTAGTTTCAGCTTCAGCTCCAATCTAGTTTCCTTTTTTCTAAAAACGAAAAAAAAAAAAAAAAAAAAAAAAAAAAAACCTCAAGACAGCACTTTTGGCACCGCAATTTCCCACCCGAGTCCAGCCAGCTAAAGCGCAGTGCAAGGGCCCCCACCCAGCAATCAATCAATTGGTGTTGCACCGACGCGGTTCGCGATCATCCAGCCAAACCCGCCTGCTAGCTGACCCAGCTCCACCTCAGCTTACTCTTCCCTCTCAACCACCTCAAAATCTCACGCCTGGTCAATTGGCTCTTCCCGTTGTCTCGTTTGCACCTCCTTCCCTTTCCAATTCACATTCGGCATCGAACCGTCCTTCCCATCTTCATTTTGATATCCATTTCATCTTCGTTTTACATTTAAAACTCGTATGGGATTCGCATAGGTCGTCATCCTTACCAGGCTCCACGCTGTTCAATTCCCGACAAACTTGCCAAGATGGCGATGGAACAGCTCGAAATCCACAGCAGGGTCGGTCTCATGCTTCATTCAAAATGCTTCATTCGGATCCTTCTCAGCCAGTCCTTCTTGCTAACCTCTCCTCCTTTTCTTTTTCTTTATCTTTTTTATAGTCATACCTGATCCGATATGTCAATGTCGCTGGTGACCATGTTATCTCTTGGAGTATCCAACCTCACAAAAAGTCAATGTATGCAAATGCAACATCCATGCCTCCAACCCCCTCCTCCCACCTCCCCTCGCTGGGGATCCATATACTATGCAAACCAGATAGGCTAATCTTATCTTTAGAAACTTCGGTCTCTTCAAACACATAAAACCTCCCGGAGGCACCACTCCTCAATTCTCTAGCTCGACTGTTGGCGCTCCGTCCGTCTCCTCCGGTGTTTCTGTCCTCCAACCCGACGAAAATGCATCCCAGGAACGTCCCCGCACCCAACGAACCAACTCCACCGAAGCCGAGACAATCCAAAAACTCGAGGCTTCCGGCCTCAGACAAGTCCAATGGTACGGCAAAATCGAGGCCGAAAAGGTCACCACCGGAAAATTCGACGTACCCGCCGGCCAAGGTGGTGCCTGGGCTCTGGTCTTCGATAACACCTTCTCCAAGCAAACCAGTAAAACCGCCACTCTGGTACTTTTGACATACCCTTCCAGTAATCCTGCTCCGGCCAGCCATCATATGCACCATTTTGATTCCCCCGCCGGGTCTTCGTTGTCCCTTCCGCCGGTTGTGGGTGCTCCTCAACTTTCTTCGACCATAGCCAATGCCTCAACAGACTCGGTTGCCGAGAGCAATGGCATGTCTGCATCGACTGGGTTTTACACAGGCATTCTAAAGAAGCGAAAAAGAAAGAAGGGACAGGGTTTCGCACGCCGGTTTTTTTCGTTGGATTTCACATCGTCTACGCTATCGTATTACCTTAATAAGGATTCTTCGTCGCTCAGAGGTGCTATCCCGCTCGGTCTGGCAGAACTGAGCGCCAATGAGAAAAACTTCGAGATTACGGTCGACTCCGGGGCGGAAGTTTGGATTTTACGTGCGGCATCGTTGAACGAATGGCAAGGATGGAAGGATGCCCTGAACAGAGCCTCGCAAAAAGCACAGAAGCGGACCGAAATCGGGATGGGACGTGATGTACCCCGTGGTCTAGGGAGCCAGAGCCACTTGCCCACTTCAGCGGCTTACCAGTGCGCAGAAGATGAGGGATGGGCAGCAGTGGAGTCATTGATGGGCAGAATTTCAGGAATCAGGGATGCTACCCGCCGGTTGACGACTATGTCCGCCTCTGCTTCTAATGTAAAACGGGGCAGTTTGGCAAGTCTGGGATCTGAGCTCGGAGTGGGTACTGTAGCAACGTCCGGACCTACACCAACAACGGATGAGAAACGTCCATTTTGGAAGCGGAAGGCGAGCGGTGGTAATACACCATCTCTAGCCAATAATCCCACCATTTCCGGGAGAGAGAAGAGAGGCAAGTCTCTTTCCGCAGGAGTCGGGATGACCGCTGCACACATGGCTGCTACCGCACTACCAATCCCACCAGTCCCACCACTACCAAATGCAGATATCACACCCCATCTCAACGAACTTCTCTCAGATCTCGACACCTTTGTCGCTGATATCACGCAAATAGTACAAGAAGCTAAGCACAGGCGGTATCTCCACCGCAAACCAGCTGCCAACGGCACCATGAGCTCCGCGGCTTCTCGTAAGAGCATGGAATCAGTTGATGACCAAGAGTTCTTCGACGCCAACGATGGAGACGCCGCCGCTGTTAACGAAGGGAGGATTGTCATTGTTGATAATGACAGCGAAGAAGATCATCATGACACCTATGTGACTGATGATGATGAAGAAAGTGGAGATTCAGGAGATGATGAGAGTTTCAGCGGGATGTCTGGAAGCTTTAACGCCTTCCCACCTAAAGCATCAGATCTTAGTCCTCTGCCACTAGAAGCTGTCTCTAGAAGATCGACAGTGAAAGGCACCACGGTACTACCGCCCAGTCTGATAGCTTTCTTCAGGAAAAATGTATGTCCCAAAAAGCCCCTCCCTAGACATGGTTGTAGGGATTGCTAACAAAAGAATTAGGTCGGCAAAGATCTCAGCACAATTGCCATGCCAGTATCTGCGAATGAGCCTCTAAGTGCTCTACAGAAAATTGCGGAACAGCTCGAGTACTCGGAACTGCTCGACTACGCCGCCGATGCTCCAGAAACAAACAGCGAGCGACTCTTCTATATTGCTGCCTTCGCAATTAGCAATTTTTCAAATACTAGAGCTAAAGAGCGTGCGATTCGTAAACCTTTCAACCCACTCCTCGGGGAGACATACGAACTAGTTCGCGAAGATAAAGGTACTACTCTCCTTCCTAGCGCCACGTAGGATATTTACTGCGAGACTAATCACGTATACTAGGCTACCGTTTCCTCGCTGAAAAGGTCTGCCATCGCCCTCTAATCATGGCCGCCCAAGCCGACTCCCCAAACTGGACATTCACCCAATCCCCCCAACCAAGCCAAAAGTTCTGGGGTAAATCCGCCGAAATCAACACCACAGGCCGTGTCCGCATCACCCTTCACAAAACTGGTGACAACTACAGTTGGGCCCCCGCCACCACTTTCCTACGTAATATCATTGCCGGTGAAAAATACGTAGAACCCGTTGGTACTATGACCATTTATCACGAAAACACCGGCGAACGTGCCCTGGTGACATTTAAAGTCAAGGGCATGTTTTCTGGAAGAAGCGAGGATGTCAGCGTACAGGTACTCGATAAAGACGGGAAAATCGGGAAGTACAGTCTACACGGCAAGTGGACGGGTTCTCTCGTTATCTTTGATGAGGCAGAAAGTATGGTCAAGCAACTGTGGCAAGTTGGTGACTTAGTACCAGACGCTGCAAAGAAATACGGATTTACAACTTTTGCAGCACAACTTAATGAAACCACCCCAATCGAAGAAGGAAAAATGGCTGCGACGGATACGAGACTTAGACCTGATCAGAGACTTTGTGAAGAAGGAAAGTTAGATGAAGCGGAGAACGTGAAGTTAGAATTAGAAGAGAAGCAGAGAGGACGGAGAAGAGTAATGGATGAGGAGGGGAAGACACATATACCCAAGTGGTTTATGAAAGTACGGGAGACTGCGGATGAGGAGCTTTGGGGAATGAAGAGTGGGAAAGAAGGTTACTGGGCGAGAAGGAAGAAAGGGGAGTGGCCGGCAGATATGGTTGAGCTGTATAAGTGAAAACTATACAATCACCTATAATCTTTTCTTTTTAGAAGTTAAAGTGGTTATACGGGAAGGGGTGTCATTCACTAATTTTCCGAGGATCCTCTTAGCATTCTTAGAGGGGTTCTCTACAGCTACTGCATTAATGGTCCCAGGCTTGTCTGAAGTCTTCAAATGTACGCGGTACCAGGGATGGTATACGGGCATATATATAATCCTTAAAAAAAAAAGCATTCACTTATTACGACGATTATGAAAATACTTTTTTTATCGTAACCCCAGTACTGGGGCTTAATTGCAGGAGCTAAGATCACCAGCAGGAGGACCACTGATCGATCGTATCGAGTTTATGAAACACGTACCTGCCCGGTTACGAGTTAAATCACTATCGTATGATCTACCGAAGGCGGATTCACTGATATCCCTCGTCTCGAACTAAACTGCCATATGCCAGTCTTTGTTAATATGGATCTAAACTTCGGCCTTGCCCGACGGCACCCAGATGCACATACGCATGCATTGCATGAAAATATGACATCAATTTCCAAAGCCGCAAGAAGCTTGGGCCATGCCAGCATGCTATAGCGCGAGTTTTGTTAAATTTGATAGCGAATATAAAATTAATGATGAGTACCTTTGATACATCGATGGCCCCACATGGTCATAGCTTTCTTCGTACACCAGAACCCGAGGCGGGATGTATCGATATCCGCAGCACATGGCGGCTAAATTCAAACAGATCTTTGAATTAATTCAGCAAACTAAGCAGTAGTAGTGCATGTGTGTGTCATTTTGAACCATGGCAACGCGCAAGCGCGGCACGGAGCTTTGGAAGGTAGAGTCTATGTAACCTTAATAGCCGGTTAATATATTATTCCCTTTTGTTATATTAAGATTTCATTGGACGGGGAGATACGGGAGCTAGATGGCTAATGGGGCGCGGAGTTTTTTTTTTTTTTTTTTTACTGCTCCCTTTGATAGGTGTGGTAGCGGATGGGGATAAACGGAAGAGTTGGAGTTTAATGTTCCGATCCTTGTTTATAAGGATAATAGCTTGTCTTGTCCCCAGATCCCCTGTGGTGATAACTCACCTTCACGATCTTTTTTTTTATACATAGGATTATGGGATCAATAGTATGTCAATGTATATAGATCTAGACGTCCATCCGCAAGCTAGAGCAGAGCTCGAGGTTTGCGAACTGCCCGATGTTTGAGTCGCTTTTTCTCTCCGAAAAAAATAACAATAGAATAAAATAACGAAAGAAGAGGAGGAACAATAGCTACGTAGTCGAAAATATATAATCTTCACTGAGTCTGGATCAAGAGAATATAATATGGGAACAACTTCCAATGATCCCTTCAAAACCTCGGAGCTCCGTGTTTGCGTATCGATCTATCTACAAGATATACGGGCCCCGGAATTATAATCCCATTAATTCGACTCTGATATAGCATCCAACTCAAGGTCCACCTGCGTCATAGCCTTGAAATACAACGTGGGAGTTCCAACCCCGGTTCTATGATCGCACCACTATCTTCCCATTACGAGCGATCGATCAATACATCGACGGAGCGATGTGTAGAGTAACTCCTCGTTCTCACGATATTGGATGGGTACGTATACAGCTTAACAAGGTACCTGAATACGAGGTTGCCATCGTTATAATCCAGCTTTGCCGCTCGACTGCAGGGCTGGAATCAAAAAATACAATATAATATAATACATTATTGTGCAATTGTGGTGTACTACGTGTACGTACATTCGGGCCCATGATCGATGACACGGATCCGAATCGAGAAAAAAAGCGCATCCTCATCCGCGATCCGGCAGCCGGCCAGTTATCTCCAAACTTTAACATTGAAATTCATGCCCTTACCTCGCCTTTTTAACAAGTCGATAATTAACTTACATGGGTAAGCCCTCGATCGGTAGCATGGGTATACTAGTAATTCGACATTTAAACGAAATAATCTCCATTCGGCCGTTATTATCATGATATCACCCTTTCTAGCCTTTAAAAAAATCTTTTAAAAGGGCTAAAAGAAATCTATTCAACTACAGGTGGTTTGGCGTATAACGGCTTATGTTTACGGAAACGAAACGTGCCCTCGGCAAGTTAGCTTAGGGTGGTGCGGAGAGGTACAGCTGCAGCCTTACATATATCTAGGTTTACTACAAGGTTATACCTGCAGGCATCATAAGCTTAGGCTAAACTTCCAAGGAAGCAAAAAAAATAATAACGATCATACGAAAATACATCGATGCACTTACGATGCAGGTGGTAATTATGAAAATTGGGTGTGCACATTTACGAGACAATAAACTCATAGCCTGGTATATATTCAACCAAGATATTAGAGCGGACTAGGGGATGTTTTCCGAAGGATCGATGTTTCATCCTAGATACGGCTTGCAGCTTCAGGGTAGATACGATAGTCATTTCCATATTCGCTTTTTATTTCGATACTCGAGACGATGGGTATTGAGGGGTCCCTAGACGCATGCCCAGCTTCTGTATTCATGGGCTCCTGACAAGAAGCGACGGTATACCGATGCCCTAGAGACACCGGCGCCTAACCTTCAAAGTATAAATACCTTGCCTGAGTACTTCCTATAGCTATCCCAATCACATCTTCTCTAAACCAGGATACGGGCATACAGGCAATCAGCAGACAAGAATCCTTAAACCGCAGTATCTTCCTCGTTTTATACATACTAGTACAACCTCAAAACTTTTAGCCGTACACAAACATGAAGCTTTCATCCATCGCCATCCTCGCCATCGGCGTCCCAACTGCCGTCCAAGCCGGTGGTTTCGTTAGCAGCTGTGCACAGATATTCCTCGGTGGCACCTGGATCAATGCCCTTTGCAGAAATCCGTCCGGCACTTACATCCCCACCGCAAAGGACCTCAATGCGGAAATTGGAAATGCAAATGGCCTTCTTATCAGACGCTCGTAGGTGCTAGTTTTTATTTGAATTTTCTCTTAATAGATAATATTTTGGCAACTATATTCGTCAGAGATACATTTATATATCGGCTATTGACTCTCGATATGCACATGCAGGTCCGGATACGCCAATTCCTGTAAGGATTGTTCTTTGGATAATGGTGTCTTGAGATGCTCATGCCTACGACTTAACCGTTATACACCAGCATCTATCAACCTCAGTATGTCACTTTTATAATTTTTCGAAAAATAAAACTTGCGGTTGTGGCTAACTTTAGCGTGCTTTTCCTCCACGAATTAGACAACTTTTTGAGCAATAGGAATGGTGTTTTGACTTGGGATTAGTTTTATACTTCCGCTCCCGCGGCCTAGTAGCAGACAATTTGGGACCTGGGTGCTCCGATCTGAGTTTTGGATTTGATGATAGATGATCGAGTTGCAAACGCATCTTAGAGTGTATCATTTTTGTTGTATTCTATATTTGTGTCATTATATTTGCGAGACGAGATTTAATCGGCTTGGTGGCAAGTGAGCATTCGCTAACCTGTATGCACACGTGCATTTTTGCTTTATCTTTTGCTTCTTATATATAAGTGTCTATGTATATCCCTCAAACCTGTTGAGGGTGATTTATAGCCATATACATGTAACCTAACCTTCTTCTGTCCAAATTGCTCCACTTTCAAGTTCTAGAAAAGGGTTATCAAATTGCTTTGTGCATCAATACGTCCCGCCCAACTTCATGAATTCATTGAATGTAGGTATATATAGGTTATGTATTATAAAAAAAAGTCGTATTTAAAATAGTAGATCTTTCGTCCTTTCTTTAGAAACCCGGAGCCCCGTTCGTTTAGGCGGACGACATACATGCAGGCTCCCACGAATGCAAAATGCTGTTTGATTGAGCTACCCACAGGTCTAGGCCAGATGTGTCCGTGGCCTTGGGACCCATTGATACGGAACTATCAAGGATATGTAACGGTATATTTCCAATAATAGGTGCTTGCTCTTTTCTTGTACACCAAGCAAACTATGTTCAATAGTCACAGTGTTAATTTTACAGACCGCCATTGTTTGCAACAGCAAGCCCTAAGTCCTCATCCGTTCCATTTTGCGTTGTTTTAGCCAAATTACCACACAATCTTAACCGCAAAGACTTCGTGGTACACATATCCCGGCCCGTCTGCAACCTTCCGTGGCATGTGTAGGCCTACCTGCATAGCTATATAGACGGCGTCTGTTGAGATGTCCTAAAATAACGGTAAGGAGAACCAAGGATCTCACTAGACAATCGATAGAAGGCTAACTGATGGGCAGTCTCTCTATGACACGAGCTCAAATCTCGAGGTTTCACATGTTGTCACTTGGAGTCGATTTCAAACTCCAGACCTTGAGGTCTCGAAGAAACTACTGGCACAGGTGGTAGTTTTTCCCGGTACACAAAAAAGCTTGTGACCACAGAGCAACAACCATCTCCAGATCGGCTATGCTAAAGATAGAACATCGTTCAAAATCTTTTCTCTATTCCTTCACTCTCCGTCAGGCACCCAAATATTCTACGTGGAATATCCTGGGGAAAGAAGCCCGCCGGCTCGTCCCGCCAGTTTGCGTTGTGTGGAATTGACAAATGGGGACGAAATAGGCTAGTGTGGGTCGTTTATATCAGACAGGCAGGTTCATAATCCTAGTCTTGTAAACGAGCAGAGGGCTCCGCAGGAGTCGCCTTGAACTTAGGCACCGAAACCGCCCGAGCTGCTGCAAAACTGGAACACTAGATCGAAAGATCTTTTCGAAGGAACTCCACGGGACCGTTGTCGATGGGCTGCTGCTTGATATCATCATCATAATCGCCATCATGACCAAGGTTCGGAATATCTCTATGGAAAAAAAATATATTGCTTGATGGGGCACCCTTGAGGGCTTAGACAAGGCCGATTGTCCTGCAGCGCAAGTTTGTCAGCAGGCTTATACACGAGCATGCAAGCCCACCTTCGGCTACTTTGTGGGTAACCGACAGGTGCGAGGGGCAAGTGTGGGCCATTACTACACCATACCGCGAAGTAAGTGGTTTCACAAAGGGTCTGACCGACGGAACAGACCCCACCCGGACCAATATACGACGGCCGGATATTGGGCGGCGATGTCGCCTGTATGCACCACCGCCCTAGGGTCTTCGATTATTGATCATAAAATTCCCTAACTGGCCCTGCGGCTTACTGCGAAGCAACGGAAGGATGTGGGCAAGTTTCCGGATACAGGGAAAGAGATCGCCCTGTGGTCCCTCTTATCAAGGTCCTGAGGGTCTTTGACCGTGCATACATACAAGACGCACATACAACTTTTCGAGCAGGTGTAACGTTGAAAAACCCTGGAGGCTGTGCCCACCTACATGCTCCAACAAACCAAACTCTCGTTTGCAATACTTGCGATTGTTGCAACAATTGCGAGAGCGGGTCCCACTTACCCAAGAGCAGGTATTCCCTGGGGCCGATATCACCCAACCATATCGTGAGTACTGCTACATCAAGCTGGCAAGCTTACACCCAAGAACCTTGATTTTTGGAAACAGGATATTGCGGGCTTCAACCAAATAGCCAATGTTTCAATCACAAAAGACACTACATGGCCTTTGCCTTGGCCCCTCCGGGCCTCCTGCAAATTTTGTCCAAATACAAGATCTTGATGACGAGTCGTAAGAGTTCTAGTAAGAGTTATGATTCCCAAAAGTACCATTTCAGGCAGCGTTACGCAGACTCTGCTCGCGCCACCGCAAACATTTTCCTTCTTTGGTACTTGACGGCGAAAGGTATTTGACAGGTACCTGGATCACGAACTGAACCATCGAAGAACACCAGCAACCTTCTCTGCAGGTGAGTAAATTTAGATGTTCCCGTCTAGCTGCTTTAGCCGAACTGGGGCAAAACAGAAGGCGTCGGCGGAGCTACATGGGGGAGAGCCTTCTAATTCGCCAGCGACAACTCCTGGTAGTGTGTCAGAAGCCCAAGTACAAATCTCAAGAGCCACCCACATTGACTCGATTGACGGCCCTCATAAAAATAGTGGTCGCAGGATTTGTTTCGGCATCGTTGTCCCTCGTGTCACAGACTGCTCTCAAAAAACATCATCCCATCATCGAAGATTTGGATTTTCCTCGCCGAGCCATTCCAGAATTGAATTCCTCGATATGCGCTTGTGCCTCGAATGATTCGCATTTTCCTTTCACGACTGCCAAATACCTTCCTCTTAGCTCGATGATCCACTCACCGGCAGTTCGCCCATAGTTGTTCTCACCCTACCAACCTTGTTGGATCCGACAAACTAACAAAAATTCTCAGCCGATATCTCGATGACTTCCATTTCATAACCATCAACCTCGACAATAGGAAAAATTCATAGAAAAATATCACCGTACAGGTAGAACCGTCGTACTCACAAGGATATCTTTAGCCCTCTTTAGGAAATCCCTCAGCCCTTTTCGGGGAGGCATTTTATAACGGGCGGGTCTCCTTGGCTTGCATCAGACGACGTTTGGGAGGAGGCCAGGGCTAACAACACTTCTTCCATAACATTCTTTATCATCCAATCCAACATCCCTAGCTGGGAAGCCGACGATGTATCGACGGAAAATATTTTCAACAATATTGAGCACAGGGTTGCTCCTAATACCCTCCGTATGTGGCCAGTTTCCTGGAAAGAATACAAATGGCGAAGGCACCGGGGCTGCAGAAGATCTTGGAGGGCCAACGGTGACTCGAGAAGCCGCTCCAGCTCAAAGCACTATGCCAAGTTCAAAATCGGGCACTTGCAATCGTCCGGTTCAACTTATAGGGCTATCTTCTGATGGTCCATATATTCCCGTGTCTATCGATGGCACCAGTTACAACTTTGCTGTTTCTTTCGAGGAAGAAGGAACCTATGTTTTCTCGACTACATTCTGTGATTCACTTCGAATAGACAGCACGCCCTGCTATTACAAAGGCAGCGCAAACGAAATAGGTATCGACGATGAGGAGCATACATTGAATACCGGTGAAGGCGAGCTCGAATTTGACTACGTCACAATACCAACGCAAGCAAAGATAGGCCAAGGAGATCACAGCATAACTTTTGAAAAGTATCCCACCAGGGTTGTCACTGGCTCAGAGCCCAAATACTCCCCCTTGCTACACGCCAGGTTTGGAGGTGGAAAGGTCTATGGAGTTATCGGGTTAAAGAATAGTGGGGATTTCATACAAAGACTTTCTTCGGCTTGCGGGCAATCGGGTTGGGGCATCCATTTAGAACCGGGGTCATTCTTCTCGTATGGAGGAATTGATTCACAGGCAAGCGCAATAGGGACGAACGACACCGCGGGCGTGGTTGCCTTTAAGAATAACTATGCTGGAGAGATTCGACCGATTGTCGCCGATCCCACTAGCTTTCCGGCCAGTAGCTTTACCAGGAATATCCGGCTGGACCCCATGGCCCTTTACAACGCTATCCCAGAAGATATAGTTTTTTTCGGAGCAGGGCTACCAACCGACTCTACGGTGGACGTCGAAATAGACGGTGTTACTTTCAACGTGCCTTGGACATCACTTGTTCATGCCGGTTTCAAGTCTACAAAGGTTGATCGTACGTTGATACTTGGGACACCATTCCTTCAGTACGTATACGCTGCTGTTCTCCCGACCGGACAAAAAAATATAGTCTTCGCTCGGAGCAGCGGCTCGGACACAGCAGACTTCAAACCTTTCTCTGAAATTCTCCCGGATCTCCCCACAAAGACCCAGCCAGGTGGCCCACAAGCCAGCACTACCGCTAGCACAGACGAAAAATCCAATAGCTCAGATCAAGAGGTACAAGAAACACCGGCCGCACAGGCGATGAAATCTAGTGGCAATAACATTGGTGCTATAGTGGGAGGAGTCGTTGGTGGCATTGTTGGGCTTCTTATCATTCTTGTCGCAGCTTGCTGTTTCTACCGTCGTCGCAAACTCATGAAGGGCAGCCCGCGAGGCATTGAAAAGGAATATGAAGCCGAGTTCGACGCAGAAATCGGTCACCATGATGGATTTCTCCCACAGTTCAAAGAATCAGGATATGCTACTCTTCCAACTCCGCCTCCACCACCAGGTCAAGAACCAAGGCCCCAAATCCCATCATTGATATTGGGGTCGCCTATAAATCTTCAATACGACAGCCAGACGGAATACACCCCAAGTCTCCATGCATACCATGACGAATCGCCCTCTAGGTCACTCAATGTCACGCCTCTCCCACCACCATCCCAAACTCCCATATTAACCATCCCCCCAGTCCCAGAAAGAAGGCTTTCCATAACTCCCTCACTCTCAATTGAACCACCTTCGCCTCTTTCGCGGAATGTCAGCGCAGCCTCACGTCAAAACTTCCCAAGCATAACACAATTACAGCGCAATCGATCAAATGTCCGCGCTGTACCCGAAGAAGATGATTATGATGTTGTCAGCATGGCATCCGGGCCAATATATAATCCGATTTTGGCATCACAGGAAGCAGCATCGTCAGCTCCACGGCTACCATTCACACATCGGCCAGAAAGCGGTGGGGCCATGGGGATGACAGATAGAGGCGCAGGGCTATAAACTGTCAACTCTCTCGTTTTAATTCCTTCCAAGTTTTAAGCACTTTTTTCACAACCTTTATGACGACCCTAGAAAAAGCAGGAAAGGGCGACTCTCTCTAAAATTCATTAATGAGATCAGGATCATATGGGAATATCATAACCTCACTCTTGAAGAGCGATATTGAATAATGATTTATTTTTTTTTAAGAAAAGAAACAAACATTCGACTTCCTAGAAGCAACAAAAGGAAGTCATACTTTGGGAGGGTCTCTATCTGGCGTTCGGGAACATTTTTTTCCTTTTCTTTGTGTATATCCTTCCAAATCTTTCCCTATTAACTTTCTATCTGTATATATTTCCTTCCTGGCAGGGTGCCAAAGATTCCGGATATCCCTGCCTCCACCACTTTCTTCTTCTTTTCTCTTTTCATCTTAATGTTTTATGATATCAGATGGTTCGTCACCAAGCGCTCGTTTTTTGTTACTTGCAAGATACCCCGGCGGGGCACGTTTCCTCTCGCTATAACCATTACTCTCTATATATATAGCTTTTAAAGCAGAAGCTTTATCTTCATGAATTTAAATATTTACCAAGAAACTTCGATATACGTGACCGTATGGATCAAAGAAGGAATCATAATTCCAACTTCCTTTTCATTGTAACACTATTTTCCTTTGTTTTCTTCTTTCTCTTCTTTCATCGGTGATACAGTACTGCAGTGATACGGGAGATTTAGATCGAAGGTAAACCCAGCTAAGCAAGCAAGGCCTGCTAGTCCAGGCAGGGACATAGCTAGTTCCGATGAACGGTTGCAACCTATCCCATAATCCCGCAGTATATTAATAACTCCCTAATACCCTACCCAAGTCGTAATGATGCATAAAGACCCAATGGAACCTCTCATTCGTACAAAGCACACAAGCATATATACGGCACAGCAAGGGAAAAAAAAAAAAAAACCTAATGCCTTAATTTTTCTCTCACAAAAAACTGTAAAAAAAAAAAAACTTGGTATAGCGCCAAAGTGGTCTTTTTTCTTTCGTTTTAGCAAACACGATCAAAGGAGCAAAAAGATGGCAATGCATGAAACGTAACCCCCAACCTCGAAATAAAAAGTGCCCTATTGGATCAACGACCTAAGAGACGGGAAGGAGGAGGAGCTACTAGGAAGAAGGTTTGGACGTTTATGGAGGGAAAGAAAGCTGAAAGGATAGTTGGAATCCTAGCGGGAGGGGCTGTACAGTTTTACTACAATACATAGATAGTTTGGACGGTACGTCGCTGAAGCGATAGAAGAGAACGATGCATGTACGTCAACCGGGGTATAAATCTACCGAATCGGGATGAACAGACAACAAAAAAAAAAAAACGTTATTGATGACGAGCGGCTGAGATCGAAGATTGGGAAAGACTCAAAAGAAACACGGGAGTCCTCAAATATCTTGACAAGACAGAAAAGTAAGAGGTGCGGGGAGGATTTTTCAACCAGATACGTTTCAGAAATAGTTGAAAAAGCAGTCCTCCCTGTCCTACGGCGGCTGATGACAAATAGACGATTGAGTTGGTGGAGAAGGTGATGCAGGTTGGGTATTTCCCACACAACAGATATGCAATAATAGAGCCGTGATATCAATTCCCCTTCCATAGTTTTTTAAAAGAGGCCTGGTATTTTCAATGGCCCGTTCTTTCGTTTCCTTCATCACGAAAACTTCGTGTGAATTATCTCGGGGTTCTCATGCCAATCATCTATACTAACCCACATCTGTACAAGTATTCCCAAATTAGCATATCTGCACTTATCGCTTCGTCGCTATCAAACCTCGCATAGAGGCATGTCTTGTGGGCCGGCTGGGAAAACCCCACAACCGAGATGCAGCAGCATGCCACAAAAACATAGTATGTGGATTGCATTTCCTGTAAACGCAAAATAAAGGAAGGAGGGGAAGTGAAATGTAATACCTTTCTGAAAGTACTCAGCCCAGCCAAGATACTTCCACCTATCCACGTGCTGTATTTCCTTTCTGGTGGTGCTGTTATTCTGATCTTCATATCTTTAACCGCGAGGCGGCGTATTTCTGCAAGAAGACGGTCACCAAACCCTGTAGCAATGGATTCCAGTTATTAGTCCAAATTTGACCCTTTTGGTGTATTTTTTTTAATACGGGATAGCTAGCACAAATTGCATGTAAATAAAAAAGCACAAACCTTTCGTCAATGTCGATCCACCCGACAGGATGATATTTCCAAATAGGGCTTTCCTTAGATCCATGTCTGTTCGCGATATCGCATCTACCAGAATCTGGTGAATACCCTGGTACTCAAGCCCGATGATCTCGGGGTCGAAAAGTATCTCCGGGGCCCTGAATCGTTCAGCCCCAAGCTATTGGGAGAGAAAACAGTGTCAGTTAGCGTCTTGCATCCCGGACCCAGTGCACGAATCCAGCCATACCTTCAGAATATTCCCGTCCGGTAGTTTATAGTCTTCGATTTTGCCAACACCACCACCAGCCCATTCCTTCTCTTCCTTCTTTGGATCCAAAGCAATGTAACTGGCCTTCTCCTTGATCTGCCTCACAACCTCCTTTTCAGCAGATGTATGGAAGACAGCTCCAGATTTCCTCAACAGCGTTTGTAGGTGCTCTGTGACATCTCTTCCCGCAACATCTATCCGTCTTACAGCTGAGGGGACCGCAAAACCTTCGTATACCGGGACGGCGTGGGAGACTCCGTCGCCGGAGTCGAGGACTATACCCGTTGTACGGCCGGAGGCATATCTATCGATAAGAAACTTTACCGTTAGTGCTTAGGTGTTCCTCGGATAGACGATCGAGTAGTGTATGCGTGTGTGCGTCCTTACAAAGATAGGACGGCCTGGACACTCGTAAATAGTGCAGGAACGTTAAACGTCTCAAAGAATATCTGCGCCGCCATATCTCTGTTCGCGCGCGGATTCAGCGGCGCCTCTGTGAGAAGTACTGGATGCTTAAACAATTCTAATCAGCCACCTTCCCTATGCCACACAAGCCGTCTTCCTTGACAATATCGTAACCCAGCTCTTCCACCCCTGTCACTTCTCAGTGATAGTCTTTTCTTCCTCTTCTTCTTCTTCTTTTTTAAAAAAGGAATTCAATTAAAGATCCCCTACCTCCTCCGACAAAGTCTTCAACTCATCGCTGTACACATACTGCCATATCCTCTCCATATCATCCCAATCCGTGACAATCCCATGCTCGAGTGGATACTTGATCTTTAACAGCCCGCGTAGATCCTGCGCGCGAGATCCGATGAATACGTCGCCCTCGAGAGCGCCAGCGAGTACGCGTGGATGCTTTGGACGGCCAACGAAGGAGTTGAAGTAGCATTTCGGCGTATCTTCGCCTGCGAATCCGGCCTTGATGGTACCGGACCCGTTGTCGATAACCACCGGCTGGTTGAGAAGGGAGTCGAGCACCATGATGGGCCGGCGAGGGTGGAAGCAATTGGTGGCACTTGAGGTCGATGGAGGGGAGTTATCAGGTATTGTGGGAGAGCTTGGAGGCAGTTGGAGCTTCGAGCTCGCCTGTTTGCTAGCAAAGTGGAGCTCCACGTTTGCAACATTATCTCAACACAACGGAGAGTAAATAACGTCTTCGAAGGTCACAGCTGGGACAGGATCGGTCAGATATGGGCAAGGCGTCTAGGGAATACGGAAGTTATCGAAATTAAGAGTAATTGAGGTTCTAGAGGACCCTGTCGATGAAGACTAAGGGCTATTTTTATTATCATTCATGGCTTATGGGCGCTGTTTAAAGGACGCCAGTAGTATGATACACAATTGAATGCTAGAAGTCAGAGAACCACAGGTGTTATACAGAGTTATTGCGACGCAGAAAATAAAAGGCCGGCGTCTAAATAGAAATATGCATAGAGAAAGCTGCCGCAGCTTATGAAGAATATAAATCTAGAACAACGGCGAATGTGACAGCACAGGTCGACGATCAAGAGTTCAAGGTAGGCTCTAGGTGCAAGGCTAGGGTAGGCTAGTGTTTACCTCGTTTTCTAAAGAAGCCTTTGCCTCTACCTCCTCGCCCAGAGTTCCTACGATGAGGTGGTGGAGGTGGAGGTGGCGATGGCTCGCGGGGCGGAGGCCCCGGCGGTAGAGGTGGCTGGCTGGAGCTTTGCACGCTAAGTTGAATCGACCCAGGCAGGCTCCATCCGGGCTGCTGGCCATAGTAATTCTGAGGCTGCGAGTGCGATTGCTGCTGGGACACTGGAGGCGGAACAGCATGATAGCCTTGATTCCCACGGTGAGGCGGTTGATGTCCTTGCCCGCGCGGGAAATCCTGGGTGCGGTCACGGTCACGGTCCCTGTAGTTCCCTCGCTCTTGGGCGTAGCCACCAACGCGATCACCAAAGCTTGGCCTTCTCGGGCTAAGGCTTCTTTCGCGGCGGTAGTGATCAGGACGATAGGAATGATCACCTGCTGGCCGAGGGGGAAGTCGGTCAGACCTTTGATAACGAGTAAAACTCGCACCTCCCCGTTCATCCCGGGAATCTTGCCCCGGTAAACTACGAGGCAAATTCATCTGAATATATGGCCTGGAGTTCCCACTAGGACGAGATGGTGCCCCATGCCGATGCTGCTCAAGATAATCTCGCTTTATGTTGGAATCGGGGATAGCTATTTTCACGGCTTGCAACCTGGATTCAAACCACCCGAGTTCACTATTATCATCAGCAGTGTCAGTCTTAGCCTTTGCCTTTCCATTTCGTATGTACTTAGAGTCCATGTTCATCGTCGTCCATTTGGAAGCGGCCTTCGCATTCCAAATGGAAGTGGTTGGAATCTCCGATCTGCGTTTTCCAAACGCAGGACAATCATCGCCAAAATGATCATCATCACCACATTCATAGCATGCCATTGGTATCTTCGATACTTTTTTAATAGGCTTCCTAGATTGTGGCGGCATGATGCGCCATATTTCAAAATCCTTCTGGCCTGCTGGGACGTTAAATATGGGCAAATCAGAAGTTTTCTTATTGGCTGATGACTTGTATGGGCAATTGAAGCCAAAATGTTGGTTCGAAGTTTCGCAAACATTACACTAGCAATGGTCAGCAAAATGCTATCTGAAGCCAAGGAACCAATACAATACAATAAAATACGCACCATAAGCTTGTCACATTGTTCGGTGATATGTGGCTCCATGCAGACATCGCAGATTTTTCTTTTTTTAGGTGTTTCTTGAGACTGGATATCTACTAGAGCTTTCTGCGTCGCAGCTGACCCTGATATATCAGGCGTGAAGAGCTTGCGGTAGTCCTCGTGGAGCAATGGCGGGATTGGTTGCCTCACATAGTATCTCTGCTGATGCGACCAGATGTCTGTGTCGACTGATTCGACCGATTCGCAGTCCGATGCAGCGCCATCTTCATCGTTGGCATCGTCATCATCGTCATCGGCCTCATCATCATCAAGCTCATCATCAACCTCGTCGTCATCAGAAGCACTTTCGTCTTCATCACTATGATCATCCGCGCCATCTCTAACGACGTGGCGGGTGGATTTCTTGGGGTTTGGGTTTGGAGGTTCGTCTGCGTGGTCAACCGGATCACTTAAGAGATTGATAACTTCGATTTCACCACTTCCAGATGGGTTTTTAGGCAAAGTTGGGCTAACACCCTTCAAGGCTTGAGCATCTGCTGACGAAAGTTGGGTAAGACCAGGGATTGTATTTGTATAATCAACGACCTGGATTTCCCCAGCGTTGATGGATTCGATCAAGGGCCTGCGTGTAATCTTTGCAACCTTTACTGCGGATCTGGCGGATTTCCCCAGCTTTAGCCCAGCTGACACCGCGATCGCGCCGTTGGATTTCGTAGCATCCGGGCGTTCTACGGCGGGGTCATTAAATGGCTCCGGAATTTTCTGCTTCTTCGACCTGCCCTTAGATATAGACTCCTCATCCGACGACGAATCGATGGTGATGATTTCGGGTTCTGTGTGATCCTCAACATCCTCATCCCTGGCTTCCTCTTGGAGATTCAACGTGATCCCTGAGTCATCCATCATGTCACTATCGTCATCGCTATCGCTGGAGCCATCATCCGGGTACGCCCGCTTCTTGGTTTCTTTCCCATTCCCATCCTCTACCAAAGCCTCGACAGGCTCTTTCATATTATTGTCGGTTTCTTGGGGTTTAGGCGATCGCTCTTCAACCGGTTGCGATTCGGGCTTGGATTCGGATTCGGATTCGGGCTTGGATTCTAGTTTGGATTCTGGTACGGGCTGATCTGGAATAGTGACGGCCGAAGAGTCATTACTATCAGTAGTTAGATCCATGACTTCAGGTAGTCCACTATCTGCACGCGTTTCTCCATTCGTCTGAGTCGCTTCAATGGTTTGGGGTGCTGTTTCTTCTAACGTTGTCGGTTCAGCGCCCGTCGCGCCGTCTTCAACGGTCCCCGCGAGTGGTTGAGGTTCCTCCATCTTCGGTCGATATTGGATTGTGGTTGGTCGCCCTTTTATGATCCCCCGCGACCCATGCTTCGGACCGATATCGATGGAATTGGCAGTAGTGATGACGGTCAGATGGTGGTCCGATGAGGGAAGGAGGAAGATGCTTCACAGCTGAGGCGCACGGTGTTGTTGGCCGTGGAAATGAATTTCTTCTGCCGCTCGATGGCGAAGTGCGGCAGCACATCACGAGATTTGGGTGCGGCATTCTCAAAATACCACACACACAACGCACAGCAATATATTTTGTCGAGACACGTTGCTACCGAAGTGTCGTATACGACAAGATCCTGTATCACATGACATCTTCCAGGCTCAAAACCAGCGTTTTGATGGGGTTTTTTATCATCTCCAAGCATACAAGTGGATACCTCCCAAACACCGAGTATCTACACAATAGGCCGAAGTACACAAGGGTAAATGGACATGTCACATGACAGCTTTGAAGGTCAAAACCACTGGAATCTTTTGATGTGGCATTCTCCGCAATTAAAGTTCCACCGGCCTGCCTCTCTTTGCATTCCCACAAAGTCCGGTTGCATGTGCACACTGTACGCCATTGCGAGGCTACAGCCAGGGAGCTGGAGGAGGGCGTTCACTCACTCAATAATACCCCACCACTCTCTGAAGAAAGCCTTTAGTATTTCCACAAAAAAAAGGTTCTCACAGACAACGGTGGATCCCGTCGGCACGGCTCTTTCGGTGAGAAATACTTACTAGGTATAACGCCAATACGACTAGTAACAAACACACTTCGACGCCAGCCCCGGCCCCAGACGCCGCCGTGCTAGTGCTAATCCTAAATACGACTCTATATCCCCACCTGTTTGGAGCAGTCAAACGATCGGTCGGTAATTCGGGGAATTACGCGGCTTGAAGCGTTTATATTCCCGCACACAAGCCTGAGTCATCTTATGCAAACGGAAAGGAAATGCAATTATGGTGAGCATAATACGATTGATTAGCTAGCTAGCCGCCAGAGATTTCTTCTACATACCATTCTACACACCACTAATATACGTACCGTCTTCACGAGTTCAACATGAGAGAGATATCAGTTCGAATGTCTACCCATAGTTGGTATACTATTATAATAGTAGATAAGTGTGCCGTACGGCCATTTGAATTATATTACTATAGATTCATCGAAACTTTGACGCACCGCCGTATACATGCCTAGCGATCCAGCAGCTCAATTGATCGCATATGATGTGCTTTTTACGACATGAACCCCAATGGCTCTTCATTTATGACGTACGTTTAGATGTATATATAGGTACGGGATCAATATAGTAACATCGGGCCATTATCAGATCCGTCAACCGTAGTCTAGTAGAACAATAGTCACGAAACGGTCAATCGAAAAATGAATTCAACAATGACAATCCAATTCTTGTTTTCCTCGGGCCAAAAGACATCCTCAATGAGGTGGTATCCTCCAAACCCGAATACATCTGTTCCCTATGACGCCATCCACGGACCTGCGGACCGTATTATACGTAAGATACTTCGGCCAACTAAAGCCCATTAAGTAATCTTGAAACCCGAATCCCCAAAGAACCTTCCGAATTACCTAAAGTTAATAATGCCAACTTAGGGATTCATAACAAACCATTCGGAATAGAATAGAATGAAATCCCCACACCTTAACTCAACTTTCCGCACCTACATGTAGCATGTTGTCTCCCGAACCAGCCAGTAAACTTCAATATACAAACCGTAACAACCTTTCCTTCGCTAAAAAGTAAGTGGGTACTATGTAGCAAGGGAACAAAAAGGTTAACAGCCCAGCCTGGCGTGACCATGTCACAGTCACAAATCACACCCCAACTGTAAATTCGCATAAAAAAAATCCTCCGACGCGAAATGTCTTCGGCTAAAGTTTACCTTCGGCCGTTGGACGTCGGTGGTCGGTCGCCCGATCGGCTTAAACCGAAGACTCAATGAGCCCAGCCAACCCAGCCAAACCCGCCTAGAAGGAAAATTTTTTTGACAAAAGGTCTCGCGCGGAGAAACGCTGGATGAGTAAGAAGAAGAACATGCAAGAAGGAAAAAGAAATACGTCTTGAAAAAAAAAAATGCAAACGCCCACGCGGCCTAGACAGTCGAAAGAAAAGCAACGAATGCTGGAAGAAATCGCCTGCTTACCCAATGGACGAGCGTAATGGCAGCATTCCCGCATGGATCCTGCCTGCTTCAAGGATTTTTTCTTCTCTTTCCGTTTTTCAAGCTAAGGAAATTGGAGGGTAGCGTCATGTGGTGTGTGTTGGAATAACCAGGAAACGTGTTGTGCTTGTTGCAGCGATCGAAGCTGCGCCTGGCTCTGGTTGATCTCATTTTGGCGGCGAATGATATAATTTCCCGCCAAGCTCAGGCCACTTCGGCACCTTGATGCAAGGTATGCTCCTCATCAGATAATGTCATCGCGGTGGTGGCAGCCTATGAAGATGCATATGTTTTTTGTCTACGATTCACATAATTTGCACGAGATCGATTGCGAACCAGGACTTTTTTGGTTTGAGAAGTGTAGAATAATATTGTCAATTCTCCAAAGAAACAATATAGCTAGTACATAACTAAGTGGCATCGTTGAAAAACTCCAATGTGAACATGCTAGAAATACTTCATAAGAAAAAGAACAAAAAATAGTAATCCAGAAAAAATCTTTATTAGAGAATAAGAACTCCAATCCCAAGTATCCAAGCAAACATATGACTCCCCGAACTTTTTTGTGTTTTTCAGCCGTGATAAAACAAAAGAAACGCCGATGGTAAGGTTGTTATTTTTTGTGGTTTTGACATTTGTCCAGGAGCCGTGAATCGAGACCGTTAAACTCTTCCTTCCCTTGAAGTCATGAACGAAATCAAAGTCCAGAAGGGTATCCAATGCAGTATTAAAAAACAGTGTATATGAACGCCTGTTGTTCTCCCCAATGATGAAAGCGCAGAAAGTAATTGTCTTCGGGTATCAGAGGTCGGATCGAAAAGAAAAGAAGTATTAGAAGACCTCCTCCCCATCCAATTCGAACTTAGTGTCGGCCAAAGCTTCGGATCTTGTTGACAATTCTGTCGGCGTTGGAGGCAATGGATCGACTGGAGTAACCGCTGTGATGCGAGCTTTCCGAGACTCTTCGGACCGATCCTTCCAGGCTGACTCTGTCCTCCTCAGCTTCGCTGTCGTGGCCTTCCTCCTCGTGAGGAACGATGTTTCCGGCGCCACCACGGCCAACGGTGTACATTGGAGCAATGGAGTCGCGTCTTAGCTTGTCGCGCTGAAGCTCTTCGTCGAAGGAGAACATGGCACGCTCAGAAGCTGCATGGGCGTTACCAACACCACCGCGACCACCGTAGAATGGGCGGGCTTGTGGCTTGATGTCGTGGCCCTTTGCCTTTGGAGCTGCAACTTCGGCTTTGGTAAGCTTGCGATAGTTGCCGGCGCCGCCAATGCCGGTGTGGTAGTAGGCGGTGTGTGGAGCTGGTTCGTAGGTAGTGAAGCCCATTGTTGATATTGTGGTAGTAGTAGATATAATGAGATAGAAGTAGTGGTTCTTTGGTTGGAATAGAGTAGTGGAGCTATGAAGCTATGAAAGCTTTAAATGTCGATGGAAGTTTTCTTCTCGTAAGAGATATTGGAATCTTGTTGGAAGCTAGATTGATAATCTTGAAGATGCTGGTGATGATAAGATAGAAAGACCAGGTATGTCCACCAGGAACCGGCTCCTTATATACCAATTTCTATTCCAAGACACCTGGGCTCGATGGCGAGTCCGAAAGTTCATTGCTATGACACATTACTTCATCGAAATAGCTAGATCGTTAATAATGGGAATGCAAAGAAGGCAGAGGGGCATACGGGAAGAAGCAAAGAAACAAGGCATGACCCTGTCCTAGCGCGCATTTCCCCAGATTTTCACAACGGATGTGGCCCGAATGAATTGCTGGTGTGCAGCCTGTCCAACCAGAATGCCAGAATCCTGCCATGAGCCCCAGCTTTTTTAGCTTTTGTGCTTTGTTCTTTTTTTCTCGCTCTTCGTCCTCCCTTTCTGCGGTTCGGGAAAAAGCAAAATGACCCAAGGCACAAAATTTTTTCCCATGCGATTTTTTTTTTTTTCCTTGAAGAGCGCACCACAGGCAAGCGCAGGTGATCCAACCTTAACGCTGGGCTGGCACCATTCGATCCATATTTTGCTTTTGGGACAAGTCAGCTAATTAGGGATACCGTGTGATGTCGTCTTTGGGCGTCTCAATGATGTATGTTTGTTGCAGCTCCATGGCCCCTCTTGTCTGAGGGAAAAAATTTTTTTGCTTCGGGGCTCCTCTGGGATGTGAGCAAACTTCCTTCGGTAGCATCCCAACAGTCTGGAATGGGAAATATTATGTAAAGCTCTCACTTCACAGTTATTACCGGGGAACGAACTTCTCGTTTCTGAATGGCCTGTAGACTGTCTCTGGGCGTATTAGACGATGGATCATGCTGCTATATTTGCAATTTTTGTCATTTGAATACTGTGTCGGTAGCTGCCCGGCCGCGAACCGGAGAGCGCACGTGGTGCCTGACCTCACACATTTTTGGACGCCGGTTTTGCTCTTTGTTTCTGTTTCTGGTTGTCGAGCTCAGTGGTCCTAAATCGTTGAAGCCCGAAAGACATATCACGAACACAGCAGCCGGATGAAACGGACAGTAGGAAAGAGCTTGAGTCACCAGCTTAGCAGACGTCAACCACGCAAAATTGAAAACGCGATTCTTGGAGAGATGGTGCCTTGAACGCATTCCTGTCGACGCTGGGCGCAGCATCGACAAGACAATGCGAGAGAGAAAAGCACAGCTGAGGGAGGAGGATCCCCGAATTCCAATTTCCCATGCGGTTAATTGCAGAGCAAGTTAGGCCATGTAGGACGGTCGTTTAGTCATTGTAGTACAGAAATATAATAGTTTCGGCATACCGAAAAACGTAACAGGAATATCGCCATTTTTTGGCGCAATATTGCAATACGAAGCTGTTTCCTCGTCATGAAGGCATCTACAGGCAGGCCAAAGCAAGGCAAGGCAAAGCTTGGTTAGCAAAGAAAAACCACTGCTGTAGATGCCTTTCCCGGGGAATATTACGTTATACCTTCGCATGGAATTTGCTCTCCCCGGCAGCCTCCGACTGAGCCGATGCCGTGTCAGGGGGCCAAATGCCCTCTCCCTTCGTAAGCTCGAAAGGAATGGCCAATGGACACGGTCAGGTGGTTCTAGACGCCATCCAAAATGATGTCCTCTTACCTAAAAATTGGCTAAAAACAACCTGGAAGCAGTAGCCCTTGCTCGAGACGCCGATTCTTGGGCACCAGCTTCCCTCCTAGCTAGCCAGCTGCCACAGAACCTAGTAGCCCTACCAATCCTTCTCCGTACCACCTTGCCAGCCCTTTGCCAGCTTTGGGTGGTTTGTGTCTGAGTGGATCCTGCCTCCGCGGAGCCTGATTGGGGCAGAAGGCTATGGAACGAGGAGAGCTCGCCAGCTTTGCAAAAAAGGGTAATTTCTATTACCCCCATTTTATCAAATCGTAATTGACATAAAGACTGTAAATTGCCCCCTTTTTGGCCTTTCTTGCCAGGCCTTCTTGGTAAATTCCTCAAACAAGCTTCCCCTCATTCTTTGGAATTGGACAGAAAAAACAATGAATCTGCCGGGTTTGGATGAGAGAGACCGAAACGCGGAATCCGAAGCCTTGAATCATGTCACGATGGGGTAATTGAATCCAGGGCCTTGCAACCAACCAGCGTCGAAGCTGCCGCCGTCCGTTCCAATGGCGATATTTCACTGGTGCATTTCGACAACAGGTGCAACACATTGCCTCCAATGAGCTCCCGCCACTCAACCGTTTCATATATCTGGCTTAGATCTATAGACGTGGTCCCGTATATTACTTTCCCCAACCTGTAACACCGATCCAAGACCCCATGCGTGTTCTCCGTTCGAACGGTTAAAGTCACATAAAACCTCCGAGGGGATCGCACACGTTCTTTCGGAACTAGTCCTTTTCCCTCGACCGAAAGAATCACATTGCCTGGTGGTGCTGTGATGTGTATCGGCTTTGGTGCTCGGTATGCACATCTTGTATGTCTACGTCTGTCTGTCTATACGTATATATGCATACGTGTGAATATGGATACGGATACAAGCATGAATACGGATAGAGGTTAACGTTTCAATCTTGAAACTGCTCTTGGGTTTCTATTACCTGAGAAATACCTCATCCCGTAATATAATGCTGACCATCGACCAAGTAATGGTAACCGTTGGAATTCTTGCATGATCATCGCCAAATATTGCGGCATCGCACTTGAATTCTGAAAACATCCATTCGTTCGCAGTGAATTTCATGAATTCCACTCAGACCAAACAAAAAAACTCCGGTGCGGAACCGATCTGAAATGTGAATATCAAAGAAGACTCTCGGCTCTTGGTGTTTCTCCACACATATTTCTTCGAAATTTGAAACAGAATATCCACCATCTAGAGAGCCTCCAGCGCATCGAAATGTAATCTATCGGCTTGATCCCGTCGCATTAGCCCAAAAGGTCCGACATCGACGCGAAACAACCTTTCAACTTAACCAGGCTCCACCGAAGAGGGAAAAATTTTTGTTTGGCGTGCGCAGCTCCGCCAGAAACTTGCCCTAACCTCGATTGGGATTACCCCAGATTCTAACAGTCCTGGATCGAATTCCCCCTTTTATGGAGATGTTGTTTCTCTCCTACAGCGACGGGCTTTTCTTTTTCTTTCGATGGGCAGCTGAGCGCTCTTTTTTCGGTTAAACGCTGAAGGACTGTCAGAGCCTGTTCGTCAGCTCGCAGCCGCGGCGCAGGACTGGGAAAAAAAGGGAGGCAACCAAGGGAGCGCAATAACCTGACTTTCTTGGAAGCGAGTAAAAAGTAAACGTAAACCCCGATTTCCTTTTAAAACGCTTTTTAAAACTTTCCAAAATTAAAAAGAACAATCGCCGAATCCTCCAAAATTTCCATATTTCGCGGATCTGAGAAGAGCCTCGAGCTCAGATGAAAAAAAAAAAATTTGAACCTCATGATCAAAAACCTCGCCCCATAGAGCACTATGATATCACCAATTTTCACATTCATGAAACCGAATGCGATGGAAATTTCTTCCAAATCACCTTGGCAAGCCTATGCTTTCAAAAAAATTTGCGCCCAAGGACGTTCCGGAGGTAATATCCATCACAAGGGAAATTTTTTTTTCGCAAAAAAACAAAAAAAAAAGAAGGAATACTCGTGCTACTTTGCGTGATCACTATACATGCGCCCAGAAAAAAAAAGGCCTTTCGTCGTCGGAATATCTCCACCGGCTAGAATACATTACTCGTATCCAATCACTTACCCATTCACATCATTAGATCCACATTTACACACAACCACATAACCACATATTCACATGGTGTGCAAATGTGCATGGATTGCTCCATTCCATAGGAATACCCTTTTCGACCTTTTTAACCGTTTGATTGATTCGTGTCACTCGGTCTAGACGTCCAGCAAAGCATGCTTAAGCTCCCCTGCTGCAGCCATCAAGCACGATATATCGATACGAGATGTGATAATGCAGTGCAGGAACGCCATAGTTTACCCCAGAATCTCTCAAAAGGTTCCCTCCCGAAAAGCATCTGTTAGCTAAACTGCAGGTGGTTTAGCTATTTTATATCTCCTGACTCGGAAGTCCCGTTAACGTTTAGCTTTTTTTTATACTTGCCCATCCAGCTAGTTAGAGGCTACTAAGTAACTAGCCCCGCAATGGATCGATCCGATACATCTGTGCACACAGACCTAGGCCGACTACCTCGCTAAAGCCAAAGATCACATCTTCAAATTGCCCATCTCACCGGCCAATGTCCCTATATCGCACCAACAGCGCGGAGAGCCCTCTTAGCTCAATCGGTAGAGCGCCAGACTTTTAGGACTGTGTCATCTGGCGGTCGTGAGTTCGATCCTCACAGAGGGCGTAAGCGTATGGCGGTTGTAGGTTGTATTGAGTTCTCGAAAAGGTTCAATATGATCTAAACTTTTTTCTTTTTGGCAGGTGGGGATGTATAAATGTTGGTTTGGTTAGTCATATTGTTGGGAATGGAACGTTGACTAGCTAGCGGGCAATTCTTTTGTACGCGTATACGAATCCGGTACTTGGAGCGGGGAGATCTAAGTGTCGCATCTGCCTCGGACCTGGGGTAATATTTTTCGTAATATACGAGGATACCTGTCCTGGTGAAAGCAGCATATATGCGCATACCATCTGCCTGTCGTGCATAGTCGAATTCTCCAGCTTTGATGTTCGAACATTCGGACAGAGAAACAAAACTCGCCATTCCAGATCTAGAAAGTTAACCTGTTTTCCAGCAACAGGCAGCAAGCATCGGCACTGGATCTCCAGCAGTCGGGCATGTATAAGATCCGAATACATTCCCGTTTCTAGCCACTCCGCTTCCGCTGTCTTCCAGTAATTTTACATAATAGATTCCATGTTACTTCCGTCCGTACATACTTAAGCTTACCTGACAGGCAGATGGCACGGGTCGGCTTGCTAGAAAACCACAGGTACAACACAAGGAGGACGTCCCGAGCTCTTCGATTTGCCCGTGCCGCGATGCATGAAGAATCTACCGTCTTATACTAGTCTACGCATAGATATCTACTACATTCTACATATGCACACGGGAGATTAACACGGTAACTGTTCTCGCCTTAGAATGTATGCTAGTTGTCGTATTCAATCGCATATGCGCATTCCACGGTAACAGGGTCTGAATCAGTATTATCACGCACAACGGTGGGCTAAATATACTAACGGGCTAGCCTGACTGGTCGACTTCGAATTCCTTACCATGGTCTACATGGTCACGGTGTAGTAAATTGTAATCGAGACCAAGATTGAACTTGTCAGATGCGAAAACATGACCTAAAATGGCGATCTACACCTGGGTTAATTACGTTAAATTTGAAATCCTTCGAATCTTTGTCATTCAGGACAACATATCAGAGCATGAGCCCTGTCGATTGCCTTTGCCAATTTGGGAAGATCGACCGCCAAATATATTGTTTTAAGACGATTGCCTCTTTTGCTATCTTTATCATGCAGCAAACTTGCTTATATACCAGATATATCTAGATACACTGGGAAAGTGGTGTCTTTTTTTTTTTTGGCAACCTACTTCGTTAGTTAGCCAAATATTAATAAGCGACGTGACCGAGACACAGCTATATGTATGTGTATATATACTGGTGGGATAATATATTACTAGTGGTGGTTATGCATGACGCGATGCTACACGATGGTCGTAATCAGTTCTCAAGATAGTCATATACATATGAAGTGAGTTCATAAGTTATATATAGCGCTAGTTAACTTAGTGCGCGAAATCCACTATATACGGAAATGCTTAAATCATGGCACATTCTAATATAAATGATGAATATATACGTCTAGCACCTGCAATATTTACTACCTGCACCTGAAATCTAGTCCGTTGTACAGATCGTCCACGTTCATGCCGGATCCAGTGATAACTACTAATTAAGTTAATTGGATTATGCTATCTATACAAATTAGCCTTGGATTCTGGACCAGAGAAAGCTAATCTCTATGTGCAGGTGTACTGTTTTATATATATACGGAATGAACGGGCACGTGCGCACAGGACTGGGTATTCCGGTAGCAGCGATTAATGAGCTCGAGGGGATACTATATAAGTACATATATACAATACATTCCGTCTAATTGTTGAGCTATAGACCGCGAAATAGCATTAAGAAAACGACCATGTCGTTCGCCCTGTAGCAAGGGTTCGCTGCAAAGAGCGCCAAACACCATGCAACTACCAAGTAGTCACAGCAAATCATATAATAATGCCAAACTATTTAATATAACAATTTCCAAACCAATATTTGTGACTCTTGTAAGCATATCTCAATCCGGAGCACGTGGGACGCTTGAAGTATTGTTAAGTTATTTAGTGCTCATAGGGTTGACTATTATGGAATCCCAGTCCCCCGCAGCGGTTGACAAGATTTAAACCAAGTTCTAAGTGGTAATAAGCGATTAAGTGTCCATTTGACGTCGAGTTTAACGTGAATGCCATTGTGGATTTGACACAATTGCAGCGTGCGGCTCAGCTAGACGGGTAAGGTAATGGTAAAAGTAATGTACAATATCAAAAGAAGAAAAAAGGAGGCGGTCGCCCCTAAGCCCTTATACGGAGAGGGCCCGAATCTTGCTCCTCCACCAATTAATCAAATACTACGCAGGTTCCTTGCCTCGAATCAAGCCACCACTTGTGCCCCATTAATTTCCATTCAAATTATTCGTCTATCCTTCAACGTCTCCTAGCATCAATTTGATTCTTAAGATAAACGAGACCTATCAAAACCCACGTTAGCTGATGTCTCCACCAAAGGGCGCCGAATTCTTTAAAATTTATAGAATGAAAAAAAAAAAAAAAAAAAAAAAAATGACAAAGGGAAAACCCACCACCCTCCCTCAAATAATTTACTGAGATAAAAATAAAATTCTAAGAAAATATACCATACCGAGTATTGTCGCAACGTACTTGACAACCACAGTTTTCTTATCCCCGCCCCCAAGGGACAAAAGCCATCCGAACCAACTAACCCGGGCTTTCCCATCACGGCTGAAGCTTGGTTTCTTTTCGAGGAGCATACGGTACTGCGAGAGTTTGCTGGGGAGGTAGGGCGGATATCTTGCGTCCAAAACCGCTTCGAACCAACCGCCGGCTTGTCGGACAGTGGTGCGGTGGTGGGAGAAGGCATCGAAACCGAATTTGTCTCTGTAGTTACCCATGCCTGACTCACCGACACCGCCGAAGGCAAGCTTATGAGATGCACCGTGCCAAATTGTACTAGATTCATTGTTAGTTTCCTTAATTAGAAATATATATATATATATATCTTCTTGTTGAGGGGGGCTTACTCATTGACTGTCGCACCACCCGATCTCGTACGGCCCAAGACTAATCATATATTAGTAGACGCTCCATATTACTCAGCATCAGTAATAAAATAGGTGAATAAGACTTACTGTAATCCGCTTCTTTCTTATCCGTCGTAAACGTATACAAAGCCAACGGTGTATCGCTGACACGATTGACAAAAGCAATAGCATCATCCAAATCATCGATAACGATGTATGGCAACACTGGCCCAAAGATCTCCTCTTTCATCAAAGGATCATTCTCATCCTTAACCTTCACAACCGTCAGGTCAATAAACTTCTCAGATTCATCTGTTTGTCCTCCAATCTTGATCTCTCCAGAGGTGGATTCGATGAGTTTTTTGATTCTTTGGAAATGTCGGTCGTTGACAATACGTGGATAATCTGGCGAGGCCTTGAGACCGTTGGGGTAGAATTTACGCCAGCTTGAAGCTAGTAGTGAAACCAACTCTGCCTCTTTGGAGGAGGGGACTATGAAGTAATCTGGAGAGAGGCAGACCTGACCGGCGTTTAAGGCTTTGCCCCAGCAGATTCTGCGGGCGGCGGTTTTGATGTCGGCATTCTTGGTGACGATGACGGGGTTCAGCCCACCTCTAGCCGTATTCGTTAGCATCTCCTATTTCTTCTTCGTACTTCTATACATCAATGCGTAAAGAATTAGGGGAGCATACAATTCAAGGATAGTAGGAGTTAAATGTTTCGCAGCAGCAGTAGCCACGATCCTTCCAACGACGCCATTGCCAGTATAGCAAATCTTATCGAACTTTTGTTCAAGAAGCTCAGTAGTCTCCGGGATGGCGCCATTGACGACGGCAAAAGCATCTGGGTCGAGATAGTCGGTTATGATCTTTGTGAGGACTGCACAAGAAGCCTGAGATATTTCAGACGGCTTGATGATCACACAGTTTCCTGCGGCAATGGCGCCGAGGAGGGGTCCGATAGTGAGCTGGAAGGGGTAGTTGTATGCTCTACATATTTTTCGTTCGGTTAGTACCTATCCTGTGCGTATTATATCGATGGATATATGATTATAGCAGAGATACGAACCCGATGATCAAGACAACACCCAAGGGCTCCTTTCTAATGGTGGGACTGCCCGCCTTGCTCAATAAATCCGCACTGACGGGGACCTCCTTGACCCAGGTATCGATATCCCCCAGCGCATCGATAATCGCGTTCTTCAGCCAGATACCGTCGCTCTGCAAAGCTTCATGCTCGGATTTTCTAAGATCTTGCCACAGAGAGGCAGCAATATCACTTTCGTTGTCGTGAAGGCCCCACCAGAGCTTTCGCAGCTGCTGTTTCCGCCATTCGACGGATCGGGTTTTGTGCGACTGGAAGGTTGTTCGAAGGCGGGTGAGTGTGGCGGAGATGTCGGAGATCGGAGTGGCTGGGGGGGCACTGAAGGTCTTGTGCGCCGACGACATGATGTTGACCTGGTTGCTTGGTTACACTGATTCTTGTGTTTTATTTTTATTTTATTTTATTTTATTTTTTTACTGAGTTTTTAAAATGCTTCGTTCTGCTGGGAAACAGAACAAGGAGATGAAGACGGAGAGAGAAGCGTGTAGATATGCAGATAAGAAGGTCGCGGGTGATGGTGAATTCTAGAAAAGATGCTGATGCTGATATGATGATATATTATTATATCTTCTCCTGCTGGCTAGTCTCAGTCAGGAAGAACTTACCCCGGATAATGACACCCAGGTGGATAAGACAAAGCTGCTCGCACGGTAATCTAAGTTCAGTTTATCGTGGCATACCATTGTTTTTGACCCCCTCAACCTGCCATTTTCAACCGAGGTCGGTCTGCAAAATCTCTCCTTCCTTTCCAGTTAATCTTCACCGGATGCGACCCCAAAAACCAGAATTAATAAAATCTATGTACAGAATAACCCGCCGGACACGGCTTCTTTCTGTCTCCGTACTCTTGTTTTTCCTCCTTAAACAGAACGAAATCCGCGGGGCGGGGCTTTAAGGGGGTTTAAACCGATTACTCTATCTGATACACCCGACCATTGTTAGACGTGGGCGACTCCATGACGACAAGTCGTCGTCCGTCAAGTGCTAACATCAGAGCCAGCTAGCGCCATCACATGCATTTCAGGAATCCAAAACTTCCCCCAGTTTCCCGTCTTAGCGAGACCCCGTTGACCGGGGTTTTATAAGCAGTTGGAGTTGGTTTGTTCGTATGGCTAAGCCGCAATCGACCAACAATACGACGTCCTACCTCCGCTCTCGTCGACTGGTACCGACTGCGTGCATCCCAAGATTGGATAATTCGCGGTGTGGAGTAAAACCTGGGACGTGATTGTATGTCTCTGCATGTGGGCGTGGTAAGCAGGCGCGGGTGAATATATATATTGCTGACTATTCATTGCGGAGAACGAGAGGCTGGAACGCTCGAAAATGCTCAATTTCTTATCATATCGTACATACAACTACTAATATCCCAAAAGTCGTCATCGGTCCAGAGAGATACTAGTGATATCACTTTTTTTTTTTTTTTTTTTTTTTTTTTTTTTTTTTTCGCTCTTTGATAGAGGTAAGCTAGCCCTCCCTTCGCTTTACAAGAGCAGCCTCGACCACTCTTTTCCCTGCCTCACCATCGCTACCCCATTCCAGACCCTGCAAAAATTCCTCTAATGCAGCCTCGTATCCCAAATGCACCATCTCCTCGTCGACTTTGACTCCATTCCTTGCTAAAGCTCCAATGACACAAGCAATCCGTGCAATCTCTGCCCTAGTCTCCGGCGATATCTCTTCATTCACATTCGAATATATCGCCTCCGAAGCTTCTTCTTCCAATCTCGTAATGCTCACGCTCTTCCCCTCCGGCCCCCCAGACTCAGTAAGTGGTGTTGTATGCTTCGCGATATAAATATATCCGTTAACACCGAGATAAATGTCTACCTCTCCGCCACCGTTGGATGTATTCATTGTTAAAACGTGAGACTTCATCCGTCGGACCATCCCGGCGTCGATAGTCATAAATACTCCGTTACGTAGTTTTCCATATTTCAAGCTTCGGGTGTGAAGACTTGCAAGGCCATCGTTTGAAAGAGTCTGTACTTCTGCGACCAGTAAATCTCCTTCCGAGAAAAATGTACGGATTTGGAGCTCGTCGGTTGAAGTTCTTTTACGCAGAATCCCACCAGGCAAGTTGATTGATGACAGAAGCAGGGTTGCTGAGTGGGGTGCTGCAATATCGACCCGCCACCGTTTTGTTTGGACTTCGAGGATCCGACCGACTACTAGATCACCGATCTCGGGGACATAACGGAATTTGAGGGCCCGAATGGAAAGCAATTTGTTCGTTTTGGAGATTGTGCCGGCGAGGGAGGAGACGATTGACTGGCTCCCACCTGGGACGAGAGGTTGAGAAAGGTATGTTCCGTGACCGCTGCATTCGTAGACTGTATTAGCGCCACCATAACCATACACGGCACCGTGAACACTATGAACTACCACTCTCGATAGGAATAGTAGAGAGAGAAAATATGTAGTGAAGAGTGTACCGTACCGCATCCACTGAGGGTCCTCGGTGACGACCTCACCAGGCGTCACAATCCCACCAGTTTGTCTACCCACCGTCCGTCGTGGCGCATCGCCATCCATTGCTATATCGCCATCGTTGTCGAGGCCAAGGCTGACACCGCCTTCATCATCCTCCTCGTCGGCTGCCACGAACGGTGCTGGTGCTATTATCTGTATTGGCATTGTTGTAGTCTGAGGGTGTTTGTCGCGAGGGAGAAAGAGCGAGACAATCGCAAACAAATTTGACGATGCTTGCGCTGCCGCATTTTCCAACAAAACTGCGGCAGCAGCGAAACTTTAGTGAGGTCAAGTTGGTTTAGCGCGGGGTTAAATTCGAAAAACTTCTAACCTCTCTATCCTTCAACCTCTAACTTCTCACGGCAGGCTGTTCCAAAAGCTTCACCACTTCACCGCTAAAGAAGAAAGAGGGAAAGGAAAAGGGAAAAAAGAAAAAAGAAAAAACAAGTCTAAACTAGATTCAATCAAGAGCGAATCAACCACATCCATATTCTCAACCCTCGATTCTAGGAGCTGCGCTGCGCTAGTTATTGAATCGACCCCAGAGATATACAATGACTCTCAAAGACCACCTCCACCTTCGTGGGTCCGTCTCCCACCATGACGAAGACAAGGATAAAGACTCCAAAGAACCTCAAGCAGAGCCTGAGTCCACGGCTAGAAAGCTATTCCGACGATTAAAATCCGGCGGGAAATCCTCAGATGAGGATAGCGGCGATGAAGCAACATTGGAAGCTTCAAGAAAACATCGAGCGGAATCTGAAGCCGAAGTAATCATTGAGCTACCTCCTGCTGCAGACTTCCATGTCCATTTGAGAGATGGATCGATGATGGAGACCGTTACGCCGACTATTGAGAATGGCGGTGTCAATTTGGTTTATGTGATGGTATGCACACCTGACCCTCTTTATCGCCGCAATCACGTATAAATCGAATATAAGGTATCTAACGTTCATATCCTCCCATATCGAAAAAATCTATAGCCAAACCTTGTCCCTCCAATAACAGAGCCCTCCGCTGCCCTGTCTTACATGTCAAAACTACAAGCCCTCTCCCCCAAAACCACCTTTCTCCCAACCCTTTACCTCCACCCTTCTATAACCCCAGCTACAATCGCAGAAGCTGCAGCGTCCGGCATCGTCGGTGTAAAGTCCTACCCAAGAGGCCTAACAACAAACTCCGACTCCGGAGTCCTATCCTATGAATCCTTTTATCCAGTCTTCCAAGCCATGTCGGACCACGACATCGTCCTCAATCTCCACGGAGAATGTCCCTCAACGCCTGCCGAGGACGTAGCAGGCATTGAAGACGAGGATGTAACAATCCTAAACGCTGAAGCGAAGTTTCTACCAACTTTATTATCGATTCATAAAAAATTCCCAAAACTTAGAATAGTTTTGGAACATTGCACTACAGCTGCCGCCGTGGAGGCCGTTAGGGCTTGCGGACCTACTGTTGCTGGAACAATCACTGCACACCATTTGTTCCTGACAATAGATAACTGGGCCGATGATCCATTTTGCTTTTGCAAGCCTGTGGCAAAGTTGCCAGCTGACAGGGCAGCATTGCTAGCTGCTGCCAGCAGTGGTGATCCTAAATTCTTCTTGGGGACGGACTCGGCACCACATCCAAAGCCGGCGAAACAAGGGAGATCGGGGAATAACAAAACCGTGGCGGGGGTGTTCACACAACCCTACGCTGTTCAACTGGTGGCCGAAGCTTTTGATAAGGTTGGAAAAGCAGACAAAGAGACATTGGAGGGGTTCTGTTGTAAATTTGGAAGAGAGTTTTATAAAGTGCAGGAGAAGGGCATTGAAGTTGAAGGGAAAGATAAGAGGAGGATTGTATTGATGAAGGGACTCGGGGAGAAGGCTGTTAAGGAGGTTGGAACTGGTGATGGAGCTGTTGTACCGTTCAGGGCAGGGGAAGAGGTGTGGAGCTTGAAATGGAGGGAGTAAATTTCACATCAGCTAAGGTTGGGGACGGGAGACCTTATTTTATATATCTTTGATGGAATTCTTGGAAAGGGAATCTGGTTAATTTGGCAGGCTATATTTATTGATACCAAGAAAAGTCTCTACTTTGGCTTATAGTTCACTCCTTTAAATGTCTAGATTCGTAGGCGTACTAGTAGTCCGAGTTTTTCGAGTCAATTAAGCTTGTGCTCCGGGTATCTCAGTGTATACTTCGGCATATTGAATAGTCTGTAAATTTTCAAGGCTAGTCTCTCGATGCTCCTCATAGACTAGACTAGGGAGGACTCTGTAGAGTAGCAGAGCTGAATCGCGTGTGGTAAATTGGAGCAAACTTGCGTTGTTTTCCACCAGCCACACTACGAAGAATGTGGCTGGTGCTATGACGCTAAAAAAATTTACACAGCACAACAAAGCTCTTATCAGCTCCACTGACTCAACCTCCAAATATCAAAGAAAGGCATCACTCCACCACCACTGCCACCCACTCGCCAAATACCTCTCTACCCTGTCACACCTACCATCTCCACATCAATTGCATCAAATCGTAAAGCTCTCGCATTAGGCTCGCGGTTCAATATGTCTGAAGAAGAGGTATGAAATCCACCTACCTTGTTTTCTCTTGTTTTCTCCCTTCCTCCCCACAAAAAATAGCTTGTGGAGCTCTGGTATATTGAGGCGATGGTGGCTAACGATCGAGTTATGTGATACAGCAGAAGAAGTCGGTCGCCTTTGGCGAAACTACAGATCTCGAGAATGGCGAGAAGGTTGAGACGAATGAAGGGACTACTGCTGAGGGGCATTCCGTCGCTGGTATGTTGGCCACCTAACCTATATCTACCTCTTCTTCCCTCTGGCCCCCCGCCCCTTTCCCCCTACTTCTTCCTTCTCCTATCGCTTTACCCTTATATATATACCGTTATACTTGGGTGTCTTCTATAACTTTTAATGGTATCCATATATATAGGCACAAATATCAGTGCTGACGAGATGACCTCCCGAATAGAAAACGGCGATGCCGAAGCCCCGGCTACATTCGATCCATCGGCCATGAAGAAAAAGAAGAAGCCAAAGAAGGAGAAGGAAACAGAGAACGGTGAGGAAGCTCCAAAGGAAAATGGTGATGGCGAAGGCTTCGACCCCAAGGCGTTGAAGAAGAAGAAGTCCAAGAAGGCAAAGGCCGATGATGAAGCCGGCGCCGAAGGTGACGGAGAATTCGACCCTACAAAACTCGTCAAGAAACCCAAGAAGGCAACCAAGAAGAAGCCGTCCGGCGATGACGATGAATTCCAAAAACGTCTTGAAGAGCTTGGTCTTGAAGACAAGAAGGATGAGCCTGCTGCCCCACAGACTCAAGAGGAGATTGAAGCCGAGCTTGCACAGGGAACTGGTGTCTGGGCTCAAGACAATGCTACACCGTTCAAGTACTCCCAACTCTTGAAACGTTTCTACATCAACCTCTACGAAGACCACCCAGAACTCTCCGGTGACGGCCGTCTAAAGAACTACAAGATCCCACCACCACAGGTTGCCCGTGAAGGTAACAAGAAGTCGATCTTTGCCAACCTTCCCGAAATCGCGAGAAAGATGAAGAGAAATCCAGAGCATATCATTCAATTCATCTTTGCCGAATTGGGTACCAATGGTTCCGTCGATGGTGCCGGAAGATTGGTCATCAAGGGTCGTTTCCAACAGAAACAATTGGAGAGCGTTTTGAGACGGTATATCGTTGAATACCTTACTTGTGGAACCTGCAAGAGCCCGAACACTACATTGATGAAGGAGAACAGACTTTTCTTCGTCAACTGTAATATCTGCGGATCTCGAAAATCTGTCTCGTATGTACCCTACACCATATGGTCCTTTTTTGATGTCTTTGAGAGGATGTGTGCTAACACAGTGATGCCAGTGCTATCAAAACTGGTTTCCAGGCCGCCTTGGGCAAGAGAAAGAAGCAGCAAGCTTAAACGCTTGTGGGGTACCGTTTCTTCTGCACTTTCTAGGATATTCTCTGCGAATTTTATTTGGTTTGTGCGGGAGGGTATCTTTATCTTACCGAGATAATCCGCTGGTGCATTTCTACTAAAAGCCCTCTTGTACGCTTGTCACTATAATAGCTGGCTGGCTACCCTCCATGATCTCTATCAACACATATATCCATCCAATCCTTCTTGCCGTCTCCCTCAACCTCCTTTGGTCCCTCAACCCTTCCTCGTTTCCTATCATCATCACATTATCGGGTGTTACTGCTTTACCCCTCTTACTGTTTTTTTTTTCCATCTCGGGTCTCTTTTCTGAGCATTTTGATGAATGGGTCCTGTTTTACAATATGATTATGCTTTTTCTTGTGTTTTCCCTTTATGAGTACCGGGTCTAACGACTTTAATGCTGATTTCTCGTTCTCTTTCCCTTTTTGTTCCTCTTATTGTCGATTTCCGATTCCCTTTATGCGCTGGCGATGATGAGGACGAGGATGATGATGACGATGATCCCCATGTAGCTTTACTATTGGGTTTTTCTTACTTTAGGGGTTTTCACACAAAAGTCGGTAGATGGGGAAATGAAACTTTGGTTTTCTTCTCTTTATATTTCTATATTTTTCGTTCCTGCAGATTCACCTTTATATACCTAAGTTTAGAATGTATCTGAGACTAAGCAAGCTAAGCTTTCTAAGAGAAATAGAGTATATGTAAGGTTGTAGCATTTTGGGGCACGAGGAACTATGATCCTGGGCATCCGCGATGCGACCACCGATTAACGTTATGGAGGGTCTGCCGGGACTTCGGAAAGGCTGCTCGTTGCCTCACCTCCTTGGAGCAAAGGGAAGAAAAAGAAAAGGGGAATCCCGAGAAGCTCAAGCTTCTCAGAAAGCACACATCCAGAACATTTACTACGTAGGTACTATGTATGTGGCCTGCAGGGAGCAGGGAAAGGTCAAAGAATAACGCACGACAGCGGCTGAGATTTGAGGTTCTGGGAACTTCCTTCCAAAGGTGGATATCAAAAGCCAGCACCCTTCTATTTTCCTGCATGGGCTACCGACAAGCTCCACCATTTTTTGCTGACCAAGACCTCAAAACGTCACACAGCCATCTTTTTTCACCCTGCGAACCGCATGGTTTTTCGCTGACTTTGATAAGTGGAATGGAGGGGAAGAGTGTACCTGTTTGTCTCGTATGCGAAATGCGAAGAAGGGAGAAGGCATGTAGACATGCATGCCCGTCGGGCGAACCTGCTACTCTAACTGGTTTGCTCCACTGCATCTTATTTCTAGACCTGTACTCCCAAAGCAAAAAAAAAAAAAAGAAGCTTATGCAACCCCGCTTGAACGGTGAGCTTGTTATTATTTTTTTCGAAGGATTAGCGCTAGACAGGGGGGGTAGCTTGCCTGCCTGCCCGCTTGTCCCCCAAAGCCGTCCGGGATAAAAGAAGTAGCAAAAAAACCCCTCCACAGCCTCAATTCCAAACCAACCCATGATTTGAATTTGTTGGTGGGAATGGCGCACAGGTCGGAAGATAGAGACTATTTGAAACAAGCTGGATTTTTGGATCGTGAATCTGTCCGGGTGGACGTGATGAGAGGCTGAGAAAGGCAGGAAAACTCTCTTTTTTGCCATTTTGGACGGGGTATATAAGTATGATGTAGCTGTTTCCGCCCCGCCGCCAGACAGCTCGATGGATTATATAAGTATATATAGACTTCAGGATCTGAAATATCTTCGGAAGCTTCTTGCGATCGTTTTCCCTATTGATATCCTTTGTCTTGTTGGTATTCGAGATCCAGAGAAGGTTCGTATTCTACGTTTTCCCTGCTGCCCTGCTATTGGTTCCTCGCCATAACAGTAAGCGCCGTGCGTGTCCTGTTCCTGTTTTCTGCCCCTCTTTTCTGTTCGCAAGCTGTCGCAACAGAACAGAACAAGAACCAAGCTTAATTAGCTTGTCGGCAGACCAGATCTCAGTTTCTTGTTTTTTGCTGGGCGCTGCTGTTTTTAACATCGGCTTTTCCGGGTTTAAAACCAGCAAGTAAAAGGGAACCTTTTGAGCACCTTTTACACTTCGTTCCTTCCCCGTCTTCTTCTTGTTCCTCCCCTTTCAACCGCACCGCATTGCTGCTTCGCCGGAACAGCTTTCTGTCGCTCGCTGTCGAAAGAAACCAGAAAGAAAAAGGTTATTATAGATAGATCGGTAGATAGATAGGCCGGGAATACCGCGATAGAATCGAAATCATAATCGATTAGAATCGGGTTAAACTCATTTCTGAGAAACCTCTCTTCCCTTTCCCATTATCTTTGAAACCACAGCTCCTTCGTTCCTTTTTTTCTTCTTCTTCTTCCTAATGCCCTTCCGTGCCCTCGCAAGCTCGATCCCGGGAGTCTTTAGCTAACCCGAACCCCATTGTGTGCGCCGCGCGCGCCTTGGGAATTTCTAGTGGTCTATAGACACATTCTCTGTCACGCATACCGTACCCTCGATCCAACAGCTGAAACGAATCGATCAACCAGCTGAACAGCTAAAAGAAGCACAAACTTAAACGTAAACGTAAACGGCTCGGGAGTTTTTACCCTGAGATATTCTCGAAAAGAAAACAAGAAACAAAAAAAGGGAACAAAAAGAAGTTAGGCATTTGCGCGAAAAGAGTACAAGATGTCTCATTTCCAAGGATCTCCACCGCCGCAAGGTGGCTATTATCCTCGTAAGTAGCTTGATTGGTTTCTTTTCTCTTTCTTCTGAACGGCGTTATGAGGGATCATGAGGGTGCCTGCTTGCGTGGCAGCCAGGCGACGGGAACTGAGCTCGTAGGCGAAGAGCTAGGCGAGAATGTTGGTGGTTGTTTGATTATGTTGGAGGGGTTACCGCATGCATGTAATATGTGGCGAGGAGGATGATGATGGCTTCGAGTCTAGGCGCTCGGGGTGGAGAAGTGTATAGACGAGGAGGATCATGAACTCTGACACAATGGAAGACTACGGAGCGAATGAATCGGTGTATCAAGGAATTAGTGGAATGGAAAAATGATGCTAACTGTCCCGAAGCCCCTCCGGAGAAAGGAAACTACCCACCACCATCCGGCGCTCCCCCAGGCCAATCTTTCGCCCCGCCCCCTCAGCAATCCTTTGCCCCCCCTCCTCAACAATCATTCGCTCCGCCACCAACTCAATTCAGTCCACCACCTCAGCAAGAACATCGTGGATCGCAACAATACTTCTCCCCGCCACCCCAGAGCTTCGCCCCTCCTTCGGGCCCGCCACCACCGCAACAAGTCCCACAGCAACAACCGCCGCAACAGAACTTCCAGCCGCAGCCTCAAGCTGGACCCTCTGCACCGGTTGCTCAAGTTGGGAGTACCATTAGCCAAGAACTTGTCGGGCAGTTCAATGGAGGGAGCTATAGAATCGATCATCGGGACTCGAATACCATTTTGACCATGAACTTGGCACATGGGTGTCCTATTATCGCTAAGCCTGGTAAGGACTACTTCCAAACCCCTCGCTCTGAGTAACCGGCAGAGCCGGGGAATAGTAAAAAAAGTAGATATTAATGAATTTGATATACAGGTGCAATGGTTGCTATGGCTGCTACTGTAACTCTGAAGGGTTCCGTCAAGGTCTCCCTCAAGAAACTCATAAGCGGTGGTGAACTCGCTCATTCCACTTACACCGGCCCGGGAGAAGTAATTCTCGCTCCAGCATCCCTAGGAGACATTGTCCCCATCCGTCTAGACGGAAACCAGCAGTGGACTATGGGTAAAGATGCTTGGTTGGCGAATACCCAGGGCGTTGTAAGAGATTACAAGAGCCAGGGTATTGGAAGTGCCATGTTTTCCGGAGAAGGATTGTTTGTGTATAAAATCACAGGTCAGGGTGTCATTTTCGTGACCAGTTTGGGAGCGATTATTCAGAAGAATTTGGCGCCGAATGAACAATATATTGTTGATAACGGACGTAAGTTTATATTATTTTTAGCATCTTTTTTGTTCTTTGGGGCATGGCTAACATAGGTGGAAAATTAGATCTTGTCGCCTGGAACTGCAAATATATCATTGAAAGAATCGCAAGCGGTGGTATTATCAGCGCTTTATCGTCGAACGAAGGTCTTGTCTGTCGCTTCACTGGACCAGGAACGGTGTTTATTCAGACCAGAAATCCAGGAGAATTCGGATCCTGGATCAGGTCGCATGTGCCAACAGGTGGGGGTGGAGCCAGTTCCCTCCTTTCTTTCTAAGCCCGTTTTTGTTTGTTTGATACACATACACATTCGCATTCGCATTCATTGCTCTTTTTTGGAGCTGGAGGGAAGAAATTTGTAAAGGGAGTTGTTTAGATGGTCTATTCGATCATATACATCCCTTAGAGGTTTTGTTGGCACACATTTTTTTCTTTCCTACATTTATTTTTTGAAGTTTTAGTGGAGGAGAGAGGTATCGTGCTTGTTTTGTTTCATTTTTTGTATGGTGACTAATATGTGCTGTGATGTGCTAAAACTAGGTCGGTAAAAAGCGTGAGAGTGTCTTGTCTGATTGTTGGGGAAGCTATATAGCCTTTGTTTGGACTTTTGTTCTACTTTTTATTACTACGAGGATTGGATGGGTTACGATATGTTCATGAAAGTTGGATAATGGAATTCAAAGTTAGCTACAGAATGGATACGATATGATACGAATTTATCATAATACTATACGAGCAGGGTTGTATTTGGAAGTAACTATCTCGTCTACAGATCATAAGGTTGAAAATTGCCTCAGGCTGAGATAATGACTGTGTGGACTACAGATACGGGGGGCATAACGTTATGGTCCCTCTCGTCTCCAGATTCGAATTGTTGATAACGTTATACCCTAAGTTACTACTGCAGGGGAAAACTGACAAAGAGGTTTTAATTCCGGGACGGGTCGAAACCCGCTTTTTGACATCTGGATCTTAACAGCCTTGATATGTAATTAATTAAAACGGTTTAAATATATCTAAATCTAGATTAAATATATTTAAATGCTTCATGTGCGTAGATGTCTATGGTGTACATGTCATGTTTGTCTCACAAGCTGAACCACCAGCGTAGGGTAAATGTTCTAATCTATCTAATAGAACAGTGGGAAACGAAAAATTCCTTGTTTTCGCAAAATACTTTTGATCTTTCTTCTTCTGACCGTAAGTTGAAGAAAGTCCGTTGGCAATGCTCTAAAGGTTCGGCATTAATTTCAAGCAAGTGGTGCTAAGTTGGTCGAATGCATCAGTGGGCGCGCATGACCCTGTGAAACGTCCAAAGACGTCTTAAGATCTTAAGATCTTGTCTCTGCGAAGCGCTTCGGAGCCTGAGTTCGAGGTTGAGATTATGATCATGATGTAAGAACGGGTCATCGTAAAGATGAATTCAGGTACCTTAGACACCTTTCCCTTTGCGATATTGGAATACGAGACCGGAGCCATCAGAATAACTGAAGAATAGGTATTAATTGTCTGGGTAATTACAGTACTATCATGAAACGAGACTAGCAATGCAGCTGTAAAATTATAATGTGATGAAGTCCTCGGGAACGCTGAACGCCGAGACATGAAGGGAAAATTTTTTAATAGGAATCCGGAATGTTTTGGAAGAGTGTAGCGTAAACTGCCTAGGACCTAGCCTCACGATGGTTGGGCTAGAGATCGGATTCTCGAACTAACGCATGCCGTCGAGGCGTTTCGAGTCTGTCCTCAAGGTATAAGCCACACAAGTTGCGATTTAATAGGCCAACAATGAGACATCTTGTGCGACTTGCATGGGGGGCTGTATTATTGTTTACCGATATTTCTAGTATAGTTCCAGTTAACAATTGCGAGTTTTTCTGTTCTGTTAAATTTGCGGCGCTGTTTTTGGAAATAGCTTGTGTCGCTTCTTGGAGGCTGATATCTAGGATCGGGGTAGATACTAGGCACAGATACTTGGCTTCGTTAAGTGGCTGAGATGGCCGGAATCCGGGATCAAAATTGATGTACTAGTATACTGTTAACTTGAACGGATGCCGCGGAAGTCGGAAATCACGAGTCACACTGGTTGGTTATCGATTGATATGATGATATCACGCCGCACGATTTGGTGTTCCTTCAAAACTTTTACCAATTGCGGAGAATCTGGCAAAGTAAGGAGAATACAGGATCACAACGGATTTAGCCCCTCGAGCCAGCTCATGCACGGTATCTGTTAGTTGTGCGCGACTTAATATCTCAAAATCAGCTAATGTAGGGCCAGGCACCTTGCGCCTTGCATGATCTTAGACGACTAAGGTCTGATATATCACCGGTCTGCAGGAACAAGCCAACATCTGACGGTCGTAACAACACAAGGGGTTTTGAAACTTTGACGTTGAAATAAATTTTGCCAGGGGAAGCCACAGAACGGTTAGGATCGAGGGGTCGAGTTCGATCAATTACCAAAAGTGAGCACTTCAGGTACCCTCTGCCCAGCATGTCTGGGAACGGAAAACTTGATTGTGGAGATAAGTCGGCAGGCGCCCAAGCGTCTTCGCATTTAGAACTTTTTTCATCAGTGCGATTCGAAAGTCTGCGGCTGAAGGGGGGGATGGGAAACAGAAAACGGTCCTGGAAATTGATACAAAAACCTCTGAAATGCCACCCCTGAAGCTTCAAGCCAATCTGATCACGAAGCAAGCGAGAAAGATGCATGATTCGTGAAGCGCATTGTTTGGCGGGAAGTGCCTTCCTTGAGCTCAGACCCTGGAAATGTATTCCGGAGATATGATATATCGAATTCAAAGATTTAATACTTCGAGGTTGATCCAACGGGCAGGATGAACCGAAAAAAACAATCGGAGTGCATGTGCCAGGTTTATGCGAGATTAGCGGGCTGTCTGTGTCCAGCTGACGAACGCCTCCGATCTTCAGAGGCCCTCGGTTGGATTTGGAACCCGCTGTCACTGGATTGGGTCCCCTTTTGCAAGAAACCGAATATCAAGATGCACCTTGGATATGTTCATCAGGTACGGGACAAATCGTACAAGGTATCGATTGAGAAGAAGAAGCGATGCCCAAAAACGAAAAGCTTGTCTCCCTTGCCGAAATAACAATACCTCCTTGGCGACCAACTGTTTGAGGCAGGATATCGCGAGATGGAGTTAGGTTGGTGGAACCTGCTTTTTCGTCCTGCTAACCTAACGGCAGTTGGCTTGGTTTCGCCCTGTTGTCCGTGAGGTGTTTTGTTGGTCGCACATTTTGTGCGAACACACACACCCTCTTCTGATTTCCCGGGCCGCACTTAATTTTTTTTTCTTCCTTTCATTCTCCTAATTCATTCACTCAGAGGTCGGCTACGCAATCGATTTAGGCGCAGAAGGAGGGGCACAGGCCTTGCGCTGCAGGGAGTCAATACCAATACAGGAGGAATGGCTGACAGAGGACGAAATGACGAAAGGCGATTGGTGTCTGCGCGCTATCAGCGACCTGTTGGAATACGAGCGGTTTTGGGAGAAAACAACACGACGACAATAGAAAAATAACATGAACAACCTGCACGGTCGATGTTAAACGGGATAAGATCTAGGGGTTTAACATGTTTCAGCTCGGAAAGACAGCCATAACGGAAGCAAAATTCGGAAGCGATGGCTTGATTTTTTTGATGGGCTGTGGAAGGGAAATATCCAGGTCTTGGGACCCTCTTGTGCATGTCTCAGGGGGGTACTGGGAGGAGGAAAAGCGATATCCTCGATGGTGTGAGACCTGTGAGACTTCCTTAGTCGCTGGTGAGGTTGCTGAGGCCGCAGGACGGAGAATCTAAGCCTGCTCGAGCCGCATTGTGAGCGCCAGTAAAAGGGGAGACGCTTAGGAAGGGCCTGCAAATGTGTCGGGGGCTCGGGCACCCTGATCTCGTACGGTGTCTTGGATATTAGAGGATACATTTCCTGCTTTCCTTTTTTTTCTTTTGGCGGTCTTAAAGGTAAGTTGCGTAGATACCTTTCCTTGCTTCTATATTGAGGCCAAATTGTCAAAGTGTCTTTGAGACATCTGGGGATGTTGGGTCGTGCATAAGCGAGAGCGATGCTGATAGTTGAACGATCACTAGATCTTGCATTAGGAGACGTTCGGAGCTGAATCTCTCGGAGAAATTATGCGGTCTTTCCCAGATCTGGGCCAGTCTCTCTAGGGCTACGGAACGTATTGGAAGAGACTTCGCTCAGCCTCTCCCAAGACTGACTCGGCCCCAAAGACTTGTGGGATTTGGGGATGGCTAAGGTATTTTTGAACCGTGGCCTAACAATGAGTGTGGCTAGAACGGAGGTCTTTGACAGGTTTCTGCGAGACATACCCGCTGAAGGCGTTATCTAGTCGGAGGGTAGAAAGTCTCGCTGCAGATGTCTGAAACGAGATCTTGGTCTGGGTCCTCGCAAGCCAACTGGAAACGATCCTCGTGGTGTGTGAACAAACTGGATGGACCGCTATCTGAGCGCACACCAGTTCTCCAGTCTGTGCAACTAACAATGGGGACGAACGGAAAATTCGGGTTATCAGCTGCCAGAAGTTCCTTGTGGACCTCCCTGCAGGTGGGACCACCCGTTGAAGCCTTATTTGCCGAATCCCCGCCGGATAAGTTTACCCCCCAAGGAATGAAGTATGGGTTAGCGAACGATTTGATGGTTGTCGATATCATGGCTATGGGATTGAGATCGTACAAAGCCAAGAGAACCTCTTGACTAGAGGCAAGACATGGCTTGGAATGTTGATCGTAAGCGACATTTGATGCTCAGTCGGCGGTTCTCGGCCAAGTTTTTCGAACGTCATGACTTTCCAGGCAAGGCGTCAAAGAAAATTTATGCCTCTTGCATCGATTCACTCGAAGTTTCACGATTTGAAGACGATTCCCCGTTTTCCGAGTCGGTTACGATGTTTAGGATGGGAAATGCGTCTCCATTTCGCTTCGACGGGACTTCCCATATGCAAGGTGGTGGAAGATTCAATTCTCGTAACTCCGTCGGTAGAATATTGTCCAAGATATGTTCACTGCCAGAACCGGCGGTCACTGTCAGGGCACCCGCAGTTTGAACATTGGAATGACGGGATACAAGGCCTAGCATGCATCTGGGATAATGCTTCAATGCCTTCGATAAGAGGCGTGACAACCAAGTATCAAAATCTCGTGCCCAAGTGAGCGCGTGAATATCTGAGAATTCTGGTATACTACGCAGACATATCCCGGATCTGCAGACAAACACGAGCAGAAGAGAGAGACGGAACGTTGAACCATAAACCTCCTATTCGGATAAACCAAGCTGCGTTATAGTTGGTTGTGTTTCTCTTTCGTATGCAACTACTATACCAAGGAAAAAAGCCAGTGTGCTGGTGGTTGGGATCCAACATTGGGTCAAGTTGGACTGAAGAGTTATCGTACGGATACGGTATCGCCGCCGTCTTCATTTTAGGAGTATGAAGTGCTTTAGGCGGCGACCAAAAAAAAAAAAAAAAAAAAAAAAAAAAAAAAGGTTCGCTTCGAAGCCCCGGCAAGACTTGACAGCTGGTAGAGGGCACTGAAGAGTCAACCAGTCCATTCTGTCCCGAATGGCATCTTCTCATGGCCCCAAGGACCGAACTAACACCAGGATTTTCCCTCGATGAGCTATATCAACATTAGCCCGTAACGGATTGGCAAGTGCAAAGACTCCTCCATGGTCTGGCCGTGGACATCAGGAGCATGCATTCATGTCGCACAACTAGCGAGACGGTGCATCGTATTTTTTGCCTTGATTCAGCTAATGGGGTTGCGATCTGTGCGAGACCGAACTCTTCAGCGAAACGAGAAGACCGTACGGGGTCATCTAGCATCTTGGGCTTTTCTCAGAGAGTTAGTGCGGCATGCATGGCCGCTAGACCTTGTCGAACTCCTCCATTCATTGACATATTACTCAGCGGCAGGTCATTGACGTGATCCGTGCGACCAGGCCAGTCCTATCTGAGTAGCGAACGCCGTTATCCATTTGCGTCGACACTTCTCCCTTCATGATCGAAGCCCGAAATGTTAGTTCTTGGAGGCCTAGTTGACAGTGTGAATGAGGCCTTGGTTCTCGGGCTCGGTTTCTCGCTATCGGGTCGAAGTGCCCCCCAGTCTCACTAGCCAGGTATTACCACAACCGTCTATCATCCCGAATACCAGCTCCCCAGGACTAATTTCGAGCGATCCACTTCGTTAGCTAGCTTTCCGGGGCCAGTCGAGGCAGATGTTTCATTTGGCCCAACCAATGTCGTTGGAATTTCTCGTGTTGTGGTGTTGCATCCAACATGGAAGCAAGCGAATCGGTGCACGCTGTGACAGTAGCAAATATGAACGATCGTATAGTTCTCCAAAATGGTATCGACGGTTTCAGCTTCACGGCTTCCAAATGCAAACCTCAGAAGATTATTGGGAATTCGGGCCATCGATCGAGCCTTTAAAGTTGCCTGGGAATCGTACGAAATGGTAAGCCCTTGTACCTGGCTCGTTAGCGAGCTTCGCGTGGCGGCATCTTATACCTTCGCGAGAAAGAGGGGGTGTTGGATCCACCACAACTTCAACATTCCAGCCAGAGTTTAATCTCAATATCACCATATGTGGTACATATCTGGATGCTCGGTAGACTTCATCTAGAGAATTCCAATAAATATTTTGTGAATGTTTGCGGTCGAAATTGCGCAGGTATGTTATTTCTACTCTGCCAGTTGATGCCTGGGGACATATCTCAATCATTACGCTATGGACAGTGCTTCATCGATGCTGACGCTTTTGTGCAGGCCACACTTTCCCTCTCCGTCGGCTAAAATGTCTACGAAGGAAAAAAAAGAACTCTTTGAAGATGATCGATCCTTGATATGATGGACGCTAATTGCTATTCCTTGCTGGTAGCTGGTCCTGTCGTGCGCGCAATTTTCAATGTTGCCTCCGAATATTGCTTTGTTCCCTTGCATGGTTCGAAATATTGTTTTGAGCGCACGAGAAGAAAAAAAAGAAACCAGAACGAAGAAACAAAAAAAGACAACGGCTTTTTACCAATTATAGACGCATGGTCTGCGTAATTGATACCAAAAAAGAATATCATATATTTCCAAATTTCGGCTCGATTCCCTCCACAGAAGGAAACCATGGGTGACGAATGCGTCCTAGTAAAACTTGGATAGGAATGCATTCCTTCGGTTCATTACATCAATTTGATGCATATGATTTCTACATTGACACTAGACTCTTCTATCACAAAGCGTCCATACCTGTCAGAGAAATTCCTGGCCATTACCTCCAGGTGGTCCTAAGGAAAAGCAACTATCAGCTGACATGCACAAGGTCTTTTTCCTCCCCACCCCTGCTCCATGCCGCCTGTCCACAAGCCCAGGTAGCGCCCGTATCCTAGACATCCAGATTATCAGGCGCCTGCTACGTCGATTCCCTGGATAGGAAATTTCGCTGCATCGGTCCACGTTCCTCAGCGTGGCGCGTTGACAACCACAGTTGAATGAATTCTTTGAAATTTTGGATCGATACGAAGCCTTCTCGGTCACCCGGCTACCTCATCGTCAATATTCGAGAGACAATGGAATCCTCAATGTCATGGGAGCCTGCAATAAGGACCGTCAATCAATGAAGCGTTTCAGAACAACCGCAAAATTGCTAACGATCCGATGAGAGGCTGGATACCCAGATACCCAATTATCATGATTTGTTGATACCTTCGTGGAACGTTTGAAGGTTCTCATAAATCAGAGTGAACCTCGAACCGTAGAACCTCTTTTTTGTTTTCGTCATTGACTGTTGGCTTGCTTTGTGGGCCTCGTCTATACGCGGTTCTCCAGTCATCGCCGAACTATTCCACCACTCTCGTTTCATCGACAACCCACTCTCGTTTTTCGATCTTTCTTTACTTTCTCCAATTGCCACTCGTTTTGCAGTTCTATTCAGGAAAGGACCGACTTCGATCCTTAACCCCAAGCAAAGTTTATCGTTTTTGGGTTTCCGTTGGGATCACTCACACCATCAAGACGAATCGTCCTCCAACAACCTCAAAAAGTATCTCGCGCGCACACCTGGCCATTCTAGACCCCCCACGAGCTCTACGTAAAGTCGAAAACTTTACTGTATTAACTCGAGGAGTAACCTAAAGGGCAGGATCTGCGCGTGCACGACCTTGAGGACGGTGGGAGAGCGGTTTTATGTGTGTTGTCGTCACGGTCATTAGACGTATCGCTCTGGGTCCGAAGAAAGAGCCATATTCTCTGTCTCCGCGGAAGCTACCGCTACCAAGGCAAGAGAAGGAATTATATTGATTCAAAAGTTGATCTAAGGGAGCGAAGAGAAGATCATCACCGGGTCTTCTATAATTTGGGAGCGCCAAAGGCTGATAGAGCGGCCTTGGTTCCTTTTTTTCCCGTTTCGACCTGACGCATTCCTGGGAGGTATTCCGGGAGACTTGAGTTCAGATGTGGAAGCAAGACGAGAGTAAGGATGCCTACGCTTCCGAAAACGGGATCCAGTCTGAATCATGGTGGTCGAAGGACTCTTGCTCCTTAGGTGCTACTGCTGGAGAGCAAATAGATTCGTTGTTCGCAGAGTATTTGCATGCGCAGCAGTCGGCCGCCGAGGCAGGATCTGAGGGAAAAGCAAGTGCAGAGGACCAGACCGAACCCCTCAGGGCAAGGTTCGAGCATCCGCACTCGATTGGATCTTACATGCCACCCCAAGCCCCCGGGGTCGATGTTACCATGAGCGAAGGCCGCCACCACCCTACCCCATCGTGGGCTAGACAAGACGGCTTTGAGACAAGCGGAACACCGGATATCCTTGACGGTGGTAGCGGCAGTCTAAAAAATTTCAGGGACGAGAACGAGAATGAGGATGCAGTTGCAGTTGCAGTCGCAGAAGAAGAAGAAAACCGAGGAGAGGTTGGTGATGCTCAAACACAAGGTGCACTTAATATTGCCCTTACCACTATTACTACTACAGTTAATGGTGGTGTGGTGGAGAGCAGGCATTATAATTCAGATGCCAGTGTCAGTGCCAAAAAGGATGGAGAGCTAGAGCGAACCCTAAGCCCGTTGGACTCTACTAGTTCTGCGGACCTTAATAAGCCCAAGGCCGACCAATTGCAATCGCCTGCAGCTGCTTCACCTCTGCCCAGCTCCTTCTCCTTAGTGAAACCCGAAGGTCCTAATAAACAGGGCTCATCCTCACCATCTCCTGTGAATACTTCTTCTCCCATTGCTTCTCAACATCAACCTCATCTTTCTCTCCCTTATGCTCCAACTTTGCCATCAAACTCCCCCTCCCCCTGTGCTACTACTAGTACTAGACTCAAGCCGGGTTATTTGACGAACTCAACCGCAAGACGTTCCCTGTCTGCAGTGCAACAGTACCGCCTCTTAGACGAGCGTCAGGCTAAAAGAGCTCCACTCTGGAGACGACGAGTTAATTATAAAAGCTCATTATCCGACCCCGAAGAAATGCTCGCAACGGCTCGAACTCCACAGGCTTATGATATATCAAGCCCTAATCCAATGACTGAATCAATCAGGTATCAGGCCCATCTGGAGCCCTCACATTTTTTACACACTGGAGCCAGGGAGCAGTCTGCAACAGATCACGGAGATTTGTTCCCGCTTTCCCCGCCACTATCTAGTGCCCGCTCGAGCTTTTTGTGCCCGAACAACAATGTTGCACCTCACTTAAGCGGAAACTATAACCTATCCACGGAGTCACTCCCTTCAAACGTCGAGGCAAACGCTATCAACCTGCTCTCTCGACCTCACAGCATGCCACAACTTCAAGAACAAATGGAGAACCCTTACGCCACCGCTCAGGGTCGCCAGTATCTTCATCAGTCCCCAAGCAATGAGTATCTCTCGCCGGGGAATTCTTTTGATGACCCAATGATGAAGCCTCAGCCACCTGTAAGCGCCTATTCCGGTCTTAACGCCTCATGTCCTGTCACAGAACCTTTCGACCTGGAAGATGCTGAGGGTTCATCATCCTCCGCCCAAGGATCCTCACCTCAGGCCTGGTGGGGTCAGGGTACCGGTCTTGAACTCGCACAGGATGGTGCTCCTATGATGTATCCTGCCACTTCTACCCCTTCTGCCACTCCGAGTGCTTTCACTACTTTACCGAACATGTCGCCCAAGCGTCGGTTTAATCAAACACCTTCAAGCGACAACCTGCACAACCAACTGCTGATGCTTCAACACCAGCAACAGCCGCGTTCTCCAATGCTTGAACAAGACCGGATATATGCATTTATGAATGGCCAGCAGACCCATTCTGCGATGCCTTCTCCTCCAGGATCTCCTGGGTATTATTTTGGTCCTCAGATCACAAGCGATAGTTTTTGCTCCCCAACGAATCCGACGGGTGTTAATTTCATCGACCCATTCAACAACTCAGGGCATCATCAGCCACAGCATCAACAATTCAACACCTTTCCAAGACGGACTCCTCTCTCAAAATCGATGCTAGGATACGATGCCCCGGTCCAGCCAACTCCACCAATGCCCATCCGAACAGTCCCATCTCATGCCAGTCATTCTAATGGTATCATCACAAGGTCTTCCTATCTACGAAAATCTGGCAGCCTCGGCAGGTCCGCGCGCATGCCACCAATTGGCAAGAACGATCCAAAAGAAGTCTCCTTTGTCAATTTCACCCCTCACGATGCCACTAAAATCCTAAGCGGAGTTGCACCAAGTGGCAGTTCCAAAACCAAGGCACGAAGAGAACGGGAGGCCCAGGAAAAGAGACGAAAGCTATCAGAGGCAGCAGCAGCAGCCGTCTTGGCCGCTGGTGGTGACCCTTCGGCTATCGAGAATATTGGTTTCTGACCTCTCGCCGTGGGCTTGGATGATCCAAAGTGCCTCGCCCATTCACCAATCTGCCCCACATAGGTGTCTTGGAATCTTCAAAATATTCCTTGTGGTATTTTCCTTTTCTTTTTTTTTCGGCCTTGCTTTTCTCGGTGTTCTGTATACCCTTTCGCGAATATCAAAAACTTGGGAAGATTTATTAGGTTGGGCTTCTTTTTTTTTACTCCTTTCTTACGTTCAGGGATTTTCATTTGGGTGTTCCACGTTCCACAGCGGTAAACGGGGTTCAATATTGGTATTTGGGATCAGACTGGGCTCTTCTTTGGTATTATCAAATTATTCTTATTTTATTTGCTTCCCTATTGTATTCAAATTTCGGAGATAGCCCCCTGGGGTGCACATGTGATCCTATTATTGCTACTACAGCATTGGAACTCTTTCCTTTTACCACAAAATTTATCTCCTTGTACGATGCCTTCTACCGCTATGTGCTAACGAGCTAGAAGAATCTCTATCAAGTTTCACTCTACATAAGGAGTTTCAATCGTGTGCCACACGGCTTTCATGGTTCTCTCCTTTACTGTCCCCTTTCGTGGCTATATACGTGCCGAAAGATAACGACGTTGGGGGCTTTCGGACCAACGAAGACTACCGCCTCACGCTTTCCTCCCGTGGCACCCATCCGTTTCCCTCGAGTCAGTTCTCGCCAATCTCGTTTTCCACGCTCAAAATCCGGTTTACCGAGAAGCGTGTCATCTTCGTGGCCTCGTTTCTTTTCATACTCTCTCTTTCGAACTATGTTTAATCACTCATTCAACCGCTTTCCGCGCTTCTTACTAGCGTTGTCACTTGTTCCTGCCAATACTTCTTTTCCGCAGTCTTCCTTTCTTCATTGTTATTGCTTCTGATACACTTATTTTTGCCTCACGCGAGGAAAGCCTATATCCTTCTTACCTTCTAAGACAGTTTTTTTTTCCTATAAATTCTATTGTAATAGGCTTTACAGCCACAAAACCCACTTCTCAAAGGCTAAATGGTACCCTTTAGCCCTTTTTTTTTCTTATTCTGTATTTCACATTCATACGACCTACCTAGCATCTGGCTGTATTTTCTTATTTCCAAGTACATGACCCCCATTTCCTTGGATTTCACTTCAATTCTGTTTCCTTGATTGCGGGTTTAGCAAGATGGCTGTAACGGCTTGCTTTCGATTTTTACCAAAATAACCTTGGATTATGTATACATAAGTATTCTAGCCTTTCAGATCTAGTTTTTGAATATAAATCTCAAAAAATCATAACCGAAGGTGCACGAGATGTTTGGTGTAAAGAGATCGACGATACAGATCGTAGCTCGGTATCTAACTGCAGGGCTACAAGAATTTATCGAGGTTTAACTTTCAAAGTCACCATGTTTCTCCCGGACCATTAGGCAGGAAAATCTCTTCCTATGGAGCAAAAGATTTTTATGGACGCTAATGCATGCACTCCTAGACGCTGAATTTTTCTGTCTGAACAATAGTCTAATGGCTTCGTAACCAGTACTCGTCAACTAGAGGACAATGAGACAATGGGTGAGAATTATAGCGCCACGTTCTTGCTGACAATGGGTTTATACCGGGAGGATCCTAGGAGATAGTGAGGTTTAAGAGTATAGCGTGAGGCAGGACGGACAGTACTTTTGTATTGTGCCTCTATAGCCAGGCTAATCGAATGGTAACTCGGATTAGCCGGTCGGTGAATGGCGGGATTTTAGCAAGAGGGGGTCTCAGAGAAAGAATCGACTAGGCCCAAGATAGCCTGGAGGGTTGACATTCACTGATAATGATAGGACGATGGTATCGTTTACCCCTCACATCCCTTGAATATCTGAAGCCCCCCCCTCCTCACACTACACTCGTACGATTTGAAGTCTTTGATTCATAATAATGTGACAGCTCTTCGTAAAGAGAAACATGAAAATTGTCCGACTCAGTCCATTGATTCGATATACGTTACCACCCCCGTAGGGGGTGTCTAGCCATCATTCCTAGGGATGCAAGAGAGCGCCACCGTTTAGGCCAAGATTTCCTACGGTAGACACTAATGCAGTCCACTGCCTCAGGCTTTGTATTACCCGCTGGAGAGCAGCCTCCTCTCCACGGTCCCACCCGGAAACTAATGAATGAGGAAGGTTTGTGGATATTTTGCATACAGCTCGGTCACGGCGAGGCCAGATTTTGAGAATAAACGGTCTAGATTACTGGTACATATTAGTACACTTTTGCGGATTTCAAGGCACCCCATGTCACTGTATGTTTCTCCGGGCCGTGGGAGACCTTCGCCTCTGCCGGCTGTACCCAAGACCGAGCTAGGGAGCCTTGGAGGGGGATCTGCAGACACCTTTTAAACTCATGGAAAGCCTTCTGGAGATAATTTTCCTATTACAATATGCCATTAGCTACTGTATACTACACACTACCTACCACATACTACAACAACAGGCGGCCTCCGCCTGAGAGATACTACCGAAATCCATCCAATACTGAACTATAAAATTCTAAACTAGCACGCGAACGTTTCGTTAGAATGAGAGTTGGAATGTTGAGGATCTTGCGCACGGGACTTTCCATCGTTTAGTATTTCTCTCTCAATTAATCTTTCCTTCCTTCGAATCTTCGATGCCGCATAGTTTGCTGATCTTTGATCGCGATTAGATCAAGAATAATCTTTCGCGCGTACCCTTTGTCCCAGATTCTGACTTTTGGGATTTGTTGGGATTTGTTGGAAAAAAAAGTTTATGATCTTTTTTTTTTTTTTTTTTTTTTTTTTTCATTTCTCAAACATACCGAGGCGGCTGCTGCTAACTAGGGGGATTCCAGGGAAGAACCCATACCTTGTCTGTGTTGGAAGGTTCACATGTGTGTGTGTTGGAGGTGAGGTTGTTTCTTAACTCCGGGACGCCGCTGTAGCTACCGTCGTCTTGCAGTAAGTGGGGAGAGCCTTTCCTTTGCCTATTCGTCTTTTGTGTGGTGCTTTGACACTAGTTAGTCGATTTGAGTAACATAAGGTGCATGTAGCACTCCTAATGGCTTGCCACAAATCGTTGATGCCACCCCGGTTCTAAGTATCCGAACGAAAAGAGGCACCGGCATTAGTTTAATATCGAAACAATCTCTTCGAGACGTTATCTCCACCGAAAAAGAGGGTATAATTTTTTTTATCCACTTTTGATTGATCGTGGGAAGCAGAATCCAAGCGATAAGCCATTCCGAAGGGCCGTGTGTGAAGCCATGGCGCAATATGCGAGATCTAGAGTGTGCATTGTGGGGCAAAGGGTCTGTGCGACATCGGTTGACCTCGCCAAAATTCAAGAATGCTAAGAGGCGGCTTGGGATAGTTCGTGATTAAGTTTATAGTGGGGCCATGGGATGTAAACGCGACGATCGAATTATATTGAGAAGAGAGGCAGGGAGAAAAAGAAAGAACGGTCTTCGCAAGAGAATGCAGCAGATCTAGAGCGGACGGGTCGCTCGAAGAGATGATCTTAAACGGTCAATCAAAACCAGCTCTGATATCCTGTGGAGTTTTTTCAGCTAAAACTTATCCAACCCCGGTGATAAAATACCCAAGTATTTCACGTGTGCGTACTACAGTTGTCTAGGAACTGTCATCGACTCTTGAGATCTCGCGAATCGGTGAAACTAGCTATAGCCGTCGTAAAAGTGACAATCATGATCCATGTTGTACCGCGGTTGAAACCTAAAGTATCATAACCATGTAGCATCTACCTCATCAATCTGCATCGCATTTTAAATCCTTACGAACAAAATGTTTCTCAGTGGACCTGAGGGAATGAGTAGCTCGCTTGAGAAGCCATGAAACGGGAGGGCAAGCACGGACTTTGGGAGGGATCGCTTATAAGGTTTGCTAGGTTTACTTCAATGTAAATTTTAACTTTTTTTCTTTCGTTTTTCCGTGGGTTGGTTTTTGCTTTCTTCGTACGAGCGTGGTGATGTTAAACTTTGGATTTTGGGGAGAGAAAAACCTTTAAGGGTTCGAGTTGCGTGGAGGGCTAATGTGATCGATCATGGGAGATCGACCGGTTAGGAGTTAACTGATAGAGTTTATTTGAAAAGACAGTTTTATGTCAGACGGGTCTCGATCAATTTGAAAGTCGATGCATCGAATGGCCGTAGTCTTGAGCTTAAGTGCCTAGCTGTCGTCATGTGTATGTGTGCATGATTCACCTATGTTGTATCTGATTTCCAACCTCTTGTGGTTAGAAATTTCATGGTAGCAATGGCAATTAAGCAGGAATACCCACCACGAAGCCACTGCTTTTAATTTCAAATCCAACGGTTACATGCTACCAGCTAAACGTTGATAGTGGTCCATTTCTTGTATACTAGGATATTGATGCGGTTTTGGTATCCAATATGGCTATCGTCTGTGTGTTGGTTTTGTGGTATTTTCTCATGAACAAGACCATATATTATATCATCCGCAACTGAATATAAAATTTAAAATCGAATGCAAATATTCAGTCTGACTACAGAATGCCGCAAAAAAAAAAAAAATTAACTTCTCTGGCTCAATAAAGTGCCCTAGCCTAGTACGGAACGACCCAGTCTATAGAGAATGTGGATTGTATGTGCACACTACACTGCATTGCACAGCAACTTCGAATTCGAGATTCGATCTTACCGCAACGTTAACGTTGCAGCTACACGATGCCAGACAACAAGCAGTCCATCCTAATCTATCTATCCCAAATTGACAGTAGAATAAAATAAAACAAACATACATGCAAATTTGCAAATCGCAAGACAAATTCCAAGTCGTAAAGTTTAAGCAATAGAGGCGTAAATCACAGACAAAAAAAAAAGCATACAGATTTGAGGGAAACAACAGTAAATAAGAAACGCTCGCGCCCTTCTAATCAGGAATGGTGTGTTTGATAATATATTTCATATCCCAATTTTGTGAGTCCATATTCTATTCTAACACCTAAAACGCCATAGTTTATTTCGAACTATTTTTATAATTTTCGCAATTGTGGTCGAAGTATTTAGCAGCCGTCTCCTCGGACGACTATAGTATAACCATCCGTATCAGACAGATGCCCCCGAGCGGGCTGCCACCAGAGACCGGGCTTCTGGCACACGTTAGCAATCGATTCTGCAGCATCCGCAATTCTATTGCATGGGACGCCAACGGGGTCGTTTCTCTAAATAACGTGGTATCGCGCAGAAGTTAGCCACAACTTTGCACCCAAGATATAAACCAGCTTATCACTATACTCTGCTAGAGGTCTACTCGGGTACATATAGGGATTGTCGACTTACATCGCTGCATAGATAAATGGCCGAGTACCAAGAACAACTGACACGGCTACAGCTATTTGCTGGAGTACCACACCTGCCAAGGGAATAAAATGGTCAGATTCGTCGGCACAACTCTTATATGTAAGAGGGCACTTTATATAGACAGCACACATACAGTTGATTTCCAAGTCTCCGAAGATGGCTAACACCATCCCCAAGGATGATATGTGCTCTCGCATCACTACCAGGGGTATTGAAGCATATGGGTGGGCCCGCCCAGCCGCGGGCTTTCAGGGCACCTTTCTGAATCTTAAATTTGTAAAATCAAATCGAGTTAGCTTTGAATGAAGTTGATAAACCCAACCATAGGAAAATTGATTCAACTAACCGCATCGAGAGATTCCATTTCTTCCTCCCAACCAGGATGGACTTTGTTAAGATGTGTTATGACTTGCTATATATTCGTGGGCATGAAGTTAAAAGCTATCCTGTCGTAACTGAATTAACCATTGGTGATCTTATGGAAATACCTCAGCAGTACCATGGAGTTCCATGTCGGGGCCACCTTCCACGGTTGAGCCTCTGAATTGCATAGGGACCATAGGTCCCATTCTGTAATCATTCGTGGAAGCTTCGGTCGGAGATGAAGCTGGAGGAGCTGGAGCTGCCAAAGTTGGGATAGAAAAGGCAATCAACCCGAAGGCAATGGTCGAATAAACCTTCATGTTGGTGATTTTCAAAGGTGATATTGTTCAATTTATGATTGTTTGCGAAAAAGTATTAAATTAAGTTGAGCAAGTCGAAGAGATTGAAAGGTAGACAACGAGATTGAAACCTGAAGATGTAATTATTATTTGAGATGTAATGATGAATATTGCGAAAAACGACTCGACAGCTACGACGAAAGCCTTTATTATATAGATATCCGTTTGAATATAATTTTTTACAGTCCCATATCAAAATACAGATCATACAGCCCCGCACTCTGGTTAGTATCACTCTTCATAAGGCATAGCGCTGACCAAATCACCTATTTTTCGTTTTTTTTTTTTTCCCAAAGGCTATGGATCATTCGCCACTAACATGTCGGAAGCTCCAAACGAACCTAAATTCTATAGCCGCGGCGATGTTGGACTCTTGCTGTCATCCGTGTGGTATTTCATTGCGTATAGCCTGGGTTCAATAAACCAGTGCGGTAAGATCTATACTTCACTAAGATCTTAGCTCTAACCGTCCCTTTCGCCCACTTCTCGAATTCTCTGGGCGTGTAGCGCTCCAGAGTCGCAACTTTGGCCTACTTGAGCAATTGTTATTCCTCAGCCTTCCTAAATTTGGTACAATACATGCAACTTTGGCCTGCAGCCGGGAGGCACGGTCCACAGAGAAAGCCTTACCGAAATCTTGGCGGTCGTTGGTTTTGACGAAATGCCTAGTTAGGCTGTTGTTCCACAAGATGGTGTAGCTTATGCTGGAACTGCTTCTAGATACCCTGCCCTCCCAGGATGGTGTCTAGTGAAAAAATACTTCCTTGAACTACTAGGTTAGAACGCTCATGCACATCTTACCAACTAGGGTCCCTGGGCGCCGCGGTCGAGCGTCCAACACCAATCAACCTGCTCCGCCTGCGTGGCATTCTCCTCGGCGTTACTTAGTTGAAGATAAAGATATCTGTATATCTATATCTATACCAGTTGGCAAAGTATTTAGGAACTAGATATGGTCAAAATTAAAATAAGTGGATACGTGTATACAGAGGGTAGATTCGAATACTCGGGTCTACAAGAAAATTGTGTTCTAAGGGAAGTAAAAATACACGCAGCCACTGGTCGGCTACCGATATCACATTGGAAAACTTTTAAAAACAAATGTTAGAATTGATTCTATTAATGGTCAATCGAGACTTTCTGCTGGCGCTGTGGCGCCAAGCGGTTGTGGTGACCTTCAATAAAGTCATCAGCTAACCACTTCGAGAGGCTCGAGACTCGCTGTATACACGCGGCGCAGGCACAGCCAAGACCATCCCAGAAAACTTCGCCAACGGACCCAGAAAGCCGCCGCGATGTATGTGAAACTTCTGAGATAATGGTGCGGCTTATCCCCAACACCAAAATGAAAGTAAAAATAAAAACAAAAATAATAAGATCTTAACTAATTAAGAATCCATCCTCAGACCGCCAGATAATATTTTCATATGCGCGGAGGCCGGAGGGGGTTGAGCGTAGATATAAAAAATTGATCGAATGCGAATATACCAGAATCGATTTGAGGATCCGGATGTGCTTATACAACATTAACAACCTTAACTTGGGGAGAAGATCAAAAATTTTAGTATGGGAAATCGGAAATTTTTGATCAAATGAAGAGATTCTGAGATGTGAAATTCTTTTCGCTGTATAACGTGCTTCGTCAGTTGCGCATCCTGCAATCACACATGCTAGTTTTAATTTTTTTCGTTTGATATAAAGCTTTCCTATCTCAGTATTGGCTGTTAGTCGTTATAATGTTATCAGCCGCTTTTTAATTTGGGGGCTAACTAATTGACCAAATAACCTCTTTTTGGACGCCAAATATTTGAATGATTGGTAATATTGAGGAGTAGTGACACTGGATATACTGTGCCGGCGAACGAGATGATGTTACTACACTGATAACCAGAACATGTCAAATTATTATCTTGTGGATACAGTACTTAGCCAAACAAAGTCCTCTTTGTGACGTCTGGGAACGAGACCAATTTCACCCAAATAATATTCCTTCTATTATCCTCATTCCAAGTTCCCCTCACCCCAGGAGTATTACGCCTTCCAACCACTCAGCCAGCCGACCCCCAAGCCCCAGACGCAAATCTAAACAGCGCTGTTGAATCCAGATCCCAACTTGAGAGGAGAGATAGCTATGATTGCAAAGGGTCTAGTAGCTGCGGTATGGTACCTCAAGGGGCATGCTGGAGTGCATTGCCCCAATTTGGTGGTTCTAATGACATATATTAGGGAAAAACACGACGTTAGACTGGTTATCATGGTTTATGGCGTGTTGGTAAATGCCTTGCAATGTGGACGTGTTCGAACCTAGACGATTACATTTCAGCAGCTAGGAACAGTATTTCTGCTGGTGATGATATCCGGAACAAGTATATAACCTAGCGCGGTGCCAAAGGTGCTGAATGTTATCTTTAACTAACTCATTTCATCAATTATGGGGGCTGGTCAATTTATACGAGGGGTGGCTGCTCACACTGCGGGTCTATTTGGTTCTGGGGATCGTGCAGAGTTACCCTTAACTACCGTTATAGAAACTTGTGACGGTAAATAGATACGATCATTTTATGATTGACCACTGCAACTAGTTATCATTATGATTACCCTTAAGACTAGACCGTTCTTCTGACAATGGTTTCATGAAGTATGGTCAAGTTGATGATTACCTAATTTCAGTTGCTATTATATCGTTATCCTTGTGCGATCTAAGCATCTCGAATTTCATAAATTAAGGGTACACCTACAGATGTATGTATGTGGTTCGCAAATAGAATATGAAACAAATAAGCACTAAGAAGTGCTAATCGAAATTTACATGTAAATAATTATATTGCATGTGAAAAACATTTAAGCACAAGACACTTATGATGGTATTAGTCAGTTTACGAACCTTTGAGGGAACCCTAATACATTGAAAGTACAGGGGATGTGAGCAACATGGGTCGCCACCGGGTATTCTATGTGTCTTTGGCAATAATCTTATTTTGCTCATATTTAAGAGTTCCAATATGTACATGTACACCAATATGTATATCTCGAGATACCATAAACTACTTATGACTCGAATAATCTCTTTGGTTTCGAAGTATCCTTTGGCTTAGCAAGCTTCAACTTCAACCTACCTAGCAAACTCTCCTGCGCCGCCAACCTCTCAGCTTCCTTCTCTGCCGTCATTTCTCTTCCTTCAACCATGTCCGAACTGTCGATAATCATTCCTCTAACCCCTGCCCAATGCCTCAGCATTTCCCACTCCCACCCACTTTCCAAACCCCTCTTATGCGGCTCTTGGTACCCCCACGCCATTGCCACCCGATCCGTCAACGCTCTCTGCTCCTCCATAAACCATCTCTCTCTCATATACACCCCAGGAATCCAGTTGACTCGGATCATATGATCGTTCCACGTTAGCAGTGCAATCATTCCCAAGCTTCCTGTACAAATGTAGTATGTCATGAACCCAATGAAAGCATAAGCCATAGCCTTATCATGCAACCACTGTTCCTGGAACTGTGCAAGCCAATCCGAAAGTTTCCACAAGCATACAGGGATCGCACCTGCCGCGCCACCGAATGGTAACAACTTCGTGTATAATTTGTGCCTACACCATGCGGTTGTGCTCATACTGTTGTCTATTATGTCGAGCGCCAGTGGCATATTCTTTGCCGCTATGGCAACTTGCAAGGCCTCCTTGGCGGTTTGGAATGATATTGCATTTTTGGCGGCATTAGGGCTCGGTTTACTGGGTGGTTTGGTAGGGTCGTAGACGGTTGCTTTGTTGGCGTAGAGTTTAAATACAGACGGCAAGGTCGAAGGGTCTTTAAGGATCGAGGCCAACTTGACGTATTCGGTGAGAACTTTGGGGGAGATGAATACGTAAGGGTGGATAGCAATATGATATGCCATGTCCATCAAAGGGTGCACTGGTCCATTCAACCTAGCCTCCTTCTCTGCCTCAATCGTATCTTGGGACTGCGATGCCGGTTGTGGCGGCGAGTCCTTATTGGGGCTCTGAGTAGCATTTGCTCCTGGCGAGCCTGCGAGCGAGAGTATCGCATCATTAGGATTGGTGTTCGCCTTGGGCACCTTGGCGGCCTGCGGTCTTGGGGCGGAATAATTTGTGGCCAGTCTCTGGAGCGCTTTGAAGGCTAGGACCACCTCGGTCTCACGAGGGACCTTCGGATTGTCACCGACTGTTTGTGCAAATAGTTTTTCATTTATGGCGTTGAAAAGCCTGTCATATGACTTTATATCATCTGGGGAATACAATGACGTTGGCGGCGGCGCGTCTGCCTGGGTCGTCGAGGACTTATGCCGAAGGGTCTGGACCAACGGGCGAAGTCCAGGTGGGATCGGTCTTCGGGCAATTGGCCTCGGGAGGGGCCTTAAGGATAAGTTCCGAGTCGACGAATGGATGCCCCGGAAGGAGCAAAGAAGACACAGCGCCTTCGCGGCTGGTCTTCGAGTGGCGAGCTGCATTGGTGGTGTAGCTGTCGAGGTCAACTTTTGGTTGGTTTGAAATTGGATGTTGTATTCTTCACCAAGCAACACAAGTTTTGGAAAAAAGATTGAGTTCAAGTTAAAAGCTGGCTAAGGAGTAATATTACATGATGAAGAGTAAAATATCCACATCTTTCTATTCGAAGAAATGACATATATCCAGAGTATATTCCCCTTAACCTTCCGCACCGAGCCTCTTCAAGTCACCATTTACGAAGGCATCTGCGTTCATTAAATCTGTGCTCCCATACACGACCCGCCTCTTAATTGCCGAACCTCCGCCGCCTCCTACAAGGCCACCGCCGCCTCCTTGGGTTTGGTTCCGCTTAGACCATTCAACTAAGTTGCCGAACTCTTCCATGTTGCCACCACCGACAGTGAAAACAATTGCATCTGTGAATCCTTGCCTTCTCTGCCCAAATGTTGCAACAGTCCCAGGTGCAGGGGCTCCAGGGGCCCTTCCCGACCTCGCGGAGCTCGATCTGGGGTCGAAGTACAGGTAGTCCTCGGTCTTTGCTATAGCTGAGGATGAGGCACCTGCTGGGTCCATAATCGATTCGACGATTTTGGTGATCGTGAGGTCCTTATTGACAGGCAGGAAGTTCTTGACATTGGATATCAAATTCTCGAAACCGCCAGAGAGTGCACCATCCCTTAACTTATCCGTGAGCTGCGCAAAGGCAGGGTTAGCACTAATTTCCCTCCTCTAATACATGATTTGGTACTTACTCTATTACTTATCGAAGTAAAGCCACGGAAGAGCTCCCCGCTGGCACTTGACTGCGCTGGTTGAGTTGGCGCGGATGTCATCATTGTCATTCGCGTAATCTCTCGGACTCTACGGCTCTTGTCAGTTCGATTCCCATAGAATATTCAGAGAGCTGTATCTTACTTCTTCAAATATGTCAAAGGTTCTAGTTCGCATCCAGCCTTAGCTAATGCGGCTTCGTACTCCGCCATGTCGCCTCTTGTGACATCTTGCTCGGAACTTAGATACCAAATTGCAAATAATCGTAACTTATCACCTGGGTTCTTTCGTTCCGGATCATTGATCACCTCGAGCAACTGTGCTTTAGTCTGCTTTGTAATATTTTCTTCTGCTTGGAAGAAGTTATCTAGCTGTCGGTCTTTGATACCCTTTAATAGTGCAGTAGCGATGTTCATGTGCATGTCCAAGAGGGCTTTTCGTTCTCTGAGCTCAGGGAGAAGTGTAATCGCCGCTTTCAAATGCTGTGCGCTCGCACTCGCATCGCTGTAATTGCGTTAGCATGGTTTGGTTAGACCTAGAGATGCGTATTCGAGATACGTACGTTGATATGTCTTCCAAACTATTAGCCCCGGTTTTGCGTGTAATATCCGCAGCGTCCTCCTTATACCTCGTCAATTCATTATCAATATCTTCGGCGACTTGTGGGAAAGGTACGCCGGCGTTTCTCGCCCAGAAAAAATCATTACTAGTTAAATCATAAGCCTTTTTCGATGTTTTCCCCTCATCCTCCACCGTCTCAACAGTGATGCGGTTTAATCTCATATTCAAAACATCGTGCACCAATGCTTGATAGGTCCACGAGTGTGACAGCATGGGAACAAGGTCAACGTTTCTGTCTAGAATAATGAGGACGGGTCTTTGAGCGGCTTGGCTGGGATGGGGTGGGTATGTCGAAGATGGTCCTGATTGGGGAGTTGTGAACAAGTTTTCCTTGTTGTTGAGGATGTGGTCACGGAGTTTTCGATCCAACTTTTGAGCAATTATCTCTGCAGCGCCTCCTTTAGGACATCTGATGATAGGTATCACACCTTTCGTAGAAACTTCGTATTAGCAGGCAAACTCCTCATGACTAAAGGGGTACCCTTACCCATTGTGACGACTACTGAGAACAACCCTGCAACAATCTTATCCACCGTCGCCTCAATCACCGTGTCCGAAGACTTGCTGCTATTCATCGTATAGTAGACATCGCTGAGGTGTAAACTAAACAGATCGGGTTCCGAAACCACGAAGTTAAGGTATTGATCGTAGACCTGCGCGATCTGAGAACTCGTTTGCGTCTGTGCGGTCAATGCAGCGAATTCCTCCAACAGAGTCCTAGGTATCGACGATGTGAAATTTATGTACGTGGTTTCGTATAACTTTGATTGTAAGTCTTTCGTAATCAGCTTGATATTTTCTGATGTCGGTTCGACGATGTATATCGCTGGGACGTCGGGGATAGGGTGTCGCTGAGAATTGAGGTTCCTGTACATATACACATGAGCGACCCGAACGATATAGACCCCCCGTGGATTGCGATAACAAGTTCTTACAGATGAATCGTCACTCCGTTTGCTCGTAGGTCGTTCACACGCAAGACAGAACTGATGACATCTCTCCCCAGGTTATCGAACACCAAGACCTTCCATAGCGGGTCGCCCTCTTCGTCAACCAGGGGTGCAGCCGATACAAAAGAGGTGCTAGCGGTCGGATCATCCGGGTTCTGCGTCGGTTTGTCGGCGTTGAGGTTGAGGACTTTCTCGATTGAAGCTATCCACGAAAGCGCAGGTGTCAGTACAAAGCGTCACGCGAAGAGAGAGCAGCAGCAGCATTCCAAAGGAATTGGATCCCACCAACTTGTCGGTCTCGTAGCGTCGCCATAGCTGTGAGATCCCTAAGAGGTCAGTGTAGATTGTAGTACTCGTGGTTTGAAGCCGAATCGAAGCTGTGGAGGGTCGCTCGAGCAAGCGCACTTCTACATGCTGAGAAGAGCTGGTTCAACGTGTCTTCAGTGGGTGTTTACGAAGCCCCCGATGTGTTGGGGTGACGTCGTTGGGGACGTTTGATGCTATCTTATTACCATATTGGGACTCAAGGCCTTGGAGAATACCACACATACAACACCACAAAAATATTTCGAAAGCAATGTCGATATCAAAAATGCAAAACGTTGGAACACGAGCGTAGCGAGGCTAAGGGAACTGGAAAGTGGAACAAAGAGTAGATGGACCGTAAAAAAAAGTTGAAAAAAAGTGAATTTAAAGAATTAATTTCTGTTATGTTTGAGCATTGAAAACACTGAAAGTCCCAAGTAGTCCCTGACGAGGAGTAGAGTGCCATGCCTGAGACTAGCTATAGACAAAGTAATATCAGAAGGCCCAATGCAAAGTATTTTCAGAATCGGTAGACGCTTATGATCTTGACAATCATGGAGAAAACTTAGGCGTAGTCGCAAGGTTGCTGGTTTTCCTGGCTGCCGTTGGCTTCATTTCCCTCGCCACGTTGGAACAAGTTTGGAACAGTGAGCCTATTACGGTTCTTGAATCCATGCGCAACATCCCATGGCCCCCAGATCTTGTCGTAAACCTCTCCGGTTTCCGGGTCGTCAAGAAGGTCTCGGGGAACCAAGCGGATGAAGTCTTCCAACTTCTCGATGCGGGCGAATGCGAACCCAAGGAGGCTTTGAAGGGATCGGATTTTGACCTTCTGGTTGTGGGTTTCTTCTTCCAAGATGGATATCTTTTGTCCGGCTTCGATGAGCAAATGGCCGAAGGATTGCTTGCGATGGCGAGGCCCATAGCATTCGAATAGGTCGTATGGTCCCTCTCGGGGAATCAGGTCTTCTTGGATGCTATCAGAAGACGGAGGTGAGCTTTGGGGAGAGGTGTCTGGCCCAAGGGTGAGCTTCTTTCCCTGTTTTTTGGTAGCCATTCTGACTATAGAGACGTCCTCGTTAGATATTAGTTTGATTAGGTTACATGCGAAGCAGTATCACCCACGACGATGAGTTCATGTACGTGCATTCGACCAAAGGAATGGCTCGTGGAACTTACGATCGAATTTTAGGAGTTATTTCTCTGATTCCTTCTGAGGCTTCGGAGTGGGATATAAAGGCACAGACAATGGATGTATTTGCTGTGGTGCAGAGCGGAGGAGAAAGGGGACGTTGGTTCTAGAACGATTTGGGAAGACGTTGTTCGTCGAGCAGGATGAAAGCTATTTTAGTGGTGTTCTTTGATGGAGGTCTTGTCTTGTCTGGATGTTGAGGCTGTTGTTTGGTTTGTGTAGTATATATGTGCCGTTTTGTTGACGAGGTCTACAAGTTTGATCACGAGATCACACCAGACCAGCAGCAGATACCACGACCCACTTAGGCTTTTAATTATACTGTCTGAAAACGCCACTAAGAGGCTGTTTGTAGGGTTGCCACAGCTTATCTAGTTTCGAGACTCTATTATTCCTAGTGTCTAGCTACGCGGATATCTAGAGGACTATATAGCTACACTTAGAGCTTATTTATAAGATGGGGACTGAGGTTTTGTCAATTACAAATGTATAAAGATAGTCGATAACACCACTAAAAATGGCGTGTAGATTCAATGTTATAAAATTTGCAAATTCGGTTTGAACCTTGTTAAGTCTTGGATATTTTGATGCATCGAGGCATGCCTTAAAAGGTTTTGGAGACATATGTATATGTATATACCTGGGTATATACGACTTTAGAGATTATTCATCAAAAAATTTGGCTTGTCAATATATGTGCATACCATATGCATCTATTTCTAAAACGAGTTTAAATTATAAATTTAAAGGGCGGTAATGACGTTGATAGGTTGACTGAAAGTCCCTTGGCAGATCGTGAATAAATCTCTGAGTAGTTTTTAGATCGCCGGGAATCGTCGGAACGTACCAAGACCCGATATCATAAGGACTATTTTGTCTAGCATATCCACCTCAAGTTAATGACGATTAGTATTTATCACCGTACTATTCCAGAATCAGAATCTTCTTGATCGTAAGTCATTATTGTGTCCTCTGCCCAATCTCCCACTAGTAAAAATATTTAAAATTATCAGAGAAAATCCAGAAAGAATCGTTATCTGTTAGCATCGTTGATAGCTAATTTACTCCACGTGTCGGGAGAGCATCGAAATCTGCAAGGATAGCCATGCGGATCCGGATCGGAGCGAGGCATAAGTGATACGTACGGTGCAACCAAACGGCACAAGCTGTTTTATGCGCTCTCGATGCAACATTGAGGACACCGACAGAGAAGAAGAGAGTGCGTATTGGCTATGAATCGTAGCCCGGAGTGCATATACTCATGAAGGCCTATCCATCGATACCCTCCCGGAAGAGGGAATATAGCACGCATGACTCGGGCTGACTCCTCGCCCCGTCGTCATGATGACTGTGAAACAACACGTTTCAATGCGCAAAAATGCAACAAAGTTCCTGCGTTGGGTGACACACACGGATGAAGATCGAATGCCATCCGAGTAGGTAGCAAGCAAGATGGTAAAATATATTCCGAAGAAGGGACGGGAAAGAGAATGAATGAAAGCCATGATATGCCACCATCGAGCCCAAAGACCGATTGAGGCAGTTGCGCGCAAGAGCAAATATCAATTCACGGCTCCATGGCTTCGAGGCGGGAACTTGCGTATTTTCATTGGATTGCCAAAATTGGAGCGGGCAGCGCCAAGGCTGCAGGTCACATTGAGGTGAGTGGTGGGAAAAAAGCAAGCACAGATTTGGCCTGCTGGGAAATCCTGTCATTTTAAGCTAAACAGCCCCTCGCCCTAAGCCAGTCACCGCTTCTCCCTCCCTTTTCTTCTTCCTTTCTCCGTCAAACAAAAGTTGTGGGAAAACCACCACTGTCAGTTGTCCAAACCAGAATCCTCCTCTCTCCCATCATCATCATCGTCATCATCGTTGTCGCCACTTTCCTCGCCCGGTACACATAACATCTAGAGAAATCGCGGATAATACGAAGGGCGTGCAAAGAAGAAGAAGAAGACCAGATCGATAGAATCTTTTCTTTTTCTTTCTTTCCGTCATTCTTTAGAATACCACTAACCCTTGAAAGCGAGCATTTTTTTTATTCGTGTCATCGGCAGTGCCCTGAAATCACCGACCAAAAAAAAAAACCAAGAGATCACGTCACACTACTCTGTCTTTTTCATCTTTCTCCCTTATTCCAAACGCGACTTCAACCTTCACGCAGCTTACTTACTCTTTTGCCTTCTTTTTCATCTGCCGCAAATCTTACTATTCGTGATACCTGAAGAACCCAGAGAGACAGACTTGGACTCTGGAAGAGGAGAGTCGTCTTCTGACCAAAGAAAAGAACTTGCTCGTTCCGCTGGTTTTTAAAAAACCAAAATCGTGCGGACAAAGTTTCCTGCCCAGCTGGGAACAGAGAAGAACAAAGGAACTTGCTTGTAATCGCAGTAGACTGTTATTACCATCTTGTTTCTTTCTAGAGAGAGAACATCTACGAGGAATTATATTATTTACCCAGATTATATATCTGTGTTAAGTATTATCCTTGTTTCTTTTACGAAGAAAATATTGAGTGTCAGAGAACCGACAACCGGCGTCTCCTTTTCTTTCTTTCTTTCTTTCTTTCTTTCTTTTTTTTTTTTTTTGCTGGTCAAGAAGACACGGAAGAGAAAAATAACTACGTGAATTGAAGGTTCGTAGACGTGGGTCGAAATTTTTTTTTCCCTTGCCTCTGACGAATTTCCGGGATTCTTGATTCAACCAAAAAAAAAAAAAAACTTGAGAAGAAAAGAGAAAGAACGGCTAGAGCACTCCTACTTCCTACTAAAAAATATACAGAAAGGTCTAGAAGAGGCAGCCTTAATAGTCGGACTTTGGGAGAAGATGACAAAACGATCCGACCGTTCCACATTATAGAACCATCATTATCTGAACACTCAACCTGGGCCGTATCGTTTGTTGGTTGGCGCTTGGGGCCTGGAAGGCGTCTTCGCCGGAATAAACCAGCAAATAAGTTTTCTGCGAACTAAAGAATCAAAAAGAGACTTGAGAAGAGTTGGACTCGGGAGCTGAGTCTGCTCCTGTCGTTTTCATAAGGTATTATAAAACTGCTGCAAAGATACACCTTATTATCTAATTCTACTGCGCCATTGTACTGTCCAGCGCAAGAACAGAGCAGGGAGTTTCGTACCCTCGACCACCGCATGTGTGATCTAAGAGGCCGGCTCCACATAGACAGACAGCTAGACAGACCATTTTCCGCTACTTGCAGGACGGCTTGGTTGACTTTTTCGGGGTGTCTCTGCCAATGGACAGGGCAGCTTAGGTCCACACACACACACACACACACCTTTTTTTGCTACCGATCTACTCGACAACCATCATTTTATCCTAACCTTGTGCTTCCCTTGTCGGCTTGTCAACTGTCAAGGTGCTTTTCCTCAGGTAAATTCTTTTGCCCCCCCAGTTATACATGCCGTTTCCCATATGAAAATACTACTGTACGGATTCAAGATATCGCACAGTGGAAGAAGAGAAAACAAAACAAAACAAGGAAAAAAACAAACAAAAAACAAAAAAGGGAGACAAGGAATACATACATACCTACATACATACATCCATCCATATCCGTACCACATAATCGCACGCTATAGATTCCCGATCGTGCCCCAAAGAACCAAGAACCAAATTCTGTCGGCTTCAGTCTCCGCTGGGGCAGCCTTTGAACAAACAGGCAATATTTTTGATCCGCTTGGGAGAAACCGGCTCGACGGAATTGCTTTTTCTTTTCCTGTCTGTATATGTGAAGCTAAACCGTTTTCGCGTGTTGGAACTCCCACAGAATAGGAAATTGTCAAACAGACAAACATGCAGCCGGCCATGTTCACTCCAAACCACTACTCCGCAACACCACCACAACAACAACAAGCACTAGCCACCACAGCACAGCAACAACTGATGCAGCAGCAACAGATGAGACGGACGACTCGCTCTTCGCAGCGGTCTCCGGCTGTACCGCCGGCGTCTACAGCGATGCAAAGTATGCCTCCACAGGTCGTGCAGGGTCATTCGCACCAGATGCAGTACCAGAGCATTCCTGCCACACACCTGCAAGCCAATGGGCCCAAGCAGCTGTCGTATAGTCCGTCGCTGTATGTTGCCAGCACCGATCAGCAGATGCTGGCGGGACGACCTGCAAGCGTAAATCCAGCATATAGCACGCCCGAGATCCAGTTCCAGTTCCCCACCTTCGAGGACATTGAAGACTCTTCTCTCCTGACCACCTCCTCCTCCCATCCATACCAAACACAGCTTCAGTCCCATTCTCCAGACCACCAACTCTTGCAAGACCTGCAGGGCTCAGTGAACCCTGCTTATAATCCCGCCGACCTCCAATTTAGTTTCTCTCAATTTGAAGACCCTTCTATGATGGCTGCTGCTGGAGGAGGCCCGTCCCATTCTTCCAATCCCTTTCAAGGGCAGCTTACTTCGAATTCGCCTGATCCAATGTTGGGAGGTGATGGCTTTCGATACCGTGTGATGCAGCCTAATGGCAATGGTGGTGATCCAGTTGGCCAAAGGGCCATTTCTCCTATTTTTACCAGGCAGCAGCAGCAACAGCAGCAGCAGCAACAACAGCAACAGCAACAACAGCAGCAGCAGCAGCAAGCTGTACTAAACGTTGGTGCTGGTGTCGGTGTTAGCGTCGGTGCGCCGGGGAAGCAGAATAATGGCATGTATTCGCAGGACGCTGCTGACTGGAGAGCCGGTGCCAATGGTTTGTATTCTCTGGACCAGTATCTCGGTGTCCAAGGCCAATTCCCAGCCTCGACGACGGGCACTCCTCAGCCCCATGTTTCGGTTTCCGGACCTGTTCGTCAAATGCCAGTAAATCAGCAACCAGTGCAGAACCCAAATATCAGGCAGCAGATGATATCTGTTGGACCATCTGATGACATTGTTGAAACGATACCCTCGAAGTCATTGAATGTCGATGGAGTCGATGATGATGGTGATGCTAAGCAGAAGGTTACAACAACAAGGAAGAAGAAGCAGCAGCAGCAGCAGAGTGCTGTTCCTGTCACAGTTGTGCCAGTATCGCCGAAGTTGGTGGATGGGTCGACTCATATGATGATGGATATGGAGAGGTTGATAATCTTTGACGTCAACAGTAAGTCCCATTCTCTCTCCCTCTTTTTTTTTTTTTTTTTTTTTTTTTTTTTGTGTAGTGTCTTCGTCCCACAACATCTTCGCACCTCCACACCCCTCCACTTCCTACTTCAACTCCTTCCCCAACGCGTACCCCCTCCATTCAATCAATTGCCATCCATCATCCATCATCCCTCTTCCCCTGCTTCATCTCATCAAACCATCTACACACGCATTCACGCGTTCATTCATCTGCATCCATCTGCATTCCCTTCCTCCTTCTCCATCTTCTCCATCTTCACTACTTCCTTCCCTGCTTCTCTACTTCTCTACAATCCTTGTTAGCATCAACAGCTCTGATGAAGAACATAGTGGACGAAGAGGTCGTTTACGACCCCACTGGTCCTGTCACTATCTCCTATGAACCCGTTGCAACTGCTCCTCTCAATACCAAATCGCCCAATTCAACCGACTCTCCAGACCCAGTTGCAACGGCTCTGGACACCAGCAACGGAAACAGCACCAACAATAACAACGTCAAAAAACCCAAGTCTAAGGCTAAGTCGAAGGCAGTCAAGGTGGTACCCAAGGATCCTATCACACAAATGAAAGACCGTATGCTAGATGCACTCGAGGATGATGATGTTCCTGCATCCAAAGTTCTCATAGTCTGTCGAGATGAATTGAAATCCATCGCGGAAGATGATCCGGATGGTAACGAGAAAATTATAGCCTGGTTGAAGACAGTATTTGATCATGGTTTTGATGATCTCTTCCGTTTGATGACCAATACTAGTATTTTCATCACCAGAATCCGAAAGTGGGTAGTTGACGCCTGGAAGGCGGATAAAATGAGTGCCGTTGTCCTTCACGGCCTGCAAGTCTATCAAAAACTAGCTCTCGATGAAGACCATCTTGAAAGGTTCAAGCTTAGGTCTGCGCTTTCTGTCTTTTCAAAAGGCACAAGAGATGAGAAAGTGAAACAAGCCTGTGCTCATATCCTATCAAGGGCTGCCAAACTCACTGCTAAGCAGGAGGCTGAAGCTAAGAAGGCTGAGGCTAAAGCTAAGGCCGATGCATCAAAAGCCGGGTCTGTGAAGTCTTCAACCGAGAATGTTAAGACCGAAGACAAGACCCCCACCACCAAGCCAACTGCAACATCTAAGTCAGCGGACAGTGAGGCAATACTTAAGGATGCCGCCAAGATTGCGAGCTTGGCCAACGAGGATAACAAGTCCGGGAAGCGAAAGACAGAGCTGCTGGAAAAGGACCATCCTAGCAAACGAGTCGCCCCGAACCCACCATCGGACAAGTCGAAGATCCAGCTCCCAATCGCACCCGATGGATCAAAGCCTACCGCCGGCGCTCCTGCGAAGTCGAAGTCATCAAGCGGAGGCTTCTTCGCCGATATTCAAAAGGCAGCGAAGCCCAAGCCTATCCCGTATGTGCTCTCTCTATCGTTTTTTCTTTTTTTTTTGTATTCATATACGGGTGCTAATATTGAGTTTTATAGATCCGCTCCCCAGCCAGGTGGCTTCACATCAATCTTCGATCTGCTCAAAGAGCGGGAAGCCGCTAATGCCGCCGCAAAGAGTACGACAGTTGCTGAGAAGCCCCCACCACCGGCTAAGAAAAAGAAGAGCGTCCGATGGAAGCCCGATGACGAACTCAACGAAATCAGGATCTTCAAGACGGAGCTCCCCGAAGGGGAGGATGAAAATGATCCCATGGAGATCGAGGGATCTATGGACTCCGGCTTGGTCAAAGCCAAGGTCCGTGCCAACCTCAAGGAGGAGGCACAAGCGTTGAAAGACTTCATGAGCAAGTCAAAGAGCGGGTATCTCGATTTCGATGACGACTTCGAGATGGACTGGGATACTCTTACGCCCATCCTTGTGGACCACTGGGCTCCCCAGTACGTCCGGGATGTGTGCTTCAAGAGGATGGGCAACCAGCGGGCCGAAAGCCAGGAGGCTAAGGCCCAACAAGAACGCGAGAGGAACGTTCTCGCCGTTCATTATTCCATGTCCCATCGCGCTCCACAAAATCCCTCCGAACTCGCGAGTGCCACGGAGATGGAGCAGCCAAATAATGAAGCTTGGGATGCTCCCTTGCTTCTGCCGCCACCCAACTGGAAGCGCGACCCTAACTACGTCTACGCGGACCCTCATCAGAGGAAGTCCATGGCTCGAGCATTCATGCCGCAGCCTCCCCCAGTCGCTCCTCCCACTGCTCCGATAGATCTTACGAGCATTCTTGCGAACCTCGGGGGCGGACAATCAGTCTCCGCTCCTGCTGTTCAGCCGGCCCCCGCCCCGCAGGATCCCCCGAAGACAAGCCAACTTGCATCCATCCTGGCCGAGCTGCAGAAATTAGCCCCCGCTCCCACTACGGCTCCGACCCCGGCACCTGCTCCTGCTGCTCAGGCCCCCCAGCCTGCCCCAACTCCTACGCCGGCACAGAACAACCCGCTTCTTGCCTTCCTTGGCCTTCAAAGCCAAACCCCACAAGCCCCGGCACAACCGCAGATCGATATTGCCAAAGCTCTCCAGCAGTTGGTTCAGCAGCAGCAACCACAACAGCAAGTTCAGCCGCAGCAGCAACAACCACAGCAACAACCACAGCAGCAGCAGCAGCAGCCACAACAGGCGCAGCAACAAGCACAAGCGAACCCCTTTGGCAACCTCCCATTCCCTTTTATGCTGCCTCAACAAACCGGCCAGGCTCCTGCATTCCCGTTCAATATGCCATTCCCACCGCCACTTCTTCCCGGCCAGAACCCGTTGGAAATGATGGCAATGTACCAGGCGTTAACCCAGAACCCTCAACAAGGCCAGGCCGCTCCGGCTCCACAATTCGGACAAGCTATTACCGACACGCTCCCGAATTTCCGTAACATGACGACCCAACCGGCTACCGATGTCAAGATGAACGATGATAGCGACGGCTACCAACCCCCTGAGCAAACACAACCTGAAAAGGCCTACCAGGACAACAACCACAATAATAACAACAACAACGGGAACAGCGGGAACAAAGAAGGAAAGGGTAGCTGGTCTAAGTTTGGCAAGAAGAAGAAGCACGCTTATCAGGATCAGCCTCCATATAAAAAGCATAAAGGTGATTCCGGTCATGGTGGAAAACGCGTTTGCGCTTTCTGGCAAGCCGGCAATTGCTTAAAGAAGGATGACTGTCAATACTCTCATGATGGTCCACCAGGGCAAGGAGGATCCGAGCAAGCTGATCAAATACGGCAGCACCTCTACGGGAAAGACTCTGGCGACGGTGGAAGGGGCCACGACAAGAAGCATAAGAAATTCAAAAAGAGAACAGGTTATGTTGGTGGCTCTGGCTCGGCAGCTGATACTGCGGCTGCAAGTGCATCGAACGATTGGAACGGCGAAATGGAGTACTAAGTACCCCGGTTGCCTTCTCCAATATGTTTGGTATAATAACGAACTCAACGACCTCGACGACTTTCTCTTTCTACCCTTCTCTTTAACGTTCCGTTATCTCACGACTTGAAATGGACTGTGAATCTCGCTGCTTTCGAACATCTCTGGTCTCCTTTGTCACGATATAACCTGGTTTTATAATGGCGTACCACTGTTACTCCATTTCTCACAACTGTAAATTACTAATTATGTTCCCTTCAGCCATCCCCATGTCTTCGCTCCCCTTTTGCATTCAATCCTCTAAGATGGCGTTTTTTTTATTAGTGGAGTTCGCTTTTTTCTCTTTTTTGTTTACTTTACACCCTCATCGCAAGAGCCCCAACTAAAAAAACTAATATCACGGAACAATTCTCCCCCTTATTCTGTTCTATTTCCCGTTTCGATTCCCCCTATCGATGACCATTGCATTGTTCTCCGGCGTTCCTATCAATAGACGATTCCTTCATCACCTTGAATTTCTCGCTGTCACTTGTGTTGTTTTTCTGTTTCCTTCTGCAGTAGCAGTGTACTACGATTTCCTCTTGTCTGGATGGATAACATGAGGTTCCTACGGCCACCCTTGATTAGCGACGGGGGGTCTTTTAGATGGATCGATGCTGTACTTTAACTGGACGTCATATGTGACGAGGAGGCGGAGGTGTATTCTACTATTAGAACTATCTTACTGCTAGTATGTTATACCTATGTGGTTGGCCAGAGCGGTAGACGAATAAAATGGAAACTTCAAAAATAAATAACTTTCTCCTCAATGCCTTTCCCTTTTGTAAACTTTGGACGTTTGTGGCTTGATAAATTGCGAGCATGCACGGTACTTCGCTTGAGAGACGTGCTGATAAGTTTATGGCTTCGGAATCCAAGTTCATACTTCCAACATGTGTGTATTAAAATCCTCGTAGCTGAGAGCCACGATCTATATAAATAAGTAAATATAAAAGAAAAGGGAGGGAGGGGATCAGTCTCGAAACTTATTTGAGGAGGGTATTAGGGGTTTATGATTCGAAAAGAAAACAAGAGTAGCGTAATATATCAACCTTAGTCAATTAGCATTGATAAAATATTTAATTCCACATATCTGATCCGGTACTACTGGAAGTTCAAAAAACTTCGGAAATCGCAGTATGTAGCATCATCGGGTTTGGTATCGTCGATCGTGACAACCAACTTTTCAACAGTTGTAGCACCCGAGTACGTGCACAATCCAAATTTATTGTACCCACCAGCACTCTGGGATGGGTCTATAATGATAGTATTCCGATCCGAGAAGAACCCAACATACTCCCAGCCATTGCTCGTTACGGTAGCCTCCTGTGCGAACATAAGGGGTGCAGCTGTAGGCTGTGTAGCATCGCTGACTACTAGCGCAGCGGCATACCAATCCACCATTAATCCGGTGTTAGAATCTAGTCTGGGGTAGACTAGACGACCGGTAGTGTCAAGCGTAAGTTGACCTGCTGGACCGTTTGCAGTCTCAAGTTCGAAAGCATTGTTACTAATGGTACCCCCTTCGAGGTACGTGAGACTCCCACTGGGACGCCGCCAGCCAAGGACTGCATTGAAGCTAGAAGGCGTGGCAACGACGACGCTGACTTCTGTAGATGCGTAAAACTCCGTTGTTTCAGTGACTTTGCTGGTGGTGGTTGCTTCAATAGATACCGTTAGTCCCGGGGCTGTCGTAAGGATGGTTTCTTCGATGGTGGATTGGATGGGGTATGAGACCATTAGGTTACAGCCAGCGGTGATGTTAGATTCTGCGAAGCGGGTTAGGGCGTCTGGCGTCGAGATTGTCTCTTCCTGTTGCCTTTGGCGGCGTGTGCGACTTGGCCATGGGATGTATGAAGTTGTTGTTGCTGGGATAACTCCGGTCTGCGATAGGATCACCGAGGTTGATTCCTCCGTAACGATAGTTTTGCTTATTGAAGTGGAGAGGTCGAGGATAGATGATGTGACGGTGACGGTTCTGCTTCCCGCGAATAAGTTTAGGAATGAGGAACACCAACAGGTGTAGAAAGCACCACCGACGGAGATTATATCTGTCACCGCCTCATAGCCGTCGCCGGTTATAGTAGCGAAGACGGTGGGGTTTGCACTATCGGTTGGGCATGCGCTAGTGAAGCCAGTCGAAGAGGCTGAATTAGACTCATCAGCGGATGTTGAACTGGAGTTTTCAGCGTTTGAGGTAGCAGTGGCGCTCGCAGTCCCGGTTCCGCTGGCAGTTTCGCCAGAGGTCGTGGTGTTCGTTGTGGCTGTAGTTACCGTCTGCTGGCCTGAAGTGGTATTTAATCCCGTACCGGAAGAAGAGCCCTGCGAAGTCGCCGTTGCTGGCTCCGTAGTTGAGCTACCGCCTACTGAAATCACAGGAAGATAATTTTGGATGACAGGAACAACGCTAACGCCGTCGAATTCAGATCCCGGGTCTACACCTTCATCCGCAGTGTAAAGTTGTGTCTGACCTGTCGTGCCCGACTTGTAGAAGTTATTATCAACACCGTCAACATTCAATTCTATATCCCCGGAGGCTCCGAATGAAAAGTTTCCGGCCTTGTCCGCCGCCGTCAAGTTGGCTTGGTCGATAGATTGGATTTGTGACACCCCATTGGCGGATTGTCGTTTTCTATATCTACCGTTCTGGGCCCAACTTCCGAGGAATAAAACTTGTGATGGGTTACTATAAACTCGTAGGAAACCGTCTCCGTCCGCGTATACAACTGTTGCATTTGTGGCGGTACTCGCGTCGACGAGTACGAGTTGGCCGTTGCTTGATAGTTGAGCGGCTAGTGGTATTCCATCGGACCCTGTTACGGATAACGTAACTGGTTGGCCTGACGTGGGTATAGCCGTTGAGCTTGAGGTTCCCGAGCTCGTTGGAGAAACGCCATTAGGCCCGAAGATAACGGCACTACAGAACGGGAGCGGATTGAAGCAATCGTAGAATGAGGTAATAGTACCGCCGACGGTGGTAAACGACGTGACCGTTGAGATCAATGGTGAACTTCCAGAGGAAATGCCTTCCCTAGAGTTGGAGTTAGAGCTATCACTCGACTGTGCACCCGCTCGCAGCGCTAACGGGGTTAAGAAGATAATAGAAACTGGTCTCATGATCGTGGTGTTTTCTTTTTAAATTTTGATCTATAGAAGATCCTCGGGTTTGCTAAAACTTGCCTTGCTCGATGTAGCAATCGGCTTTACCAGTTAGATGTTTTCGAATGAATGTATGCACTGATTTTGAACTAGATCATCCACTACAGTATCCAGTGTTAGTGTTTTAGAGAGGGAATTAGACTCGGTCTTTATGGTGCGAGCGAGTCGACTTATAAACTCCTTGATATTCGGTATTTTCTTACCTTGTTGTATATAAACTGGAACGTTGCAACCAGCTCTTGCATGAGCCGATCCTGGATTCAGTGCCGATATCTTCCCGGTATACCATAGGCATTTTCTTTCTTTCGGTATCCTTTGTATTCATTTTATAACAGCGCTATGTATTCCCCACACTGGCCTCCTGTTTTTGGGCAGCGAAGCCCTAAGAGCAGCCCACATGTGCTGTGCCGGGATCTCCCAAGAAGGACTATACAGGATCGCCGGTTTGGGATGTCAGTTGGAGGATTAGGACGAATCGGATGTCGACGCTCGTCGGCCGGACCAATGATATGCTTTGTTGCATTTTTTGTGTTGTTCAGCGAGCTGATGTTGAAAACAAAACACGCGAGGAATTTGGGAATTGGCTCGGGAGACACTATGGGTCCAAAATAAATAGAAAAAATATTGATTTTAGAGGAGAGTGTACCTTAACTAAGTACCTATCATATTGGAACTAATAAATACAGGAGTAGGGGGTAATTTAAGCAGTAGCTAGAGGTTTGGTTCTAGACGAAGTAACATTTATTTTTTTACAAGAATTGAAATCGGGAACAAGTGGGTTGTGTTGTGTTGACAGGGGCATTTGTTGATCCAGCCAGCTAGAAAGAGGGAGATTCGATACTCCTCGAACATCGATTGAGATGTCAGTACAAAGGCCCATGTCATAAATGACGCATGCAGCTGTACGGGCTTCAATTAATACCCGCTAGCTATTCGGACCATAGGGATACTTTCTTGTTTCCCTATCTTCTCCAAAGTTGCCTGTGTTCTGGCCTCACTCCTCGCAATTGCTTCATCCCATTCCCTGTCCAGCTCTCCAAATCGTCGAGCTTGCAGGAAGTATCGTGTGGTTCTGTTTGGAACCTTCCAGCCAAAATATCCATAGTTGTGACAGATCCTCCAGCCGTAGTATAAGTGTTCTGGCAGCCTTGAGGCCATGTGCCTTGCCCTGTCCGCCCAAGGAGGGGTAATTGTCGTGCCAACGCGAGGGGCCAAGGCGATGTGTGCTTCCAAGTCCTGGAAACCTCCTTGGATGATATTGATATCGGCGCTGTTCATTTTCCAAATTCTAAGGTCATCCGTTGTGATATCAGGGACTCTGGGGAGGTAGATATCATTCTCCAAGTTTCCAAAGTCATCATTAACCTGCATTCGCCGTGGCAGAAGCGAGAAGTTGCGAGAATGCCCGATTGTAGTCAGCATGAAGAGATTATTTGCTCCCTCCTTTTTCAGGTTCCTTCTCGTTTGCCAATCGTAAAGCTTTCGAGGGGTGTTCCCAGGGATTAGGTATTTTTGTGTAACCTTGGACGTGAGAGGTTGTGTTTGGTTGGCTCTGTTGCGTCGGTGGAGTGCCAAGAATGCTTCATGCTGTCTTTGTCTGGCCTCTGCACTTCGTCGTTTTTCTGCTTCTACCTTCTTTCGGGCTTCCTGGACCCTTCGTTCTTCCTCTTCCTTCCTCCTCAAATCGGCTGCCATTTTCTCCGCCTTTCGTTGTTGCACTAGAGCCGTGGCGTCAGCCAATTTACGTGCTCTGGCTGCTGCTATTCCCTCTGCTTGAACCTGGGCTCGTTTCTGAACCGTCTGCGGCCTAATTGAGATACGGCGATTATGATTCTGGAATGTTGGTGTGCCGCGCATTTGAGTCAACTGAGGCGTAGCAATTGGAGCTGCGGTTCGTAGGCTAACCTGAGGGGTGGCTCTATTTATCGATAGCCTTGATCGAAATAAGCCTCGAGACATCCGTCGATTAGGCACCTTTCTGGCCAGAGAGACACGACGTTGTCCAAATGGCCTATTTTGAGCCTGGGAGGCTGCTGCAACCGCTTTCGCTTTCTCTTCACGTCGCCTTGCAAGAGACTTTCGTTTTCGCTCATGCTCCCAAGCCGCAAACTCTAGCTCAAGTCTTCTCACCTCATCTTCTTGTCTTTGCCTTTCTTTTTCTTCGAGAACTCTCTGCTTTTCAACCTGGCTTTCTTCCCAGATTTTTCGCAGATGTGCACTTTTTTGACGTGCCTTTTCCGCTTGCATGTGAGGGTACTTTGCACTTGATTTGCCTGGGCTACGCTCGAAGTCTTCAAATTCTTCTGGGTTTTCGTTCTCCTGGTCGTCATCGGATGATTCCCAGTCTTTGTCGAAGACCTCACTTGATGGCTTTTGTTGGAATACTTCGGACACCAACTTCGTTTCATATCTTACTTTACGGCTAGGCGTCTTTTTCTCTCCATTAGGACTGTCTTCAGGCGAGACGACCCTCAGCTTCGCCAAAGGTGACAGAATCTTGAACCGACTCAATGAATTCCTCTGTTGGAGTTGTCGCCGTCCAGGAGTACTAATTCGACCCATAGCCTCTCTTTCAGCCTGCCTATTGGCGGCTTCAATTCGAACGCTGTAATCGCGGCATAAGACGCCCATGTTGTGGAGGGTCTCAGTTGGAACCTTTCGTCCCGTAGGCATTGATTTGAAGTACTTCGGTGGCTGGATACCCCTTGGTTGGAGGTATGGCGGTAGGAGGAGTTCTGGGAAGTCCATGTCCTTTGGAGGTGCACGGAGAGAGCAGGTGAAGTGATCGCATAGTTCACAGCGGAGACCCTGTGGGACCCCGTGTTTGCAGTGGGACTTTTGCGTCATGGCTGTGGTAAGGGTTCTGCTTGAATGGGATAGGATGATATCGAGGAGGATACTGATGAACTTGAGGAGGCGATGTTCGATATCGTGAGGACTAGCAAAGTAAATAGCACGGCCGGTGTGGAGAGAAGGTGATCGATGTGGGACATTCTCCGATAGTATACTAGAAGAATTTAAAAGAGAAGACAAAGTAAATATTGAAACGCATGAGGGTAAAGCTTATGACATAAGTGTGTGATATAAAACAAATTGCGTCTGACGGGGTTTCTGGCTGGTAGTACAAGATTAACATTAAACAAAAGGCCCAGATCCATTATCGTTACGGAAGAGCCTTCTCTCATAGCAAAACAGAATTCACAAACAGCTAGGAAATATAAAGTTACATATAGAAATGGGGGGAATAAGGTTTCGTTGATGACCTAAGTAGTATATGTAGGTTTGGTAAAGTGTAATAGAAAATAAGCTTATTTAAGTTGGTATGATGAATAGAGGGAGAAGGAATATCTCAAACACCAGGCGATAATGACAAAATTAGAGAGAAAAACACGGAACCAGACCTTTCCAACTTCACCTGAAATTCAAAGCAAGTAGGCGAAGTGAAGGATCAAGGATAGGCCAAAAGTCAAGTCAAGATAGTATCCGGGTAAGAGCCGAAGAAGGTAGAAGTTGACTCGGAAAGGTCGTTAATCGAGAACTGCGTAGTAGTAGTGAGGGACCCCCTTGAGGGCGCCGTCATCGGAAATTCCGTGATAGAAGCGGTGGAGGCTGTTTTCAACCTCGACGTCCCATTGTTTCTCCATAACCCCAAATAGGAATGCTTGCTCCATGAGGATCCCTGGAGCATCACCCGGCCAGATGCCCTCGTAGCCAAGGGTGTAGTACTTAATGTACTCTTTCTGGTGGGAGACCAAGGGGATGCTGTTGAAGATACGCTCCAATCCGTGGCGCCAGGGCTTCGGTGTGTTCCACTTGGGATTACAAACCATGTGTTTGTATTCTTCGGCAAGCAGATAGGCGGGGAAATTGACTAGGTTAATGAATCCACCGGGGCCAACTGGTTTGTTCGAATTCTCGAAAGCAGCGTTCCAAGGAGGGATGGATTTATTGGGAGTTCTGTCCGGGGTGCTAGTGCTGAACATTCCTGGCCATCTAGTAGATTTCTTTTTGTTAGGAGTCCTCTGAGGCGTAATGTATCCCGCGCCTGGGATCTGTTTGGCCTTTGTTGGCTCCTTGTTGAGAGGTTGGCGCTGAAGACTAGGCTTGTAGAGTGGGAAGAAGGGCTTGCCCGCGAAGCCAGGCTTAATCATTATAGTCCTTCCCTTGCTTTCATGGCGAGAGTTTCTTCCCGAGCCATGGTTTTGCTTGGGATCTGTGACTACGCAGAAGTCATTGCCGTGCTTGACAGTTGGTTTGAAATTAAGCTCACGAGGAGCGTACATTTCCTTAGAGTAAGGTAGCTTCTCCATGCTGGGCGGAGGGGTGATTGTGACTCTAGTTTGAGAACACCTGGGAAACCTCAGAAGAGAAAAAGTTTAAACCTAAACATAAACAAACCGGTGTGAGTGATTTGAAACTATTCGGATAACTACTAGGTAGGGTGGGATACCTCAATGGTAATTCATGTGGCGGGGTACTGTGGTTGACGCGCCAATGGCTACGTTATGGTGGTGAAGACGGGAGAAACTCTGATGCGAGAAGGAAAGTAGATAAAAAGGAAGTTGGGAAGAGGGGGGGCGAGCATTGACGTCATTGTTGAAGAATGATATCTCATTAAACAATTTATAGTCCCTCTTCTCATATGCATCATCATGACTCTAGTTATGGAAGTACTAACGCACAGGGACGGGTGGCAAAGGAACTGTACACCCACGGCCATACTCTAAGAAAGTTTGGTTTAGGTGGAAGACAAAATGCGAAAATACAAAAAAGGAAGGAATATTCAGGTAGTGAATAGAAAGGATAATAGAAATGTAACTAAAAAATATGAAAAGAAAAGTAATCAAGGAAATCAAAAGAGAAGGTAAAGAGGTAGAGAGGCGAAAAAGGAAAATGAAAAAGGAAATGACGATGAAAAAGGAAATGACGATGAAAAAGGAAATGACGGTGAAAAAGGAAATGGCAATGAAAGATGAAGGTCTGAAAGTGACCATGGTAGGCCGAAACAGCCTGAACAAGTTTTTGATGATGGAGCGCCCGGGAGTAGTCCGCCAGATCCGTATTCGGTATTCCTGAGCCAGTTCGTATCTATTAGCCTGGAACCAATTGGATGGCTGGTGCTAAGATTACAGCATGGTATAGGGCAATGTCCTAGTCTGCATGTTCCCTTACTTTAGAAGAGTTCGATCTTTACCACTCTTTGAATGACGAAGTTTGATCGGATGATAATGCTTTGAAGTTCCCGTGCTCGTCAACCTCGGTATTGAAGTACTCTGCGATTCTTTGCAGATGGGCGTTTATTTGGCCGGAAGCCGAATCGGCGGGATTCTGCTGATCGTTGGAAGAGTCCTCCCACAATCGCTCGAGTCGTCCGATTTCATAGGCTCGCCAATATCTTCGATTGCTGTTTTCAGGGTATAGCATACCGTGATATCCGTGGGCCCTATGGATCATGAACATCTCGTAGTGGCTAGCTGGTAATCGCTTCAGGAGTCGTTTTATTTCCCGCGTCCATGGGCGTTGGATATTTCTGCCTTCGTCGGTTCTCTCCGGACGCGTAGTCGACAAATTGACCTGAATGGCAAGCTCTGGAGCTCGTTCCTGGTGCCTGCACTTCCATTTTCGGATTCTTTCGGAGACTTTATTCTCGAGACGAGTGGTGAATCCAGGGCTGTTCCTGTTCGATGGGCAAGCCTCAAAGGGGTTGCCATTCTCACTTTCGGGAAGGTACCTTTCAGACATGGTGGTAGCAACGGATGGTCCAAACGTCGGAGAAGGATGGGATTGAAGCGGGGAAGCGACCGGTTAGAGTCTATGGTTGTTTGATTGGGCTCATGAGTCCGGCGAGTGGCATTTAGAAAGAGGTATCTGGTGGTAAGAGAAGTGGAGGTTGGCCAACTCCAACTAGTTCTTGTCTAGAACGAGCCGCCCGCAATGTTCTTCCCGCCCACTTCGGCCACCAAAGGGGACCTGACGCATCATATAGGCCTATGGGCCATAAGGGAAGTCACACTGCTTTCGCTCAACGAGACGGTATCGCTCCTGTAGAACCTAGCCCGCGGACCGATCCCTCTTGAGGTCTCTAATTGAGAATGGATATATATAGTATCGTAGCATAGGCTTCCAATATGCACTCCGTGGCTAGTTTAACCCCAAGACGATGCCTATCAACCTAAAATAACACGTCTTTGATTTTTAGCCATCTGGATTCTAATAGAAATGTCAGCGTCGTCGAATAATCTAGGGACATTAATTGGGAACCCTCGCCGTTCTTGGGTCCCCTGTTGTATATTTTGCGTTGGCTTAGATGCTGCCAGTTCCGACTATATATATACCTGTCTGAGTAAGTATACATCGATATCGATAGCATCGGGTATTCAGGTAGGCCTAGGGCTGGTATTAAAGTAGCGAAGAGGGGTAAGAAATCGCTTAAAGATGAGAGCTAGCTAAAGAACGCTGCTCTCATGCATAATAGCATATTCGGATATTTATATATTATACATAGGATAGTATCGATTGATTTGCGTCATGTCTATATGCATACGTACACGCTAGAGCGTATTTAATCTATAGCAGAGCTAGATATATCTATAGGATTAGAGTACTCGAGTGGAGGCTACTATAGGGTTAACATTGATGATAGCTTTACAAGAATTTGCTAGACTTCTCAAAATTACCTGCTCTTTGGAAAGCCCGGGAACCTGTGATTTTGCTACAAAAGCACCATGATCATATGCTACAAAACTACCTAAACACTTAGTTTTGGGGCTGCATCGATTGATCAGTCGACAGTGGAATTAAAAAATCAAGATTCTATTTAGAAATCCGCCTCGTACCCAGACCCCCTGACAGCGTCGTTTAAAATCAGATTTGGAGAAAAATACATATTGGTTGGTCGCTTTTATATCAAACCTGTACCCACACCACCTTTTATATCACCTAAGAAGTTTGCCTAGCTAGGCTGGCCAGCTGGTCCCAGGTGTGGCTGGTGCTGCAAGGCCAGGATGAAATTTTACGCGCATACTGTGCAATGTTGTCAATTTCTTATCCTTCAATAGAAGCATAAATTTTTTTTAAAAAATACAATGGAATATCCGTACCGAGCATTAGTTCCACATTTAAATACGACTGGACTTCCATGTGAACGAAACTACCCTTACCGAAATTCGAAAATACAATAACTACTTTAAATTAAGCTAACTGAGTACTCAAGTAGCTCTTCCAGCTTATTTGACGGCTTGAAGGCTTTCAATCGTAACTGTAGTTCTAATTTAAAACCTTACCAGCTTCCTGTATCATCTGCTGGGATTACCGGTTTATAGCTATTACTGTTTGTGGATTGTTTAGATCCATTGGCATTCCCGTAGGGATCACCTCTTTGGCGGCTATCGATGACTCCGAAAGCATTCTCTCCTCCGTAAAGTTTTGAATTCTTGCGAGACCCAGTAACCGAGCCTGGGGGAGCTGGGAGGTTTGAAGCTTTGGAACCTTGAATCCGGGAGGGGGACGGGGCCGGTATTTGAAGAGAGGCCCATGAGCCAGAATTAGTTTGGGATGATGAGGTACGGCCGGGAATTTTAGCGCTGGAAGACTGGCCATGGGGAGGATTGATTTTGCTTCCTACTTTTGAGCTACCTGGGGGGTGGTTCTGGGCGCTCCCGTATTGGCCATTGTCTGATGGAGTTACGCTGCCAAATCTTGAGCTATAGTTCGATGGTTTTCTAAGGTTTGAACTGTGTGTTGGTGGGGGCCTACTTGGAACCTTTGAGCCATTCGTGGGGTACCCCTCTGCGCTTCTATATTCATTCACGCTTCCATACTCTTCGTTTCCGTGTCCTTCTCCAGCGTTGTTGTCATATTCTTCGCTGTTGTAATTGTCATACGCTTTTCTGTTATCGTGTCCCCCGTAGGTCTTTGGGGCGCCGCCATTGATTTTGCTACTACCCCAGTCTGACCCAGCCTTATTTCCCACCCGCGCGCTACTATGGGAGTATTCATTTTTCGGCACTTGGCTGGAATGATTTCCGGCAGAAGACTGCTGCGCATGATTTGCGGCTGATGCAGTTTTGCTGGCTTGTGTTTGACTACTCGAGGAGTAATGTTGCGGAGGGCGACTAAATGAAGACCCTTCAATAGCCGATGGCTTGTGAGATTGTGATTGTTGACGTGGGTCTCTTGAGCTAGAGCTAGATTTCTGGTGTCGATTTTCCCGTGATGGACCAGGCAAAGCTCCTGTTTCACGCTCCCTTGAAGATAATGTAGACGTATTCGAATGCTCTTTTGCGAGAAGATCATTGTTTATTTCTTCGATTCGATCGAGCCTTTGGCGCAAATTAGCCATTGTGTCCTGGCTGAAAGGGGCCCTTCCTCTGCCTCTTCTTTCAGGGATGTTCTCGATTGAGAACTTTTCGCTTCCTTTGTATAGTTTTTTCATCTCATCGGTCAATTCGCTCCTGGTTTTATTCGATGGGGTTGTGCTTTTCGACGATGATGAAGTCGGTACCCCCGGCTTGCTTGATTTGGAGGAGGAAATATCCACGTTTACTGTAACTCTCGGCATTGTGGTGAATTCTTTGGTTGAAAATTGCGGACAAGGATTGTAGAATGGTTTGGTGTGATTTCCAGCTAAGGGTTTTGATTGGAGTTGGTTTCGGGGTTTTCGGTCAAAACTAGGGATATTGAAATTTAAGAATGGTGATAATATGAGGAATGTATGTGGTGAGTGTTTCCTGCGGAGAGGGATTGGAGGTCGGACTATATGTCTTGCTGATATGCCCTTGGGCTTTACACGATAGGCTGGCTCAAGCTTGGGGTTCTTAATTATTTGTATCTAGTTACCTCCGAGGTTATATTTGAGAAACAATTTCCTTTTTCTTTCTGCCTTTTAAACACGGGAGTATGATTATTTGGGTATAATGATATAATATAATATTCGGATATATGCAAGAGAACCTCAAATATATATAGACCACGGAGTTAACTTATCCATCAGAATAGATGAATTTATCTGACACAGTACCTGCCCTCCAGCCTACTGGACATACTCAAATTTAATCGATGATATATAACACAGAGCACTACAAATCTAGATAGCTTTCCGCTTCTGAAGATCTCGGTATTCACTCCATGCTCTCCGTTCCAGACAACCATATTTGTATGCCATCTTGAGAAGTTTGGGAACCTTTTCGGGGATTTGTAACTTATGCCACCCAGCTTGCTCGAAGTATCGAAACAGATTTCTCCATTCGGGGCGTACTTTTTCGAAAACCTGTTTTTTATCATCAGCCCAGGGCAGTCTCGTGCCAAGGTTTGTACAATGGTAATCAGAATATTTCGAAAGGTCTGTGTCGAAACCAGGGTTTTCTAGGTACTCGTAATCTTCGGGTTTGAGACTGCGGAGAATCGCATCCCGCCAGAATAAATGCCATGGCATAAAGCTATCGAATGGGATGGCGTCGGGCTCTAAGGCCTCTGGTGTACTATCTTTTAATTTTAGGGTGTTAGGACTCGGCGGGCTTTGTTCCATTTTCATATCTTGCACAGCTTAAGCGCAGGTGTACTATGGTGATATAGCTTAAAGCCTCAGATATATCCTCAAGGGCTAATATATATAACAGTGTGCTAAATAATGATCTCTACTACCTTTAATTAAATTCCGAGGAGCTATAGTTTGCGAAAATCGTTATGAAACTACAAAATCGCTACAGAGGTCCAAGTTGTTGAGACTGTTGCATTTTATGCGTTGGTAACACACGCGCGCGTTTGCCGCGTCTAAGGACGACAACCGCCCGCTTACTGCGTTGTGGGGAGAGGGTTGGCTGCCCTAAAACAACACACCTGCTCCGGCTCTCACAAAAATTTCTTGAAGACAACCTAACAAGGGTCTGGCCGTAGACATCTCTATCATCACCAGCATCATCATCACGGGCACACCCCAACCCCTCCTCCGACTACGGTACGATACCCCCTAGACCGCTGCTACAAAGCCCGGACTATCTTCCACTCGACATCTTTTTCGCTCGAAGACGACGAGACGAATTGCAGGGACAACTTGAGGCTGACTTGGAAACTTTTTTCTTTGCGGAAACAACAGAATTATACCTTTGTCAATAAATCCGACAATCAATAACCCAATATGTCCGAACAAATGATTTTGAGGGGAACCCTGGAGGGTAAATATCACTGCTGGAAGCTGGAATGGCTGGAAGTAGGGCAATTTGGCTGATGGAATTGGATTTGCAGGTCACAGCGGATGGGTCACCTGTCTGGCTACCTCGATGGAGAAGTATGTCAAAAATGCTCTACGATCTATATTCCAGGATGCTCTCCATGGAGTGGAATGGGGATATCCGCAGTGCCAAATCGAAGAATTCCGGGCTGACAATTAGTGAAAATACAACAGCCCTAACATGCTTCTCTCTGGTTCCCGTGACAAGTCTCTTATCGTCTGGAACTTGTCTCGCAACGAGGAGTCCTACGGTACCCCAAAGCGCTCTCTCCACGGCCACTCCCACATCGTCTCCGACTGTGTCATCTCCTCCGACGGCGCTTATGCTCTCTCCTCCTCCTGGGATAAGACTCTCCGTCTCTGGGAGCTCTCAACTGGCAATACCACCCGCACTTTCGTTGGACACACCAACGACATTCTCTCCGTCAGCTTCTCTGCCGACAACAGACAGATTGTTTCCGGTTCCCGTGATCGATCGATAAAGTTGTGGAACACTCTCGGTGATTGCAAGTACACAATCACCGAAAAGGGACACACCGACTGGGTTTCGTGCGTTAGGTTCTCACCAAACCCACAGAACCCGGTGATCGTTTCCTCTGGATGGGATAAGCTTGTCAAGGTGAGTCTAAATCTCCGGCTTTTGTTTTAATCTTCTGAGCCTGCAAATTGGCGCGATTTCAACGAGTGTCTTTTAAGAAACTCGATCCGATGATGCTTGCATTTTCAAATGTATTTGCTACTTCAGAGGCCCCATCTAGGCCTATGAGACAAAAAATCACCATTCAATGCCTGAGTTTATTGAAATCTGTGCTCTACTGCTGCTGCCTCAAAAACAATTGTTATACCCAGAAAAAAAGCATACTAACGAAATATAATCTGGAATAAAGGTCTGGGGCCTTCAAACTTGCCGCATTCAAACCGACCACATCGGTCACTCTGGTTATATCAACACCGTCACCATCTCCCCTGACGGCTCCCTCTGCGCTTCCGGCGGTAAGGATGGTACTACCATGCTTTGGGACTTGAACGAATCCAAGCACCTCTACTCCCTCAGCGCCGGTGATGAGATCCACGCTCTCGTCTTCTCCCCTAACCGCTACTGGCTCTGCGCCGCCACCTCCTCGTCGATCGTCATCTTCGATTTGGAGAAGAAGAGCAGAGTTGATGAGCTCAAGCCAGAGTTCCCATCCAACAGCCTTAACCCAGAGAAGAAGAAGAGCAGAGACCCAGAGTGCGTCTCGCTCGCATGGAGCGCTGATGGACAGACTTTGTTCGCTGGTACGTAATCTTTCCAATACGAAAAAAAACCTTGTTAGAGAAACTCCAAACCACTAACATCTATCAAACTTGCAGGTTACACCGATAACAAGATCAGAGCCTGGGGTGTTATGTCGAGAGCATAAACGAATTAATTCATATAAAAGCAAAACCCCATCTTTAGGACAGAGCAAACTTTTAATGAATTCTTTGTGCCTCTTTCTTCTTCCATTATTATGTCATAACTCTTACTTTTTTTTTTTTCCTTTTTTTTTTTCCTTTGTCGCTTTTTACGGGAGTCTCTCATATGTTCTTCTTTTGAAATCCGCCATACCGCTTTCCGACCTTGTATCTTACTATTACACACACTCACACACACTACCATTACTACTACTTAAAAAACCGACACGGACCCTACTAACATAGACGCGCACGAACAAACAACCGACTACCTACTACTTATTCCCCTCAGTTTCCTTCTCTCTCTTGAACCGGTGTCCCCAGACATGTGCATACGATGTCTTTTTCAGCGATGGGGGCCACGGCTTTATAAATAGATGAATATATCCGTAATCAGCACAATCAACTTTACATATAATCGTGTAAAATCCAGTGTGAGGTTCTGGCTATATAAGTTCCCCATCCTCAAGCTTTGATGGGCACCAAATTTTGGATGATATCTGTGACAGGGGAGCAAGAAAGGCTCAACCTAAATTTGGATGTGATATAACGTACTTGGGTATACTAGACACCATCCAATTATCAACGACTAATCTATCTTGCATTCCAACTTTCCGGATATTACATCAAAACCCGAAGCCCTTCACATTTATACATACTTTTATCACCGAAAGGATAGTTACCTGAAGCCCAAAATTTTATAACCCCTAGCGACTTGGTTTTTTTTTTATTTTATTTTTTTTAAATTTTTCATGACTAGAACGAGAACCACAATCACTAAAGGGAGTCAAAAAAGAATAATAGAGATATTCCCATTGCCGTTTTTGCACCGATCCATCCTTCCTGACCCGTATTGAGAAACAAAAACTTTATCCAATCTGCACCCCTCCCGAGTTACCAACTATCGCGTCTTCAGTATCCAGACTTCACCTGCTTAGCAAGGGCATCTTGCCAGAGTGATTACCGACAGATAATCCGCGCAAGGCAAAGATCAGACCCTGAACGACGCTCAAAAGATACAAAAGGAAAAGAGGAAGGCTCAACTAAAAAGAAAACCAGACCGATCCTGCGCCGGTGTACATGAGTAATTTTTGTTTTCGCAGCATAAAAGTATAACGAACCAAAGGAACAAAAGGATTCAAACTTGAAGGAAAGAAAATCAACTAGTAAAAAAGGGGGAGAGGGAAAGCAGAAGGGGACCCTCAAAAACCATAAAAGTAACCAAGGAAAGAAAAATTAAAGAATTGTTTTATCAAGAATAAGGCCGGGCGAGATTTTGCCGTAGATATTTTGCTCGGAACCAATTGCTTTCCTTCTTCACATATCGCCAGCAGTAGCCACCAAGGCTGCGAAGACGCCAACACCACCAATAAGAGCGCCGGCCATTGCAGTAGCGATAGTGGACCCCCAAGTAGCCCCAGCATTTTGGACGCGAGGACGCTTAGCCTCTGGCTCCACTGCCTCGAGCTCATTCTTAAGCTCACTAGCGAGCACAAGAAGTTCTTTGCGTTCAGCTTCTTCGTGCGGATTCTGAAACTCAGTAAAACTGGTATTTTGTCCACTGCGAGCTAAGAAACGTTGAGGGAGAGGTGCGATCTTTCGGGGTGTAGAAATCTCCAAAGCTTCGAGTTCTGAAGCGACCTCATATTGGGGGCATGCCTCTATTTCCTCACTTTCAGAACGTTTGCGTTTCTTTAAAGGAGGCCCAATGAGATCAGCATCTAGCTCATCCATGTCAACATCAGCGGCATCATTTGTTTCCTTGATTTCAAGGTCCGGTTGCGCGCTGAAGAGATCGTCGATTTCAGCATTCCAGCGCCTCACAATCTCGTCCTCATGGGATGACCGAGCCTCCTCTTCGTCCTTTGGTGAGAAGAAATTCTCCATTGACATAGCGCTCTTAACAGAGTTTTGAATGATCGCCGTTTCAGTGCCTTTAGGGGGTTCTTCGGTCATTTCGTCATCAGAGGAGTCCGATTCGGTGTCGTGGCCTTCATCGTCACTAGCAAAGTCTACGACAGCCTCATCCACATCCTCGTCCTCTTCTTCCCCCTCCACCTCATCATCATCATCATCGCCTTCCTCTGCGGGGATAAATTCGCCCATCATATGTAAGTCCTCATCCTCACTATCTGAAATGTCCTCTGATTCAGACCTGTCGCTAACGCTAGACTCAGGCCATCGGTAACCATCTTCGCTAGCCTCAGATAAACTACTATCGCTATCAGAGTAGGTCTCTCGCCCGTTCTTTCTTTGCTCTGTCTCTTCTCGTTCCTCCTCTTCCTCTTCTTCATCATCAGACATCTGGAAGTTGCCTGCCATTTTGAGCACGGGTGATGGTGAACGAGTCTCTGAACGATTTGAAACGCATTCTGGGACATCGGTTCTCTGATTGGGGGGCAGAATGCCTCCAATTGGACGAGCATCCGCCTCCTCGACGGCGTTGGGCTTTGTTCCTTGGCCGAAGTTCCGTACCCATAATGGGATCGCCGGATTTGGCTTCGCGGCGTCTTCGCTCGTAGACATATTTGGTGTGGGGTAGTCGTTTTCTGGTTCTTTGGGTGTTTGGAACGAGCGAGACGATTGCATTTCGATTCTTGATCGAAGAAACTCTTGGGCACGGTCCCTCATGGCTTCGGCTTTGCGGATTTGCTCCATTGCTAATTTAGTTCGATTGGCTAAATTAGTGATAGAGTCCCGAGACATGGTAGGCGAGGTAGTCATATCGAGAGGCTTACTGTCCGAGGCGGATGAGGTACCACCTACGTAGACGTAGGGTGACAGATAGGGGGCAGCAGTCCAGGTGCTATTCCAAGCCTTTTGAACCTCGGGTGGAACTATCTCGTTCACAAGAGTTGGCATGGATGGTTGCATAGACGGCAACGAAGGAAGAGGGTTCGCAGATGCCTTGATCGATTCAGGAGAAAACGGCGATGTTGGGACAGATTCAGGGCCAGCTTCTGGATCAGAATTGCTATCCTCATCCATGGAATCTTCGTCGTAGTTCTCAACTGATTGAGTATCCGATCTGCCTCCGACCGAGCTCATAGCGTCTCCTGACAAAGCTCGATCGCGGACAGGAGTCTGGGAGGATCTTCTAGACTGCTCCTGACGTTCTTGTGCAAGGAGATCGGGGATTGATATCCTAGCTCCTGGGAGTTTGTTTTGCTGTAAAACGGGGGTCTCAGCAGTTAAATCCACGATGTTCGTATCCCGGATGATAGAGGGCGGGTCCAGATCGATACAAACATTTTCACGTAGGCTTTCTCGAATTATGGTAATCGGCTGCTCGGATGGCGGTTCATCCGACCAAGAGCTGCCTGGCCAGCCTTTGGCCTTTGGCCTTTCTGACCATTCCGATTCATTCCAGTGGCCAGGTACCCTTTTTTGAGCTGTTTCCAGTTCCCAGTCACTCCCGTGGTCAGAGGCTGAGGTTAGGTCCACTGTGTTGATTGGGTTGACTCTAGTAATCATCACCTCGTCCTCGTCGTCCTCTTCTTCGTCGCTAGAAAAGTAAGGGCTGTCCGGAAGGATGAGCTCATCGCTAGTGATGCCGTAGCCGTGTTGGATCTCAGCCATTCTACTGTTTTGGACGACTTTAACGTCGAAAGCTTTCGGGGGGTATACGTCTGCAAAATGCTTAGCAAATTTACTTAGGGAGGTGCTTAAAGGGAATGCCGTACCAGGGCCTCGAGTGACGGAGTTTCCAAACCTGACCTGAGAGCCAGTTTCTAAAGGGACGAACAGTTTTGGTTCGAGGAGTTTATCGTCTAGATATGTACCGTGCATAGAGCCAGCGTCGGAGATGAGGACCTGGGATATGATATGCGTTAGTAAGCAGGGAGAGTAAATAGTAGATGCAAACAGCCGGCGGCTAACAGTAGCAAAGGCAGCAGGTATGCCTATGCCAGGCTGTGGGGATAAATTGTGGTAACGGATGGTGCCATAGCCGTCTATGGTATGAGGGTTGTGGGGGAAGCGAGCTAAACGAGGCTTAAGGGTACAATATACCTTTCCACCCTCATCACATTTGATCCACGAATGCAAACGACTCATAACCGGGGAATCGAAATAAGCGTTGTCGTGGTTGGGCTGGAGGTTCTTAGATTTATTCCTGCTGGACCGACCGACAGTAATGAGAGGTTCCTTCCTAGTAATAGGAATGGAACGAGTTCCAACTGAGTCCAGTACGTCACCGGTTGGAGTGAGGATGACCTCAGCGATATCTGCACGAGACATTTGATGTTTAGTATTTCTATATAGGATGGAGATATCTCGAGATGACGGAGAAGGGGAAGGGATATATAAAGAAAGGAAACCAGGTGTGGGAGGGTGTAGGATGAGACCCGAACGCGGTGACTCGGAAGTTAGGCGGGGTGCTGGAACAGTGGATGATTCCAACTCACTCTCGAGTGGCATGGAAGCCATATTCTGCTACCTGACCAGAGCCTCGCCTGGCTGAAAACGAATTACAGAAGGAATAGTATTTTATGTTCGAAGGAGAAAAGGTGAAGCTGTACTGCAGAGTGGTGATGATGGCGGCTGGGGGAGGAAGAGGAGGTGAGCGAGATGATGGATAACTAGAGGGAGTTGGTTTGGAGGTGGAGGAGGAGCGTAGTCACGGCAGCAGGGAACGAACCACGAATGGAGGGGTACCCCCCAGGTTGCCGTGAGGATGTGTTGGAGTCAATTAACAACCTTCCTGGACCTCAGTTGCTCTCAGTTGCCCTCAGTTGCTTGCTGCGAACATTGGAACGCTGCCAGTTTGCAATCCGCTCAAACCGAGTGCTGGTGCTCCACCGAGCTCGCAGAGGACGGTCTTTTTGATCCTATGGGAGAACCCCCTACAGGAAGTCTCATTCGTTCGAGAGTTGAAACAGTTGAACTGGCAGGCGGCAGAAACGGGAAAATACGGGCTTTGGGCAGTATTTACGAGGCTGTCGGACGGAAGCCAATATCCTCAGCCGGACACCAGACATATTAAAGCAAGTTAAGTTAAATTATATTGGCGGCGTGGTGCGAGGATCCAATATACAGCTACACTAGCTAATCACCTAGCTTACAGTCATAGATATATACTCAGATCCACAGATCCTGATCCTCCTTCTGGGCTGCCCAATACTGCTAACCCACATATGACTGCTGTGCAATTTATATATATTTATGAGCTTACTCAGGCGGCGGTTCGCAGGGTCTGAAATGGCGTGAAAGGAATAAGGGAATAAAGAACGAAGCATGACATGCCTTTGGCGTGCCCGCATCACCAACTTCATGTCGAAAGGAGCCGCGTCTTCTCCGCGACGTCAAACCGCTGCATGATATCTCCCAAGCAATTGTTCCGATATCACGCCGTTTGCCTATCAGAGATACCCCGCCAACCAGAGCGAGTTAGTGGATCACGAGAGCAAGCATAGTGCAGCTCTTGACTTCAATCACTTTGCCTGTTCCAGCCTAATGCAGAACAGCCCTGTTCGCAGGTAGCAGGATCCAAGGTCGAGGTCCATGAACCACTCCATAAGAGGCAATTCCGATATGACAAACCCAGAACGGCTCCAACATCTGCCAACACAGAGCTTGTGGTACAATAGGATGTTCGAAATGGTCATGAAGAAGTGACCAAAAAGAAGATTTTCAAAAAAAATGCCATGGACTATTTGATGCGAAAATAAATTTGGGGAAGCCATAGAAATTTCTGGAGATAACCCCGTGGAATCAGAAACGGATGTTGCTGCTAGTATTATCTCGTTCAAGCCAATAGCAATGGACGCCGAGACCCATGGACGAGATACGATGCAGATATACCCGTACCTCGAATGGTAATGGATCAAGTTTTCAACCATAAATTGGCTCTGGTGGCGTATACTGCAAAAGATTATGCGCGCCGGGCCCTCAAGGCTGAAGGACTTTTGAAATAGAGCCGTTTCAGAAGCGTTTACAGCCCAGGGCGAATGCGAGTAACAAAAACATGATTCCCACAAGCCAGGGCCAAGGTATCCCCTTTATAAAAATCAGGCTAAGTCCTGTCCATGATTTTAGGCTGTCCAGTGAGGTCGAAATATAAATTCTCTGCTGACTATAAACGAATATACCAGAGTTTCAACTCGTCTGCCTTCATACCGGCCACGCGATATAAAAAAAATGAAACGGGCCATCGATATCGCGATGGTAGCTGTACATAATCCCGTAGAGGCTAAGTTGTTACTCATATTGAGAATAATTTTTTTAAAAATCTTAGCAGAACACGTTTGTACGTCATGGAAAAATGTTGTTTCACAATCCGCGATTCAAACTTGAAGCTTGGGCCCAACTGTGTCACGAAATAACAAACGAAGAATTACCAGGCCCTCATTATGCCTACTTAGTTGTGGAATATAGCAATAAGAATAAATTTACATAAATTTATAATAAAAAAGTTGGGGCTTAATTGCTTTATTATGGGTACGAGGCTAAGTTGAATAGTTCACTCCATAACCACGTTTGACTACTTAAGTAGTATCTATTTGTATTTAGTATTAGTTGGTCAGTTCATGACTACACTAGAGGGAATGAAACATAAATGCTAATTTAAGTACAAGTATATATACCTACTGTGCCAGCAAACGGGGGAGTAATTAAAACCTATTGAATTATTCGTAGTAATAGGGTATTTGTTATTCCCGTCTAATATCTGAAGAGTTAGATCTATAGAGCATCCACGAGTATACGTATATGAATTTGGAACCCATTCAAATGCAGACGTTTCTAGCATAACAGCGTACTTAAGGTCTACGAAATTTGCTGATTGTTAAATTGAGTAATAGCTGCAGCGTATAATTAATCGTAGAAATTCCAGCCTCCGCCCTTCGTAGCATGTCGATTCTACATGCAAATTGGGCTGTCAGGTGGCCAGTGGTTACAGTTGTGCTCAACCAACACAAAAAGTGCAACAGCAATACCCCTGCCGCCACCGCCGTCTACGGAGTGAGAATTCGCCTAGTCACACAAGCTAAAATACAAAACAGGCAGGAAAGCCAGGGTTATTTTTTCGAAGAGCTCACAAAACAAATTTCCCAATTTCGTCAGACAAAAAAGTGCGAAAAAGAGAAAAAAAAAGAAGATTGGAAGTGATTCCGAATAGCATCGAACAGTTTCGATCTGTTGGCCTCCGGGTTATGAGCCCGGCGCGCTTCCACTGCGCCACGATGCTTTGGTTTCGATGAAGAGTAATGGATAGAAATGGACTCTTTCATTTGACAAGGTCTCGGATTTAATTTAAAATTTCCAATGCCTAGGCTGTCAAACAAAGATAAGAGGTTGGCAATTCCGACCATGCAACGGCTCTTCTCTCTATTTACAAAACTTAAGGCATTGGAGCCCAAAGGAGGTCGGGCCTGATTTATGAGATAACATTTGGAACCTCTATCTCCACGCATCGGATATAACCCAGAACCAGTGCGGCGAAATTGGTTTTCGGGAAACCGGAAGAAAATGTGACTCCGTTTATGAAAATTCGGGATTTCTGGACTCGATGATTCCTCGATCTTCCTAGGCCAAGCTGAACTAAGACGTCTGCGGCCTCTTATATTGTGCAATCCTTGGCTATATATATCCGGGCGCATATCTTGCCTACTTGTTCCCGAAGCGAGAATCTACCGAGGCTATTCGTTGATATCAACGGGACCGTATGGGAAATTTGCGGTTTATGAAGAATTTGGGTTGTATAAGCTTGGCGGTATTTGCATGCACAATACGTGTCCAGGCTAGTTTACGAGACAAGCACAATACCCTAACTAATCTTGTATGACAGCAACCGTATGTACTCAACATTTAGCCATAGTACTTGTCAAATCGCTTGTGCGGAAGTAAGGATACTGTTTAATTTGTATCTATATTTTAGCTTTGTCTCACGGCGATTTTATAAATTTAGTTTATAACGATCTAGCACCAGAGAGGTACCTTACCACGATACAGTAACGTACCGATCCCGTATGGGCTTTAAACTTATCTGTTTAAGAGGCTGAGGCTAAAGGAAGGCAGCCTGCTATTTGATCCTTTGATTTAAGCTTTTATTTCCTGATAGTTTAATTAATATCGCGAGTAAATTGTGATTAAATCCATCTTTTGACGTAGAAAAATTAAAGGCTAAGTGCCACCCATTACACTATAATCTCATAATTGAGAGAAACAAAATATAAGTCCATCATCTAAAATCTTTTCGAATCTAGAGATCTAGAGCTTCCAAATCGTATATAGCCACCCATCTATATATATATTCCAACAAGTTCAACGTCCTGGTGTAGTATTTCTAGCGATGTCTCCTATTTCGGGTCCGCTTGTTGAACAGCAACGCTCTCGACTTGTGCCTCCTCTTGCTCGGGTTTTCCATCAAAGAAGTGTAGTAGCAGCTTCAAAGCGAGACTGCTAACGATACTCATCCCGAGGATTCCCATCATCACGATGTTGCTGTTTCTGAATTGTCGGGGACCCGCAACTGCGTCAGATGCCCAACCGGTGTAAAGGGCATATGTCTTTGAGGTGTAAGTTAGCTAATGTTCGACGGGCTAGTCAAAGGTGGATGTGAAGATCAAGACACTTACAGTGGTTACAGATCCCAAATTTCCCAATCCGGAGACCAATGCAGTGGCCGCAGCAACTCCAACTTCTCCGTGCCTTCGCGCGAAGATTTCACTGTAAACTAATTGTTAGCACATCTTTCCTTTCGAAAGCCAAAATGTGAGGGAACTACTAACTTAGTCCAGGTCATAACGTTGGGTGTAGTCGGTCCCAAGCCAAAGCCCACTACCAACAACCCACCATACCTCGTCCACGGCTTCGTTGCAAAGGTCGTCATCGACAACCCCACAATCTGCAAAACACACCCAAAGGAAAAGATATACGCTCTCTTTCCATTGAACCGATCGGACAACGGCATGGCAATCAAAATAGCGATTAAATCACACACCCAAATTGGTGCGAATAACAAACTAATCTCTACTGGTGTCAAAGTAGGATTTGTGGATTTGATGATCAAGGTACCATAATTTTGCACACCGATTCCAACACCAACAACGCCAAAGTACATAAGGGTTAATGGCCAGAGGCGCCAATCGATCATGACGCTTCCTAGGTCCTTTACCGTCCATGCGGGAGCGTGGTAGACTTTCTTCATTTCCTCGTAATGGATTTTTTGGTCTCGCGCCGTACTGAAGGCTGGGACTTGGCGAGGGAGATATTTGTAGTACCAGCGGAGTTTTCGGCTCTCCCCTGGGGGGTAAGGGCGGTCGGGGAGCCACCAAAGCAGCAAAAGGGAATCGATAACAGTAATGATACCATATATCATGAACATCCATTCGAACCCAGTGAGTCCGCCATAGCCATTCATTTTCTGGAAACCAGCAGAGACAAGGGAAACAACCGCGGCAGAGACTTGAGCAGCGGTGAAGTAGTACCCTATTCTTTTCCCTGTACGGTTTGGTGGGTAAAAGAGAGTTAGGTAGTAAGACATGCCAGGCCACATTCCAGCGATAACAATGCCGAGGAGGACACGGATTAGACTGGGCAGACACTATTAGCAATCTGATTAGGGCTATCGATTTGGGAATCGCATTCTTACTAGAAGTTCCAGGCGGCGTTTAGAGCAGCATGGCAGGCACCAACAACGCCCACACAGAACACGATACGGCTAAGCCAGACGTGTGGAGAAAGCTTTGACATGATAAGATTTGATGGAAAGTCAAAGATAACGTAGCAAACGTAGAAGAGCGCTAGACCAGTGCTAATTTGGTGACCGTTGAGACCTAGTTTTTGGCCTAGTGAGTCGCCAGTGGAAAAGTTCATTGTCAAGGCCAAGCCGACATTTGAACGGATGGCGGCACAAAGGAAATAGAGGATCCATAATGCTAATTACCGCGAAAGTTAGCATCACATTTCAACCTAAATGTTAGGGTAGTAAAAATGTACCAGGAATTATTCTTCTATCAAGCTTTCTGTTATCGCAATCTGTTAGTCTGGATAGCCGCAGGAAGCAACACAAGTAAATTGTGTTGGGAACGTGTAGTTTCCGGATCAGGAAGGACCGCTCGCTCACCTATAAACCTGATCAACCTCAGCGGCCGAAGCACTGTTGACACCAATTTCTGCATCATTGCCAATGTCTTTGAAGATCGAGTCGCGGACATTGACTGGCTCGTCAAAAGCCTTTGGGCTATCTGCCGAAGTGCCCATTTTCCCTTTTCCTGGAAGTTCTAATCGCAATTGAGAGAGAAGAAAGGCATATGCGACGAGAGAGAAATTCGGATGGAGGGAAGAAGATCTCAATGGGATTTATAAAAAATTCTCGCGCATGCAATCTAACTGTTAGAACATGGGGTAGCGAGCTTTTAGGTCTAAAAATCCGTGTACCAGGACGGTGGGGAAGGAATTTTTCTCTTCCCTGGTGTCTTGTAGATTCCTGGGTAGTGGGGGGCGGCGGCAATGCGGTTGGAAGAGGTGGTGTGCAATAACTTTAAAATTTGTGAGCTTTGACCGCGATAGGTCGATGCTTGGAGAGAGTAGCACAGCATATTACATCCAGGCGGTGTGACAGCGACGTCGCTCGAGAATATGCAAGTATGTAAGTCATAAGATTCATGCATGGGATCTCGGTCAGGAGGAGATTGGCCTATAGCGGAATTTTGTTGAATCAACGGTTCATCTGGTTGTTTATTGTTTACGTATGTTCCCAACTACCCCATGCTGCAGGTACTAACTCGTACCATTGTTTCTTAGCTTCCTTTTAGCTAAGTTTGTTAGCTTGGGGGTCGCTGGAGCTCATTCTGGTTTTGATTTCGTTATCCATTGGGCGCGCACTGTCAAAAAAAAAAAAAAAAAAAAAAAAAAAAAAGGAAGAAGCAGAAGAAGAAGAAGGTTTCGATGCAAACATATCCCGAGGCTGGCCGCGCGGACCGCCACTGTTTTTCAGCTTTGTTGATTCGTGCATATCGAGTTCAATTGAGAGGGCGGGGAAGTGGGTAGCTCGTTTGGACCCTTGGATTCCGGTTTTCCAGCTCAAATCTTGCAACCTGCAGACTGCAGATTATGTTGTCGGTGCATTTTCTTCTCTCTCAACATGTTGGAACGGCACATGCCGAGCTCGAGTTGATGTTTTGACGCCCTTTAAGCTTGTGCAAGTCAGACCAGGGTCGGAAGGTGGCCTGGTCGGTGGTGGAGTTCCTCAAATCTCGGTCGATTCGGTTAATTCATTGAGCGGGCAAGTGAGGGGTCAAAACTAAGTCGTCTTGCGAACAAGACGGGTGTGAGTCGAACCGTCCGTTTCGGAATGTCTGGTATAAGAGATTTAACCGGGCCGATCATTCATTTACCGACGCATGAAGGCCGAGAATCGGGTTCTGTGGGGGAATTCGAGCAGGAAAGGACACGGGATCGGGGTGCCGTGGAACTAGTGAGCTCCGTGGGAACGGCTATAGTTGACGTGTAGTATATACAGCAGTGATGATGTAACCAATTGGGTAAGATAAATGACAGCAAAGAAACAACCAGTAGAACGCCAGCTATATGAATGATGAGGGGTTGGGGTCGTTTGTCGCTTTCAAGCAGTATAAACATCCATTACCTTGAGCACCGTCTCCGTAGATATGCTTCTCGGCTCAACAGTTTCCCGTGCAGATATGCTCTTTCGATCCCGACGGCTGCTCGCGATAGCCGGTTCTTGTCTTTCGGACCGAGTTTCCTATCTCCGGGAGAGCTCATCCAATCGAGAATCCTTTTGATCCTGAAGATGTCCGTCCCACTTCATTCATATGGGCGCCGATGCAGCAATCACTGCCCCAACGCCACCTGCAGCAAACTCAGCTTTCGATGTTATAACCACGTCTACAGGATACTTCCACTCCATGGCCTTCCCCCAAACTAAATCCCCACAGTAGATTAGCAATCAAAATCCTAAGCATCCCCTTCCTCCCTCTTTCTTCTCGTAGCTAGCTCGACCAAAGGGGGGTGGAGGAAGCTCTTACCCCAAAAGGCACAACGTCTCCCCAACCATTTCCCTGCGAAGGGAACGACAACCATAGTCAGGAGCATTTCCAGCTGCTTGATCGACTCCTGCCACTCGAGTTCTGCATCTGACTCATCTCGTTCCGTGCTTTCTGATGCTAAGGACGCGACGTCATGATCCGGGTCGGTGGAGGCAAGGTAGGAGCTTGTTTGGCTTTGGGAAAGGTCGGCGGACATGCTGAACAACCCGTAGTGGTGAGGGATTAAGAATTAAGAGTAACCGTAGCTGTGATCGTGATTGCGTCGGAGATAATCAGGTGTAAGCGTACGTAGAATAGCTAGCTAAATCGCATGTTCGTGTCTTATTGTAGCGTGTCCGGGTCTTGAAGCTGAGGCTCTTGTGAAGGTTGTCTCGTATATGATACCAACGGACATTGGAGGCAAAGCCATGCTGCGTAACTGGCTCCCGCTTAAGCTGCTCTGGTCTTGGCGCGCTCACATCCCGCCCAACTTAAAAAAAAATTTCGCCTACAGAAAAAAAAAAGTATCTTGCAAGAAAATCACGACCTCCCACCAAATAGCGCCGTCACCGAAATAGCCACCGACAATGGCAAAGAAGTCCAAGCGCTCCCATAGCGCAACGTCAAAGCCCTCGGGTCCCCGACCGGTTGACCCTTCTGATGCAAAATTGGGGAAAAAACTAACGACCTACGAGGATGTGGCGGACTCTGAAGATGAATTCTACCTGAACAGAGACCGCATTGAGTTTGATGAGGATCCAGCGGCAAAGCGAAGGAGGTTGAATCGCGATGCTGCATTTGACAGTGACGAAGAAGAAATAGATATCGAGGGTCTACCTTCTGAGGAAGACTCCGACGACGATGAAGACGAGACAGTCGCTAGGACTAACGGCGCTGGGCTGTCGGATGACGACGACGAAGATAGTGAAGAGGAACAGGAACAAGATGAATACGCCGACTGGGGCCAGTCTAAAAAAAGTTACTACGGAGCCAATGAATTCGAGAACGATGAAGATGCAGAGATGGAAGAGGCAGAGGCGCGGCGGATCCAGCAGAAGCAATTGCAGTCCATGTCTGCTAATGACTTCGGGGTCGATGAGGACGAGTGGAACGGAACTGCTGCTACCGCTGCTACAGATGGAACAACGAAGGAAAAGCGAAGTGCACCAGTTTTAGATGACCTCGACTTGGACAATATCGGCAAGGCCAAAAAGATCACAATCCCAGCTTCGGAAGAAGATAAACTCGAGCTTCTTAACCTATTACACCCAGAATTCGAACCGCTACGACAAGAATACTTACGCCTTGCCCCGATGTACGAGGACGTTATGGCGAAGGGGAAGGAGAAGACAAATAGAGCGTCACTAGCGAGGAGGAAGTGGATCGTCCTTTCGGCCTATCTGGGGGTTCTGAGCATGTACTTCGCATTCCTAAACCAACCGCGGGAGGAAGGGACGGTGGTAGAGTTGAGGGATCATGAAATTATGGAGACAATCCTGAAATGGAGGTTAGAATGGTTGAAGATTGAAGGCGAAACAGAGGGCCAGACACCAGAACCGGAAGCTGTGGAGAGGTCCATGGGAGATATGAGCATAGATGACGATGAGGAAGAGGAAGAGGAAGAGGGCGATGGCATGAGCGTGGACAGTGAAGAGGAGCCGGTTAAGCGAGTGCCTGCCAAAGCCAAGTCGAAAAAGGAAGCCAACGGCACAAAAGAGAAGTCGAAGAAGACGAAGCCGTTGCCATCGATATCCTCGAAGGAAGCGAAACGCCTCGCCAAATCGGACGCCAGTCTGGCCGATCTCGATTCCCTTCTCCCCTCAACCTCTACCACCCGCCAAAAACCCAAAAACCCCAAGGCCGCTGTCCAGTTCCGTACCTCGGACGACTTTGGGGACCAGGACGTGTTATACTCCTCTGACGCCGAAGAAAAGGCCAAGCGCAAGAAGTCACTACGCTTCTACACAGCCCAAATTCACCAGAAGTCAAACAAACGTGCGCTTGCGGGCCGTGATGCAGGCGGAGACGCTGATTTGCCACGAAAGGAAAGAAATAAAGACCGTCAAGAACGACTTAACGCGGATGCGAAGAAGCGCGGGTTGGGTGGGGATCTTGGAGCTGATCTGGGTGGGGATAGCGACTACGATGATAACGATCTTACTAGCGCTCGGGCTTTGAAATCACAAATTGAAGACGACGGGCTTGCGGGAGACGGAGATGCTTTGGACTACTACAATGCTGTCGCCTCAAAATCACTTATGGACAAAATGAAGAAGAAGCTGCAGAAGGAAGCGGCACAGGTCAAGGAACGGGTTGTAGAGACCGAGACCATCGACCCAGCCACTGGAAAGCGCGCGATTGGATACACAATCGAGAAGAACAAGGGTCTGACACCACATAGGAAGAAGGATGTAAGGAATCCTAGAGTCAAGAAAAGGAAGAAGTTTGAGGCGGCGAAGAAGAAGTTGGGCAGCAGGAAGGCGGTTTACAAGGCGCCGACAGGAGCGTACAGTGGCGAAGCGACGGGTATCAGGACGAAGCTTATCAAGTCTGTCAAGTTTTCTTGATATAATGAATGTCTGGACGAGGACAAGGATGCAATGCATGTACCTGTACATACTTAATATAATTCTGAGATGTTGTATAATAGCCTGGGGCTACATGATCTGAAGCGCTTATTGTACGATAGAGCAGGGTAACTGGCTATGATTGGACTGCTTGGCTGGTTTCGATTCTCACGATTCCATTCGCTGTAAACAGAACACGTTCCACCCGATGCATCCCCGCTGCAATCGTCGCCCCGGACGGGTGCAGCTGTCCGCATGTATATATATTCGACATGTTGTCAGTTGTCCTCGTCAGGCCTTCTTCGCCGAGCTCCCCCCCATAAATAGCTGCACCCACCCCAGCCAGCAGCCACCAAGCCTTACCCCTTTCAACCATCTTACCCCCGTCCACGATGGCTACCACAACCATCACCACGACGGCTAATCATCACCCCCAAACAGACGACCAAATCCTCCCTTTGTCGGTCCCGCTTCGAGGCTCGCGGACTGTCCCGACAGGTGTCCCATCAGACCCAGCATTCTCGAACCTACCGCCGAAACTGACATCATGGTTCAACCAACGGGCGTTGACCCCAACGCACAAACGGATTGCCCACGCATTCTATACCACCCTATCGTCACGTTCCCAAGATAATCAATCCTCGAAACATAAGTTTATGTCAAATCTAGAGACTCTACGATTGTCACGACTCGATGCTTCTTCTTCGGCTACGCATCCGATCGAGGACTTGCTCAGCACTTCGTATATCGAGGATTATGCCGTCGGCACCGGCGAATCGTTAACGAATTTCCAATGCGCGAAGATGCTCGAAGCCGAACATGAAATCATCATTGTCACCGGATTCCTAAATCCTACGTCTGTATCTATCAAAAACCTAAGTCGGACAATCGAAATATTGGCTACACGGCAGGTATTGAAGAATGTTAGGAGGGGCTCAGACAGTGTGTTGAAGGTACATATCTGTTTCTCGTCGAGCGGGTTTCTACAAAAGATATTCCACACGAAAAACCCCAAGGGAAGAACTTGGAAGCCAAAGGAGTGGAAGAAACTTGGCCTTGGAGATCCGAACTTTTTGAAAGGAAAGATCGATTTGACAGTCAAAAGCATATTTGTACGACCCGTCGGATTGCTGCATGGGAAATACATGATCGTTGATCGTAAGATCCTTGTGGTTCCTAGCTGTAACTTGAGTTGGGAGGAGTGGCTGGAAGGTGCAACAACCTATCTGAGATACCAGGACGATAGTCCCGACTGTGTAGTCAGAAAATTTGTGGAGTATTGGGAAAGTGTCTGGAAACATGGGGAGGAACCTGGCCCCGATAGATTCGAGCCAGTTGTGGAAAGGTTCCCAGCGGTGATGCTTAACGAGGGAGGTGGATCAACTGTGCTGGATAGACCAAGGGGCGCGTCAGTCGATAGGTCTGAGTGGCAGGGGTTCGTTCCTACGGCATTTTTGCCCCACCCAGAAAGTGGAAGCTTCCCTCCAATTTGGCCATTTGGGGAGGTTGACGCTATCTGGAAGATTTTGAGACGTTTGATGGGTGTGGTGTTCGAAAGTGGTGGGAAGGATGACGACTACCTCGGAAACCCACAAAATGCATTCTGGATGGCAGCTATCGAGGGAGCGGAGAAGTCGATTTACGTGCACACGCCAAACGTCACAGCAAAACCACTGATCGAGGCTTTGATGAGAGCTGTCAAAAGGGGGGTTGTGGTAGAGATTGTGACATCGATGGGGATGATGAAATGGGAACAACTAGTCACGGCAGGAACTACAACCGACAAATGCCTGAAGAAGATGGTAGACGAATTAGAGAACTGGAAGCACACTTTGGACGAAGAAGAAGCCATTGTGACAGGAGGACTGTGGATTTACAGATACAATCCGGAACAAAGGCCACCGCTACTACCTTTCGTCAAACGACCTGAGGATAATTTCAAGTTGACATGGTACGACAAGAGCCATGTCAAATGTTTGATTGTGGACGAAGAAGTTGCCGTACTCGGGTCTGGGAACTTTGACCGGGCCAGCTGGGCTACTAGCCAAGAGGTTAATGTGGGATTGTTTCTAGATAGTGCTCGAGCGGGCAAGATTAGACAAGCATTGGTTACTGCGCTGGCTGGAAGGTTAGAAGTTTTCGGAGGAAGTGCATGGGTTACAGGGCCGCTCGCACAAGATGAATACGAATACGGCGTCGACGGGGCCCCGAGATTGAAGAGAACATAATATATTTCGACTCGTTTCACCTCCTCTCGTGTGCCCCTCTTCATCATCACTATATTTTCCCCACAACGAGCAGGCCTCGGGCTGGTTTTCGTTTACGCACCGCGATATTGTTCTATGTTTCTTGCGCCCCACAATAATTAATGTTTAATCCTTCCAGGTATTTTCTTTTTCCTTTTCCTTCCCTTTCTGTCTGTTAATCTTCAGCGTCCGTAAGAACAGCCGAAGCCTATTTACGCATCAGACAATATATAACGTCCAGCGTACACATGTTACTACATCCCAAGTACCAACAAAAGTTAGTCGGAATCGGATTTTTTTTAATAATTCAAGATGGTCCTTCTCCCGTAAATTAACCCGCAAAGCCAATTGAGTGGGCCAGGGTGCTCCTTTATAATAAATATACTATTTATGTTAGTCGATTCGCCTTGTCCATTGATTTTTTTGGCTGGCTGGCTGCTAGCCTTTTATGACATTGCGATCGCGTTCCGACCATGGGCCAAAACCCGTCGAACCTAACTATAGTAGAGAACCTACTAGTAGAATCAATCAATTCCACCGCTCCCTCGAGATCTCCTCAGTACCGAAAGAAGACTTCGTGATGATTTCATATTTTAGACTCCACTAGAAGGTATGCAATACATTTGCAATGCTCCCTTCAGCATAAACACGCGTATTACCCTCTATACAGTATTACATCATATTTCGAGAACTTGGGGACGAAGAAGCCGGAGTCGCGTTGCAACGTTGTGCCTGCAGAAGTCAGGAATCCTAGGAAACGTTGAAACTAGGCATGCCCTAGTCTCGGTCCCAGACGCCGAATTATTTCACAAATAAGACTGTTGAAAACTGCCCCTTGGAAAATATCAGGCCCGCATGTAGCTGAGGTGACACTGACCACTCAAGTTGGAGGTTTTTTTTTTTTTTTTTTTTAACGGTTTGGCTAACTAAAACTCTGGGGGTGGCCTGGGGGCTGAGCTACAGATAGCGAATTGGTCATACATACAATAAGTTCCAACATTTGGTATGCAAGGCGGTTACAACAGTCACCGTTTCTCGTCGGAGAGGCCTATCACCACCCATATAAAAATGAGCCCGTCAGAGAGGAGATCGATGTCCTGCAATCAACCCGGTATCAACCTATTCATTCATTCATTCATTCATTCATTCATTCGTCTGCGGGCTCAATTCTCATCATATTTACCATACAATTCGATTCACGAAATACGACAAGCTCAACAACCCTCAACTTACATAGCAGCTTGGGAAGATGGCTTCGCTCGCCACCCTTCCCGCCGAAATCCTCATCCAGATCTTTGAAAATAAAATATTGACCCCGATAGATCTTGCCTCTTGCTCCAAGACCTGCATTCGATTTACCAATATTATATCCCTTAATATCAAACTCCACTATACCTTCCGGGTAGACTATTTCACCCAATCGGCTTGGAAGCTCATCAGATGCCTCCTCATCAACCCCCAGATCGGAGAAAGATTTAAAAAAATCTCCGTCGCATGGCATCGTCGAGAAAGGCGGGATGATAATACGTGGACGTGGAAATGGGATTGGACACAGGACGAATTGATCAAGATTTACGATATTTGCGAATATTGGGGCCTGGAGGGTGTCTACTCTGCTATCGAGGATGGGTTGGACTCTGAAGCGCTATTACCGCTGTTACTCTGCTTGACCCCGAATCTGGAATCATTGGATTTAGGAAATGCTTCGGCGGAAATAATTTACGACCCCTATGGGTATTCGGGCAAGGACGTGCGTGAGATTTATAACGTTTGCGCGGGAACTTATTATGAATGGGACCCTGAAAGGTCGTATAAACCTGGCAAGCAGTTGGGGAGCGGCAGCAAGCCGCCAGGATACCCACTTTGGGTCTATCGAGCCTTCAACCCAGATAATCTACCGCCAGGATTATTGAACATACGGGAGTTTTCGCACGGATGCTGCATCCACCAACGACACATGAACTCCTGGCCAATCGAAAACATCGCGAAGATTCTAGCACTCCCGAATCTCAAAGTTCTCAAACTCGCGGGGGCTACGAAACCCCAAGAACCCCGGAGACCCCCAAGATCCCAAAAATCCACGGAAATTGAGACGAAAAAATCTTCGATTGAACAGTTGGAATTACTTGACTGCTGGCTCCCCACGGCGAGTTATAAAACTATTGCAAAGCTTACGGGCGGGTCACTCGAAAGTTTTAAATGCATCCTACCGGTGACGCCCAGGCGCTGGTTCGATCCCCCTAGTAGTTTGACAAGGGCCGCCGAAACTGAGGCGGAGATAAAATACACTTTCCTCCAAAGTAATGTTGGAACATTGTCTCTCGGCTGTGTAGATGTTACGGGACGTCCTCCGCCTCAACCGACTCGTCACTTTCCCCATCGCGGCTACCCCATATCTTATGGTGAAGAGTTTTACTGGTATTCTGATTACGATTGTGAATGGGAAGATCGCCATCGAGATGAGGAAGATATGGGGGATAGTGTAGCAACGAAAACAAGAAATATCAAGTGGGGGCAGACGAAGAATATCAACGGAGGGAAAACAAGACGTGCTGGTTTCGTTATTTAGTTTTCATTGGTCTAATCTGGGACCTACCTACTTAGGTACTCACGGAAGCAGATATTTATTCTACTGCGTGCATGCAAAGCTTATCGAATAGGGATATCTATAGCGGTATTTTATCGAAGATATAAATGCTTAATTAAGTGATCGATCGACTACCCAAGCACTTAGCAATATTAATTGAATAGTTCCTATGTATACTTAAGTACATATAATAGAATTTTCCCTTATTTCTCTTACTATTTTATCAACTAAGTATCTAATACCAATAGCTAATACTAACACTCTTCTTACTACTCCCTGCTAACCTACTGGCTACTAGCTGATCTACGTATTACCTTATACCTAGCTTGCATGTACTATAGCTAAGTCAGAAACCTCCTAGTTGTATGACTGACTGATTACTTAATCGATCGGATAACTGCATATAATTCCAGCCATTTCCATAAAATTCCATAGACTTCCGGCCCCAAAGAGAAGAAACCAATAGAGTATCGATCTCGCGCGAGGCTGCGAAGTTGTATCCATGTAAGGATACCACACAACACAGCTACGACAGCTGCAGGTGCATAATACTGTCAGCCTACGACACGATACGTACGTGGATCGATACGCACTCTGTGCCAAGTTCTCCGTACGCTAATTATTTCCCTCTTTCAAGCCTTTATCCACTCAATCTCCATCAATCCTTCATGCGAATTGAGGGGCCGTATGCCTCGAAATGTACCCTCTCGAGCTCAGCCTGTGCAAGTTGCCTCAACCGATGCAATGTAATGCAACATTCATGTAAGATAATGTAATTTTCTGCTAGAAAATATGTAGGATCTAGTCATTCGGCCAATGGGGTTCGCAAAATGTGCTCCTCTGCGGCACAGTTAACGCACGTGCTTTATGTGCTCACCATTTCTTTGTCAGCAGCCTTTGAAACCCCGCACAAGGTTGACTGACTGGTGCTGCAGCGGTATGGTAGCTTTTCGATGAATAGATGTATGCCCCTCTTTCTACCAACACTCCAACTTAGGTTCACGGATATTTATTACCCCAGGAATTTCCCACGAACTTCATTTTTAGTTTTACCAGCATACAAATGAACATTGAGCTAACTTTGAAACAGGCGACGTATTTGCTTACTTGGATCAAGAACGTGATTATACAAATTACTAGCAAGCACTATAGCGCATCTTTTCTAGGGCTTTTTAAAACTCAACGGATTTCTGGCTAAGCTAAGGTATGGCAGATTGATATTATTGGTCCTGTTTCGACTTTAGCGTCTCTTTCTCTATTCCAAACCTTTGATCTGGGGCTATACAACCAAGCCTAAGATTCGGTTTGTAGGATTGTGAGAGATGGTATTGTCGGTGCATCATGCATATGTATAGCAAACATATAGCCACGGGGTGAAAATTACCCTGTAGCACATACTTACATACACTACATTTATTTGTAGAACCCCACCCTTGTGGAAAAAGAAAGAACGAAGAGACTATTGCCCTACAATTTCTTGGTGGATGTCAAAATATGTAATTGCAATTCTAATACCTGGTTACGATATTAATAGAAGCATCGAAAACTATGCGACTTCGTTGCGAGGACTATGGTTTGGGAATATTCTGCTCGATCTTTATCGAATATAGCGCGGTTCTGGCAATGCTCGACGAAAATCATAGCCCCCCTAGGTCCATACCCCGAGGCATCAATGTATACAGGTTCGGGCGGATTGGGCGTTTGAATGTTGTAGTGGTTTGTTTGGCGCCGGGCGCGATTGGTATTGGGCCTGCTAGTAGCGCTGCTACGCAGATGGTATCTGATTTCCGCGAGATCGAATATCTCCTTCTGGTAGGAATTGCTGGCGGTGTTCCAGGTGGCGAGGAGGATATAAAACTTGGAGATGTTGTGGTGGGTCTTAAAGTAGTACAGCATGATAGTGGGAAGGTCCACCCGGAAGGATTCGAAAGAAATACCGGGGGCCTTAACGGGCCACCGCAATATTTATTGCAAGTGGCTCAAAACATTCAGTCGGGTTCGGCCGATATTTACAGTAAACTACTGGGACATATTAAAAATACCACTAGGTTCTCGCAACTGCAAATGCCGGCACTTAACAACTTTGCTGTTCACTATGGGATAGTGGCATCCGGCAATCAGGTGATAAGGGACGCGGCAAAAAGAGACGAAATTTGTGCTGCCATCCCAGGAGCTATGTGCATTGAGATGGAAGCTGCGGGATTAATGAACACCCGCTCATGTCTAGTCATGAAAGGTATATCCGACTACGCTGACTCCAACAAGAACGATGAAACACAGGAATGCGCAGCGCTGATGGTGGCAGCGTACGCGAAGGAGTTCATATTACAGTTGGGAGCTGAAAGGTGGACACCCGGAAGGAAGAGGTCAAGGGAAAGCCAACGTCGCACTGACGATACTGACACTGATTCAGAGAACGATTATGGCGATCAGGATTTCAAGCGACGTCGTTACGAGGTAAAGCCAGTTACTAGGAGGTTTAAGGATGAATATGAAAGTGATGAGGATAGCGGTGAGGGGGGTAGCGACGAGACTAGCGATGATTGTGGAATTGAGGAGGATTACATCGCACAACCATTTTCTGATTACGAGGGGGATGGCGATGATTTGGATGATGACAGTTCAGAAGACAGTTCAGAAGACAGTTCAGAAGACAGTTTAGAAGACAGTTCAGATGACAGTTCAGATGACAGTTCAGATGACAGTTCAGATGACAGTTCAGATGATGATGATGAGGAGGATGAAGAGGAAAAGGAATGGTGGGATGAATATTGAATAGCATCTGGTTTGAAACTACAGCACCATATAGATACGGTGTCACGTTGGTAATTTTTGGAGGCATAAAGAATGAAATTCTATCGCGATATCATGATATCAGAGAATCGCCTGGTTCTAGGTTACTGGAGCCAGGCCTTGCGTAATCATGAGTGGTATACTACCTTGAAGTCGACTGAAGTCTCGTTGGCCTGTTGCATTTTGGATCTCCAGCCACGGGCGCCTGGATCACAGATGTGGCGAGTGCAGCCCTACGCCATGCATGCATGCAGCCAGTCGTTAGCTTGAAGTTACCTATACGTTATATACTTAGGTAAGTACGTTATTGGAGTCAGACATAATTACAGAGTTGACGATTCTATCGAATCTCCCGTCTTGGCCCTATACAGCCAGTCCCTCGATCAGGACGCTGGCGTTCGTATCTGACAGTAATCTTGTCTTGCCGTAGAACGTAATCGATATGTGTCGTATCAGCTTGTCCAAGGCGAACTGCATTGCAGCAGTGCGCTGCCCCTCACCAGCTAAGGCTGAACCGAAGCCTCAGACGATGCATATGCCCCACCCCGCTTTGGGCTCTGACCTCCATGCTATGTCCTCTGTATATGCGTATTATACAGCTACTCCAAGGTAGAATAAGAAGAATAAGAATAAGAATAAGAAGATATAAGATCGCAGGGAAGATCGCAGGGAAGAACAAGAAAACAAAGGACTAAACCGACGGGTCTATAGGATTATAAGAACACCATCAGCCTCAAACATATACTTATCATTGCACAATACCATATCGATTGCGATATCCAAGTAGGTATGCACCTAGGTAGCAGTAATTCGTTATAACCAGCCCCCCCGCATGGCCATACGGTCGGATGTTCCTGCTGGAAGCGGCCGTTAATATCACAGCCAAGTCCCCAGCCAGATACCACCTAGTAAGATAATAAGCTCGCCCCGCCGCTGTTGGTCCTGCAGCCCCTCCAGCTTAGCGCTCGCGGTTGGAACTAGCCAACAAGGCCGTTTCAGCGACTGCCCCTTTTACGGAGTAGCCACCAGTCAGAGAGACTGCTCCTCCCCTCTGGCTATACCCTACTGGACTTCTATCGCCGTATCTCGGGTTTTCTTCTTGTCTTTCCTGCCCGTTTATAATTAACGTTTCTTCGTTTCGAGACAGCATCGGCATCGGCGAATCGAAATTTCTGTAGACAGCTCCACAACACATTTTGCCCATTAATCCCCTCCACGCTTCCTTCGGGACCCAGATCCAAAACCTAGCTTCCGGCAGTACCACGGCCACGCCAGCCAAACCACTCGAACAGACGCGATGGATCCCCTTCTGAACCGGAAGTTGTTCAGAGTCTTCAATCAAGACTTTATCGTCGATGAGCGGTATACCGTGACCAAGGAGCTCGGTCAAGGAGCTTACGGTATCGTTTGGTAGGTTTATCTATATCTCTCCAGTTTGCCATGTTACCCCGCCATGTGCTATCCTTTGGGAGGAGGGACTCGGCAGCGAACCGGGATACGCGAAAACTGCACATGGGAAGAACATCACTAAAGTGTCTGGCTTGCCACGGCTTCGGACATGTGTGTGTGTATTCGCTTTTGAAGGATGTTCTGTTCAATACTCGGGTCGTATTATGGAAGAGGTGGTGGTGGTGGTGCAAGGCTAATTGATCGGATGCTATGTTCAGTGCTGCTCAGAATCATTCTACCGGTGAGGGTATTGCGGTCAAGAAAGTCACCAATGTCTTCTCGAAGAAGATTTTGGCAAAGAGAGCTTTGAGAGAAATCAAGCTCCTGCAGCACTTCAGAGGGCATAGGAATGTGAGTAACTACACCTTATTCTCAAGGCAGTTTTTGAGTAATTCGCGATTGCTGATTATTGTTGAAGATCACATGTCTGTACGATATGGACATTCCCAAGCCCGACAACTTTAACGAGGTTTATCTTTATGAGGGTATGTTACGATAACTGTCGAAATTGACAGAGGGGTAAAGCTAACGGGTTATAGAATTGATGGAGTGTGATCTCGCTGCCATCATCCGGAGGTACTTTCCCATTTCCCTTTGGCCTTATGATTACTTAGTCGCTATTGTACTAACGGGATGGTGATTGGATCGATAGTGGTCAACCATTGACCGACGCTCACTTCCAATCCTTCATTTACCAAATCCTGTGCGGTCTAAAGTACATCCATTCGGCAAATGTCCTTCACCGAGATCTTAAACCAGGCAACCTCCTTGTCAACGCCGACTGTGAATTAAAGATCTGCGACTTCGGCCTCGCCCGAGGCTTCTCTGTTGATCCAGAGGAAAATGCAGGTTATATGACAGAGTATGTGGCTACGAGATGGTACCGTGCGCCGGAGATCATGTTGAGTTTCCAGAGCTATACCAAAGCTAGTACGTGGTTTCAAGTTCCCAAATTTCAACCTACTATTCGGGGGAGAGTCCAAAATACTGACTGTAAATTGCGGTGCTCCAGTTGATGTCTGGTCGGTCGGATGTATTCTTGCGGAGCTCCTCGGAGGTCGCCCTTTCTTCAAGGGTCGCGATTACGTCGATCAGCTCAATCAGATTCTCCACTATCTTGGAACTCCCAATGAGGAGACATTGTGCCGTATAGGTTCACCGCGTGCCCAGGAATACGTCCGAAATCTCCCATTCATGCCCAAGATCGCATTTAGCAGACTTTTCCCCAACGCCAACCCCGATGCCCTCGATCTTCTTGACAAGATGCTTGCCTTCGACCCATCCGAACGTATCACAGTTGAGAAGGCTCTTGAGCACCGCTACCTTCAAATTTGGCACGATCCATCTGATGAACCTACCTGCCCGGCTGAATTCCAGTTCGGGTTCGAAGTTGTAGAGGATATCCAAGAGATGAAGAAGATGATTTTGGACGAGGTTGTTGCTTTCCGCCATATCGTTAGAAAGCCAGCTGGACAAGCCGGAAGCGATAGCATTAGCGTGGGAATCCCGGACAGGCACACGACAGGACAATACGGCGACCAGGCTCCAAGGCCGCATGAAGCTGGAACTTATGTTCCCGATGGGAACGCGGCACTTGAGGCGGAGTTGGCGGGTGGATTGGATGGTCGACATGCGTACCATTAGATTTGGTTTTTCTGATATGATTACGACTCTTTCCCCTCCATCAACATCTTTTTTTTCTCTCACCTGTATTTTCTCGTTTCTTTCAGGCGATATTTAGTCTCTAAAGATTTCCTTTGTAGATGGGAGAAACGTTTGCTGTATGGAATAATTTTTTTCCTGTTGAATACGGTTACCTACAATATTTTAACGTTCTAAATTGAGTATCCTATTGTCGAGCCTCTAAAGGCGACAATTGAAGTCAGGGTGGCCTGGCAAGCTAGACTTTGCTAGCTTCGCTTCCGACCAGGCGCACTGAATACAGTTTCTCTAGACTACTTATACCTACTTGACTTGAGGGTGTCCTCGCCATGTGCTACGCAGAAACTCAAAGTAATGCAACTGGATACTGGATACCCGGCAGTATATGCCTAGGTATTTAGGTCTTAGAAACAGGTGTACAAGACCTAGCTGCCACTTTCTAAATACCACAGGGCTACAAACAAGATTGAATGCGCCCCGCACGCATATTGCAATCGATACAAATTCTAAATGGGAAACATCCCTGCGAGCGCATCGCTTTGGAAGTGATTAAGCTTCTTCCCCATGTGTGTTGGTTGGTGGGCCGGAAAGCCGCTTGTTCGCTTGGAACTAACGTCTGGCCTTTTTTGGTCCAATATTGGACCTCACTCAATGGTTTCTTTCTCCTTTTCCACCATCCTTTCAACCGTTCCCGCTCTTCAAACCTCCGAAAAAATCAGCCTCTTCCGATTGGTATTGTCGAAGCCCCAGGGTGTGTATATTTGGTAGACTGTACTGCGTAGGATATTCTATTTTTGGGGGAAAGATCGGTCAACAGGGTCGCATTTGACACGAATCGGATCTCTATAGAAAGCTCCAGACGCGTTTTCTTATCTGCTCATTTTCATCCTCGCCGGGCCGGAATTTTCTATCTTTCCTCCCTGGACTCCATCATCCGCACTCTCCGGGCAGAATTCCCACTCGTAGGCACCATACAGATCCAGCAGCGGCAGCGACAGCTGGTGGCAATAGCGAATCGATCGATCAGTCCAGAATCACCAAAGCTTCCTACACCCCTAACCAGCAGCCATGTCCGACGGCTTTGATGACCTCGATGACGAACTCCTCGGGCTCGGCGGAGGTGGCGACGACGCCTCTGATGCCTCTGACGACCACCACTCGGACTCCGAATCGAAGACTGCGACGAAACAGACGTCTGGCGCTCTCTCTGGCGACGAGTCCGAGGGTGCTGTCAGCGATAGCACCGTGGGCAGCCAGTCGAGGAAGCGGAAGGTAACGACAGTGGTCACTTCCCCGTCGCCGCCGAGAGCGGGAGACGACGACGACGACGACGGCGAAATTGGCGGTGGGAGGAAAGGAGGGGCTGGTGGGAGGAAACGGCCCTCTCCTGGGGAGGACGAGAGTAGCCCGCCGAAGAAGAGAGCGAAGGGGTCGGCGGCAGGCGGGAGAAAGGGGAAAAAGAAACGGGGTAGCGACGACGAGGACGACGAGGATGGGTAAGTACCACCCGGTCTTTGCAAGCACTGTGCCCTCTGGGTGTCAGATGGTTTGGTTTTGGTCTGGCGATGGAAGTCGGAAGGGGAGATGGCGATGGTTGGTGATGCGATGGATGGGAGAAGAAGGGATTGTATTGGAGTCGATTGGGAACACGGCGCGCTGGCTGGACTCCGTCGACGCCTACTTCTACGTCTACGTCTCTCTCTCTCTCTCTCTCTCTCTCTCTCTCTCTCTCTCTCTCTCTACTTCATCTACTCCTCCTTCTCCATCACCTTCACATCTCCCCATCTCACACCAACTTCATCTTCATCCCACATCGCGTTCCCGTTGCTGCACTTTAACTAGCATCACCTGTCCATCCTGCGACGAGCCTTCCATCAACCCGAATATCCCAGCTAGCTTTGCCTTGGTCTCCCTTGACTGCTAACTAACAATGACTCGAAAACTTCGCAGGTACATCTCGGACACCCCATCCTCTGCCGTCGCTAGCGAGCCAATCTCCAGCGACGATGAAATGGCGGACACTCCCGCCGATTTATATCCCTACGATGGGATATATAAATCGGCGGCTGAGAAAGCCCAGGTCCAGGGGTACAACCAGCTCCAGAGGGAGCAGTTTATCGCTGAGAGGAAGGAGGAGGTGGACAAGTATCGTGAAAACGAGCAGATGGTGAATCTGGCTCGTCGAAAGAAGCTGGCTTTGGCCAAGAAGAAGAAGAGAGCTGCAGAGGATGACGACTACGATGACTCCATGCAGGCTTCCGCCGGAGCTCGACGCTCCACCCGTGGCGATTCCACCGCCAAAAAGTCTGCCGACTCGAAGAAGAACGCTTCTCTGTCGGCACTACGTCAAAAACGCGACGAGAAGCACGCTCGCAAGGTCGGTGGCGGTGACGCCGACCGTTCTAAAAAGCGCCGTGAGCCCGTTTCCGATGGCGAGGAAGAAGAAAGCGACAATGAGCACGACGATCCCAAGTGGCAAGCATCGCAGGACAAGCAATCCGCTCCCACTAGAAAGGGGAGCGAGGAAGCAACTTTCGATGATGTTAAGTTGCTTATGGTTACCCGAAACACGATCACGAAATATTGGACTTATCCAAATTTCGAAACCGCTACTTCCGGTTGTTTCGTACGGGTTTCCATCGGCAATCACCCAGATACTGGCAAGCTCGTTTATCGCCTGTGCCAAATCAAAGGTATTTATCTAACCCTCAGTATGTGTATATACAAAAGTTGAGACTAACTTTGGCGGCGCGAATGCAGACTGGCAGGACTCGAAGTCCATCTACGAAGTCTCGAGCGGAGACCGAACCATCAAGTTCAGGCGCAACGCTATTATTGCTACCGGTGCTGCTGAACGACCGACACGTGTCGATGTCATTTCTGATAGCCTTCCTACTGAGGTAATCTACTCTTCACTTTAAAACTTCTTCTATTTCACATGTCTAACTCCCGTACTTAGGACGAATGGCGTTGGTACGTTGGCTCTATGGAAGTTGCTAAGCTCAAGCGTCCAGACGTTGCCTTCGTCGAACGCAAGCGCAAGGACGTCCGAGCCCTCGTCACCCACCAACTCACCAACGAGGATTTCGACGTTATGCGACGTATGAGAACTTCGTACTACCCTGACGACCCCATCATCCCCAACCTCGACCTCCCATCACTCAAACGACGCCGCCAGCAACTTGTTGACGAAGGCGACGAACCCGAGATCCTCCGTATTGACCGTGAGCTCGAATGGCGCGCTCCGCCTAGGGCTCTTACTGCGGCTCTGAGCCGACCGACCCAACTCGACGTTCTGGGACAAATCAACAAGCGTAATCGTGAAATAAATCGTCAAGACATCCGCAAGGCCCAGATCGAAGAGAAGAAGCGTAACGAGATGGCAGCTCGCATGGCAGCTGAGAACGGCGATTCAAGCTTTATGGATCCCTTTGCTCGTGTCAAGACCTACGCTAAAATCTATCATAACGAGAAGCCGAAGGATAAAGAGGCCGAGGGTGACGATTTATTCGGGGACGATGGTGGTAATGACGACGAAAAGAAAAAGAATGGTGGTGGTGCCGGACTGGGGAAGACCGATAGTAAAGTCCCACAGGTCAAGGTACCACAAAACAAAGGCATTGATGCTGCAATTGCTAGTATGGATCTCCAGTTTGATATCGATTTTACCGATATCTAAGTTGGTTAAAGTGAGGTCTACTGGGTCGCTGCTGACGGGTTCCCTCGCTATTACTCTCTACACCCCCTTTTCTCGCCGTCGCTCATCTCACCATACTACACGTACCCAATGGATACATTTATTTCCATCGCTACAAAATACAACGTTATCATCCCCCAAAAACAATTGTTCCCAAATTTTCTCAAGGCCCCTCTTGGACCCCACTACTCTTATGGAATTCTAATATTGACTTCTTGTTTTTTGTTTTTTCGCTTTATACATGGCGCTACGGGGAAACTTCCTAAAAATGCATGCTTTATTAACCTTTAACTTTTCCTGCTTCCCTCTGCGCCCTGTCTGATTCTTCTACTTTCAGTCGTAGACAAAGTAGAATTCAATGTGTATTTTTATTAGACCAGAGATGAATTCATGCATGGCAATGAAAATATCTGATTGTGACTTCACCTCAGCCACTTCTTCGTAGAAAACCCTCCCATAAAGGTTATATATAAGCGGGTTTATATAACTGTAGCCTAGGAATGTAAGCAGCACTTAAGCGGCCTCGAAGCTAGTCAGGATTAACGTTAGGAAATCCGTGTGACCGGGTACGCCGTTGCACAAGCTTATTCCGAGAAAGATTTCGAGATTATGCTAGAGAAAGGCCTAGTATATATAGGGCGTTTGGTAACGTAAAATCTTATCTATTAGTCTGTTCGAGGATCAGAGGAGACTTTGAATTCGAAAGGGTAACGTTGCACGGAAGTCATTCATGGGAAGTAGGTTGTCTCACAGGCCATTGGAGGGAGTGCTTAATTACTAGGCCTAGCCGATGCAAACTTCGTGGGTGGTTTTGCAACTCTGATCTTTCGCTTCTTCTGTGCCTCAATATGCCGATGGTCTTAGGAGACGTGCGGCACCATTACCGCCAGCCGCGAGAAGACCTATAGGCTTGAATTGATACTTGTGTGCGACTTGGTTTCATGCACATGGCGGGTGCTACCCAGAGGTATATGTACGTACCCGTATACCCTTAGCTATTGTCGCCGGATCCCGGGCGCCAATGTACTGATGCTGTGTTCATCCGGGGCAGCACTCCGCTCCCGGTGGAAGATGTATTTCCCCTGCATAAGTACCTCCCGGATGTATAGGGAATTTCGATTGGCTCCTAGGCAGGAGACTTGGGCTGCCTGCGCATGTATCGACGGGTGGGAAAATGCAACGTCGGCAACGCGGCTTTATTTCGAACGGTTCTAAATCGAGGAGAATAGATCCAGAAGCTTTGCTGCGACGCTGAGGCTTTGGAGGTATTATTATATTAGGGTGGTTACGGATGAATACAGCTTTCCCTAAGTACTGCGGGGGTATTCTGTATGTGATCGACTTTACTATGGCTACCGATTTTAAGAGTCTACGATTACGGTTTCGACGTGGGGGTAAACATTTTCTTTGTTGTAAAATCTTTTGAAGATCAAGCCCTACGAATAATAAAGTAAGACATCAATCTGCTAATATGGATAGCTATAGAACCCCAATTGACTACGTGCGTACCATATTTTGACCATAATCTATCTTGGAAACCAAAAAGTTTTGAGGAGAAGGATTAGTTCAACGGTGGAATAGTATGGCAAATACCTGAATTATGACGAGATCAGGATATCAAACAACACGTTCGATAGGATATTATTTCAGGGATATCTGATATGTATCGGTATGTATATATCCAACAATCAGAGCAGAACTTATTCAAACTCCATAAGATGCCTGGCCGGCCTCGAGATCCTTTTTGACGACTAGGCCATAGTTGCAAGAACATGTCGGCATATTGCAGCCTAAGATATAGCTATGAGAAAAAAAGTTAGACGTTGTGGTTTTCCGGGAAACCTGCCCGGTCGCAAAGGCTCCAACAAAAGTATGATTGGGTGATAAGAAAGAGAAACCAAATACCGCCAATTGGTCCATACTTCGAAGGTGAGAGAAGGAGGGGGACCCGGAGCAGTGTACGCCGCAAGTGTATGAAAACGAGAACGGTTGGCATTGCGGAGGGGTGAAGCATGGGTCGCTGGAAACTCACTTTTTTGCAGGGAATGTCCTTGCGGATTGAGCTTTGGAATATAGCGCGCGCAATATCGGATAAAATGGGAATAACCCCGTCGAAACTAGGCCATGTTATTGTATGCTATTGTAGGAACCGGCAGCGCTAAATATGAAGTTTAAGCGGTATACGTGTAACGCCACTTTTGTGACACTATTGGGTGCGGATAGGACGAGCAGGCTAGCCTCTGAGGCGGAAGAAGGTATAGTCTTGTACGAACGTACGTTGGTCCGGTTACCGCGCTCGTTTACGGTATTTGAAGCATTTATATCGGGCGGGTTCTTGGGTGGAATCGTTAAGGCCGTCAAAAATACAGAGAAAAAGTACCGGATGAGACTTTGTGGAATCCCGCGATTCTAATCGCTGCGCAGCGCTCCTGTTATCGACGGACTTTCGGGACGGCACGCTCAGTCTAGGAGTGGTTGTTTCGAAAAATTTGCCGATATTGCGCAGTGATAGGTTATCCAGAGGTTAAACTGCAGATGGATGCATGTTGGTGCGGGCCTAGACGCTCATGAAGGTAGCGGCGACGGAAGTCTGATGCACGCGTCCATGCCACTGGGGACGAAGAGGCCTCGAGGGTCGAGTTTGCGAGGGAATCCGGGAGTTTAACGATGGAACCAGACCTGGCCTGACTTCGACGAGTACCTGTTGTTGACGACTTGGGTCCAAAGCTGTATCGATTGTTCTGAACGCGAAGTTCATTCGACAGAATGAACATGTCATTAATTTGAAAACACAGCGGAGTAGGACAAGCCGGCAAATAAGGAGGGGATTCTACATGAGGCAACTATAGAATCTTAGGGCTGACAAAATAAAACTGTGTATATGTAGGAGGGATTGACGAGCTAGAAGATCATATTGGTGTAATAACGAATAGACTGAAGCACGCGATAGGAAAGGGGGACGAGGGGTCGGAAGCATTGCGGAAAAAAGAGGTTCATGCAAACTCAGCCTTGTAGAGAATATACCTTTCTAGGTCAATGGGCATAGTTGAATGAACGATTTAATCAAGCAGCTTCCACTTGACGAATTAATTATAGTTTGAAAACTTCGGTTGAAGAAGTTGGCTGTGACTACCGCCTCGGGCTGAGGTACTGCCACCGTCGAAAGGTGAGTACGTACGTTGTTTACGACGAATCATCATAAACACGTACAAGGCCTGAAGGTACTACAAGAGGCAGCCGGGTTTCTGAAAGTAGGAATCGTAAAAATGTTTATCTAGGCTTCGCTACTCCACGATGAATTGAAAAATAGTAAAAGAAACTTGAGAGGTAGCGATATCCCGTTGACGAAGGAAAAGTTGAGTGACTTTCGAATCTACAGTGCTAGAGGGGGAACGGAAATGGGTGCCAAATGTGGTCAGGAAGAAGGGAGAGTCCTATATCTAGATGCGGCTGGAAAGTGGCATGCCGTGGAATGAATAGTCTTCTGTCTCTTCCCTGGTAGCACACCTGGCTGGCTGGCCGGACCGTGAAAAAACCAAAAAGCCGAATCCTAAAACTCTTCGAAAGACCAATTCTCGGGACGGTATATTGCGGCGTGCAGATCAGATTTCCTGACAATTCTTGCAGCATGCTTTTTCTCCTTCAAATTTAACGGCTGCGAAAAGGACTCGAGGAACAATACGGAGGGGTACTTTAATATTAATTCGATGTTAACTTAGCTTCGCTGATTGGGATGTTGAAATTTGCCACGTTTACCGTTGTTAACACATCGAATCGGATTTTTTTTGGCAGGTTATCTACACGGGAGCGAAATAAAACGTTCCGACGAAACTACAGGCGGTTTATGAGCCAAGTCTTGTGCCTGGCTTCGATCCGTGGAGGTGTTACTGGATTTGGTTCAGTCGACAGGATCCGAAACTTTGGGGTTCTGTACGTTACAAACATCGCCCGCCGGCGCTTGTAGTCGAGGCGATGTCGCTATGTAAGCAATTTAATTATCGATTAATTACCCTGGGATTTTGAACATTTTGGATAAAGCACAATGTAGATGGAATCGGCCCATTTCGCGATGGTTTATTGCATTCACTTATGAGAGCATCGATTCCAGCTTCCTCATTCGCATTGTTTGCGTTACCTCCCCTTTTGCATGCGGAAAATATCATGGTACGGCCACGGCCACAGAGCCTCGTATTCGTCGACAGATATCAAGGACTGTTGCAGAAATTGGCAGGCTAGCTTAAGCGATAGATGCCTGCATAACTCCAAATTATAGAGGCTGGGAAAAAATAAATAAAAAAAAAAAATAACAGGTGAGTTTGTCAAATGCATAGATCCCTGTTCCAAGTTACTTTTTCGATTTCTTGGAGTTTAATTTATTTTGATCACAAGGCCTTGGAACTATCCAGCTCTGTATAGACGCCAATTTCAACCTAACGCGAAGGCCAGGTGAAGGATCAAATCAACCAGCCAACCCTACTTGAGAAATTTTATAGGCATCATTTTCTTTTCTTTTTTCTTTGCCAGATTTTTAGGATCCAAACCGAGTTTAGCATCTGCCGAAAAACTGGGGCATCTACCGGCCTAGGTAGGTCGTTAGTGAAGTTTCTAACACCAGCTTTCCCGACGTATAGCTCTCTAAATTTTCTCTTTAAATCTATGTCTTTCCCCCACCCCTAAAAATTAAGACAGAAAAATTCATTTGGAAAAAAGAGAGGTAATTTGTGGTATACGAAGTCTAGCTAGGCATATGAATTAATTGTATTTCAACCGTTGAAGATGTGCTGTAATACCTATTTTCTCAACAAAATATTGTTCATTGGACGACTAATTCAGGCAATCAGGCACGATGATTTTAGGGACTAGGAATATTCCTGAACGCTTGAGAGACTTAGAACTTCGTGCCTTCGTTGGACGCTAATTCGCCGGATTGGGCCTATACGTGTTAGGCTGGTTCGAAAGTCGAACGAATCCGGCCAACATCCGCAGCGGATATTTACATCCTGAGTGAGCAGAGCCCCTCTTGCAAACTCAGAAGAGTTTGATACTTATGGGAAGACCTAATTGCAGAATCCAAGTTATAGACCATGTAGTCATCTAGCCGCGGGATCAGCTACGTTCGAAAGAACTCAAAAACGATTCGGACTTTGGGGGCACCTCACGCTTTGCTGAGGAGAGTGAATATTATGCTTGAATTCGAGTTAGCGGTGTGTAACCCTTGTGGCTGCCCACCTAGACGGTACGGTGTATCGGCTGCGTCTAAATTAGCATGCATACAAGGGTGAATTCCAGATGGTCAGCTAATCAGGTTTCAGTCCAGCAACTAGTCATCCGCGTAATAGTCTGAGGGTACACTCTCCATGTTCTTTCCCTGAGGTTGATTCAAATACCTGTTTCTTTCTTCCTCCCTCTTCTTTGTCAACTTCCTGTTGTTTCAAGCTCGCGTTTATGTTCAGATACTTACGCCAGTTCAGATCCCTCGACTTTTATTCTACAATATCAACGGACGCCATTTTCCATGAAGGGTGAAAGAATCTTATCAATTTCCGTTCATCAACCCGATTCTAGATTAAACGTACTCTTTAATAACCCTCGAAGAGGAGACTCGCAAACGGAATACGCGACCTCGCCATCGATTCCTCTCCAAACACTCCTATTATGCTTTGGCAAAGTCCCCCCAGACATTATCTCCCTTAGCAGGAAGGAGCATACTCATTTAATTACTAGCTAATTTGTTTATTCTCGAGCCCCCATGAATCAGACTTAGACTCGATTTCATGTTCCGGACTCACGATCGGTCCTTCCACGTCACAATAACACCAACACCCTCGTCACAAAGGCCGTTAGTACTCCCAAATCATTCCTAGTACAGTCAAATTCTCTATCATTCCTCCCTACCCCATGGGCTTGTGGGCTCATGGGCTCGGTCGATCCCAGCATTACACGGTCGACGGTCGACGGTCGCCAGCTAAATTCTATCCCGATCGTCGTTCGGGCTAGCGCGTTCGGGCCGCAGTTTTCACGTAGGCCTTCTTTTCTCATTGACAGAATTTGTGGGGTCATCGACGCTACCGAAAGGTCGGTTTAAAGGGTCTAAATAAATTTAAACTGTATCAGCTCAGCTCACGACTTTACTTAGGCCTCGATGTGCAACGCTTCTTCGTTCTGGCTTCGGTGACACAACAAAATGTGTTGTCGACGAATTCGGCTTTCCGTTTCTCGTGTAACCAAAACTTTTCTCAGAGTCTCCAAAGGTAGCCTGCATTGGTACCAAGTTATAGATATCTGCCTATGCGATCGGTCGGCTCGTTATAATCACTCTTGAGTCGCCCTCTGTGCCCAGCCATGCAGACCAACCTACGCACGACTGGACCATCGAACGACACTTGCACAATTGCAACAAGGCCCATCCACCAATCGGGTCGGGTTCGATGTGATTGACGAGAGTCAACGATGGTTCGTTGGCTGGATGACAGTTACAAGTTACAGCTCAACAGAATTCGTCATACGTACTAGATATACATCTACGGGAAAAAGCCCGGCTTGTCCCTGGAAGCTCTCCGATAGCGACGACACACCTCATTTCATAAGGGTGTTCGAAGCCTCTTAGCTCTCTCGCCGTCGTGGAGCGGAAATCGAACCAGTTTTCGGGCCGTTCCGGTGACGCCATAGAGTTTGATTAGGCTAACACCAACATCACCCCCGAAGGAATCGGTCGGCACCTGAGACGCCCCAAAGGGTTTTCGAGTAACTGGCAAGTAAGTCCTCTCCCGCCGTCTAATTTCTAGCTCGGACTCAGGGGAAATTTATGGTATTTAATCTAGAGCTAACTTATCGCTAATAGTGTGTAATGAGCAGTACAGCGCACTCCCCGTGGGATGGTTGATCTAAGCTATGAGCGATGCAATGATCATCACGGAATCCTTGGCTGCCCTGAGCGTAAGACTCTGGGGACCGGCCGTGTCGTGGGCCGTTAGGTTAGTCGGGGACACCCTGTCGCAAAGCGATAATAGCTTAATTAGGCTTGATTGGGTTAAGGTGCTCCCAACACGAGCGACACTTCTACCGTTCCAAGAACCCTGTGGTATTTTCGCTTTCGGGGTCCATTTTCTTGACTGATTGGGTACTCGGCTGATTGGGCTACTTGAGGGCTCATATGATATCTTACGTTAGGATTAGGGCCAGCTTCGTCTCAAAATTCACGTATTGAGAACATGGCGACCTGGTACTACAGCACCAATAAATGCCTATCGCTTGGGTCTAACTAGCTTAACCCGTTTAGCTAGCTAGGCTTGAGCTTCAACTGCTGAAGCCTGCAGTGCTTAGGCAACAAAATGGGCCAAGTGATTCGACTCGAAGCCACAAACAACCTCCAAGCGGTCTCAGAATCAGCGTCCAGCGTCCGCCTACCTCGCAACGCGACATTTGTAATTGGGTTTCTCTACACATAGTCCCGGGAAATCGGTCTGAGGACTAAGGTTTATTTGGACGAGAAGTGGATCTTCCCCATAGACTTCGAACATCTAGTGTATCAGATTCTGTAGTAGAGGTATATTCGGCGTTCCTATTGGTGGCTCCTGCGAACATGAGCGGGGGAAGCAAACATAGGATTGGGTGTGTGCGAGTGGCTTGCATAAGGACCGACCATCAGAAATAGGCCGTCCCAAATCTCTGGGTTCCAAGGTGTCGGGTCGTGAAATGGAGTATAGTTGCTCGACTTATACATATTTTCTCTCGTTCGTGATGTTAGCCTTGTATTTTTTCTGATTTATTTCTCGTAGTCTTAACTGTCACATTTGTGAGGATAATTTTCCCAACGAGCATTGGGCACTCCAGCTTAGCGAGATTTTTTATTGACTGACCGCCTCGTTTTATTTCACATGTGCAATGGAAAATTTTTCCAGGTGAATTCTCAAGAGTAACAGCTCCTCGCTCGACGGGTAGAAGGAGAGGAGACCGGCGTTAGATCCGCAATCGATATCCATCGCTAAAACCTAGTCACCTGCCCATGAAATAAGCAACCATGTACAAACCAAGCGTTACTAATTTACGCTTTTCAACTGAGCCAGGTTATAATCGATGGATGTTAAATTCCTTTCCTTTTTTCCTTTTCCTTTTCCCTTTGTTTTTTTTAATCTTTGAGCTGTTGAGTCGAGATTAGGGGTAAAGCCTTGGCCTTCTCAATGTTGCAACGAGCAAGAGGGCGAGCAGGTCAATGGGAGTCGACTCTCGGTCAATTTCTGCATCCGATTTGTTCACGACTGGTGCTGAAGAAAGTGGCGTTCTAGCGATTCAGTGGGGACAATACCTAGCTCCGCTTTCTTTACGTTGTCACAATCGATACACTGTCACAAAAGTGAGATAAACGGGCCATGGGTTGCAGCTTACAGGAAATTGGCCGTGCTCGGTCCACATGAGGTGCTCGGGTCGGTATCCATTCCTATACTAGTCGTTCCTAGCCAAAGCAATCGTGCAAAACCCCATTTTTTGTCTCGCGAACCAGTGATTCTTGGCTGCTAACTGATGGGATGAGACTTGTGCTCCATTTAGTTCTCGCTCTATATCTAACATCCTAGGAATTGAAGGCTTACGCCACCATCTTACCGACGCACAGACGACGATAAAGAAGACGCTGCCAAAAGAGTTAGGAATGGGTTAGATTGCCTACCTAGATAGTAGGTTGCCCTTGCTTTGGACGGTACCCTCCCAGTGATTGAGAGGAAAATTTTCTTATCCAAAGGAGTCGATTTAGCTAATATTCTCAAGCTGGAACGGCAGACGGCTGGCGCCCCGCGCCGGAGTTCTTTGTGCTAACCAAATCTGACCAAAGTCTTTGGATTTCCTGTCAATGTTGTCTTCCTGTTGATTAGGGAATATCTTCAAACTCTGCTCCACTATGCATGTTGCTCTCTGTGACAGTGGTGCATCTTGCGAACTAGATTTGAAAATAGTGCCCGCGTCTTCAAGTGTCCAGGAATCTCAATCTCTGTCAACTAGAAGGGAAAAAAAAATATAAAAGGGCAGCCATATTCCAATAGACAGCATGCCTTTTACGGTTCAACATCCTCCAAGAACATTCCTCCCTTACTCACACATAAATATTTATCATATAGAATATTATAAGCTTAAAGCTATTCTCATTATCTTTCCCCCCAAACGGCGTCGTGATCTCGTCGTCTTGATACACGCACAATGCAACCCCCAGACAATAATAGCCGGTCTGGTCATGATGTCAACGAGGAAAAACAATTATCTGGGGCGACCAAACCTCCTATCGACGAAACAAAAGTTGCCGATAGTGGAAACCTCAAGACCCAAAACTTCAAGGCCCAGGTACTTTTCATTTCTAGAAATATACTGAAGCTACTGTAGCTGCCCACAAGGAGGGCCCCAACGAGGCTAACTGAAGATCGTAATTAATAGGTGCAAGGCCAACCGCAGGACGACAATAGCCGTCTCAAGCCTAAGAAACCCACTCAGCCCAGGGCCCAGGGCCAAATTCAGACGGTGAAAATTTCAAGCAGCACCTCTGCTGATGCAGAAGGTGAACGTGCTGATAAACCCCATGCTTGTTAAGCGGTCCATGATCCATTGGTGGGTAGGTATTTCATATTTGGAAGATTTTTTACCCCCTAGTAAGGATATACTAACCACAGGAGACGATTAGGGGACTCGGGTGAAAGCCAACCTAAAGAACCGTTCACCACCAGGCCCAAACGAGAGAAGTTCAGAGCTGGTTCGTGTATCGAGACTTGAATTTTGATTGGCTCTCACAAAATCGATAGATCATACGATCGCATCCAAACTACTCATCGGCATTAATCATGTCCATCTTCTCGGGCAGGGACATTAGAGGGGGGAAAGAAAAAGAAAAAGAAGAAAAAGAAGAAAAAAATAGATTCATCTTCGGTGCTGCAAAGATCGATGTCATGTGCTTTTGATGACACATCATTCGCCCTTGGCTAACTGACGCCCTGTTATAGTATTATAATATTATTGTTTTGAGTACAGCTGGTTCCCAGACCCGCTTGGGAGACATATTCGTAGACAAAACAACTTGCCTAGTTTTAAGAGTGCATTTGTATCCAAAACCCGTGGCTACTTAGTATATATCGATCGAGAATCACCACACTGTAGTATACTGTGCATACATGGATGTCAATCAGGCGTCATCGCGTGATCAGCCATTGTCGATCCACGATATCCATTTTCAATGGGACCGTCTTAGCATATTGAATCTAGAATAACGTCTCGTCCACACTGGCCACGAATTAATTGGGTCTAGATTAATTTGAAAAATCACGAAAGTCGCGCCTCAGATGCTCGATTGGGCACTTCCCTTAATATTTCGTCTATGTTAAACGATGTTACTGCGGTAAGTATTGTGGCAATGGAACTACCAACCTGCGCAGGGCTTGGCTAATAGCTTGGATATGTTAATGAGGGATACGAAGCCCCGAATCTCCACTCAAAGGAAACAAAAGGAAAGAAAAGAAAAGAAGGGGAGAGAAAAGAAATTTCTAGAAAAGCAAAATTGTGGAACAACCGCCACGCACCACCTTCGGCCAGTCCACGGACCCCAACAATTCACCACTAGCCCACAAGGCAAAATAGTTGTGTGATCGACGCATGGGTTCGTACTTCCGAATTGGCGGATTGCTAGGCCCGTGTGCTCTACTTTCAGGGCGTTTCTATGAGACATCGCTTCTGGCCGGGTTTTATTAGCCATGTACCCATCCTAATACATCGACAGTACAAATCTCTCGAAAGGTTCAAGCATGATCGTGTCTTCTAAAACTTTGGTGTAGAAAGAGAATACTTGGTGTCGCCGGGCTTCCGCCTGCCTGTAACCCGGTATTAATCAAATCGAGCCGAACAGCACGCGAACGCAGGAAGGGTTTCAAACGACGCGTGACATCGATTGGGGCCAGGTTCATATCCGGGAATTTGTCATTACCAAGTATCCAATTTTCTTTTGTTGGATGCCCTGTCTTTTGAGCTTTGACCTCCAAATACTCAACCACTACAAGCCCAACTATTCTGCTCATAAGGTACAAATCAACTGGACCAATCCCGTTCTTGTTTCAGAGATAGGATCTTACCAATTACAGGTGCATATCAGTTTTTGAGATGAGGAATTTGAAAATATTTCCCCATTTTGTTTGCCTCCCGGATACGCGGGTATGTGGAGCTGTTTCTCGTGACGTTCCAAGAAGTTGGGAGCTTGGTCGGAGATCTAGACACCCACTCTCAGATCGAGGAGAAGCAAATACCAACATTACATCCCGGTGCCTGGGCCACTACACCCTCATTTCCTTCGTGGTGGAGAACTCGAAACACGTGTACTTTCATAGTTTTATCAAAAAAAAAAAATCTGGCAACGAGATCTGTAGTTTGAATATATGAAATCGATCAAACGACCTAAAATACTCTGTATGCTCTATTAGAAACGGAATACATTGTGTACGCAGTAGGGTTGAGTTCCGACGGGTAAGAAAGCGGGCTTATTCCAGTTTCGATACGAGAGGGCATAGAGAAGAGGCGAGAGCGACAACCTTTACTTCAGAGTTAGTTTTTGGGCTCAAGTATGTCTTTGCTAGCCTCCAGAGGACAGGGAAACATCCTGACTAGCTCCAGACTACCTCACTAGCTTATACTAGTTTACCGAAAGTAGATATATTATACCTCGAAAGAGGTTAAGTTGGGTCAACTGCATAAGAATCTGGCCCCTAGTTGCATTTCAGCTCAGTTCTTGATTTTACGAAGAATTTCGTCGGTTAGATTTGATATTATTTTACACTAGGTAGAAGGATCATGGGACAAAATATTAAGTCCGGATCGAGGCTATGAAATCTAGAAACTTCGATCCCCTCCATAGCCACTCATCTTGTCTGGATCCACGTGTGGAAAATTTGAAACCAACCTCCCAATTAGCTATCAAATGGTGCATGCATGGCGAAATGCCCTCAAACTTCCAGGCACTTGATACTCCCATTTCCTGCATACATGGGACCACCTGAGAGTCCTCGTTGCAATTCCAGAGTTTCTTATGGGTGGCGTCTAGGGACCCTTCTCCACATGACTGGGTTAATCCTAGGTCGATTGAAACCATATCATTGAATGTACAGAGTAGATGATACTTTGATAGTCACCGAGTTTGGGAAAGAAAGTTGCAGAGCTCGGGCGCCGGCCTCCTGCTTTACTCTGAGGCCCTCAATTACATGCCGAAACGGCTGAGGTACAGGGCTAAAGAACTAAGAATACGCTGCCATCGTTACGCTACTACGCAATGGCTGGTGTAGCTTCCTAACGTATTTTGTTGGAAGAGGAAGGCTCTGCGTCCCATACCGATTAAACGGCTTGCAATTGAGTCTATATCCGAATTTCATCCCCAGTATACCGTCTCTATACATGTTTGGCTTTACGATTATACCTCACTGCAGTGCAGAAGTGAGAAAGGTCCTTGGGCCCCGAGGTTGCGAGTCTCTATTGTCTCCGACTAAACCACCACCCCTAGGGTCTCGGCCTCGCTGCAAATTGCCTTATTGAGCATAGATTCCCAATCAAGTTAGCGACAAGAAGGACGGGAAGCCAAATATCCACCGCACTAGCTAGTTAGTGCAGCTACGTAGCGAGGCCCGAATAGCCTGGACCTCGACCCGATCATCGGTCAACGGTCCAATAATCTTGCTAAAAGGCTGAAAGTTTATGATAAATGAGGGGTATCTCATCCCGTGTCAGCGTAGTACTTCGGCTGATCAATTGAAGGCACATATGGATATTCGAATGTTAATCCGCCCTTGCATATGGTATTAAACGAAGTCACATTTTCGGCTCTTATATCATTGTTAAGTCAACAAGAAAGTTATACGTAGAATCAGAGCTAGAGGCTATTCTAAACGAACCTGCATGGCCTTTGTTCCATGCATACCCTACGTGAATTCATACCCACCTTTTGGGCCCCATTTGTCCTATTGGTAGTTAAAAGAAGGAACCATTCGGGTGGGACCGGGCGAGTCAGGCAGAAACGCTATAATATTCGCTGCCTAACTTCAAGAGAGAATAGCGGGTATCAAAAGAACGTGGTACAATGCACGTTGTTGAAACAGTTCCTGCCAATGGAATATGCTGTGGAGATATCTAGACACTCTTCTTTCCCATTAGAAAATCCTAAATTATAAACCTGACAGACTTTGTCGGCGCCCAAGGTCCACATAGAGGGTCACTATCCTAGGTTATAAGTGTTGCACGTTGTGAGATGTTGCATGTACGATGCCTGCCTCAATTCCCTCATTGATACGGAGCGGCAGAGTAGTATGCATACATGTACATACCAAGCACCTAGGGATGCATGAAGAGTGCGCAATATGTGATTGCACGGTACCAAGGGCCAATGGCATATCAAGCTTATGATTCTAGCAGGTCGAAGGTCTAGAATATAGACTGCAGTTAGTGGTTCAGTCCCCAACACATGATAGCTTAGGAGGGCGGCACAACGGTGGGTTGGAAGTCTAGAACACTTGCAAACTGTGCATGGAACGTCCGGTGTGATAGTCTTCTTGTTTCTTGCATCAGCTTCGGGAGCTAGAGCTTGGCTTGGCCGGGACATGCATATGTGGGTGTGACATGACCGCAGACGGTTTGATCCAGTTGGAACTTGGAAATTGATTCCGTGCTCCGAGTCGGCGGGTAATCGATGTCAACGTTAGGCCGCAAGCCACGAGGAGTTGTCATGACATGCCCTGAAGTGATAGATTCGGTCAGCCGCGGATATGTCAACTTCACATTGCAAACCCCTGGCTGGGCTATGCCAGGTGGGCTCTCTTCGATCACAGACCTGGCCTGAGATCTGGTGGACTAGTGCTGGCCGAGGAAATCCGTCGCTCTGTCGCTCGAACAGCCTTCCACCATCCCGACCAATCCCGAGCGTCCACTATACATGTATCGAGCGATCGAGCTGAGCATACACCTGTGGTCTATAAAGACCTAAATTTAAACCTATAAACGTTTTATACACCACGTTCCATGGATCCAGAACACGTTGCAACTTGGTGCCAGTTGCATATGATTTGTGTTGCCGAAGAATCGAGGCCTAAACCAAAGAGCCTCGTCCCGGACTGAGAATTTAGCTTCGAACCCTCCCGTTTCCCTGCATTCTGTATAGCCATATATCACATTCTGGATGATCGAACGGCTGAGGCGCCCAATAGTAGAAGGCATGATCCAGACTGTATGCTGACGGAACGGTAAGAAACCAACTCATTCTCCAAAAAATCTCCTTGCATAATATTAATTATCGTGCTGATACCCGCGAAAAGTTCGGGGCATAGATTCGTATATGCAAATACCCACGCACCCGAGTCGCCCATCAGTCGACCGAACCGAACCCGCGAAAAGCGAGGCCAGAAATAATGCAGCTCACTCGAGGAATCCTGGGGCGGGCCCGAAAGGGGCAATTTCTAAGATCCTAAAGCTCGAAGTTCAAGAAAATTACCGCCGGTTTCTATGGTCTCTAGTATTCGCTTGCAGATCGTGCGTGCCGCACGCAGCAATTATCAAGGCTTCCTAGGAATTCTTGCGGCAGTTCGTCCACTTTCTACTAATTTACCAGCCGTTTACCCTGCCAGTTCACAAAAATACGCAGGACTGAAGGCCGATCTTGGCGTCAAAATGTGATTACAGAATCTAGACCGACACAGTTGTCTCTGCTTGGCTGGAAGGAGGTCTGGGCGAGTGTAGTTGCGACCCGGAAGGGATTTTTGGGACTAACAAATAGAATATTTAAATTTGTGGTACAGAGTTTTTCAACAAATTAAAGAACGGAAAGACTTAGCGGAAGACACCTGAACATGCATGCCCGGTAAGCAAGCAACGAATAGCGAGAGAGGTATGGATCTACGATATGGCATGCCGGAGTCTCGTTTCATGTTCGCCGTATACTATGCTCATGCACTCAAAGCCCGAGTAAGGGTCAATTGGATGACAGCCGCTTGGTGCGATCCGACCATACCGTCTCGATCAGGACGCCATCTTGCGCCACAACGTAGAAGTAATCTTCGACTTCAAGCCTAGTACGAAGACGGCAAGGGAGGCAGACAGTTCCTTCTCAAGCATACATCATACCATCTGCGCGCCCGCACTATAGGCTGCATGTATCCGAAGGTGACGCTGCTTACGTAGTGAGATTGGTCGGAAAACACCCTTTCTCTCCTCAAGCCCCCTTCTGGTTATTACGTTGCATGTCGAAGAGATCCTAAAACTTGCTATCGTAAGAAGGTGCCTGACGGTTTGGGAGAGTCCCTCGCTTTGTCCTCCCACGGCGTGCAGGAAATATTCTATCCACTTGTACAGCTCCCTACTGATCTTTGAAAAGCGAAAGCTCGCGGCTGGGCCCACCTTTCTTCAAAATCCACAATCATATCCCATCTTATAAGGATTAATCCGACCCGGAATAAATCACTGTATAATATAAGTATAAAGAGGCATCCCAGTCCCAATGATAAAAGCCTGACCAGCTTGAGGATTGCAATATATATCCGAATATTATTCCACGGCCTCAATCCAAATATAAGAGCCTCTGTCCTGACACTACTAGAGTTCTGAGCATACCTGCAGTGGTTGTAGCAGTTTCTCCTCAGACTGCCTCTCCATTTTACAGCGCGTTTCTCCAATCCCCGTCTTTTGGAAACTCCAGATTCTCCCGAAATCGCACTTACCCGTCTGGCAGCCCTACTCAGCTCCCGAGACAGGGCACCCAGCCAAACTTCGAAAAATATACTAGTCCTGCCGTAGCGCCCTTCTGCTTGTAAAGTTCTAGTACAACTCCAATATCAGCATTAAATACAATCAAAATGTCTGTGGCGGCACCGAATAGACTTCCTGCCAGCGAAAATTATGAAACGCAATCAGACAGCAATAGAAGTGTCGACGAACTCTCAAGCATCATATACAACCCCACGTCCGGCCCTAGCGAGCCATACCTCGATTTTGACGACGTATACACCAGCTCAGCATTTGATATGGCACCGTTTGATCGATATATAGCCTCTGTCGAACGTTCAGAAGATCCAAACATCTGTTACAGTATCTCTCAGGTTCCCGAGGAACATCTTCACCAGGATGACAGAGAGTCACCACGGCTGCATATCGAGTCAGAGAAAGCTTCAGTGCTATTATCAAGCGAATCGACCATACAATCAAACCTAGGGGGATCTTCGGAAACAATGATGTGCACCTCAACTACCTGTACAAACTACGACTAGTATCTAATTAGGGGAAGAGGGATTAAGTTTGCTGAGAAAACATATATATTCAGGGAAGTAGGAAATGAGAGATTTCATAGTGTATCTATCTATGGAAATTATCCCTCGCTATAGACGAGTGCTTAAGGTAGCTTAGGTCCAAATAAAGATCCATAACTAATTCATTAACTGTTGGTAAAAGATCTCTCTCAGCCGTAAAATTTACTAAATTCCTGCAAGTTTAATCCGCAAAGGACAATTTTAAAACGGAGGCTGAAGAATTAAGGGTTCGATCAGAGTCTCTTAATCATGGCGGTTTGTTTTGAAATTTTGGCCGATGAAGTACGTGGCTAGCCAGCCGCGCGTATTAGGCATTTATTTATGTGCAACGTGCAACGGTTGGGATACTACCAACGAGGTAGTTTGGGCTAGGCTACACCAAAAAAACTTTAATGCGAAGTATTTGGAGGGATTGGCAACCTCTGGGAAAGATCATGGGCCATGCATATTCCACTTTGACCCGTGGAAGGTAAAATTGATAATATATGCATGTATGTTCCCAGTCTAGTTTACGAGACAATGCATGTATATGTATATAGTTTCCAGGCTGGTTTACGAGACAATGTATGTACACGATCGAATAAAGCCAGCAAGGGAAATATTGAGACCTCCTGCCCTGGGAGCTGTTGGGGAACAAAACGGGTATTCGTAGAGTATAGGCTTGAAGTTGTACGGGAGTTCGAAGTAGCATGTTGATAGATCGGTTGAATCTTCGGTTATTTCACATATCAGAGGGTGATACTGGAATATATTCGGTCTGGTATGACGATGTTATCATCTATATCGGCCTGGGAGGCTTCCGAGATTTGCCTTAAGTTAATCTAACGGGACTTTGTCAATTGCTTCGCGTGAAGGAAATGACAACGTCTACAGCTATTCAGCGATAAACCAGTGAAGGTCGGGTCTGGTTTATGAGACAACGATAAACCTAAATTTAAAGTCGCTTTGCGTGCAGCAATAGTTATAGTTAATTTCACTATAGTACTATCGGAGGGAAAACAACCTGATTAGTTGACGGCCATGAATTCGCCAAGTTACAAATACGAAAACTTCGAAAGTAGGGCAGGAGAGGCTTCGAGAAACGGATCATTGTCGACACAGCACGGATCTTCGGGTATCGCAATTAAGGTCCTTATCTGCGATTCGGCGGTGGGACTTAGACATCTCGAAGTTTTCGGCACTGCTACGGAAGGTGTGTGTCGTTAAGGTCTCGAGTCGTTTATTCTAAAGAAATGTTAGAGTAGAACCCCCGGTTCGGTCTCTCGGAAACGAAATCCAACCAAGTCAAACCTGTCGTAGGTGCTCACAAGATAGGATGAGGGGTCACCTTCAAAGGTTAAAGTAATTATTTTATCTCCCAGAGACCCTGCCCCACTGCACTTGTCGGGAAGTCGTTGATTGTGACTAACACTGCCACCACGAAAACCTCGAGCCTGGGCGCCTGTAGTCTGATTTGGAAATATCTTACCTAGAAACCCAATATCTTTTTCATTCTTGTTTATCCGGCGGGCCCTCTGGATTTTGTGATAATATGATGTTGTGCCTCAACTTTTTTAAAAAATATATCGGTGTGGATGAGAAGATGGGGGAATTCTTCAGGGAAACAAGTAGATATTAGTGGAGACGGGGATCTAGAGATAGTTTTCAAGGACAAAGAAGAGTTTCAGCGGTGGCTGGAAGGGGGTTTGTTTTATCGGTCCGGGTATCCATGGGCGGGTCTTAGGGCAGCCTTGCATTCCACATGTACAGATCTGCTGCCACGGCAAATAAAGAGAACAGTTCGATCAGAAAAATACAGATAATATTTTGACTATTTCACTAGGTTACCATTCATTCTCGGCCATCGGTGAAAGTAAATATTCCCTTGGGGCAAGACTGGTACTCTCGCATACTTGGTGTCACGGCCATGATCAAATAACTTGTAGATGGATGTGTACTCGGCGTCCCTCCCCGTAAATCGTACATTCAATAGACTTTAAAACACTTGGGAATTTTCGAATAAACCTCTTCCCGTGGTATTCAGCACGTTAACAACCATAGATCCCATCTATATACGCCCAGTCGCTTGCAGCCAGGTCAATAAAATAGTTTTCCGGCGCTTTCTAGGTCTGTTATCTCCATATTAAATAGAAGGAAGCTGCCCAAAAATCGATGGCGCCTACACCCTCTTCGTTCCAAGTGTAGTTGGAGTGCCATGTGTAAATTAAATGGTTGTTTTGTTAGTAACCAGTCACAGCTACTTTACCGCGGATACATTGGGGAACTCTGGAATCAAGAATTCCAACTGAAATCCCCCACAATGGAGGACTGGCTTTGAGACACCTTAGTTACCGATCCGATTTCATTAGACAGGCCACTTGTATGCGGGCCTTAAAACTATGGCGTGCATAGATATATACATATAGATCGATCGTCTATTAAACTTCTGGCATGTGTGCAAATCCAGTAAGCAAGGGACCACAGGCTTGTAGAGTCTCAAGGCAAAGGCTAACCCTGTGACTCACAGAATATTCAACAAAACTAAAGGTTTTCAATTGCGGTTTAATTGTTATGCTATGATTCCGTTATACATCCGTTTCGTCACCTAGAACTTGTGCTCTTTCGGGACCGTTAATTCTTTTCGGCCGCTTGTACTTGGCCGGGCACGGGCTCGTGAAATCTGTATCCACAAAATTGATAATTAATAGGGAAATTACGGGAATGATAGTGATTCTTTCGTGGAACTAAAACCCCACAAAATAGTATCCAGCATATTGGTGTTATAGTTGTGTCAATCAAGCTGTTAGGCTCACGGCTTACGGAATACGATTAAAAAATTTAAAAAATAGGGGTTTTCAGTTTAACTTGAGTTGGCCGCCGGTTCCACCTGCAGAGTTTTGCACAGTTTATAAAATCGATATTATTTTCACCTATACTAGATCGATATTCCTTCGAACGTACAAAAGAAATTATATCTCGCAAACCAGATAGAGTTGAAAGTTAACGAAAACGAAAAAAATGGGAATCCTAGGACAGCTGATTTTAGCTAGGAATGAAACTAGAAATCTAAGGTCCAAATTCCCCCCGAATCTGCGGATTTGATGAGAAACGTGGTGTGTGAGACGAAAACCTATTTAGCTACCTGCAGTATTCTCGTTGGAGCCAAAGTTAGTGGCAATTTGCCGGTTCGTCTCCCCTCTCTCCTCTAGTTCCTTGTTAGCTTCCCCATCCCTCTTTTTGGTTGTCACATCTTTCTTTTTATATCTCTTGTCTTCTTCCCCCGCTCCCTCACATCCCTTCCCAGCCATATTGCCGCTCTTTTTATCTTTACGATTTTGCTTCGCTAGCTCAGCCTCTTGTTTCCAGTTTTCAGGTGCAGACAGCCCCTCATAATCCGCCTCTTGATCCGAGCCTCTACACCCGTCAACGGAACTGGAAGCCGAGTGCTTGGTGGCTAGTGTATCCTCTTGGTTCAGGTCATCAAAAGAAAAGGCTGATGATCCATAAACAAAGGTGCCTTTGTTATCCTCTCTCTAGATCGATTTATGATATTTGTTAGCCACTAACGATCCTCGGGATCCCCATGATAAAAATAGAATAGACACAAAGGTATAAATAAAATAATCCTAGGATAAGGATCCTCTTACTGGAGGCGTAATTGTTGGATACGGCGGCGAAGCCATTGTATTCTGGGGCTAGAACGGATAAGATTTGTAGAGTCTCTGGTTCTGGGTAGCTGGCGTGTCCAAGGACTTGTAGGTTCGTAGAAATGCAGAAGTATTTATATGAATAGAAGCTTGAGTACTTAATGTTTGGATTGAAGTCTGAGAAATCGAAGGACATGATAGCTAAGTAAATGGGTTTGAAACCCCATTTATATACTTAGAGGAGTTATTTGAAGCCGAGGAGCCTGAAGTCCCTTATCGCTCAAGCCTGGGGTTTATCCCGTGCACTTGCCGCCTTGCTTCCGATAGGACTCATAATGTTTATTTCAGCCCGTCTGTTAACTTTTTCTTTTTCGTTTTGATGCCGCTGCCTGCATTGAGTGGTTTCAATAAGCAGAGAAGTGTAGATTTTTTTTTAGAAGTGTTGAATCCCGCTCTAGATCACATTGACGACCTAAACGCTTTCACAGTGATGCATAAATTGTGATCGAAGGTGCAGACAAAAGCAAGTATTCGAGTTGTACCGTGCGTCGTCAAAGTGGTCCGGTAATCGAGGCCACCGTTAGCGTCGTTTCCATTCTAAAAATTCTTTTTTTACATGTCATATCCCTCGTTTGGCCAATTGGTATACGTATGTACATGGTAAAAACCAAAACCCGGTCGATAAAGGTTGTAAGTCAGGATGCCTTGCGACTGTAGAAATACACAATATCATTTATGCCCGCATCATAGGCTTTGATCATAATCGTGTCACAAGGAGCTGCATGCCCGTGCCAGCATGCGAGAGATTTTGATATGGGGTTTGGGAACACAGTGACCGAGTGCTATTGCCTGGACCTGAGCCTGGTGAACTCATGGGGTTCGAGCCTCCCTATTCCCTTTGGCATAAGCTTCGAGGCCCAGACCGGGTACCCAAGGCCCCAGCCGGCTCAATCTGTGCCCGACATCCCCTGACCCATGCACAGTGACTGGTGTTCAGTGCTCGGGGCTGGGGGTGAGCCGGGGGTGGCCCGGCCGTGGTGGGGACGCTAACCAAAATAGCTTAGCTTTGGCTCTGACTCCATGCAGAGGTATCACATTTCGTTATCGAACAGTACACAAGAAAGTGAACAAAAAAAAAAAAAAAAAAAAAAGAGCGCTGGAAACCCTGCTAGCGCTATAGCTCGAAGCGATGTGATTGCAATCGGATGCTCTGCCGCTTCCTCATTTACTAGTCTACTACCGCAAGCACCCCAAATCCGGTTGCTGAGAGAGGGTTTCGAGCCAGATTTCATGACATCTCAACGACGCAAGCTCTGGCCTGCTGATCAAGATACACAAGCGAAATCGAAAAGTAAACTGAAGCGATACGAAAACGAGGCGGACACGGGATACGTGTATTCAATCTGGAGGGCAGCTAATGGGCTGCAGATACCACTTTCAGTCAGCATATACGATAGCTGTTACCCCTCTTTTATGGCCGGGTTAAAGCCGAAGTATTATAGCAAAGGTCCAACGTAACGCTTTTCGGGTCCGTTAGGCCCGTCGGGGAGGAAAATTCCGCGATCGCGATATGCCCGACTACAAGTCAGGGGTTGTACGTAACTATAGAACTCTTTACCTTACTGTATCGTAGGGGAGGGGGCATTATTCTAGAAACCCCTGGAAATACTAAGCATGCAGATATTACACAAGCTAGTCATAATATAGTAGTAGAAGTGTTCAACTTTCAGACGACAACCAGTATGGACGGGCGAGCTTTTCTCCCCAAAGCGGGGCAGTTATCGCCTGTAGTCGGGTTTAAGTGCTAGCTGTCACGGGCAGCCGACGAATACTCATTGGTTTTCCGCTAATATAATCGGCTTATTGATTAGTTCATTAACTAGCCCATATTGGTATCTATTGCCTACTCACCGACTTATCCATGAATTGGAAAATTAGAGAATTGCGGTGGCTAGGAAGCTAGAAATGCCCAGAGAAGCGATTGAAGGAGACGATATATATACAGAACATAACGGCATGAATTGATGTAGGACTACCGGCCGTTCAGCACGGAGGTTGCAACTCTGACTTTACAAAACTCTTATCATCGAAGGCTTGTCCCGCTCCAGAGCTGAGGTTGCTCGCTTTGGACCTTTTATGATCCGCATTCAATCATCTAGACTTCCGCGTAGCGATGCTAATTTATATTAGGTATTATGATACAATACTAATTGATTTAGCGTAAAGATACAGATATATGGGGACCCTCTTCGAATACGATAAAGAAGAGAATACTACATATGCAGGAACGTAAACATAAACATCGCTATTCTGAAGCTAGTATTTCGCTCCCTTCGTGCTGATGGCAAACGGGGTCACAGATCAGGTTGCCTATATTTTCCATCCGATAACTAGCATGAAATTTGGACTTTCGCATAGATATACGCTCGTATCGATTCTTCGATCCCGTTATCCGTTCAGCTCCTGGCAAGAAGATATTACATGCTTTTTCTTTTTCGCTTTTCTTTTTTCAAGTCCACTAACGCCCGAAACCCCTAGGAGATAGGTATCTGGCATATCCTCGGGATGATATGGCATGCATGCAGTTCGATCTCAGATACCCTGTGATATCATGCAGAAATGACACATCGATTTTGTGTTGTGTCGACCGGCCTGGACTCGAGGCTACGACTGGCCATCCATTGGCATAGCATCGATTTTGAACTACCGAGACTGGCATCAACTGACTATAATAGATAATATAGTGATGAAATGGTATGAAAAACTAAAGACACGGCTAAACTGGAATATGGCAAATGAGTGCTAAACTAGATGGTTTCTTCCTTACCCTTCTTAACTTCGCCCCCCTCTAGCATTCCAAGGACCTTTTGCTCCTCTTCGACTTCCACGTTCCCGACCTCAGGGTCCTGCTCTTGGGAGGGTTTTTTCTGCCTTGTGTACATGTTCAAGTACACCGCTTCTTGAACGACCCTAAACGGCAGCCCTTTTGCACTAGCCTTGAGATAGCAGAGCTGTACGCAAGCAACGGTAAATGGAAGCATTTGCTTGCGTCTTTCTGCCGCGCACTTGCGAAACAGTGCAGCAGCCTTCAAAAGATTCCACTTCCCCAAGGGATTCCTAGCAGAACGCGCCCAGTCCTCCAGCACCGGATTTCCAGAGTTCGTATTGGGTTCAATTTCCTGGAACATTGCATACAACGTCTCTTTATTCGCCTTGTCCCTCTCTTTGCCATTCTCAAATTGCCCTTGAAAAAGCTTGGCGTCTGAGCTATACATCCGGCCACACTCATCGAAGATCTCATCTAGCCTATGTTTAGTGAAACTGAGCAGTTCTTCGTAAACCTCCTTTAAGACTTCTAGCATAGACTTAGAACGTGAAGTATCTGCCGCTGCTTTCCTATAATACTCGAGTTCCTCGCTAAAAAAATCCGACACTTCATTGTCGGTATAGATGTCGGGAAATTTAGCTTTAAATTTAGCGTTATATTCTTGCTGTTTCGCCAAAACAGTACCCTTGATATAGTCTAAGACATGTGCTTCCTCAGGAACCTGGTACCTTTCGAGAAATCGAGAATAAGTTGAATTGCTCTCTGCCATGTAAAACGGCTCCCTGCGTCCTTTGAGAAGTCGGTCCACATCGTTCTCGATCCTTTCCCAAGATTTTTTCTTCAGGGTCAAGCCTTGCTTCGGCGCGTCGAGCAAGAGGCAGGCAAGCTCTGCAAGCCGCTTCGATAAAGGATGGCCGATGCCAAAGTAGTAGGATATCCTCTGGTGCATATTAGTGCATTTTCCAACCTTTGAAGGAGCCAACATTTTCCGGATTTCTGTTTTCAGGATATCGCTAATGGCCCTCTCCTCATCCATGTTGTTGTTCTCTAGGTGGAATTCCACTGTATCCTTTTCCCCGGATTCCTCAAAAAACTCCTCCCTTAGCGGAGTAGGGTCAGGTGGGGGTACCGAGACGAACGGCTCGACAAGTCTCTGATCCCATATAACTAGGACAGTATCCCCATCGTAGTCCCCCCCAGATAAATGAGAAGCAAGACTGTCTGCTCCCACTGTGGGGAATATAATGCAATCCACAAAGTTCTTGTAAACCTCGACTACCTCAGGCCTTATTACCGCGGTAGCTGTTTGGATATCTGAGGCAACGTAAGCGGGAGCCCTCCCAACTAGGACCTTGCCATGAAGGAATTTGATAGGTCTGTTCTCGACGGCGAGGCCATCCGAAGAAAACTGTAGGAAAACCTCCCCTTCTCTGAGAATTTGCTTGAAATCTGGGATACATTTTACGGACGTGCTCTCAGGAACCGCAAACCGCATGTTATTCCAAGAATCTATTAGGTATTCATTGCGCCCCGAAACAATATTTTTCAATGCAACGGATTGGGAGACGGTAAATCCAGCATCGACCATCTGAATAATTCGCTCTTCAGCGGAAATGGGTACGGAACCAGCGTATTTGAAGCATTGGTCTTTCTCTCTGCGTTCTTTCAAGCCAACAGTTTGATAAAAGCGTTTGATGAAGTATGGTTCGTCGGCTTGCTCCAGCAGTTCCCAGATGTCGTTTTTTTCAATTGCTTGTTTAGCAAGATCGTTCAGTGTTTGCTTCGGGACGCCATTATGGTGGAGGATCGCTAAAAACTGTTGTCCAACGTTCCCGTGCTTTAACGGCCTCGCGTAATCGACAACTTCGATATTTAGATCTTCTCGGGTTCGAAATTTGATCTGCTTGGTCCGATATTTGATAAGGGGCTGTCCGTGGAACTCTGGATCACTATTCTCTACATCTAAGACTATTAACCCCTTCCTACCTCCATGACGAATTTGAAAATACGAAGGGGTGTAATCGAGTTTTAGTTGCTCCGCAATAGCTTGCAGAACAGAATAAGTCGCAGTCCCGCACCCATCAGTCATAGCAGACCCCTTAGTAGACAGTATATCCTCCTCCTCTTCGATCTTAACGTCTTCAAGTGTAACGAGAATAGTCCGCGAAAATCCTTTAAGTTTACAAAAGTCAATATTGCTGTTTTGTGTAAATTATGCTACATTGAAGACTTACCGAGCTTGACCCTTGCATTATATTTTGCAGTAGTCATCTTCTTGTTTTGGTTGGGAGGGATTAGCCATTTGACCACCTGTGGAACTGTTTGCACCGGAAGGTCTTCCCCGGACACTGCGAACATTATAATAGAGGAGGATTCCATCCCCGCATCTTTATCCGCTTTCGATGCATCTGAGGTATGTATTACTTCCCAATGCCGCCCTAGAATATCGACTCCTCCCATGATTATATCGCAAAGAGGGTCAGACGTCTCGTACCCGGCACTAGCATCTTGGCGTGGGCGGCTCAGCTTCATAAAACGTGAACCAAAATTTCGGTTGAACCGGTGAGAATATGCCTCCCGTCCTAACGGCTTAAGCTTAATCCGAGTACGGTACGCGCACCGATGAAGCTTCTTGACTTCCAGAATCCCCACTTGCTGCGTTTGATCGTCAAACTCGCTAGCAAATTTTGTATTGTTAAAGAAGGGATCCAATGGCTCGGAAGACACTATCTCCCCCGTCCTTTGGTGGAAACATTTTTTCATCTTGTCAATCACATCCCCCAATGTAAGTCCCTCTGTGCCATCCGAGAGGATGGCCGCAACTACGATACGAACAGCCTCCCTGTTGGTAGATTCCTGAAAAGTCCTCTGGATTTCATATTTTGATTGGGAAGAGACTTTATGCGCCCCAAAATCAATTTCGGTGCCATCGCAATCCCAGGAAAAGGCTACTTGAGATGATGGAATATCCCCTCCAGTTTTCTCGCTTGTGGGGTATTTGTTTTCCTTGTTGTTGCTATTATTATAAGGTAGCACTATTTTCCCTTCCGGGTATTCACGTTGGGAAGACTCGGGAGCTGGACCTTCAGGTTGGCCTTCTTGCGAATCGCTGTCGGAAGCTATAATATAGGCGAGAGGTTCGTTAGATGCGTAAACTTAAGACATGGGTAGGGGGGTTAGACGGGTTTCAGGCGCAAATACCTAACCGCTGTGATTCGATTTTATCCGCCAGCTGAGATAACTCGAGTTCAAATTCCAAATCTCCAAGATCCGATCCAAACTCCGGGGAGGAGGAGGAGGAGGAGTAGCCATTGTCGAGCCCAGGTACAAATGAAAAACTTTCATCGTTTCTTGGGACTGTCCCCAGAAAAGATGGCTCCTCAAAGGTTTGATCTGGTCCCCAAGCCTGGGAAGAATCTATATCTAACAAAAGGGGTTCCGGTAGAGCGAGATTGGCGAAGTCCAGCATCTTCTGTGTCCTAGGGGGTGGGAAGTAGGGCTAGGTACCCCACAACCAAACATTAGCTCAGCATCCTGACAGGGACGGGATTAAACATCGAAACCGAGGAAATACCAGAAGACTAAAACCACTATCCGAGCTAACCGTAAATTGCACGGTGGTGAAGCTGGACCAGCATGATGGGAATGGAGGAGATGACGGGCGAGTAGACAACTGATATGGCGTCCACGGTAGTAAAAGCCTGCTGAGCGCCCTCCAGATTTATGCGCATTATTGCGATCGGTAAATCATTCAAATATCAGAGTGATCCCGAGGGCGTATCAAACAGACTAACTGATGGGCTTAACGGGACCCATGCAGCCCGAAGTTGTTCTCGTTTTCAAACTGGGTTAGGTAGGTAGTTAGGTGCCTGTCCCTTGTGTTGGTGCGGGGAACGACAACAAAAAGTAGGGCCAGGGATGGCTGGCGGGATCGGTCTCAAATCCCGAAGGAAACTAGCGAGACACGACTAAGAAACAGACAGAACGCAACGATGGGAGGGCCTCTGGATGTTATAATATACGAGGAAGTGGGAATGGTGGTAGTGCATGATCATGATAGGGGTGGTAGCTTGCCTTGGTTGGGTTCTTAGCTTTGTTCGCGTGGGATCGGGTCACGTGGTGTTCCAGCCGAATGTCTCGCTCGTGAGGGAACGTTATAATTACCAGAGCCAAATAATATAATATGCCAAACGATGGCAATTGCACAACATGCAACTTAACTGAGGGAGAAATAGACGGGTTATATACGCACTAGCTGGCACCGGCTCCGCGATGCTGATATACAGGCATCATATCATCCGAGCGAGGTCGCACGGGATTCCAGGCCTTTTATGCAGAGTTTGTCAGTCGCATACAGCTGCAGCCTCGTGCTACATTTAATTAACGTTATTAACCACCGATATACAATTCCAAATAGACCCACTCGCTAGTGCTGGCGATGTCGAGGATCGAGTGCAAATATTAATTATATTCTCAACTCCTAAGAGTTCTATTTACAATATATAATACACAGATATATATCTATCAAGCCCTTCATGCATGCAGGATCCCTCCATTTTAAACAATCTTATGGTGTTTTATTGAACTTCTCCTTCACATCCTTCACAGCTTGCTTTATATTGTACTATAGTGGAGTCTTGCAATGTTGATCCCAACTTACCCAGCCGTCCTCTGTAAGTCCATCCTGGGCGTCTATATTCAAAAATTATTAGTATCACAGTTGTATCTAAGGCTATTTGAAAGTAATTGTTAACTTACACTGACATCCCATTGCGCATACTCTATCCGAAAGTTCGTTCTCCTGTACTCTGGCGGTGACCTTCCAGCAGTCGAGACCTGGTCTGGTGCGTGGATCATAATCACTAAGGCACGTTCCATCAAATTTTTTCCAGTCGCCGTCTTCCTGGGCGACTATATTCAAAAATTATTAGTATCACAGTTGTATCTAAGGCTATTTGAAAGTAATTGTCAACTTACGCCCACATATGGCTTCGCATTTTTTAGCGGCCTCCTCGGAATTGCCAAATCTGGGGGCGACCTTCGCGCAGTTGAGACTTGGTCTGGTGGGTCCAATAGCTTTAATCGGCTGAGGAGCGGCCCTACCCTTCAAATCCTTCACAGCTTGCTTTATATCGTACCACAGTGGAGTATTGCATAATTCATCAAACCCTTTCCAGCCGTCGTCTGTAAGTTCTGCCTGGGCGTCTGTATTCAAAAATTATTAGTATCATAGCTGTATCTAAAGTTATTTGAAAGTAACTGTTAATTTACACCCGCATACTAATTTGCATTCTGGCTGACTAGCTTTGCTAGGATCTTTGGGGGTGACCTTGTTGCAGTCGAGACCTGGTCTGGTCCATGGACGAGGAGAATCAACTCCTCTAGCCTTAGGAGCGGGAGCGGCCTGGGCGGGAGCGGCCTGGGCGGTAGCAAGGAGGACAGCGGAGGCGAGAACAAATGAGATCTTCATTTTGAGTGTAGGGAAGGTTTCTTTATAACTTTTCCATAAACAAAAAATTTAAATTATAAACTTATAGAGTTTTAGATAAATGAAACGGATAAAAGAATAGAGAATGGTATACCCGGCTTAGATAAAGAAAATTAAGTAGATGTATAGGAGCTATTAAATAATAAGATGTTGTTAATAAAGAAGAATTGATTTCTCAAAAGGAATCCGTCTTTTTTATAAGCTTTACAAGAGCTCCAACTCATAAAATATTCTGGCTCCCTATCCCAAGCACCTAAGTTCGAAGTTAATTCTAACTAAGAGATTTAGTTCTAAATACTTGAAAGTTATAAATTAATGTATCGTGACGTATGTAGAGCGGCCGATATTATTAGATTTTAACTATAAATTTTCCGTGTCCAGACTTTTGTGTTTTGAAATGCGTCCGGTCTAACCCCATAGGGGATTTAAGACTACCCTAACTAGGCCTAACGAAGGAAATAATAATAAAAAAAAAATAACGACGCCTGAAGCTGGCCCCCTGTTATGGATTCCATGGGTTCTCGAGACAGCTTCCGCCGCTAATACTACAATCCATCAAACCGAACCATAGGTAGGTAGATATCCTTCCTTCTTAAACTTCCCACCATCACGCTACCTGCAACTAAAACTTTTCTCAAAATTAACTTACCGAACTTACCAAACTCCGCCAAAATTCGGCACTTATTGAATAATTATTTATAGAGCGTTACAGCTTAATCCAATATTAATAGTTACCTGCTAGCTACTAGCTACATTTCTTTCCATAGATATTTTCTGCTCGGTTGCATAGTCTTGGTCTGCTTAAGTCTCCTAGTTTGAATAAAACACAATTCGAGTAGAGCACTAACATACAGGATATACATCACCTAGTAATGCTGGTTTGAATTGCCCACGTGAACTTGAATTAACCTATAATATCCACCAATTGAATGTTGTATCTACAAAGTTTCGAGAGCCTGCTTCCTTCCTAATAGTCATCAGCGATCACAACCTTAATATGTAGACGCTTCATCAGGAATCTGATATCTGCGTTCATAGCTGGTGGACTAAAGGGTATCCCGTCCGCTCTGCCTTACTCAAGCCCCCAAGCGGTCGCTCAGTAGTATAGTGGGTGACCATATGCGAATCGCGACTAACGCAGGTCTCATCAACTTTTTTTTGTCTTTTTTTATCTTTTTCCTGGCCTGTCTGAAATTTCGTTTGTGGGTGGATTGTTTTTCAAGCCCTGACAACCTCAGACAACAAAAGTCACGCAACTTCTGTGCTGGGTTGCCGAACCGAAAGCTGACTAGTCTGGTCGCAAAAGGCAGCCTGGCAAGCTGCACTAAACGAAGGAGGGAAAGTTCTACTAATCCAGTTGTCAGGGCCAGGGTACGGAAATTCCAACCCCCAACACGACTTCGAGGACATTGACCAAAAAATACTTCGTATGTACTCTGCATGAAGAAATAACAAAAAGAAAACGAGTAATACCAGTAGTGGTTGAGAGGGGGCTATCGACTGTAATACGTAGAGCCAAGTATGCTACCGGCTACCAGGCTTCTAATCTTCAGGGCTGAAATTGATTTGAGCAGAAGAAAAAGGTGCTTGGCACCATGGTACCGCACGCGGAGGCCTAGGCCAGTTGATCAGTCAAAGCCCTAGAGCAAGATTCCCTGGTAAAGACACAGTCTGTGTAAGCTGGGCGGTAACGAAGTCCCAGTTCACTAACAAAATCACATAGATCTGTAAAAGCCCGTATCCCAGACTAGGTCGCTAGCTATGTATAGTTTCAAGGAAATCTATCGACACCATGATAAGTATGGGTATCTGCATATCGTATAGGTACCCTACAACGTGCAGATACGTTCGGAAAAAGTAATCATAGTTAAGCCTTATTCTAGAAAAGCCTCAGCTCAACGGCCCTTTTGTATTTCTTTCTTGACTCTCACTTGTGCATGTGCATACCTGCATAAAAAAACGTGGGCGTCGAATCCAAGGATTATCAAAATCGCCCTTCTGGGCCTCAGGGCACGCACGGAATTACAATCCGTAGAGGCTACCGGGAGTTGGCCCTGGTGGAGGTTACAAGCTACAGGCGGTGCACGGTGGCTGGGGAGCAAAAGGATGCACAGATCGCGCGGTAAGCGCGCTGCGGATAACCTTAGCAGCACACCTCGTCTTGCCCCTAGACTAGTAGGCAACGGGGGATAGCAATTATTTTCCTGTGCGAAGTATCGTTGCGGCACTGGACCAGCAACCCCCGGCCCGTGGTACCTCCAATAGGCCATGCATAGCTTTCTGAGGCCGAAACGCTACTATGGAGACTAAAAGAGAGGTGCGGGACTGTTCGCTCAATATCTCAAGATATTCTTCGAGCTCGAGCGCTTGCAAATTGATTAATTAACTTTACAACTGATAGTTACCCGCCAAAAATTAAAACGCGAACTAGCAAAGGGACTGACCCCCGCCGACCAAACGTAACCCGGTACCCAGAGCTAGAGATGGCAGCCCTAGCTACATGTACACTTTACTTGGACAAGCACTTGCTTGACCCGAGCCTTTTGCGGCGATGTAACGCAAGGGCCTAGTATACCCACGTAGCGTGAGACAATAGCCGACTAGACGAGAGCATGACAACGCTGCTCCGATCAGTAAATTAACTGCCTAGGATAATACATGTATACACCATAAAGTGCATATACCTATACATAACATATATGTATATAGAATCCTCATTCTTGAAGTCTTCAGCGAATACATTTCTTGATACCATATGGTACCATGAACCTGCTTGGTATTTTTCGTTACCCCACACCTGCACACTGCCGCTTTTTTCTATTTGATTCGTTGGAACCATTTTCTCTCATAAACCAGACTGGGCACGAACCATTTACCATCCCAGATTTAAAACAACAAAACGATAACAGTCGAGTCGGCCTAGACAAAAATTAAATCCAAAACACATACATGTATATAATCTCGGCCACGGACTAACGTGTATACATGTTGTTTCGTAAACCAGTATACATGAAAATATCAGGATGTTTCGTAGACAAATTGGCAACCCGGCGCCATATTATGAAGGATTCATAAGGTTCGCCCAAACCTTCCCGCAGTCCCTCCAGCCACTTTGAAGCTCAATATCATATGCCCAAGAACTAGTTAATTAGGTGTTTGAATGCGATTCAATGCAATCGCAAGTACTAATATTGTTCCCCTTCTCTAGCTACACATTCCGAATACTTGGGTACCGTTATTAGTAAGTTTAAATCCAGTCTAATAGTATATCTTGCAGTAGCTAGTACCTAATTATCGCACAGCACGGCTTGCGTAGAGACTACGCGAATACATATATACGCTTTTCGGTCGCATCTTCTAGTTGGCCTCGAGATCTATCGATCTCGTGGCACCAGTCGCAGTCCTGGCACATAAATCCAGCAACACAAGCTCCAACACGACAGGCTAGCGAACGAGACCATCGACTGGTCGACCAGTCTCGCGTAGTTTATTGACAACCGTGATAAGTACCTACTTAGTATCCGATCCCAGTAGATCACTCCCTCTCCCCTTCCTTTTCTCTTTCTCTCTGCCTCTTTTTTTTTTTTTTTTTTTTTTTTTTTCCCCACTCTCCACCGTTCTCTTACTGTTTTCCGACCCCGTTTTAGAAACCTTCTATGAATGAATGAAAAAAAAATACAACAGCACCGCTTTTTTTTTTGTGTTGCGTTGAGTGGTGTTCGAACTCTGAATTCAATGGCCAAATCGTAAACTTCGTGTTGTCTGGTAAACGAGACCAGCCAAATCCGATCATGGGAGCTGACAGCCACATATAGGTAGCCGACCACTTTTCTGGTCAGGTGGAGCACTTAAATTATACGGAAACTTGTCTTAGATTTGACTTCGATTGTTTGAAGACCAGTCGCCAGTCTTCCTTGCGTAAAGGCGTAGGTGACGTCCTCATGATCATGCCCCAGCAATTTGCAACCGGCCGGATCACGGAGCGATCATACGAACATACGTCCAATATACACATATCGTGTCTCGAATAGCACGGCAAGTGACCCTCGGAATTTGGCTTCAAATACGATCGGTGTACATTAATTGGAGTCTGGAAACCATTACGTGAGTGACCCAACCCATGGAAGTAGATAGATATTATCGCCCAAGAGCATGTACTTGCTGAGCCCATGCGAAGTGGGTATCCGCCGTAGGATAGTTAGGCTGCACACCCTTGCTCATTACCAACTAGCTCTCTATCGCGGGCAAATATGAATCTTACCCAGCTTCACCGCGATACCGCAAAGGCTGATTCAAGCCTTTAATCGCTCATCCACCGTGGAGGACATCAACGAGACACGGGGCCCGAGCCCGGGATTAATGCAATCCGACAAAAAGGTATCGACAACATGCACATGCACATATGCACATTGCCCCTACGTCGAGCCGAAAAGAAGGGCGATTTACACCGCATATTGTTCATGCAAGTCTCAGACCCAAGCTCTCCCTCATGAACAGGATGCTACCCTTACAATCCCCAAAATGAATAACTTGCGAAGATATGGGGAAATGAAGCGGGGCAATCTATTTATCAATCCATGTGACGATCATAATCCTCGCTGTTATTTTAGTACACTACAACTACTGGTTCAATCGCCCCCCGGCCAGCGGACGCTGCGATCAATATGTGCGTGCTAGCTAGGAGAGCTATAGTCGAGTCGTCACGAGCAAATAGGTGAACCAATTATCTCGAGTCGGGGCGTTAATTCGCTCATGAAGGATTCGGTTCTACCCTTTAAACTTTTTTGCGAGGCGATGCTCTTTAGAGTCATTCATGCATTGCTTGGATTTTTTTGATTTTTTTTCCCCTTCGTTTTCCCTTGTTTTTTTTGTTTTTAGTTGTGAGCTGGCTTCACGGTCTGGCCTCCTCCCTAAGCACGGAATATACCCCAACAAAAATGGCACGGCCTAGAGTCCTCCTTTCACTTTTCTTTTTCCCTTCTTTTCTTCAGCTGATCAGGGAACCCAAAAAAAAGGGGGGGCTGAAAGGGGCTGGCAGCCCCAGCTCGACTTTGGAGATCGAAGGATCCGTGTTACGAGCGTGATGTATATGCGTATACACCCAATCTGCTCCTGTAGTAGTCTGGTATTTGCGTCTCTCTATCATGAAAATTAGACTATATGCACGTAGAGCTGTCTCATAAAGAAACCAAGCTCCATCTAAAGAGGTTTTGTCTGCTAGTATACAGCGGAGACCGAGAAGGTTCGAGCCTCAATTAAAATGTTAAAACTGGCTAACCTTAGTATCGTTCCCAGGCCCTACAAAGGGTGAGTTAGCCCAATCAATCGCCCAGCCGAATAGTAGGACAGAATAGGAATTTTATATTTCCGTCCTGGAGACCTTATGATCGATCACCCGTCCAGCAATATTTGAATCTGATCCTGATTAACTGAGTTGCAGCGAAGACTCGGAATATACGTTAAATTTAAATGGGAATCATATTATGCTATAATCATATCACAATCACAAATATCTTGATTATAACACCTCTATATGGTTTAAGCCCTATACGAGTTCATGATGAGATATGTCTATTAGGTCCGCACCTTGTGAATTAAAATATCAATACATGCGATGCAAAATCAATACAAGAGACAGCAACAGAAACAGAAAAACGAAATTGCAACCACTGCTCCCCTTTTAAGGAAAATTAAAGTACATGACTCGTAAACCAGACGTGAATGGGCGATGTATTCAAAAGAAAACGTAGCAGGCCAATTTATCGGAGCCCCGGGAACAAGCAAGAAGGAAGACCGTCCACACTTCGATCCAGCAAAATCATGAAGCCCGCTAGCGACGGAACGCCCACCGCGGGAAAAACATAACCTTCACTTCAACCCAAAAGTACGAGTACTTGATACGCATGGCGGCGTTGATGTTGCGGTCTTGAGTGGGATTGGAGCAGGATGCCAAAAGCATAATAGTGAATACCCTTGATAATCCGGGGGTTCGTGAAAAATACGTCAACCAAAGTTGTAACTCGTTCCTACCCCGGAGCTTTATAAAGTTAGTTTTTCAAACGATGATACGTGAAACAGCACTAGAAGAGAGCTTACCAAAGATGTCAGGTATTTTTCGGGGCTTGGTCATCAGGATCCACGTATATGCCCTTTTCCCTCAGCTGCTGCTTAATATCCTGAGTAGAACGTTTATGATCGTCTGGATTAGAACCTCGTGATGGGGTGTCCGAAGGCGCCACTACCACCTTTGGCTTCTTAATAAATGCATCGTCGAGATTAAAGTCCGCAGACCCATTTGCTCGTGGGGTCATTACTTTCTAGATTTTAAAAAACTTTGCGTTAACAAGAATACACTACCAGTACGGGTTCTTCTCAGACTTAAAGCTATATACGCACTGGGTCAGGCATATTCGAATATTCAAAGATGATGGGTTTTTGATCGATCGATCAGCGCGGTTGGGGGTCTAGCTACGGGACAAGATTGATCCTTGATCGTATTTTTAATCGAAGTTGGTCTCGTTCTCCGGTCAGAGTCTAGCGTTTTGCGTCGTAAACATGAGATGAGAAGATGAATAATACGATTGTGGAAGGTAGGAAGGTGACGAAAACGAAAATTTATAGTTAACTGCTAGCGGGAGAGGGGGATTTATTGGCAGGTTTACTTCATCGGCCCTAGCTGATACCATATTCTAATATTAACGGACTGGCCTGATGGTACGGGATTGGTTCCAGTGAAACTTTGAAAGTTTAGTCATGGATTGTCATGGAGGCTAGCTACAGTTTAGCGTCAGGGCTCGTCAATCAAGGATCTGATTTACGATTTCTAAATCGATCAATACCCATATACGTAATCTAATTAGGAACTCAGGCGTGTGCAATGAAACTTAGACCTAATTCCTAATTAGGATTTGGTGGTTCTCAGTATGGCGAGAACCTACCTCCCTTGTACCCTGCAATACAACTCTCAAGTGGTCACGGATACCATCGGTCATCAACCAGAACTCAGAAATCCACCTTGTTCCGCACCCTCGGAGTCAATTTATTAGAGAGCTTGAGTGGTTGCGGAAGATATGCAGGATCGCGATATCGAAATTGCGCATCGTAAAACGCTAGGATACATATATTCAACACCCCCGCCTTATGAGCCGAGATAGATTTGGCGCTCCATACGAATCTTTTCGGTTCATATGCTTTTCAAGAGATGCACAACGTCGCAGGTGCATTGAAACCCGTCGCTGTGGTTAGAACTAGTCCCCCACCTCTCGAGGATTGACCAGAAGAATGCAGTTGACTCCCTCGGCACAAATACCGCGAAGAGCTCCCTCGCCGACGAGACCGGGTATTCGAGAGATCGGGCCGATCGCTTCCGCGACTTTTCTGGTTCGGTGTAGAAACCGCGTTGAGGGCCGCCACTTAACCATTAACGAGTTTTGCAACTGGTATAACTAGGATTCAGAACCTTCAATAGAGTGCCTCCAAGATTATGTATCTAGAATGCTAAGCAGCAACAGAAGTCTGTAGAGGAATCACATACATATAATCCACAAGAAAGAATGAGGTCACCAGCCCCCGCTCCAAGTGTCGTGATATTGATCTGGGAAGGTAAAAGGATGATTCATGACCCCGCGAATTCGAAGCGTTACTGCTTTCCGAGCGCGTGGCTATCGCTCGCGCAGCTATAACTCCGCCGACCACAGACAGCCCGCGGACACCATATAACGAGCTGACTGATTTCCGATATGGCACGAAATGGGGCGGAGGGTAGGTCAGTAACACGTGTAGCTCCAGCGACTCAATAGAATCACCTAGACCGGCTCGGCGCGTTGTTATGTCAGTCGTCTTTGGGATATCGTAGTTCTCCGAGACTAAGCTGTTGTGCACGTACAATTGTGTGCGGGGTGGTCTCATTCCCAGACGTCACAAAGAGAGCGCCTTTGTTTGCTGCGGGGATACATCCGCCAACGAAAAGTTGCCAACACGAGCATAGGTACACAGACTTGGGTAATAGGTGTAGGCCGTGCGCGTGCGCGAGATCGTTTCAACCGTTTCATGAACCCGCAAGTATCGATATCAGTTTGGGCTCCCATCGATCGATGTATGTGCATGTAATATACTAATATGACTGATAAACGGAAGCGTAGACGGCGGGGCTCGCTCGTGTTCTAGTTCCGTTACTAGAAAAAGACTCTCGAGCTCGAGCGCGCGCTCTCAGCTGAAGGATTTGCCATCGACTATACCTATCTACCGAGGTACATGCATATATACGTACGTACAAGTGTACACGAAGACTCAAAAACGGGGTTAAACACTTCCGGTTCTTTTTAGACACGTTGACTTTTATGTCCAATGCTAGGAAAAGAAAAGAAAAGCAAAGAAAATAACAAAATGAAAAAAGGGTGTTATAACGATGCAGTGGTTTACGAGGCAAACGATGCAGTCAAAGCGGAATTATAAACAATTGGGAGCAGTCTTGTCAAATTTTAGAAACAGCTAAGTAAGTTTCCGGTACTTTGGAAACTCAATGGAATGACGTTAAATTAAGCAGTGATGTATCACACACTAGATATTTGGGGCCTGTATATACATGTATGCATCTTAATATATACCCTTGAAAGCACGTTTACGGCCCGTTTGTGTCCCCGGGCTAGACCCATGCCCCCAGACGAGGCCATAAGCCTGCAGGCGCAGGGCTAGGCCGAATCCTAGCAATGCTGTAGTTTCCTCCCATGGCGTGCACTTAAGTACTCCCTGGGCTCCGGCCGTAGCACCCTGACTATTACGCCTGCTACAGGCTACCCCATCACCATCCTTTTAGATGTACTTTCTTTTTCTTTCTCTCTTTCTTTCTTTCTTTCTTTCCTCCTCGCCCCTCCTCACTTTTTCTCTCCTAGGTTTATCTACGCAGGTTTACATCGACACGAGTTTTCTATAAATTTATAGTACCTATTGCCTCATAAACCAGACCCGACCTTCACTGCGAGACAATAGTACCTAGAGATCTAGAGAGTCTACAGAAATGGAATAGTTTTAGAGACTATTATTTACCTAAGCACAATTTTGACGAGCACCTTTTATTCGGAACGCTTGGAGTGTAACGCCGACCTAAAGATCCAGAGAGAAGGTAGGTGGGAACCTTGCCTGGGAAGCATACCTAGCCCACGCGCGGCCACGTCTACTCTACAGAGTTTTGTTTGTTTGAAACACATTCCTCAACTTGGGAAGAGAAATTTCCTACGCAATCATTCGCGAGTAGGAGCAGTCTAAATCTACCTGAGATTAAGGGCATAACCCCTTTCCCCGTGTTATTCGGGGTTAGCGACATTATATCAATTGAGCTTTTTGAGGGGGAGCAGAGTGCACAAGTGACACCTGGGGACGAGACCAGTAGCTATAGAGTATAATATAACCCTAGTTAAATGCCCGGTGCCCGCCAAACTGTATTACCTTCTTCGGGCTTAGTCCACCGTCCCCGAATCATATTAAATGTTCCTATTATTATTTTTTTTTTTTTCTGGCGGTGCTGGCGGGACCAGAATTAATGGTTGTGATTAGCTGTGCATACGCATGTGACCGGTCGACCTCTTCCGCACAAAAGCAGGAAAGGGGTCTAGAAACCCACCAGTTACAATCATATCAATGTAACTATTTAATTTGGTAAAGATAAACGATACCTGTTAGGATAATATTGTCTGAAAGAGCGAATTGTAAACTTGATCTAGTGGAACTAGAAATCACTCGGTCTAGCAAGTGAGGCGACCTCGGTGGCGAGTCAGAGACCTATGGATGCAAGCAAGGGAGATCCTCTGGCCAGCCAATTACATACTGATCTATAAACTTGAAGCTAACGTCATAATTGATTAGTATTGCACAGGGCTCTAAGGGCTCGTGCCCCAAAACCACAAGCGATCGCATCGGGTAGTTGACCGGTCCGCGAGAATCGATCTGCGATCATGTAAACATGTAACATTCGAACTGTCATTGCTTAGAATATTCGAATACGAGTGCGGTATACCGGTGTACTGGTAACCTATCACAGATCTAGCTATCGATGTTATGTAGTGAAATTAACCCACAATGATTCTAAGCCCAATACCATAAAGGGGCCAGACCCGAGCAGTTGAAGTATATAAGTCCTCCTGGCACGAAAAATCGATCCCAGACAATTTGTTTTCGTTCAGGAGGTCGTATCCACTATACATCGGCAAATTTGACTGTATACATGGAGCTTGCGCGGTGCTTACGCTCTCAAGATGTCGTGATTGTGGCCGTACGTCTGAACTGGCTCCTAGTTTTAATATAAGCAAGGTTAACATAAAAGCTTCTAGCTATGTTAGTTATCTAAAACGCAGATTTTTTCTCCCGTAATTCAGAAGACCCTGAACGTGAATCCCCCGAGATATTATATGCCTAGGTATGATGCATGCATGATCATAGATGTGAGCAATCGGATTCGATTCGCTGGACTCGAGGCTATTCGATCCGAAACGAATCAACACATCTTGAACTGTTAAAATGTTGCAACATGGTCTCGCAATAATTGTGTTGCATCCAACTTTTGAGTAATTGGGCTCAAATTCCAGAAAGTAACAATTAACTATGGGATATCTAACTAATTTATAATTTCTCATTTAGGATAGGTGGTTTATTTCCGGATCAAATAAGCTTCCGATTTGAAACGGAATCAGCAAGCGAACGAGCTAACGTGACATGGCGCAAGTGCTCCAGATAGTCGAGCCCTGCAGGGTACGTGATATCATCTATCATATGCAGCTGATCCAAATGCCCGGATGTTTAGGTGTACAATGATTCGACTCAGGCAGATAAAGCTAGCTTGGGCTTTTAGATTGATTCGAATATTTAAATCTTGTATTAGATAATTGGCGCTCAAGAGCTTCCGAATCTATGGGATAGATGAAGCTTAACCTCCTACTAGTACAAGAAGACATCCGCTACTGTCTGGCGAGTTTGCGAAATACCTACTATTTCGCACAATTTGGGACCAACCATATTTACTAGCTGGCCGACCGAGGTTTTCCGCTTTCTGAAGCTTGCAGGACTATCTTTTTCTTCCTTGCTTACATTATTGTTCAGGAATACTTTGATCTACCCCCCATTAGATAGTCTCGGATTAGTCGTGTGGCTCCACTCGGTGGCCGGTAGAATATCATCCCTAGATGGTCAAGTGTGCCTCTTAAGCTCCCAAACCAATTTCAAAGGTCCATCTATGACAGAGCCATTCTACTGTAGTCTCCTAGCATCTAAAGCCATGACCGAGGCTAAGGGGAGGCTGTATTAATCAATAGTGTTATAAAATTTAGAGCAAAGGGTTGGGATAGGAAAAGTACCCCTGAGACAGCGAGGCAAAGTCGGGCAGGAGATTCGAATATTTAGGAATACTGTCCTAGGCTATCAAGGAAAGAAGGAGCGAGAAACCTTTGTGTGTACCGCCGCGGGGTCGACCCTGGTATGAATATTTGACTACCGCACATCGAGGTTTAACCTTAAGCCGGGATAAGATTAGTTTGAGCACCCCTTGATTTGCTGTCGGTGTGCCTCGTGGGTTTCCTCTATTTCTCGAAAAATCTTGGGTACTTGGCCTGAATAACCACCCTTTAATCATTAGCTCAGATTGATCCTATGGTTTTAAAGGCTCCGGTAACTTTGATAAGATTTCGACCGCTCTCCGGATTCCTCTCATCCAATTTATATACCTCTTGAAGCCATCGATGAAATACTAGGAGCAATTAACTAGCATGACAGCATGACCATAAGCTATCTTTACCTGAAAAATAGAATTATTATCGGTTATGACTTTCGAGGTTTTGGTAATTCAAACCTTTGATGTGGCAAATATGGGGTCTCTTTTCACGGTCCAGGAACGACCCCAACCCCGCGAGCGCGAAATCCAGCGCGAATTTCCTGTTCCGCCCAATCCGCGGACGTGAAAAAAAAAAAAAACAAAGGCTTCATATCAAGGAATGGTGGATGGTCTTTGCATCCCTTTTAAGGAGTCTTGCGAGAGTGTTTTTTTTGTAGGCTTCTGTCAACGACTTCGAGATCCCGACATGTCGACGCTAGTAGCCAGTCCAGTATCACGGTATCACAATCGCCCATTTCGATCCCCGAAGTTCTGGTTTAACTAGATAGCCAATATATTGCTACAAACCACTTTAACTCCTATGGGTATCCTCATTTGGACCTCAGACGCCCTCCGACTGCGCATTTCTTGAATATTCTATTCGGTCGCAGTGATCGCGACACCGGAAGGGGAATGTATTTCGAAGTACTTCCATGGATCCACCAAACATTTTTGGCACAAGACTATTAACCTTGAAGTAACAACCCTCTAAGTACCTAGGTATCTTCTTACTGCCATCCTACATTTCCTTGACGCACTATTTTCAATAGAATGCAGGTCCCCTTAATATTGCGCTTTCAGTATATGCTACCGGAGACCCGGATACAAAAAATCCTCGACGACCGACGCGACCGCCGATGTATACAACGTATTTAACAGCTATCTTATCATCTACGGAATCCGAACCGTATACCTGAATGATTGATTAAATCATGGCTTGGAGGTTTTAAAGATGTTGTTTGAATATAGCCTCGTATGCTAACTTCTGTCACAGTAGAACACTGCTCACTTGCATGCACCTAGCGTACGCCCGGCCCTTTATGATGTCTATGAACGATACCAAGCATAACCGTATGCACGATCTCCTTTATACCAACACCATCGAAACCTCTATAGATCTAGTACTTACTGTAGCAGAGAGCCATTACAGTGGTCGCTGAGTACTCTCAACTTATACGGCTTTCGTTAAACCCAAATTAATTATCTCGGTGGTGGTGGTTACGGACGTCGCGGACCCGCCAGAGGTGAAAGTTTAGTCCTCGAAATATAAGATTCGTTCCACCCTCTCAGTTTCAAAAATGCCACATGCCTAGCTAGTGGCAAGAAGTTATCATCATCCACTTTCAGTATTTGGCGTAATTCAACGCGCCATCAAGCTGCCCCATAACCGTAAGGCCTACCCAAGCTGCCCTAGCACTCTCCATCACCCTTGGCTTCATGGGTCCGAGGTGTAAGGCTGATAACTAGATGTAGCACTGATTATAGAAAGGCACCTGTAACGGAATTTCCAGACAAATCCCTATACGCAGATACATTAATAACTACTTAGGTATTATATCCCGTCGGAATACCACATGTACGTACACAACGAGAATCGGCTGTACAGGGCCTTAAAGTGGAAACGATTCGGAACAGTCCGTGCTACAAGCTAGTGGCCGCCGGTTAGGTTTGGTTGACAGTTGTACGATCGTGATAAACAGACGTCTAGACTCGCGCTCGACTTTGTATAAGCATGCTAATATGCCTCAGGTACTCCTTACTCGATTTTGTTACACAAATTAATGATAGCCATGCATATTCATATCTGACACTACTGTTTCATCTACAGTCAATTCCATCCTGGTTAAATAGTGTTTTCTAGTCCTTGGATTGCATTGATTGCCTTTGCAGGTGTAGAGTTTGTTCCTATGTCGACTCCCGTGCTGCGCCGCACAGATTCAGATACCACTCTTAGAACCCGGAAGGAATATTCGAATGCGTACTTGAGGCTGATAGTATGTGCAATTTTGGAGGCTAGTTCCGGTAATTGGGGACAAAGTTATCGATTCAAGGGGTTACAGAATGCTGCAAAACCGAAGCTCCCGACGGCAAACTGCTAGCTGTGCCCTGAAATCGTTCCAAGATTTCCTTCGTCAGATCTAGAGGCCCCTACGCATCGGCCCGTAGGTACACAGCCTCACAGCGCGCGGCTAGCCGGCTATCAATATCACAATACGATCTTGACAACGAATATAATAGTACCCGATACAATCAATGCACGTTTCCCTCAACCGCCTCGTACACGCAATCATGCCAGTACAACGGAGAGTTCTATGATTCTAACGTCTTTGTTTAGAGGATAAGCGCCTTCAAGCTTGTCACACAAGTAATTCCTTTGCAGTTTACCTCCTTCCGCCATCTGCAAGGCGGGTCTTAATAGGAAACTCTTGCAAGGGCATATTTCAAAGGCGGTCCCTGAGAATCCTGATACTGTAACGCAGCTTCGCCCCACTGAAAATACATTCACTTATCTGTAGGAGTTCGAATAGAGAAAAAAAAAACAAAGAAAGCAGGACTTGTCTCTGAACTCGGCCCTCCGTGAGCTGGAATACCTTATCGCCCTTTTACCATTCTCGCCCAACTATTTAAGTAACGAAAGAGTCACTAGCCCTCCTAAAGTTATCTCATCCGTCATCAATATAATACATCCAATCTAAGAAACCCTGGTTTCGAAGACCACCTCTACTCGGGCACCATACGATCACCTTACTCAATTGGAAAAATCTAGTCTATAGATCTAAGTTGTCTTGCAGGGATCTAAGAGAATCAAAAAAATAAAAAAATCCATCTAGAATTCCCTCCTTGTTGGAAAATATAACCTCTCTTTTTTCACCCCGTACTCCTGCCCAAAAGGCCACCAGCACTATGAATGCAACAGTTCCCACAGTATATTCCCCTATTCCATCGTTTCCTGATGACGACGATGATACCCGATCCTCCCAAGTTCCCAAAAGGGATGACAACTTGGGTACGGGTCCAGAGGAGTATCCCGATGGCGAAATAAAATCGGAATGCAAATGCAAATTTTCTAGCGAACGAGTGCTATCGCCTAAAGAAGCTCCGCTCACCCCCCTAAACCCTCTACTCTACCAAGAGGCGACGTCGGCCTCCAGTCTATCTATCAAATATTTTCCATACCTGATAACTTTCTACCTCGTGCTGTTGCTCTTACCCACATCGCTTTCTTTTGCGGCCTTATTACATTCCTGTTCAGTCAGAAAGACCAATGCTGCCTCGAAGATACGCTAGCTCGTGTTGTATCTACCTACATTTTTGAGATTTTGGGACTCTTCCTTTGGAATAGAAACGATAGCCTATTTGGCGTTTGTGTGAAATTTATCATCGCAGTCCCTCTGCGTCTTGCAATCTTTGGATAGATCTATAGACTATGGGTCATTTCCCTGCCGTTCTATTGACCGATCCTCATTTCTCTCTTCTTCCCTCTTATCTTTTCTACAACTATTCGACACCCGGCCGTTCATTTGATCAAAGCCCACTTCATGAAAGGATACTAGAGCAATTTCGGAGGCTCAATAGTACAAGACAAACTATGCGTAAAGAAATGTACGGTATCTATGTATCTACTATTCAAATACTCAGTCGCGGTTTCGGCATGTGTTATTAGGTCCCCAACCCTGCAACCCATAGTTCTCCTTTTTCTCTTTTTTTCTCGCTTTTGCTTTCCTTTGAATCTACCGTTCCCTTTTCATATTCTTTTCTTGCTCCTTTTATCCCTTCCTCTTTTTTTGACTTACGTTTGCAATTTATAGACGAATAGAATATCTTTATCCACATTGAAAAATGAAGCCTAGTGCATGAAAATCCTAAGCAAAAACCCTCTAGAATATAGTCTCCCGTTTGACAAGGTTCCCGTGACTTTATCATATCCCTAAAGGTTACATAACTACGCTGATTGATATGAACAATAATAATTTAAAGCCAAAATTGAAGAGGAGTCTCGAGGTTTTGTCTTCTAAATAGGCCTCCTACTTGTCCCAAGGCTTATAGTAGCCTCCCACCCAAGGCCAAAAATCCCCCAAATTCAGTGTATATAAAACACTTCTCTCTATTCCCGACGCTTTTGATCATAGGTTAGTTGCGATGTCCAGCTGGGCGATACGTTTCCCTATTGGTAAACCTAATTTTTCTTCAGCAATTTAATAATATAAAACTATGCGTGTGGGTCTACACCGCAAGAATCATTTCCCCAAGCCATAATTACCAACCCAAGATCGATAGCTTCCATGGCGCATAGCAGGAAATAAGAGAGAAAGTTATGAGCCGATGCCGAGCTGTATACAATCCGTATATACATCCACCAAAGCCCGACTACACCCCCCACCTCCCATTATTGTGTGCAAATTTCAAACTTTGTTGGTAAGGATGCTGATTTGCAAGTCCATGATGGGGGCTTTTCTCCCCGAACCTAGTACTAGTCTCCACGACCGACATATTATCCCTAACAGCGTCCATCCCACTTCCTGCGTTTTCTGCCCAACGCCCTACAGGTCTAAACTTTAACTCGGCACCTTCGTTTGTCAACCCGCGCCCCGCCAATAATTTCGAGGATTCTATTTCCGATATCAACCTTCTAGCAATCCGTTCCGCCATCTGCCTAACCGTAATTTCTAGCCCCTCCGATGCTTCCTCATCACCGTGCCAAAAAAACCCACGAAGTATGGGATCACATATAACTCCTCCTATTCTAAACCTCAATTCCCCGGAAAGGACAGCTCCCGAAGCTTCTTCCGCCGGAGGGTCCAAAAACACGGGGTCGTCTAGAAACGGCGAATTCGTAATATCAACCTGGAGGGGTTTCGCTTTATCGGGCCTCCAGTAAAAGAACGTGTACTTGGTAACCGTGCCGTTTTGCAAAGTACATTGCATATGCCCCGTACTAGCGGCAACAAGGCGATGGACTGTAGCATTACTATCGGTTAACGGTGTTGTGTGTGTGTATCGACTTTTCTTCAAGTTGGGTGTTACAACGAGTATAGCTGCCCACTTTCGGCATACACAGGATGCAACGACACGAGAGTGGAGAGAGAGTTCGCGGAGTATTTTTTCTTCGAGTTCCGTAGGAAGGGGGAGAGACGGTCGGAGGGGCGGCAGAGATGCCGCATTCTCAGTTGGATCCTTCGCCATCCTTGCGTTGTTGATGTTGTACTTTTGGTAGGCAATCAGATGGGACTCGATGACGCGGAAGCAAGCCGTTCCTTTTTTGAGTGTTTAGAAAGGGAGGTTTTTTTCTTGCGAATTTGGATTTGTTTCAACTAGTCTCTTAGTTGGTATGAAATCGTATAGTCCTCTCAAACCCTCAAACCACTGATTGCTCGGTGGGGCCCGGATGTGATGCAACCTGAAAGTTGGATTCGATTCGCTGAGACAGATGGACTATAAATGCGCCTATCAATAAGCCCGCAATTGAAATGTTTGATCAAAGAAATATCATATATTTAGGCAGCTTTGAGCTTAAGCACTCAGGGCGTTAGGAACTGGAGTCATGAGGGGATAAAAGGGATGCAAACCATCCTAAAAACCTACTGAGCCGAATAACTCTTTTGATAGAGCCGTGGGACGGAATCCTACTTTTGCTACAGTTACACAATCATGATGAATCCATGACATGCATGCACATGCACAGTCTTCCGTAAAGGGAAGTGCAGTGTCAAGGTACACTCATGGCCCCGGGAAAAGGTACATGCAGAAAATATTTTGGCTTACCAACCTTTGGCTTCTGGGCCTGATTTGGACAATCCATGTCATCTCCTATGTGAAAGTAAACTATTCGGAATTTGGTGAGTATCAAGGCGCCCTCGAGCTCGAACGAAGTTTCGGTAGCCAAGTACATCTGTATCTAGTATATTCATATACGTATGCCTCATGAGTACGGTACTAGCTACAAGAGTGAATCCGGCAGCCAGAGAGGGTTTCAAGAACACCACCTAAACCCCCATTCAACGGCTATGAATACTAAAAATGACACCCGGGGCGCTGAGCCAGGCGAAAATAAAATCAAAACAAAAACCAACCTTCCAAAGGTTGAAACTAGAGCCAGAAACTGCTAAAGGAAGAACTGTGAATGCAGAAATTTTGAACGGAGCGTTTATGTCATGAATAAAAAATACGTTAAATTGGACATCATCCATGCGACTGATGCCGCTTCATCAAACAAATAAAGGCATCATAAACAGGAAGCGAGGTACTAAGATATCGAGAGTCAAAGCATATATAAGAGACGCATGCATGAAAACCAGCCGTTACAACATGATATCATGAAACTGGCGATATCTTTCAAAAGCAAGCGGTACAGCATCAAACTAGCAATATGAGTGCAGCAAAAATAAGAACAAAAATGCAACAAAAAGACAAGACACCCCTACCATCCGCAACCACAAACACAATTCTCCAAGAACCAACATATATCAATGAGCTTCCTTAGCAGCTTGCACCTTCTTCTTTATCCCACCCACAAAATCAACGATTTTGGTCTTCCCCAGTTGTGCGATATTCCCAAGATCACTGTCATCTTCATAGAATCCGCTGGTTTGGGGTGCATTCCCATTCTTATAGTTTGTGGCAGAAACGGCCCTGGTATAGTTAGCACCTCCACCAGGCGACGTATTCCGCTGTTTCGGACCAGGTGTGGTAGGTGTGGGTGTCGAAGAAATAGTGTAGCCGGCACCGATGGTTGGTTCCTTGCTTCCACACTCCCACGCAGCACTACCGCCCGACGAGGATGCGACACTCTCTGCAGCCGCCTCCCATTTACCGGATGAACTACTCGAAGGCCTCTCAGCATTTTCTGCCCGTTCGAAACATATGCTCATCCGCTCTTTAAGGTGCAGGCATATTTCATGGAACTTCAATACATCCTGATTTCCGGCTACCTTAGGGTGGTTTAGTGACCCTCCTTTTGTTTCTTGAAGTTCATGCCATTTAAGCCACATTTGAACCAGCCTACTGATGGCCCGAGGTTGGTCGATGAGGAAGGGTAGAGATGGGAACCCTTCCTTTGAACCTTGTTGGAGGCGTGCTTGAATAGTGATAGGTGTGGCGTAGGATGGTGGGACCTGGAAACTTGTAACGACTTCCGGAGGCGATGCACTCACGGAGTCGATGTATTTTTTAAACTCGCCATTATGTTCCTACAGAGTCGTCAGCACCCAAAACAACAGAACAACAGACAATAAGCATACATGCGAAGGATACTTACCACTAGGAACTCGTTCATCTGTTCAAACCACGGCTCTTTCACGCCGAAAGTAGTCATATTTGCTAGCCCTTGTAAGCTTTTTGCAACCAATGTCAACGTCCTCTGGGCCCGGGTACCGGGGTGATCTATTTTAGGGATTAGCATTAGGATCTATACGAATCTGTGGTGGCTTGTGGCACCTACCCTTCAAAAGCCCGAACATTTTCGGATTCATAATAGCTGGGCAGAAGAACCGCAAAAAGAGGAAACCTGAAACGCTAGAGTATGTGGGGCCGGAGATAATACCCCCAAATTTCTCCTCCACACAGAGTCTAATGTGGTATAGCACTTTTTTCACTTCCAACGGACATTTATGGCCAGTCCCAGAGATAGACTGCCATACGCTCCTGACGAGTGAGTTGAGGGTCTTCCAGTTTTGCTTAATCTCGTCCTGGTTTTTGCATTTCATCGGGTCCACCTCGCAGTACAAATCTTCTTCTGCAATCCTTTTAACATGCCCGCCAATAGTTTCTTCCATATACTCTTTAGCATATCTCCCCATGTGTGCTTCAACGGCCTTAGTGAGCAGCGAATTCCCACGGAACAATATATTAGCTTCCATCTGAGCACGCTTAGTGCTGTCTGACTTAACAGAGGGGTCGGGGTTTGCCTGGTTCAGCTGGACGTCGACTTCCGCTGAGGAATTAGTGTTTGGCAAAGATTTCAACCCGCCTTCCTTGTAGATTCCACTGACGTCCGCTTCTGCGAGGGCCATGAGCCAATCTACAGATTTCCCGGAAACTTGGAAAACCTTTAGTAAAGTATGAGCCAGGCGGCGGAGATCGGTGTTCACAATTTGGCCAATCAAAATCGTAAGGCCATTGGGGAAGTCCGAAATAAGCTACCAAAACTAAGTTAGAGGAACTGTGTTGAGAGATTTAGCGTAGAAGGCACCTTACCTCAAGCAGTGGCTTGTATTCCTCCATCATTAAAACAACAAGCTCCTCCTTCCTCATTCTCAGCATAACTTCGCCAATTGGTGCTTCTTGGGCCTTGGAAACAGGAAGAATAGGCCACCAAGTTTCCTTCTCGGTGTCGAGTTGAAGGTCGTTGAGGTTAATTGTGATGACACCAATAGCTTCGCCAGTTATTATCTGATAAGTAGATAGAGGGCCATTACTGCTGGTCGGTCCACGGTCTCGCTTATGCTTTACCGTCCTTTGTTTCAGTACTACCTCGATGACATTCAGCTGAGAGGGCAGCTCATTAAATTCAAACGTTTCCATCCACATGCAACTGGGTGCTTTCACTCTTGGAGGAGTCCGTGCCCTAATATCGCCATCAATGAAAAGCTCAAAAAAGAACTCGGTGTCTTTCTTCTCGCTAAACTGATGCCGATGTTCGTCGGGCTGATGGGGTAAATTTGGAAGCTTAGCCTCGACAATTTTCATACTAAAAAGTCGAGGTACTCTAAACGTATCTATAAGGGAAGAGGCTCCGAGGTCGAAGGTTTGGCCTGGAGAGGGAGTTTGAGGCGATGTGGTTGCTGAGGGGTTAAGGCTAGCAGTGCCAGCTGGTCCATAAAGCTCAGGAACAGTGTATGCCCTCAGTAGGACGAACCAAACCTCGAACAAAATCTTTGTATCCAAAGCTAGGTATACCGGCGGCGTTCCCGCCTGGAATCTGGCGTTGGTGCTAGCATGAGGATAAATACCAATGCAAAATTCCATTCCGAGGACAGAGGGGTCCAAATATTGTATGGACGAACGAGAAAGTGACGATAAAGTTACGACGTTTAGCAAAGCAACGTCCGTTTCGTTGTACAGTTTGAACTCGCCGTTCTCCTGAAGGATACACGAAATCCTCCGCCATGTAGGCCCGACGGCGGCTTTGTTGGATTTTGACGACTTTTCCTTTGGTGTTGTAGCAGACTGTGTATTGCTGCCTTGTCCACTGCGGTCCCATAACATCATCTTGCCAACTTTGATTATAGCGGCTTCTTTTAAAACAGTCGCATCAGAATTACGCCTCCTATCGACTTTTCGGTCAGTTGCAAGCCGAACTGGTTGAGTCTTGATCTTCTTGTTATTTGGACCGGCAGGAGGAATGGGCTGCCAACAAAGCAGAGCGGCCACCCAGCAATCGAGTTGATATGCATTCGGCGGGCGAAGCTTGACGTCCTGACGCGAGCTAAACGTAGATACTTCGATAATGCCCTCATAATCTTCCGGCTTGGCCCCACTGGTCCTTATCTGGCAACCGCGTAGATCCCCAATGACGGTAACATTAGTCTTGTCGTCTTTGACATGAGTGAGACGGCCGGTCTCCTCTTGGATTATACAGAACCCTTTTGTCCAGGTCATGCCATCTCCAATCCTATATTCCAAAGTGCCTTGCATCTTGCCCCGTAATTCCTTCATCAAATTAAGGACTTTACTAGCGTCACCCCCTTGAATTGATTTAAGGTTGGATATTGAGTCGGATGTCTTGATCGAGTGGAGGGCGCCGTTTGAATCCTCCTTCTTTGCTGACCTTTGTTTGACTAATTTGGTATTGTTAGTCGCCTTAGGTGTCGGGACTCGCTGTGGGGTGCCATTTGACGCATATATGGTTGTCGAGATTTGGGCACTCTGTCCAGTTAGAGGGGGTGCGGATTGTGGGACCGGCGATGACGGCACACTATCATTAGGCGATGTTCCCGGAGTATTTGTTCTGCCCCTTAGTGCCTGGGATGATGTATTTAAAGATATCTCATTCATTGGGGTAGCGTTAGCAATCGCGGTAACATCCGTCTCGTCGGTGCTACTCGAGGGAGAATGAGGCATAGTTCTAGCTCGCGTACGGTATTCGATTGTCTTTTCGTTCGACAATGGCTGAGGGTGACTGGTAGGTGCAAACGTAGCGCCTCGTGTAGAGATAGGGAACTGGTTCATTCGTGATTCGGGCTTGTAGATGTCATTGTTCGGGGTCCTAGGAGGAGTTGATAAGGCAGACCTTGGGTGTGGGTCCTTTCTTATTTCATCGTCACTTGCATCCTGAGGTACCTGGCGGATCGTCGCATCCCTAAACTGTGCTAGGCTATTCATAGACATTGTAGCAGACTGACTCCGCCTTATTGTCTTGCCAACTTTCCGTTCTGGAGAGTTGCTACTCGACGATGGCCTCCTTGTAAAGGCCCTCCCAGTTGAATTTGTCGACCCAGATATCATCCCGTTCGTCCCTTCGCTATTCAAAGAGACCATCATCGTCATGATGTGCTCTGGATTCCTAGCCCGGTTGGCAGCAGCGCTTTGCTGGCCGATTGTAACCACGGTTGTCCTAAAGGTTTCCTGAGTGTGATCTCGGTAAGGCTCGACGTGGTTTCTAGATGCAGTGATATATATTCGTATATATTTTCAGGGCAAGGCTGCCAGTTTGCCTCTTGCACAACCGTAATCTCCAGGGTCCTGTCGTACAAGGTTGCTTATAAACCGATTCCCTATTTCCACTGATATGGCATAAGACTTTTCGGCACACTATACTCGCAGCGTCATAGCATTGTCCTCCCAAGTGTTTGTGACTTTTGGTGAAGAATATTTGGGAAAGGATGGTGATTCCTAGTTCCAAATTAATGTGTATTCCCGAAAACGAAGGCGGAAGACAGTCTTGGAAGGCGATGTGTGAAATGACCCAAAGCCAAAACCGAACGAAGAGGGTTCCTTTCGAGAAGAATGGCCTGGTTAGAGGAGACGGGTAATTGTTTTTTTCCTCAAGATCTCTAGATCGCCAGATCTTGCACTAGCTTAACTGGTAAAAGTTGGTGGGCTTCCGGGTTTACTACAGAGCACTGCAGCATAAAATACGTAAAAGATCGAATTCAGCCACGACCTTGAGTGGAAATAAAAGCACAGACAGACCCACAGAATGAGGCCCCCCGGCACAGTCGCAAGTATCCTGGTCTCGGCGTCGTCAATATATTCTCTCTTCCCTTTGTTTTTTGTTTTATTTATTTTTTCTTTTCTTCTTTTCCTCTTCTTCTTCTTTTTTTTTTTTTTTGCTGCAACTCCAGGAACTCCAGGAATTTTGGTGTGGATTTCGCCTAAGTTATTGATTGAGATGGGGCAGGGAGGAAAGCCGATGAGATTGGACGGCGGTACGATAGCTAGTGGCTTGAGGAAGGTGTTCCGAAAACCTGAGACAGAGCAAATGCAGCCTTTTCTGATGTCCTGCTAGTTACTGTTATTTTCCCTTTCTCCGAACGACGAAACTGGCTCGAGTCGTCGTGAAACCTTTAAGTCCTTCCTACGGTTTCGAGAGACTTATTTTTCTTTTGCATGTGCGTGTGCTTGCGTAAGAGCTAAAGAGACCTGCACCTTTTTTTTTGGCGGTTGTACACGGCCGCTACTACAACCTGCCAGGGAAGAAAAAAAAAAAAAAAAAAAACCTGAGCGGGATGTAAGTATGTTTGTATGTAATGTATGCACTTCTGCGGGATAGGGACAGAAAACAACGAAACAGGATCCTAATAAAAAGAATAAAAAAAATAAAGCAGAATGGAATGGAATGGAATAAACAGCAAGCAAGCAAGCAAGCAAGACGAAGAAGGAGTAGGGCCAGGCAGGTGAGAGAAACAAGCAGGCTTACCGTCAAAAAGGCTACAACGATTGGATAGGAAGGCCGGGATGGTAATTGCTGTCAACGTTGGCCTCGTTCTCGAAGGGAATTCCGGAGAGTGGAATGAAGTGAGGGGCCTTATGCACCGTTCCTGAGAGATCCTGATGATTATAAAGTGGAGATGCAGGATGAGGACGAGGGGGGAAGGGAAATATGTTCATTCAGGTACCAGTCGAGTTAACAACACAATGCCGGACGACCAGGGACCACAGCCAGACCCATACGGATGAGTACTATTTATTCCCAGCCTCTTGCCGGCGGGGAGGTCAAGGCAGGGACTATTGTCTGCGTAGCTGTACGGATTGTGCTAAGGGCACTTGAAACCAAGAGTACTAAGTTAGTAGCAGCAGCAGCAGCGTATGTCCCAGCAGGAAAAGAAAAGAAAAAAAAGAAAAGGTGTTAGTATATTATAGCGAGGTCAGTGGAGGAGAACTGTCAACCGAGCTTGCAACGGCGAGGCCTCCCAGCTAGCTACCTAGCTCTAATACCAGCTTGCTCGACTTGAAGCCAAAAAACCAAAGCCAGAACCAAACCAGAAGCCGACAGAAAAGCTATTATCTCCAGACGAGATAGTAGTAGACTGCTAGCAGATAATAGTGCACTTACTTACCTTACCTACTAGCATGAGGCCGTCTAGTATACCATGCACTATGTATACTATACCCCCCGCTGCTACTGGCCATGGTGTTGTTATGAACCTGTCCCACCCCCCTCGCCAGTCCACACAGACCAGACTAAAACCGAAGACCCACCACATCTTTCAGATGCCTGGAGTTTCTTCTCTTCGCCTATAAGGATATCGACTGGGAGAGTTTCCCAGTTCTAGTCTCCATCCTGCCTCTGTCCATCGCGGGTGCTGGCCAATAGGCTGTCCTCACGCTGCTGCACTCCGGCCGGCCATACAGATGCGGACCACCCTCAAAGCATCGAGTTATGCATTTATGGAAGGTGCATGAGGCCCTCTCCCATCTTTGGCGCCCTACATATTTTGTGGTTATTCCAAAGAGTAGCTCTATCTCAATCAGTCAGAAACCTGCATGAAATCCGATTCCAAGCAGGCGAGTCCCATTCCTCCATAGTCTGTGGCAATGAGGTACTGAACGAGTACTTGCTTAACCCAACTAAGCATATTTCTTCTATGTGCTCTCCTTCCCCGTCGACGAATTCCCCTATTTTCCGCTGATTTTCTCATGCCAGGATCAGATGAAAACGCCTCCAGTCGAGCCTGTTCCGCGGCCAGAACCCCACCCTTGTCCGTACGTCGGCCAGACTAGATTATCATGTACACGGTACCATGTATACCTCTGCTTGCCAGTGTTACGCTCGCATGCAGCTTTTCTGCACATGGACGAGCTCATAACACATCTGCTGCCCTGCTTAATGGAACTTAATAACTCGGATAAAGCCTTACCTGCCGTTTCGTCGGCCGGCTTAACTTACAGCAAAGAAATATTGCAAATAGAGACAGGTTCCTTCATTTCCAACGGGAAGCGACCATGGTTTCAAAAATTATCGTGGCGACTAGCCCCATTATCGTCAGCAATAATGTTAAAATATTAAAACCTGCGGCCGTGGTCGTGCTGTGACATTCGATTCTGCATAATATAAAGAGCAACTTAGCCGTCAAGAGATCCCTTGGGCGAGGTCAAAGCTTTTTTTTTTTCCTGTTCCTTACAAGGAACGTTGCCGGAATATCTTCAAGCTTCTCCGAATCTGTCCACCTGGTTTTTTTTTTTCGCGGTGCCTTTTAAGCTTGGGATCTTCAAAGGGGTAGTTTGAGCCACACACATGCACGTGAAAGGCACATCTGTGGCTTTACCATCATGAGCACCGCCATCACCGTTATAGTTAGTGAGTGGCGTCGCGGGCCAGGGATTTTCGCAATCACTCCACAGCTAGCGCTTGACGTCAGTTCCACAAGGGTGGGTTCTGTGGTCCAATCAGTGTCGATTTCGTCTCATTCCGGTGAGGGCAGCTGCTTCAAATGCATACTTACTTATATACCGACGTTGGTTGGAATTTTACTTTATCGAATCATTTCCCACCCAGGCCTTAGTACTAGATATGGAATTTAAACTCTAAAGACAATAATACCACACACAACTCTATATTCCTATGGACATTCCTGTCGAGTTGCACGTTGTCCTTGAGACTCCAGAGATCGGATTGACTTGTGGAAGTCAGAGCTAGAGCTGTTGATTCTATGTCCCCCCCGAGGCTAGGACTCCAACAGTATCCTCGTGGTTCCCATAGCGTTCGCTCCTGAAGGCCAAGAAATCCAATTTTAAATGCGGGGGGTTCGAAATTCGAGGATTTTTTTTATCCTTACAACCTGCTACATGCATGAGCATGGTATATGGAAAGAGAACTCCGAAAGATACTGCACTTGAAAGAAAAGATGGATGACAGGTTTGCCGGAGCCCTTGCCCTTGGGATGGTGATGGAATTATTATTACCATCTAACAACATCTATCCGAGGTAATTCGATATGGCGCCATGCATTGCGGGGTAGGGTTGAATGTTTGGATATTGCACTATGGGGTCAACTGCATTCCCCAGTTTGCATAGGCACGGATATATTAGAAACATTTTAAGATGAATATTCAGGCGCAGCAGATTCACATGGGCAATCACTTCCTCTCTCTCCCCCATCAAGCGTTTAAATCCCATTGCATTGCATTGTGGGCCATGACATGAATTCAAATCCCAATACCCTGTTCCTGGCCAAGTGGCAATCGTGAAGTTTCACTAGAATCTTGAGAAAAAAAATTTAGAGCTGAGACGTTTAAACCAGGAGATGTGAAAACTACAAGCCTCTTTCAAAAGTGAGAACTTTTACATGTTCCATCCATGGATCGATCCAGCGCAAATAGTCCATCCGGCCGTGCCGCCATCTCGCAGGATAACCTTGGTAGTACATCATCCTTCTTAGGATAGATTTACACGATACGCAACCCAGGCCCACAGTTATGACCAAACTTCTATGCCCCTAGCTACAAACCTTATCCCTGTCCTAGTAAGTTACTCGAAGGATCCGCCCGCTCCCGGCTGGCGAGAACCCATCTTACCCTGTTTCACAGAGTCCCTCAAGATCTAGATATTTCCATCGCAGTATATCTCCAAAATTAACAATGTTTGAATGTTTACACAAAATAAAGCCCTCAACGCATGCTATTGAAGGGGTTACTGTGTCTAATTGTCATGGATAGCTCAAAAGTACCACTATGTGGATATATACTTCCAGTATTTGACAAAACCAGTGCAATTGACCCAAAAATCAAGCATCAATAGGATAAAGCTTCTCAGAGTGAGATGCAAGTCTTGACGTCTCACAAAAGGCCTGAGGGGAACCGGGGTAGGAGATTTGATTCCACCGATCGGACATAAAGGCTGTTTATGAGGTCCAAATTACATTTTGTATGCATACAGGCATGGGGTTGTGTGCCGTAGGCAGCAATTACCCCGGTTCGAATTCTAGGGTAGATAGGTAAATCAATATCGATATATATATCCGGACCCAAGGGAATATGGGTTGCATCCTGCCCGGGACATTGGCCCATTGAACGGAAATAGACGACTGAAACGGCCGGTATCGATTAAGTCGTTCCTAGACACTATGTAATACTTGATGGAAAGCGATATACCAGATGGTTTATTCTTGGCTGCCGATATATATGCAATATATTGATGGATATCTCGTTTTGGGCATAGCATGGGTACGATGTGGAGGTGCTGCTACAACTAATTTCCAACCTACAAACTCTCGCCTACTTTGAGCCGTCTATAGATCTAGACCTGATGTTACTCCGCATTGATGTGTAAGAGGGGACCGGCTGTATCGCGATATCGGAGACAAACTGGCGACTTGCGATTCCATCTAAGTTTCTTTCGTATTCACCCCGATACGTGCCCAAATATAATACGAAACGCATAAATTTTACGAAGCCTAGAGCTAGAGGTGGCTAATTCCCTGTATACGCTTAAGGCTAGTAATCTGATAATCAGGATGTTCTACATTTCTACAATCGTTTAGGTTCAAATACTGCTCTACAGATCTGCGGATAGATGAGGCCTACAGATACATCAGTCAAGTCTTCATCATACCCAATGACCATACGATCGCGATATCCGCGATCGATCTAACGGTAAAAATATGCCTGCTACCCTAAAAAAATAAGAAGCAACTGTTTGGTTTTATGTAGTTTAATTATGTTGATTAAAGATTAATTATATTAGTGAGAATATCGAATTATAAAGTAATCCATAGGAGAGGACTCATATACGAGACCAGCCTTGACCCGTACTCTTGCTAACAGGCACGGCCAATACATTAATAACTCCTCATTACCGATATATACATCGGTAGTAGTACACGCTGATTCACATGGGAACATATTCGGTCCGGAGGAGTATAAAAGCAAGGATTCGGACAGATTTGATGAAATTATGATTAGGAAATACAAAAGAAATGTAAAATAAAGGAAGAACACGCTAATCGAAATAAAGAAAAAGACAAAAGAAGACGAAGAAAAAGGTCTTCAAAACTCGAGGTCTCTGTACACTTCTCGAGATATATTCCTCATCTCTTTAACTTTTTTTTTTTACATATCCCTACCGTCGCTTGATGCCTTAACCAACTCCCTTAGCTTCTCTACCTTGACTCCCTTCTCCAAGCTCACACCGCTAACACCGATGCATCCCATAATGGCCTCGATAACCCAGTTTTGACAGTTCCATTCCTTATCCACATTATTAACTTCCACCTTCTCAAAGATCTGTTCAACTTTCTTAACATCCTTTTCGTAAACCTTTCCAACATGTAGCACGTGCGCCAGACTCTGGGACTTCAGAACATATACATCATCGCGTGGACGATACTCGAAAAGTGGGTGACCGTGAATGACGTGATGAGCGGTTCCCGGGTGTGAGAGAGATTTTGTGATTATGATAGCCCAGTGGTCGGGCTTTTGGTTGCCAGAGGCGTCGAGGCCACGGTCGTAAGCTGCGATGTAGATCTGGAGTGCTTGTGGGCGTTTGAAGAAGTTAAGGCCGAACATTTTGAAAGAGATCTTTTTGTAAATAGAAGTCGTAGGTAGAAGTAAAAAAAAGTGCAAGTTGTTCTTTTCGGAATGACGTTAAATACTAAGCAGGAGGTATAGGAGACTCGTTTGTATGGTAGGTTTAGAAGAGTCGTAATAATGTTCTTTGAAATCGGTTTGATGTTCCGTCGTACTAGTTAAAGTGACAGAAGGGACGATTCAAGGAAAGAAGGCGTGTCAATGTCGTTGATTGTTTTTTTAACTTTTGGATTCGGAGGATATCTTGCTGAAGACTTTTGAAAAATTGATCTTCTTTTTCTCTCTCTGTTTTTTATTAAAAGAAGGTGCTGGCGTAATAAATATATAATTTTTTTTGGTGTTTATTTTCTCTCTCTTTCTTTGAAATAGAATAGATTTTGAAACTGTTGCAAAGGAAAAGCTATCGGCCAATATTTGACTTTGTGTAACTGAATGATGACAAATGAATGTGAAATGGGCAAAGTTGTCGGATTGATTTGGATGTATGTGTGTTGAGTGTGTGGTATTTTCCTCCAGCTTTTCTGTTCAACAGATAAAGAATGACGAAACAAAGAATAATAAAAATTATGTATTTAAAAAAAGACGGTGAAAAGAATGGAAAATAAAAATAAAAAAATAAAATAAAAAAAAAGATGCGGTTGAGAAATGAAGAAAGGAAAGAATGGCTTTCTAGAAAGTCGAGAGGAATCAGAAGTTCTCCAACGCCATGTCTTTATGTACAATTCCTTCGTTCGCTGACCCGGTTCGCTGCAGCATCATGGACCCACATTGCGCCCTCAGCCCGAACATGGGTAACATTCATGCTCGCAGTGTTCATTTTAGGGTTTGGAATACCGCGCGCGTCTGCTCATATCCCGGCCCCAGAAGGATCCTATTGGTTGCTCTCCGGAGCCCTTCGCTGAATTTCCCAGTCCGCCCACTTGGCCTGGTGTGGGTACCTGCAGGAACAATGGGGAGGGTTGACCAGTCTCGTGAGGGAATTTGGCGCTGACGGTGCTGAATTGAGGCAGAACCTTGATCGCTCAACCATCCAGGAGATTTGACTTCTTGATAGTATTCTCAGGCCTTCGTGATTTTCTATACCTCTTTCCCATTTCTTTTATTGTGCATACTTTTTATAAACGTTTCAAATTTCGTCGCTTCAACCCCCTATCCCGAACCGTACAAACATTGCAGCCTACGCTTATCGACTGTCGTTCCGTCGCTAGCCATTAATTCTCCTCGCGATTTTCGGTGGACCAGAGAGTCAAATCCCCCCTGGTCGAGATGAAGCACATCTAAACCGGGGTAAACCACTGCGATTTCCGGGCGCCGCAGGAAAACAGCACGGGAGGATCACACTCGAAAAAAGAGACGATGGTGTCTTTGAGTCCTAACTAGTAGTTTCTAACAATAGCTGGAATCCCTACTTCCTCACTGATTGCTTTGCGCGCCCTCTCTCTCTCACTTTCTTGGGCCGTCTCGATTTGGTTCAGAGCTAGTAATCCTAAGCTTCATTCAACCCCTCTTTTCGCTCTGTCGCACGCAGGACACGCGGACGACTTTGCCTTTCCCTCACGCAATATCGATTCCCAAAACCTTGGGTCGACCACCAACCACCCTTCGAAAGTGTTTCTCATTTCTGACGGGGGAACAATAGAGAGGCTCTCTCGCCGCATGAACGCATGAATCAAAACCAGGTCTTGGCTCCTACGCGTTCGCCATAGTCACCTCATATCAATCAACCTCAAACCCTTACGCCACAGCCGCCCACCCTTATTTTCACCGCCGCAAGAGGTTGTACTACATACCAACAGTCTCAGAAAAAACCAAGAGCTCAAGCTCGTCAGGGCATAAACGTACAAATCAAATCAAAAAAATCAAAAAATAAAGTCAACCTCACTTGGACAAACACAAATAAAACAGTCAGATGCTCCTAACTTTCGACCTCTCTCTAACCCCCCGCCCCCTTCCCTCGAATTTCCAACCCAAGCCCTTACACCCAGTCCATAAAACCTATCTGGACTTAAGAATCTATATTGCTAGAACCCTGTACCGGTTCTTTAGTTTCTTACAGAGGGTGTTTAGTTCTTGGGTATCTAAGAAAAATGATCGATATGTGAAAGGGAAGGGGAGTAGCAACCCCGGGTTCCGTGTGGCTAGGATTTCTGGGGGGTACTATATAAAATGGGGGGTCAGAGACGTGGAGGCTAGAGCAATGGCATTTGTAAGAGAGAATACAGGAGTACCGGTGCCAAGGGTCCTAGGGTTTTGGAGTCATAGAGAAGAAACAAGTTCGAAGACTGGATCCACGTTATCTGGTGGGAAGGATCAATCTGAAACAAAAAGAGAAACTTCTGGGTCTAGTGAATTGAATTACATGCTTATTGAGGCGTTACCTGGTGACCCGGTTGGTGAAGTTTGGGAGGCGATGGATGATGCTGCAAAAGAGAAGTTTAAGCAGGAGTTCGTTAGATATCTGAGAGAACTCAGGGCATTAGGGCAGCAAGCGGTGCAGGCAGGGGGTGTAGCTGTGAAGGAGAGCTCCTCTAGTGGGGGTGTAGATGGTGAAGTGAGGCTTGGGTATATTGGCGCGATTAATCACCAACCTCTAACAGACCATAGGATCGCAACGGTACCTTACGGACCATTCGAAGATGTGGAAGAGTGGCTGGAGTGTGAATACCTCCTTGGTTATGTGGCGAAAGCGAGACCCAGGGAGGTGTATGAAAGGCTGGAACGAGAGCTCAAAAAGAAAGACGTCAGAGTAGTGTTTACACATTCAGACTTCACACCTAGGAATGTATTGGTAGAGAAGGAGAGTGGACGGATTACAGGAATCGTGGATTGGGATTCTGCAGGGTGGTGCGTGGAGTGGTGGGAAGGAGTGAAGGGGGTTTACGGATGGAACGATGGAAGCTTCGCCCAGAAACGAGACGACAGCGACAAGGAGGCCGCAGGCCCAAGGGAAGATGGTCTGATGGAGATATGGAAAGCTTTACTAACAGAAGTGGTCGGCGACTTTGCCGACGAACTCAAGGCAGACGAGGAGATGAGAGATATTTACGGATTTCCGTATTAGTTTTACGAATATTACGAACGGCGTTATCGGTGTGCATGTGGATAGCATTAGCATTGGCTTACGAGGCGTAGGGGTGACGTGCATGTACATATAATGCATTAAAACGGGCCGGTTGAATTAAATATTACTATGTTGGGGACATGTAGCATCGTCCTGTCCCTGGGATAGATCCGAGACGTTATCTTGTCGGCCAGCCTCTACAAACACTGAATGTAAACGTTCGATATAGCGACCAAATGCCCTTTGCCTTTGATATATGTGTGCTGGGAATCTAGGCCTGACCGCTCTCCCAAGGCAGACCCTTTGCCTTCCTCTCCTTCAATACGAGGCCATCGTGGCCTCCCCTAACGAAAATATACACAATGGTACAAACCCAAGTCAGCAGGGTTTCGAACAGAAATCCCACCCGCGGTGTCGGGCCGACAGATGCCGCCCTCGCTGCTCTAGCTATGAAGCTTGAAACGGGTAGAGTCTGGCCTCTTTGTAGCTCCTCCAAGCAGTACTTCGCTACATCTTCTGGTGTCTGGGGTTTGTCATCTTCCTCCTCGATTTTCTTTAGGATAGCAGGCTTAGTCAAGTTTTCAGTTTCAAGCCCTGGGGATATGATACTACCGGGACAACAACAGTGGACACCGATGTCATAAAGAAGGCATTCCTGTCGTAGGGTATCCGTCAAAGCGCGAAGAGCAGCTTTGGGGCCAGAGTATGAGCTGTAGCCGACGAGTGGGCAGAAGGCGACCAGCGATGAGGTGAAAACTATCTTTCTTTGATGGTTTCCATCCGTAGGGTATTTCTGAGGAGGCGGTGGACGAGATGTCATCTTTTGTATGACATTGTGAGCGATGTACACGGCTGACCAGTAATTCGTCTTCATGGCCCATTCGAGGTCCGATGGTTGGTAATCTCTGAAGAAGCCAGGGTTTGCACCACCGGCACAGCACCATAAGATCTCGGTCTCACCGATCTGTGCCTCAGCTTCCGCGACCGCCCTTTGTGCATTCTCAGATTCAGAGAGGTCCGCAGAAATTACCGCCAGCTTCTGGTCAGGGTACTTCGACGCATTGGCATTCTGCAAAACCATTGTTAGTCCAAATCGAACGGGCACCATGCACTAGATTGATGATTTGGATGATGAATATGTACCATGACGGCCTGGATTTCGTCTGCCGCTGCAGCTAGTTTCTTAAGATCTCGAGCTACTATCGCAACATTGGCACCCAGCGAGGCTAGTAGAATAGCCACCGCCTTCCCCATGCCCTGAGAAGCCCCAGTGACTATGATGTTCTAGTGCAACCCAAATCGAAGGTTAGCTATACGGTTTTTATCGCGCAAATCCGAGATACGAATATATCAAATAACGACGTGGAGGAGCTAACTTACGCGTCCAGCAACTGGCATCTGGTTCTTCGTAAAGAAGCCCATTGTGAGAGAAGTAGCGACGAAAAGAGCTGCGACAGTGGTCAAGCCAATGATGATGGGATTGTCCGGAAGGGTCATGCTTTCGAAGGGATATCGGGATAAGATATCAACCTCAGATGTCCGTCAGACTACTCTCCCGAAATGTGAAACGTAAGCACGTTCAGCCGCGGATTCTTGATTCTCGGTGCTCTGGCCCACTTGGCCGAGGTGATGTGGCCTGGAAGGTGTATCAGATCTCAGAACTGGGCAGAGCTTAGCTTGGACGCTGCTGGCAGGGGTTCGTTCGGCACATCTGTTGGTGTGGTGGGGAATCTCAATTTTCTTTCTGACCAACCTTTTACTTCTGTCCAACGATATCAGCATCCCGCCCACCAGATCCAGCACAGCAGAGGGAACGTGATCACGGAGCAACTACCGGAGCATTGCGAGAAGGTGTTTGGAAGTTGGGAGAAGGCATGATCCGTCCGCAATGGGTCTGCCGGCACTGTCTCTCACGGGCAAGGACCGTGGCCCCTCGTCTGACGCTGGCACGGCTACCTCTGGCGCAGAACATCGGTAGACGGCAGTCGCATAGTACGCTCGCCCATCTAAATTATTTGTGCGTATGCGCTTCTATAACTCTAGCTGACATGGAGGGGATCTAGCTTCTACGCGCGCCGACGAGGACGAAGACTTCTTCCTGGCCGAGTCGCTCCTCAAACGGGCGAAACAACTGGCGACCGAACATGACGTCCTCGAGAGGCAACTGATGGAGGATTTTGATACAAAGACGGCGGCAAGGGCAGGCCACCTACGGCCGGTGTCGGAAGCTTTGAAGGAGTACGAAGCGGCAGTGGAGGTACTATGAGATCCTCTGTACATGCCCTCTCTATCCTTCAAACTGGTGTTATTTTCTCCCTCTGCCACACCCGCTAACGGACGTCTACGATACAGAACCTGAGGGAGCTTCGTGTGCTGGCGTCAGATCCCGAGTCGGACTTATCTTCTATGGCGGCCGATGATATACCTCCTACAATCGATCAAATACGTACATCCTCCGCCGCATTGACGACGTCTCTCGTCCCCAGACATCAGTTTGCTGCCTTTCCCTGTACGATTGAGATTCGTCCGGGCACCGGCGGTTCCGAAGCTACACTTTTCGCAAACGACCTGTACAAGATGTATACTTCGCTTCTCGGTACCCTCCGTTGGCAGAGCTCAGTAATATCTTACCAAACGCACAACGAGATCGGCGGGGAAGGGTGCTCGGAGGCTATCATAAGTGTATCCACCCCTGAGTCTTACGACCTTCTACGCCATGAGGCGGGTGTGCATCGCGTGCAAAGAATACCGGCTACTGAGAACAAGGGGAGGACGCATACATCGACAGCAACGGTTATGGTGTTACCTAAACTCGGAGACGACGAGGGAGACTTCGAACATGGAACAGACGACGACCCACTGGCGCAAATAGATATGAAAGAGGTTAAAGTCGATGTCATGAGGGCTAGTGGCGCCGGTGGACAGCATGTTAACAGGACGGAATCGGCCGTTCGAATGACACACATTCCTACGGGAATTGTTGTCGCAATACAGGATTCTCGGTCACAGCACAAGAATAGGTCCTCGGCACTGACGATTCTTAAAGCAAAAGTGGCAGAGAAGAGGAGGAAGGAAAAAGAAGAGGAGGCATTGAGCATGAGGAGAGGGGTAGTTAAAGTTGGGGCAGGGAGGAGCGATAAGATTCGGACATATAACTTTACCCAAAACCGGGTGACCGACCACAGGAGCGGGCAGAGTAATCACGACCTGCCGCGGTTGATGGAAGGAGATGGGTTAATTGCTATGATCGAGGGGGTACAGGAATGGGACAAGCAGCGGAGCGTCGAAGTAATGTTGGCGCTGCAGGAGATGGAGGACCTGAAGAAGGATAGCAAGAAGTAAGGCTGACCAGAGTCTTTTGTTCATATATCCATCATCATCACCAAGTACCTCGCTTTGGCACACACTCGGCTTCGAGAATCGTCTTGGAGAGTGGTACTTGGGGACGAGCATCTTGTACATAAAAATTCAACTGCATACATCTGAGTAGTACTTAAGTTATACAGTCATAAGTACTCACTTACTTACCTTTATACGCACAAGACACCGACTTAAGTAACTTGCCTAATACCACATGTCGGCATAAACAAAAACTTCTACTTGTTGATATATTCACAGCGCATATGCTTCCAATTAGCAAGTCGGCATTCGAGCCTGTTTTTTTTTTTTTTAAAAAAAAAAAAAAAAAGAAATCCCATTAATAGCTCAGTACCGATTGGCCCAGACGACCTCCCTCATCCAGCTAGTCAGCCACTTCAGTCGTCAGCTAACTGGTGCTTTTCCAAGCTTGGCCTCTTTATCGGCTTATCGGCGTGTTTCGTTAACGTTCTTCTGCGGGAAAATTTTGTGCTTGAAAAATTCAAAGCGAATTAATTCCACACGACCATTTGTTCATGTTAGCGACTCCACCATCTCTTCTCCTCCACCGCCTACATCATCGAGTCCGAGTCCAGAAAGCTCGGTCGCAGGATTACTCCATTTCACTTTCCAGCTGTTGACTCTTTTTGTCCAGCTGCTCTTCTTCCCGTATCGATATTACCAGCGGGATATCCACCGCCTGTTATACCTAACTCTCTCCATTACGTAGCGCCAGACTAAACCATCCGCCCGAACAAAAAAAAAAAAAAAAAAAAAAAAAAAGGTTGAGAAAGAAAACCCCAATACGTCCGTCATCCGTCGTCATACGTTCGCATTCGGGTCTGAATTCCTTCAATCGATATTCTAGCTCGCATCCATAGCTAGTAACGTTACGCTACCAGATTCCATATACCCGGGAAGAAAGAGGGAAAACACACCCGTTAACGCCTTTCCGTCACGGCTCTGACTACCCCACCAACCCGCAACTGGAAGACGACCACCAACCAAAAAAAAAAAAAAAAAAAGTGAACCACGATGTCGAATGCCATACCCTCTACACCCGCTACGGCGACTTTACCTATCGATGCCTCGTCCTCACTATGGTCTCGCATATCCGGCTGGGTTGCTGATAATAAGGCTGTCGCCTATACTATTGGCGCTGTAGTCGTCGTCGTGACTGGCGCCGGCGTTGTTTACTACTTAAACACCCAGAACGGTGGTGACGTCAGGAAGATTGGGGATATACATATTTCCGAATCATCGACAGGGGAACGTCAAGATGGGTCCCTAAGGAAGAAGAAGAAGAAGTCCAAGAAGACAAAGAAGGACGATACTGAGAAGGGTGAAGATGCCGTCGCTAACTGTATGCCGTCGATATCATGATTCGCATACTCTTCCTTTATGGATGTCATGCTAATGGGTTCTTTGAACAGCTACACCCCCTCCAGCAGCAACCGTCGAAGCTGAAGCCGAATTGCCCGAGTTTACAGAGGAAAACGTCACAAACTTCACTACCGAGGTTCGAATATCCCGATGGTGTTAATAAAAGGCAATCTGCCAGTTGAACTAATTGGAAAACCCCACTTTCACAGGAACGCAAAGTATTCGCTGGCAAACTGAAGGGTCAAGGAAACGAAGCCTATAATGCCAAAAAGTACAATGAAGCTATCAAACTTTACACCCAAGCGATCCTTTGCAAACCAGATCCGATATACTACTCCAACCGAGCCGCTTGCTACAACGCCCAGAGCAACTGGGAGGCCGTTATCGAGGACACCACCGCTGCTATTGCTTTGAACCCAGAATACGTCAAGGCTTTGAACCGACGGGCGAACGCTTACGAACAGATCGCAGAGTTCTCGAAGGCCTTGTTAGATTATACTGCATCGTGTATCCTTGAACAATTTAGGAATGACAATGCAGCTGCAAGCGTTGAACGATTACTTAAGATTGTGGCGGAGACAAAGGGACGGAAGATGTTGGAAGGAAAACCAAAGAGACTGCCATCGCCCACATTCGTCACAAACTACCTACAAAGCTTTAGGGAGAAGCCAGCACCAGAGGGACTGGAGGATGCAACAGATGAGAGCACTGGAGACTACTGGTTGAACAAAGGATTGCAAGATATCAAAATCAAGACGGCACAGAGCTACGACGATGCAGCTCAGGCATTTGATAAGGCGCTAGAGCTCGGTGTTTCTGAGAAATATCAAGCATTTGCCCATAACATGCGGGGAACCTTCAAGTATTTGAAGGGAGACAGCGCTGAGGCTCTCGAAGATATCACCAAGAGCATTGAATTCGACCCGAAAATGACACAGAGCTACATCAAGCGTGCTAGCATGATTCTCGAAACTGGCGACAAACCAAATGCAGAAGGAGACTTCCAGCGCGCTATCGAGCAAAACTCCGATGACCCAGACATCTACTACCACCGCGCCCAGTTGCACTTCATTACCCTCGAGTACTCGGAAGCCGCTCGAGACTACCAAAAGTCCATCGACCTAGACCATGACTTCATCTACTCACACATTCAACTAGGTGTTACTCAGTACAAGCAAGGCAGTGTTGCTTCTTCTATGGCGACCTTCCGCCGCTGCGAAAAGAAGTTCGAGAAGAACCCCGATGTGTACAATTACTACGGTGAACTATTACTTGACCAGAGTAAATATGAGGAGGCAATCGCAAAGTTTGACCAAGCGATCAACATGGAGAAGGAGGCTAGGCCGATGGGAATGAACGTGCTTCCATTGATTAACAAGGCACTTGCGACTTTCCAGTGGAAGCAAAATTACGAAGAGGCAGAGAAATATTGCAAGACCGCCTTGATCTGTAAGTTCTACCCATTTTAGTTGTTTTTAGAGGTATGCAAGGATTGGAAAACTCATATGAACCGTCTATAGTGGATCCGGATTGCGATATTGCCATTGCAACACTCGCACAGCTACTACTCCAACAAGGAAGAGTTGCAGAAGCCCTCGAATATTTTGAACGAGCGGCAGACTTAGCAAGAACAGAGGGTGAAATCGTGAACGCCTTGAGCTACGCCGAAGCGACTAGGACGCAATTAGAAGTGCAGGAGAAGTACCCACATTTGGCGGCAAAGATGGGGGCTTTGTCCGGAGCGGCCATGAGCGGAATGCCGAGATAAGCTAATCGCTCTATCTTGTTCATTTTTTGCATTTGGTCCGTTGGATTTAAATTTAATTTCCATCGGATTGTAGTATTGAGGTTTGGTTTGCAAATTGGGGGGTTGCTTCGAGGTTGTTTGGGGTGGTGATTACGATAGTGAGGAAGGTTTATGTAGATACTTAATTCTTCTTTTTTTTTTTTTTTTTTTTTTTTTGTTCCTATTATCCCCTTTTCTTTTCATCTCTGTGTACATTGCGGCTTCGATTCCTGGACCCGCGGTCTCTTTCTTCCATCGGTTCTTTCATTAGTACTATTCCTTGGTCATGCGTAATCTCCTCCCTTCTTTACTCTACTGTTGGTATATATTGGGTTCTTTCTTGGGTCACTCAAAGGGGACAAAAAAGGTTATGCATTAGGGATGCCGTGCGCATGGCTATCGCGTGTTCAAGTTGTTTTATCTCCACTCTCGGCCGGGCGTATATATCTAGGCCTCCGTGGTCGCTAATATGATAATGTACCATATTTATACGATCCTCAATACCCCAGCGATTCGTTAGTTGTATGCGGTATCGGGCCGAGATGGTAAAAATATAAGTCCAATACAGGACGGCCGCCACCTATATGACCTGGACCGATCTTGTATGGTTCGAAGTGATTTTTGAATTTTATATTTTTCAAAAACAAAGAAGTAGTAGCTTTGTACAAAAGATTCCACACCCGCACTCCTTCTTTTCCTTCTTTCCTTCCTTCCCCAATCGCTATAAACAAATAAAGTAGCCGCAGTAGTGGCAAACATAGAAAGGAACCATTTTCTCCGTATACCCGAATATCTACACCGCGATCCTATGGTTCACAATCAGCACGCTTGCCCTGGAAGTTCGGAAGAAGGCACCAATTCACACCTCCTGGGTCCTTTAAGACATGGTTTACTGCGAAGCCTTAGCGGCCGCTCTCTCCTGTTCGAGCTTGACGTAGAAGGCATCACGTTGACGAACGGCGGGGACGTGGTATCCGTACCTAGATTCGATTCCACAAACGTTTAGCGACCTAATTGGTAACAAAAAGGATGAATGCATATAGGTAGAAGGGAAAGGACTTACCACCATCCAAGACCGCAGACGACACCGCCACCTATTACAGTCATGGGGAGAACCTCCGTTAGTCCATTTGATCTTGTGATGCAGATACCCGATTCGACGCCCATAGCATTCCGGCCCCGGGTTCCTCCGATTTTCAGTCTTTCATGCCGATAATTTTGGATATGACGTCGGAATTTTGGGTTTATTCGACGGGTTCTTCGGCGAGGTTGTCGTCGGTTGGAGCGGTGGGATGAGGGGTGGTTCTGTGAACATACCGATAGCAATGCTAAGATCGAGAACAAGTCCCTTCTTTAAACGACCGGTGATAGGTGCAATTGGCATGATGGCGGTATTTGGTATATCTTTATTTTCCGTTCAAGAAGGAAGGGAGCAGAGAGGTATTCGATATCGGTACCGGGGGGGCTTCGCTGGCTTGGAGGCAGAGTGGAGATTTGTCCGTGTGTGGTATTTTTTTTTTCTTTCGGAGGTCTGGTTTGAGTCGTTGACGTCGAAGTCGAAGCGAGGTTGATTTTTGCCAAGACAACCCGGCTTTGGGTTTGTTTTCGGAAGGATGGGCATTGGATGACAGGACAACACGGATTTGGGGTCAGGCCACTCTGGGATGCTTGATTACACACCACCACCTCTGTCGCTATGCTGGGTAGCTATGAGCAACTGAGCAGAGGCCATGATCATGAGAGGGATGGAAATGGGCATCTCCGTGTTTTCCTCGGTGACATTGTAGCCTGCATGTTTTTTTTTTTTTTTTTTTTTTTTTTTTTTTTTTTTTTCCTCCCTCGAAGAAGCTTATCCTAACTAGTGAGGACGGTAACTACTGCATGGCCAAGCTAAGTCCTTCAACTCAATTGAATTATTCCGAACCGCTATCATTGAACGTTGCAAAATATATCTACACTTAGTATTTTATTTTATTTTTATTTTTATTTTTATTTTTTTTTTAAAAAAAGTATGAACGTGGAAAAAAATATTCTAGTCTATTAGGCATTTACCCAGGCCCCAAATTTGCTAAATAAAAAACCCGTTCCAGTCAGGTTGTTTTCTTTCGATGGCGTATTCTGACGGCGTAGGCAGTTTAGAAGCGGGTGGAAGGTGCGCCGGGTGGAAAATATGATGCCTTTTCATTCAAAGGAAACATCAGTACTTTTGATGTATAGGTATTCTAAGAAAAAAGAGGCAAGGAGAACTTACATTCCTTCATTCGGCACCAGGAGTGGATACCTCCGCAGCAACTTCCAGTTATGCCCCCAATCTCTCTGAGACCTCTGTCCAGGAGGCCAGTTGTAACTAATGCCATCGATAGACTCTTCGAAGGTCGTTGTAGAGAGTGTTATAGGGAGCTTTCCAGTAGGGCCATGATGGTTCACTTTCCAGATTCGAGGACGAGCCTGTGTCCGTGGGTAGTGATGAAGCTCTGGGGTTCCAGCTCCCATAGCTATTATTCTGAGCTTGCTCGACCTTGTCACTGGTGTATTATTATTACTGTCCAGCTCTCGGTTCAGCATATTTTCAAGTTTACGCTTCATAGCTTTAACGACAGAATAGTCCAGAAAGTAATCCGCGTCCACCGTAGTCGTTGACCGTTTGAGTTGGATTGAAATAAACAGTACCTCGAGGTTGGCGAGAGCATGCAGCGGGAATTCTGTCATTGATGGTAAGCAGCTGCAATCGTCAGCCATGGTGCAGGATGCAGTGTTTGGATGATCCGTGCGTCTAGTTATCCCTAGTTCTATCAGGTTAGGACACCGTCGACCTATGTCCTGAATAGCTCGAGCGGATAGGACAAGCGGTTGAAACCCGGATATGTCCGCACAAATATACAATCTCTCGAGTGTCTTTCCGTGACGAAAAATCGCCTGGGCGGTCACATCAGAGAACGCATCTAGGTACGTGTAGTGGAGCTCTATAAGGTCCTTCACGGAGAATAACAGGGTTGCTGCAGTAGATCCGCCAATGTCGAGCTCCGTTATGTAAAGTCGTTGGATCTGTGACCCGAGGGGCACAGCATTAAATGTTTGGGCGTGCAGTCTCAGGGGTGTCTGGTATTCAACTAGAGCTGGCAGTTTAATTTCGAATCTTTCCGTCAGGGATTGCGGTCGAAACACGTCGGACCAGCCAGTAGTCCGCTTTACCTCCAGGCTTATTGTTTGGAGCGTCGACGCGCTAGCTTCTATGAGCTGAGATATTGCATGTAGTTCGGTTCGACAAAAGAGGCCGTCCGGGTTTTTCCCGCCCTGCCACCTCAAGGTCTTCATCGACGTAAACTGGGTGGTAGTGTCCTGGTGCCTCATTGCCTTCAGAGGTGCCAAAGCATCAATATAGAGGCAGTTGAGCGTGCTGCCATGGTTAGAAGCTAATATACCAAGAATCTTCACGCTCATCTTGTAGGAAGATCGCCATCTATTAGTGATTGACCAAAGCCGTTAGCGCAGCTTCGCAGAAAATGTCCGCTACTATAAAGTCTATCTGACTTGACAATGCAATGCTTTGGTAGGAGGTAGTCCTCTCACACGAAACCCTTCAACTGCCGCCTCTCAAGCTTCTCAAGGAAGCATTCCATAATCGTATTAACCGTAGCCGCCGTGCCATCTTCCCATATCGTCGGGGCTGTGTGGTCTTCTAATTCGGCAAGGAGGACAACATTTTCGACGTATCGAAGCTTTGAATGGTGTTCTTGTTGTAGAGATCGGATATATTTCCCGGGTATGGCAATCCCACACTGTATTTCTATTATCAGGCTTTTGTAGAGCACTGGTGATACTATAGCATTCCACCTCCGGCAGACAAGGGCAAACGCCCAAAGGTCTGATCGTGTAAACTACCAAGAGAATTAGCCGCCATGCAATTTGTTGGAAATAAATGGGTTCAATTATATACCACGGCCTTACATTCAATGATCCGAGGATGTGGTAAAACAGTTCTGTGGGCAGTGACATTTTGCAGATTTGGAATTAGAAAATCTGGTGAGATAGAATTTCAACTGATCGGCGTCGCAAAGAGAAGTTGGAGCCTTCCTAGGGCAGTTTACAGGAACGTCTTAATCAATTGGGCGAATGTTGGGTGCCATAGGCCCCATGGGCATATATACTTGGCTGTATCTATATCATGCCTGATGTTTTCGGCCCGCACCTGGCATCTCGTCCAATCATTCGAGAGCGGCTTGTCAAACGAAGTAACTTGTAACAACGATACCCTCAATGCAAAGGCTGGGCGGTGCTGGATATTTGCCCCGGTTCCGTGCCATTAGAATTTAAAGATATTCACAAATGCAGACAGGTAATATAAACAATTAAGTGGGTAATGGGCAATTACAACCAGCCTATCCGAACCGTCGCAGGGTGTGCTGACTTGTGGCATTTTGAATGGCGATAGCTAAGGACCGTTGGGAGACTATGGAGCCCCAAATCAAGCCGTAAGCAGCATATTTATAGAGATTACTTGGCGTATCCTTTGTGCAATTGGCCTGAAGTCGTATGTATTTGTATATGTTTTAAAGATCAGCCAGTCGTCGGCTCGATATTTTACTGTGACAAGACATGGTACTCCCTTGTGATCGTAGAATTAGTACTTTTTGATAAACCTGAGATTTGGTGGAAGGATCCAGGCCTTCTACTATATTTTAAAGCGAAAACGTGGATAATGAATGATACCATGCATAGGATGTGCACACCAGGATCCTCGCTAGTAGTCACGCCGGAATTCGGGTCTCGTGCTGTCGGGGAAAAAAAAAAAGAGACAGAGGAAAAAATCTTTGAACCATTTAATTTTCGATTCTCGCCCGTATCATTCCACTTTTTTTTCTTAAAGAAACATGCCGCTATAAGCTAATACGTAATAATAAAACGATATTGCAATGACTTGGAAGAAGAGAAAAGGGAAGTGAAGGCATGAAGAAAGAGAAAGAAAAAAGCGGGGGATATCGAGGGGAGGAAAAACAGGAAAAAATGATACGGTTCGAGAGGAAGCGACTGCTAGAGCTGATCAAGAATAATGGAAACCCTGTATGAACGCCAGATATTTGTCAATCAATAACAAAGGTAGTAATAGTAGTAATAAGCATCGTAAGTAAAAGTGTGTAAGCGTTTCGGACTGTCTAAAAGGATGTTTAAGAAAGGTGAAGAAAAACCCCGCCGGAGTGTAAATTCGTATCAGTAGAGGTTGTTTGTTTAAAGAGAAGATTAAGTTGGCGGGAGGATATGAAAGGTAATAGGGGAAAGAATAAAAGAGATGCCTATGGCGATAATGGAGTTTCCAACATAAGGGGGGTTTGCTGGTAGTTCATGAGAGGTCTTAGAAAATGCATCAATGCATTCAATCCCTCCAAGGATTGTCAAACTCGGCGCTGGCTCCGAGGCTTGCGTGCTGAGCGTGTGGCTTGACAGATTGCTTCAAATCAGCACTTCCGTGCTTTCTGAGCGCTTGGCTCAACGTCTCAACCGTGACCTCACTATGGTGAGCATTAGTGCTCGGGGCAGGGATGCTCATATCCTTCTCCATACTGAAATCACTAAGACCTAAGCCAGTACCGGGAGGAGAATGAGGAACCTGGGGAGGCGTTCGAATGGGTGAGTTTGAGCGAAGCGATGGAGCTCGATTGTTCGCTTGCGAGGCTGTCGATTTGCTAATCTGTGACGACTCTAGGTTGGTCGAGGACTGCGAAGCCTGTTCGTTTTCGGCTTGGACGACATCAGCGAAGGAGATGAAGGAGAGGCGGCGCTTGTCAGCTGATGCGAGGGACGAAGTGTAACCGTGTCCGATAGACTCATCGCCACTATGCGCAGACTCTTCGGCCCATGGGTTGGAATAAGTCTCAGGATGAGAGAGAACGGTGTGGTGGGAAGCTGAAGAAACGATTTCCACGCGGTCCGGGTCGACTGAAGAGTCGGTTATCGCCAAGGAAGTAGCTTCGAGGACGGCGGGAATGTGGTTCTCAGTAGAGAAGTGGGTAGGGATGGAAGGGCTTCCAGGTGGGAGGGAAGGATCTTGGACGTTTCGCTCAAAAATAGAGGAAGTCGAAAGTCGGGGAGAACCAGCTTTGGAGCGACGCTGAGAGCCGAAGTGGCTCGAACGGACCGGAGAGACCGGCGAAGTCGTGCTGTTCGTACCAGTCGACTTGGTCTCTGGAGGGGAGATAGTGGTGATTGGAGGGATAGCAGCAGCAGAAGAATTCTTGCTGCTGTCTTCTGAAGTTGCTTGCTTCTTCTTGCCGAAGTTAAAGAAGCTGCGACGCTTTTGCTGAGTGGGAGTCAACTGCGCCTTTTCGCTCTCTCCAGAGATTGTATCTGGTGGGAGCTGGTGTATCGACTCACCAAGAGGCGCCGGCGCACTAGCGGTCGTCATGATGTGGTCTGAAGGGTAAGATGGTCGAGAGACGGTTGAGGAAGGCGCAGGGATATCGTCTGCGAAGTCGATGAGAGAGTCGGAGTGTTTTGACGGAGGCTGATGATGCTGATTCTGGTACTGATGCTGGTGGTGATTTTGATGATGGCTTTGGCTGCTATGGTAGCTCTCGGTGGAATTGGATGCGGCAAGGACCGGGTGGCTGATCAGAGATGAAGCTTCGTCGGAGTGTATTGGCGCATCTGCGATATAAAATCAATACTTGATTCCCGTCGGAGAACGGAGGGTCAATGGACAAGACAAAGGCGATGGTGATGGAAATGAAGATGAAGACGATGGGATGGAAGGTGGTGAGGATGAGGGGGAGGAGAGGAGAGGAGAGACCAAAGGAGAGAGGAGGCGATGGCGGTAAATACTTAGTTGGGCAGGATGAGAAGAGGGATGGATGCAGGCCAGATGACATAGCCAGAACAAGGCTCAGTCCGTCGGTCGCAGCTAATTGACAAGAACAGGAACAGGAAACAGCCGCCACGCCATGCCGTGCCATGACCAGCAAATTTGCACGCCAGAATCCCAAAACCGGCGCCCGGAGAACAAGGGACGGTCACACTCCAGCGAGGGGCCCTTTTCTAAAAGGGCACCAGTGGTGTGCTGATACGAACACATCTACATCTGAGGAATCCGAGCAAGATCGGTTTGCGTGATGTCAACCGCAAGACGAATCAGAGAACAGGAATGGCGTTAAACGGCCGTCGGGCAGCAGCCTTAAGGGCAATCATGGGAGCTGAGCTCTAAATCTGGCAAAGCAGATGGTCCAATGACAGGAGCTCGTTCTCTTCCCTTCGATGCTTCTTCCCGGCGGTGTCCACGTCCAGTGACCTGCTGATCCTGCTCGGACACAGAAGGGGTCAGGACCTGGCCTCTGTCTATCGTGGAACCGCACTGTGTGGTGTAGTGAGCTGTCAACCACAGTCATGGCGATAGGGGATCAGGAAGAATCGGACGGGACAGGGAGCTCGCATGTAACGGCAAAAAACAGAGGGCCGGGCAGTTGTACTACTACGACGACGACGACGACGACGACGACAGCAGCGACCACCTAACGGCACTAGGTCTGTCAACGGGAGCATCGGACGAAGCAGCTTCAGGGACCTCGTCCGTGAACCCCTCCTCTTGGCCATGGTTCCCTGTTCTGTATCATCCACCCACTACCACGACCATTTCGTATTGCCGATTTTGCACAATGACACCGGTCTGGCATTCCTTTTTCCTTATTCGATGTTTCTCAAATCTTGACTCTTCTTGCATGACCTGCCTTAGCGGCATCTCATCGCTCTGATCCTGTTTGACTTGGTCTTCTTGTTTTTTTTTTTTCCCTCGACGGTGGCAGGCGATAGAATGTTTGGCCGCAGGAGACCGAAGGCAAGGGGGGAAAATTCCTCGAACCAAACCGGCTGACGCCCTTGACCCTGCTTGATAAAGCAGATATATCTCTTCAAGATACCAATGTCGATGCACAAGGGAGATCAATAAATAATTGACTTCCGTATCTATCGATATCGTGGTATCCCATGCACAGATTTTTCCAGGAAGAAAAGAAAAGAATTGGGTCAAAGTGGGTCGCTTCTGCTACCCCCCTTTAAGATCCGAAAGACCCCTCCTTCTAATCGAGGTCCCACCCGGAATGAGCAGTATCCTTCCCCGGCGTAGTGAACTCGTTTAAAAAGACCTTAATACTTTCCCTCCTAGAACTTGTCACCATCGACAGGAACCATGAAGCGATTCGAGACCCTTGGGTTGGCGGCACAGGCAACCTTTTTTGCTCTTGTTTGCCCGAGAATATTTCCCTCAACAAGACGGGTCATGCGCAAAGTAAAAACGGTAAAAAAAACCACTCTTGCAAAGACAAAGACAAGGGGAATTCCCACGAAAGGATGGAACGAGGGAGGGAAAAAAAAAAAAAAAAAAAAAAAAAAAAAAGGGTGCAAGATTGATGGGATTATTCTTGTTGAAAACGAGGGAGAAACGTGTCTCTTGATGGGCCTAGACCCTGGATATTGGATACGAGAGCAAGGAAGATGAAAGACTCAATTGGAACGATGGCAACAGATCGCAAAAAAGGCGCAAAGATGATATCAATCTCGATACCAATAATATATATCCCCAGTCAGCTTACCTAGAATTGGTACCGTCGAATCTGTCGATGGGGCGACAGATTTTCTTTTCCAGAAGAGAGACATGTGGTGCGTTTGATATGAAGGCTGCGTTATCGGTGTCGGCGCGAAAAGGATACCACAAGTCGGGAAATTCAGAACGGCGGGATTGAGGTCTTTTCTTGATTAGTTCCGGTTGCTCGTCGGGGATCGGGGCACTGATATAGACGTATTGGTCTTCCAAGCTCGTTGGTGAGATTCTGAATCGGGGTGTGATATATTTGGAATCCGAGCGCAGGCTGAGCTGAATATTTTGCTGGAATCGGGATTATATGTTCTCACAATGCAGTGCAGTGTCGATTGAACGTTGTGCGATAAAGGCAGAGACAATAAGGAAGAGAAAGCGTATATAATATAGAGAATCGAAAGGGCTCTAAAGGAAGAAGAGGAAAGAATCAGGAGTCGAGTCGCCTGAAGCCTGAAATTAATCCGGTTCCTGTCACACACAGCTTAAAGTTGGGTCTAGCTGCGATAACCAGCTAAGAGAAGAAAGCCGACTCGAAGCCACGCCCAACGTTAACTTGCAGACACGGCCAACCTTTAGCTTCGCACTGGAACGGCGAACACTACTCTGTGAAAAGTTTTTCGAATGTCCGTTTGAGCTGGCTGCCTGGCGATTGGAGCTACGTAATAGTGGACAATGGGGCAAAAAGAGAAGTTACTATGTATGTAGAACGACGGTGGCATGCAGCTGATGCAGGGTCAAGAACGTGAGCCAGTTCAGCGTCCGTTGTTTCAGCTCGCTGTTTTGGAAATCCAATGACGCCGGTGGTCTTGGCGGTATTATCGTTCCCACGCGCCACACTGGGCGTAAGTGGCGGGTTGGTGAGGCGGTGCATGCACGTGCTGGGTAGCACAAAAATAACACAGATCCAACAAATTCTGCAAAGGGTTATCGATCAATCTGCGCAATATAATGAGGCCATGAGGCACTAACCTGGATCTGAACTTGCAACCAGACTAGCTTCAGGACTTAGAACTCACTGCTTTGTTCTATATCAGTGTTATTCTTCTCATAGGAGGACCCGGATCCCGACTTAGGCCGAAAAAGTGGATAAGTTAAATAACGATATGTATATCGACAGTCCAATTTACCCCAGCATTTGGTAGCAGGCCTACAGACTGTATCACAGGCTAAAGCGAGTTCGAGAAAATACATATTCTCCCACTCATACCTCTTTACGACTCCAACGTTCATACTGGGATTAGGGACGATATGAAATGCGGGGACGGGCAGAAGTAAATGCCAAGACTTGCATAATGTTAGTCACCAAAAGATGTTCCCTTCCTGATCAGATCTGCAGACGGGTCTCTAGCCTTACTAGTATACTCCGCAATACCTAAAATGTCTCACCAGCACTCTTCCAAAAATCCTTCGATTGTTGAAGATGTCTGAAATCCATCCCGGGATCGGGACTATCTATTGTTCATTGTGCCGTCTCGTAAACTTATCCCATCTAACAGGTTAGCCGATAACGAACGCAGTAGTATTCATTGAGCGGAGCAAGGGATACCGGATTCGCATGCTTCCGCCCCTCCCTTCCTCCGGAAAAGGAGTTAATGCCGTTCAGATATGTTTCAACTAATCATATACACGTGGGAAACTAAAGCAGCACACAACCCCAAACGCCCACTAATGCACGATAAACTGTAACGTAACCACCTTTCCCCTAGAAATACTAGCATTTGAAATTAATTAGGTACTTGCTAATAGTTACTTAAATGCCCCAACCCATCCGTATTAGCCATCTACTCTTCGAATGATGTTATAAAGTTGACCAAAAACCCACCTATCTAATTGTGGGGCCTTCCATTTCCATAGATCTTAAAATACGTGAGCACAAGATCAAAGGGAAAAAAAAAAAACACATCGGCTATACCCATGGCACAGTGGCACTTTTGCAGCCGCACTGGCCCCACTCACAAATTGACGACGCCAGATTTCCACACCCCATCGTTCTCAGCATCACACGAACACGGGTCGTAGTCGATGTGGCGTCTATCCGTGCACACCCGGATACCCGTATGTAGCACGAAAGTCTTGGAAACGCTCAAACTTTATCCTTGAGTCACATTGTGACGAAGCAATTCAGATGAAATATACCAAAGCTGCGAGCAAAAACAAAGGTTCAACCTGCAGGCCTGAGGTGCGTGGAATAAAAGGATGTATACAGTCGACTAGTCCGGGCTTGCTGAGACAAAGGCCAGTGCTACATCTATAAAACGCCAACAGCGAACCAAAATATTTTCTATCATTGTTTTGGAATCCCGGCCATCTGCGTATAGACAACCCTTACATCTTTCCCAACTTGTCTTAGAGGGTTGGTGGCAGTACCTTGCACCTCGAAGCGAGATCGAAAATACCACGATCAAATCGAGGAAATGCTTGTGATACAATGCTGATATGGGATTAAAGTGTGCCAGACCAGCTCATAATCCAAGCAACCGATAATCTTGGCAACCAATTTTTGGGTCCCTTCATTCTGCGAAGTGAAATGAGATTCCTTTCGGACTTTGCCGTTTAGGTGTGTCTGGAGCAAGAAGACGCGAAGGCCTTGGCACTCACCAATTGTGAACCAATATTAGAATACATCTCGTATTGATTCATAAACTCTCTTGGCATGGTAGTCTATTACCAACCGTCTACCCCATGTATCCCATGGTCATTTATTCACGATCCCAAACATGCAAAGGAATGGATGTGGTTCGTATTTTCGGCCGAGCGAATCTTTGCCTTTTGTAGAGCCATCGTGCAGCTAGCCGCCCTTAATCAAGGGCTTCTGTTGCGGAGGATATACCAACACACGTGGCGGGGAAGTCCAGATCCGGACCCATGGTTCTGGGAAACATACGGCTCGGTAATCAGTCCTGCAGAATTCTTTCTCGATGTCAAAAGGTCGCCTCGGATGCCTAGCCTGCTTTCAATTACGATGCGGTACACTTGTATTGGCATCCATCCTGTGATTAGAACTTAACTTCGGCTTACTCATCCCTTAACAATCTGCAAGTGTACCCAAATTATGTGAAGCATAAGACACTCGCACAAGTAGCCGCCCAAAAGCATCAATCAATAACGCCTAACCTGAACGGTCTCGGGGATACGGTTCGTCTCTTCTGGTCCAGGCAACGCTATATTAGTTACGCTCGGATGCCGCGCATGTCTGTGTGGTACATTGCCAGCCAATCACTTCCACAATTACGAGGATAGTAACCCTTGAGAAAGTTTACCTCGCAAAGCTGCCCCGTTTTGATTTGTTTCCTGCGCTTTGATGATTTCCATTGATTCACCTTTCGGTTTGCGGGGCGGGTGGTGGTGGAGGTTTATAGCCCTGCTAGCTCCTGAGCCTAAGTTGACGAATTTTGTGTTACAGCTGGAGCTGAATATAACTTCGTCATGATCCCCACGATTTATTTTAGTTCTAAATTTACTATTACTTCCTTTCCTCCGCCACCTATTCTTAAGAAAGGCACTTCTCCCTAATTATTCGTTATGTCTCCGTGAAGTACTCGCCTAACACTCTAGAAACCATACTCCTACCCAATAACCCCAAGCGAAAACGCTCGCGTGCCAACTCTTGGAGGGATTGAGATACCCCAGCCCAGAATCATATCCAAATGTACCTCCAAGAATTATCCAGGCGAGCGACTAAATTCCAACAAAGAATCTTAGGGCGCCGTTAGTATGGCGGAAGGTATACCAGCCCACGGTTCGGAACTTGTAGTATGTATAATCGCGGCGCCAATCGTATCGATGGTGCTATGCACAGGAGGAATCGCTGCTCGACTATTCACTCGAGTCAGATTTGCAAACCAAGAGTTGTTTCTTGAAGATTGGTTGGTGATTGGGCCAGCGTATGTATGTCTCCCCTTTGCCCAAGGGCACTAATATCTTCCAGAATTCTGAAGCTGGAGCATGCATACACCGTTCCATAGGCCTAAGGACTGACCACTGACTACTGTAGATTTGTACGATGGGGGTAGCGATTGCAATGATGGTCGCGACTAGATATGGACTTGGGTGGCATAAAAGTACTGGGATTAGCCCTGCCAACATAGAGAAAACAATGAAGGTAAGCTATCAATGCCCCAATATTAATTCTATTTAGATCATGTTTCTCTAACTCTGAATCTTAATATGGTTAGACGATATGTGCGTAAGCCCAAGAACTCTCCTTTCCACCGGCCATGCTAATTAATCCATACGGGAAAACTTTCAGACGCCATTCAAATCCCACTACTTGTTGCAGTCGGTACAATCCGCACATCCCTCCTCCTCTTCATCCAACGCCTGTCGCATACCTGCTCCTGGTCCGTCTATATAATCGCAACTGCACTTCTTCCTATCAACATAATACATATTCTTGTCGCTATATTTACGTCTATTTTCAGATGTAACCCGGTCAGGACCATATGGGATTACAACAGTCTTTCGTATACCTGTATGCATCGAGCAGTTGGGTACACACTGGTAACGATAGGGTTGGCCATTGATGTTGCGATTTTCGTCTTGCCAGCGATATTAGTAGTTCGGTTGAATATTACGAGGAAGAAGAAGCTACAGAGTATTGTGATGTTTGCATTAGGTGGAGGGTAAGCAACTACTAATACTAGCACCCTAATCTTTATAAATAAGTCAAAATACTAATCAGCGTAACCCGGGTCATATAGCGGTTGTATCGTCGAAGGCCTACGTTTCGGCCAACTACGAGATGCAGAAACCAGTGACGATATCACATGTACGTACTACAAGACTACCCCCATGCCCTTAAATTTATTGATACACATCTAATTCTTTTATTGACTTTAGATACATCGGGAATCATAATCATATTCATCTTCTTCCAAGTAGTTTTGGGTCTGTTGTGCTGTTGCGCACCAGCAATGAAGGTATTCGCAGCCAGCACTTTTGCCTCAAAATTCAAATGCACCAAGTACCTCGTATCAGATTCAACCGAAGACGTCCGCGAAACAGATCCTACCCGCGATCCCCCAAGTGTCGCCAGAAACCCTGAAGGGCGAGATTTGGAGAGTGCGCCGGAGTCGTTTTATGAAGAGGCCTCGATATCCGAGTCCGCGGGGTGGGTCCCAGCTACAGAGCGAATAGAAATGGAAACACGAAATCCCGATGTGGAGAATGATATAAAGGATGAACATGGAATGGTAGTCAAGGAGAGAAAGATCTTAGATTTAAAAGAGGTTTTGGAATTGGATTCTCAGAAGAGAGCAGTACTGGAATTACCACTAGATGGTGAAGGACCTGGGACTGCGAAAAGCGGAAGCAGTGGTCGCACACTAGATGAATTTCAAGCCACGCCCGTGGAATGGGGGCGACAATTATGAGTAATGAATAAACACGAAAAGAGGGCCGAGACGCAAAGACAGTCTTTTCATACACGATTGGCTCCATTTCTTTTTTTCTCAAATTTCTTTTCTCGTTTTTTTCGAGCACCGAGCCTTACACATATGCACATCCGCCTACGTTTCCGCCATGTATTCCCACACCCCATACACGCACATGAGCTCCCACGTAATTAAACCCCTTGACGAATATAATATTTTAATAGTTCCATAATATCAATATATACCCCTCTATATCAAGCGCGAATCTACCGAATGGGTATTACCCGTAACAAATAAACCAACTTGGGCTTCGGATCGAGAGTTACTCACCCAATAGTAAGTATGGCTTACCACAACTCAACATACGCACTGTGCTTTAGCTTCCTCAAGACTGTGCAGTAATTTTCGCCCTCTTTGGCCGCGTAGGAATCAATCTCAATGGAATCAATCTCAATGTCCTTTACAAATGTATAGTTATATTAGCTGTGATATTATCCTACAAACTTTCTTAATACTGGATTATGACTGGTGCTTCATCCGCATAGAAAAAGCGTAAAAAACTAGCTGTGTGATGATGGTAGGGTGGGTGTAAACTTTTCATTACTAAATACATGTATCAGGGTCATTCATCAAAAGAGCGAAAGGAATAGAAGCCGTCATTAACCCCATATCGTCGTTGAGAAAAAAGTGAATAAATAAAATGCGTCCAACCAACGTCTACGCCAATCCATAGCTGTCTCAATAGCTTAGAACTCATAGGGGCGTTTCAGGGTGCAAGTCAACAGACTTGCAGTCATTTTTGTTATCGATGAACGAACCAATGAACAAGGTCTTCTCCCCGTTGATACCAGCCTCGACTGGCACACAACTCTGAAGCTTATCAAGAACCGCATCATTAGGAACAACATTACCATTGGCGTGCTTGATCCATTTCAAGAAGTTTCCATTCACAGATGATGGAGAATCCCACAAGATTTCTCTTGGATCTGCGCTGCCAAATGTGTAGGAAACCCAAACAGCATTATTTTGTCCCGCATTGGTGTATGAAAGACGGCTTCCCGAATCAAGGAACCAGACGGTTGCCTGAGATTTGTCGGAAACAAAAATTGCGTGTGTGATGGATGGTGAATTGTTATGGGAGACAGCTTTTAAGTAGTGCTGCGATACACCAGGGCCATTGGATCTAAGAACAAACTTCTCTGGTGGTGGTGGGGCATTGGTGTATACCGTGGAAATGGTGGTCAGAGTAGTTGTAACGTCAACCTCCTTGTAATTGGTGACAGTAGTGGCGGTTTCAGTAACTTCAACGACAGTCTTAGAGACATCTGTAGTTTCCGTTACAGTTTTGGTTATTTCAGTTGTCACAGACGCAGTCGCGGTAACTGTGACTGCAGGTGCCGTGTAAGTGACAGGGATAATCTCCAATGGGACTGTGAGGCATGAACAAGCGCTCGAGATTCTCTCTGGGGGATATGTGGCGACTCTCTCCGTCAATGGGGCATGAGTATTCCGCTTCACATAATTGTTATTGGTGATGGTCGTGTAGAGAGTATCCGTTTTTGTCGCAGTATTAGTGATAGTAGCACATTCCGTTACTGTATCGACAACGGTATCAGTATCAGTAAATGTGATGGTCTCCGTGAGTGTCTCTTTGGCCTCATCGGTGATTGTAACGACCGTTGTCTCGCTGATAGTACTGTGTAAACATAGATATAAAATTAGCAAATATACACATAACCATCATCGAAGCTGTGGTAAATTAGAATTACACAACTATTGAAAATAGCCTTACAGAGTTGGGGTAACAGTAGCGACTGTAATCGTTGTGCCGGGAAGATTCAAGTAGGTACTACAAAATACGACAGCCTCCCCAATATTGTCGGAATTCCTCAGTAAACGGAGGAGGTTATCAGCGTTACAGCCATTACTGCCTGTGCGTTCCTTAAGGATATGCACTGGGTTCGGTGCTGACGAGACAAGTGAGGTCCCGCTCAAGAGCAAAAGTTGGGTAATGAAAGATCGCATTTTCCTATGCAAGAATAGTCTAATTCGACCTGTAAAAACGAGAGTTACCAGTGAATTAAACCCGTGGGTTCAGTGGCCTCCAGGAAATTGTGCGTGCCTAGGAAATCATTCGAATAGAGTGGATGGAAAATCTAGCCTCCTTTTATAGCATTATGTTGCCCATGTCTGCCGGTCCCCGAGTGCGATATGGATATTAAAAACTCTGGAAATACTACAGCCGCACTGCAATAAACTCGGATAGAATGACAACGAAGCGCGGGACGCAAAGCTATAGCCTCGAGACTTGCCGTTGCACAAGTTGAGGTCTGAGGAACTGAAGCTGAAAATTGTGGCTTGCGCCCCAGCGAATAGATTCCATGTTGCTGCAGCTGAAATCTCTTTTTCTCTGTTGCCTACATGCTGGCGGTCTTGGAAACCCAGAAGTTCTTGTTGGTGTTCAGAGGCAGGGCTGTCAACTTGGAAATCCTCTGTCGGGAATTTTGACATTGATAATTGGGTTGTTGTTAGACTTTGTTTGCTGGGTCCCATGCTCGGATGTGGAGATGCGGTCACTGCTAAGCTGCTATTGGCCAAGCGTTTGGTGGCATTCCGTGTGACATGAACGTGCACAAGTCTGGAAGTTCCCGCCGAATTAACGGCTTCCAATTTCAAAGAAATCTATATGACAGCTCAGATATGCAGCTATCTTCGGCAATGCAATCTTGGTCCTGTTGAATCGAATATTAATCGAACCGGATCGAATTAAGGCCTGCCGACGGAAATCGCTCTCCGAGGAAAAAGAAAACTAATTGCTCTCTGGGTAATAATATCACACTATCCATGTTGGAATTTAGTGTGTAAGGCGATGGCCATATGAGTGCTGCATGAAATATAGGTTCTGTGGGAAGCGGGGCCATCCTCCATCGAATTTCAGCTCAACCCATGCTTGGACGCAGGGAAACGGGGCTAGAAAATGGATACACACATACGTCCATGGTCTAATATAATGTGTACTTATATATATCTAAAATTTTATGAAGTTCGGTGAGAAGATCATTGGAGAATGGAATGGGGTTCAAAATATAAGACATTAGCGTTCGGCCCCCAAAATCTTCGCTTTGATCAAGGCCTCGGGGTCCTAGAAGAATAGACAGGCCAGCCTCCATAGATTTAGGTCTGCACACGTACGAGCACATCTTGGTGCATTAGCACTAGTGCCGTTTACCGACCTAGGACTGCGCCTGTGGGTCAAATCCGATCCACTATTCAGCCCCATGGCGAGAACGTGGAAGGGCCCTGCTGAAAATCTTGGCTAGTGTATCTCCGGATTTCCTCCCTCGTAAGTATATAGATATATCATACACTAGTATAGATGCGCACGGCACCGGAGCTCTACAACGGCCTCCATAACCAGCCGCCATGCCCAATATGCAATGCCAAAGTCATGTACATACTAGCCCCGCATATATTCCCACAATCCTGACTCTTAAAATCTCCCGGCCCAACATTCTCATCCAATGATTATCAGCCACTCGTCTTAAGTCGTTGAAAATACATGTTGTGAGCGAGCTGAACAATAAGCGGTGGAAAAAAGAAAATTCCGTACGCCTTTACATGCATTGAAGACAAAATGTTTTCTCCAGTTAGCCTCCTTTCGGGCAGCCGGAGAAACTGCTCATATGGATTGGATATTCTTTTGTTGAAATTTGCGCCGCTTGGTTGCTTGCATGCATGGGTTTTCTGTTACGGATCACCTCCTATGTGCTGGGATGCTTGGGTTGATTTATTTATTGAGACTGTGGAAGAAAGTGAGCTTTGTAAGGTTTTGTGCGCAATTACACTAGTATTCTTTGTAAACAGCATCGTAACACACGTATTCATAGTAGAATCTAGACTAAACATATTGAACAGGTCGATATTAAAAACTTAGGCTCAGTATCCGGCTTGGCGGACGGTAACAAGATAGGCGCAGCTATAGTGGTAGCAATAAAAGGCAAAATTATATAACAGAGGAATATTAAGCGTTTGGCACATGGCTGGTTAAACACTACCACCACGGCAAGCAAGAACCCAAAACAAAAAATGATTTGTATAAATAGTAACCCGCTGGAACATCAATGAAAGAAAATGGTTTGGTTGAAAACCTGGTTAGGTTGCAGGGCCCTATGGTTGGGCGCTTGGAGTGGCGACAGGAGCTGTTGCTGGGATGCTCGCAATATTTGGCAATTGACCTTTCTCGAGCAGCTTCAATGCTTCAGTAAATTGATCTGGGGTCAATCTTGGCAAGGCAGCCCAGATCTCCGATGGCACAGTTGTCAAAAATTGCTGGATCACTGGTGAAAGTTCTTTTACTTCGGGGAGGGACAAAATAGCGGCTCTGATCTGATCTGGTGTGGCAGTACTTTGGCGCTTGGTTTCTTTCGTCGCAGCCCGGCGTGTTTCTCTTGACCGACGATGAACGCCACGAGGGGCATAGAACGATGCGGCTCGCACTCCTTGGCGATGGTTGACTAAGGGGTTTGTCGGATTAGATTGGTGTCATGGTGTAGTATGAGACTAGAGCTAGATCGGATAACTTACATTGAGCAACGCCGGTATCTGAGGGGGCGCTGTCCGCAAGGGCCGCGGAACCGGCAATGAGAAGAGGGATAAAGAAAATAACTGAAAATTTCATTTTTGTGATTTTTTGGAAACTCTGTTGTAGGCCAAGATTTCCTTTTTCAATGATGCCTCAAGCGGGGCTAGATAATCGAAGCTAAATGAATAGTTCGAAAATTGACGAGCGGTTATTCTGAAGACTCGATTGTCTAGGCGAGTAGAGATTGATGAAGACCGCAGGTTAAAAAATCTTAAAACCGACCAAATAAAACGTAAATAATAATAATCAAAGAAAATAAAGAAATAAAGAAAATAAAAACGTAAAGAGTGACGAATATAATTTTTTGAGAAAAGAATTTAGCGTGACCAGCACAGCTATATCCACCAGGGACTGTAGAGCGTAATGTTTATGATTGATGGTTAATGAATAGAAAGAAGATGGCAAAACGGTGAGAGTTACCATTATATATAGTACTCGTATCCTCTACAGGAATCATAGTACCGAAATAGAGATGCAGATTATCCCGTCTCGCTACCCAGCACCCCGGGTCTCGACCTAAAACTCGGGGACAATCATGATTCGTAGGAAGCGCGTGTTAGAAAGCTTCTAGAGTTCGCTAGAAACCAAGCCGCCACAGAAGTGCGTCAGATCATGCGAGAGGAAAAAACGGTGTTAGCAGCTAGCCTCAAATCAAAGTAGAGACTAGCCAAAATGGACGAAAAAATTCCACTGGAATATACAAGCCAGATTTCCCCAAGCCCTAACAAGTACAAGCGTCCTTGACTGGTCGGGGGGGGAACGAGTCATACCAACCCGAATAGAATAAGCTACCCGGCTACTTGAGCCTGTTTAAACAGTTATAGTCGTTAGCGGACGTTTTTACAGTGAAATAAGAAAGATATCGTCAATACCAGAAAGGTGGTGGTTTCGTGGCGTTCAAACGCATGAAATCAGGCTTGGGACTAAACTTTCGGAGCAGTTTCATCTTCGGCGTGTTGCAAGTCTAGGCTCGATTGAGTGTTGTCGAGCACCCATTTTTGTGTAACAAGAGGCTCGCTTCAGGAATCTAGCCAATCACATCACGCCAAGAGCCGCAGGGGACGAACAGGAGGTTTGGAAGAGAGGCAACGCCTCCACAAAGATTTTACTGTTCCTGCAGACGGAGAGAAACGATGGGGCGCTGGGGCGCAGGCATGATAGAGCACGATAGTCACGAACTATGATGGCACTGTAATGCAATGGCCGGCGGTTATTGCATTAGATACGTCACATGCATGCATATTCGGTACCAGATTCGGTTGGAGGAAAGTTCATATATAGCACGTTGTCCGTCATGGATTGTTATCCGATCCATCCAACAGCATCCAAGTCAACAACCGTCTCCGAACTGTTCCCTCGCCGGTCGTAGGGTATTTCTTTTCTTCAACTTTACATTCGTTTTAAATTTTCCTTTTATATTATCGTTATAATTTTAATATACTCTCGGTCATTCTTTTGAATTAAGGATTTCTATAATTTCACCTACACCCATCGTTCAGACCTTGCTGCATTTTCAAAATGGTTGCCGCTTCGAAAATTCTACCAGTTTTGTCCTTGGGGTTGATTGGACTTTCCCAAGCAGCAGAATGGCATGTCCCTGTTGCTGCAGAAGATAACCATATTGGAATGGTTCCAATTCGTCAAGAACATATTATTAAAGGCTTAAGAAGAAGATCTGATGATCTATCGCGGCTCAAGCCTCAAGACCAAGTCAAAATGTTCTACGGGAAAGCATTGTGTAAGTTTTTAACCTATAATTCCTAGTAATTTTACCCGGAGCAGGGAACTAACTACCTCTCAAATATAGCGGAGGAACACCTTAGAATCGCAGATATGACGGTTACGAAACCGGATGCGAACCACCCACTTATCTTACTAGAGAACTTCGACGACCTCACTGATAACATCACTTGCACCGACGAAGACTCTAAAATTGCCCTCAAATTTAAGAGCAAGGATGCGATGGATACTGCGATCAAGTCCTGGGACTGGGTCAACAAAGGCGATAGCGATTACTTCTTTCTGTTCACCCATCATCACCACACAGGTTGTGGCCCTGACGAAGAAAGAACCTCTTACAAGATTACCGCGGTTAATTACGATAGAGCTTCCCTTACAACTGTCCTAACGAAGGAGAAGGCGACATGGAATGAAACTCTCCAGAACTTCGAAATTAAGATTAGGACGGTCGAACACCCAAGACCCAGCTTCGTCAGAAGAGACTTCAGCAGTATTCTCCGCAGTGGTATCTGTGCGTTTTCCGGGCCTTTGGAGGAAATATTTAAATTCCAGTGTGAAGAGGAGGTGGAAAAGGGTATCGATACAGTCGGCGAAGGCCTCGATACCGTTGTTGATACTGTCGGTGAAGGTTTCGATAAGGTCGTTGATACAGTCGGCGATGGCATAAATGTTGTCGCTGATGTAGCAAGCACCGTTACTGGTTACGTCGAAGAAGGCCTGAAGCCAGTTGTCGATGTTGTCAGCAGTGGCCTCAACACCCTCCTAGAGAAGTTCGTTGACGGGAACTACAAGGTCACCTTTGGGAAAAAGGATCCTAAGAGCAGGATTAAACTCACAGGTGTCGCTTTCAGGGGAGATGTCGACGTCGACATGGGGGCTAACTGTGTCGGTTGTTACCTTGAGGGTGGTTTTGGTTTCAAAGCCACTATCTCCCGAGTCAACGGAGCAACCCTGCCCAGTGCTATCTTCGATATCAGCCCGCAGATCGAGGGAAACTTTGGCCTTGAGCTCATCGGTATAGTTTCCAAGGAGCACGACTACAACGCTGGCGCTGCGATCGGAAATGAGATCTTAAAGACTATGGGCATCGCTCCATTCCTTAAAATCGCACCAGAGGCCATTGTAGGCCCCGGTGTTGTATTAAGAGGCGAGGCTACTGTATCTACAACCATGGGAGCCCGTTTTAGCACAAAAGGCGCCCGAATCCGACTTGTTGCAGGCGCCGATCCCAGCATTTCCGTCCCATCTTGGCCCAAGGATGAGTTCAAACCACAGTTCGACTTCTCTGGTCCCGAATTCCAAGGAGAAATCAATCCTTACATGCGTCTCGGATTTGGTTTTGGCTTGGAGATCGCAGACACTGGTAAATTCGGTGTTTGGGGAGGTATTGATACCAGTGTCAATAACGTCTGGGCCTACAAAACCTGTGAGGGAGCCAAAGAAAAGACTTTCCACTACCAATCTATTTTCCAGGTTGCCGCAAAGGTCAACGTTGTCGCAGAGATTGAGACAGCTGTGGGAGGTGCCAATTTGTTGAAGGATAAGGCGAGAAAAGAAGTCAAAGATGGATTCATCAACGGCGCCATCGACACCATTACGAGAAAGATAGTAGGAGATTTGGCTGATGGCATCCCAATCTCGAATGCTACTCTCTACGATGGCTGCGAAGCACCTGCAGGTCAACAGACACCCGCTAGGGGTTCAGCAACTTTAAAACCAGCAGGAGCAACCACTGTGAAACTTATCGGCAGCTCCGGGCTACAGGTACCAACAGGAACGGCAATTTTTAGCAGCTCCAAGCCATTAGTGCCTACCGCAGTTTCAGCAAAGATATATGCAAGTGCGGCGAGTTCTTCGCGCCCAGTCTACGACGAATCGGATCTGGAGGTGGAAATATATTAATTTATGCGCGTACGACTAAGCCCAATAGACGATTGTATTGTTATGTATATTTAGTTATCTTAGCGTTTCCTGTTCTTAGTGCGCCTATAATGAAAATGAATTCAGTAAATTCTTTTTATCATTTCACCAATAACAGATACATTACGCAAATACTATAGGGGACTTGAGGTGTCTTCAAGGTGCAAATAGGCTTGAGAAAATCTGTCACACTCCATGGCCATGCGTTATATCTGCCATACACACGCTGGTGACTAGAGTTCTAGTAATTTTACAGAACCGACGGTTTATCAGTACTAGATCCCAAGCATCAGTGCCTATCCTTTGGTCGGAAACTATGAAAGCAACATAGTTAACGCGCAAAATAGCTCACCAAGTGACTTCCTATGTCATATATTGTAATATATCGTTATGACATTAGGACAGAGGATCCTAAAATGTCTAGACTGGCTCGCAAGCTAATGAATAGTAGCTAGCACAGCCATATATATGGCTATGCAGCAACTTTTAAACATTTAACTTCTAGTAATTAAGATTAGTGAATTGCGAAGGGTTTTACAGTCGGGGGGTCTGGGTACGAGACAAAGGGTTTTAGTCACCTGAAATACAAACATAATTATATAAAATTTAAAACGGTGCTCATTTTCGATTGGGCTTTAGAACTAGGGCATGGATAAGCGTAATTTGATTTACATCTAACTCTCTAACATATTTTCTATACAATAGCCTTTTGAGCTGTCCCAATTGCGCAATCAATTGTTTGGGTAGTGAGCCTAAATCTCTATTTGGCTTGTGGATATACACGGAGGTTAGATATTTGTTATACGGTAGCGGCTCTAGTCCGTAAAGAATTGGGTTATATACTTCTGTCGCAGGGATTCACAGGCTAAGAATTGGAAGATAGATCCGGGTCGAAAGTCCCCATCCGCCGATCAACATACGCAATGGAGCATCAGTAATTAAACACCCGATATAACTTTGCTCAATTAAGCTAGCCTAGGCGCCTTCTAGGAATAGATAAATCTTTATAAGAAGTGTCAAAGTCTCACCTGCAGCGACACTTGATTTATCTTGTTGATATCATGATGTTGATATGCGTATGTAGATATCATGATAATAGTATACTACATCTGTATAGACCTGGGTATCGATTGATGGAAATTAAATTTATATTGAGGTGGTACCGCGGTACACATCTGGAGCGCTTGTTAAGATGAGGCCTAGTTAATAATGTTGCCTGAAGAACAATAATATATCCTGTCGACATGTCATGAGGCCGGGCTAATAGACCCGTTATACAACATACAAACTTGCCAATAGTAATTAACGTGAGCGAACTGGCGCTCCACGGATCCAGACCTGCAGGCCAAATCAGCCCATATTCCGAGACGAGTTAAGCCAATACTAATATAGATGCCTAACTACAACGTATATTCTTATCGATAGTTTTAGATAATATTCTAAAGATTGCTGCAAATGTTATTCTAGGATAAGCAATGGCTGATTGATCCGGATCAAACACGGCGACCTCGAAGTTGAAGCCCTAAACTCCTGGAATTTTCTTGTATAGCTCAGCCCCAAACATGATATTGAATCGTTGAGTGAGCTATAATACCCATGCGCGTGCCTGGGTCTAGTAACACGGCTAAACACAGAACCAGAATAAACCAACCGCGATCATGCCCTAACGCGCCATGGTTCCATTTTCAAGCCGATGCCCGGAAAATATTGGCAAGTAACATAAGCATTTATACTCTGGTGTTATAGAACATAGAAGGGTAGCATAGAAAAGTCCTTCGTATTCGCCTTTCTGTTTTATCGGTCCCTTGCTGAAACGAGTGCGGTATCTCTGGAATGTGGAGTAAATTCCATAAAGCCCCACCAACGAAACCCGGCCAATTACACAGAAACTCACAAGCTATAGCCGGGGGAACGTGGCTTCAAAAGGGGCTCGCCTCCGAAATTCACAGCTATCCGTTTCGAGCTTCCCCAGAAAAGGTGAAAGAGGAGTCCATGATCATCAGGAACCTGTTTAATTCAATTTAATTTTTTTTTTTTGTTGACGGGAAAAAGTGACGGACAAAATCCCGCTGCAGATCTTGGTTCATGGCTTCTAAATCTGGGGGGTTACGTTTCTGGTCAATTACGATATGACGATTGGCTGGGCCAAGAAAGCACAAACCACTCAATGGGCAGAGATATTCATTTTGAGTTGCGCGGGTAGCCTCTCCGCACGGGAAGGGTGAAGAGAGGTTTTGGATAACCGAAGAGTGAAGCGAAGGTTGAGTGGCTTTTGTGATTCTCTATGCAGATGCAATCAGTGATCACGGTGCAGTTTGGCCAATGGGCAACATGTATGTGCTGCGGAGTAGATTTACGGATTTAAGGGCATGCCGAGCCATGTCTACTGTGTATGTACTCGCCCGAGGATTCTGATCCGAAGTTGGACCTCGCAAAAGCACATGTCGACTCCATTTCCGAGCTTCAAAATGAGAAACATTAGTTCGCATGCTATAGTTATGCGCATATGCGCAAACCTTTCGCGTTATTTGATGCTGGCATGATGGGGAAAAAAATGTGCTCTTCAGCCTCCGTGATCCACTCAACTTCAATATTCCGCAAGCTTATAACCAGCACGGGAAGGGTATCCCTGATTGAAAGAGACCTCTCCGAGATTTGTCTTTTCTCCAAATATATTTCGGTATCGTAAAAGGGGAAAACCTATCCTCCTCAAATTGCGTCGTATTTCCTGAACTTTGTTCTACGGAATTCGAGGAGCACAAAGCGCACCAGCTGCGGATTACCATTTCTTTCGTTATTTCTTTACCTCTTTTTCTTTTCTTTTTTTCCCCCTTAGCAGTGGGCCAAGACAAGATGTGGATTTGGGCTAGCCTTGAGTCTTGGGGGCTCTTTGCATGATCGCGAAAGTTCCTCTAGCTTCGTATTGGCATCAAACTTGATAGATGGTTGATGATGGACCCAAACAAAAATGAAAGCATCGGAATTAAGCTGACCATGTATGGAATCGAACCATACCCTCCGGTTTCATATCCCGGCGTGCACACCAGTACACCACAAGGTCTTTTTTTTTTTCAAAACTATATCACGATAGCTGACCTTTTGAAGGCGATATCAAAATTTCTAAGCCAGCTGCAAAAGTCGGCTTGAAAACGAAGACATTAGCAAACCGAGAATTCAGGATGTTTTTCTGCCGTGAAACCCGAACATTTGAGCGTTGGTCCCTTCCGCTTGATTCAGAATTATTCCGCGCGAGACGGGATGTAATGTATAATTAGCCTCGAATTTGGGGCCAACCATCATTCGTTCACCTGCAGACAGGCTTCCTGCAGGTACAACCTTTGTGCGTCGCTGGTTTGGGGCAGCTGATACGCCATTTTTCTTTCCGTTTGTGCAACGCGCACACGAAATAGTGTTGGGAAGCGGCGATTGGGCTTGCATAATACTCCGCGTTATCAAGTAATACGGCATGATATGCTTTGTGTCCCTTTTGGTATGCATGGTAGCGAGCATGTGATGGAGTTGACAAGATGCCCTCGCCATCGGTTTCTTGGGAGTACCTCCGTGTATTTTAGAAGAAGGCTGAGATCCCGGGTATTGGAAAGGCAGGAAACTCGAGATGTGGCTTAAGATTTGTGGAGCGAAGCCAACCGAGCCAGCCAATGGATCGTTTAGTGGAGCGAAACATCTGTCTGATGATATCATGATCTCGGGAGGGCAAGAAGGTCTAGATCAAATCTACAGCCGGGACGGATGACGAACGGCGTTGGCAGCGGGCATTAACGAGCTGAATTAAAATCGAAGCATTTTATTTGACAGAAGGTTGAACGTGAGGCGGGTATTAAAATGAGACAAGCTGTCAGCGGCAGCATTCATCGATTGTCTGATCATTACATATAATTATATTAGTGCAGCTGAACGGATGAGATATGTAATAATGCCGTGCAAACATTTGAGGCTGCAAGCTACCATCGAGGTATGCGTATACGATCATAAAGATTTCTATAGCCAGTATATTATGAAATAAAAGTCTCTTCCTCAATACAGACAGGTAAAAACATACAGGGCCTACGGGCCACATGCTGAATCCAATCTCGTAGCCTGCATCATTTCTGTGTCCCATTTATATCATGCCCCGATTTTCCCAAAGTCCATTTGTTCCTCCCTTGCCTTGGCGACAGCTGCTTGCTTTTCTCGCCATCTTCTCCTGTATAAAAGTGATGCGACGAGACCTATTAGTGCGAAGACAACCACGCCAACCACGACACCAGCGGCAACTATGCCGGGTTTTATGGTGCCACCATCGGAATTATCCGAAGACCCCTCTGAAGCTTGGCTTGAAGAAGAGGTCGAGGCGGCCGGAGCGGCATCAGATGTTTCAGTTAAGGATTCTGCTGAAGTTGATGTCGGAGTTTTGGTTGTGAAGGTTGAGCTTGGTGGTTCCGTTGTGACACTGCTCTCTTCAGCTGTACTTGTTGGCTGGGCGGTTGATGTTTTAGCTACGGTAGATGTCCTAGGTGGGGCCGTAGTTTCCGGGTGTGATTCCGATTTACTCGGTTTCGGCGCTGTCGTTGGCTCGGGATCATCTTCGCCCTCGTCCGATTTTGTGGGTTTCGCAGGTATGCTTGTAGGTGCGACTGTGGGAGCAGTGGTGGGTGTGGAAGCATCGGTACTACTGCTTTTGCACGAGTCCTCGTCACCGAAGAAGCATTTTACACCATCTGTCGCGGGGTCCCACGCCGATTTGATGTCGTCAAAGAAACCAGCTTGGACGACTTTACCGGAAATAAGAAGGAGCGGGAAGAGGAGCTGGGCGCTGAGTAGCATCTTATTACTATTTTATTTTATTTTTATTGTTCCTCTTTCTGTTTTTGAAAATGGAAAAAAAAAAGAAAGAAAGAGAGAAGGAAAATACAAAGATACAAAAAGAGAGAAAGCCGCTTTGAGATATGTGGCTAAACTAAGTGAGTGGAATTGGAGATGGCCAGTGAGCCAGCTCGATGCTTGGGATATGAAGCTTAAAAGGAAGGTCTGATCGAAATAAATATCTCGATGTTGGAAATAGCCGGTGGTAGAGAGCAACGTGCCACTCTTCTACATGCGATTGACGCGCGCACAAAAAAGCGTCGATGGATGGAAGAGGCTGAATTGGTTTACGATGTTTCTATGTATTGCAAGATTTCGCTTTGGGTGTTTTAGGTTTGGAAAAGGGGTCCTCGAAAACGCCTCGGTCAAATCTCTGGGCCTGGGTGCGCGGCTGGTGGTGGAAAGCGATTGGGGAACATGTGTGAGCTGGGCCAGGCGGCCAATCAAACAGCCACGCCTTGTCCCACACCGACGGATATCCAACGTTAGTTGGGCCGTTGCCTTGATGACTACAAGTACCCCATCCCAGTGTTTGTTTCTTTGGGTAATACTGTAGGAAGGGCGCCTTTTGGAGGGTGTATAGTGCATGAGGAGGTTTTTCTTAATTTAGGTTGCGCACGCAGTAGTGCGGCAAAGACGTGGCTATCGATTGATTGATCGGTTTTGTCATTTAAATCTACTCAGTAAACAGAACTGTCAGGTCGAATGCCATATAAAGCGCGCGTGTGGTAAGTTTCTGGATGTCAAAGGTTGGATTTGAGCGTCCTCTAGGAACACATCTATGGCGTGACAATGGACATGTTCGTGTGTATATATGCCCACATATACCTCGAATGTTGGTACATATGTAATCGTTGCATGCCCTGAATGTCGATTCCTGTGTACCAATGGTTGCCTCGAGATCGAAAGACTTTGAATGGCCCGGCGCGCAGGCACTCCCATCAAATGAACAAACTACAAACCTTTTGGGCAAACGGCAGGCGCAGGCTGAGTGCTTGGGGGATTGGGAGCCAACAGCCGTGCTGTGTTCCATGAGGTCACTGGCCCTCCCCTGTTAATTGTCCATAGCTGGACCCTTGTCAGCAGCTCAGGTACCAGGGCAGGGCCTGGAGCAAAGTCCAGGCACTTCTTCCTATCCTGGACTCCCCTGAACCGTAGGCGACACCGGATCGTGCAAAAGGAGAAAGACCTGGGATTTCCATCGTTGTCGGTCGTGTTTTCACAGGGGCCGACTCAGGCAGTTGCATCCCAAGGTCTCGTGGATGTCGACAGAGATCCTTCGAAACAGTCGTCATTGAACTACCATCGGTGCATGAACGACGGGCAACAACTGCCTTTTCGATGCAGGATCCCGCAGACCTGGGTCTTCGTGGGCCTGTTGGTGCTATCGGATCGATAAATTTGATTCTGATAAATTTGATTGAGAGATAATACCAAACCGAAAGCGGAGGCTTTCAAGCCTGTTATCCAATTGTGAGGTTGGCCGAGACAGCCTGCTGCCCCACCCGCCTGTCAGTTTCAATTTATCGAGGTCGTCCAACAAAGACTAGTGACGAGAGGGTAACTATCCTTAACATTGTCTTTTATACCCTTTTCGCCTCCCCCCCCACGGCTGGGGAATTCTGAAAGAACAAAAGAACAAATAAAAGGAAAGCAGGAAGAAAGAACGGCCGGGCGAAAGAAAGAAGTTTTGTTCTGGCGACCGGGCAAGGGTCTTTTTTTTTTTTTTTTTACATTGGTACGAGGGGCCTGGGATTCGATCGTTGATGGGTCTGGTGAGGGTTGACCACCATTCAGTCTTCAATCTTCAATCTTCAATCTTCTCCTTCTTCCTCATTTTCCTCCACCACATCAACATCAATCAAACATTCAACCATCATCGCCGTCGCCCTGCTATAACCACCACCAGCATCACTGTCTTTACCGACACTTGCAGCCGTCGCCATTGTTGTTTCATCTCCTTCCGCAACTTCGGTGCGAGTATGGGTTTGTCCACAGGTCACATGAATTCTTTGCTTCTGTAGCACGACGCACTGCACTGCCATGCGACCTGATCGATAACACGACTAATCATTACTCCACCTTCACTTCACCACTACACCACTACCACTACCACTGCCACTGCCACTACCACATCAGCACCAGTTGTATCCTTCCTGTGCCTCCAAACAGCGCACACATTCGGTATGTCTTGGGTTTATCAAGTAGCTTGCTACGATGAATTTTGAATTTCTCAATCCTTCTCTCAAATTTGGTTGTTTGTGGCTCTCGCTAGACCTTCCGGTCCTTGTTACCCGTTCTCCGGTCCCGTCGATGTGGTGGCTGCCGAAGGACATCTTCGAGCTTATCCCCACCAATGTTTATCGGGTTGCATTCTATCTGGTCTGGTCCAACATGACTACAACTGTCCAACAGAAGTATCCGGGACTGGAGTAAGACACCAGGGGCATATAGTGTTGGCGCGCATATCTCCAGTTTCGCGAAATGCATAGATGACCTACATATAAAATTCAAACGGGCTTTTTTTTTTTTTTTTTTTTTTTCCCTCCCTATGCGTATCCTCACCATATCTGCCCGTTTGTGTTCTGTCTTATGCCATTTCCTGCATGGTATTATTATCGTCGTTATTATTATCCGTTGGGATCTCGGGCTGGCTTTGCTATATTTGCACCGTGCATCCACATGCCCGACGCCTTGCATCTGCACGAATATGACCCTACATTTGTGTGTCTGCAAGCCAAGTAGTAGTGTCGACGGCGAACCAATCTGGGGTGGAAGCTGGTGCCTGCACAGACCCAACGCTGTGACATCCTTCCCATACCCTGTTCTCCCCGTTCTTGCCTCTTCTCCATAAGGTCAAAAGGCCTGTGAAATCCAGATCTAATTTTCTTTCTTTGTACTTTCAATCTCTTCTTATTCCTTTGCCGTGCTCGTCGACCGATGCTAGATCACGACTCAGTGATCAGGTGGAGCCTAACTTCCTGCAGCAAGCCTATTCGCCTAATACTGACTAAATTTTTGAGCTAGATCTCTTTTTCCCCTTTTTCCCCAGTTCGAAATCCTTGGATAGCGAACGCCCTTATTTATCGATTTTATCCATAGACTGGCCGAACCACCCTGGTAATACCTCATCGCTCGTGCAAGCATCGAGCCTTACGATCGCGAAAACCTATCAGTTCTCCTATTCATTTATTCAATTCGATCTGAAACGCTTAAAACAAACCTCCAAGTTTGCTTCTTACTCGATATATTTATTTATTTCTCCGAATAAATCAGAACAGGACTAGCCAACAGGTCTGACGTACAATATAATACCCAGCCCATCGTCCTCAAGACCTCGGACTTTACTATTATTAGTCCCGAATTGAGCTTGAACTTCCCAAACTCGCGATATCACGAGGCTGCTTTTGTGCTCGTGCATCGCATCGTCTTTCTCTTTGTGTGCTGGGCTTAATTGCTTGTTTCTCGTTTCCGTCCATTCTCCGTCCATTTTCGGAGCGGTGTCGACCTGGCACCTTGGCCCAGCTGCCGCGAGAAATATATTTACGATCGCATTGACAGCTTGGTAATTTTTTTAATTACGACTCGTTTATACACTCAAATTTCCATTCTCCGACATTGTAGTCGCACAGGTTCCCGCCGTGGGGGGCCACCAGTATAAAGAATGATGCGACAATCTCGACCAGACGTTATGGACCTCATCCCCCAAGCACGCTCAAGATCTAGGAGTCTTAGCATGTCGTCAGACACTGCTCTATCTATTTCCGGGGGAAGCCCCTCAACTCCCACTCCGCTCACAGGTGTTCTGCCGGAAGCTGCATATATCGCAACATCAGCTGCGACCCAGATTGTTACTAGCGATCACGAGTCATTCTTTCAAACGTTATCCGCAGAAGGGATTGTCAAACCTGGCCCGCCGACAATTCTAGTTACACCCGAGGCACTGAGGCTAGTAAATCAATTTCTTGATTATCTGCTTTGGTCGATATTGTTGGTTGGGAAGTCGACAACACTCAAATCCCTCCGCCCCGCCGTCACCGAGGTCTTAAAGAGTCGGTTGGCTCGGGAAGCAATCACCTCAGCCGAAGCCGAGCTTGAGGAGTATCTTGGTGAGGGAGATGAGGATGAATTGGAAGATAGCCCTTCCGAAAGAGATGATTTTGACATCGAGAGTATATGGAAAAAGGCGAGACTAAGGTGTATGATATACTCATCACTAGGAGATCTTGAGGAAGATTACGACGAAGGGTATGAGGAGTCGGAGTGCTCTTCGAACGGGCTTGACCAATATGCCAGGAATGGCCCGTCTACTGCGGTCTCGCCAGCTGTTGCTATCTTTTTAACCTCCATTCTCGAATTTATCGGCGAACAAACCCTTTTAGTTGCGGGGCATGCAACGGTCGCTAGATTTTCTCAAGCCCGTATTGCAGCGGCGGCTGAGGAGGGTGCGAATGGTAACTTTGAGGCCGTTGATAGACCCTCAGTCGAGGAATTGGATATGGAAAAAGTCGCATTAAACCCCGTCCTGGGGCGGATGTGGCGACAATGGAAGAAACTATTACGTGGACCATCTGCTGGGGGTCAGATAGCTTCTAGGGCACCAAGTATCCGCCGTGATAGCAGACGACAAAGTACAATCAGTACCGTCAGTATCCAGAGCGTTTTGGAAAGTAGATCTGACTCCGGGGCCGTCTCTCCGTCCACGCGAGATCTCGCATCCAAAAAATCGGACGACGGGATTAGTCCAGTTGAGGAGCATATCACCCCAGCTGTCAAATCCGGGCTACGGAAACTGGCATCGGCCGAAATTCTTGGAAGTGCACCATTGACTCCAATTCCCGAGACTCCTTCGAATGTGGATGGGGGCAACAATGCGAAAATGACTATCCCCGACATGGCAGCCATGGTATGTTTTATCGCGAGACTTCCTTCCCCCCACTTGCCCTCAATCGTATCTGCTTGCATGCCCATTTTCTACCCCTTTTCTCCACTGTGGCAAAAGTACAACACCCTGGTCGCGGGGTCAACACAATACAACAGGCCCACCACATGTTTCACGCTTAGCTGCCATGCGCTCGAAAGACGTCTTGGAAGCGGACTGTGCAGATCAGGTTCCCTTTTCTCTGCTACCTGCACGGGAGATCTATAATATATAGCTAACGGGCCGTTCCCTTCGATCTTATAGAAGCATGAGGTTATTTCCGGAATCCCTGAGTTCCCACGACCTAACAGCATGACGACCTTCCCATCCTACCCTTCACCTTTTGTCTTCCCCTTTAGCAAGGCACAACCAAAGCAGGTAAATGATGTTGCTATTGGGGAAGAAGAAGTAATTGGACGTACGTCTTACCGGAGAGCACGTTCGAATTCGTTGCCGCTTCCTGGATCATTCCCATTCTCACCCGAAGACGTCGATTTCCCGTTGAGCCCAATAAGCCCACTGAGCCCATTAAGTCCGACAAGTCTTAGGCAGCCCGAGGAAGGGCAAGAAGATCTCACTACGCCAGTGCCGGAGAGGCCGCCACAGCAATTCCCGGAACCGATTTCGAGAGAGCAGGACCTTGAGAGCATAGCTGAAACTGACGAGGATGCTACCGACATAGATGATGAAGCTGGTGAAGTGAGCACCCTAGATAGCTTTGTCATCCATGAAGCCGCTGAAGCAACTGCCACCACGCCGACCTTTTATAGGGCGCAGTCCGTGCGAATAATATCGACCGGTAGCGCACCTGTTGGATTTGAAGTCATAGAAAGGAAATCGAGTAGCACAATTAGCACGTTACGCGAGCGGGAAGAACCGAATGAAAGCCGGGAGAGCGCACAAAGGGAAAGCCCTGTGGACCGATCCCTGCACTCACCCGACGAAATTGGTGTGGCTAGAACATCAGATATTGCACTCCCGACCCCTGTGTCATCTCCTATTATTGGCGCAGATAGAGATTCGCAAATCGCGGAACAGTCTGGCTTGCTTGTTGTTCGTCGACCTTCTGCGGATTCGTCAGCAGATAGTTCAATATCCGCTACTCGAGATATTGCTAAAGAACGAAGGCGTCGTTCGAAATATTACCAACCAGCCCCGGCGCCTTCTGTCCCTGACCTCTATCCCGAAAATCATGCCACGGAAGAAATAGTGGAGCACGACAAGCAGCAGGAAAATGAACCAGAGCAGCAGCCTACGCTACAGGTCTCGCAGGTTTTGCACATAAATGACGAATCTAGTGTTCCTAATGCTCGGAAGTCAGCTCGCGAGGAACTTTTAGACCTTTACAGTCACGACCCTGAGTTTGATGAGGATGACGAACCAGAACCTGTGAAACGCCAGACAAAGCCGGTCCGTTCACTGCGTGGCGCATCTCCTTTTGGATCACCCGACTTATCACAAACTGCTAAATCCACCCATTCAAATTCGTCTGAATCGCTCACAGGAAGATCTCATTCATCCGGAGCCTTGAGTGCAGATCGGAGACAGTACCCCTCGTTTGATCTTCCCCGCCCTGGCTCTAATCGCGATGTTTCGACACCTACATCAAGTGAGCGTGCTGGGGTACGAGTATGGACACCGCCTGCAACACCAGACGCCGCCAAGGGAGGACGGTTCAAAGCGACGCTCAATAAAACCAAAGGCCATGCACACTCCGCATCTGTTTCCTCGCAAACATCCACCAAACTTAAAGGGTTTATGGGCGGACGGCCGACTACTGCGGACGACAAGCGTCAAGTGAGCAGCAGGCAGGATTGGGATAACGAAAGTTCATACAGTGATACCCACGCTGCTAGGATCGATGAAAAGGAACGCAGTTTTGAGCAATTGATCAATAGTGGTGCAACACTACAGTATACTCTCACACCTGATAATGTCAAGCGGATCGACCTTGAGGTAAGGGAAAACTCAAATTCCTACGCAACCCCCTTGCTTACTGTTTGTATTAACTTTGGCTGCCTTACACAACAGATTGCTTCGTCGAGGAAAGGTTCAGGTGACTCTGGCAGAACAAAGGCCTCTGTGGATAAATATGTCCCAATTGTAGCTCCAGGAACCCAATCTCCACAGACTGGACGATCCAGCTCTCAAAAGTCAAGACCGTTGACAACAATTGCTTCGGAAGAATACGAATACGACGACGTCGTTCCAGATATCCCCTCAAAACAACCTCGTATAGCTAGAGTTAACTCCGCAAACGATAACATAAAGTTCTTCCCACCACGTTCGACATCTGCCTCATCGGGAGTGATGCCGCAACCGCCACGTGGGGCATCTTTACAAGCAATAAATACCCAGCCAAACACTGAACCTATTTCTGTCGGACAAGCACCATTTTCGCCCCTTGAATCACCGAGATCACCAAGCACTAGGTCCCCATTGATACCACGACGACCCACCGCAAGTTCTATCGATGAGATCCGGCCTTTACGTTCTGCTGGTTCAAGGGGGAAGCTTGTAGCTCGGGCACCCCAGCCAGCAACAGCCGATTCTACGCTTGCCTTAATCGACTTTTTCCGAAATACACCGCCCCCACTTGATGCACCTATTAACCCTCCACTTGGAAGGTCATCTTCAGTCTCATCACGGACACCATCGGTTTCTTCTCGAACACCATACAGGTCAGCAATGGACTCAAAGTATACTAATGGGCCTAATGCTACACCACAAGACTCAATGACTAGCATCACCGAAAAATCGAATTCACATTCTTCATTTCACTCACAAGCAGACCTCATTAAGAAACCTGAGCCACAACCTTCCCCTCGAGCCCTACAACGTCCACAAACGGGTGGCGGCCCGGCTCGAAAACAGGTCCGCATCAAAGATCCGTATGCTATAGATTCTGATGACGAAGATGACGATCTCTTCGACCGCCCTGCCCCAAGGGCTCGACAAGAAGAGTCGTTAATGGATTTCCTCATGAACGCTCCTCCTCCAGAGCCTACGCCGGTGCAACCATTTATCCAACAACAACCCCTTAAGAAAAAAAGCAGTGCAGCTCAACTTATCGGTCGCCTTCGGTCGTCCTCAAAATCCAGCAAGATTTCCAAGGCGAATGTATCCGCTCCAGTTGAAGCTCGTATGCCCCCAAAGTTCCAGCAAGGCTCCAGCAATGGCAGCTCTGCAAGCCTTCCAGCAAGAAAACACGTTCCTCTACCCGTAAAGCCGGTAATGGAACAGCAGTTCCCACCAAGAGCACAGTCGAGCGGTGGCATTGCAACAAAAGGTATGATGGTGTCTTCACAGCCGCCGCCAATGCCGAGAAAACCATCAATATTCCAAGCCAGAGATGCGAAAGCGTATGCACCCGATTCGGATTCGAGTGGCCTAGCAGACTTCCTAAGGTATACAGGTCCTCCAGTTACTATTGAACCCGCCCCAGCAGTCAGTGGCGAGAAATTCAAAGGCTCTGGTAAGAAGAAGCGTGGTATTGCAGTCTAGAGGGTGCTATCTCGTATAACAGAGAATATATCCCTTTATTATTTCCTAGAAGTTAAAAATAAGAAATCCAGGATAAGGAGAAGGAGGAGTGCCGGTTTGTGTGTATTCGTTTTTACATTTCTTCCTCCGAGGCTTTGTCTTTTTTTTTTTTTTGTTCTTTCTTTTCTTTTCTTCTTTTTCCGTAAGACATCGCCTCAACCCCTTATTACTTTATTCTATTCCTCTGGCAGCTCTACGAAGCATCGTCATTATATATCATGACTTCCAAAAGTACGCCATCTTTATTTGACGGCACAGGATGGCTTCCCATTCCAATTATGATATATGCCTCTGTTCTATTAATGGCAAGCGGTTTTAGTCTGGTTCTTGTCTTATCATTTTCACTCTTCCTTTCTCCCATTCTCTTTTAGTGTGGAATTGTATACACTCTATCTCCTTTGTCGTGGCCGCCGTGCTGTTCCCTTCTCTTGATCTTCGCTGTTTGTCCCCTTTCGATGATACCTCCTTCGCTTGTGCGTTTGCTTTCCTGATTTTCTTATGTACTATAGTTAATTCTCTGGCTGTTTTTTTCCCTTTGTACTCAGACTATAGCCAGGTATCAGATCACCAATCAGATCATGTTTTTAAGAAAAGTTTGAACTATAGCTAGCAAACACCGGAAATGTCTTTGCCTTAACTATGAGACCGATATCACGAACATTGACAAGCACTGATCCGATGGCCGAAATGCCTCAAGAGCACGTGGATGATTATGGACAACATAAAAAACTACATGGTATGCCGGCCAGTCTATTTTGACTTCAGCAATAATTTCAGCTGTCAAATTTAAAGTGTACTATAAAATCCGGAGAGGTTGGTTCCTTGCTTATTCGACAGTTAATGTACTCACTTCTACTGCAATGGTACTTTTGAAATGCTTGGGCCTTCATTTGACTTTGTAAGGAACGTCCGAGGCACATTAAATCGGGTTTCGAATCCAGAAACCTGATTAAGCTCAAGGCACCATCATATGGAGCTAGAGGTAGTAATTCAACTTAAATACAAATATATATCTCGTATATCTACCGAGCCGCTAAACACTGCCCTGGGTCGCATCTGTTCTAAGGACATCGTTGAGCCCTTCCCTCCTCACGCAACTATCAAACCGGAAGCTCCCTGCAAGATCATCTAGCTCTTGCATTGTTTTTCCAGTAAAAAGTTCAGCAAATTCTTTCACCAAATACTCGCTCATCAGGCACTCCCTAACTGCCCTTTCGATTTGCCGGTCAAATTGCCAGATGTTCGGGTATTTTGCCTTGCGAATGTGGTCTGGAATTGTTCCTTTTAGCCCGTCAATAAATGGTTGGTAGATGTCTTTAACTTGCTCCTTCTCTGAGAACCCCCAGAAGTCAAGTGCTAATCTGCCCTTCTTTTCCACGAATGGCCTGACAAGTTTCATATACGGACTTTCAGGGTTTATGTATGTCATCCCTTGATACCCTATATCCTTGTAGAGCCAAATACTCCAGCTAACACCTGTCTCTTGATAAATCTTCAGCTGTTCCCTCAGGACCTCATAACGAGCATTGTTGATTTTATCCGCCTCTGGCTCCCTCAATGGATCAGCATAAACGGGTCCAAATTCGCCATTCCAGATCGGGATCCCAGCTTTCCGCATGTATTCCACCTTCCTTTCAAACTGTGATCGCAGTTTCAACTTTTGCTCTGCGGTTCCAGAGTACATAGGCTGCCCAGGGATCGGAAACCCTAACATGGCGTAGTCATGGCACGCATAGACGGCGTTAGGAAGAAATTTGTTGGTAGGGAAATGGGAAAAATCCATAGAATATGTATTTCCATCGACGAAAAGGATGTGATCGGGGTCGACGGCCCTAATAGCCTTCTCGACACGCTCATACCAGGCGAAAAGTCGGGTGTGTTTCGGGTCTGCCGGCTCGTTAAGTGGGTTGTAGCCAGCGATGACTGGGTTCCCGGTGTAATGTTTCGCGATGGCAATCCATAGGTCTATCGCTTGATCTTGGAATACCTTGTACTCCCAAAACATGGCTTTATTGAGACCGGAATCGCTGTGCCAGTCCTGATTCTGACCGCCAGGCGCGGCGTGGAGGTCTAAGATAACATAAATGTTATACTTGGCGCAGATGTTTACGATTCTGTCGAGTTGTGCGAACCCCTCAGGTTTGAGAACGGAGGGGTTGGCGTCATCGATAAAATGACGATAGTTAAAAGGGACTCTGATACAATTAAGCCCTAGGGATGCGTAAAATTCTGCGTCTTTCTCGGTAAAGAAGTATTCTATGAGTTTTTCGAAGAAGAAGATCGCTTTTTCGGCACCGAGAACTTCAGTCATTGCGGCGCGCAGCTCGTGCTCGTGACCAGAGTATCCTGTGATAAAATTTTCCATGTTAAGATGACCGGCGACGGCAGCGCCTTTGAGGACCACCACTTGTCCATCTTCGTCTACAATCGAAGTACCGGAAACCTTGAGAAGTTTGCATGTTGGTCTGGAGGTATTGTCGAATTGGGGGCCAGATAGCTTTAGCAACAACTGCTCCTGGATTTCTGTTGCGACTTGTGTCATTCTGGTGTATTGCTGACTGAGGACACGAGGTCTATAATGCATACGGGAAATAATAGGGAAAGAAACTAAGTTGGTAATTGAGTACTGTAGAGACTTACGACTGATGCACTGTAAGAGAAGTCTATCCCTCTGCACTCTTATACTTCCCCGAAGGACAAATGGCTTACAGTTAATTGGTAATCCGGGATGAAATATCGGAATTAGACGGAAATCTAGGAGTTTAGAAAGAGGAACAGCCGTTTCCTGATCGCCAAAATGTTTTGCTAGTCTTCTTATCCTTCACCTAAGGGCGCGACGCTTCAATCAATCCGAACCCTTGTTGCACATTTAGCGTTGTGGACCTGTTAAGAGCGACATTCCCCGACAGCAAACTGGATGCCCTTATCTTGGCATATGCAAGCCCGCCAGGCTAGCTCTATCAAGATCAGCCCGCCTCAAGTTTCGTCTCGTTTTCGTCTTCAATGCAATGCAATGTCTTTTCCGTGGGACGGGTCATGCCATGAAGCTTCGTCGCCACTTATGAAGTCGTACCGATCCGGCTTACATTACCGTTAGATTCTCTCCGCAGATGGCTAAATGGATAAATTGTCTGTTCATGTATGCCGGATCTTGAACATGTAGCTGCACACATATACATTCTAACCAACATTTTATTCGTTCAATATCCTACCTATATACTAGGTCCAGATCTGGACTAATGTAGCCAGGACCACTGGCTGCGCCCTCAAATGTTGCGATGGTTCCGCGAACTTAGGAAGGCAAAAAATCATCCCGAGCTCCCGAAAACAAATTGATCACGGATAAATACCTGTGGCAATTGAGATTAAGCAGTGTAACGAGAGCCATTCGATTCTACGTAGTACGTCTGCACATGTACATGTATATATGTATTTTAGTGGTAACATAAGTCCAAAACTAAGACAAGTGTCATTCCAACATCAAGGCGATTTTCTAGAGGCTCTAACCTAACTTTGTAACGTATATATATAATCACGGTACTACCATCAACCAGAGCTTGGGGTACCCGAGTTTCCTAGTTCGATCTCTAAATACCTAGGTAGTTGTTCTAGATCTAGCTTTGGGGGTCTTACGAGACATAGTTGAAGCGTCCGAGAGCGACGCCTGCCCCCGAAGCCTTGCAGCCAGCTGATTAATTTCGAGGATAATGTGCTATGATACCCACAACCGTCCAACTTGACTTCTGTACTCATACCTAGTATATAATCGGTCCCGAAACCAAACTGTAGTTGTGCAAGTATATAATATGGCATTCCATCAACATACGACAAGTGTATCAAATGCTCTACACCTTAAATATCTTCATGGCGCGGCGTGTTAGAATCTCTCAGATTTATTAGCTCCGGGTCTTGAATCGATAGTCATATGTTGTAGGCTTATTTATAAGCTAGACTCTTGTAGAAGGGGCGGGGTAACATGCGTCTTCAAACAAACCACGCCAGTTGGGATAACCAAATTGTTTTTGTTTGAATAGCTTCTAAACCGCATCTTTTTAAAATTTTCACTTCTAGAGTGTGCTTTAACCAGTAGTACATGGTATTTCATCTGATAGGCTACATTCATCTTCTATATATGCTAGATATGCTTTTCTGGGAATACTGTTAAATCTGGCTACGTGCGGGCTGACGCTACAAAGATACGGATAAGAGCGGAGGCGAGCCAAGCGTGGATATATCACTAGGCTCTGTATTCAAGGTTAAAAGCTCACAAATGTATTGAATATATACATCCACAGGAGAGTGCTAGAGATCTGTTTACATGTTGAAGCAAGAGTGATCTTATCGGCAGCGATTGTCCTTTTAGGCATGGTAAGAATAGCGCAAAGCACTTAGGCACTCTAGCCTCATTGATGGGTTTGGCAGCTACTCCAATAAAAAATTTGTGCTCATCGAAGTCCGACATTATATATCTATTAGAAAAGACTCGGGCTCGGACTTTGGGGACAGTATCTCATGCAACTAGAATAATCTACACTGAATCATCGGCTTTGACGAAACTGGTATCAGTAGAACAAGCGAAGGGTTTCACTAAGAGCTTTTGAGAATAAACCTCTAAATTTATAAAGCTGAAAGTATGGATTCCTTGTCCCAAACTAAAGTCCTTCATCCGGCTTCTGAGAACCCCGGCTTCGATGACCTGGATGTACTTTCCAACAAACAGGGCACTCTTGGAGGCTTCTTTATCGTCACAATATGCGATTGTACTCTCCAGGAGCCCCGGAACACAATATATTGGAGGGAAGGAATAAACACCTAAGTACCCAGGTAATAAAGAAAATCGATCCAGACTTAAAATCTTGACTTGCCAAAGTCCTTTGAGCCCTCATCTACCACAAAGTTGAAAGCATTCAGATATTGCACAGACTTCCCCACCCTCCACTTCCCTAGCACCGCCACCCTGCACCCTCTGAAAAGCTCTTTCTAGTATGTCAATTCTCCACCTTGCATCAGCCGCTTCATCCCGCCAGTATCTGTTCATTTCCAAGACTTCGTACACTGCATCTTGCCAACCACTTGGCATTTTCAACCCAGCAAATCTCCAATCGAAATTACAATCTGTGGCCCCCTCACCGTTCTCTTCTAGTTTGAAAGAAGCTGCCATGAGTACTAGTGCACTCCTCGTGCTACTTCGCATCATCGGTAGTGTGCCATGATGCCTATGACGATATCCACATTGATCGTTTCTAACTCTCTCTACGTGTTTTTGTAGTCCCTTATACGCTAAGTCTGGAAACATTTTTTCTTCCTCTGTTGCCTCGGTTTGAAAGTCCGGCACTCTTCCTTGAGACCCACGATGTATCATAGCGTCCACAAACGGCCAATAAATCATTTCGAACAGGTTATTGTAATGTCCTCGTAATACGAATTTGCAAATGTCGTCCGTGATTGGGGAATCATCAAACCTTACTGCGCCAGGTAGCGCGTCGTACCAGGCTTTAGCTTGTAATTCATACTCTGAAATTGACCTAGAAAGAATAGACAATGTGTCTGCTCCCTCTTTGCTAAGGTTTTCAAATGCCAGGATCTCCCGTTTAATCCTCGACACCAGTCTTCTCAGCGATATTTCGGATAAATAAAAAAACCAGCCTCTTTGCTCAGACTGTGTAAGCCCGTCAATGGTAGGGTCTTGATCACTAATGTTTGGTGGACAAGGAAGAAATGGTGGGTAGGTTAGTTCTCGAGCGCCTGGGAGTTTAAAATCTTGAGGTTGGAGTTCAGAGCGCATTTCCATTTCTGACTTCCAGGCGGACCAGTAAATTGCTTGTTCGAGGGTCTGATTTCCATATCGTGTTTGGCTATCTGTTGAAGCCGTCGTAAGGATTGTGTGTGGAGTTGAGGGACTTGCCGTGTTATGAGGCACATTCAAAATCCAGTTAGGATTTTGCCTTGTCAAAAAGTCGAGGGTTTGACAGTTCGATAGGGCTTGTAAGAATAGTCGCCATGCTTCTATGGGACGGAAGACAGTAATCATGTAGACGCCAGAGAGGAACAAACACTGGGTTGAAATTATGTCGCCATTGGTCAAGCAGATGCCTAGTCGTTTCTGCGCTGCTTGAAAGAAAGATTGGGCGGTTTGATATTGATGCGAGTTAGGCATGATGCCATATCCGTCCTCGTTACCACCTATTGGGGCAGCCAGGGATCCTAAGGCACAAACCAATAACGCCAAGCAAGATTGGGGAGACCAATCGATACCATGGAGCGCGAGGCGTGACACCAGCTGCCGTGTGTGGACTTCGTCCAGGACTGGATTCTTTACGTGAGTATGCGTGAAGAATCTATCAAGAAGAATTTTGGCGCTTTGAGGTTCTAGTTCAGAGGCATGTGAAGGTGAGAATCCATCGGTCGTAGCATCTGACTGACAAACTTGGAAGAAGTACATCATTGGGGGTATTTCCAATAGCGGTGTAAACTCCGGCCACGCGAGAACTTCCTCAACAGGCCCGGGTATAAGTCTGCTTGACGCGCCATCGCTCTCCGCTTCCGAAGTAGAATCTATATTTCTATTGGCCCTCCGGCTAATTGGGTAGTAGGCATTTTCTCTATTTCCCGATTCTCGGGATTCGATATCCGGCGAAATGGTAGCATTTCCCCGGAGAAGTTGCTCCAAATCGTCTAGTCTTTCTAGAATTCTAAGGCTTGCTGGGTCGAAACTTGATAGATCTGTTGGTGATTGGATACATTTCGCTCCTACTTTTAGGCAAAATGAACAAGATGGTTTAAGGTTATCACATTTTGTTCTCCGCGCTCGGCAGACTTGACAAGCTTTGATTGCTCGTTTGCGAGGGTAGGCAGCGGTTCCACGTGGAGCGGGTCGTTTTCGAGGTCCTGGGCTCATGGGTTGGTCTTGGTCAGACATTTGTATGCATATATGGTGTTGGTGTTGTTGGAATTGGCCACAGGAGACCCGCTTAAGCTAGTAGCTATACTGCACGTCTGTCGAGTATCAGGCGATTGCGCGCAAGGAGTTCGAAGTGAGATATCAGAAACCGCGGAATCTCGGGTTTGGAGGTCTAATGGGACCAATGGGGTATGCATGGTGCCTTTAAATGCTCCAGGTTTCCCCACAATTCATGCCCCAGAAAGGCTTTGCCGAAGTCTACCGCCGAAACTACAAACGCTAGTTCAGCTGGAACAGTGCTAAAACTTCTCTCCATGGCAAAAGTGTGCCTAAGCTTTTCTCCACAACTGAACCATGGGGAAACTTCTCGCTTGGTTAAATTGGGACTTCGCGGAATGTCGGCGTTAATGCACGGTTCCCGAACCCATGGTCGACTGTTTTTCAGCTTCGCGGAGCTGGTGTGGAGAAGGGTTTTCGTTCGCTTCCCCAGGTTTTCGGGATTCTTGCTGTCCTCGTGAGGAAATGCGCGAGGAGAAAACTGGGGATGGAGATCTCCGCTGAGAAGACGCCTTCAAGTTGAGCATTCACACTGCAACATTCTATCATGACGGTTCAAACCATAAATTGACGCGCATTCCCTCCAACCCCATCGGATCCGGCATCAACGGCAGGGACCAGCAAGCGCAGTAAGGCTGACTACGGGCTCTCCAGAATCCACCCTATCCCTAGCATATTTCAGTTCACAATTTTACATTATGTCGGATATTAAGGCTACCGTCGAAATTGACGAGGAGCGCACCTCGATCAAGCACCAGACAGTACTTGATGCGGACAATGAGGCAGAGCACTCAATCACACTTGGGTATATCTGGAAGAACCATCCTTCTTTGATATTCCATTCTTTATATTGGGGTGTATCCGCGTTTGGATGGTGAGTCCTTTTTTGCGACTAGCTTTTAATAACTCTACGAGGGGCTTCATACATATTCTAACAACGTTCCACCCATGATACAGGGGCTTCGATGCACAAATCAACGGCGCCATGATAAGCGTTCCATCCTTTAGGCGGGATTTCGGGTACGATCCCCTACAATAACAGTTTTCCTTGTGTTAGTCACGAATAATTAACAGAAACCCGTAGATACGTTGAAAATGGTGAAGCCATCCTCCCAGCAAAATGGCAGACAGCCTTCAATTGTATCACTGCAGTCGGTGGCTTCTTCGGCGCTTTCATCTGTTCGCATATTTCCGATCGTTTTGGGCGTAAAATGGGTCTTCTTGTCGGCCTCGCCTTTGCCACAGGTGGAATCTTTGGAGAAATATTTGCTACAAATAACGTCGCTTTCCTCATGGCTAAGCTTGTCTTGGGCTTCGGTCTCGCCAGCTTCCTAACAATTGGCCCGATGGCTACCAGTGAAATTAGTCCGGTAGTCCTGCGCGGCCTTTCGACCGCCGGTATCAATTTAGGCATTGCTCTTGGTCAGCTTGTTTCAAACGGTGTAATCAAGGGCTTTGGGGACCGCACTGATCGCTGGGCCTACCGTGGCCCTTTTGCCATCCAGTTCGCATTCATAGCCTTCCTTCTCGCTTTTTACCCCTTTACGCCCGAGACGCCTTGGTTCCTCGTCCGAAAAGGTCGCATTCCAGAAGCCACCGCCGCATTTGAAAAACTTTGGGGTGGGAACATCAACGCAGCTGCCAAGGTTGCTGCTCTGCAAGCACTTATCGCCGAAGAAGAAAAGACCACAGAAACGCCCTCGATGTTCGACTGTTTCCGTGGTACTAACCTCCTACGTACTGGAATCTCTTTGTTCGGTTTCGCATGCCAGCACTTCACAGGCATCATCTTCGTTCTCGGATACTCGACCTACTTCTTCCAGCTTGCCGGTCTTGATACCTCCCGCTCTTTCGACTTGGGCGTCGGAGTCACTGCCTGTGGGTTTACTGGAAACTTGGTCAGTTGGTTTGTGGTTAACTCCTTCGGCCGTCGAAGGATATTCAACTACGGCATGGTGGTACTCACCACGCTCCTACTACTCATCGGAATAATGGATGTTGTTCCTACTTCTGGTGCTAAGTGGGTCCAGGCTTCATGCACGGTTATATATGCATTTGTTTATTTCCTCACAATTGGTGCAATTGCATACGTTTTACTCGGCGAAGTTTCATCTCCGGCAATGAGAGCTTCGACGGCGGCGATGGCTACGGCAACCCAAAGCATCCTAGGATTGATCATGAACTTTGCCATTCCCTACATGATTAATCCTGACGAAGGGAACTTGAAAGGGAAGGTTGGGTTTGTGTTTGGGGGATTAGCAGCTATGGCTACTGTTTGTAGCTTTTGGTATATACCAGAGTTGAAGGGACGAACATTTGCGGAGATTGATCAGATGTTCCAGATGAGGGTCCCACCAAGGAAGATGGGAGGGTACAAGTTCTAAATGGGGAATGTAGGGAAACGATTTTTGTTGGAGTGGTAGTGGATTCGATCTTAAAGAATAGTAATAATATTTTTGGCATCATGCTTATCTCAAATCTGCTCCTTAGCTTAGAATAAACGTGCATGTAATCCGAGAGACATCATGGGTACTTAGGTGCAGGTTAGTCTCGTAGTATACGACACTTCAGTAGCAATATGAGTTCTTGGCGGTTCGTGTTGTCCTGTTCAAAATCCAACAAGACTTGGCAGTCCATCCGGAATTCTGCCGACAATTACTCCGTATAAGCGTAAGCTTCCAAGCCTGCAAAGGCAAAGCCGATGCTAAACGAGCCCGGCCAGCTGCAGGCGGGGTTCTGGATTCCTCCCAACAAACCCCCCCGCTCTTCCCATTTTACCCTCATGGCCATATGGCCACCATGCAGATTTTGTTCCCCTTCCGCCCGTTTCTCTCTCAACACCAGGATACGGAGAATTTGACGGCCTGCAGATGAGCGGGTATTAGCTAATAGATTTGTAGATGGGACGAAAAAAAATATGCTGGAGTTGCCGCATTTGTTTCCTTGAAGATTTCGATATTGGAGACTTCATTTTTCCCTCGAAGGATTCCAACAACTTCCAGTTTTCCTTTCAAAGGTCATCAGGCTTGGGGGAAGACATAAATGGCCTCAGACTGGTTCTCCTTCCTGGCTACAATCTTGCAGCCAAGCTAGCTAAAAGCAAATGGGAAAACTTTGCATTTGAGAGCTGGGATGGCATCAGCATGTTCGTCACCCCCCGTCCAAAATGCAATGCCCTGCGGCTTTTCAATGATAAGGATGCATAAATACATTGAAGTACATGTACATGCATCAAGCAAGCTACTTCGATGGAGCCGCCGGCTGGGCTTGGGGAGGGGTTGGTCCAAATGCGTCTCATCGAGCTACCCCGCAGCAATTATATGTGAGGGAAAAAACTAGCTCAACCTTGTAAATCCAACAAGCTCTATTTGCCAGTTGTCCTTAACGTAGCTAGGGGTTTTCTAAAATCTGATCCCCAAAATTCTAATACTATCGTATGAATAGGAAGGTCGAAATATCCCTTTGTATTTTTTCAGAAACGAAAAATATCGGCGAATACACCCATTCCTTTGGGTTCTAATGTATTTTTATACTGCCCTATTCTATAATGTGTGCAGGTTGGGTAACACCAAACGCGAGAGCCCATGGCTGCTAGTGGCATGCTGCTACTGCTGCTTAGGCGGGACGGGTTCCTGTCTACAACTACATGCAGCTCGACGTCTACCACCCAATCATTGAATTTCTGCTACGTAATCGTGTTACACACAACTCTCTTTCCACGGGAAAACGTTCCACCTTCGCGTCACCAAATCGCCGGTATGTTAGTAGCGATATCTTGTGTCACGTATGATGAGCTCTAGGATAAAGAATAGTCCTGTGACTTGTTTGCTAGTTTGGTTCAAGAATAGATTTGATTTCGTGATAAGAGTTATCTATTCTAATATCTACTCATATCGTAGATATGATCCTTGATGGATTGTCATCTCATCGAAGGACAGGAACTCCATGAGGTTTGTGGGCTCAGGGACGGAAGTTGGAGGTACAGGACGGGGTATAGGTTAAAGTCTATAAAAAGAAAACTCAAGGGGAAGGATAAGCTGAACACAGGGAAGAGGACAAAGAATTATCATTTCACGCAAACGGTAGTAAGAATTTATTTTTCACCCAGTGAACCCGACAGGAAAAGAAACAACAGGCCATAAAGACATAACAAGAAAAGGTTTCAACATTGCAAAGGTTTCGTTATCTATTAAAAAGCTGTAAAGAAAAGAGGTGTTTGTCGGCGCATCTCTAAAAGGTGTGTCGAAGTGAACAAGGAGAACAAAAGCTTTAGTGCTTTACTCAGATGGAGCACCGCCGCAGATGGTCTCGATCATGATACCGGTGATCTGGTATGGGTCACCGTTGGAAGATGGACGACGGTCTTCAAAGTATCCGTAACCCTTGTGGGCGCACTCACGTGGGATACGGATTGAAGCACCACGGTTGGCAACACCATATGTGAATGAGTCGATGGAACCGGTCTCGTGCTTGCCGGTGAGACGGAGTTCGTTGTCGGAGCCATAGACGGCGATGTGCTCCTTATGACGCTTGGAGAGCTTCTCAAGAGCGGCTTCGATGTGCTTCATACCGCCCTCCTCACGCATCAACTGAGTGGAGACGTTGGTGTGGAGACCAGAGCCGTTCCAGTCACCTGGGATTGGCTTGGGGTGGAAGGAAATCTTGACACCGAATTCTTCGGCGACACGGTGGAGGAGATAACGGGCAGCCCAGAGGTGGTCACCCATCTCAATACCCTCGCAAGGGCCGACCTGGAACTCCCACTGCGATGGAAGAACTTCAGCGTTGATACCAGAGATCTTGATACCGGCGTAAAGGCAGGCCTTGTAGTGAGCCTCGACAATATCACGGCAGTAGACATTGCCAGTACCGACGGCGCAGTAGTATGGACCTTGTGGGCCTGGGAAACCACCCTTTGGCCAGCCATACGGCCAACCATTGGTGTCAAAGAGGGTGTATTCTTGCTCAAGACCGAACCATGGCTTCTGATCTTTGTTGGCTTCCATGATTCTGTTGCACTCGTGGCGGTAGTTGTACTTGTTTGGGGTTCCGTCTGGGTTCCAGGTCTCGCAAACGACAATGATATTTGGAGACTTGCGGATTGGATCTGGGAAGATGGCGACGGGTCTGAGGTAAACGTCCGAGTTGTCGCCTGGGGCTTGTCCGGTGGACGAGCCGTCGAAGTTCCATTCTGGAAGGTCCTCGGGACCAGATGGCTCCTTGAAGAGGGTCTTGGTCTTTCCACGGATGTTACTAAGGGCATCAATCCAGATGTACTCGGCCATGATACAACCCTTCTGGTCAAGGGAGGTGAACTTGTTCAAGGCATTGGTGTTGGAAATGACTGTCGACGATTCAGCCATGGTGAATGTGATGTGATATGAAGGTTGCTACGAACGAAAAAAGGGATACGAAACAAGCGATGGAAGAAGAGAGCTCGAGAGCGAAGAGGAGTCTGAAAGCTGTTGGGAGACCTTGAAGCTGATGATGTGAAGTTGTGATGGAATGGAAAAGAAGGTTGTGATTGAGAGGGAAGATCTCGCTTTTATAAACTCTGCTTGCGAAGAACGTTCTTTTTGGGTGTGAAAAAAGCAACTCCCAAAAAGGTACATGCAGTGACCGCAGCACAGCACCAACGGCAAAATACTCGCAGCACAGAAGAAGCAAAGGCATGTCACTCTCACAGCAACTAAAACTCGCCGGGGTATTGATACTAACTACAAATCTGTTCTAGTGGGGTTCCTTGTGGTTGTGGGAGTGAATCGGTGGCCATGTAACGGGACCCGACCCAAAAGACGCAAACCAATTCTAAATAAAGTCAACTCTCAGCCGAAAGCCAAAATTTATTACTATTTTTTTTTTTTTTTTTTTTAATTTTTGGGAGTGCCCGTGGGATGCCTCACCAGACTCTACCCATCGTCGACATCTGTCTGTCAACAGCTGTGGGATTTGCAATTGAGACAGGAAGTCCGTTTGGGCGACGAAGAAGCCAAAGTCACCGTCGAATGGAGAAACATCTCCTACTTCGGCCACAGTGACCAGGGTCACCCATCGCCCGCATGTGTTGGGCTACCCAACCGAAGATTCTTCCTGTTGCACTACAGACAGAGTTACTGCTTGGAGGCTGCGCTAGGGATATCATGCGAGGGGCTACTGGGACGACGAGAAAGTCCTATCAGGGTCTCGTTTCAACATCCTACGCAATCCCTTCTCCAGGATCGGAAGCTGGTTGCCAGAGCTAAGCTCCAGCTTACCTTCTCCTCCTCCTCCTCCAACTTGAGGACCGTCGATACGTCTTGATATCTAGACGCGGGGCTACTCCAGTTCCTTCTTGCATGGTGGGGGTAACTTTTCGGTACCTTTCCTTCTGCCATCATGGACTGTCAGCGCATCCGTCTACCCCTCATCTCAAGCAATATCTGTGAAAAATTTGCCCCCCTGTGCAGGGTGCATATCTCCGGCATCAAGCTGCGCAATGCATACTGTTTAAGCAAGTTCTCGCATGCCGTAGGCCGGTACCTGTCAGTGCAGCTTTGATTCCCGAGGCTGGAACCCGAGAAAATTCATCATTACCATCGACAAACATGCGATGAGATTCCTTTTTTTTCTTCGCTCGTCTGTTTTTGTTTCCAAGTCGCATCGCCGACTCTTCTGCTTCGAGCAAGTCGCTCACAATGCTGAAGTCATGGCGCTGAAAATGAGCGATATATCGCCTTTCTCTCATGGGGGATCACATCGTGGTTTTCACATATTGAAACTACGCCTAGCCTAACCGCGGCGGGTCCACGAGAGCCTCGCCTCCAAATTTCCGCATCGACAGGTACCTATCCGGTTCAAAAATGGAACGGCCTATGAAATCCCATCAATTTCAATTCTGGTGGTGTCAGTCGACTCGTGCTGCATATTTTTCTTATCAGTGCCCCGCCACTAATTCGACTACAGGCTATTTCCAGGCGTCCGAAAGAAGAGCCAGACCAAAGTTCCAGAACGAGGCGCCGCAAGGCCGATGATATTGACATGATTACATCGAGTAACACTTTCTTCCAAGCCATTCTCAAAACGTTAGCCGGCTTCTATTTGCGCTCCAATGATCAAGCCCCAAATACTAAGCAACCTTACTTGCCATTGTCTTTAACGGCGATTCCTGAGCCTAGAAACGGCCCTCCCAAAAGGAATGCATATCCTATGTGTCAACTAAAACTTCACTCCCATTTGATGCCCGTTTCCAGCGTCCTCAATACAGCCTCATGCCAGGCCTGGAGGTTGTATTTTGGTGTGGGGTTTAAGAACTGGTAAACTAACAAACAAGAGGGAAAGAAAGAGGGAAAAAAAGCAACGGCTCGCCGGCCAGATGCAAAATTCCTTATCGGCGTCTTAGCTCTGAACCCCGGTCGATGGGGTATCGTCGCATTTTTCACCCGAATCGACGTCGTCAGTTGGGCAACATCGATGGGTGTGTGGTACCTCCACACTAAATCTTATCGGGATCCATCCAAGCGCGGGAATATTCTCGCGAGTTGTCGTCTCAAGTATGCATAATACCTGCGAGATATGGCACCCTTTGGCTGCCGGATTTTAGCTGTGTTTGTCTAGTTTGAACCCCACGTCTCTCGAGTCGGGTCGCATGAGGTCTCCTTCGTATCAAAACGAAAACAAGTTTTACTCGTTCAAAAGCATCATCGGTGAGATGGTAAAACAAGGGAACACGCGGCGGCGTGCACACTTCCAAATATGTTACAAGTATCTCCAAATAAAAATTTTTTTTATTTTTTTTTACGGAAAAAAGTCGGTTTCAGAGCTAGGTAGTCGGCACGGCTAGCTATGCGCGGCGATGACATACGTGTGTACCAGCCAGCCAAGGTTCGAATATCACGTACTAACAGATATGACAATTGACTCGAACCTCCCCATGAAGACCCCCCTTATCACCACCATTTACATAGAGCGAAAAAGAAATGATAATCAAATCTTCTTCCTACACTTGGATGCGAAGGTAACCCCAAGATATTTCCATTTGCGAGATTTTCCGTGTCCACTGCCAATTGTCCAATGCCCTGATTCCGGAATTTCCCTTGACTTGACCTCGATATATAAACAGCAGACCTCGTCCGTTCCGAACACACAAGTCTGAACTGTGAAGAGAGTTTCGCTTTTCTTCCGGTCGTCCATAGCTAAATAATTCTACAGTCAGGGAGCCCGCTCTCTAGCTGTCGCATCTCACAAACAGTCATTGTAGTCACGGGACTCTGACTGTAAAATAACAGCCTCCACCAGATATAACCTATCTTTGCACGCAAGTTTGCCCCCAAATGGGAGAGCGTCCCACGAATTAAATCTCGACTACAGCCTCGCAATCCAGCTTCCCCATGCCACACCAAGCTCCAAAAACTTTACCGCAACAAACCTATCTTGCATCTTGACCTGCCTACAACCCAAATACAGACAAGGCACCAATGTCATATGGCTGATAGATAGCTAGTCCCACGCATTTGTTCCGTTTGAGAATCTATTCATAGTCCTCTTCCGCCGCTATGCGTGTCGCCGGCTTGTCTTCTGCTTGGGTGTGAAGTCTCGACAGCTCGGAAAGAAGCAAATCTCCCCGCCAAATGCCTCCAACCAATCAAAACTTGCAGCTCCTAAACAACAACGTCAACACAACACCTTTTCGGCCGTTTGATCCTTCTCAACTTGCAGTTAAAGGCATGGTTACTCGCTCAATATACGGAATTTTTTCAATATTTTAGGTAATAGGAAATACCTTATTGGCTGGGGTTTTCTATTCCTGGAGTTCTAAGTCACAGCAGGAGAATACGTGGAATTTCTCCTTCGAATGAAAGGGAAATGAATAAAGGAACCGGACAGCAATAGGCGGGTTCCTATCTTCCTCTGCGGTCGAATGGGCACTACGAGATAGCAAGTGTGTGCCAACCACACGTCGGTATTCCCCATTCGGGTCCCAGATCAATATCTGCACCAAATTAAGGCATGTGTCCTTTTAGTCGGGTTTGTGTCGGGGCGTTATTTACCAAGAGATAGGTAAATTCACGGAACCGCCGTCTACGGACAAACTAGTGTGGGTACTTTTCGAAACCTGCAAGGAAGCATGGAAAGCAAGGCCAGCCTTATCTCTCGGCATGCAAGCTAATATGCGATTTATCCCTCAGTTTGGGGGCGTAAAGAGATAAGTGACACATTACAGTGTGTCTATTCCGGGAACTCGGAGATGAAGCTATTACGAGAGAGAAAATCGGATTGGGAAGGGTTCTGGAAACAGTGCCTGTTTAAATGGCAGAGAGACGGTAGATGCAAGTGGCTAGTACAATGGCTGTGCTCGCTCCGTGGGCTCTCCGGCTGACTCAGCCTGTTGGGGAACTTGCCACAGCGTCTGGCGGCGCCCTTCGGTGTCTACGAGACGTGATGATGCCATACCACGCTTTCAGGTACCATTTCGGCATACCTATTTCGAGACTGGGTTACAAGAGGCTGTGTTTTTGCTGGAGAATAGACATAAGATTGTCTCCCGTCGCCAGACGAATGTCTAGTCCAATCGATCACTTCCCAGCCAAAAACGATTAACTTTTCTTCTCGAAAAAGTTTTTACTCGCCTATGGCAGGAGAGGTGCGCTATTTCCGGAAAGTCTGGAAGACTCTACCGACGAAAGCCTGCAAAAAAAAAAAAAAAAAAAAAAAAAGACATCTTGGAAAACTCTTCGGGTAATCTGTATTCTTTGGGGGTCTCAGTCTTTGTCCTCCTACAGACGAGGCAAAACATGTGAAGGCAAGAAAGACTTTGTTGGGCCCTGGATCAGGGTGCCCAGGACCTTCGGAGAAATTCCTTTTGCAAACAGAACCATGGAGGACCCAGTACCTTGGCAACCGAGGGATTTTGTTCGGTCTGCCATTGAATACTACGTCATGACATTTTGGAAACAGGCCTCCGAAATCGTCATTAATTCTGCATGCAATAGCAATACGCACAGATTTCTGCCTTGGAGAATATTTTTTTCTCAATTTTTTTTTTTTTTCCCTCATTTTTTTTGTCATTCAGTTTGGATTTGATGGGCCCTCGGGCGAAAGATACGCTATTTCCTGAGTGTTTCCCGCAAAATTCGGATGCGAATGACGCTCTGAATTTGGCCAAATTCTTTACGATTTCAGAATTAAATGGAAACCGTTTTTATTGGGAAAGATGTGTTATTTCTCAGTGCTTTCCTACTTCTAACAGGAAAAGTACTTCGAGGTACATTACAGATGTACCATTAGGTACCTTGGGGCTTTGGTTCTTCTGTCCCCTTAAGACCTCGTCTCGTGCGAGTAACCTACGGGGTTTTAGAAAAGCGCTTTCAAGGTTGTTCAATTAACACGAAACCATGAAGCTCTAGTTTTATGAATTGAAGCTCAAGCTTCAAAATGCCGCAATACAAGACAGATTATTCCTCCCAAGCTATCATATGCATGTAGCTGCACAGGAGAAACTGCTAACTTGAAGGGTGTTACACAATGGTCGATCAATTTAGGGGCAACAACAGACTTGCCTTTTGCTCTTTTTGTTTCCAATCTTGCGTGAGCACTATCCTCAATGCGACGATTCGAATAGCCTGAAATGCTCAGGAGACGTCATATAACTTGATTTCAGCTTCGAAGATCACTTTTTTCCCTGGCTTCCTGAAATTCGATGTTTTCTGCGGCTCCAACAACTCCACAGGAGACATCGACCCTAACACAAGTCTCATTTATGCGGAATAAATGCGAATGAGGGAAGGAAATACAAAGCAAGGAGCTTCGCCGACGCTACTTGCATTCGCCGGCGCGTAATGAGCAAAATTTGCTCTTTTCTTTGTGGGGTTCTATATTCGACATCTCCATGCGATATTTGAAAGTTCGTTGTGAGCCCTGAAAAGAAGCTGTGGGGAAGAAGAAGCCTCGCCGAAGCAGGGAAGCAGGGATCGCAAAGGTTTCAATGCATGAAAATTGTGGAGAAAAGTGCTATATAGCAACTTTTTTTTTTTTTTCTCCCCTTTACTCTAAAAAGAAACAAACAAAGGAATCGTTAACTGCCGGATCTTGCTACAGCTGATGGCTAAGAATGTGATATCAGAATATCCGAAGTTCCTTGCTTGAGTAAATTTTTTTTTTTTTTTGTATTTGGGGAGGTAGGACGATGACTCTGAAGCTCTGCTTCGGGGATGAGGCTTTTCGATGTTTTGGTGCGGAGTTTGCGCGAAACATCCGGTGCCACTTCCCGGATACGTGCCGAGGGCCTCAAAATTCAACAAACAACACAGGAAATATAGGTCCATTCAACCCCGCATATATCGTCCGATCTGAGGCTGCAAACCGTCGAGAAATCGTCCAGTTTGCCCAGTTCTACTTAAATGACAACCGTAGCGATATTTCTTTGGCTCCCGAGGGCGTCCGATTATTTATTGCGCTGCTTCATGATATTTTCTAAACATCAAGTACCAATAGTGGCGAGAGGGAGTGACGCCTCGATTGAACCAGAGGAGAAAACATTTATATATCTCAAGATTGAGGGTAACATTTGTCTCATAAACCAGACTCGACCTTCACTCATTATTATAGTTGAACATATATATCCTTTTACTTTTGCACCTACACCTTATCATGAACTAGAAATACACGAGTCTAAAACATTCGAGAGCTCAATCCAGGCACCAAACCAAGTCCGCAGTCGGTTCATAGAACTGTAGATAGTGAGTTTCTAAGTATTAACGATTTTAGATTTCTAAACACGATAGATTTCCCTCTGAATAGTGGGGCGTACTACTAGTTACATTGGAGACGGAGACTAGGTTCGAACCTCTTGTTTGTCGCATCGGGTAGATGGGTTTGAAAGTTTTTGACAGTTTGGAAAGTGCTCACACATAACAGAAAACCGATGTCGGGAATAACCGAGGCATCTAAGCTGCATGCATGACGACATCTTGAACTTTAGGCCTCCAAAGAGTGTGATAATAGCTATCAAAATCCGGGGAATCTAGTGTGTGTCCGGCTTAATAGGTGACAAAAAATTGACATCTGAATCAAATTCCAATATTCGTCCTTATGCCCGTCAGAAAATATATTTGATTATGACCCTACGAATCTTGAATCAGTCTCGACGGACGATAATATTGTTTAGACTTGAAGGGCTAAGCCGAACAGTGTCGACAACACTTTTATTACGACAACAGCGTCACAGTATCGCTACAATGTCGCCGAATGGGCTTGATAAGAACGATGTGTACGGCCCTACAGCGGCTAGTGAGCTATTTCAATTCGCATCGCGAAGAAGTGTAGTACACTCCACAAAAGGAATTGTATCATCCACGAATCCTCTAGCTTCTCAAGCTGGGATTAAGATTCTAGAGAAAGGTGGCAATGCTGCTGTGAGCGCACCCGAGTTTGTCATTTTACTTCATGGGAAGTTATTATAAACTTGTATCTCTATTCTAAAAAATTTGTTTTCTGAGGGCCCGATGCTTCCATTAACATTCAAGTTATTTTGTTTTCGTGTTTGTATTAAGCTGGCCAGTCTGCTAATATTTCTATGTTGGTACTAGGATGCGGCAGTGGCGGTCGCTGCAGCTCTAAACGTCACTGAACCGACTTCCACAGGAATTGGTGGTGATGCTTTCATGCTCTTCTGGAATAACTCCACTAAGAAGATTATTGCTCTAAACGGTTCCGGCCGCTCCCCAGCGGCGTTAACTAGAGAATTGGTAGTCAATTCCGAAGGCGTAGGCACCGGTTCCCTCCCCAAGCCCTCAATTCATGCCGTCACAGTCCCGGGCGCAGCAGCGGCTTGGGTCGATACGGTTGAAAAGGTGGGAAGTGGAAATGTATCTTTGGCGGAAGTTTTAGCCCCTGCGATTGAGCTTGCGGAGAACGGGTATCCGGTGACGCAGGTCACAGCTGCAATGTGGAAATATGGTGAGAAGCAATTGTTGACGGCGTCCCCCAATGGGGCTGAGATGCTGGTTCCACCGAATCAATATAACAATCAGGTGCACGCCCCTGCTGCAGGTGAGATAATGGTTATGAAGAATTTAGCGGAAACATTTAGAACTGTAGGAAGGGAGGGGAAGGAAGGGTTCTACGCAGGCCGGGTCGCAGAAGAAATTGTAAAAGCGGTAAAAGCAAGGGGAGGTGTTTTGGAGCTCGAAGACCTAAGGAAACATGCGGAAATTGGGAGTGAATTTGTTGAGCCGATTTCGATGTTTGTGGAGAGATTTGGAGTGAACGTTTGGGAGTGTCCACCCAATGGGTAGGAACTGTGATTGGCGCCCATAGCACTAAGGTATGATGCTGACAAGACTTCGGGCTATAGGCAAGGTATAGTGGCTTTGATGGCTTTGGGTATTCTCGAGCAATTGGAGAAGTCGAAAACGATCCCTCCAGTCGAAGAGTTGAAACATAATTCCACAGAGTACCTGCATTGTATCATTGAAGTTCTCAGGATTGCATTTTCAGATGCTGCGTGGTACGTAACAGACCCACATATGCTTAAGATCCGAACGTCACAATTGCTCGATAAGGTAAGAACGAAATGTTATCCACGTTTCGGCATTACTGTATATTGACGGTAGAGCAGGGTTATCTGGCGGAAAGAGCGAAGTTATTTAACCCAAAGAAGGCTGCCGCCAGCCTCGATCACGGAAGCCCCGCTCTAAATAGCTCAGACACAGTATACTTCTCAGTTACAGATAATGATGGCAATGGGTGTAGCTTTATCATGTAAGACTTTGATCTCTCAAGCTTCGTTAGCTATGCCATACTAATTATAGTAGTTCGAACTTCGCTGGTTTCGGTTCCGCCGTTGTTCCGAAAGGGTGCGGTTTCACCCTCCAAAATAGGGGCGCGAACTTCAACCTAGAAGCAAACCATCCTAATGTGGTCGCTCCAAGTAAGCGGCCTTATCATACAATTATCCCGGCCTTGATAACCAAGGACGGAGAGCTACATACTGTCTATGGTGTCATGGGCGGATTTATGCAGCCACAAGGACATGTGCAGGTGTTTCTTAATATGCTCGGATTTGGCTTTAACCCACAAACAGCGTTAGACGCACCTAGAGTTTGCGTATGTTGCCAAAAATTACCTGATCTTGAATTCGCGCCTTATTAAGTCAAAAAACTAACTTCAAGGTAGATCGGTGGTATGGCACTTGATAATTCGGTCCTTGTGGAAGAAGGGATTCCTGAATCGACTATCGAGGAGCTGAGGGGTATGGGCCATACGAAGATCAAACTAGTCAAAGGTCTTCATAGGGAAGTATTTGGAAGAGGTCAGGTCATCCGAGTACATTACGATGAGGGAAGGCGGGTGTATTCTGCGGGATCAGATATGAGAGGAGACGGACAAGCAGTACCTCTTTTATAAACCTGGGGTCTCCATACTTACATGCATCATGACGTTATATTGGGGAATCAGTTAATACAAATGTTTTAAAATGAACAAAAGTATACTTCATGAACCAAGCCCAAGGCTGGCTATGTGGGGATGCATGATGCATTTAGTGCGGGTCTGGTTCGCGAAATATTCGAAATAGAGCTGGAATCTTCCTTAATATCTGAATAATATAATATAGTCCAAATCTTCGGGACTAACCGGCCCTCCAAAATTCGAGCCTACGATTAAAAACCGGCGTTAGGGGAAACAAGCGAAACTCGATATCTTTCCTCGATCATATTTGTTTTCTCCGCCTAAAAGCCATGCATTGTTAGTACATATATAGATCAATATCTACTTGCCAATAGGACTAGTTGTCATATTTAGTAGATTCGATATCGATACTCACGCTCAGTTTTTAACATTTCCAAAAAGTCATTTTCCACATAGCCTGGTGGTGCTTTGACGATCGGCTCCCCAGCGCAATTTGGCTTCCTATAAAACCAGCAGCCGCAGTTACCCGTGTGAATGGACTTAGCGTTCCAGATCACAAGGTTTTTAGCGTTCTCGTCTGGTGGTTTTGCGATGTCTACACAGCATTGCTTCCCTTTGCACTCGGGTGGGGTGATTTGCTTAAAAGTGGCGCCGACAATGCTGTCTAATTTGGTATCGAGATATCGGATTTCGAGTTCGACAAAGCATTGTGAGTCGGTTTCTTCTGCTAAGCAGAGAGGAAGAGGCTTGAAGAAGACGAGGGAGAAGAGGAGCAGAAATAGTTTGTACTGCATCCTAGGCTTTGCATGCACGCTGTAGGGAGTTTCTTTCCCAGCGCGTATTAACGAATTGTGGTTGCTATATTGTTTCTCCGTCCGTAATGTGACGACTTATAGTTTAATATATTTAACCGTGATACCCACTAAAAAAAGGGGTGAAGTATATGAGGGTGATGTAGCAGACTAGCTTTAGTCGATCCAGAGCAGGTGGGCATTACTTAGGACCCGCACCCAAGCTCATCGCCTTCCTTGCATGCAGGGGACAAATACAAAACGGATCCCAGATCTATGCTTTTGCCAAAGAAGCATTGCAGTAATCGGAGGTACCTAAGTGTTTTGAAAGGTCTAACCCGTGCCGTAGTTGTGAAGCAATCCAACTAAGTACTTCGAACAGTAGGATTCATTAACCTGAGGGATTTTGTGGTTTTTTGGGTAGAATTAAGATGCACGGGGCGAAATTTTGGTCAGGCGAAGCAAGAGCTAACACTATTTTGACTACCTGAATAAACCTAAGCCACTTATTTGGGTGTTTGTTTGGTTTGGTTGGAGCATTATATTGAGCATAAAGACGCGACAGTTAATTTCGAATTGGCAGCGTAAATGACGTTTCGAAAAGATTTCAAGCTAGAGTGATAGGGAACTTGTGCATTACAGTATCGTGCATGACGAGGCAGTGGGATGTCCCTTAATTACGTTAACCCACATCAAAATTTGGGTCTCTTCAGCTCAGTTGACCACGAGGGGACGGTTCGTCAAAGTAGTCTATCACAATACTATGAATTCTAATTTCAACTAAACCTGAAGGGATATATACTATAGCTATATAGGCTATAGATTTTTGCTGTTTAATGTTTAAAGATGGCGGCTCTGCTTGGGGCAGGCTCGGGGCTCTAGCTCAGTATATAATACAATCTTACAGACATTTCTAAAATATGAAGTCTACGCCAGGATATGTACATTAAGACATACAAATATAAAGATGGATTAAATAACCGGTGCAGGAGATGGATGTGATGTCCGTTCCGAGTATTGGAGAAGCGTTAAAACTATCTTTTTAGGTGTAAACTTCGCAATTAAAGCATGCCTAAGACGTGACCTAAAAAATTGAGTTCCGTATGTTACTAGGCTGAGTCTAAGTTTTGTATTATACTTTTTTGGTAGATGAGGCCGGTTTTCAATAGTAATTTTACCCAGCCTAGGGCGTGAGATAATTGATAAACTCCAACTTGTAAGATGAGCCTAGCACTTTCACAAAGTCTAGTGCATGCTGCTAGGCCCAAGTTAAATTAATTACGGACATGATATGTAAAGACTATGAACCATTCACGCGACAGGCGGTGGGTTGGGTCCTAGTCTGTCCTTATTCTGGTCTTTATTCCAGTAGCATAGAATGCTTTTGGCCTTCGATATATCCGAGCTCTTGCGCACTACAATATAAAATTAAAATAATTTAGTTTAGAATTTACCTCAACTTAAATACAAAAACTTGAGCGTTAAACGAGAAAGAGGGATATTGGGATTTGGGAATGTTCCGCTTACTATTTCTGGGGTCTTTCATATAGTCTGCGGGTTCTGGCACCGTGTAGGTTGAGCCCTGCATCACGAAACTCCATCCTCCAGTGCAATTATTCGAGGACGGGAAAACGAAGCAGGTACACCCATCTGACGCGAGGCTCCCAATTTTGCCATTATCGCCAAAGATTTTATCCGAAGCAGGGAAGTAGGTATCCAGATCCCCGATACAACATTTCGCCTCAGGGCCTCTGCTTACTTCGCAAAACGGGTCTATGTCTGGTCTCCAGATTGCTAGCTGCCCGTCCGTCTCGCCCGGATCCGCAGCATCACGGTTCATGTTATTGAATTCGAAGAAAGCGATAGCACATTTGTGCATTCTTATGGACAGTGATAGTTGGCCGTGAGTAGAGTAGGTATGCAGGAGGATAAGAGACAAAAAAATGAAAATGTTTTGATATCGGATATGCATGTTGGCCAATACCCTGTCGCGTGATAGCATCGAAAGTTTGATATAGGAATACTCTAGCTCTGTTCCTATCTTTAATTCTGATTTTTATATCTAGGGCCTGCGGAAAGGCATTAGAGACTCGCTTGCAGTGCTTAAGGATTGGTTTTCGAAATAGGACGACGGAAAACTCTTCGCAGAATCGGAATTATATTACTCTTTGGTGGAGAGCGTTGTCTCCGAAGCTCGGGTAAACTGACGAGTTTTTGACTATGTCCTTGTGTGTGTCTGTGGAATGGCATCTTCTACGCCCCTACAGGATAAAAGAGGGAGGTGTTGGTTTAAGTTTGTAGCAGCTACGAGATGCCTGAAGCCAACTGATAGGAAGATTATTTCACCTCTAGTAGGTAAAGGCGGCTCTAGTAATCGATGATTGGGTCTTAGCCTCGTATACTCAGGCCCCTCGTTGTAGCTAGATCTATGCTGAAACAACAGCGTTGCAATTAATTGCAATTGGCAAGTTGTAATAGTCGTTACGTTGGTATATGTTAACATGTTCGCTGTTGTATGGTGCACAGCCTGCCTCAGCGCATATACGCGCAGGCACAACTGGGACCAGCTGATACTAAGACTAAGCCAGTTGCTTACCCCTCACAGCCAATGGGAAGAGGCATAAACTCTAACCCTAGCGCTCAGAGATTTAAACAGAAACATTAATTTATTATTATTGCCTTCAGTCCTACCCATGCTTGATAGGTACGATTATAGCCAAGCATCAGGATATAAAATACGTAGATATATGGAAACCACCCAGGTGCATAAGGTGCTTTTTATTGGTGTTAGGGCAGGCGCAGTGCAGTTAAAAGCGGAAGGCCGAGGGCCACATGTGCACATAACTACCTAAGCACATTGGCAAGGATTTAGTTATGAACTTAGTTAGTAGAAGGTCCCAAAAGCGTAGATATATATCCTATGAAGGCTTTCCAATATATATATTGCGCCATAGTACTAATCTTGCATGCAGGAAACGGCGGTTTGAATGCATTAATGGCCGGCCTTGAAGCTGCGGTTACGCGATGCCGTAATATATTATAAAATTGTCGTTTCTCGATTGATTTTGCAAGCTTGACACATATTAAGACCGTGTCTATGCTAGTAGATAAGGCAAGTCATTTTTTAAATTCCATAAAAGTCGTTAAGATATACGAAAAAATCTATTCTAGCTGTCAAGGAAGACACAAGTTCGCATATATATATATGGCAAAGCACCTCGATCTGAATTAGAAATGATAGGTATATACAGTGTGAAGTGCCCAGGCGATTGAAAACTTTTGGCAATTAGCTGGCATCTTCTATGCACATATTTAGCAGCTAGTTGAGATAAATTGCATTAAAAAAATATGAAAAAGGTATTTACCGCAATCAAAAAAAGCAGGAGTAACTCGAGATGTATTTATCTAAGCAAAAGCTTTGGATTAGTATAAAACTAGTTTTACGCAGATGTGTATATAAGGGACTACTTGGATCAGAAAATATGTATTGCTTTACACGTGTACACCGGGGATTTACCAGAGGTCAACTTCAAATCACTGATCACGTCTCCATCCTTAGCACTGAATTTCGGGAGCCCTTTGCACTCGGAATCATCCCAGAACTCGCAAAATGCGCCGATAACGGCCACAGAACCAACTTCGATCTTAAACGGTGCTTCCCCGGTTGCAGGATCAGGAAGCCGAAAGCACGCCGTTGAGAGACCATCCGCGTCTTTTGATATCGGGATCTTTTCATAACCATCTCCGACAAAATTTGGTTTGGAACGGATAGTGAGGAGTGCTATGTCTTTATATCTATGCGATAACTGTGCATAGACGGCGGGGAACGAAAGAACGGAAAGAAAAAAGCCTTTAAACATTCCTATTACTAGCTCCAAAGGCGGGAAACTTAAGAAGGGTCTATAGAAGCAGTTCAAAATTGTTTGAAAACGATCAGCATCTGCTAGGCTGTGCTATTGTGAATTGAGGAGGTTTGGATGTGAATGTGTACATGTCCATTTTCATTCAAAACAAGATGGGGTGTTAAGTAGTCTGCTACGTGACAGATCACTCCTTTAGACAGGGCAGAAGGTGCAGTGCCCCAAAGGCCAACAGAACCTCCTGATATTCAGTTGGAAATCCATGTTGGAAAGAACTTGCCGCACATGTGCATGTGTCTTTAAGTACTTAATTAAGTAGATACCTATTATAACCTATCTCGCCACCCAATGCTGGTCTTCTACCAGCCCAAAACCACTTGTCTTCGCATCCAACCGCTCAAAGCATTATCAAAAGGTTTCATCCCGCGCAAGAAATGCAGTTAGTAAGGGTATAAGGGTATTTCCGATAATAAACTTCCAAGCCGACGAGCCAACAAAACATGCAAACTCCACATAAACGCCAACTCCCCCAAACTATGAAAACAGCCACAAGGGTCTATACTTTTGAGAAGAAGTTTGTTATGCTTTGGCTGCCTTTCTCTTTTTTCGCTGCCCCTCTCTTTAATTTCTTTGGAGTAACACTCACTCCCCTCTTTGGATTGTTTGTTGTACTACTGCTACTATAATACCTCTGCTGCTGCTCCCTTTTCACTGGCGAAGGGGTTTTAATTGGTGAGGACATTGGTGGTTCGGTGTCGTCTGATGTTATTTCTGACAATTTGCGTTTTGGGGCTGGGTGGAGTGGTGTTGTTGGGTTGGACTTCGTTGGACTTTTTGAGGGCGATGGGAGCAGCGACAGAGGCGTACTAGGATCCGCCTCGTCTTCCATGGCCGTGTCCGAGTGTGCCTCTTCCACCAGGTCACTATCTTGCAGTTCATCCTCTTCTTTAATGGATTCTTCCTTTACGTATTCTTCTTCTTTGGTATCTTCGTTTATGTATTCCTCTTCCATATCGCCACCGATATCAAACCGCGATAGTTTTTTGGGGGTCGTCCATGGCTTCTCCGGTTCTTTGAACGGTTGTAAGGGTTTTCCACCTTTTGAGAAGAAGTTTTTGATATTTGATTTATTATCTTCACTGTCCAATGGGACGATAAAGCTTGGTGAGTTGTTCCCGACTTTACCAACTTCCTTTCTAACGGGGTAGCACTCTAAGCCCTGTTTTTCGAATGGACGGAGAAGTTTCTGAAGGTCAGAGTCCCAGGTGCGGGAAGGGTTAAGCCATTCTTTTATTTGTGGCGAGTTGGGTTCAAATATCACTGGCATACGGTCGTGAAGGAAGCTTAGCTGCTTCGAGGAGGATGTCGTAATTATTGTATATGTGTAGAGTTCTTCCGTTGAGTCTACGCCGCGGGGTCAGATTAATGCGATTATTTGAGAATATCAAAACTTGATTAGAAATGTTACCTTCGTATCTTACACAATCCCATAGTCCTGCTATGTACAATAACTGCCCGTCTGATCTTTTGGTAAAATGCGGGACCCGGTCTTTGCCCTTCTTGATCCATTCGAAGAACCCTTGCGCGATGACAATGCATCGTTTCTTGTTCTTCATCGACGTCCACATCCCCTTATTGTCGTACAAGGAGTCATCACGGCAGTTTATCGTCTTCAACATTGAAGAGTAGTCCGGATTTCGTTTTGTCCAAAACGGGACCAACCCCCATTTCATCGATGATAAAATGTATTTAGTCTTCCCATTGCTTGGCCTAGACTTCGGATCATTTGACGTGTTGGCCTTATTAGCCGTTTCCAGTGCTCTTTTAGTATCGCCGCGGCCATCGTGTAATCCATCCATGGCTTCGTCAGCGCCTTCATATAGCTCGCCGCCGTTATGAGCGGGAAAGTCGTCATTATTGTCCGCCGGACCAGAATCATCATCAACAGCACGGTATATGGGCTCATAGTATCCTGGTGCGACATTGTAGCATTGTCTGACTCTGTCAACATCTAGTTCGTCTTCGTCGATTTCGAGACCAGCATCTTGGAGGGCATTCCGGATTTCGCGACGGCCCTAGGGTCGGTTCTAATTAGCGACTAGATCTAGATTCGAACCAAGGGGTGAATACAATAAAGCTAAGGAGGGGTAGGTAACATGCAGGGGATACATACTAAGGCCATTGCATATCGTCCGCACATTATGAAGAACCAAAGGTTTCGCTGCGCCGTCTACGCAGTGCGAGGTCCAAGGAGTATTGAGGGGTTAAAGTAGAGTATTGCGATCAAGACATTATGAGTCGACTGCACTCTTGCCTTGGCCAGCAGGATTCCCGCGTTTTGCGATGACGGCGCGTCTGTGCGACAGGCCCCGGGAACTCCCCGGGTGTAACATCGGGACGATTCCCGGAACCCCGATACCAGCCCTTGGCGCTGGAAATATGACGTCGGGAAGCGCCCCGCTTAAAATTTGGCGACCAGAAACCATAGCTTCGACATCCCACCGCCACCTCCCGGAAAAAGTCAACATGTGCCGACAATAGTATCACCACTACTCCAGACTGTGGGGTACCGATCACAAATTTAGACCGTCGTATCCAATACTGTTCCCATAGACACAATGTCAACAATGGGTCTTGCACGGTCAGTAGCGCTGGCCGCCCGAAACCGCGCCTTGACGAGTTCACAATGCATCTGTGGGCGTCCATTAAGCGTAGCATTCCTACAAACTACAATGCGAAATCCTACATCTCGAAAGCTACATACTTCGCCCACCTTCCAATTTCTTCGACAGTCAAAGAAATCGGCCAATCCCCATGTCCCACTAGACCGTTTCCAAACCGGCAGGCCGCGAACCTACAATCTACTAAAGCTTCAGACCTACCGTGAAGCTTACCACGATAATCCCAAGCAATTCATATTCGCCATGTTCATGGGTGTAGTCACGCTGGGTTTATTGGGCATAGCGGCACAGGCTGGATATAATACTCTTATCAAGCCCTTGCACAACTACCCCGAGGATGTGGCTAAATTTATTCGAAGGGCGATATTTTACGAGAATAAAATGGATATTAAAGAGTGTATGAAAAATTACCAGCGTGCAATTACGGCAGCAGAAATGTTAAAGATGGACCCATTGAGCGACGAGGTCACAGGACTAAAGATTATGTATGCTGGGGTAGCAGAGAAGTGTCATGCGTTCGACAAGGGCGTGGAATGGCTTGAAAGACTGAGGTTTGAAATGTTAACGTTGATAGAGGAAAGGAAAGATGAACTGGGGGTCGTTGGGTGGCTGAAAGTTATGAAGCGGGTGATCGGCATATCGGTGAAGATTGGAGACCTGCAGGTACTTGATAAGGATGACGCGAACGCGGAGAAGACATACGAGTGGAGTGTCAAGGAAGCAATAAAAGTCATGGGCGTGCAAAGCCGACTCAAGGAAGACGAAGAAAGACCGTGGACAGCGCTAGAAATTGCAGCGATCTTCGAGAGTGAGCTACATAACCCAGTCCGCCGAAACAGAACGAGCGAAATATCTGATTTAGTGATAGACATGGCCTCTTTCTATGAGCGAACAAACATGTTTGACTACGCGACAACCCTATACCTCCAAGCCGCCAATCTATTTCATCCGCCGTCATGCCACAGTGTTATCTTATGTTTGTGCCCCGCCAGGACGGTCTTCTCCCAACGTCTGCTAACATGCATACTCTAGTAAACAATGTCGGCGCCTGCAACATGCAACGCCGTCTCCCATCTGGCGAACCAATGGACCGAGAAACCCAGCTTGAATCTGCTAAGAAGTGGATGGAGAAGGCGCTAGATATTGGGAATAGCATCAAGGCCCCTACGCGGACTGAAGAGTGCGACCAAGGTTGCGTCGTAGCTCTTCACAATATCGGAGAAGTTGAGGAGCAGCTGGGTAGGATGGATGAAGCAATGTTGAAATTCCAGGAAGCACAGAGTTTAGCATTCGCAGTTGGGTTTACAGAGGCATATCAGAATGCGGGGGTTGCCCAAGAGAGAATAAAGGCTAAGCGGGCAGGGACGTACGAGAGCCCCGAAGATAGAAAAAAACGGGAAGGGGAAGAACAACGAAAGTTAGACGAGGCCAGAACGGGTGGTTTACCGCCGCTAACGTTAAGCAAATTAGGCCCGGGTTCTAGGAAGAGGGATTAGAACGGACACGGGCTGGGAATTGCTCTATTGTAAGATAACAGACAGTCGGTATTATAATTACCTTAAATGGCCGTTTTGGCTAGACAAAGTATCTACCTAGTTGAGAAGGCCTAAGTACAAATTTAAAGCCTGGTGGGGCCACTTTAGCAAAAGCTGGCGCACGTGGTTTTTTAAGTTGTACAATTGTGTCGATCAATATTGTGTCGATCAATATATATATTCACGGGCGCCTCGTAGTATACGGATCTTTGGTTACGGCCTCGCAGATTGGTAAATTTATGAACTAACAATAAAAAAACCATCGCTGATCCGCAAAAATCGTATGAGTGTCGACTTTGGAAATATGCTCCTGCTGGCCGCTCGTCAAAAGATTATCGGGCTTAAACTATTCAAAGCATGCTAACACCTGAAGGAGCTAAGCTAAGCTAGGTGTATCCAGGATAGGGTTTTTTGGCTTCGAGCATAGGATTGTGTCGCCAATCTTTGATTTTTCGACCCCATAGATTGATTAATTGACTTAACAGAGTTGGAAACCACTGGATCGGGTATCGTGGCCCCCTAAATACTACAGAAGATCATTGCAATGCAATAGGTCAATGTTCAGAAAATTCAAAGATCATCTGCAAGGCCTCCCTTTCCCACATATAAAAGGTAGTCCCCCCCCCCCCCCCCTTTCTGCCTTTAGTTTTTTTTCTTCCTGCATCCACGGATTCCAGCCCTTTGACCCTTAGCTACCAGTCTATTGCTGGCACTGCATACCTTATAGCTTAAGATACCAGACACCTTTTAGTATTCCCTATATACTGCCAACGCGTGCAACTGGCGCCTCAAGCTCATACTATCTAAGATAGCAGCTCTGGAATACACAAGTACGGACATTGGTATCACTGCAAATTCACCTAAATACCAAATTGTTCAATTTTTGTCAATTGAATACCCCATAAATTTTAAGAGTGCCTGACTGTTTCCATCTCGATCATGTCTTCATACACTTCAACCATGTCTATCAGCGACATCGGGATCGAAGACTTCGATTTCGAATCCATGGTCATCGGACATGGTGGGATAGTCCACATCATTGGCCCCGGCCTCAAGGCCTCGGACGTCGACAATGAGCCCCTGATTCTACCGGGAGATAGCGCCTACTTGTTCGCCTATAACGCCAACGGCGGAGGCTGCGACAATTATGAGAATGACACCGACGCCATAACTTTCGGCGGCGATGCGGACCTTGACGAAGACTTTTTCTCTGATGGATATGAAGATACCTACTCAGCCGTCGAAAAGCTCTCCCAGCTAGAACGCCAAATCCTGAAGCTATATCCTTTGGAGGATCATAACAGGAGATACGAGGCATTGGAGGATAATTTTAATCGCCTCAAAGATTTAATGGCGCCCTTACGTGCCCACCCTCACAACAACCGTTCATTCAAGCCATTGTACGACAAGGTTGTCAAGGTCTACGAAGATCGTAAGAAGAGGCGAAACATCATTACGGCCTTCAATGGTTGTGTATCTGAAGGGAAAGCTCTCACCGACGAAGATATCAATAAACTTCAACGGAGAATCCAGAATACCCTCCACATTGCTATCAGTCTAGCCAGAAGACTTCCTACAGAATGTGACAGGATCTTGGAGTTCTCTCTCGCAGCCGCAGCTCAGTATCGAAAATTCAAAGCCGAGCTCGGGCCAGTCCTCGACAAGGGGCCTGAGACCATCCAGCGAATTATAACAGGGGTTACGGAAAAAATGGCTGTTGGAGAAGCTCAATTCAACATGGATATCTGCTTGGTCCCTGGTTTCAAAGTTTACACTTTGGAAAAAATTTGGAAGGATATCGAAGACTTGAGAGAGATCTTCGAGATGATTAAAGAGGCGGGAGAGGAATACAAAGAATGGGAGCGAAAGAGGTTTAAAACAATGTATAGAGCGAATGCGCCGTTGGAATACTTGGAGCGAATTGAAGAAGAAGATGAAGACTTTCTCGATTTTAAACCTTTTCAAAGAGGCGCATGCTAGAGATGGAATCGTTGGTGATCGAATGGTGGGTGTTTTAGCATGGAGAGATTGGATACTTGCCCTGACTTGAACGCTTGGATTTGAGGCTAGAATACTTCAGCTATACATATGTACGTGGGGTCTATGGGGTCAAGATAGCCTCGAGTCCAGGCGCTAGAGGCAAGGAGGGCTAAGATAGCATAGCCCGAAGCATGTGCACGTAATGCTCATGTGCACGTTTGATTCTTTTTTTCTTTCCTTTTTTTTTCTTTTTTTTTTCTTTTTTGATATCATAGAAGAGCCTTGAATCAGGCTCCTGTGTGGACTAGCAATCAAATACAAGTATATGTACATGACAGAAGTAGTCCCAGGCCATGAGGCTAGGAGAACTGTGGTAAATTTGGAGTTGCGGCAGATGTGGCTATCATGGCTGGTACTGCTTAGTCATCATAGTTTATGTGGCTGATGTCTGAAATGTTCAGCATCGCGACTTGCGGCAAACAATCATCACTTCCCTCAGCAATCCCACCACCAGCTCCACGAAGAAGCCTGACACCTGTCGCAAAACCCGCTGGCCCTCCCCTTGACCACGAGCGATATCTCCACCGCCCACAATGCCAAAATATAAGTTCCCACTTTGATAGCCCTTGTCTGCATTGATACTAACTTCCTCATTACTCTTCTGTAGGTTCTCAAATCACCACTACCAATGTTACAATCCATACCCACAAGCGCGTCACGGAAAACCCGCTAGATGAGCCCAGCCCTTCAGCAAGCATAAATTTCTAATGCAAAAGTGAATCTTTTGTTTTTCTTTTGCGCCGCATGTTTTAATAGGTGACTATTGCGACGTGTACCTGACACACGACTCAATCAGCGTTCGGAAGGCACACAATAATGGAAGAAATCACATTCGAAATGTGGTCGAATATTATCAGCGTACGGTATTATCGCAATATGGCTATTGTATTGATACATCTAACTGGTTTATGATACAGAGATCGGACAGGAACGAGCCCAGTCGGTGATTGATACGATTACTAATTCGTATGCCGCTGAAGGCCATGCGCTGCCGTTCCCTGGTATGCCCGGTATGCCCGGCTTCCCGGGCGGTCCACCACCACCAGGTGGCCTACCGGCTGGTATGCCGCCACCGCCGTTTGGGTTTCCAGGTAAGTGCCTTGGTCCGAAGCCATCAAGGAAAAATCGCTGATTTTAACGTCATAGGTGCTACAGGAATGCCACCACCACCTGGAGGGTTCCCCGGCGGTCTGCCGCCTCGTAAGTTCAAAGTCTATCAAATCAATCAAGTAACAAACTTTGGCTAACGGTTTGATAGCTGGAGGACGAGGTATGCCTCTCCCACTACCACTGCCTGGTCAACCAGGTGCTCCACCCTTACCTCTCCCAGGTATGCCTGGCGCACCACCATTTCCACCAAATTTCCCTCTCCCGACAAATCTACCTGGAGGTATGCCACCTTTAGGTCCTAATGGCATGCCACTTCCAATTCCTCCACCAGGTGGTCTGCCAGCTGGCATGATACCACCGCCTGGGTTCCATGGAGGCCCTCCTGGTCCCCCACCAGGTGGAATCAACCCTCCTCCGGGTCTCGGCATGCCGCCGTCAGGCGATCCACGACAAATCCCGCCCCCTCAGCAGCAACAACTTAGCGGATTCGGAAATCCACCAAGCTAGATGTTTGGTGGTGACCTAGGACCGCAGAAGATTCGGAATCCAATCCCCCCAATCCAGCTCCCTCAGCCCGTGGCTGTTGTATCAGCAACACTTTCTTTGGTTCCACAAGCGACGAAAAGTACGGCCTTGAATGAGACTACTATATTAAGTGGGAGTTCGGCTTCAGATGCTACTGTGTGGTCGGGCGACACTAGCCAGCAGCGCCTTGGAGGATCTGGACAGGATCGGAAAAGTCAACATGAATCGCAGTTCAGATCGCCTAACTTGGGATTCAGTAGCCGGAGTTCGCCGCAAAGTAAAACTCAATGGGGAAGTAGCTATTGTGATGGCTGGAAGGGATAGGAGCTGATTTTGCGCGTCTTGGATCACGTTTTCTTCATCATGCGAGGCCTTTATCCACACCTTTGTTTGTATTGCATAGCATTCCCATCCTCCCAAAAGGATTTGATAATACTCATATGATAATGGCTTTCCTTTTTCTTTTGCAATGTTTGGTCGAGGGGTTTGTTTCTTCCTTGCGGGTTTTATTACGGTATTCATGGGACTTGTATTATTATCATCCATCACCTGGGTGTTTAGAGAGCTCAAAAGAACTTCGGCTTTTTTTTTTAGATTTTTTTTTAGATTTTTTTTCTTGTAGATTTTTCTTCTTCTGTAAGCTTGTCGAGCTTTCCCCTTGTCTTCCGCGAGGCGAATGTCACCTGTTATTGATTGAAAAGTCTTGCCATGATACTACCACCCTTCATTAGCATTCGGTTTTTGCTCGGCTGCTGAAACCGAATGCACGTCTGCAAAATCTATCAGGCTCAAGTATTTATCCGCGAGTCAGCTGCAACTCGCAGGACTGCGATAATTTAAGGTAACATTCGCCTGTATTATATAGTGGCAAACAGAACCATTCCTGAAGTTCTTATATGCAGGCAAGCAAAAGTTTTAGTAAAGGAATATTGTACCGACTAGTCGCTAGGATCTTTACGTAAAATATCCTTTCCATAGAATTGCATGGCCAGATGGTAAAGTAGGAAAGATTGGCGCCGCGAGACAATACTTCGGCCAGCAATCCCATACCCACATACCGCATCGGCGGATTAAATTAGCAATCTATTGACCAGTTATCCCCAGATAAGAATTGGCCAATGCCACCCCTTCAGTTAGACTAGCCTACGAGAGTAATTAGTAGGCTTTGAAATCGGAGCTATGACCCCCGGGAATTTCGCTTCCCCCAGTTTGTTCTTTGACGTCCCGCCCCAGCTCCAGGTACATATATGACTGCCGTATGCTCCACAACGTGCCCAACTATTGCTGGAATAAGCCCTGGTATCCAGGTCCATGCATGCAATTCGATATATCAACCATGAAAGTCAAGAAGATCTAGGAAGCGAGCCAAGAACTCGGAAGCTGCAGAATCCACGTAGAGCAGATCGATTAGGTTTAGTTCAGCATCCATGATTTCGCTGTAAGAAGATCATGATGTGCATGAATGTTGATGCCCACCTCGAGGCCATGTACACCCTGGCAAATTTAACCTGATTTTTCTTAATTCGTACGGAGCTATAGCTGCAAACCATTGCTATAGTGATATGTACGTGGTTTGCGGTTGTATGTCGGGTGGCGTATTCCGTCCCGGAAGATATTGGAGCAGAAAGATATCATGATCCAGAGCAATGCCCAACAGCGTCGGGGTATCTGGCACGAGACAAAGCAATGTCCTGCTTTCATCCCAGCACTCCTGTTGGGTAAGACAACTGATTGGGTATTGTTTCTGTGAGTATGTGGCCGTATGAGCATGATATCATTGTGAAAGACTCGGCCCGTATCGCCGGGGTAAATAAGAATGAAATGTCCCATGGTTCGGAGTCGTAGCTGGGGAAATATGCGGAGGACCATAGCTCTCGTACGGACAAGGAGGACGACAAGGGGTGGTGAGGGGGTCGAGGTAGTAGATACTAGATACCATGTACGTGCGTACCTCGGTATACTGACTCGAGGATATGGTTGACGATGCATACTTGAGTACTTAAGCATCCAGATCAGTGGGGGGTACCATCTGGAGAAGTATAAAAGGGGTGATGATGGGATCGAGGGAGTCGATTGTGCAATCAGAATCTAGACAGTGGTTCATTCGTCAATTAGAATCTATACCATTACTATCACTCACCATCAGATATCTTTCTTAAGACCTTCTCTTTATATTTTATATATCCATCAAGATGAAGTTTTTCACCGTCCTCGCCCTTGCCGTGCTCCCAATTGCCTTTGCCTCCCCAATTGAGATCCCAGAGGCCCTTCAAAGTATGCCCACAATACCAATACCTTTCACTCCAACCCCTTCGTGACACTTTCATGGTGGTGATCATTGATGCGTGGCCCCAATTGATACCAAAGCTGGCAATGTACTGTTCCAATCCTATAGCATGCTAACGAAACAATTTAATAAACAGAGCGTGCCTGCGGCTCCGGCTCCAACTACAACGCCATCACCGCCTGCAACAATGCGTGCGTCAGTGTGGCCACCAAGGCCTGCGCATCCTGCAATAACAACCCCAGCTGTTTCTCAGCATGCTACAGCGCTAGACTTAAGTCCTGCAAGGCCTGCTGCACAGCTAGTTGCACTACCTGTTAAACTTGACCAACCCTTCATTCTCAGGATGCATGTGGGGGATCGAAGGTCGGCTTGGATGTTAGGGGAATTCGGGTCCTACTATGCTAGGATCGGTATCCGTAGGTGTATATAATCAGAAAGTCGGAGTCGTAGGTGGGCATGTATTATATTATATACGATCAATGGACAGCTAAACAGATGGTATACTCCTCGAGATTTTGCGCCCTGGAAGCTGTAGGGTTGAAGGTTAGCATAATATTGTAACGGCTATGCAACATGTCATATACGTACGTACTTTGTCAGAAAATTTTATTGATTTTTATTTTTATTTTTATTTTTTTTAAAGAATTTAAAAAAGGCGTTGAGAAAAATTCGAAGAGGACGATCGAATAACGGTGCTGTAGTTGGCAATAGGTTTGAGGTCTTCCTCGGAGTCGATTGTATGGTTATATATGACAAGAGGTGTCGGGCTCTGGCTTAGCTAACCTGGCAGCTCTGATGGCCTCATCCAGACTTAAATGGTGTAGCTGCTGGGGTTAGTTAGGTAGTTAGGTAGTTCCTAGGACCCACTCTTGATAAAGCGACTAACTAACAAAGCAGCCAATCCTCCACCAAACCTCGCCTGCATCCTATGTTATCAGTGTGACCCCAACTCAATTAATCAACCTCACCGCCATCTGATTGCAAAGTATACGTATACCAAGTACATTCATAGACAGTTAAATTTATAGACCGGAAACAATGCCACTTGAAGCCCCGTCTACATCTCTCCCCCTAACTAGGGATTCAGTACTGGCAGCCCACGAGTTGATAAAACCACATATTCACCGAACTCCCGTCTTGACTTCAAAGACCCTCGATAGCTTTGCAAGCGCCCCGCGAAGCGCTCTGGTCGAAGGAATTCACAATGCGCGCTCTGTGGATACCAACAGCGCAGCGAAGCCTAATCTTAGGTTTGTTTTTAAGGCCGAGAATTTACAGAGAGGTGGTGCGTTTAAGATCCGGTAAGTTTTTTCTCTTCTTTTTCCTTTTCGCTACCTCCTCACCTAGTGCATGTCGTGGATACCGCGGATATATCAATGCAATGGCTACAAGCTATATATACAAGGCTTCTACGAGTGAATATGAATATGACTAACGTATTCACAGAGGCGCAACCCACGCCCTTTCGCACCTAACTCCACTCCAAGCCTCAAAAGGCGTAATCACCCACTCCTCAGGAAACCACGCGCAGGCTCTAGCAATCGCCTCATCATCCCATGTCCCACCGATTCCTTGCACGGTGATAATGCCGTCTATCTCCACGCCATCAAAGATAGCAGCAACGAAGGGATACGGTGCGAATGTTGTATTCTCTGGTTCCACGGCACCCGAAAGAGAAGCAAAGGTTTTAGAGGAGCAGTCCAAGACCGGTGCAACCCTGATACCGCCGTATGATCATCCTTGGATACTACTGGGCCAAGGAACCGTGGCGCTCGAGTTGATCGAACAAGCTCAAGAGGCTGGAAGGAAACTTGATGCTATTATTGCGCCTTGTGGGGGTGGGGGGTTGCTGAGCGGAATCGCGACGGCATGCGAGGGAACTGGAATCAAAGTCTTTGGTGCAGAGCCGAGGAAAGATGGGGGGAATGATTGCGAGAGGGGGCTTAAGAGGGGGAACCGGGTTGAGGAGGTGAAGACCTTGACGATTGCAGATGGGCTGAGGACGCCTACTGGGGTGATTACTTACGGGATTATTGAAAAGAAGGTGGAGGGTGTCTTCAGCGTCACCGAATGGGAGATTCTACAGGCCACAAGGTTGGTTCTGGAGAGATTGAAGGTTGTGGTTGAACCCAGCGCGGTTGTGGGATTGGCGGTGGCGTTATTTGACGAAGGGTTTAGGAAACTCGTGGAGAAGGAGGGTGGAGAAGAGGGATGGAATGTTGGGGTAGTATTCTCCGGGGGAAATACGACAGTGGAGATGTTAGCGGGGGTATTTGGGCGGGAGGAAGAGTTCAAGGAACAGCAGGATGACCTTTTGTGGCAAGATCTATGATAGAAAGATTTCACGCACGAGACCATTAAGTACTGCACTGGGTATTAATTAAAGCAGTAGAATTTAATATCTAGTGGGTGGAGCAGAGGTAGATCGCAGAACTCAAGCCCTGGATGTATATGCATTTTGGAGATCTTAATTGAATAGTGTGGATGAAGTCCAGCGTCTGGAGCCGTTGAAGCCATCCACATTCGTCAACAGCCTACAGTCCACATGGCCATGGCCGTAAGGAGAAACTTCGGATATCACATTCCGGCGATATTTGCACAACATTAAGCCTTATGCACTATGCGCATGACATCACAAATGTCATTCCATTAGGATGCAGTGCATCAAAATCAAATTAAATTCAAACGCATAAATTCGGATTTTCTGTGTAAACTTTTTGTGGCCAAGGAGTTGGCTAGCAAATCAAAGTCTAGATACCTCCCACACGATGCCACCCCACTCTCGCTTCCCGAAAAATGTCTCTCTTCCATCAATCGAGTCGGAGAAACTCTGCGGCACGGTGCAAATCAAGAGGGATTGCTGTTCGAAAACCGGTTCTAGACTTCCCCTATGGCGCTGACCTGGCTGTGAGAGAAACGTATACCCCCAACCTCTTCGGCTATGGCCACCTTTGCCATGCCCCCCAACTCTTCCAGCTTGGTTTGATTATTATCATGTAGCCGACGGAAATATTTCCAGAAAACAATCTTTAAGGGGGGAAAGTTTAGACGTTGCCCCTTGCTGTGCATGTACGTACCTACATACATACATACATACATACATACATACATGTCCAGTACGAAATCGCATATCATATGGCGTGCATGAGGAGCGGCATTACCCACGTACGTACATATGTACATGCGCATACCAGTTCGGACGGAATCAATCATAAATCATGATCATACGATCGATCAATCAATGGAATCACATCTAACCTAGAGAAATATAATCTCGAGGAATGGTATTATCGATATCTCGTACGACAACCATCTGATGTGATATACGATATGATCGATCTTTGACACCCTAATGCGTGCATGGCAATTTAATCGATCCATTGATTACAACTAAGTTATCGCACGGGCCAGCCGTTGATTACAAGGCGAGAGTAACGTTATCATTCCCTTCTTCGCATCATCCCGTTGAACCAAGAATTGAAACCCCATAAACTTCAAAACAGCGGAAGGGGAATTTGGCGAGGTTGAAAGGGAACGAACGGGTTTACCCGCCCGTTAGCCGTTTAATCCTTTTTTCCCCCTCCCAAGCCGTCTGACATTCATCCACCGTCAACGAAAATGGTTTGTCTACAGAGTGACTGTTTTTGACCGACTAACCAAGCTCAGAGTGAGAATGAGAATGTGATTCTATGTGCTCTGTAGAAAGGTCAAAGCAAAGTACCGACGCATATTTAGTCTGCTTCAGAGCCCGCAGGGACAGGCGCGAGCGGCCGGGAAATTTGAATATCTGCCTGTTTAAACGTTTTTTTCGCTCTTCTCCTTAAGAATTCACTATAGATCTCCCTCTCCTGTCTCTTGAGGTTACATATGTCGGTAATATCCATGTGTATTAGTAGGTGAGTATGGACTCGTGATCGTAATTATAACGGGGGACAGGGCTTGACGGAAGATGGAGAAAACAATGATCGCAATCAATGCCTTGTTCGATCGAATTAATCGACGTCGCACGACAGTAATCTGCAGTGCGAGTGTGGATAGAGGCCCAAGCTAGCCATGCCCCCCGTCTGAAAGAAGCGCCCGCTTCAGCTCGCCGAAGTGCAGTTGCATAGATAATAGCCCGATGGCGATGATATCAGATTCTGTTCTATTTTCTCATCTCAAAATTAAAAGGTCAATCAAAAAAAAAAAAAAAAAAAGAAGTCGGTCAATTGAGGGAAAGGCACAGAGCAAGAGGTATCAAAATGGTTACATGTTTCTGAACCTCGCCTGTTTTTAGCTTTCTTCGCGTCGGGAAGACGGGTTAGCTCCGCTTCCGCAATGGAAAAGAACATTGGCCAATTACGTGACGGGGGTTCAACCTGAAGGGAGAAAACTAGTCCCAGGTCCTTTGTGATCCCTGATGGGCGGGTGAACCAAGCTGTTGGGAACGGGTCTCTCTCTCTTTTTTTTCCTTTCGGATTCATCCCTTCTTTCTGACAGACCCTTTTTCTTTTTCAATAGCAATGACACCGTGTTGAATTATCATCTTGCATAATTCTTGCTGTTGTCAGAATTCTTCTCGTCTTTTTTTTGTCTTTTTTCGTGAAGAGGTTATACTATCCAGCAGGGTGAGAAAGAAGTTTGGGTGTATAAAGCTTGGAGTTCTAGGCTTTCCTGATCAATTGCGATTGAACAAAGCTCCAAGCAGGCCAACAGGGAACAGGCTTGCTTTGGGTTTCGACGAGGCTCCACTTTCGCAAAGACAGGAAAAAAAAAAAAAAAAAAAAAAGAGTGCAGGAGATTTAGTGACTAACTAAACCAAGTCCAGTTTGAGGTCGAAGCTCGAGGACCGACATCCGCTCTGGACTACGCTTAGTCTACCGTCCTGCAGTGTTTCTGGCTACTCAGGAAAAGGAAAGTCTCCACCGGCACTGCACCTTCTCCTCCTCCTCATTTTCTTCTTTCTATCATCCTCCCTCTCTTCTTCCCGCCCGTCAGCCAGATTAGATCAGATCATACGGACGGATCAGACATCCACACGAAGACCCGTCAGCCGTTCTGTTGTTTCTTTCTTATTCCATCGTTCGATTCTTGTTTTTTTTTTCATCTGATGTTTCGAGCTTCCCTCACGCCATGATCCCGCGACCACAGCTCGTATACGTAGAGTAGACCTGCATATTCATTCGTGAGCCACCACCATCCAATTCGTTCGTTCGTTCGTTCCCCCGTCGAGTCGATGCGCCCCATCTGGCCCTTCGAGCTTGGTTCCAGTCTATAAGCTACAGCTTCTGGTCTCAGTTCTACGTTCACGTGTATCGATTGGCCCGACTTGCTGTAGTTATAGCCTACGCACGCTAACTAACATGGTACCTCTTACTAGAGCAACCGCCTAGGTACATCTATAGTCCAAGAACCGATCACGCATCTGATTGATTTGATTTGATTCATTGATCCCGCTCTCCTCCTCCTTCTTTCCTTGTCATCCCATTTCTTTTTTGAGCCGCCGAAAATTTAAAACTGCTGCTGCTCGAGCTGAGTGGCCGGCTATTGAGAACCGTTGTTTCCGGTGTGCGCACGATTCGATTGCTCGCTTCGTGTGCCTGCATACAACCCACACCTGCCCACCCATCCACCCTCCATTCCACTGCATCCATCCAACATCCAACGACGCCAACATTCGACTACATCCTGACCTGGTCCCTACTTGCTTGCCGACAGCTTGCTTCTCGTTCTAGCACGGCCTTCCTTCCCTTCCCATCTTTTCTTCTTTTTTTCTTTGTTGAAATCGCACACGAACGACCCTTCACGCAGGCACGCACGACACACGCCATGTTGTAACCATACCATTTGTTCCCTTGCAAACCATCCCGTTCCGCACCAAGAAATCATTCAGAAATTACCAACATTTTCTTTTATAATTTTTTTTATTTTATTTTAATTTTAAAAAGAACCATTCGGGGCACCCTACTTTTCACGGTCCCTTGTCTCACTTATTTCCTTTTTTGGTTTCCTTCCGCAAAAAAAGAATGCTTGTTTTGGGCGAGGCGAGGGAGGCTTGATCAATTATATAGCGTCTACGGCCCAGTCCCCCATTTTTACATGATAATATACCTCGACGATTTACGCCATATCTTGATTCTACGTCTCTTCACATCTCGACACGTGCACATTCGACATCTCCATTCGCCTACGAAACTATATCAACAATATAATCCCTCCCTCTTCTACCGATCCATCGTCATCTCATCAGTATCACTTTTTTTTTTTTTTTTTGCTTCTCAGAAACCTGCACCTTTACTTTGCAATCAATACCATAGATAGCGCTGCAGCCTCTTACCTACTATAATGTATCGCCGTTCGACAACACACCTCCGCACCCGTCGGGCCCTCTTAATCCTCGATTGCCAAAATGCATTTCTCTCTCCTTCACCCAATCCATTAGCACCGCCTGCTTATCAAGTGGAGGCAATACCACCAACATTATCGCCTTTACTATCGGCTTTTAGAGAAGTGGGCGATGAAGTTATTTGGGTTAATACCCAGTTTGACGGTGCCTGGGAGTCTGGAAGGCGCGATGGGGTCTTCGTTGATGATGATAACGGGGAGGGCGGACCTAAAGAGGAAGTTAAAAAGGAAGTGAAGAAGGTGGTCAACGGGAACGGTAATAAAGCCCATGCCCACGCCAATGGTAATTCAGGTCCAAATGCGAATGGGAATAAGGCTGGCCCGCCGAAATCCAATGGACATTCTTATAGACGGGTTCCCTTGAAGAAAGGGATGGTTGCAGGGAAATACAAAGATATGGTAAATGACTTATTAAAGGGCTACGGCGACTCCGACGACGATGACGATAGCGGTGTGAATGGGGCCCCCAAGAATAAAGAGGAGGAGGTCAAGGAGGACCCGGGATCAAACACCGACGAATATCTATCAGAAGAATTCACAAAACTCTACTCATCATTCTGGAAAGAACCCGACGTCTACAAAGCGTATCCCGACTGTATAAAATCGCTAGTGTTACCCACTGACAAACAGTTTACTAAGTCATCGTACTCGGCCTTTCATATCCCGAATTTCTTGGGAATACTTCGCAGTCGAATGGTTACGGAACTTTATTTTGCGGGAGCGCATAGTAATGTTGGTATCTTCGCGACGGTAGCAGATGGGGCCATGCACGGGTTTATGATGACTGTAGTTGAAGACTGTGTCTTCTTTAGGAGCAGGAAGAGACATGATACAGCAATGAAGGAGATGGAAACGGACTTGGGGATGATTAGGATGGACAGTTCGGAGTTGCTGAAAAAGATGGGCAAAACACCAGGAAAGAACCAGGAAAAGGAGGCAGAGAAGGAGGAAGAGGAGGTCAAAGGAGAAGAAGTATCTGGGACAGGGAGGATTAGGAACCCGACACTTGATCCGGAGGTTGTTGAGGCGCTGATGGAGAAGCTGAAAGTCGGAAGTACAACTGAAGAAGATGAAGAGGAATCAAAGAGGACCAAGAGGAGTTCGAGGATTGGGGAGGGAGGGAAGACGGTCAATGGAGCTGGAAGGGTCATTGCTAATGGAAGCAGCAGAGTCGCACAAAGGGAGAGTCTCAAGACATCAGATCCGTTGCTCGGAAAGATTGCAACCACAAGTGCGCAGCGTCCAAACAGTGCGCCCGTCAGCGGGTTTCAATTCGCCGCCCCGGAGCTACCTGGAGAGAAGAAGAAGAGAGAAGAAGGAACATCATCATCACCGACGAGCTCCTTATCCTCGGAGAGTGTTATCGAACGGACGGCGATATTCCAACGACCATACAGCCTGGATGCTTCAAAGCTCGAGGACCAGGATGAAGAAATATCTGCCCAAGAATTTAAGCGCAATGTTCGACCGAGAGTATCCCGCCCAGCCCCATCTGTGCCAGGCCCTGCTTCTTCATCATCACCCTCGTCATCATCTGGGGCGGCACCTCGAGAACGAGTGCGTGCCAAGATCACGATGCGTCGCCCGACGGATAAGAAGGGCCGACCAGTTTCGCCAGATAAACCTGGCAGTAGTTCTGGGAAGCTGGAGATTGCGAGGGCAATGAGCAATTTGAATATTTCATCGATATCTAGTGGTGAGGCTGAGAAGTCTCAAGCTGCAAAAGACGAACTTCTTAAGAGTATAATGACGAAAAAGGCTGAACCATCCACTTCCTCATCCGTACCAGCGCTGCCAACAACAACCACGCTGGGGACTACGCTGGATGCATCGTCACCCAAGTCATCTGCGGCTGAGATTGGAACTAACGCCCTCGTAGCCAAGAACCCTGAAGGCAAGGGCGCCGAGACTAAGGGTGTTGGAGTTACAAAAGAAGTTGAAGTCGACGAGAAGAAAGCTGGCGAAGTTGCTGGAACACCCGAACAGGCAAGCGAGCAGCCGGTGAAGGATCAGGTCGATAACGTTGAGAATCATTCCACCAAACCCCACGAAGAGTCTATAAAAACATCAGCGCTGGCGGCTTCGTCCACTTCTCCTCTTCCAACATCATCAACATCACCAATTGGTTCTTCTTTAGCAATTTCGAAAGATACTCCAGAGGCCAGCCTCGAAACTACTTCAATGCCTTCGCCTGACTCTGAAGTCGTAGTTTCGCCTTCGAGCGACAACACAACCGAAAGCACACACGATTCAGCCGACCAGCAAGCTCCTGTAGAACAGCTACCTGCTGAAAATACCACCGCAACAGCAGCTACTACTTCCAGTCCGGAGCCATCTACGGCCTCCACACCTCAAGATCCATCCGTGGATACTACCACACCCCAATCCACCCACAAAGCTCGCAAACAAAAACGTAAAGATGCGAGCCACTCTACCGCGCTGGGTCCAAACGACACCCTTGGCGAGCCTACCGACACGACTTCCCTTGTCACCTCCCTCCTCCCAGCGGACTTTAGTGCCAGAGTTTTTGAACAAATAAAGTCGGAGGTCCAATGGAGGGTTATGTACCATCGTGGCGGCGAAGTCCCACGCCTGGTCGCTGTGCAAGGCCAGATCGATGAAGACGGTTCTTTCCCAATCTACCGACATCCATCAGACGAATCTCCACCGCTACTCCCATTTTCTAAAGGTGTAGAGGAGATTAGAAAGCACGTGGAAGCTAGGCTAGGGCATAAGGTCAACCATGTTCTGATACAACTCTACAGGACAGGTACGGACTACATTTCCGAGCATTCAGACAAGACGCTGGATATTGTGAAAGGTAGTGGGATTGTGAATGTGAGTTTGGGGGCGCAGAGGGTGATGACCTTGAGGACTAAAAAGAAGGAGAGAGAAAAACTCGTTCCCCATGCTCAAGACGATAAGAATCAGAACGAGCCTAAGGCCGGAGTTGAAACCCAGGAAACATCAAAAGAAAGCTCACCGGCAACGGCTCCCGCCCCTGCTCCCTCGAAAGCTGAGGAAGAACCAGAAGAACCTCGCATAATCCAAAAGATTCCATTGCCTCACAATTCAATGTTCATCCTAGGCCTCCCTACGAATCAAAAATGGATGCACAGCATACAACCCGATAAGCGTCTGCTCCGCGACAAATCCCCCGAAGAGCTAGCCTACTCTGGCGAACGAATCTCTCTCACGTTCCGCAACATTGGTACCTTCTTAAGTAAAGACGAAAAGAAAATCTGGGGCCAGGGCGCCACAGCTAAAAACAAGGAAGATGCGAACGATACCATTGTAGGCGACGAACAGAAGGCTGAGGAGATGGTTTTCGCGTTCGCGGCTGAGAATAGGATGGGTGCTGGGTTTGAATGGGACGAGTGGTATGGCAAGGGATTCGATGTGTTACACTTTAAAGAACAGAGGAGGAAGGTTAGGGTTCTAAAGGGTGACCCGGGCTGTATGGGAGTCAGGATTGCCATGGAGGTTGTGGGGTGGAAAGATGTGGTGGTCGAGGAGGTGGGCATAGAACAAGTCAAGGGGATGGAAGTTGCTGGTGGGCTTAGAGGGGGCCTGCCAGTATTGGAAGATGTGGATAGGGACAGAACTGTGGTCGTGGGAGAGGAAGCGGTGTTGATGTTTTTGGCAACAGCAGTGGATGAAGGTATCAAGTGGCTGCTGCCAGATCTGACCACGAGGCGTGCAGAGTATGCGAGGTGCTTGAGTGGATTGATGGAAGTTAGGAGACTTAAAGCTGCGATGGAGGTGCTGGCGATTGTCAGTGCTGGAAGTGTCGTAGTCGAGCATCCGCTCTTCGAGAAGGTCCACGAAGAGCTGAAGTACTGGGACGCATGGTATTCGCCAAAGAAAGAGAGTGTAAGCTCTGAGACTGAGGGCGTGGGAAGCAGGGTTAACATTGTAGATTGTGCGATTTTCCCATATCTCAAACGACTGAGGGAGTTTGGGTTCTTGGATGTGAAGGAGAAGGATGGAGCAGGGGCTAGGTATGAGAATCTGGTTAAGTTCATCAAGAGGTTTGAGAAGGAAAAGTTTGTGAAGGCCGTGATAAAAACAGACACCTAAGGCACTCTTCCATATATGTACCCTTTTTTCTATTGTTGATATTTCGGACGGGCTACTTTCCTGCTTCGCCCATGGTTCTAGCTAGTAGGATAGCAAGCGTGGTGTTAGGGAGATTTGTCTTTTTTTTTTCTTTCTCTTTCTTCGTCCTTTGGTACCTATAGTCTAGTTTTATCTTGAAGTTCATTATTTTATTTTTATTTTTATTTTTTATTTTATTTTATTTTTTTAAAAAAATCTATGCTTTGAGTAGTATACAATTATTGATCAAAAGATTCCCCAGACATGCCAATACTCCCCAAAAACGCCAATTATTCCCCGGACAGCCGTCCGTATTTCTGCCTGTAGAACGCCTGACAAAGCAACAATAAACGGACCATCACTCGATTATAACCTGCTCCTCGACTCTCTTCCGCTTCCCTCCCCTAGCACCTGTAGTTCCCTGTGCAGCGGTTTTCTTCCCTGCCGCCACCGTCCTCCTTTTCTTCAGGGGTTCCACAGAGGCAGGAGCATCCCAATCAACAGTATCGTCATCGTCATCTTCATCCACCCCTTCCTCTTCAGATTCCACTCGTCCCCGCAATAGGCCCACCGCCTTCCTTCCACCACCACTACTCCTTCCCTCACCATCGCCAACAGGAGAAGGGGCTTCAACAGCCAAGACGGTTTCCCTGAATTTAGCCGCGTTCTCAACTTCCTCCTCGTGGCTCTTCATTTTGTGAAAACTTGCGTGGTGGCCGCAGCCATCGCAGTCGAATGATGTTGTGGCTTTCAAAGGGTGTACCATGAAGCGTTGACAGGAACATGCGGAGATTAGACTCGATTTTTGGAGACATGGGCCGCGGGGGATTGGGTAGGACATCTGTTTTTGGTACTTACTTAGTTATGAATTTGGAAACAAAGGAGAGAGAAAGGGGGACATACGGTAGTCCAGATAGAATTCTGGGGTAATCCGGCTGGTTGCATGGTAACCAGTCGAGCTCGTTTCGATCCAACGAGCTGAGTGGTGGAAGATGTGGGGATTTTAGTTTTGGGCCGAATTGGTTGCAAAGGGGGCGAAGGTGAAGATGGTAATTCGATGACCCTCAAAGCCGAAGGCAGGCCCGCTGCTGCTGCTGCTGCTTCTTTTTGTGGCAATATCGACCGTTTGGGACGACTGATTTGACGACGGTCGCTGTTTGTTTGCTGTCGCCGTTGCTGTTGCTGCTCGTGTGTATTCGGCGCGTCTCGCTTGGCGGGATCCAGAAGGGCAGCGGTCAAGGATGTGGCAGCGAAGGAGGTTATTGCTCCGAAGATAGACATCGAGAGGTAAGATCAGGATCACAATCACAATGATGACTTTCTATTATGGTAGTGGTGAGCTAATATAACATGGTAGTTCGGGGATGGCCAAGGGAAATGGTCAATTAGTAACACCACAGCGGACCAATCAAAGCGCGATAACTCGCAACAGAGCCAACGCAGAGTCTGGTCAATTAATAAAGTCAATACATAGGCACCATGCTACATAACAGTTCATTCTCTAGCCGAAGACATCTTCGTTGCTCACAAATTGGAATATCGGAAGGTTGTTGTTATCAGAGATGGCAGCGTCGACATTACTGCATACAAGGCTCGAAGACCCGATTGACGGACCATAATAGTAAAATATGTCGTAAGTGTCCGTGTCTGTGCACTTGTAAAAGAGCTTCCTCGATCCATTGGCAGTACCCGAGAACCCAATCCTCTGCTTCGTAGGATACCAAGTGAAATAAACAAACTTCATATTCTCGCTGGCCATCAGAGATTCACGAATGTACAGGAGCTTGTCTTCGAGCGCCCCCGTCCGCAGGCTCTCGTCTGTTACGGCCAGATACATCGGATCACTATCAAAGCCAACGAAACGAAGTTTGTAGGCGCCCACGGCGTCATCGTAGACGAGTTTATTAGTACCACCTGCGTTGTGAAATAGCGTGCTAAAGTAAAGAATTGTCGTGCTGGATTCGTCGCTTGCATCGACGGGATAAGCGCCCATGTATGAAGAGTAATATCCGTCGTTTTGCATATATAGCAGGAGATACCCGCCAATAGTATCGGTTGCTGTAGCTATAGCGGCAGTAATTGAGGTCGAGGTTTGTGCAAGGTTTAGAGTACTTATGCTGGTGGTTTCGGAAGTTGTTTGTTCTGTCCGGAAATCAACCGATATACTTATAGACGTGCTGACATCCGTCGTCAAAGTTTCTGAAGGAGAAGTCGCCGCCTGAAGACACGCACTTTCGATTTCCAGAGTACCGAAAGTCGAAAGCTGACTTGGTACATCCCGTCGCCTGCGGCGTTCCTGGTCGCTAGCAGAGCTCCCCGACAAGCTCGGAGCTGAAATCGAAGTAACGGTTACGGTTGTGCTAGCCTTTTTCAGCGTCGTGGCGTAATTGGTTAGCACTGATACTGAGGTCGAAGAGAAAATAGACGTCGAGTTCGTCGAGATCACAGTTGTTTCCGAAGTCATTGTCGAAAAGATAGTGCTTATGTCATAGTTTAGAGCTGACGAGCAATAACTTTCTAGACCGTATAACTTGATGAGGTCGTATGCAGCGGCTACTTTGTCGGCGAAACTCTGAGATGTTGAAGAGGAGGAGGAATCACCGGTGTTCGTCCCCGTGCCAGTATTTGTATTTATCCCCGTGCCAGTATTAGTTCCGGCGCCAGTACCAGTACCACTCTCAGTTCCACCCGATGTTGTTCCAGTGGCGCCTACAGCATTTCCCGATCCTGTTGGTGTCGAAGTGGCACTCGGCGCCGACGCGTTTTGATTTCCACTCGAGCTTGCACTTATGCCAATATCTGATTGTGTAATCCCGGTAGCTACTGTGCGACCTGGTGTTGTTGAAGCGAGCGGATTCGAGTTCGGGTTTATACTAGTCCCAGATCCATTTGGATTAATTGTAATTGAATTCGGGGGTATAGAAGTTGATTGGGACTCTGCTTCAACGACCAGATCTATGTTTTCCCATGTATCCGGAACATGAGCATTTTGCGCCACCATAAAAACATCATATACATCGCTAAGGGAACCATTTTGAAGTTGTCTATAGTAATGGTAAATATCTTGAGAGAACTGTCGATGCCACAGCCTCCTGCCCTTACTGGGCGATCTGATCAGATAAAGATCGTTGCCGTCGAGGACGAATTTTCGGACGATGTCACTTTCCCTCACTTCCGAATCAAGACCGTGCCCGACGATATATAACCCGTCACTGGATTCGACTGATTCCGGCCGAATAAAAACTATTTCGGATTTTTTATCTGTCTGCCTCAATAACCCAGTGGGATCAATCTCCAATAACGGCAAGCTGAAGTTGTTTTGAGTTCCAGATAGAGGCGCAAGGACCACTTTTCCGACGTATTCGTCGAATTGTAAGTACAGATCAACATCCTGGCGCATATGGATGTAGAATGTGCTGGTGGACGCCAATGGAGCAGTCGTAGTCGTAGTAGATGAAAGATTTGGGTTTGCATCGGAGCTTGAGACGTAAAAGGACGTTGTCTGCTGCGAACCTGCAGTATCGGAATACATGGGCTGACTGGATATGCTGCCCATCGGGCCCCAGACGACGCTTTCACAACGGGGTAGAACATCGCAGTAGCCCTCAATGGTATACGTCGAATGGGTGGTTACGAAAATGATAGAAGTAGTAGTCTCAATCTTTTGAGCGTGGCCGCAGGAAAGAAAAAGAAGAAGCCATGATAGGACTATGGATGTTAATTTGGAAGCCATTGCTGCGTACCCGGTTGAGTAGTAGGTCGGCATGCATTGCTGGCCGGTTAGAGTAGTCGATATTAATATTGGAATCTCTATTCAGACCAAACTAGCCAGGCGGATAAACACAACATCCATAAGGTTATAGATGATTTGATGTTGAGGTGTCGACGGACAGACTGTGACTGTGATTATGCACATGCATACCTAATTACAAAACCGGAACGGATTTTAGTGGAACTCAAGCGCTATCCGGCGAGTTTGTTTTTATACGTGGCGATAGACGGATTACTGGCATTGCAATCTGGCTACAGATCAGCGAAAGCGAAAGTTGATCGATGCATGGCATGTTAAAATTCTGCCCTAGCGCGCCGCACCTTAAAAAAATCGTTGGGGGTGATTCTATCATGAGAGTCGGGGAAAATCAAGTTTGAACTGTGTGTGAACAATTTATGGGCATATCCTGGGTAATTATGCGGATTGGTATACCGGTATATCTCGCTGTTTACCATGGAATAGCCTCGCCCACTTCATCGTCACTATGCATTTCCTCATCATGGTCCTCTTCAAAACCGGGACTCAAGGGATTCGCTATCATAGAACCAGGCAAAAATCGCCTCATCCACATCTTCCCCCATCTCGACTCTAACCCTATCCCATGAAATAGCTCCTCCCTAAAATACCACCCATCATACCTCTCTCCTACCAAGACCTTCTCCTCGCCGATAGTCAACCATACATCTACAAAGCTGATCTGTCTTGGATTCTCCCAAATGATATCACAGCGGACCTTCTGATACCCGCCGCGATTCCACTCTATCATCTGTAAACTTGGTGGATACAATATCAGTTCCATGCAATCCATAAGTAAGTTGGTAGCATGCATTGAATCCGGGCCGTCATCCGCGTCCAAGTCCGGACTACCATTTTCGGTGATTCTTAGTTGTTTTAAGGTAGTGAGGTCGGCTAAGAAACCCAGTTCCTACATGTAGTTTTACGGTGATATTTAGCGGGCTTGTCTCCTCACTATGCGAAATTTAACGAATGCAAAGAAAGTAAAGAGAGTTAGGGTAAAAGGTTCGTACCTCTCGTATGAACAATCCGACCTTTGTGATTGAAAAAGCCTCCAGGCTGGGGAAGGACGCCTTTAGCTGCGATATGGTCATCTCTGATCCATATGTTTGATATTCCCCAAACTCCAAACCCAAACTTTTGACATTCCTGGCCCGAAATTCCAGCCGAGGCTCTTGCAAGCTAAACTGTGGTGTGGCCATCGTAAACCACCCGCAATTAGGAGTATACGCAGCCACTGTATTCGAGTTTCTAACCTCAAAATCTTTAATTGTATCCAATGTCCCAAGCATCTGTAGAATATACCAAACATTTTTAAGGGCAAACACCGCACGATAAAACGACTTTCCTGTCAAAGCTATAGAAAATCTCGATAACCCTTTTCCGGATTGCCTTTGGGTTGATTCCCCTGCGTGCATCGACCGGAAAAACTCGCTCCAGTCTTGGGTGCTTGCCCATCTGGCGCCGGCGGCACTAATGACACCAGTGTTTCGTAGGTATATCGGGCTTACACCATGCTCGAGCGGCATCAACAAACTTCGATGAAACGGAAAGATTCCCGTATACCTTTTAAACTCTTTAAACTGATACCAAGCGCAATCGATTTCAACCTCCATATCATCGAGCATTGGACAATGCAAAAGGAAATAGGCGATGAAATCATAAGCCCAGGTATGGGTTGCCCCAGGACCTCCTCGAAAATACCGACCACAGACGTTGACAAGCTGACTGTGTACCTGAACACTACGAATGTTGGCGAGGAGATTCGGCGGAACGAGGAAGATTGAAGGTAGATCTCTGTTGAGTCGAGTGACGGCGTCGAAGAGTTTGTCTAGGCGGGAATATATTATGCGAACTGGATCGACGATGCTGATAGTTCTAGAGGAAGGGGAGTTTGCACAAGGCAGTTGCTTACCTGTTAGTATCTCTCCCATGACGATTTAAATAGATGCACAGTATGCGGAATTAATTCCATTCATATCGGGGAAGGAGGAAAGATTGATTGGTCTGAATCGCATCTACGCTTGCAATGACAACGAAGGGTATTATCATCCAGACTTTGGTAATAGACCCGAGCTTTCGTGAATTTTCCATCGACGGTCATAGTTGTACTTCGGCAGGTCCCCAATAACGGGAACTTTGAACTCCATCGAAGTAAGAAGGAGCGTATATCCGGTCGTGTACCAGCTCCGACAGGCTCTGAGAAAAGTGAGGCGGTCGGATTGTGTCAACGGCTCGCATATGAGGTACAGGATATCAAATGGCAGGTACACTGCGGGTTTCGAATATTGCGGCGGCATCCTAGAAATCGAATTGTAGATTTTAGTTGGTGGATGAATATGTGAGAATGTCGGGTGTATAATCGTGGGCTGGCGATGGAGAGTTGGGTCGAGTCATCGGGCCATTCCAGCCCGCCGAGCTCGAGCGCTGTGTTGGTGGGCCTGTCCCGAGCCAATGACCTGGCAGCCTCAACCAGAGTCTGCGGCACGATGATGTTCGTGATGCGACTCGATGCCATTCCTCGCGGCCTCGACGAATCATGATATTGCTTACCATGCCACTCGACTCCCTTTCGGGTCTAATTTTACAAGCTCCAGATAAATACCTAGGTAATAATCCATTCTCTTAAACGAGAACCTGGCGACTTAACAAGTGAAATTCACTGCCTAAAGCCCAAGTCCTAAATTCTGTGCCGACCGAGTGACCCGACTAGCGGTGCCGCCTATCTATGCGCTGTAGCCCTACCTGTAAACTAGCCTTTCAGCTATAAACTAGCTAGTCTTTTAGCTGCCCAGATTGGTGAATTAATTTAGATAACTATTAGAATCCTCCAATTCTCTAATTGACAGGCATCGAATTTAAGATTTGCATATTTGGGCTTTAGCCGGTGCACGCGGTGGGTTTCACTTGTTAAGTCGCCAGGTTCTAGTTTAAGAGAATGGATTATTGTTTGTTTGGAGTTTGTATTATTTGATTCACAATAAATTATGCTTTTGAAACATTCGGGCCATCATATAATAAATTTATGTACATAATCAACTAACGACTAAGTGGCATCTCTGACTAGATATCGGATCCGCCCGCACAGAACCTCCTAAGGATCAATCCCACATAGATTCTACAATAGACTGGGGATTCATCCGAAGGCGTAAACTGGGGGGCTCACCACTCTCTTGGGATTCCTGGGACCCCGGCATACCGTTATGCTCCGACTGGACAGGACTTGAAGTGAGGGCCTTCTCTTGCTCTCGCTTTATGGTTTTCATCGGATAAACCTTGATTAGCCGGCAAAGTTCTTTGATGCTAGCTAGAAAACCACTGCTGTCCAGGTCCCATGACTTGGCTCCGGGGATCAAGGGCTTTAGTTCTCGCGGCCCATTTGGGTTGGCTTCTGACTGCCAAAGGTCCCGAAAGAGGTCATTGAAGACCATGATGACTGGAGTAACGGAATTTTCGCCGAAACTTTCAATCAGAGGCGCGATGTCGTCCTGATACCATTTAGACTGCTCTGTCAAGCAATATGTCGCTAGTATGTCCCAGTGCATGCGCTCTGCGCCCTGGAATAGGCCTTCGATCATCGTTTCAAGGTTTTGGGGGATCCCGTGCGCGTAGCCCTCCTTAAGCATCGAGCGTACCTCCAGGAGGGCTAGTTCTGCGGCTTCCTCGAGCTCGCACGCATATTCGAGCTTTTTGCGAAGGGTGTCCCCCAGCTTGATGGTAGTCAGAAAACGGTCGACAAAGTCAACCATACCGTGCATATAGGCGAGCATCCTCTTTGGCTGAGCATTGTAGCCGTACGTCTGGTGCTCGAGAACGTACTTGATGGCTTTCTTGGTTGGCAAGGAAATGAAGAATTTCCTGAGCCTTCCGGCGGTCATCTGGAAGGACGGGTCGACCGTAGCCCCGTCCTTTGGGTTACCAAGGAAATTTTTCCTGAGGAGAGAGGCAGTCTTCGAGGCTTCCTCTCCAGCCTCGCGGCACGCTTCAAGGTCTCTCTTGAGCCAGGCCACGGCCCTTACCATTTTAACAGCCAGTTTCCTTGCCTCTAAAGCCAGGGGGGCTAGGTCTTTCTCCAAGGTGTCGAGTATCGTAGGCAACGTGTCAAGGAGCTCTACCTCGGCCATGACCCCGCTGCAGATGGGGTAACGGAGAGAGATTGGGATCAGTAAATTGGCACCCCATGGGGCCCCCCAGTGCCTCATGGTGGTGAATGTGAGCGGCATGCTAGACGAGCTAGCAATGACATGGCCGTAATAGATGGGTTGCTGGGACATCTTTTCCGGAAAGTTCGGTTGGCTGAACAGGATTGTGGATTGATAAAACTTAAGAAATTTTGTTCTCAGAAAATCAGAGTTTCTGAAGAAAAGCGGTGGTGCTTACTGAAGAAAAGAGTAGGTATGAGTAGACTAGTAGAGAAGTCAATGGGGAAGAGAGACAGAAGGAGAAGGGGTTTTATACAACCCCATAATACCAAAGATTTTCGCCCCTCATTGATCAACATGCTGATTGGAGGCTAGAAGCCGCTTTCCTCGCGGCAGGCGTTCTCTCGTCCTGTTAATGCTATAACAGGGATCGCCAGCCAGCTTATTAACCTGATAAACGATAGACGTCGGCTAGGAGGTGTTTTACTAGTGACGGACATTCTCTGAAACTAAAAATAGCAATACTTTTTACATATTCCCGCACTAAGAATTGTGTACGAGACCGGACGGATATATCATCCCTAGCTGATCTCTTCAGGAGCCAGGGCTGTGGAAAATATTAACAAAGAGATCAACCGCATGGGCTCGTTTGATCAACCCAGCGACCATACATACGTCCCAGAGTGTGGTATTTTTTGTGTTGTCGGCAGGCTGGATCGTCGCAGCGCAGTCTCAATTGGGCCAGTGCACTGTGCTGCACGTTGTCTAGTTTACGAGATCAGACCGTCGACCGGTCTCAATGCAATTTATTAACCTTGATGGCCAGCTAGTAGTACGAGGTCGCCTCAGCATACGCACACCTAATATGTTATCTCATAAACCAAACCCGACCTTCTCCAGTGCCTGGTAGCCAATTTATAAATTTAATCAAGATTTATAAATTATATAAATTTAATTAATCAAGATCTAAGCGAAGACAGGTTGCCGGTTGTTAGTTGCTAGTTGTCTCATACCCAGACCCCAACGGCTTTCCGCTGATGCATTATACTTCCAATGTATCCGCAAATTTATAGCATTGAATAATCGATAGCTCGAATAAAGCCTCACCAGCCACAATTATATATTACATTACAAGTCCAAGATTCCTGAAAGTCTCATTCGCCGTTCCATCCAGTCTGGATAATGCGGCAAAAAATTAGTTCCTGTCTCGTATTGTCCTTCGCTCCACTCTGGGTACTTCCTCAACAGCTCTATACTCGTATCTAGTCCCTCTATGTCTAGCAATGGCCAGTTCTTACGCTGCCATCTTGAATTCTTCGATAAATCATGGGCCTTAACACCTATATCCGCCAGCATATCCATCATAAAGGGGAATAAGCCTTTTATGAGCCCATCTAGTTGGTTACGATAGCTAGCTATCATATTCGCAATTTCTAGGTGAGAAGCTTCCATCCCCCACCTTTGACTAAGTTCTTCGTCACTCCCCATCGGTCGAGTTGTACCTTCGTATTTTAAATTAAAGTATTCGTCATACCCTATATCTTGCCTCTTGTACAAACCAACGGGGTATGGATCAGTTATCGGATGCCAAACTTCCTCATCGTTGGCATCTTCTGGTAGGAAAACCTCTCGCGCGGCATCGGCTAGAACCCCAGCCTTCGTTTCGAAGCTAGATAGCTTCGCCATAATATTGTACGTTAACCCCCAGGCCTGTAAAAACGGCCCACTGTTCAAGAATATCTCGTCTGCATGGCCAGGGTCTACAGTATAATCGAACAGGCGCCGAAGCAGTACTTTCATACTTAGGAGATTGGGCTCTCGGACGTTCCCAGGATCGAGTGTTCCACCGCGGTTCATTAAACCAGGCGTTAGCTGAGATTTCAGTAACATTTGGAATATCCTTTCTTGCTTATCCGGTGCCTCTTTTGCCACAATGTCGTCAACAAAGCTTCGAGCTGTTTGTGACTTTACCTCAGGATCTTTAGGGTCCCAGAGATGGTTATCAAGAGGCTCTATTGTATCGGAGAAAGCCCCGAGGTATTGGTCCCAAATATCAATGGCATCGCCTTCGCCGTTTTCGTATAGAGTGTTCTGAATTAAGAGCCCTGTACTTTCAATGGAAGTCGAAAGACCAAGGAAACGAATCACAGCCTCAAGGAGATACCAAACAGGCCCACTTTGCCTCTGCCCGAGGCCGAGAGAATTTTCAAAATCTGCCCATTGAGCTTGAGTGACAATTATTGTTTCACCGATAGGTGCCCAATTTAGGTGGTTAGGCTTCCGCTGTGTCGCTGAGTTAGCAGCTTGTAGCTTCCGAAGATTTTTAAGGGCGGCATTAGTTTGTTGTCTGAGATTCCCGGGGTAGGTGTCTGGTGCCGATACAGAAGTTGGCTGGCTACTCGGTACTGTAACCACACAAACTACGTTCGGAATCAGTAGGAGCAAAGAGAAGAGATGAACGGATTTTCGTCTTGCGCTCCCAATCATAATTCTGTGTGTCAGATCCCGAACGATCGAGTGTTGGAGTCTACAACAACGTGCTGACGGCTCCGAACGTTTACATTCAGAAAAAAAAAAGGAAAAGAAAAGAAAAAGCGCGAAAACCCCTCTTAGTTTTTGTGTTCGCCTTACCGCCCTACCATGCATCATGGAATTTGAGAGATTATGCGTCTTTAACGGTGTCTCGGTTGAGGTTAGGCGCTCGAGGCAGGGACTTGCAGATATTCGAAGTATGCGCATTCTTGCATGGTTATAGTTATATAAGAAAGGGTATAAATTGTTTTAACGATTATATACATTCTGGTATCTTTGGATAATATATACATTCACCACCCGCATTCATACATGCTCTGCCCCCATATTTATTTAGTACGGGTAGAGTCTACCACCTTAAGCTTTCGAGAGCCCAGAGATGCCTTTTTAAGCAACAACTCTGCGGGAATCCTGTCCAAGCTTGATGATTGGGGAGTTTCCGCTGTTGATAGCCTTGATGGCGGTGTTGATATAAGAAACGATCTTAGCGTTCTCAGAGGTATTGACGATTGAGGCAAGCTTGTATGGGAGCTTGAGAACTGGAGCCAGGACTGGGTACAGAACACCAACGATGTCAACGAGGATATCGCCATTGATATCAACCGAATCAATGGATGCTTGGGCACGCTTGACGAAGAGATCGATGGAAGCACCGAGCTTGGCATCAGCGGTAATCAAAACGGAGAGACCCTTGGCCTTGATGTTTGCCTTTTGGGTGACACCCTTGAACTTAACGGTAAGTTGAACTTCACCGTCGACGTTAACGATGGCATCAACGAGAAGGCCGTTAGGGCCGTTGCCGAGGTTGACGTAGGTAGCCTTAACAACTGGCTTGATGACATCGTTGACGGTAATTTCGATGTCGCTGTTGACAACGAATTTCTTGCCCTTGATCTTGGCCAATGTCTCTGGGAGCTTCTGGTCAATCTGGCTCTGAACGAAAGAAGTGAAAGAGCCTGGGCCGCTGAAGAAGTAGAAGTCGAAGTCACGTCCAGCTTCGAGGATCTTTGCTGGAGCGAGCAGAACGCCAACCTGGCCGGCTGGGTTCTTGGAGTTTAGAGAGAAGCCAGTTTTCCATGGAGAAACTCCGATGTCAACGTTGACGGTGCTTTGGGAGCCGCCTTCTGGCTTGAAGTTAAGCTTGAAGCTGCTTTGAACGGGAACCCAGCCGTTGGCCTCGAGGGAATACTTCTGGGAGACAGCGTTGGGGCCAACTTTGAAGGTGGCTGGCGGGCTGGCGTTCATGTGCTGGTTGTCGGTACCAGTGACAGTCAACTGCTGTGACCAGTGATTGTAGACATACATCTCAGCAGATGTGCCCAGACCGCGGGGTTCGACCTCTGCGGCAGCATTTGGCCTTGGGGCTGGAACGAGGGCGTTCACAGCTGCCAGGAATGGGAGAAGGCGGATCACCGACTGCATTATGAATATTGAACCCAAATAAGAGACGTTCAAAAAAAAGATAAAAGTGCTAGTCAATTGATCAAACGACTGTTTTGCCTTTCTGTACGTGTATTGATGGTCCGCTCCTGGATTGCAAGCTTGTGGATGGGGATGTAGAAAGATCAGCTTCCTACGGACAGCTCGCCGCATACTTATATGTCTATTTTGATGCCCTATGACGGCAGTTTTCACACCTCCCAAAATCAGATTGGTAGAAGCTCGCCAAAAGATTGAGCTCAATTCTTTTGTATTTCGTGCATTAAGCTATAGGCGGCGTCGCTGTCAAAAATGGCTTGGCTTTATCGCAATCAAGTAGGTAAAAAAAGCCCCCGCCACGTGCATCAGTGTTTCTCAAATCGACGGGTGCTATTGGCTTGGTACTCTTGTCTACCCCGCATCATAATAGCAGAGGAATTTACTGCTATTGACTATAAAGAGCAATCGAAAATCTAGGTACGGGCATGGTTTCCCTGGTTCTCGGAGCGCCATTGGCCTAGACGAGTTAGCGCAGTGTGTAATCAATCATAGCTGGTAGACAACAGAGCTTACGAAGCATCCCTATGCGATCTTCAAGCTTCTAACCGAAGTACTATAGTTCGTATACACCACACGCACAATCGCGATCTTAAAAAAGATCTCCCGGAAAATTTTGTGCTCGCAGATGTAAAGAATCGACATCGCTTAATTTCCCGGTTTTTTGTTATAAAAAGTCATCGATACCTTCAAAAACTTGCGAGCCGGCCAAGATTTGCGGGGAAAGTATTCAGCTATGTATACGCCCCTCCGATACCGATAGGTCCTGTGAGACCAAAACTAGGTCCAGGGTAGTTGTAACGACCTATCCAGCGCCAGAAGAGGAAGGCGGCCCGACCAAGCTGGTGTTGTAAAATGTGTGTTGTTCAGGCAGACGAGACTCTATATCGGAAGGCTGGTCCATGCATTACGAGATTAGCTCATGCTGGGATTCGATTGGGACCGTGGTGACGATGAGCGATTTGATGGTACAGATCCTTTAATAGACAGGCTATCGGCCCTAGGGATAGAGAAGACTTCTACAAATCGAGGTTCATACTGATTCGTATTGCCCTTTAGGTTCAATGCAAACGTGAACTACATGTACACCATATTCACAGGATTGCATCGATTGCCACAAGGTCGACCACATGCACACCAGATATATTAGTCGGCCTATTTGGTTACAACAATGTAGCCTCAATACCCATTCATCCCGGGATATTCTAGGATTCAGAGCTAGTCTCGCGATCTCGGCCCATCCAGAGCTGAAGGTCTCAGGCCTGATCTTGTAGCCAGACGCCACAAAAATACTTTCTTCGGCTTAGGTCTGAAAATCTATAGAATGCATTTTTCTGTCGATGTTCGCAAATGAGGAAAGCTAAATGTATAACTCCTATGGGCTGACTACCGTAATCAAACGGGACCCTAGGTGTGTATGACAGGGCTTAGGGATAGAAGCCGGTCGAGGTGACCTGTTGCCTTCATAAACCAGCTGGCTAGCATCCCACCTTGCAAAGACCAGACCCTGGACGGGAACAAGCGATATTGACGAAACTTTATACCTCGGGAAGGTCAATCGTCAACTGTGGAAATCCCATGACTGCTATCTTTACATAAACATCCTAGCAGGTGAACGTATAAAGCGATGCCTAATTACCCTTGCAAACTTATTCAAACTGATAATACCGAATTTACCACAGTTCCTAATCCGCTAGTAACATCCGTCTAGCTTCAATTTATTGTTCTTCGACCTAACAGCTAGAGACAAGGCAGGCAGGATCGACCCGGTTTAAGAACACGTATTGTCGTCAGAAAATTTAAAAACAGTATAGTAGATGAATCGTAACTCAAGTATATATGTAGGCTTGTGTACGAGTTTCATAGATGAAAATAACCTGTCCTCGAATCCAGGCAATAACGTATAGCTATAGGCATAAGATTGCCTAATTTTTCTAATTACCATATCAAGCATCGGAAAAGGGGAGGCAGTAACAAAGGGATTGATAAAAATCAATATTAGAAGCGCAGAAATGTTAACCACAAAAAAATGTTTTGAGCTAAACCGCCACCCTCATTTGTCCCGCAGCACCTTCGTATGAAAATGAAGGAAAAGAAAGATAAAATAAAATTCAGATTGCAAAGGGGATGGCTGTAAAAGCTTCGGTTTTATATCTTGATTAAGCTAAGAGATGTATGCCATTGCTTGTAGACCACGATGATCTGACCAAATCTTGACATAGTGGGTTTTTTGAATTTCGATTCCACGATTCCAAAGCGCCTTATCAACATTCCGCACAATATGCTTTAGAAGACTCCTAAGAGTCATATCTTTAAGGTGAGAGGGAAAAATAGACATCGACATGACTATGTTGCCGTATTCCGGTGACACGTACCTTCGAGCATAGACCGTAAGGAATGTCGTTCTTAAATCACTATCGACATGTGATTTAGAAACCGAAACATCTTCGTCCGGGAACTTCAGATCCTGTGCTAGAGGCCCACGAAAAGGTAAAATAAAATGCTCGTCTAATACGAAGCTATCCGTAATATTGATCTCACTCCATGAGTGCGACATATCACCCATGGAACTCAGCATTCCATTATCTTCAGTGGTCTCGGATAAGTTTCGCAACTTCCAGGCAAGGCTGTAGTTCTCAATCTTTTTGTTTCGGACCGTACAGCAAATAGCGAAGCGTTCGGAGGTTTCACCGATTGCCCGGTGGATGGCAACAGCATTCTGCCACGCAGAATGGAAACGGATGTATCGGCTCCTTTGGATACGTGAAGAGTCACGTATGATGTCCCCCCAAATAGGAAGCATAAGGCTCGAAACAATTTGAGAAACAAAATCGTCGGAAAGATATTCGAGGATCTGGGTGTGAAGTTCCGTGGGCAAACTGCAAATGTTGGATTTTGAGTCCATAATATCGTCTAAACCCCGGGGCTCGGGAAGTCGGAAGCGCTTCGAAGCCTGGGATCGGAAAATGCTAGGATTCTGGTTTTTTACGTAGATTGAGTGCCGGTGAACTTGGTTTTGTATCGAAATAGGCCCGCTATTGAGGCCAAACCTCCAATAGGACACGAGAGACAATGGCAATATCACCCGACAAGCTCCTGATCTAGAATTCAACCATGGAATGATCCTACTTCGCAAAATATCACGGGGCCAACGCAAGGAGAACCAGCCGTGAATTCGAAAACTTCACCCACCATGCATAATTACAACAACATCGCAATTGCGAGGTCCCGATAATACATTGATACTGTTGCTACCGAAGCGTCGTATACTACGAGACTAACATTGATATGGGAAGTGTACACGTGTAACTTCGAATTTAGTAAAAGATTCTGATGTATTTAACCACCAATACACCCGCAGTCGATCTACTACATTACCATTGGCTTCGGTGAATGCGAAGTTTCACATCTTAAGTAAGGTAAGTAACTAGGTAGTAGGTATTATAATACGCAATGCAATTGCACAACTGAGTGATCGAAGTACCGGTCTAGTTGATGCCACCTAGACACGCAGACTTGCTAGTTATAGAATCCTATCCTGCAATATATCGATACAAAATCTATATACCTGGGTATATGCTAGTTTTATCCAGCTCCGAGCTCGAGCCTGAAGAATCGCCTTAGAGAGATTCCCCCACCTAAAATCCAATATAGAAGCGACAATGGGAGCCAGATATTTGAGTTCATATGTTGGGTCACCTGACCTGTTTTGTTTCGTTGAAACTTTCCCTCAAAATGAACCTATTCCGGTATCGATCCAGGCTCAGCCTAGATTCCCTAGGTGAGTGCAATAGAGCAGGCCTTGGATATATAACAGCCCTTCCTCTCTTGCTCCGGTCACATAAGATCCCATTGTGCCTCCTCTTTATCCAAACGCTGCAATCTCATAGTTAATTTGCTTCCTTCTCTTTGTCACACTTCCTACTCGCACAAACACCTGGCTTCCCTGCTAATTGAGGTCCTAAAAACGTGCAAACGAGAAACCCCGAGCCTCGTTCTAGAAAGGCAAGTCTAGTTATCCACAATGAGCATGGAATCCAGGTTAGAGAGGCTCCTTGAGACTTTCTCCTTTCCCCAGCCTGCCACGAATATCGATGGAGATTCCGCCTTGGACCTAGTTTCTAGCAACTTGTCGATACTGCATGGGATGTTTTACTCCTTCAAAACTCAGATTAGTCTGATGTCAAGCCGGGTGACAGCTGTAGGAGCTGGAGCTCTCACAAACTTCCAACGACATGGTCACTCTCAAGTGGAAGTCCTGGATAAAATTCTAGCTTGGATCGATCGTGCTACGAAAGCAAAAAACGGGCTCTTCAAGCTTCACATGAAGGCCATTGAGGCAGAACGCTTCATGGCTAGGCTTTTGGACTGCCTCCAGAGCGAAGACATTGTCAACATTGATGAGGATATTTGTAAGATTTCTACTTCTCCATGGATCCAGTACGATAATTTAATATATACTAACAGTTGAAGCAGTAGGGCGGCGTTTCATATCCGTGCACGAAGAGGATTTACAAGCGGTCAACGACATCATCGAATTGCTTAACTGTAAGCAAAGACTTGGCGAGCTTCAGGACTCCTTTATGAAGGGTTATAAAATGTTGGATGAACATCTCAACGACCTCCGGAACCAGAAAAACACCCTTCAGCAGGCCCGTAGTAGTGCCAAACCCGATATACCTCCGGTACAGCAAACAATGGCTACCCAGTTCACTCCACGGTTTGGTCCAGCCGCTCCTCGAGATTTGTTTGCGGACGAAGGAAAGGAAAACAATTATTCCCGTCAGAAGAAAGTCCAAGTTAAAATCAATAAAGGGGGAAATAAGAATGTCTACCCTCTCAATACTCAATGGAAGCCCACTCTTCAGCAGAGACAATCAGATGAAGGTGCATTGGCAACAAATTTGGTGAATAAACCAAGACCAGGCCCCTCCACCTCCCACAATACCCAGGCCCCACCCTTCAAAGGGTCGGCCATGGCATACAACTACCCTTCTCAGGTGAAAGAGGGAGTTGAGCACTCACGAGTCCCCAGCCAGAACCCAGCCACACACGGATCGGTAGTGGCCATACCTACTCCGACTTACAGTCATGCCTGGCACACCACAGGAGCCACCGCTTATCTCAATGGTATCGTTGGCGAGGCGGCACCGAACAATACCAGCCAGGATATAGCCCCCTCTAGGTTCATGCTCTCGCATCCACACGACACAGCTGCCACTCCTCCCCAGTCTGGCTGGGCTCAGCCCATGCCGCCTATCCTAGAATCTACCACGGGTAGCAACCCTACTACAGCCCAACAAATAATCGACTTCCAACCATTTGGTTTGGATACATCTGGTGCTAAATCAGAAGCAAATTCCCATTCTCCACCCGAACCATATGTTTTCTCAAGCCTCGAAGTTGATCCTTTCGGCAATAATTTCAGTGTTGACCCTCAGGAAGCGTTTGAATCCCAACCCTTCAATATATATAATAGGACATTTATCGGCAGATTAGAAGAAGGCCCTTGGGTTGAATCCATCCAAGATATAGCCCCTGACAAGAAGGATTCTTATAAAACCCCACTAAAAGGTGTCGGTTTGCCAAACGGGCTCCCGCATGGGCAAAATGTCATTGATCTCCAACAATTTGGTTCAAACTCCGTGGGTGAGGGAAATACGGCTCCGGGTAACTCGTACGGCAAATATACCTGGCCAGTTCCAGAGCCTGAAGCCTACTGCAGCAATCTGAACATTCAGGGAGGCTTCAGCCCTCAAGAGTGGCTAAGCCAAGGTCTTTCTTTCGGAACAGAAGGCTTTCAAATTGCCACGCCTGGAAACCCTACTGACCAAGCCAATGCTGAAGCCCAGAATCAGTTAAGTCAATACGAGAATGGGCCTAGGCATTCACAGGATGAAAAGACAGATCTTGAAGTTCCATTGCTTTGGAACTTCCCTTGGCTTCGATAAGAATAAAATCTCCTCAGAAATATGTGCTCCAATCCTCCCATGGTGCACATATGTGATTTACGTGCGCCAACTCTCAAGCCTTCTTTTCGTTAGGTTCAGAGTGGCCCACCAAATTCATGTCAACGAGGTTATGTATAGTTAACTTATCGCAAGTTCTAAACCAAATGGTCCGGGCTCGAGAAACACTATTAATTAGCCTCGAAAACGATAATGCAATGTTAATAAACATTCAAATTAACCACCAAAAACCAATAGCCACTTTGGGTTCTTTCCCACAGCTCCCAGACACATAGTTATTATATTACAATCTTTTAGCATTCTATTACATTTTGGGTATGGTACATGACTTACTTCAAACACATTCTCAAACGTCCAACCTTTCTATTAATTTAGCGGGTGTAGATATGGGTTGGGGAGGTTGGTAGTTGGCTAAATTATAAAAGGCCAGCCAGCCCAGCTATTCAATCAAGTACAATTTATAATTTCCAAAAGCGAATGAATTTCACTTGATTCAAGGCCCCCATTACGCGCCGCCCCCAAAGTGAAGGTCGGGTCTGGTTTATGAATCAAGACCCCCATGTCACCTAACACTCGAAAACACATTGTTCGCAGTTAGTATATAATTTGATTCAAATCTCTTTTATATGATGTACCGAATATTTCGTATGTTTAATACAATTAATGAAATGATAAATATATATTCAATCACTCAAGCGGGTAAGAGCATACTACTAAAGAGCGGCTAAGCCAAGCACCTGAAGGTTGCTTAATTCAAAAAATTTATTAGGTGTCGAACGAACTAAAGCTGAACCAGCTGGTGCCAGGATTCGAGGCTACCGATGCCACAGCGGTATGAAAAAATTCTTGGTCACGAGATTATCTACGCGTTAGCTTCTGCCTACAGCAGTTGTCTCGTAAACCAGCCTAGACACCAACGTAGCTACATGACAGCCGATGAGTCTCGGAGATTACTCTGTAAAAATTATCAACACATTTAGCTATGTTTGATTTTCTGGCCCCCTCATTGGCTGATGCGCCAAAACCTTGCCAAAAATGGATCCTTCCTGAAAAGGAAATTTAGGCAAACATAACTTCACACAACACAAATGGGTGCGGATGTCAGTCGGCTGAAACGTCAGGAATTCATTCCTAGAGATGATTGTGTCATTATGAAATCCAAAGGCAGAATGGAGAAAATAAAATAACTAGTAAGACTACAATGAACTTCAATATTCTTAGATGCGTATGATGAGAACCTGCACTCCCGCAATTCAGATCTCTGTACTTTTAAGCTAGAAGCCTTCGAAGATCCCCATTCAATGACCAAGATTCAACAGTCTTACGTCATTGAATAGACCCCCGGCTCGGGCTTGCCTATAATGACTTGATTTTAAGCCCAAAAGGATGGGGAGGTTTTGCCGTGTCTTGCTTGACATGTTTTACTGATTCCGCAAAAAACGCGTAAACAGCGCCCTTTCGAACGCCTTTAGCTTGTGCCATTGTCTTTTATAAAAAACCAACCCCAACCTCCAATTCTACACAGATTGAACTGGATTTAAGTTTGCTAGAATGCCCAGGCTCTAGCGCACAGTTCTAGATAGATTTCTTCGAGTCCGCAGCGTGTGCCCGAACTATTTCAATCCGCAAAATAGTCACATAACCGTCTGCCTTGTTGGAAATTGTAATGTGTGATGTGTTGTACAATTGTGGGCTAACTAGATGCTGGCATCACCCACCGCCTGGTGACGAGACTGCACCCACCGTGAGACCTAGTCTCGCAGTATACTACGAGACTACGCGGCACTGAGGCCTTGCACAGCTACGAGTTGGTTCCGAGACTACGGAGGCCCGGAGCCACCAGCGCCAGACTAACCCTAGCCTATGATCGTTTAAATTGCTCAAACTCTGAACGGCTGTAGCTGTAGATAACCCATAGTGTTCTATATATATGCATTAGCTTATTGGCATGGAAGATCGAATCATACATGACTCCTCGTAAGTCAAACTAGCCCTAGGCCTTTTAAATCTAGCGCGCGTCGTTGTAGTCGGGATTAATTTGCGCTTATATCTACACTAAAGGCGGCGGTCGGTTCGAGATAATATTATAATATATATAAGGGGCTGGTAGCCATGGCCAGCCTCGCAAGTCCATATTAATCCAATTGGTTTTATAGATACATATGAAGAAATGATCTGAAAAGAGTGCTTGTTGTGGAATTAATAAAAGGGATCCATCTGTTTGATGAATCATCCTCTGGGGCTACGACGCAAATTTTATAGTTACTTCAGCTCCAGATGGTGATTCGCTTGTAGGCCTGCTGACGGTTTACGGGATAGCATGAACTAGACTGCCAGGGGTGGAGAGTATACCTGATACTCATCGTTTGAGGGTGGAGGTCGAACTATTATGCAATCTTGGGGTATTCAGAGCTATATATCAATGAGGTTCTCGAGACTAATATGAATTATAGTGAATTTACTGAGAGTACTCGCGGGTGATCAAGCTTTACAGGTCCAATTGGCCAAGCCCTTGCTTTAAAAAAAAAAAAAAATCCCGTCCTTATACCCAGGGTGGCAAACCGACAAAACCGAGGGTTCCGGCTAAACCTCGTTTTCTGATCTCCAGATACATATAAGACACCTAAGCTAAGAAATCAAACACGCTTCGTCCTAGAGATAATACACACGTGTACTCACACATCTCAGGATCTCGGATGTGGGCTACTCCGGAGCCTTCGGAACCCCTCTTCTAGAATCTGACATCGCTCGATTATTATAGCCACGTCACTTGAAGGTTTACCAGGTTAAGACACCGGTTATACATTACCTATCCTTATACCGTGCATATCTGGCCCGTTTAACGACTTACCATTGTATAAATGAATGCACTATATGCCACGTTCGGAGAGCCCGAAATTAACTCGCCAGAGTACTCACAAGGCTCTCGATAACCCTCCGGGTATTCTAGGGTTGTGCTATGATACAGTCTCTCAACCAGCACATTTAAGAAATAATGGCATTGGATTTAAGCTCCACACTCAAGTGTTGCCACTTTGAACTAGTCGTTAGCATCTAGGAAAAGCTTCTCTTAAATCTATATTTTAGTAGTTTTAGGTTGACGTATTTGCCAGACCCAATTTCGAAATACCAATCCCACCGAACCCACCAAACCAACAACAGAGATCTTAATGCTAGCTGTTTACCTGATTATATCGCAAAGATAACGTCGGCTTCATGCGAGAAATGCCACAGTTAAATTGTTTTTTGGGTTTTGTTTCGGACCCACGCCTAGCTATCCAAGGTTGCCTGCTTTCACGACCCTGTGGAACAGGGATTATATTTTCCACGAGTTGTACCGGAGGGATACGAGGTCATTCGGCATGGTGTTTCAGAATTGAAAAATACTGAAGATTCTTTATTCCTGCTGAAATAAAATTGTAATGATCGATCTCCATACCCCAACTTTTTTCAACATGAGTCTTGAAATTTGGGTTGGTTGGACACTTCGCTCGAGCGCTCTCGTACGCCGCCGCTCGCTGCATGAATTTGCCACCGATTAAAGAAAAAATATTTCATAATAAACTGGAATTGGTTAGTAACATTAATTGTCTGTAGTAGGTCCAGTTTCCGATATCTCTAGTAGCAGTGAGGGCCGGCGAGTTCAGACAGCTCTTGATAGATCTATATACCACGGCCTCAAATCCGTTCAACAGCCGGCCAATCGAAATCTTTCCCGTTGACGCAAATCCGAAGAGCTGCAAATTGTCATACCACCACAAGCTTTTCCGTCGGCAGACGAATTTTTGTAAATAGCCTAATATCCAACAGAGTACCTGTTGCTCCCTGGTATGTAGACGCCACGCCGCGAGTTGCGGTCGGTAAATATCGCTTACCAATGATTATGCTTAGAAAGCTTGATCCGACAGGGGGGTCGTATTCGGATATTTATGCCAGTCCACATCATAGTAACTGCCTCAATCTACAAATGGAGGCCTAGCGAAGATTTTATTGTTGTCGACACAAAAATTGCTTTCATTCTTCCTTCCATTCTTCCCCCGTTGTTTATTGGGTGGTATTAAAAACTATCAGACAAGGATAGCACGGACCAATGAGTGAACTTTGAGTTTATATCGAACAGGGCCACCCCGCCTTGCAGGCGGATGCATATTCCGAAAATAACACGGGGTTAATTCCCGGAACAAGTTGTGGTATGATGTAGGAAATGCTAGGTCATTGTAACCTCGGCCTCGGAGGGACATATCCCTTAAGCTACGCTAACTGCGAGCCCAGGCTAGCAGTGGATCGCAGCCCTCATTAGGAGATGAATATACTGTCTTGGACGTCCTCGTTCCCCTCTCAATGATTCACAAGCACCGCGGAAGTGTGATACAAAGCTTGATGGTAGCTAGCAGAACGAATCGTCACGCCAGGCTGACAGTGGCCTACGTAGCTACGGTGTGAGCTATTAATGTTGTGAAGCAATATATATACCAGCATTGGTGCCGTATATGTAGTGTCGGAGAGGAGATCAATATCAGTGGCCAACACCAAATAGACGCGTAACTCAAGCATAGCTGCCATAATTAAACTTTGGTCAATCAATCCCCTTGCCCTGGCATTTATTTGACATGGTTTTTTGTAATCTTCGACGGGAACCACGGAGATTTATCCCTTCCGTTAAGCGGAATCCGGAGCCCCATAAATCAAATTACCCCAAAAGAGTAGGTTCTCCGCTCTAGTTAGTAGATAACAGTTGGGACAAGTTTCCAGTCCTAACACCTTTTGGAACCTTCCCTTCCCCATAATCCATAGTGTGTATAGAATCCTGGGGTAGTTAGTAAGATAAGAATAGGTGTTGAGAAAACAGGGGCCTGTGCGGCTCCAGGAATAACCTTGCTAGAGCCAGGACACTACCCATCACAAGACAGTATATGACGGCAAACAAAACTACATAAAAACTTACTCAGACGGTAATGGGCCGTACTCCGGTAAAACGAGGACAAATCGAGGTTTAATGCGATCAAATAGGTTTATAAATTTATTGAAAGAGGCCTGACATAACAAAAACACCGGTGCACCTCATACAGGAAGTTGATTTTATGTAGCAATTTCCACACCAAATAGGTTTGAGCCAAAAGTAAAGTGTTACGGAACTAAAATCTTCGATAAAAGGTGTGGGCTGGGCACCACGATATGTGGGTTAGTTGCCTGGTCTGGAGTAAATTCTTTGATATCGATACCGGGAGTTTAGAATATTACCAACTGAGGAATGGTTTGGTTATGCATACGACATGCGACATAGAGGATTTAGCTAGTCGGGTAAAACTGGTAAAACTGTACCTTATAGCTAGTTACAGAACCTAGTTAGGATCCTAGGATTCCGAAACCTCGTATGTACACGAACGTTTGAACTCGGCAACCCTAACCTTACCGACAAAATGGAGCGAACCATTTATCCAAAGGTAAACGAGTGCTTTATTTTTTTCTGCATTCTTCCGTGGGGATCTCCGTCAAGCATGCGGCTCAATTGAACAATACGAGCTCGCGAGGTGGCATCCGGAACATGAGCCTCTTGTCACTGTATTATGAGGAGCCTCATCAAAAATGCACCTAGAACTTCAATATATACTTCCAATGAAGTAACAAAAACCTGATAATCATGTTCAATGGTGTTAAAATGAATTCAGCCGGCGGCCCGCGAGCCCTGCCATTCAAAGGCGGATCTTGCAGCTCTTCTAAACTGCCGAATCGTATCTTGATTTATCCTGCACTTCAATCATTGGAGACGGGGACGGATACATTGGTAGACCAGCGAGGATAAGCCTCCGTCCATGCACTGACAATCCGGGTAATGATGAAACATTACGATGTAGATACGATACTCCTTCGCCCGTACTCACAGTATTCCGCAGCTTGAAAGTGTCTATCACGCAATCTATATAAAGCCTTGTATCTCGCACTCAGCTCGATTTGTTCTCTTCATCAGCCAGCAACAACCACAAGATCAACTCCTCAAAAAACCACTTGATACTCCAGCACTTCTTTGAAGTACCTCCAAATACCAAACCAATCAGCCAAAATGAAGTTCTCTATGGTCATCTTCGCCACCCTCGCCGCCATGGTCATGGCAGCCCCAGCCCCACACCCAGAGGGCGACCTCGACCTCCTCAATGACCTCGTCAAGCGTCAGAGCTTCGGATGCTCCAACTCTTGCAACAACCGCAAGAAGTTGTGCTGGAGCTGCAACTCCGGTGGCTGCAGTTACACTTACGTCAGCTGCTAGATTCCTAGCTAACTAGAACTTCATCGGGCCCTTTAAGTAAGAATATTAATCTGCAAACAACAAGCCTATCAAATCGAAATCATATTAACAGAATTCTTTCAGAGACAACTTCTATACATATTGGACGCCTTGTTTCCAATTGATGCCTACTCCGCAAATACGCTCGATATTCTGCTACGACCGGTCGACCCAGAAGTCAATATTTTATCCTTCAGATCCAACGACAACATATACGAATACGGCGCATGGATGCTACTAGTTCCGTACCTACTACAAGGAATTTGAGGGTCCCGCGGGGTCTGAACAGATGTACATAACCTAGTTAATCTGTATAATTTTACTTCTCCTGTACCTTTTTCAACCCTCTTTGTGTTTTGTACCACGTTCATTCCAAACTACTCCAATGCAATCTCTAAAACCCAAGTTAGCCAAAGCTGCTAGCAGCTGCTGTGCTGTTATTATCAATTATCCCAAGTATGGCCAATCTCGGTAACTAAGTACTCAGTTCTATGATTTATAATTTAGCACCACATTGGGCCTAGCTGCGCATTGTATTGATCACGATTCCACCTGGCCTCGTAAGATCGTCAGAATTAGGAAGTAGTGGTCTCGTTGTGGGAAGTAGTTCATATTTCGTAGCATGTCAACATCATCATCACAATACCACAAATTGTTTGCGTTGCAAGTTGTCCCACGGTACTGTGGCCGCGTGGTGATAGCCTTGAAATTAACCAGACAAGCCGTGTTGTTGAGACCGGCGTGGCGTGGCACAATTCATGCGACTACAGTTTCGCCCCAAGACTAGCTGCCAGCCGTTGTCTGGTCTCGGAACTGACCATGGATGGGGGTTGCAACCTGCAACTAAGCCTTCAAATCTCGAGCATGAGTCTATACGTCTACCAGCGCGACGAGACCAAATGGGCTATACATTTGCTACAGCCTTATATTAGAACATGTTCGAACAAAGCCAAATGTGTCGGGCGCCAGTGGGTAATACGCCCTTAATTATGCCTATAGTTTTTGATACATACGGGAACACCGCAAACTAGACTAGAAGATTAAGGAGGCTGTATCAGGTCAGTCTCATGCCACCAGATCTGACCTGCTCGCGTATGTGCGTATTCAAGTGGCGTCCAAAGGCTGATTGCTTCGTATGGGGCAGATGTTAACTTTAATTTTGTGGAACTCTCTAAGCTGCGCGTATCCGGGAGCGGTGGCGTTCTATGTGATACAAACGGTACTCTTGCGCAGCGATCTAGTCTGTTTCTGTATTGCAGCATAGACGACATTCGAGTCTGACGTACAAGTACAGGTGCCTGCTTTTCAGAAAGGTACCTCAGCAATGTTACGGTCACGAGATAAGTATAACGCTGGCGACCTCATCTAACTATTCGGGTCAAAGAAGAATGACATTCATACAGGAACCATATCTAACGCTAATACAACTTAATACTATGGTACAATGCTCTCTCTATTGCATGAAAAGACCTCGTGAGCATTCTTCCAATTCCCATCATTGGAAACGAAGATAGATTGACAAACTAATGCCAATTGTAGATTAAAGGAAATATAGTATGAAAAAAAATTATAGTACACACGCGCAGCCATAGTCGATCCGTTGTCCTTCTCATTGTCAGTCTGTCCCTGGCTATCGCTGCAGTTATACCGAACCGAGCGATCTCATGCCTCTCTTACATGCGATTACTTAAATGGCAGAGAGAGAAACAGGTGTGCACATGGCCCAAGCGGTTGGTCCGATCCAAAGAAGAGTTTGAGTGCCATCATCACAGGCATAGAGCTTGGGAGATGTAGCTCTCACAACGCCTAGGCGCCTAGGGCCCCGGATGCAGGGTCCAAAGTCCAGGCTTCGAATCCACATTCGTTGTTGGTAATGCAATCGGTGATATCCGTCTCGTTCCTGAAGCAAACTGGGGCAGGTGTTTCCTCGTAAGCGTTCCAAGCACAGTTTGTATCGGCCTCAGCACATATGCTTCCAGAGAATAAGGCGCACGGTGGGGCGTCAAGCTAGCTCCAAGGATCAAGATCCCAGCTACATCGTAGGTCTACTATTGTGTAAGGTGAAGGTTGAAGCGGCAGAGACTACCAAAAGCCCTAGTTCTCCTGCAGTTTCTGTGTACTCAGTAGTAACTAGTTCGACATCTGAACACCCGGTCAATTAAACGTGGGTATTATCACAACGTGGTTTTGTGCACTTTTTCAGGGATACGAAGATATCTCCAAATTTGATACGAGCTAAATTCTGGGTTTCCCGGGTCTAGCCCGCGAGCTTTTCTACCTGTACCCTGAATCGTGTAACATCAGCTGCGATCAGCTACATGTATACAAGGTTTGCGGATCGTGGAGGACACCTACAGGATATATACAATTGCTCAATGACGCCTGTTCTTCCTCTTTATTTTCCTCTTCCGGAATTCCAGCCACTTCTTCCACTTCTTTCCCCTTCCAAACACCGGTGTCCGAGTTCTACACAGTACACATCCGGGAGCGGAAGCTAGTTTAAACGTTCCGAAGCCTTCGACAAACAACGACGATAGGCTTCAGCCATAATATACTCTGTGCATACCTAGTAGTGTTGGAGCTTTAGTGCCAAATCAGCGGAACCGGCACTGCTCGCAAGCTTCTAGCTAGCTTCTGTGGGGAACTGGTATAGGACGGCGGAATGTTGTCGTTGGGCAGTTGGGAGATACATGTACTGACCAGCCGAAAAACTAGCTATCAGAAATCGGTTATGCAATTCGAATGTTCATTTGTTCTGGCCCTATAAAACGTTAAATTCGAGGCCAATGTAATGCCTTACACAACTTCTATTTCGACTCGGCTCCGAATTGGGCCAGCCGCGGCCCACCATTTGGCTGTATCTGAGTTATTTTAGTAAGAAATTGTTATGGGGCCGCCAACACGCGGACATCGTGCATCCAGGACCCACCAGATGCAGACTAGCCCAATCCTGGACTCGAGGCTACCTAATCCCATGATATGATAGCTACAAAAAAGTTTTCCCAGCACCTGCTAATAGACCAAGAACTTCTCTCTTGGCCAAAGATACCGATATGATATCAGTCGCTAGTTCCCCCCTTTATTCTATATATACTCAAACTTCTCTCCCAGTTCATAGATTCACCCGTACGCAATACATCCTACTACGTGTTTCCCACCCGGCTAGCAGCATGTAGAATGGTGCAGTTGAGCAGACACGAACCCTGTGTAGGATGCTAAGGTCTGATATGCGCTAAACTTTAACTCAGCGACAACGGACGGAGTCCAGTACATATATGTACCATACTCGGTGCATGCGCATATGCTCGCGTTCGCAGAGCTCCAGTACACGCAGTATGGTGGCGTCTATTTATCCTTGCGATTGGCCAGCTGGTTCCTAGTTTAGGTTAGGAATCTTACATTGCATTACCTACATTGTAATTCAGAACTCATCCTGCTGACATGTCCGCAATATAGTTCCCGGCTATTGCGGTCCTCTGCGTAAATGTATATGCCGCCTACCGCATTCGCCACACCAGCAGTGTTGCTGGGTGGGTTTTAAAACAAGAGAGCTCATGATCAACGTGAATCTGCGAATAGGCCCTTCAATGAAATGCAATCTTCCTAGCTAGAGCAGACAAACGAATAGTTTACAATGTCACTCACCTGGCCTGTGCACAATTGTACAATGCATTAATGCCGCACACGTTTGCGGCTAAGCTATTGGTAGATATCTCTCCGTCATGCTCTCTTGTCTCACAGCGCCAGCCTCGCCAAACTGTGCATGCTCTCGTCCGAAGTGAAGCTTGAAGGACCGTATGATAATCAACCTATCCGCCTCCACAGGCAACCAGTAACGGGGAGCTTTGGCTTACAGCTAGTGAGGGCAGGCGAGAATATAAGGGTGATGCGAACCCTACTTAATTCGTTGGTATCATCGCTTGCCCAGCAGCCTGTACTATAGTACTAGCTATAGCGCTACAGCCCCCACCCAGGGAAACCTTATTTACCTTAATTGTCATATAATATATCCCCATTATAATTACGCATATCTCAATAATCACATTCCTCCTGGCTGTGGCTTCGATCATCACACAAGCGATATGTTTTCCTTTCGCGGATATTAGAGCCGGTATCGATAAATCCCCGGACCTCGGTCGCCAGCTCTTCCCTAGGGCTGATGCGACTTGCACATGTTGCCTTCCCGCGTCTACCATAACTCTCTCTTCGACGAAACTTGCCGTTACAAAAACAACGGAGACTGTTTATACGACCAAGACCCTGACGAAACAGACGGTGGTCTGGGCCACCGAAACCTCCACACCAGTAGTCACCGCATATACAACAATTACTGTTGCCTCCACAACAACGCTCCCCCCGGAACCAGTTCAAGGGGGTGTTACTACATCCACTGTTTGGGAAACATCGGTATTAGACACCCCCTCAACGAAAATCGTCACTTCAACTTATACACCAGCTCCCATAACGCAAACCACTTATACGCTTATTGGTGGGGTCCAATTTTGGAAGCGCGACAACGTCCTAGTCGCTCGAGGGCCGAAAATCACCACTAGCGACTGTACGTGTGTCAATGTTGAATGCATGACCGCTGTCGCTACTACAGAAAAGGTTACAATTACAAGCGTCTCAACTGTTTTCGTCACTAAAGCGACAGAGACGGTTTCGACCTTTACAACGATTACTAAATGGAAAACCAAGACTCTCAAGCTCACTTTGACCACATTGTCCACCGAGACAATCAGCATGATGGTAGTGAAAATACCCGTAGATGAAGCTAGCACTGTCTACGACGAAACTTCTACCGTAACCTCGACCACCTTTCTCACGGCCTTCAGAGCAAGCACCCAGACTACTACTGTGACGGCCGATGCGTCTGTTACAACCGACCTGGTTTCTTTCACGCAAATTGCATATTTCCCAACTTGGACCATGTTGGCATCCGTACATGACGATGGTCCTGTTGTGGAGGGAGAGACTCAGGCATTCGCCGTAGATGCGTGCGCTACATGGTGCGCCAATAAGCCAGAGTGCCTAGATTGGGCAATCATGTCCGACAACGGGTGGCCGTTTGGGACAAAGAACCCCCCCACCAGATATTGTATTTGGTTCGACGCTGCACACCGGTATGATGATGATACCGGTAAGGTACCAGGAAGGTATCCGTGGCTTACCGATAGCGCAGTCTGGCAGCGTATAGAATAGGCTTTTGAGATGTCTGCGACGGAATTACCGGTACATAATGTAATATATCCTACCTATTTCATATCTAAATATAAAATATAGCTCTTATTTATTGGTTGGGCCCAAGTTATGAAAATTTAACAATGGAAGGATAAAATAGAATAAGATGTTTTGATTGTAATAATTGAGCATTTATCTCGACCGGTGGACACGTAATCGTATATGCATGTATGTGCAGGATCCCTCAGTTCATCCACTCGTGCACCTCGTGTCGGTGGAGGCAGGTTACGCCTTGGTGAAAACGAATGTAGGGTACTCTTCTCCATTTTTTGGCCCATAAGAGCTTTTAGGCCCTCGACGACAGACGGATTTTACGTGCGTATATCACCGATTTTTCTTCTGGTAAGAGACAATTTTGTAGAGATCGTAGCATTCCATAATTCGGTCGGCACAATGACTTAGGTCAACGACGTCGGTATCAGATGCCTTACGAATAGACTTGACCTACAGAATCAAATTTTAGGCAGACTCTGGTATACTATAATTTTAGCCAACTTCGCTTTTTCATTAATTAGGTCATGAACAGACTGAACCATGTTTTCGATTTATATAAACTTAATCCATCTGATCCCACGGTCTACAACGACTTCTGCATATTTAACAACCATTTCCCGAACACTCCGCACCTCCATATCAACCTAAGCTATGCTAAAAATTTATTCTTCGCCTGTAAGAATCGTCAACTTCCTCCACTGATGTTCGGGTACGCCCTGCATTGTTGGGGTCGGGCAATCCGTCTAACCGGTATTATATAACAGTCTCAGCACTCAGCATCGAATGAATGCCGAAGTCTTTTTTTTTTTTTTTTTTTTTACCTCATGATTTGTCTCGCGGCGCCAGTCTCCCCACCTATGCCTTGGACCAGAAAGGTCAAAACTTCTACCCCGAGTGGGGAAATGGATCGATGCCATGACCTGATGGGTCGTGTCTCTGCGCCTGTTTTTGCGAAGATGCGCTGAAGAAACCCTGAGCATGCTGTGTTTAACATTTGTATGCTCCGATTTCGGCGAGTGATCTGAGAATATTGGTTTTGGGTGTTAGTGTAGAGTTTGAGCTACTGCATCACCGAAATTTATAACTACTAATTTAACCTCCAAAACTGAAGGTTTTAGGGAACACCAAACCAACCGCGCGCGATAATCACCATTTAGACGTTGCTGGCCCGTAGATCTTGTTCCGGGAATCAAACCAAGTGATACCTGGATCGATCGATTTGTCCCTTGCAGCTGGTGAACATCACGAACTGATTTTTGACGAGAGTGTGTTGCCTGTGTTGGATATCTTGCCAAGCATCAAATTCGGCCATTTCTTTTTTCGGCCGCCTTAGCGCTTAACCCCTTCCAAAAAACCGTAAAAGCTTCACGTCGCAATCGTCTACCGACATCCCTTCTCTTGCGGTCTGCTGAACTCGACTTCTTTGAACCGCGAATATCTCCACCCCAACGACTCCTGGACGCGTTCACTGGTGCCGAATGATGCCAAATGGCTCTAGCAAACGAAACTATCCAATAAAATATCGGGCGGAGGCGCTGGTTTGACGTCATCGTATTGGGATACAACCTCACGATTGTGGAAACTCGAGAAGATGGTCGATATCGGGGTCCACATGATCTCGTATGATACATACCCTGACGAACTCAATATTCTACGTTAAACCATACCAAATTTGCCTGTCCCGTCGGTAGATTACCCAAGCTAACTTTGCTCTGTAGTTATACTCATCTCCCTTCAAAGTCTACCACGAATGAAACGATCAGACCCCAACATAACCACTCGCAACCCCCAAAGATCTGTCCCCAAGCTGTCTATAGGTATACAAGTCTCTAGACGGCCGCCAGTAGCATGGTTCTGGTGGCTGAATGACGGCACGGCATACAACGCCAGGCATAGATTAGCACGAGCGCCGCCCTATCGATATCTAGGATTTGGATATTACCATCTCGGATTATACCCGAATCTTGGCCTTTAACCATCCAAAAAAAAAGCGTATTACTATGCATCCAAAACTATTTTTAAGGGGATAGTGGTTGGTGGTTCAACATCACCAGTCTTATCTGGAGCCACCCCTCAACCTTCCTACTGGAAATGGATGTTGAAGGCGGCATATTCGACTCACTATAAACCCGCCTTGGAGGTTACAGAAGGTCAGACTTCCCATTGAAACGGAAGCTCCTGTTTTCCGGCCCGAAGCTGTGATCATATCTCACTGGTTCGCAACACAACTGTGTGAGCATTGACACCGTCGACATTCTAAAGAACCCTCCGGGTCATGGTTATTTCCTTTATATTGGTTTCGTCTTATCAGCTCATTAGATGGATCGAAATCTATTTTTAATTTTTATTTTCGTTTGCAAATCTTGTTTTTTTGGAGCCCTTGAAGGTAAAGTGGAAGCCGTTATGATGCTCCTCTGGAATCTACGGCTTCCCTCTTCCATAGTTGCCTTGCTCCTCCCCATGTCGACTCCGGCAGCCGCGGCATCGTGATTGTTATGCATCTCCTTTACGATATACCCTTGGCTTTAGTTAGAAGTAGTTAGTTAATTTAAGTCCCGAAGCCTCGGTTGGCCGCATATGGGGCATGTCGCTGGACATCCTGTAGCTATATATCGCTCTCTCTTTTTCAGATGAATTCCAAGTGCCCCGATAGCCTCCTCGTCCCCAGGAACCATAGCTCGGGCCCTGCAGCTTCTTTTTGTCCCATTGGAACCGATTGATCCCGACTCGGGCCCAAGGCGGTGTGGTGTTGTTTATGCTCCAGACGGGGCAGCAAGAGGTGGTGGATCCTCGCCTCCTCCCACCCTGCTAGGAGAAAGGCCCCTCAGACATATATCCCTCCTTCCCACCACGCCCATTCAACCTTTTCTCTCTCTTCCTCCTCATCATCACTCCCTCACCATCACCTTCATCTCCCAACCCGCACCAACCACCCAGACATCATCGAATCCATCAGACCCATCTCCAATTTAGCAAATAACAAGCTTTGAGAGCTTGAATACATCCTATTCGCCTGGTATCAACCAATAGCAAGCCGGATATCACGACTGCCCAGCTAGCTGGACAACACATCAACAGGCGCGACTTTCTCACTTACTTTTCCTAACATCAACATTCACATACAATAACAATGGCCAGAGGTAAATCGAGGAGCAAACCAGCCTCAGAGGACGAGGAGATGACTCGAGACGAGGATGTCCCAATGAATGTGAGTTCCTTCCCCAAACACAAGTCCGCCTCTCGAGATGCGGGCTTGATAGCTACTTCGAGTGTTAGCTAGCGCACCATCTATCTATCTATCCCTTATCCTTGAGCTAATTCAACGATCTTATAGGACGCTGAAAGCGAATCGCCAGTCGATTCCGAAGGCGAAGAGCAGGCCGATGATGAAGACGATGAAGACGCCGCTCAGCCAATCAACAAAAGGCAACGACGAACTGAGATTAATAATGAACGTCGAAAGCATTTCGGTCGTCAAAAAGAAGATCTCCAATCAGCAAAGGTAATGTGCTCCGCCCTCACCCATCCTCTCCTTTGCTACGTGGAAGTTGTTGTTCGTGCTTCAACATATTTTTGCCCTTTTTGATTTTCCTGTTTCTGGCAAAATTGGTGTTCCGGAACAATTTTGCTTGGGTATAAGTTGATTTACCTTTTTGGAGAGCCCGTTTTTCCTAGTGGTTTTTGTTGGCGTTGTTTTGGGTTTTTTTGTGGATGGTGCAGTTGATTGGGCTAACATGCTTTGGGTAATTGTTTGATCGGGAATTTTAGTATTCGGACTCCGCTAAGAGATTCGCCTATCTGATTGGTCTGACCGGTAAGTGTGCATACAGACAGCCCCCGTTCCTGGGTTTGTCGGTTTGTCGTGCTGACTTCGAAGCCTCGACAGATTTGTTCCGCCACTTCATCGGGCTCAACCCAGAGCTAGCCAAGGCCGTTGAACAGGCCGATGTTATCAACAAAAACAAAAAGAAAGGCAGAAACTCTTCCGCTGCCGCAGGAAGCAGGACCCGTAGAACTGAGAAGGAAGAAGATGCGGAACTTTTGGAGGATGAAATTAATGCCGATGACTCCGAACAGCGCACCATCTTCTCCGAAAGCCCAAGCTGTAAGCCCAACTGAAAACAATGTGGATTGGTAAAGAGCAGGTGCCTAACATCGAATATAGACATACAAGGCCAGATGCGCGACTATCAGGTTGCCGGGCTAAATTGGCTTATCTCATTGCATGAGAACGGTATCTCTGGCATTTTGGCCGACGAGATGGGTCTCGGAAAGACCCTCCAGACAATTTCGGTTAGTGAGGTTCGCCCTCCACGTATTGCCCGGCGACTAACATGAAGCATTTTAGTTCGTCGGATACCTAAGGTTCATCCAGAATATCAAGGGACCCCACCTAGTTATCGTCCCGAAATCGACGCTCGATAACTGGAAAAGAGAGTTCGCTAGGTGGATCCCTGAAATTCACACTCTTGTTCTCCAGGGCGCCAAAGACGAGAGGCAGGAGCTTATCAACCAGCGCCTTTTGACACAGGATTTCGACGTTTGCATCACAAGCTACGAGATGGTAATGCGAGAAAAACACCATCTGAAGAAATTTGCCTGGAAGTACATTATCGTCGACGAGGCACATCGTATCAAGAATGAAGAATCCTCTCTTTCGAAAATTGTCCGAATGTTTGAGTCTCGTGGACGTCTTTTGATCACTGGCACACCCCTTCAGAATAACCTCCATGAGCTATGGGCCCTATTGAATTTCCTTCTCCCGGACGTATTTAGCAGCTCTGAGGCCTTTGACGAGTGGTTCGAGAGCAGCGGTCACGATCAAGACACTGTTGTCTTGCAACTCCACAAGGTCCTCCGACCTTTCTTACTACGTCGCGTCAAGGCAGATGTCGAGAAGAGCCTGCTACCTAAAAAGGGTAATTCCTTTCCATTGAGTCTCGTCCAAGGTTTTATTATTCTTGCTTCGGCGCTAACGGCATTATAGAATGCAATCTATACGTGGGCATGTCTGACATGCAGATCAAGCAGTACCGCAACATCCTTGAGAAAGATATTGATGCATTGAATGGCCAAAATATGGGGAAACGAGAATCCAAAACGCGACTTCTTAACATTGTCATGCAGCTCCGTAAATGCTGCAACCACCCGTATCTCTTCGACGGAGCCGAACCTGGTCCCCCCTACACAACCGATGAACATTTAGTCTTCAATTCTGGCAAGATGGTTGTCCTAGACAAGCTTTTGAAGCGTATGCAAGAAAAGGGTTCGAGAGTCCTTATATTCTCGCAGATGTCCCGTGTTTTGGATATCCTCGAGGACTATTGCATGTTCCGAGAATTCAAGTATAACCGTATCGACGGAAGCACTGCCCACGAAGACCGGATTGCCGCTATCGATGAATACAATAAACCCGGCTCGGAAAAATTCATCTTTTTGCTAACCACACGTGCCGGTGGACTGGGCATCAACCTAACAACTGCTGACATTGTTGTTCTCTACGATAGTGATTGGGTAAGTGACAAAACGTAATTGAATGGCTAGCAAAACTAACGGATTATTTAGAATCCCCAAGCTGATCTCCAAGCAATGGATCGCGCGCATCGTATCGGTCAGACCAAACAAGTTCACGTCTACCGTTTCATCACTGAGAATGCTATCGAGGAGAAGATCATTGAACGTGCTGCCCAGAAACTTCGGCTTGATCAGCTCGTTATCCAACAAGGACGCGCCCAGCCAGCCGCGAAGACCGCATCGAGTGGCGAGGACCTGCTGGGTATTATTCAGCACGGCGCGCAACAGATTATGGACAAAGCGACTGCGAAAGATGGCAGCAAGGGTACTATCGATGACGATGAGGATATTGATGCCTATATCAATAAAGGCACCGAGAAAACTGAAAAGATGAAGGCCAAATTTTCCACCATGGGTTTGGACGATGTCCAGAGATTTAACTCTGATTCGGCGTATGAATGGAATGGACAGGATTTCCAGAAAAGGGATGCGAGATTGAATTTCAATTGGATCAACCCGGCCAAAAGAGAGAGAAAGGAACAGGTCTATTCCGTTGATAAATATTACTCAACCATCCTGAACCCTAAGGTTCCGAAGGGCGAGCAGAAGCCGCGAGCGCCAAGACCACCTACACAAATCCGAATTCAAGACCATCAATTCTATCCACACCGATTAGTCCAGCTCCAGGAACAAGAAACCGCCTACTACCGCAAAACAATTGGCTATAAGATTCCAGGAGTGGACTCCGACGATGATCTTAGAAAGGATGACCGTGAACTCGAGCAGATGGAGATCGACAACGCCGTCCCGCTGACCGAAGAAGAAATAGCTGAGAAGGAACGTCTCGCTGAGCAAGGCTTTTACGATTGGAGCCGACGAGATTATCAACAATTTGTTAATTTATCTGCCCGATACGGCCGAAAGGCTCTCGATTCTATTGCTGCAGAGATGGACAAAGAACCAAAACATGTCAAGGCTTACGCTAAGGTATTCTGGGAACGATATACGGAGATTGATGGGTACGACCGCGCAATCCAGACGATTGTCGCTGGCGAAGAACGATCAGAGAAGACTCGTAAGCAGCAGGAAAATCTGCGTACCAAAATTGAACAATACCGCGTCCCACTCCAACAGATGAAGATCAACTACAGCGTTTCCACCACCAACAAAAAAATCTACACTGAGGAGGAGGATCGCTTCTTACTAGTCCAACTCGACAAGTACGGCCTGGAATCCGAGAACCTTTACGAGTATATTCAGAACGATATTCGCGATTGTCCTTTATTCCGGTTCGATTGGTTCTTTTTGTCCAGAACCCCAGCTGAACTATCAAGAAGGTGCCAAACGTTGTTGACTACCGTCGACAGGGAGTTTGATCCCAAGTTAAAAGTCATTGAGGATGAAGAGGAGCAAAAGCCGAGTAAGAAAGGGACCAAGGGCAGCGGCAAGACTAGTCGCCAGCGGAGTGTCGAGGACGATGACGAGACTGGGCCGCCAGCCAAAAAGGGCAAGACTACGAACGGTGTTACTCCCAACGGCAAGGGACCGAAGGTAAAGATTCCATGAAACCTCGAGTAGTATGAATTGGTACCCATAGCTAACAACGAATGCTCTTAGAACAAGAACATCGACCAAGTCAAGACCGGGGCGGGTAGCAAAGCAACATCGAACACCACTTCGAGAGCCACTAGCGTTGGTTCGAATTCTGATGTCGGTGGGAGCTCGAAACCTGGCCCCAAGCCGAAGGGGAAAGCGAATGGCACCGCTTCGAAGGCCAGCACCCCAGTTAGTGCCTCGAAGGGCAAGGGCAAGAAGCGTACTTGAATTCGCTCCTCCCCCCCTTTCCTTTCGCTTTCAGCCTGCCCACAGGCTAGACTAATTCTCCCTTTCAATCGCGTTCTCGCTTTGTACACTGCTGCTGTTTCTTCCTTCATAAGGGTGTTAGCTTTTTTCTGGATTGTCTTTATAAAAACGATAGATAGATTCCCAGGCGCGGTGGGTGTGTGGCAGGGATGTTAATTCCAATACTACTAATGAATGTCGATTCTTGATTCATGAATGCCGTAAATCCAATCCAACTTGATATATTCTTCATCCTTGATACTCCCTACCAGGTACTAGGCTATGTACGTGGACCCGAGTGTGGCGACTGAAGTGGCGGGTGGCCGAGTCCATGATGTCACGTGCCGTGTGGCTGGAACAGGCGAACAACAAAGAAAGAAAACAACCTCCTGTCGACGACCGAGATCCTTCTTCTCTTCTCTTTCCTTTCCCTTCCAGCCAACCCTCGCCAGACCCCAGAGACCGCACCATCTGTTCTGGGTTTCCCTATCGCAAAGGCCTGGCGCTGTTTTGTCTGTTTCCATTCCATTCGGCTTAACTATTTTAGTCATCCTCTCTCCCGCACATATCAAATTCTTGGCCGGCTAAAACAAGAAGAGACCTCACAGCAGTCACTCCACTATCCGCCACCAAGCTCCCCGGTTTACATCACCTACATCCTGCGTCTCGACAGACAAGGTCCTCGAAATCGCCAGTGACTGATCGAGAAGGCCGTTCGGCAACATTCTTTGCCCAGGCTGTGTCTGCCTAGGAGGTACGAAGAAAACGACAAACTCTCACTATAATTGATAGGCCGCCCTTCCTGACCGACTAGCGTTTATAGTGTGCGGGCAGGCAAACAATAGCCCCGTCCAACATCACCACCCAACATCGATATTAATAGCGATAACTCCCACTCACATCCTCCTGGCCACCTTATCCCAAGGATCCTCCCCCCCTCTACCCTTCCGTCACTATGGATATGACATCCCTTTCCTCGACCCTTCCGGGGAATAATCAAAACTCATCATCATCCCGTCGCCCTCAAAACTCTTCGAAGCAACATTCCCCAGACATCGCCGACGAAAGCCAGAACATCATAGAAGCATTTCAGTCCGCCGCTCGGTCGGTGACACATCTCTACCGAAGTTCCGCTGCTTTAATCCGAAGCTCCCGGACAGATGGCTACACCGATGCTCTCTCCGACGTCCTCGAGGCCATCGACAATGAGTCTGCTTATAACGACCCTTCACTTGCATTATCTAGAATAAGGGACTGGGTGATCGACCGAAGGCATGAAATTAAAGGGGGTGTTGCTGCTGGGAATGCGGCAGGACGGAGTGACTCGATGCCTCCTCGCCAACAACGGGAAATGAGCGCGGAGTCAGAGATGGATGATGGGACCAATAACAACAGCGGAAAAGACGAGGAGCAACAAAGAAGGGAGGAAACAAGACAAGATGTGCCGTACCCGGATCTACAACAGCAGGATTTGGAGCAACCCCAGATGAACGTCCAATCGATACCTCAGTTTTCATTTCAACCATTGCACCCGCTTCCGCAGTATCCGTCACAGACGCCAGATGTTATCGAGCCATTACAGTCACCTGGAGTCGATGGTATATTTATGTTTAATTCCCCGGCCATGACACAGCAAATGCCAAACGGAAGATCATCTAGTTCTGGCAATAAAGTCCCACTAGCGCCTCGGAGTAACAATGCCGGACTCGGTGGAGCGGGAACAAAGAGAAGAAACCAGTCTGTAGACTTTTTCGACCTCGGCGGATTCGGGAACTTCGGGATGAATGGCACACCTGGACGGGATTTTGGAAACTGGGGCGGTGGGGGTGGTGGACAAGGGAATGCTAAGAGGGGTAAATTTGTGTGATCGATGACAAGAAGATAGCAAAATCCCGGCTTTTTTAGACGGATATTCTTCTTTTCCTTCACCTTGGTTATTCCCTCCAGCTTGTCTCTCTTGCGTATTTTTCTTTTCCTCTTTCCTCCTTTTCACATAGAGGGGCAACGATGGGCGGTGTACTCATACGATAGCTTGGAGATACTCTTTTTCTTTCCTTTCTTCTTTTCTTTATTCTCTCTTCGATTTCCATCTACTTTGGATAACAGGGGGCAACAATCAATGACACGAAAGAGCTGGTGCAGAGCTGGATTTTTCCTCCCAACATCTCTTCCTTCTTGGCCACCCCTCTCGATCTCCCTTTTTGACCCTTCCCCTACTTTCTTGTTCCCCTTTCCTTTCGGCCCTATTGCATCGGTTACGGCGCCCGCGGATTATTTATTCCTGTACTTCTTTCGATATCGTCTCGTCCAGTCCTTACCACGGCACTATCATATACCCAGTATCAGTTTTCCTTATTCGACTCAAAACCCGTTCGATGGCCTCCTTCCAATAAACCAGACTAATATTAGTAAAAATCCAAAAACGAGATCTCTAAAAGAAAACAAAAAGAAAGGACGCATCGTGGGCAGCTCATCTCGTCCACACGTCAGGTATGGGAGTAGGTAGATCCGAATGCCGACCGGCACCTATCTGAAGGAACTGCTTCTTTCAATTTAGCGACAGGCTTTCATCTATTACTACTCCCCTGGTTAGCAGGCGATCTGAATATTGTATGATGTATTATCTCTTCAATTTTCTCTATTTGTTGAAACTTTTTTTTTTTTTTTTTTTTTTTTTTTTTTAAATTTGAAACAAACCAACATATCAAACTGCATAGATTCTTCGGCGTTATTTTTTTATCTATCTACTACTTCTTTTCCTTCTTAGTCCTATCATTCTTCTCTTGTTCCCTTTCATGGCGCTCTGTGCAATTTGTACATGTACCGAATCGCTGCACTTCTCTTCTCTTACCACGCGTTATAGTCCCTCTCAATTTTTATAGTTTGTATGCACACATCATGAGTGTGCTATTATTGCAGAGCGCTACCAGAGGCACGACTTTATACCTTGCTCATGTAAACTGAGAAAAAAATCACATTGAGAAATTACTTTCTGTCAAAGCGACAACCCCCGACCCTCAGTAATAAAGAACATTTCAGGCTGTATAGAAATAAGCCCCATGGCTCCCAGAAGTACCATTCGTAGGCCTAGTTGTAGTCGTCGATTAAGTAGTGCTCACAATAATCATGATATAATAATAGTGATGGTAGATCTTTTTCTGATGCTTCTCTTTTGCGATGTCCGTGAAAACGCAGAGATCACGTTAATAATCAGAGAGACAAGAAACTCATATCAACCTATATATATCCAGAATTAGACACATGCAGGGCAAAAAAAATAAGGGGGGGAGGGGGTTACCTAGACGAGACTTTGAAACAAATTCGAAGTACGTTCGAGACCTTTTAGTTATGTTACGCGCGTAGAAAAAGCATTTAACTCCTTGAAATATTATTTTCGATCCATAGCATCTCGAAAAAATCTGCGAAAAAATTTGATAGATAGCGATAGGAAAAACTTGGGTGCGAATCTACATCATCCCTTTGAATCAGAAGTCAGGTAGGAGATTAGTGTGAATATGGACACAAGATCGATCGGTCAACCGGTGTTGGTAATATAATCTTGACATGATGTCTTGGGGCATGCATATCGCCCTGTTACAACATTGATCAGATGCCCGAACAAAAAGAATTGATATAGATTTTGATTATTACACCGTTGGGTATCATATCGCTTGGTCTTTAAGCAAAGAGAGAGAAAAAGGTACAGAGAAAAAAATGCGGAAAGAAGGAGAAGGGAGGGGGTGAAGGGAAGAAGATGGAAATAAGGAGGAAGAGGAAAAGAAGTGTAGAATAAAGACTCCAAAAATTAATTTTCATACAATCGAACATAATAAATAGAAGTAAATAGTAATGATCCAGTTATCGTAGTCAGAGGGACTGGCGTGACCATAACTACTCGAAACTGAAGAATAAAAATGTTGTGGGGGAGGAGAAAGTCTTAAATGTAGCGGGACATCATCAAAGTTGACCTTTTAGTCCAAGATCCTATAAACTAATAACTGCAGGGCCAGCAATAACCGTTGCCTCGTCGAGTTTATTCCCGTCTCCCTGGGTGGTTAGCTGTACATAAACCTCGCCAGCTAAATCCGCGGGAACGGTGCAAGAACCCTCTGCAAGTGGCACGAAGACGGTTCCGACACCACCAGCAGTGAAAGCGCAGAACTTGGCATCGCCGGTAGTGCTACCGTTGGCGAGGTTGAGAGGGGTGCCAGCTTTTATGTTTTGAGAGTTCATGATCACGAGCGATGGGAAAGCAGTGAAGCCAAGGTTTGAGCCTTCAGGGCAGGATTTGATGAACTGAGCGGCGAGGGTGAATACGCTTTGAGGTGGGAGAGGAGCATCAAAGGCTTGTGGGACTGGGAGTTCGACACCCGCGGCGGCTATAGACGGTTGGAGAATCTGTAGTTAGTATACTAACTTGGTTTGGGATACATCTTAATAAGTAAATAGCAAGACATACCTCGAATAAAAGTGTTATGGCGACTCTCAACAGTGACAATACTCGCTGCTGCGGCCAAAATATCCTTCGAGGTAACCAGCGGTGCAGCACCTAGATATGCAGATACCCCGACTGCCTCAAGGATCTTTGCAGTGCCAACCATATCCGCGGCTGTTGTGAACCCAAAGTTATATTCGCATGGTTGAACGGGGTTGGCACCAGCTTTTGTGAGCACATCTGAAATAACAGTGACATGCGTGGCCTCTGTTTCCCCGACCTTCTTGAGGGCAATGATCTGTGCGGGTGAGAGGCCGAGGGCAGAAAAATCGGCTTCGGGGAACTTTGCGAAACCTTGGGAGTAAAAGGCGGCTTCCAAGTGTTCTAGGGTGAGGGCACTGAAAAATAATTGTTAATATTGTGAGGCGCCAAAAACAGGGCATCGATTATGAATGTGCTTACAATTGCAAAATGTCTGTGTCCGTCAAGGCACCAGTAGCCTGTCTCTTGCTGAAAGTTGGTAGCCTGTGTGGTATTGCCTCCCCCAATCCAGCTAGAGAAGCGGCACCGATAACGGCCGTCAAGATTGTCGATTTGAAGGAAACCATTTTGTACGATTTTCCTACTTCTGGCTTATCGAGAGACCGGAGAGCGTGTTGAAGTTCTGAACCTTGAAAAGAAAAACAAGTGGATCCGAATAGATAGGACTCTCAAAGTCTTAAATATTCCTGTTTCTCTTTGTGCTTGGAAAATTGTCTATGTCGTAATATTTTGTCTTTTTTAAAGAAAAAGAGAGAGAAGAGGAAGACGGAATGGGAGAGGACAGGTGTGTCTTGAGAAGGAAAAAAAGAGCCCTCGATCCAGTCGAATTATACTATGTGGTATTAGAGAATTAGACCTAAGAATATCAAAAGATCAAAAAATATTGAATCCTCCTGGGATAAAAAAAAAAACAAGAAAAAGAAAGAAAAAGAAAGAGAAAGTCTTTTGCGGGGAGAAATGAAAAAAGAGTGGAAAAGAACGTAAAACCAAGCACCCAGGCTCGAAGGTCTTTTTTTAGTCCTATGTTTTTGTGGTAAACGACAAAGGGTTCGGAGTCCAAGGCTCTGAGGAAAGAAAAGGGAAAAACAAAAAGGAAGACTCTCTTGGAAACGGACTGCTGTGGGAATATATAGTTCATGTCCTCCCACGTCGGCCTTTTCTGATTAGACCGCAGTAAATCCAACGTCCAGACATTCGGCGTGACATCTCCAAGGGGCCTTGGAGGAGAGATGGTTCCCCACCCACAAAACAGGTGTGCAAGCATACTATGCTAAGCATTGTGGATGGCGATAAGCTCGGATCTTTGTTTAGCGCCGCCTGGGGCAGTCAGCTTAGGAATCTTCGATGCCTCCTTAGCCAGAGCATGGACATGGACATGGGGCCATGGTTTCCTACAAGAAAAAAAAAAAATCCATTAGTCAGGGAACGATGGATTCGTTTCGCCAGTGCGCAGCCTACCGAACACGAAAGAGCCCGCCGTTGGCTCCGACCTGGCATGCAGAGAAACATACTTTATTCTGCGCTGTGTAGAACAAAAGGGGACATGGGTGGGCTTGAAACATCCTTAATAGGCATACGATATCGCGATATAGCAGCCTCTCCGCTGTCGTCCACTCAGAACGGAAGACGTCAGGCCGGTTTGGCCACCAAGAGGGATGGCGAGGTTGTGGGTGTGTCAAAAGTGTCGCTAAAGCACCCTGCTTTCGGGCAGCCGAAACATCCATCGAAACGTTGACTGTCTTGACGTCGCCCGCAACGCAAAAAGAAAGCGCAGCCAGTTCCAGGAACTTGAAGCACCGCCTGTCGCAAACATTGTTCAGGTTCCGTTTCACGGGTCTTTGGATCATGAAGCTTTGGGATCTCGTGAAATATATAGAATCCCATGTCTTGCAAACACCGAGCGATTTGTTTCAATCGAATTATTTTTACTCTTTGGATCTTGGGAAGTCCGCTTCTTGGCAAAACGTCCTGCGGATTTATCTTTGCCGTGGTATATTACAAAAGGATTATTGATAATGGCGTATGCATCGGGAGCACCTATTTTGGTCGCCCTCGATGTCCCTCTATAGCTCCTTCCCGGGTCTACCCTGTGGCTGGTGATACAACAGATGTAATCTGGGCGTTTCGTTTCACTTTAAATATTTATATATAACTAGTTAGGTAACTGTGCATCCGCACCGGTTCGATTTCGCCATAAGGCTATGCCGTTCCATGAACACTGTGGTCCCTTCATCGATATCTTACGAGTATACTGCCATTTCGGATCGTCATGTTCCACTATATCTATACCCGAGTCCCTGATTCCCTTCTCGCTCTGCAAAGAGAGAAAAGCAAGTAGGCTCGTTCGTAGACAGGCAGGTGCATATATACGGGTGACCACGCATAGAAGCAATGATCTCTCCGCGCGGCATCGTGTATTAGCGAGTAACTTATACGCACAGAGTTAGGCTTTCGGATTCGCCTTAGACATTATCAATTCCTCGAGTTTCATTTTTCCACCATCGTGGTGCTAAAGAGAAGAAAGCTTCGCTAGAGATCGAACGTCGCCCGCTACGCTTTCGTTCCTTATCGTTCGTGCAGAGTAATAAACATCCCGCTTCCAATCAGATCGCTCGACACATTCTCGTCCATTTGGTTCTTTGTTCAGTTCTGTGACATACGCATTCAGAAACGACAAAAAACACCGAGCGTCCCCCAACTCTCTTTCCCCCTGATAGTCTCACCGCATTTTGAAGTGCGGTTATGTTATGATCGGTTGAGTAAACATAAAAAGAAAGAGGCAAAGTAAAGAAGAGAATTTCGATGAAGGAAAAAAAGAAACAAACAAACAAAAGAAATCAGTATCGTGATGGTGTCGGGAAGTTCCATTCTCCATCTACCTCTAATCGATAGAAAAAAGAAATTCCGATCCTTGTTCATGTCATATCATGCTGGCTCATGTCCATAAAACGTAATTCGAAAAAACAAGAAGAAAAAAGACAGAAAGAAAAATATATCCAACCCGAAAAAAGAAACATCTCCTCCACGTCAGTCTTATGAAATTGGGGCGGTGAGTATGTACTTCTATCGTCTATCCACACCCATTTAGAATGCATATGGGTTAATAGTGCGAGTAGTAAGGCATCTAGTTTCCATGAGTTAGTTTGACTACTGAAGGGGAGGAGAAAAGATCTAGCTGGTAACTTACGGAGGGCTCTTGCTTAGTTCGGCTCTCAAAATGACTGGAACCCGGGTCATCTCTCGGATGTACTGGACATAATCACTACCGTCTTCCTGCAGGCTCCAATATGGCATCCAGAACTCCTTGGAGTTCATGTTTTGTTTTTTCGTCTTATCCTTAGCGGCGGTAACTGACAACTTGGGGTCGCTTCGTGTGCGATGTGGTTGTTGACCGAGATTCTTAGTGGGGCTTCCCGGCATGCTTTGTGTGGGGCGGGCAGATTCGCCAGACAAAGAAACACCCCCAATGGCCTCCGCAACATCATTCTCATCAATGTTGTCAACATCATCATCATCAAACAAGGCATCGACAGCATCAGCAGACAGGGTGGCGGCCTCGGTAGCGCGACGTGCGGCTTCCTCTTTCTCTTTCTGTTGCGCAGCGGCGGCAGCGGCAGCATTAGCTGCTGCTGCATTGTTTGCTGCACGGATGGACCCCGCGTGTTTGGGACGCTCGTCTTCAGGGACAAATGAAGAGCTCGTAACACCCTTCTCCCAATAAAGTTCAAGGATTCTCTTCTTCTTGTCAAACTCTGCCTTCTTGAGTGGTAGTTGATCACAGTGCACACGCTTCTCGAAGCCGTATTCTGGGATCAGGACATCGAAAGCGGATTCGTAGACGCAGATGACGATGCCTTCGCATATCAATTCACCGCCGGCCTCCTGGCGACGACGATCAACAACACGACAGAGCTCAAGGTGGACGCTCTGTTCCTGTGCGTTCTTAGCAGAGTCTTTCTTTACGTTACACTGTTCAACGGCTTTAGAGAGCGTGTCAACGTCCTCCGGGATCTCCAGTGTCGTGCCTTCTGGAGCGTTGAGAATAGCGTCGAGTTGACGATGAACCATGATATCCGCATATCGACGGATCGGAGAGTTGAAGTGAGTAAAGATTGGAATGTTGAGAGTGAAGTGAGATCGGTACTCCTGTGGAACCTTAGCTGGAATGTAGTACTTGGCACGATGCATTGTCTTGATAAGCAAGGTTTCCATACCCTAAAACTTAATGTTAGTAGCCGTAGAGAACTACGTGGATTCGTTTGAGCTTTAAACTGACCTTGCGGATATCCTCGTCCTCGATCTTAAACAAGCTCTTTTGCAAGGCGGCACTGCTTGAGACATCGATGTCGTAGCCGATAGCGTTCATTCTATCGGCGAAGGTATCGAGACGGCGCTTCATTGGGGTCGCATGTCGACGAAGAATAGCCTTTTCGGGGAAAGCAGCTTGCAACTTGGCAGCGACATAGGTGTTCGCTTTGATCATAAGCTCTTCAATAATCTCATGCGAAGGAGTGGTGTTGAAAAGGTTATCCTCAACAGGGACATTCTCATCGTCGAGTTGGAAGAACAGACGGAGTGCAGGAACGGATATGTCGCCGGCTTGGAATCTGTCTTGACGGAACTTGTAGGTGATGCGTTGCAGGAGCTTAACGTCCTCGATAAGTCCAGCGTCCAAACCGCTAACATCGATGCCGTGAACAATGCTATCAACATCCTTGTACGACAACTTCCCAACACTCTTGATAATGCTTTTACCAATCCAGGTTTCGTCTTCCAACACCTGGCACGTCTCGGTATCAACCTTGATCACGACGGAAACGGTGAACCGCTCGGCACCCGGAGCAAGCGAGCAAAGTCCCTCAGCAAGCTTGGGTGGAAGCATTGGGACGTTTCTGTTGATGAGGGAAACACCGATACCTCTCTTCTTCGCCTCACGGTCGACCAAGGAGTTAAGCTTAACAAAGTGAGCGACGTCGGTGATGTGAATACCAATCTCCATAACGCCATCACGATCCTTCCTTATGTGGATCGCGTCCTCCAAGTCTTCACTACCACTTGGGTCGATTGTGAAAGTACGAACGTCTCTGAAGTCCTTACGCTTGGCAGCAGCGTCTCCTTCAGCCTCGACACTCCACTCGTCGAAGCCAACATTCTTTAGAACAGCATCATTGAACTCATCAGGACCAAAGTTGTTATCTCGGAGCAAGGCGTCAGTCTCGATCTTGACGTCTCCCATTTCACCAAGTTGCTCCACAAGAGTACCAAAAGGATGCAACGACGTGATTGGCCAGCGTTTTATGCATGCCACGAAAATACGGTTCGCATACGCTTGATGATTCTCAACAAAGTCCTTGGGAGCTTGCTCGGTGGGAATTGCAATAAGAGGGACACGCTTATCGGTAGGTTTGAACCAAACAATCTTTGGCTTTTCTTCACGACGTTCAGGTGCGGCTGGACGTCCAGCAGCTTGACGTTCGGCCTCTTGCTTCTCTTTGGTAGCCTGGGAGCTAGGACGCAACAAACCAAGAGTACTGCCTGTACGTTAGTACGAGTATTAACCTAAGCAAAGAGGATATAGGAAACTTACCCCGAAAACATTTGCCCAGCCACTCTTTCTATGACGGCTACAATGTGTCCAGCATACAAAGGCTTATGCTCATCGCTAATCTCTTCTTCCTCAACGAGAAGGAGACTTTGGCCCTCAACTTCGACGTCGTCATTCTTCTTCTGGGTTGGGCGTTGGCGAAGCGAACCGCGGCGGCGAAGCCCACCGCTGTTGCCATCATCCTGCCCATCGCCTTGAGACGTAGAATTGCTAGGTCGATCTCCGCCAGTCCTAGTATCGGAGATATCCTTGCGCTTCTTCTTCTCCTCTTTTTCTTTCTTCTGGCCCCAGACTTCATCGACATCTAACAACTCAACAGCAACCAAATCACCTTCCAAAGCACGGTTTCTATCTTTGCTACCGCAAATGAAGATATCTGCATCTAACAAACCGTCTTGCGTGGCGACATATGCATCACTGCGGTTTTTCTTGTTAACACGCATGATACCAGACACAAGCTGCCCATTACTCAAAAGAGCGGGGAGGGAAGCTTGCGGGAGATAGGGGGTGAAGAGGGTCTTTCGCTGTTGTTGTTGTTGAGCAGCTAAAGGATTTTGCTGGCCTCCCATTCCAACCATAGCAAGGTTGTGTCCACCAATCAAGCCTTGGGCAGCAGCTTGCTGGATGTTGAACTGCTGTTGTTGTTGGAGTAGGTTGGCATTCAATAGAGCCGGGTTGACAGGATTAAACATTAATTGCGGAGCACCTGGAATTACACCAAGTGCCTGACCGGGGAATTGGAATTGGCCCATACCACCCATGTTACTGATCGATCCACCACCAACAGAGGCACGAGAACGATGCCCCGGCGTGAAAGCGTTGGTATTCTGTTGTGGTAACGGATCCTGTGCAGAGGGCGGGTTGGCCTGCTGACGCCAGTTACCTTCGAAGTTACGTGAGGGGGTACGGGCGTGCCCACCACCATAACCAGCATTGCTACTGCGGCGCTCACGGATGGGGGGGTTATCGCCCGGTGGGGCATTTTCATTAGTACCGGACTGAGCAGCAGGGAACTGGAAACCTCCCATCCTACCACCGGTGAGTGGTGACTTAGTATTCCCGACGGCCATGCTGTGGCTACGACCATGACCACTTAAGCGGGAACGTGTCGGAAGACCACCGCTGACATTTCCGGATGTGGAAGCAAGAGTAGCGGCTGGGGTAGACTCTGCTTCTTTAGTACCGGCTCCTTCAGCCGAGGGTGTGGTGACATCTGGAGCACCCGATGCCGTTGCTGATTTCTCACCACCAGCAGTAAATGGGAAACTACCAGTTTGCGAACTACCGGGTGCTGGGCTAGCACCGCCTTTACGAGCCAGCTGCGCGAGTTCGGCGGCTTTCTTGGCCTCCGGGAGAGCGAGCGAATGGCGACGTTGATGACCGCTACCACTACCACCAGAACGGCGAGGAAGAGTGCCACCGCCTTCGGTGCTCCGACCAGTTGAGTTGGAATGAGTTAAGCCAGGCATGGAAAATTCACCGAAATTAGACGCACCCGAAGATGGAGCTGGTGGAGGACCACCAGCAGGGTTTTGGCTTGCATTGGAGACGATGCTTGATTGTCTACGGTTCCCAGAAGGTTGGGTTGGGATTCCAGTTGGAATACCCTGAGGTTGTGGCGGTGGGAATTGGAACGCAGGTCCTTGGCCTAGGTTCGACCCTTGAGCCTGAGCGAATGCAAATGCTTGCTGTTGTTGTTGGGCAGCGTGCTGGTTAAGGTACTGCTGCTGGGCAAGAATTTGCTGCTGTTGAGCTTGGAGAAGCTCAATCTGCTGCTGAATCGCGAGTTGTTCAACAGTTGGGAGCTGCCCGGCCTGAATACCGAGCTGGAGTTGCTGGGCTACACAATGGAGAAAATCCGTCAGCCCCGAAACCTACTTATCGTGTGTTGTGTGGGCGGAGCTACACCCCTCCTCTGGTGATATCAACACAATACCAGGAAACAACAAGCGGACGTACCCATGAACGGCGTCATCTCCGATGGAGTTCTTCTATGCCCAATGTGGAGGCGGCGCCCACCGGGACCAATTGGATGATTTGATGGATCCATAATGTTCGTTTAACTAGAATTAAAGGAACGTTCGAATCGAAGATGTGAAAGCACAGCTGGAAATTTGCGTGATGGTTATCTTTTTTTTTCTTTTCTGGGTTTAGTTGATAGGGACTGTGTTCTAGGAGAAGCCAGAGGAAACAGCACCGGTTAGTAAATCTGATGCAACGAGCGGCAAGAATCGCAAGCTTTTACAAAGGAGGAAGGGAAAGGGTCATTCCCGATGAGGCACAACTGCGATATCGAGCTCGAGAATCGGGTGCCAGGGGAAGCAGAGGTCGAGGGATCAAGAGGGCCAGGCTGATATTGACAGCCCGCGGAGCGGGACTCGGAAGGACGCCGTACAAACTTCGTCACAAAGAGGGGTAACTTCACTTACCAGGCTAACTAACAGCAAGAGGAAAGGACAAAATGCTTGCTAAAGGATCGCTAGCAGAGCTATCAAATTGATTGAAGGGTAGCGTGATGGCTTGGTTGTCTCAAATGTTTTCGGGATAAGGAAGTCGTGCGTAAATGATCATATACGCGTCGTCAGGAAGAGAGAAATCGTTCTGATATGTGGTGAAGACCACAGCTACGTGAGAAGATCAGTATGAGCCGAAACCCCTGGAGGGAATCGAAGGTTTAGGATGGGGCGAGCTAAAGAATGGGTGAAGGGAGGAAAGAGGGGTTATGAAGTTGATGAAAGATGGTGCAGGGAAGGGAAAGAAGGGATGAAGAACCAGGGCAGGTGGGATACCAGCAAAAAGAAGGTTTCCTGTAGGCCAGAGACGTAACTCGATCAGAGGCCAGCCAGCCAGCCGTGGGGGAACAAAAAAGCACGTAACAGCACCCGGCCAACAGGAAGTAGCCGAGATTCAATGGCCCGCACGGAGAATGCCTGCCCGGATATGCAGCATGGCGGGAGCAGCTTGAGCGGGATTGGAAGATGCTATGGTCAGGAGTAAACTCACCCTCAAAAATTAGATCGCACTGCGGATGCAAAGCAAATGAGAAAAGAAGACAGATATATCTCCAAACGCCAACGGGATGGAGAATTTGTCTGCTTGGAAAAGAGGCACAAGCAGAAAAATCAGAGGCGAGAATTGCGGGGTTTCAGAGGCTATGCCGAAGCGAGGAATGAAGGGAGAAAGTTTCGTCCGTGGAAAAGTGGCGGCAACTGCAAAGCACCAGCAGGGGTGAAGTAACAGTGCCGAGACCCTCGTTCAGATGCACGGACTTGGGTATCAGCAGGAAAGGGAAGCACGGTAAGGATACAATCCTTGAAAAGATAGTGGAATTGGCCCAGATTTCGACTGATATCTTGATCTGGGTACATACGTACCATTACAGGCGTATAAAAATCAGTACCAATCCACCATGAAAAAGCCGTTTTGCGTTGGTAAGGGGGCTGAAGCGTACGTACCAACTTAAAAGACGTGACGTTAGATGTCTTGGCCTCGATACCCGGGGGGCCTGCAAGTGGGGACGGCCGAAGCGGACGATGGCAGAGAGCCACTTGACTTGTGGCTGGCACGAGGTATCCTTTTGATGCAAGCAAGGCAGGCGAACAGGCAAGTTACACTGGATCTCACGTTGTTGTCGATTGGCCTGAGCCAATTGCGAGGCGGTAAGCCAGGATATCCGGCTGGCGTGGTCTGCGTGTTCCGCAGGGATGGGAAGAAACGAGCAAGATATATATACTTATACTTGGTATTTTGGTATGGAGGAAGCGGCTAGTGGTTACAAAATATGGTGATGACGAAAACGGGGTCACTGAACAAGAAGGAAGCGGTTTGAAAAAGTGCCAATGTTTTGTTTTATGTCATGTCCAATGCAATGGTACGAAGGGCAAGTGGAAGTTGGAGAATTGCTGAAGGAGATAATGTGATGATGGTGATGATGACGAACGGGAGGATGAGGTAGAGATAGGTAGGTAGATGGAGGTTAGGTGAACAGGAAGAGGAGAAGGAGGAGAAGAGGAAGAGGAATAGGAAGAGATGAGAAAGATATTTACATGAAGGGGTCTACAATAATGGGCTATTTACAGGGTGTATGGCGATATGGGTTTTATATGGCAACAGGCGTTGAGGCTCGGAGATTGATCTGCCATATATATATAGACATGTGTAACCATGGGATATAGACATCGTGTTCACTGCACCAGAATGATTTCCGGGGCGACGTGGTATGCTCCCAGGCATGGCTATCAATTACAACTTACAACCCTCAACGGGTTAACTAGAACTACGGTCTTTGGCTATTACAGTCTTGCTGTCGTCAGGGCCACAGTTACTTATATATATATAAGAAGTACTTGTCTACTTAGGTGTCTAGGTGCATAGTAGGCTGACACTCCCTGCTTCGCGAGACCAACGGCTCCTGATTGTATATTTATTATACTGATAATATTTTAGCAATCTAAACCTTGAATTCCGAATTCCCTGTATATCCGAATTCGAAGTCGTATCAAGTTATTAATACCCATCACCATCCTCCCACGGCCGTGTCATGTCATGGATGCCATGTCGCACGCTCTTTGCGTTGCATGTATCCTTTCGGACCCACTGCTGTGCAATATCTGAAACAGTTGGCACCGCAATCTTCGGATTCCGTTACATTGCGTCGTCACCCTGAAGACTCGGCCGGTTAGGGCTTGTAATTGGAGTTTTTTTCCCGCCTTAGATTTCGGCTTTCCCAGCCCAGACTTCAAATTTAGGATGTGTGCACCAGCCGACCGATCCTACGCGGATTGATACTTTGTATATATAAACTCCCAGGGCTGATGGGTTGGAAAATCTAACCGAGATTCTATTTTGCATGATTATTCGGCTGGGAAATGGTTTATCTCCCCTCTACATTGTGGATGGCCCGTAGGCCCTCCCTTTGTGGCATTTGGGAACGATACCAAGCTATCTAGAAGCCGTAGTAATTAAGCACTATTTATATTTATGTAGGCCGCCGAGCTACGTACGTATCTGTTTCTCTTGTTATCTGAAGGGTACTACGTACTCCAATTAATTGATTAGGTACCTAGGAGGTATTCATGAATTCGCGAACATTAAACTTTAGTTCGACAGTTTGAGGTTAGATGCGTGGTAGCTTAGAAGCAATCCCTCAAATATGTCTAGATTAGATAGCACATCTCAATCATGAACCGATATATAATACTGTTAGCCCTGGTGAACCTTGCTGAATTCAAACCACGATACCGGATATATTATCCTTTTATACGTACACTGATAAAATAAAACGTGATAAACTGACGATTTAAACATTTACCCTCACATATACACATTGGTAAGTTTAGTTAGTGCGTGCGCGCCCAAGAGACCCAGCTTAGCTCAGCGCCACACACGAGAGCCACAAGTGGCACTGTGGGCTAGCTTGTTGCTGAGTAATAGGTACGACCGCGACCCCACAATAAATCGAAATCTCGGTATTATGTGCAGAGCAAACGATACCCCACCTGCACGGCTTCGCGTCGTTCCGCAACATCGTCAATACACCAATTGATCAAGGTCTCAGGGGAGGAGGAAAACACAAAATAGCATAGTATACCTTATTAGTCCTGTCAAACCAAATTTAATATCAACAGAATGGGTTTGTGATATCATCCAGCCTTTGTATCTGCCTCTTCGAGCCACCAAACTGCGCCCCTCCATCTCGCTTAAGCTGAACCGCCAGATCCACCCAATCACGACCCCGGTAATATTATAATTCCGAGGTGAGAGGCTCACCTGAAGAGTCAGAGCCTGAGGCATGCCTAGGAATTAACCACTTTGGGATGATAGGTGAGCCTTGGGTGTCAGGCCGCCTTGAGATTCAAAGGCGTTCCCAGAAAACCTCATAAAGGGACCTTGAGTCACCTTCAAACCGAAACTTCTTTTCTTTCACCAGCCGCATATTCTTTTCCCATAGATAGCCAAAGATTCGAAATTGCAAAACATCAGCCTCAATTGTCCCAATCTTTCAAACCCCAAGCCTTCATACGTGCGATCCTCACGTATACGGTCTGCCAACTCGGTTCCGGGAATTGAGCAACACCAACACGGTTTCTGCAACAGATGTCTAGCCAGCTCAACCATAATTTACACCGTCCCGAATTGATCCAAGCTTACGACTGTTGCAATAGTAATTTGCCGAATAGCCCTCTAGAGGGGCTTAAACCCCAGTATTCTGGCGGGTTGGCCCGTCCCTTCGGTAGAGGATCCCCCAAGCACGAGCCAGTCCAAGGGCTCTGTGACATTGGGATCCACTAGGGGACTTGTCTCCACGCTCTCACTGTGTGAATAGCACACGTACTTCCCCAAAGACAAGGTGTCATCAATCTCAAGGGGATAAAAATATAAATTAAAAAAAGAACTCACAAGCTTATCAATTGCTGTGATAGAAAAAAAAACCCCCCCCGTATCGTTTTCTAGCTTTATTGGTCACATTTTTTTTTTTTTTTTTTTACTTTTATCTCGCTCTTTACCGTCTTGCTAGAACCTCGACCCAGTGCGAGGATCTTTCATAGACACCTTTCTTTCTCGTTGATTTTTTCTCATCTGTTTTCTTAGTCCTTCTTCCTTTCCCCTCTTCCTCTTTCTTTTTCTCCCTCCACAGAGGGAGTATGAAACCGAAGATGGACATACCATCGAGCTTCCCGGGTGCTGGCCGTAAGTGTCATGCCCCGGTGTATTTGGTTTTCAAATCTTCTAGTGTGGACAGTGGTGTCCAGACGAAAGATATCATCGACAATGTCAAGGCCAAGATTCAAGATCAGCAAACCCCCCATTGCGTATCAATGGAAAATCTGAATTGCCGTGGCATGGTTAAGGAGGGAGTAGGGTGTGGTGTAGATGGCGATAGTATCGGTGTTGCCGGCGATATCAGTGCAAGTGTGACGGAGCATGGCTACAGCGATAACTCCAAAGTGTATATCCTCGACGGGAAGACCATTATCCTTGATATGGACTCCGGCAATGGCCGAGGGCCGAGAGGTTTCCCGGATTCGATGGCTTTCGCTGTTGCGACGCAGCTGTTTGGGAGACAAGACCACCTGGTGGCCAGTATAGTGAGGACCCAGGATCAGCATTGCTATCCTTTTACCTCCCGCTATCTGAAGTTCCAGACTCTTACTCCCTCGCCCATATCCGCACTTTTCGATCGCAGGGCAGAAGAACTTGATTGGAAATTGCCCGGCTGGACTGTGTTATACACCCAGACCATTGCGACCAATTTAACACTTCTGCGCCAGTACGTATTGAAGACCATTGATACCATCCGAGAGCTATCTACTACTCTCAAATCCCATAATTCGACCCGAGGTGAGATTCGTTTTCTACAATCCTACCTTAGCAATGCTAAACAAATCGCAGGTACTTCGAACGATCCAGATCACTCTGGTTCACGGCGATTGTTTTGGAATACGGCCTATCACAAGTTCCTAGCCGTTTTCGCAGCAGATACAAGTAAGTGATTCCCTAATACTCTGTATAATGCTACATTTGCTAACTTTGATGTCTAGTCGACCCTGCCCCCTACCATCGGACCAGTGAGGAGCACTTTGCCCATTCAATCCACAGCTGCAAGGGGACCTCACATCCAAATCCCTCCGCATTGGTATCGCCAGTTTCGGGATACCACAAAAATTTACCTACGGCCCCAGCTTATCTTGTCTTCCATGAATGGCCGGACATAACTCCCCCATGGAAAGCAACAGCAACCAGTACAACCATTATCAAGAAGATAACTTCTACAACAGCTTCTCGACAGACTTCCCCAGTTTCGACGAACAAAGCTCTACAATCTCAACAACCACCCAGAATTCCAATACTCCAATCATGGAGACCCCTCACAATTTTGACCAAGTTCCATTTGGCAACGATCCATTCAACTACCCATTCTCCGACCCAACAATGTCCTTCGACTGGTTTCCCACCGACGATATCAATAGCATCTTAAACTTCACATTCGACCAAACATTTACACAAACCAGAACGGGTTACCAAACAAGCGAACAAACTGCACCATTAAGCCCAGCTTCGTTAGCACACAGCAGCAACAGCTCCAAGACACGGTCCACAAAGCGTACACAAACGACTCTCATCGATAAAAGCATGCTCTTCTTCAACGAAAAGACGGGAGTGCTATCGCCGAATATCACAAGATTCACCCCGTCAACAACGCACTCCCCAAACACCAATGGCCCTCGTTCGCCGTCCCCAGCACCCCAGGACCCTCAGCAACATGGTTCTCGAACATCGTCTAACGAATCTTCTCACCCACAACCCTATGTTTGTGAGCATTGCAAGGCCCCATTCAGGTTCAGCCGCGATTACTGGCAGCATAAGGCCCAGGTCCACAACGACTTCCGCTTCCGATGTCAACGCGGCTGCGGTAAGGGCTTCGCCCGCCATGATAACCTTGTCCAACACCACCGCGAATCCAAGCGTCACCGTCGAAGCCCGTCTCCAGTTGTTGACGCCGACGAATTTTCACGCCGAAAGAAGGCAAGAAAAGCATCGGTGAATACAATTGGGAGTGACGAGCCGCGCCTCGATTCCCCACTCACCTCCTTTAGTAGCAGCAACGATGCAGCAAGCAATGTTACCACAAGAGATGCCGAAACTGACGTCCCAGTGCATCCGGACTATTTGCGCTTGCAGCGGGATTTTGAACTACTCAGCGCCAAGTACGAGTTGTTAAAAAAGAAAGTCAATACGCTGACGGAGGAGAAGGAGGAATGGGAGGCGCGGGAGTACTTGAGACGAGGGCGTGGGAGGGATTAGTTGGTGATAAAGTAGGATTTAAGGAGGATTTATTGAAGCCCAATATCATTCAGATTGAGGTACGGTGTTTTCTTACTTGGAAAGATTCGAATTACAATAACACTAACTTTCCAAGTATCTATCTAGTACCCACTTATAAACCCATCAGAAACCACCAAAAAAAAATCAGAATATCTACAAAACCGTTCAAAAAAAAAAAGAGATCAATATTTTTTCTGGAGTTTTGCTTGCATTGTTTTTTCGATTCTCCTCTTAGATTAACCTTTCTCTTTTCAAAAGTATATAGTTAATATCTCCTCTACGCCCCTTATTCTTTGTATTTTGATTCTCCACCTTATATTCTTCATTGGTTTGCGCGTTGATGTCAGTTTACTAGCAGCAAATACTCTAGCCTTTGTTTTATTTTCATATGTTGAAAGAGGTCCAAGAGACACAAAAGAACTGGAGTCAAAGGAATTGAAATATCAACTTAAAATATAAGTTTAGCAGTCTACATTACGTACATATAAACGGGGGTGGGTGCAATAGGCGCTTTTCGAACTTGAGATCCGCATAATTGCGAAGTAAATGCATAATCGATCCAACGAACGACTGTGCGGGTGCAACAGAAACGAAAACATTCAACAGGTTAATACGTCAAACGAAGGGCAAGATCGCCGAAGATTTTTAAATTTTATGATTCGATGTCAAGGTTCTGAATCTCCGGGCCCGCAACTTCAGACGTTTCTTCTGGTAGTGGCAATCCCATAGTCTTAGGAGTTCCCCTTGCGGAAGTCCCAGTTTTAGATGCCACAGGAATGCTAGGTTTGGTCCTGAATACTGTGTCTCGATCACCCGTAGAATCTAGCTTATTTGAAGGATCCCTTGAAAGATTATGAATGCCTTTAAGGCCAGGCGTGGGATGTTTTGCGTCCGATTCAACCTGGCTATGCGGCTTGGACTTGGTGGCTGTTTTAGGATCAGTCTGATCTTGACTACTATCTGACGATGACCGTTTACCACCACGGAAGGCTCTGGGTTCTGAAAAAGGCACAGGCTTAGAGCTATCTGGTTCCATTCCCAGCCCCAAGTCGTCCCGGTTCCGCAAAGGGCTTAGTAGCCTACTCGACTCCAGAGACATGTTGTAGGGATCGTCATCATCCTCATAATCACCGTCAAGAACCTCCACCTTAAAGTCATCCTCAATGCCCGCGACATAACCCAGATCCTCATGGTGATTAGTAGACATCTGTCCATATTGAAAGTCGTCGGCCGAATTCCAAATCCTGCTTAACTTCTTCCCGGCCCTGCTAGGTTTACAATCAATCGTCCCCCACTTTTTCCGAAATATCGACCTCCCCACGGAGGCCATGGTCCACCATGCATTATCAAACCCAAAGGAATCATAGGTCCAGGGTTCCCCCTGCCCGCCTTTCAACTCCTCTTGCCAGGTATTCCTTTCCTCGCTCTCGATGTTTTTAGCTCTCGTCATTCCCTTCAACTCTCTTTTCAACATTGTATACCTCCTCGACTTCAGCTTCCCTCTTCCATTCAACTTCCCCCCTTCTTCCCCTCTTTTGACGAACTTTCTCGTTCGCCTCCGAAGAAATAATACTCAGGGTCTTTGACATGCTGTGCAACATCATAGATATCGCCAGCTCGGCGTTCCAAAATAGGAAACCCGTTGAGCCTCATGCGTTCGTAATAATCGCAATCCGAGTGGTAATAAGGGATAAAAGTATCCCAAGCCCCAATATTAGCATCCGTATCCAATGCCACGGCGACATTGACAAGTGAAAGATGATCGAAACTGTACCAAACAAGACCCCAGCGTTTGCCTTCCTTTTTGGCATCTGTAGAATTCATCGTTGGGTGTAAAGACACGAGAGATGAAATAATATTTTCGTAAAACGATTTGTAAGGCTTTCGGGTTTCGTCGCTAAGAACTGCCACGTCCTGGTGGGTCCAGTAGTAATGACTCCAGCCTTTGTTCATTGCGGTAGATAGCATAAAGTTTTGAAGCTGAGAGAAGGAAAAAATAGTTGGCGTTCTAATGATGTTGACGCCATAACGACCACGGTAGATTTCGTAGTCTAGATGAAACGGGTTAGACTTAGACAAAAGACCTCGAATGTTAGCATCCATCGTGCCGGTATTATCGATGATATAGATATGGGAGCGTGGCCAGCCGGCAGCGATATAAGAAAGGACAGTTTGTTGAAGCATTAGGTGGTTACGCCCAAAGGGGATAAAGAGAGGCGTCATTGGCGATTGAGGGATAAGATGTTTAGCGGCGAGAAAATGCTTAGAATCTTTACTGAGGGTATTGTAAGATGGAACGATAGGATATCTTTCTTCGGGGAGGGGCTGCAAGAAGTAAGGGTCTCCGCTTTGGGGATTTGAGTAATCATTCGACGATGGCGGCCGCGGAAATGACGTAGCTGGGTAGAAGTCATGATCGCTGAGACCTGAAGCCACTTGAACGCCTAAGGAAACTCTATACAGAGAAATCAAGTACCCCAATCCGATGCCGATTAGAAATATTGCAGCAGGGAATCGGAATCTAGCCTTGAATATATGCGTGATGTATTCATAAGTTTCGACAAAGATATCAAGCCAGCATATTTTCAGTCCTCGCTGGGGATTTTTAAACTTTCCCGTATATAAGCCTCCGGCATACTCACGGTTATCAGCAGATTCAAGACGGGGACGATTGAGCCATTTAGGCCAGGCCGCCGACCTAGAGACCATGCTAAGCCTCCTATGGTGCTCTAAGACTTGCTCAAGGTGACCGATTGTGTAGTTCAAGGAAAATTGACAGCCACAATATATGTGTATAGAGTTAAGTAAATAAGTGAGCAAAGGTGGAGGGAGCTGTAACTCCGAGACTACATTGGAGGGTTTAAATCCTTGCATTATATCAGATTTCTGAGCTAGCTGTGGACCCCACATGAACATACCTACTTCTCAATACTCGACCTCTACGGGACCTCCCAAGCCACCTGGAACGTTTGAAAATGTGTGCAATGCATTCTAATTGCAACTTTAACGAAAAACTGGAGTATTTGGTTATGCAATGCGGCCCTTGAGTTCAACATAACTAACGAAAATGAAACATCATTGTTGGTTACTCGCCACAGAGGTGTAAGGGCTGAGCTGCGCATAACAATATAATGTGCAACTGCCCACTAGTTCTAAAGCTTCTACTTGCCTGGCAGTATGAAGGATGAAGATATCTGGGTTGTATCTCTTGGTGCTCCAAATACTGGCGAGGTACAGGATCTGAATCTTGCATGCATGTTCGACCTCGAAACACCCAAACTGTAAAATGCGTCGGTTTGCACTCTCACCAATAAGGGCACCAAACTTGGCCAAATACAACAAACCTAGCTCGAGGTACAATTAATTGCTCTAACCCTTGGCTTAGAGAACGTATATGCACACAAGTAGCGTAGAGTTTTATTTAAATTGCCTGAACATGAATAGTAGCTGTTTTGTTTGAAAACTAGCAGCCTGCAGGCTTTAGCTAAGCTACGTTAGCTACCCTACCAACTCTTGCTTACCGCAACTGGCACGTATACAATATTAATGCCGGTTCGCTGCCATAGTCTGTAAAGAACAATTGTACAACCGTAAATTCTCTTCCCTTCTTTCCTTCCCTCACATTTATTTTCTTCCCCCCTCAATTTCGGGCCTGGTGTATTTGTAATTTTGGAATTTTTGTTGTGTAGATTTATTGCTCGTCTGCGGTCGAGGTTCGAAAGAAGAGGCGGTATGTTGGGCCGAATAGTTTTCCAAAATTAAACCAATGCAAACGATGGTACCCACCAACCAACCGACTGAATTTACCAACGCCACTTTGAGGCACATAAGTATAGCTACTTATATAGCGTGTTGTGTCAAATTAATCTAAGTAGTTAGTTAAAAATACATGCTAATTATCAATCTGATATCTACTAAAGCAGCTAGTGCCCGAGCACCCGCTTGCTAGAAGACTTCCAAGATGACTCGCTTGCTATTCAACCTCTCTATAGCGCTGCGTATATGTCGCGCAATGATTGACAGCGTGAGGCAAGCCACCAACAAACAATTACGTTTACATCGGCACGTGCCACCGCGTCAGAGACCGTGGCTGCATTGATTCCTTCGGAATTTGAAACCGCAGCCTGATCCTAACCAGGCTATGTCTATTAGCGAGAACTGGACAACTGATTGTTTAATCAAACAATAGAGCATGGCGGAGGAGGCTGAGAGGGAAAAAGTTGAATGTTGATGAATTATGGCTAAAATCCACCATCATTTCTGTGTTTACAATTCGAGGTGATGGGTCGTTGGTGAGTGACTACAATGGTCAGGAGGTAATGATTGCAGACGCCACGCACCCAAGTTGGGACTGGTTTGACGGTATACTATAGATAGTAGGTGGTCAACCAATATAGAGAAACTACCAGAATCTCGTCCGGAAGCATTCTACCACCAACTTGTTAACTTACTCATCACACCAACATGGGCCCTGGTTCCATGCAGCGCTCGTCGTAAATGTTTCAAGGCGACTTGCGGACGTCGCGCTGGACAAAGAAATTGCAATTATGGGTGGTGATGGATTGAAGATCTGGTCCCAAAGGGTTTAGGCATGTCGTACCAGAATCCAGGACTTCGTCATTAGCGGCTTAGATGGTACTCTTGCTACACATTCTTTAGCTTGGACGATGTGGGACGCTCGATTCCCGATTCTGGTCTGGGGCTCCTTTGTCAACAGGCATCCAGGCCAGGAATAATCCCCTTGTCTGATTGGTTGGACCTGCATATCGTCCTGAATTTCGAGGTCTTTTGGGCAGGGGTGTCCTAGACGGTATGTTAGTTGGTCGGTGCGATAATCCTTAGAGAAAACTCAATCTTTGGAAAATAAAAGGGCACGGATAACCCGTCCATGCTCGGAATTTTTTTTGAAAGCCCTTCCCTCCCCAAGTCCAAAAGCTCCTTAGATTTGGCATTGTTCAGAGTTTATTTTCCGCCCATCAGGCCTTGTGCCTTGGTGTCGTCCATTTAGCCCCAAAGCTGTCTGAGCCTAGAAAATACCACAAAAACAACACCGCACGGGCGCGGGTCCTTTGGGGTCTAAGGGCCGGACTTGAGTTCGACATTTTCGAGCTCGAGTCAGGCCGGAGGCTCTTCAAGCCCAGCCCTCGCAGTCCTTCGATACCCATCTTCTTTTACCTTCTGCATTCAAAATAACCGATTGCATTGACCCGCGATTGTTGTTACAAAATCCATATCACCAGATAGATACACCGAACCCCTACCCCCAGACTCGGGATCCTGAACGTTATCACAGCGGCCTAGATCAGACTCCCATTGATCAAACGTGTGGTGAGGGACGACACCACCAGAGCGATCAGTTAGAAAACATCTACGGCCAGTCCCAGTCTATATCAAACCCTCACACTCCTCTTTGCAATATCACAAGCCCCAACGAGCCTTTCCCCGGTGAAGCTGCCCCGGATAACGATTGTGGTAAGTTAACGACTAATCCAAATTCCTAGTAATTGTTCCTTATGTTGAACCGTACGAATCGGAATTTACATAAAATGGGTGGACTTAATTTAGATTTATTGTATTATCCCCTCGAGGCTGATCCGTACAGCATCTGCCCTAACCTACCTGTACCCTTCAACCAGCTCGATTTCTCCCTCTACCACCTCTGGTTGGCGAATTTTAGCTATAACCATCAAGATGACGCTTCAAACCGCCAGGTCTTCGCCGAGGCCTTCCTTGAACCTATGAGAATTACATATTATAGCTCTCCATATATCGCCGATTTAGGAACTGGTAAGCGCGTAAAAAAAAATCCCACAGTCTTTCCTTCGGTGGGGGTTTTAGTGTAGTCAAACTTACACTTCCTCCCTATTTAGCTCCCCACACCCACGAATTCTATAATAGATCTCTTTCTCCGCAATCTGCATTTCTAAACGCAGATGTAACCTTTAATCCTCCTGGCATTTTCGAGGGTGCGGTTGCCGACTTTCCGGTGATCCCACCGCCCTTGCCCTCAGTACCGTCTGCTATCCTTTTCCCCCCAGACTCACCACCACCATTATCACCACCACCATCATCATCAACATTATCATCGTCATCATCATTATCACCACCGCCACCACCACCACCATCGTCATCATCTTACCCTATTTATATGCCTAATGAGAGCATAGAAATCCAACCAGAGCCCGCGAGCGAAGGCAATGTTACACTTAGCCGAGCCGACCTTGCACCATACATTCAAATGATTGGTCTACACCAGGCCATGAAGAATCGTGCTAAACGGCAAAACACCAAAAAGGCCCCTCGCAGTAAAAGCAAGCTTAAGGCGGATCAAAATAGGATCAAGGAGAACGAGTCTGGTGTCAAACCTCGGAAGGATCGCGTTCTCTGTCCAGAGCCGGGATGTAGTTCAGAATGGAGCAACCAAAAAAATTTACAGAATCACCTCGGTGGACATGACATCCGGTTTTTTGTTTGCATGTTGTGCAATGCGGATTTCCCAAGGCGGGACAACGCTATTAATCACCTTAGAACAACAAGGCGACACGACGGATTCCGGGAACGTATTCTTGCAACCAAAAATTCTGAAAACCAGTCGGAGACAAATTCGCAATCATCGGGATCACTTTTTCCCCACTCACCTGGTCTCGCATAGCCAGACAACACGAAGTTTACTCACCCCCTCTTGCCAGAGCTTGTCTAGTTCCGAATTCGGGACTGCTCAAAACCGCTCTGCCGCACTCTCGAGAAATGTCAACACACCCCCTCCCCCATCTTCTTTTTTTGTTGTTTTTAACTCATTAGTTTGTTATTTTTGGTATCTTTCTTGTCTTTCCTTTACAAAAATTTCTTAAGACCAAAGATCTTCATCTGTCTATTTGGCTTCCGTTCTTGTCTTTCCTTAATTATCTTTTGACAGCACAATGCTCTTGCCCCACTTCTAATGCCTGTCCTACCTGTCCATTTCTTTTTATATTTTACATATTTATACTTACAGAACATGATATTTTATATCATACAAATTCCTGTACCCCCCAATAAACATCCCCCGCACCTTATCCTAGCCACAGGACGGCTCTCCCTTCGTCCCGGGAAGCGCTCAGCCGGGTGTGGCAAGGTACTAACAACAGCAGTTTCTATCGGCCGAAAAAATACCTTGAAGTGTCCCACTGAAAGGTCGCCGCGTGCACGCTGTGGTTCGGGATCAGGATGTTATGATCGTAACATCCTGATCCCGAACCACAGCATGCACAGTCGGCGACCCCGGAAGGGGACACTGACGGTAGGTGGGCTCCAATCCGGCTCCTAAAAAAAAGAGGCGAAAACGAAAAGCTAGAAGCCCGGATTAGTGGTGCGGGACCAGGAAGGGGACAACCTGAGCAGTATTTTATAAGCCTATATCTTTATAAAAACCGCTCAGGTTATTCCCTTACTGGTCCCGCACCACTAATCTTCTATAAATTTTATAATTTGGGATTCTAGTTTTGCCTTTGGAGCTGGACGAGAAATACCCGGTTTATTGTATAGTTACCTTTCATGTCGTTTGGTGCTACCATGACCACGGACAGGGTCTTTATTTTTCACATGTATTTAGAACATATATCCTCCGTATGACAATATCCAGGCAGAGCTTATACACTTAACCCAAGTCTCTAAGTACAAGAACGTATTGATACGCGTGAAATTATATATTGCCCTAGTGAGACAGACCAAAGTGGTTTAAAACTTGGTAGTAAGAGTGTCCAGGCTGGTTTACTAGATCAAAGTATTTATGTAGTTTGGCTTTCTCGCGTATAGGGTGTGTATACATGTATAATAGTCGCCTAATTAACTAAATACTTAATAGTGAATTTCAACTAATTTTTGTTTCGTGCAACCATTAAAGCTATAGCGTTAGCCAGCGCTTTATCATAGAGGCTGTGTAGGTTCTAGAATTCCCCAGTGCTGGATAAGTTGTGCTGAGCTAGCTATTCTATAGTTTGGTCACTAGATTGAGAGTCAGTCTCGAGAGTTACTACGTTAGATAACACTAAAATACAACAGCATTCCATCTATCTGTGGGACTGGAAGACATTTGGTATCCTAGGCCCAGTTTTACAAAAAAATCCTCCGAATCATCTCCTTCCCAAATCCATCCCGATCGGGACTTTGTACCATCTGTCTAATCCTATTGCCCCATAATGGATGCAACCACCCATCACAATCGCCTTCCACCTCCTCTGCCCCTCCCATCTCCTCAAGTGTTGGCTTCTTCCTCGTTCGTCTATCAACTACGTACATCCCTCTGGTCCACTGCCCGGTAGAATCTACCCGGATGTCTCTATCCTCGATCGCCTTCCATCCAGCAACATGCTTCGTGATCATATACCATACACATAGTGGGTCATGTAAGGAGATGTCAACGTCTTGGATTCTCTTCTCGGCGGAGCCTGCTTCGGCGGCATACAAACTTTCCATTTTGCGGAAGGTAGCATGTATGAACACATGAGACCATTGTGCCAATGGGCTTCCTTCTTCTCTGAGAGTATCAGTGACGCTGTTGAACTCCGCCTCGTTTAGAAGATGCATCGTCGTAATATCCAAAGGGAAGATTGTTAGTTTTAACTTCGAGGGGAGGTGCTCTGGGTACGCTTTCAACGATGTGCAAGGTGGGAGAGTACTCTTGGGGAGGGGGCTAGTTAGAGCGAATACTCGGGCTGCCGCAACTGCATCAGCATAAGAATTAAACTCTGCATTCGGAGTGACATTTCCTTCCATATCAATAGTTCCAGACATGATCACTACCTCTTTAGCGAGAAGGAATGTTTCCGGATCATGCGCTGCCGCTAAAGCTAGGTTCGTAAGAGGGCCGACAGCAACTATGGTAACCGTATGAGGAGGGTTATTCTTGAGTTGAGATAGGATTTCGAGATAGGCAGGTGATGAGGAAGGCGTAAATAGAGCCTCATGAGGGAGAGCGACAGGATTTTCTGGTGGAATTTGGGTGGATGAAGCTGAAGGGGAATGGAAGAGGTGACGGAACAGCTCCTCGGGGGTAAAGTGCGGAGCCTGGGCGATATTTAGTCTTGCTATTAACTCAACATGTCATACTCATCCCAGATAGGATGCAAGTACCTTTGTATGGACCCCGCCGAGGCCGTCGATTCCGTGGAAGTAGTCAGCCATTAAAATCTGCTCGCCCAATGGCTGTTCTGCTCCTACTGCCACGACCGGTTTGCATTTCCGCAAGGACTCATAACCTAATGGCTTTCCGTTGTCCTTCCGCCATGCCAATTCCTTTTCGAGGACATGGAATAGAGAGACAGCATTTCTCAAGCAACTAAAGATTTATCAATATGCATATGCTACTGGAGGCGGTTCGATCTCGACATACTTCTCGACATCGATGTTACCAAATGTGAGCTATACATTAAACGAGACTCAGTACCAACTGGGGCCCTAGGAAGAAGCAATTGCGCGAATACTCGAGTTAATCGATCTCGAAACCAATCTTACCGACACAAGCAAAAGTTCAATTTCCTCCGCAGATGCAGACAGCGCCAATAAAAGCGCGAGGATATCATCCACACTAGCACAAACATCGGTAACAGGGCGACGTCAGTATTGTAACACAAAACCTATAACTCCCGACACTGTATCACAGCAGCGGTACCCACCCAGGATCGGTATCTATAATGATCTTTTCGGGAGCCATATTACTCTATTCGTGAGCGCGGTGCGCGATGTCGGTTTTACAAGTCAAGAAGCTTATCAGCAAGCTTCAGAACCGAGCTTTTTAACGTTTTCTGGCTTAGATCGAATTAGGTAAGGACATACATCTGCCACATGCTTGTAAGCTAGCGGTGTTTGCCGATACTTTGTTGGAGATTATAAGTCGTAATGCGTTGCTAACGATAACTTTGAATTCGTATCGAACACCCACTTAGTAGGCTTGCATGAGCTCGTTGATACGAGGCCGGCCAGGATGGTGCGATGTTATGGGTACGTATCATGTAACAAACCTGCACGATGGCCAATATGTGGCCATAAAGGGGTTCACCGCTTTCGCAAATGAAACCGTGAGCCTATGAGGCGGCTGTTGCGTCTTTGCAAGAGACTGAGAGTACATATTCATTCCTTTTTTTTCAGCCTATCTCGTGGAATAGTAGTCAGGCAGACCACCTTGCAAGAAAAATTTTCAAATTAACATGGGGCAAGTCACTCCGAGCCGACCAAAGAGACGTGTGGATGACCGACCCGCCCTGGTCATGAACGCTGCAGCCGAGCTTGGAAAAGCAGGATCCGCATAACGGGCCAATCAATCCATCAATACTGTAGTGCTGCGGCTAATTTTGGTGCACACCTGACGCCGACCTAAAAATTGGTGCATTCAACATTGCGCTTTTGGTCGAATACAGGGGTGTGCGGGCGGCAGACTCAGAATCAGCCGTGGCCGGTATGGTTGGGGCGCGACGTGGACGGCCATTTTCCACTAGCCGCGATATCCACACGCAAAAATCCTGTGCGCGGTGCAGCCCATCCGCTTAGATATCCGGCTCATGCGGATCCTGGAATAAAACCATACTGCATGTTGGGGAAAGGGTGTGCGATAAAACATGCGAAGTGTGAAGTGAAGGCTGAGGTGGAAGGGTAAGTTGTGTTATCGAGGGTGTTCCTACTATGATTCCGGGAGCATGAGTAAGTTGGTGTAAATTTGGTCTCTAGGAAGGTATAAATATGCCTTTCTTCCCCCTCCCCTTAAGGCCCTTCTACTCCTTAGATTCCGTGCTTTCCTCTTTACAGTCTGGACGAGTTAATTACCTAGAAACGACTGAAGGTTTTATAAACATCTATAGACCGTTTCTCCTTTCTTTCTGTTCCATCGTGGCCGTAGTTACTTCTGGATATACTAGATTAGAAACTTTCGATACGCGGCATCTTTCAATTCCCGCCTTCCATCCACTATGCATATTCTTGGACTTCCAATGGGTGATTCATCCGAGTTTTCACTAGATACGTATCTACCGGGTATGCTTCCGTTTCGTGGTTCTCGAACTCCTCGACGTCGGCGTTATAAATTATAGGGACAGCACTAACCCTTCTGTTTCCAGGTTTGGATTTGCTATGGTCTTCCTACACCCCGCCAGAGGCGGACACCTCCATCGACCTAGCCCTAGATACCTCTACCTCAGAAACGGTAACGATTGAATATACATCCACCACCCATATATCTATCGATTCATGTCTCGAAACACCTACAGACACTCTACGCACAACTTTACTCCACTCCCTCCATCAAATCTCCAATCCTAGCACCCGGCTCCTTTATTCTCCAATAAACCCAACCGAAACCCTCCGCTCAGCGCTTATTCTGCGCTGTTACTTCCATATCTCTCGAGGTCTCGCCAACTACCCTCTAGAAAAAATATCCCTTCTTCCACCTTTTCTTCCAGATAAACTCGTCATGGTAGACCCGGTCCCTGCCATAGAGCTTTGGAATTCTTGGATTCCGCTGCCTAGAATCTTGCGAGGGTTTTGTGATCCTTTCACACTACTATTATCACCCAGCTCAGAGTCGAGTGCTGTGGACTTAAGGCTTTACTTCTCATATGTTTCCCAGATGGCTGATAGTACGGATAAGGAGTTAAATGCGTTTGTCCATGAGGTTTATGAACAAAATGAGGTTTTTGGTTTATCCGAGGTCGAGAAGTGTTACTACTGTTTGTATGACAATTGTGTGTATAATATGGGACCTGTTGCGGTTTGCCGGGAAGGGTTTGAACGACACTTGAAGGGGTATCATGGCGTTAACAATGCTGGATGAATGGGCTTTAGCTGGGGTTTATGCACAATTTTTTTTTTTTTTTTACATTTTTTTTTTTTTTTACATTTCTTTTTTTAGTTTTTTAAATTTTATACACAACGGGGCTAGGATGTTATGACAGTGCCGGCCCTCTCAGCGGTGTAATATCAAGCTGTGTTGACATGTTGGATTTTGTGCCACAACCGCTTCCTGGAAGTACGGCTGTGAGCATTTGCCTGTGGCGTAATATAAACCTGTATGATAGTCAGACGTCTGGCGTCTGGATGTTTGCAGGTCTGCATGCATGCTCAACTGGCTTTTTCGGTTCACGGAATTTATGCATGAGCCTACTGAAATATTTGTGCAGTGGTATTCATGAAGATGCGAGAGTGCTCTAAAGTCCGAGACCAAAGCTGCCGGCAAAGCAACTCTGTTGTGATCCAATCCCGCGACCGATGCTCATCCGATATCTGCAGGAGGAATACGGCATAAAAGCGGGGTAGCTGCTCCAAAGCGTATGGTACCATGGAAGAAAAAGGGAGCCCGTGTGCCAACAGAGGGAAAAAAACCAATATATCTGAAATTATCAGGGAAGATAAAAAAAGAGAGTAGTTGATAATAAGGCTATAATATAAGATTAGATATCACTAGTTATCGGCTCGAGCTGTCGCAACTAGCGACAGCCTAAAAAGCATGGTAAACGAAGGTGCACTGACGTACGCGGCTCAACCCAAGAAATGCTGGAATGCTGGTGTGGAAACCCGTCCAGCGACGGGTTCTGTTAGAGAATGCATACTACAGGACTAGGAATGCACATGGTTAGTTGACAACTTTACCGAGCATCTAACCGGTTAGCTCTTCGTGGCTGTCAGTTGCTGCGGCGGTGCTTCTAAAACCCTTTTGTTTCATGAAAGGTTTTTTTTTTTTCCTTGACCGTAATTTCATATCACAATCGATCAAGAATCTGATGCTATACAGATTAGATTCGGAGGGAACCGTGAACAAGGGTTAGCATCGGCATTCGACCCACGTGAAGTACCCCTCGCCCGTATGTGTAGTTTATGTAATGTAATGTATGCATGTGGTGTAGACGGGGTGCAGAAAGGGTAGCGTAATCCCGTCTCCCAAGAAAGCAAATGATGAACGACCACCCCACAGCGACCAGCCCGAATTCACGATTGCATCCTTTTTCACAAAAGAAACGGATCGTTAAACGCTTCCTTTTTGGGGACAGGTTTGATGCAACTAGTTGGTTGGCCTGCTAGGGCTTTTCTATCATTTTATTTGGGGCCTTTAATGTCGACTTAGACCACCTTCCTGAAAATGCGGGATTTTCCACGGCAAAAGGAGGACTGGCTGGCTTGAGGTGAGGTTTGGACGGAGTTCTGTGGCTGTGGGATTCCCTTTTCCTTAGTCTCTGGAATACTGGAATACTAAACGTTTAGCCTTTGTCCGATGGTGAGACTGGATCGGAAGGAGTTTCAGGGACCAAGTATGACGGCAGGGTGCTTTGTTCCCCTTGAGGCCTTGTCCAACATGGCACGAGGGATCTTTTGCTCTCCATACCGACATAATTCAATGGACAGAACAGGGTATTGAGATCCTGGGGGAGTTTTTTTTTGTTTTTTGTTTTTCCCTGCGCCAATTGCGTGTGTAGGTATATTTTGGAGATTGGAAGACGTATTTTTCGGACAGCCGGCCGGTTTGGATTGTTACATACATGCATGCATGCGGGACGGTGATGGACTGACTGAATTGGTGAGTGGCGAAATACCATTTGCTAAGGGCTTTCCTCTTGCGGGGAGGTTCTCAATCAACCGTCAATTGTGAAGTATCCAAAGATCCTGATTGTAATGTTAGCGTGGTGGGTGATCGATCAATGGGTACTAGTTTCCAAGCCGTGTACATGTGTGGATGTGTGTATGCCCACATGGACATATGGACATATGAGCATCTACACGACCATGCTAAGCATAAACCCCACCCCCGTTAATGAATCAATCAATATGTACTTATGTATGCACATACGTACAGACGTTAGAAACTGATCGTCGATGCTGTTACACGTTGGCGTTTACACGGACGGGATTTGGTGGGTGTGTGTGGCCCCTGCAGCCTGGCCAAAGCCTCCCCACCATTCCAGACTGGGCCTAACTGACAGGCAGGAAACAAAGGGTGACAGAAAAGGACAGGGCGAAAGGGAATTAAACGGCAGGCAGGCAGGCAAGGCAGGCCAGGACGACGTGGGGAGCTACAGACTTACTTACATATCGTAACCAGTCGTTAGTTCTGCAGTTTTGGTAGGCGGTATTAATATTAAATTGCCCATGCACCCCCCCAAGGCTAATGGGTTATCAGATTGAAGGAAGAAAAGACTCCTTTTCACCGGCATACCTTCGCCTCTGATACATTTGTTTTATACTTCTCTTTGTATTTTTTATATTTTATATTTTATATTTTCTATATATTTTTTATATTTCTTTGTAGAGTGTATTGGAATTCCTTGCTGCTGGATTGTAGGGACATACATAATATCACGGTAAGTCAGCTGTTGTATCGATCATGTTGGTTGGTTGGTTGGCGCCTGGAAGCCGGAGCCGTGATTACAAGATTAGTGACAGCGCCTGTTTCTATAATTAATCCGGCCATCGCATCTCCACGATCCCATTGTATTATATTATATTCTGTCTGTCTGTCTGCTGCGACAGTCTGACTTGCTCGTTGCATCTTGACGCCGTTTCAGAGTAAAATTTGCCGGGTCTTCCGAATTCCCTTTTTCCTTCGAACGAGCGACGGATCCGAGTCAATTCTGCTCTGTTCTGCTTATTATATCGCTTCGGATCCAACGAACGAACTAATTTTTGATATATCCTTTGCTCTCAGATAATCCTCCTTCTGAACATGCGCCCGTCGATGCCGACGCCGTAATCCAAACATCTTCTCCCCATCGCCCTTCTCCCTTCTTCTTCTTCCTTCGCCCGCGATTCCCTCACAATGCTGGCGGTTCCCCGTCCTGTTTTGGCCTCCTCAACACACAACAACAGCAACAACAATCACGACGACCACGACGACTCCGATTCCGACCTCGGCGACCTCCCCAGCCAGCGTCCTTCCCTCTCCGACGATGTCGACCGTTTCTACCTCCCAGTGTGCTCGCCCGTCGTCACAAACCAGCCTACCCCTCTCCCTCCCCTATCTTCCATTCCTGGGAACTTCCCGTCTGCGAAGGATGACGACGAAGCCGAAACCAAGCCGACAAAGCGGACGTCGCCGTTGGTCATCGTCCAGACCGGTGTCTTCTACTTCTTCTCCTGCGGCTGGTGCGGTATGACCGAGACCTCCAAAAGGGTAAGGAAGGAGGCAGAGGTTGCCAACCAGTCTCTTCGTGAGAGATGGAGGTACGAGGTGGAAAACCGACCGAAGGCCCTTCGAAAACTGATCAAGACCACTGCCGACAATGTCGAAACAAACATTGTCCCGTCGATAATGGCCCGCGTCTCCCACCATTACCACCACTACACGGGGACGGAACAGACGAACACAAAACACGGCGATGTCATGTCCATGGCTTCGTCCGATACCTACGAGCCGATGGCCTATTCCCGATGGCGACGGCATGAGGTTGTGCGACCAAGGGAAGGGAGCCAAGCCGCTCCATTGATTCAAAACTTCGCTCAGACGACGAGTGCGACACACGGCCCGAATAATGATCTGATGTGGATGATGGAGCCGCCTCCGGCACCGGTATGGAAGAGCGACGGGAAGCAAGCACCAAGGCTGGCTCTAGCCGACGAGGATGAAATGCTACAGGAGAATATCAAGCCACGATTGGTTTCGAGACCGATCGCGCCCGCCAAGCCAAAGCCCACCATTATGAGGATTCCAACTCTTCCTTCCATTGAATCTCTGGCAAGTCGGGTTGCTGAGGAGCAACAGCAGGAGGTTGGGAACCTCCCAAGAATCCCGCCAACTGCCCTTCAAATCTCTTCGCCATCGTATACCAACAGGCGGATTTCACGTCCTCAACCACTTGTCCTTGCTGAGGCGCTGAAGGGAAATGCCTCTCGCCAACCACAACCGTCATCACCAATATCCCCTCCCTTCTCCGCCCCCGCTCGATCCATGTCCTGGGAAACAACAACTGAAATCACCCCTCGATCATCTAGCGAGCGTGACTTCAACATCCATGGATCAGATGGTGCATCTTCCCCAACCACAATCTACTCTACCGCTCCTATTCCACGTCTCCGTTCCCCATCCCTCACGAAGGCTGCCTTGGCCTCTCGTGATGAGAATGGAAACCCTGACTTAACCTTCGGGCCTAGACGCTTGAGCGTCACCGCCCTCAATAATGCCACGACTACGACTCTAGCCGAGAGTAATGGCAGCACTCTCATGCTTGATAAGGTCATCAGTGACAGCTTTGACAAGACCTTTGTGACAATCTCGGATGCCCCAGTCGATTCGATCTCGCCGCCTAATTCGCCGCTAAGGTCACCGGGGTCTAGGGCTGTTAGGAGGAGAAGTATTCCTTTGACCGAATTTAGGGTCTAGGCTACCAAAATACCACCAAAAGGGGTCGGCCATAGGCTAACCCGTTGGTACCGTCGCAATTATTAGGATTGCGTTCTCTTTTTATTTCCCAAGTTACGGCTCTGCTTGCTTCATATCCTTTTGCATATAGCATTTTTCTCCCTTTTGTTTTCGTTTCTTTTCCTTTTCACTTCGGGGGGTATTTTCTTTCAATATTGTTTCAGGGAATCGGCGTTCGGTTGTACTATATTTCCTTTGCACATAGCTTTGCATTCTGGTTTACATTTTGTCTCCGTGCATCCCCGATGGTATATCACTATCAGGAATATTTGGTGGTGTCAAGATAGTTGCGGGCGGGGTGCTCCCCTGTTCTTCCTTCTTCTTCTTTTTTTTCCCTCCATGGGGCTACCATTCTCACTCAGATTGCTATTTCCAGTTGTGGCATCTGAAAACTTTGGGAAGACATTTCCCTTTTCTCTTTTCTTAATTTCCTTTCCAACTGTATATACCATTTTAAGGATACTTTTTCTTTTACCTCCTCCCTTTCTTTCTTCCTTTATATTTTTTATATATATGTTGCATTTTCATATATCCTTTGGTATGATTACGAAAACCCTTCAATTGATTATACATGTATTTCCACCTTTTTTTTTTTTTTATTCCTCTACCCCTTTTATTTTTCTGCTTCTTCATCCATTAGCATTAGATGCAATCGTTTATATATAGATAAGAGTGAGTGGTTGTGGCTATGTATGAGAGGGTTGGGAAGAGTGGGGGAAACCCCCAAAGAAAAGAAAAGTATAGATAAAAATTAAGGTCAATTGAATACAGTATGCAATTTTTGATCAGCTCTTTAATTTTTGATTAAAATGCTACCTTCAGCCTTGAGATTTTAATTTTATTTTTTTTGACGGTTCGGTATATCCCGACATCCATCAACATCGATAGGGTTGTAACGGCCCATGCACGCCACAATCGGTATCGATGTTGATGATGCTTTCGCATATATCTAGCTTACATACATGTAATTCTCGATATGCATACCTTGATGCCATGGCCTCAACGACAGACAGGTGCTGGAACACGGTTTACATATAAGGCCTCAAAGGATCGAAAAAGCCATTTGCGAGGCTATGTTGGTCTCGTTCCTCGGCGTCACAAAGGGAGAGTCTTTGTTTGGGTTATTTGGAAATTTGCATTAGATCATTCATATATACTCAAAACATGCAGAAACTTTTGTGAGAGGAGCGCATGAATGGGTTAATTGCAGTGCATTATGTTCGAAGCCTTAGTACCAATACTAGAAACTAAAATTTTTTACGACAACATATAGGATAAACTCTTTTTCTAAAGATTAAGAGATTCATGATCAATCGAGTCGGTCTCTCAAATACAATCTTGAGAGTTACTCGGATCCACAGACGTCGGAAATTCAGGACTAGACTCTCATACCCCTCATCCTTACCTCGAGGGTTGTATCTGCTCTGACTCCCGCAGCCGAACGATGATCTTGCCCACCAATTTGGGCTCCGCATTCATTACAAGCCCCCGTCACCATAGGCATGCCGCATTCCCCGACAGTAAACTGTCACGGCATCAACATTAGTAATAGTGCCCTCTAATATATATATATATGCTATTTTTGAAATCCGGGGTACCCGGGTATGGATGTAAACTTACTTGATGACCGTTGGGACAAACGTACCAATGCCCAGTTCCTCGAAATTCATTCGCCATAGCTTCGTAGATTTGTTTCATTTCCCTATCAGTCACAACTGAGTAGAAAGTGCCCCCTTGTATTACTCTGATTGCCTCTTCGATGTCCCCCCGCAACCTTCGACAACTTGGAATCAGTTCGCAGATACCTAAGCATTCTTCGAGATCTTCGACCGTTTCAGCGATGAGTTCTGCAACATCTCTACCCTCAATAGCGGTGCTGTTCCCGTCTTTTGTTTCATCGCGATGCTTGATCGCCAGAGCCATTAACCTGGCTACCACAATCCGAGTTTGTATTTCTATAAGCTGTTGTTTTCGTTCCCTGCATATATCTACCAATTTCCTGCCATTGGAAACTCCTTCGTTCGCGTCCATAGCTATCTTTCGCCAAATTACTTTCCTCAATTGGTCGGGAACGGAAGCCCCGCCGGCGATGATATCCATATCGCAGGCACGAATAGACGTCAAACGAACCTCTTGATATGCTCCCTCAATCCCGAAACGGTACTGGACTACGGATGGATTGTAATCTTCGGGGCTAAGGTTAAAATTTCGACATGCAAATGCAGCTAGCTCGTAGACTCGTTGGTATGGTTGTTCATCTACTATAACCTGTTTATTGTAAGCCATGAGAGTGCTTTTGATGCTATTAAATGTCTTGTACCGTCCAAAAAGTCTATATTTAGTTGATTATGTCAGTCTATCTCAAATCAGGGACGGTTAAAGGGAGAGGCATGAAAATAGGAGACTTGACTCTTACTTTTTACGATCGGTCGCTCTGAAAGCATCTCGCGAACTGTCGAGGGTATCCTGAAGGAGATTGACTTTTCTGACAAGCTCGATGAGACGATCATTAGAGGCCAGTGTAAATTGCCGTATAGCATTTTGCAATTGCGCCTTTTTGACAACTTCGTTGTATCTTGCCGACGTTGTATGGGGGGCTCTACAATCAGGACACCTTGGGATTTTCGGCGTCGACGACTCTTGGAGATATCGTCTAGTAATCTTCCATCCTTCTGGAGACTCAAACTCGAAGAAGTCGGCCATCTTGGCTTCGTGATCGAGAGTCTCAACGGTGTAAAAGTGTCCACATGGAAGAAATATCATCGGCTTGTCTACCGAGTTACGATAGCTTTCAAACTCAAACATGTCGACACGGAACTCTTGGACATCATCTGAGCTGCAAACCCGGCAGAACTTTTTATCCGGGCACTTCTCGCCGCAGAGCGAAGGGCATTGATGACCGCATTCGAGAAGCTTGGAGCAGAGTTGACCACACGGGAGAATGTTGCAGGAGACACCGCACGGCATGATACACCGTTGATGCTCGCATCCAAGATTACATCCTTCGGCGCAAGGCGGACAAGGGTCTTTGCACATGCCCTTACACTTCGAATGTTGGCAGTATACTTCGCATTCCTTTTCGCACAAGCCGCAGGGTTCAACTCCATGGCAGTCACGCCCGCAAGAGTGTGAGCAGGTATTGAAGGGTTTACCACATGCTTGTCTGCATTTACCGTGCTCAAGTATAAAGGTCCCGGGGTCAGTCTGTGATGGCCTCCGACAGTCCATACATCGCCTTAGGCAACGATGGCCACAGTCAATGTTTTCTCCACATTGTGCAGAACAACGGAAGTCCGAGGAGGTAACATCCCTCCCACACTCAACCAATATTTTATGATTGCAGCCGGGTACCGTTTTTTCGACTCTAACCCTGCAAAAGTGCTCTTCTAATTTCTGATATATGTGGCACTTCATTTCAGTAACTCTATGGCCACATTTCAAAGAAACCTCTCTGATGGGCACAAGACAAGGTGCGCAAGGCTGACTGCAGAAGGAAGCGCATGGGTGGCCACAGCCGGTGAGCTGCTTGGGGCATGGCTCACAGCATCTTGTCACGCTGTGCAAGGCAAAGGAGTGACATTTTGATTTGCAAGCGTGGCCACACTGAAGCCGCCATTCGCACATGTTATCGCAACCGCCTTCTGGGGCGTAGGTTATGAAGTCTTCTTTAGTGGCAGCGCGGATTGGTATGTTTTTGTGGCGGTCGCATTGTAGTTCCAAAGCGTCCCCAAGACAGCCGTTAAGGCTCATATGACTGATTACTTCCGACCACATCGGGACAGAGCCAGCAGTGTTAACGTCGCCAATGATATACATTCCCCATTTGGCGCGGCTAATCGTTAGATGTTAGTATATGTTTCTAGCTTAAAACGGGTTGGGCTTTGTCATATCTTACCTCAAAAGAACGTTGATACGATTACTTGTCTTCAGAAAACCGCACTTTTGCTCTTTATTGCTACGCACAAGTGAGATAATGACCACATCTGCCTCCTCTCCCTATTTTAAATAACACTTGTTATCATACTAACCAATGTAAAATTCAGGTATACCGGGCGAGATTGGTTTGCTTACTTGGAAGTTATCGATGGTTGCAATTCTTACAGCAGCAGCAAGATTTGATTTTCGAACAGTTCCTTGCAGTTGCAACTCTTCTGGCTTCTGCTCATCCTCGTCGGCGAGGAAGCCCTCAACTTCATCCAAGGCATCCTGGTCTCTGCTCCCAACCACGATGTCCATGATGTTTCCGAGAGATCTCCTCAACTTGGACATTTGCCCGAGGTAAGGCGTCAAAACCGCAATTTGCTTTTCCTTGAACACGCCTTGATGTAGAAGATGTGTGACTAGCGAAATGACCATTTCTTGTTCGAAGTCGTTGGTATAAGATGTCGTCGCTTTGATGGCATCGCCCTTCGAGTCAGGGCGGCTATGTGTCATCCAAAATAGTCTTTTCTTCATGCCAGGGATTTCTGGGTAGTCAGGAACCGAGTCCAGGAGACTGGGGTAGGTTTTGAGTCTGATAAGATCCGCGATTGTAGGATACATCCGTCGCTGAGTATTGAGACTCGCTATAGGAAACTTCAGAGCGAGATCTCCATAAGGTTGTTGAACGAGCCTCTCAAAGAGTGAGACATCTAGACAGTAGGCTTGACCTTTCCTACTTTCTATAGAGAGGTCGTAATTTGCAACGTGTGGCCTTAGTTGTTGATGATCGCCAATTAGGATCATGTGCTGAATTGACGGTATCAAAGCAGTGATCGTATGGGCTTCCAAAATTTCTACACCCAAAATAAATAGTTAGAAACTCATACCCAAAACACTCGATCGAGATTGGTATATATATGTGGTTGCGGTATAAGCAGGGCATACCTCCAGCTTCTTCGCAAAACAAAACTTTTGCCCGGACTCTTTCCAGCATATCGGCGTGACCAGCTAATCCAGAGGTTGTCACACCGATAATGTCCGCTCCTTGCAGTAATCTCCTATCTCTTTCTTTATTGAGAGTTGACAGAGTCTCACTTTTGATACGATGCTGATCTGCGATGTCCGCGAGGCCGGTTACTGCGTTTCGAAGCACCTCATCTTTCCAGAATTTAAGAACTGCGTTGATCTCAAAAGGGTTCAGGGACCAAGGATCTATATTGCTATTTAAAATGGACCGGACAGACCTGCCAATCGGCCCAGACCTAGCCTTTCCCTTCCAGACTTTGAATGGTTTTTGTCTGCCGTGCGCGTGTTGAACTTCAAATCCCTCATCGTCGACGTTCCTCATAAATAGTGCACTGAAAAAGCTGGGGTGGTTTTGTTCAATATGGGAACGGAGATTGGAGTCCGAATTTGGGTAGGCGAGAGTATCACAATATTGGCTAGCATCATCTGCAAGCCTTCTAGTTTCTGACTTAATTTCCCATATCTCTTTTCCTTCGACTCGGGTATTCTCAGTTGAGGTTGCGAGGTTTTTGAGTAGGTAGTCTGTAAGTCTCTCAGATTTAGACCTTGAGCCCAAGCGAACAATGTTTTTGATGCCAATGTCAAGAAGATGTTCGAGAAATTGGTCAAGCGCGTGGTTGGTATAGCACCTGTTGCTATTAGATACACTGGAAGGTATAAAGGGGATGAGGAGGTGTCTTCACTTACACACAAACCACTGGGCCTAGGTCTGCTTTAGTTTTGTTGGCAAGTAGAACTTTTACGATCTTAGTTCCGACGAAACTTTTTCCGGTGCCTGGCGGTCCTTGGATCAAACCAACTTCGCGGGAGAGGGCCTTCACTAGCGATCGCGCCTGCCCATCGTCTAAAGTTGTATTGTCTAGTAAAGTTTGTATATCAAAGTTGTGTGCTTCTGCGGGGTCCAGGGGGACTGGATCGTTTTGCTCATTATTATAAATTGATTTCAAGTCAAAAAAGAAACCGGGGCGGGAAGCATATGGCGGCGGCCGGACATCCACTTTAGTATCGTCATAGAATGATTGTTGAAAACTGAGGGAAGGGTCTGGTGCAAGCCAGTCGATGAATGGAATCGTTTGTGGATTTTCTATACGCTTCTGCAAGCCCTGTAAGATAGGCCGAAATGATGCCAGTAAGGTTTTCGGGAACTCGATAAGGTCGATTTTGGCCAAATAATCCTTTGGGGATGCTAGCTTAGACAACCACTCGGTATCCTCCTCCCGGACGGTGTTCGCAAAGCTCAAAATGATCCCAGCCCGGCGGGGGTGACCTGCAAGAGTTGATAGCCTTCGATCAGGTTTGTCCTCGCCGAAATCTTCATATTGATCTCGATCTCGAATATGCTGCTCTGTCACATATCTATCGGCAACTGTGAAGAAGACAGCTTCGTTCTTTTCGTTCAGAATGCACACAAGCGAACCGTATGCCAGAATATCCTCATGTTCGTGAGCCCACCACTCCCGTCGTGCCCGGTTATCTAAATTTGGAGCAGGCTGATCGAATGTGATGCCAACTTTAAGACCTTGGTGGGGTGTGAAAGTAATATCTTCGACCCTAACGTTCTGATGAATTGATACAACGACTCCAGCACTAAACAACTTTTTAACCCCATCATCCTTCCGCCTCTTAGAGCTTCGGAGAACATCAAGGTTTCCACGACTTTCTATGATTTGGCGAAGTGATTCGCGGAGGCACCCGATGCTATCTTCCCGAAGAAGTCTGAATTGGGTGTCGAGAAGTCTCTTATTTCGATCTGAGATAGCAATTTCCCCTCCGATTTGGGGAAGGTACTCGGGTATCTCAGACATAATCTCCTCTGCGGTCGGTAGGATAAGGATGTCTGTAATCGAGGCGTGGTCATTGTTGTGCCTTGGACCATCTTCTGAGAGATCTCCTGGCAATCTTATTGTGTTCTGAATTGCGGGGTGAATGTTCTGGCGGATAGCACCTCTCCCCTGGCCTGTAGATGCAGGCCTGGTAGGAATTAAAGAAGGTATTTTCTCCCCAAGTTCTAGTTTATCATTTATGATTTTGAAGTCTTGGTGAAGAGGTCGCATTTCCGGATTTTGGAATAGACCCTGCTCATTGGCTTGGTTTAGGGCGTCCCTTGCGATTTGCTTTATCCCTTCCTGGACGACGGCACCAGAGTTGAGATGGATGATGTGTTTAAGAGCCGATACGACCATTGGCAGCACCTCCAAATAGTCGTCTGGGTTATTTGCCATCAGGGTCTTGGAGCGGGAGAGGACCCTATTGAAAAATCCAATGCCACGAGTTCCCGAGTGACCGTATACAACGTTGTAAACTGTACCTGCATATCTTTCGATAACAATGGAATTTTGAAACTCAGTATTAGTGATAATCCGAAGAAATGGGATACCGTGAACAATGAAATTTAGTTGCCCGGCGGTTCCAGAGTATGCTAGATCCGCATCTAGTAATTGGCGGATGTGCTCTAGATTTCTTTCGTTTGCAAGTTCCTTTATGACTTCCTGGGCAGTCCCGATGTTTCCGGTTGTTATCATTTGCAGGGCTCCTTCGAGGAAGGTTTTCATTTGTACCGGTGAATAAGGGCCACGGATCCTGCAAATCCTCCTCCAACTTTCTATCGGAGTAGTTACTGGACTAGTGGCAACCTGGGATAATGAGGTTGAAGCAGTTGATTGGTGATCTGAAATTGTTGTTTGTGAAGGTTGGTTGCGAGATTCCTGGACGAAATGGCCGTGAGAGCACCTTTTGCCCCAGTTGCACTTCCCCGATCGTTGATAAGCTCTGCACGCCTCTACTAAGTTTTCCTGATGCGCAAATCTGCATTTGTTCCCTCGTTTGCATCTGTTCTCTCGCCATTCGAAGCAAATCCTTGCACCTGACATTTTGAGGGTATTGATGAGACGGTGGACTAGGAGATGATAAGTTGGTATCGAGTTAACATGCGCGGGTTTAGCGATATCACTAACTGGTGCACCGATAATCAATCTTCCTGTGAGTATCGTTATGTTTTTAATCTAGGATAGGGGAAGGGGGAGCTAACGTATTGGTATTGACTAACAGTGGCGAATCTAAAGTAGGATTGAATTCCTAAATGTGGGGTATGAACAAAGTATACCGGTGGATAGTGGGGTGTCTCTGGAAGCTGACACGAGGATTGGGGGGAGCGTTTATAGGGTGCAAGAGGGAGCCTTCTTTTCGATGCTAGTGATTGGTAAAAGGCTGGAGGTTTCGCGGGCTTAAAGATGAGAATTAGTATCGATCAGATAGACAGTGCAGGGTGTTTCTAGAATAGGTTTGGAGTATCAAGTGTTTTATCTTGATCATGAACTGTGCTTTGAGAGCAAGAGATGGGTCTGGGATCCTGGAACTGGTCTGGCTCGGCGAGCCACAGATATCGCTGTATGCATGGCCACGAATATACCAAAATTGGTGCAGCAGACAGGGTTCCCTCTAGCTACCATAGGTACTTACATTGATGGGGGGTCCTTTTTTTTTTTTTTTTTTGATTTCGTGGTTGGAAAGGAGAATATGGGAATTAATTAATTGGGAGTTAACATTGAGAGATTTCGACGAAACCGCTGTGACAAACCGTTGGAATATTCTCTGGGTGTGTCGATATCAACAGTTTGAATGAGAGTCCCATGGGTATGCACAGAGTAATTCAATGCCTGAAGTTTGTGATAGGGTCGCTAACGTCCTTCGAAGACCAGACCAATCCCAATCGACTGCAGGTTAAGGTCAACAGCTTTGGTTGGCCAGAACGGCTCCATCTGGTTCAACAAGCCGACTGCATTCGGCTTCTTGCATCGAGCTACAAAGGATCTGGGTGGCACAATTGATCAACAAGACATGCATGGGCACAATTAATTGTGCAAACTGGTTTATTGGTCTGGATGGGTATACGCATACCTAGGTCTGTAGTGGCCGGCCTTCCCGTATATTACCCCGATCCGAACTATTTACATTGGCTGCTTACGCGGAGCATTCCGAGGCATGCTAGTACAAGTAATTATATTGTTTGGCATCCGAGTCCCTCGCTAGCTAATCAGGCTGGTCGAAGCCCCCTGTGCCATGATCAATTGATATCTTCTGCAACGTTTGTTATCAGCCTTTTAAAATTTTGTCTTGCGTGGCACGCAGTATGCAGCCATTTGTGTCATTGCATCGATGGTGGTGGGTCTTCTCTTGTCAATATACTGCATGGTACTCCTGATGGGTTTTTTCCCTGCAGGTAGATTTCCAGGACTAATAAGTATGACCTGCAGAAGGCATGCATGTGGAGAAACTTTGCTGGAAGAAAACCTCAACCATTGGCAAGTATTAAATTTTCTGTTCTGAGGGAGCTACGAATATTTGTAAATGCGATTACTGGATTGCGCAGTACAGAGCAACAAATGTGTTAGGCAACATCCCTACCACCACAATACAAACTCCGCGTGATCGGGGTTGGTTTTAACGTACTGTAACATGCACCTAGAGCAAAACTAAATGAAAATAAAAAAAGATTAGTAAGAGATTAAACTAGGGAAACGAATAGCAACTATGATATCGATCGACCTGAGCAGTATACTAGCTATACGGCCCCTTTGTGGACATGTGATGCTACGGAAACCACGAAGGCAGACAACTGTGCCGCTATCAAACAGCAGCCCAGAAGAAGGATTGTGTCCCAATCGGGATGAAGGATTCAATGCATTAAATGACATTAGTTTCGATTGCCGCCGTTCATTTTGATGTTCGAATATTTGGGGTGATGAATTCAACCTGACTTCTAGCAGCTTCCAGATTTCTCCCATAGATCCAAGGCTGACTACAGAGTGCCGGGAGGATGCGTACGTTCTAGACGTAGAGGAATCGACTAGTACATGTATACTCTGCCGGTGGCGCGGTATCGGGGTGGTTCGATCGCTGTATATCTGACTGAAACTTCGTACAGGTTGGAATCTGGCTATGTTACGTCTTTTCTTTTTTTTCTCACTTCCCGCGGGAGTCGACTGTAAAATACATCGATATCGTCTTACCATAGGGATCTCATGACCTGAGGTCTGCGGCATGAAGACTCATCGGTCGCTTTCCGTAGAAATGTCGATGTGGGCTTGCCATCGCGGTGCTATTGATGCCTGTTGCTTCATACCGTCGGCGTTCAGCACGATAACGTATAACCCTGGGGACTTGGACTGGAGGCATCATATACAACATTCCCTTTCCAGGCCGGCAGCCATGATATCCATCTATATACATCGCTAGCTTACGACATGCCGTAACTTTCTGCCTTATCGTGACGTGACCCATGTGCAGGAGTCATGTCCACCGCAGGTCCATAGATCTAGATGTCCAGGATATATATATGCGTTGCGTGGTATTTCGAAACAGGGCCTCTTTGATCCTCCTCCAAACCGGATTTGATTTTGTTCCCTGGAGTATTGCTACGACGCGCTACTATTGGTGCGGGGCTCTGAGCGCTACAGCCGGGGTGTGGTGGGAATGTCCTTGGCATGCCCGAATATATATCCCTGCAAATGTTGCCTGATGTAAAGAGATTTCTGGCAGCCTCCAAATTTGGGGGTTAGAGGACCTCCGCACTGAGGGATGGAGATAAATCTCTCCCAATACCCCTTCCTGATTGACAAAGGCATCCCATTTCGCCTTCATCGCGGGGCAGCCTTTGATGGAAACCTTCTCGCTCTAGTTACACTTTGCCACCCTCTCCCGTACGCTTGCCCGTTCCTCTCAAACCTCCGAGTGGGAATTCGGAAGACCACGGTTTCTGAATTATAATTACAGAACTCTTCCAGTTTGATCCGCACACCCAGCCGGTCATCACGACTTCCCGGCTGGCTGTGTGTCAATTTGATCTGTTCCCCATTTTTTTGTTAAACCGACAAAATTACCGAATTTTGTCCTTGCGTGTCGAGCAATCCCGACAACCACAAAACACACTGTATTCATCACGAGCCTCCTGGTGAATCGGAGGTTACTTTTTTATTAGACCTTTATAGGGCCGGAGATGGAGAACAGGGGAGTGTTCTCGATCTCGACGAACCCTATTTCGAAGGACTGCTAGTTAACTCTAGTGGTTCTCATCACATTGCTGAAGATAATGCAGGCGCTCAATATGAGCTCCTGAACGGATGCGTGGCTAACTATTCTGCCGAGTTCAGTCGTAAGTATCTTCGCCTTCAACTTTCGACTTCTAATCATGGCCTAATAGTGGACCCAAAATTAGACAACTCCTTGTATGGCATGAAGGATTTCGACAACAGCGACAACAACATTAACAACAACAACAACACCACCACCACCACCACCACCACTGATTTTTTCGGTGGAGCAAATGACAGATCCATGGCAATGGCCCCACAGCAACATCCTAACTCCATTCTATACGATGGCGCCATGCAAAGCGCATTAGGTTGGTTACCTGCTTTTATGGTTCGTGTAAATCATTCTGACATATTTAACCGGGGCACAGGACCCATCCCAAAGGAAGACCCCGATTTGGAATGTCAACAAAGAATCGGTGGTGATTTCACCTTATTTTCAGAGGACGATGACGTGGAAAAACAGTTCGGGCTCGACGACGCCCTTGAGCATCCCGTCAAATGGGAGCAGGCCTCGGCCGGATCGCCATACTCCTCTTGGAGTCATGGGGATGCCCTCGGCTCTCCGAATCCCTCCAACCCAGCCCCTGGACATCCGGAAGACCAAGGGAGCCTCAGCCCTCCTGAGGATTTAAATGCCTTAGCTGAAAGACGGCTTCGGGAGGATGATCGTGGGAAGCGGAGGAGAAAGCTCTCCACGAAAGATTCTCGTGTTCAGAAGAAACCTGCCCCAAAGCGCCTGGAGGAAGACAAACCACCGAAAAAGGTCCGGAGACCCCGGAAAGCATCTTTTTTCTGTCGTTGGGAAAATTGCAAGGCTTCCTTTACAAGACAACGGGAGTTTGAGATGCACATGGGGAAACACGAGAAGCCATTGTTCTCCTGCGAAATTTGCAAGCAACTCTTGACACGCAAAGACAATCGTAGGAAGCATGATGTTTCTCAACGTCACCAAGAAAATGTACGGCAGCATCAAGCCCGCCTCTCTAATTCCCTACCCCCCACTACTTCTTCTCCTCCGTCTCCGTCTCCGTCTCCTCCGTCTCTTTCTTCCTCTTCTTCTTCCTCCTCTTCTTCTTCCTCTTCGTCGCCCCCCCTTCCTCCTTCTTTTTCGCCGCCCTCCCTTTCTCCTTCTTCTTTGTCGCCGCCCCCCCTTTCTCCTTCCTCCTTCTTTTCCGGTCCATCGGACCCCAATTTCTCATCAAACCCAAGTCCAACTGTGAGCACCTCCAGTTCCATCCCCTACTTTGAGGGCACACCACTACTTTTTGACCAACTTCCTCCATATCCAGATGTTGGCAATCAACACACCATTTCTGACTTCCAGCCTCTGAATACCGAAACGAAATTTTTAATGCTTGAGGCGAAAATAGCTCAGCTTAGCGAGAAGCTAAATTTTGAGCTGAGAGAGGTTATGCAAGAGATGGAAACAATCCGAAGGGAGGCATAAATTTGAAGGTTGGCTGTGGGTTAGCTACCCACCCCAACCCTCAATACCTACCTCTATATGCAGAGCAAAAGCTTCTAGTCGCAAGGAAGGACTTGTTAATCTCGTTCATCTCCCCATGGCGGCCTGAATTGGAAGACTAAGCTTTGTCATTACAAAGGATTTTTTCATTGTCTCTTTCGCAACACCTCTGTCCCATTACTGATATTCCATCGAGGTTCCAACTTTGTCGAATTGTCTACCATAGAACGCAAAATTATCGTCTCTGGCCTGGGTTTGTGCAATCTTTCGTTGTTGTAAGGTGTCGGGGCTTCGCCGTTATATCTATTTCATTTCTCAAGCAGGGTTTACTGGCAGAGTCTACCCAATTTCGAGAATACAGAGAAAGCGATGATGCCTTGACCTTGACGACAATGGAAGGCTGTTCGAAGTCAGGCAAAGAGGCCTATGGTATGAGGGTCCGAGCAAAGGCTTGGAAACATAAAGGCATTTAGTAATTCGGAGTTTTCGTTGACGCAAAAGGGCTTTGAGTATTCTTTGGGGTGACCGCACCAGCATATCTAGGCTATATGAGGGTACCATTTGTCTCGCGGTGGTATTTTTACGACTTGTTCTTTTTTCTTTTTTTCTTTTTTCTTTCCTGATTTGTTCGCCGCGCTTTCGATGTCTGGTTTATGAGATATTTTGATTCCTTGCTGAATTTTTCACTCCTCGTTCCTTGCTATCCTTCTATGACTCTTCTGTGTCTTCGCTCCTTCTATCGCTTCACAATTCTACTACACCAAATGTTCTCTACCGTGTCTACGATTCCCATTATTGTTATTTTCAATATATTCTTGCCCGCTATTTGACCGATTCTTTTCATTCTATTTCTCATTTCACTCAGTTTTTTTTTTTTTTCCCTTGTCCTTTTACTTTTTGGTTAGTTTATTGTTGCTCTCGTTCCCGTGTCAAGTTTTAATTATCCGATTTTTGTCATGCTACTATGTTCTTCCTATTACTATCCATAGTGTGTTTTTCAGTTGTTCTTTTGCAGTTGATCGATCTAAGTTAGTTTGCGCCTCCTAGCAATCCAGGGCAGTTTCGTAAAGTCTCCATACATATGTGGTCAGTCCTAGACCCCAGTTGGCAACGTAGTTCGGGAAGAAAGTCCCAGCGTGGGTACCCTCACAAGCAGGGATAAGGTGGGCTCATGACTATGAGTGCATAAGGGATCCCGTTATCCACCTCAGCTCGATCCGATAGACAAGAAGAACAACGTCATTGGAATGCTAGATGCATTCAGGAACGGCTACCCGTATAGAAAGGCATGGAGGGTAACCGTACCGAGCCCATAAATTTCCCGATTCGGGCAGTGCAGATAAAGGCCGTGGTGAGGCAAACATTTGGGGCTTCCAACATGCAACACCTGGTACCTTTGGCTGGTTGTATGTACCCATCAGTATCATGAAGGCAACTTTGGCGATGGTCTCTATTGCATATATTGCGGGGTACGGAAGGATGGGTCGTCTTGACTTAAGTATTATCTGCAGCAAGACTAGTGGCATACGGCTTCGAAGGGAAGCAGCCGGAACAAGTATGTACCCGGAAGGATTTCAGAGGAGCCCATGCAGAAGTCCTGTAGGTTTGCCGTTCGATTGGCCCATCAATTCAGCACTGAAGTCTGGAACGGGACGACCCAGCTAGTTCCAACTATTCACACCCCAAAATGCATGTTTTATGATGCAGGTTATGATTCAAATGGCGATAGCAGCAGCCTTTACTATATAAGCGTACCCGATAACTCGAACACGTCCAAGTTGCAAAACAGAGCTCTTCTCGTTTGTCCCAATACTCCCCTAGGAACACGACCTCGGTTTTTTTTTGGAGTCGTTTGTGGAACTCTTTCCCCGAATTTTTGTTTCATGTCGGTATTCGATCCCAAGATCCTGTTCGTGTTCTAAGATTAACTGGATCTGTGCAGCGCCGCTGCTGCGAGCGAACTGCGCAATGGCTTGCACAGCCCGTCCAACGTTACGCACAAACTAACTAATCAATGAATCTGAAGAACATAGATAGTGACCTGTTTGTATCTTGGTCGAGATAGAACCGACCTGCTTCCGTGTTACGGTCGGATTGACGAGGCAGCTACAACCGGTCCGCTCGCTGGTTGTGCCGTCTCAGCCTTGATTCGTTCAAAATTTATCCACTGCCAATTTCTTTCTACCAATTATCCTTTGAACGCCCGCCCTTATTTCAAACACATTATCTTCTCGATTTCCTCTGTTTAAATCAGGATCACGAAACGGCACCGTTTGAATACGTTAATCCCCAAGGTACACTACTACCCTTCTTTTTCTTTCTCTTTAACCCATTATTTTTCCACTCCCTTTCGGACCGAGATACAGGTATCTTTTCTATTATACAGAGACGCGCGTGTCACATATAATTAATTGGGATTAACATGACTGTTGGTATAACAATAGCCGTGCTTCTCAATAATACACCGGAAACTAGCGAATGGGGCTTGAACCACTCGAGATCAAGGGATAGCTCTACGATAAAGGACGAGAATTCGTATCACGAGAGTAGTTATCAGCCTGGGGACCAGCCCTTCAAGATTAAGCCCGAGGGTAGCGAATCGGTGTTTAAGCTGGAAGATAGTAAAACTTGGTTCACCCCAACCCCGAGTCTAAAGCTTCTGTGGCGGAGCCCACTTGATTCGCCACGACAACCAAAAATAAAAGAGGAATCTCGATCCCCAGAGCCAGATCGAGGCTATCCGGTTGACTTGAGTAGTCAGACACCTGAAGGAAACCCTGGCCGCTACTGCAAGTCCGAGCCCAACTTGCAGGCTGGGAGCCCCATCATCTGTGGAAGACGGGAAATACAAAAAGAAAGAGAACAAGAAAATAGTAGAAATCCAGATATAGAACCGCTTCGGGAACCCTCAAGCACGCGCTCGAGCCGTGTATACGCACCGGGCAGCCCTATTCCACCCATTCGAAAGGTCCCCATTCGCCGTCCTCACCACCGTCGAAAATCTTGGCCCTGTCAAGAAAAACAATGCAAACTAATTTTCACAAACAAAAGGCTTTATGAACGTCATTTGAGCAAGAGTCACAGATTTAAGTCAACGGTGTGTCCGGTCTGCGAGAAGACATTGGGTCGGAAAGATTATATGACAGATCATATACGGAGCAAGAGACACAAAAAGGCATTGGATGCACAGAGCAGTCCAAAGCGAGACCGAAACATAGTCGATTTCGAGTAATACGTCCTCATTTTTCTCCCCCCCCCCTCTCCATACACGAGTATACTTGCTCCCACCCTCTCGACTTAAGACGGCACGCCAATTAGTCTCATAGTATAATACGGGGCCGCACGCCAGTATGATCTACAAAGCTGGGAATTGTATAATCAATCAAGTAAACGAAAAGGGTTCCATGGCGATTCATACTAAGCTACGAGCTCGCCAAACAAAATGGTCTACTAGTAACGATACATTCAATTGCCCGCGTTGATGCAATAGCGGAAAAAAATATTTTAATGGAGCAATATACAAAAGTCGAATGGTGTCTAGTTTGTTTCCCAACGGCTCCCCGGGTTAATATCCTTCCTCCCCAAATGAGCCGTATTACAAAAACTGCAACATCCTATCTCTTTCCAGGATACACTTCGCAGCTGACGCGGTCCTAAGACTACCCAGTCTATATTTACGTCATGGCCATGGGCATAGCAGAGCTGTGGGACATATTTGTTTTAAAACTGTTTAATAAAATTTTCAAGTTTTTTCTTAATTATCTATAGTCTCCTAGACGTGGCCCACATACGGAGGATATATCAGTGCGCATGGCCGTCGATTGCAGATTATGATGTTGAAATCTTTTTACCTATATATTCCCTAGGGAATTAAGACATTTCGCAACTTGTAGGGGTTCTATTATATTCTTTATAACTGTGCATTCTGTCTGCATATCTAGCGAAATACATACATGCGTATTCACTATCGCCCATAAAGGCAGGCATGTTTCTTTACGGCATTTGGACCCTGCCGTGGGGACACCGAGATATAAAGTTTAGAGTAGGGTGTATACTATTCCCAAATTTAGCCTTGAATCGATTTCGTCTTACACATTTTGTATTATAGCTGCCACCTCTCTAATAATACATAGGAGTACCTTTATATTACCCATATCGAGACAATACGCATATACGTATCTAAAAATCCCTACAACCGAATATATAGGCAGGAGTCTATAGGCAGAGTCGACACTCCACTCGATATATCTTGCAATGATCAACTTATCGGTCCACTAACAAATCCTAGTGCCTGAGAATTCTAGAACTTCAACAATATAGCTTCGAAATATGCATGTGTTTTCAGTAGCTTATACCGAAGTATCATCTCTAATTCGCTAGGGAATAATGAACTATGACAGCCCTGGACGTAGGTTAGCTGCTGGTACCATGGTATTGATCCCTGGTATATGGTCCTTCGAACCTAGGAACGGCGCTCAATATCAACTATCAATACATTAGTTACATATTTCTAAGCAATATTATACAGGCGTTTTAACTAGTCTCGATTTCTTATTTCAGCTAACAAGATTCGAAATTGATAAAGTAAATTTGTCTTTTAATAAAGTCACAAAATCACCGCGGCACCGGTTTCGGAGTACATAGGCTCAATGCTCTAGACTTTGGGTTAGCCGCTGGGCTACGAAATATATATGTATATATAGATCTATAGTTGTTCCATTCTTACGAGTACCAATATATTGATCTCTCATCTACAATAGAAGTAAACTACCTAGGCCTATAGGTAGGTAATTAAGACCTTAATTCCCTAATATAGCTAATAAAAAATATTTCACCAGATGTAACATAGATACGCGTGTATACGTAGATGACTTTCCAAAACTCCGGTTTAGGTGAGTATCATATAGCCAGTCCTTAGCCAGTCTCGTCTCGGCTTTAGTATTTAAACCTTTCCGTGTATGCATACAGCATACTAAATGAAAACAACGTTCCACATTGAGACCAGAACTTCATCCCCTACATCGATGCCGACACCCACCTGGCGACTACATATCCACCAACCTGCAGTCTCATCATCTTGATAAAACCCACTGCTAAGCTTCCTTTTTGCTTCTTTTACCTCTACGAAACCATCCATCTAACCAAGATGCATTTACTAAACTCTATCCTTACCTTTCTGATGATTTTCGGGTTCGCTGTTAACCTTGCCACGTCTGCAGAGCTCGAGGATGTCTTCACTATCGTTAGGGATGGTCCCGGGGCGTGTAGTGAAAAGGAGGCCGATAATATCAACCTCTACCACATGGACGTAGTCTCGATGTTAGAGGCGGGATTGGAACTTTTTAGAGATGTTTTGGGACGCGGCATACTGGAAGATAACGGGGATTTACGCCTGCGCCAAATGGGGGCCAGGTTGATGTTTGAATCTTGGTTCGGAATCCAGTTCACAGATCGGTACAAGGGCAGATGGGAGAATATCTATCAAGTGCCTGTCGATCCAAACTCTTTCCTTTTCATCCATGGCAAGTATCGTCAACTCTCCCCAAGTCATAAGAATTATTACCAAGACACGTTGGAGGTGAGAGTAGGGGTGTGTTTCCATGCTGACTATCTACGGTTTTGAACTAGATATTTTGAGCGCGGCACTCAATCTCGTGAGCTACAATAAACCTCTTAAACATCTAAACGGGGTTAAACCAAAAATATATTGCAACGACGAGTGGATGTCATACGCCACTAACACCAATTTCGACTCGGCCACGAGAGGGTGTGGTAATCCACGCCTTCTGGGATTCACTGGATGGCGGTTAAGTGCTATAACCCTCTGCGCACAATCTTTCTATGTGCTGCCTTGCTCAAACTTACGTCGCGGGGATCCGCCAGGGCCTACAGACCCTATGAACGCGCCGGAAGATCATTATTCAGGCAGCATGCTGTTCCTTCATGAAATCCTACATTTGGTGTTAGGTCCAGATGACCGTAGAGGCCGCCAAGTGGAGCTATGTAAGTTACCCATGGCCGCTATCTACCCTTTAGTATTTTCAGATCGATATATCGAAGTTCCAATATCTAGCTTGGGTTTTCAGCGACTGACCACTGTTTATCATACTATAGATACCTCGGGTGACTGTCGATTGGCGGTATTGCAACAGATTACCCCTATACTCTTCGAGGCAAAGAGGAACCCACAGTCTTATGTGTGGTTCATGCAGGGTGCATATTTTGCACAGCAGGCAAGATCTACTAGTGGAATTTATTACGAGTATAGCACAGGGCGGCCGCGGTACATTACTGTGGTTTCAAGCGATGGTGTTTGAGTCTCGAAGCCCCTTGGGTGTATAATCAACCTCAAAGGTATCTCCAAGGCCAAGAAAAATATTCAGTATTCGTCCTCTGCTCGATTTGAAACCTAAGTATTTCAAGCCCCATCAACCGACCAACATTTGGATGGTGTACCGATGAAGAGGAAATTGAGAAGTAATATGATACACGAAGTATATCCCATAAAGGCCTTTGTGGCTAACTTGCTCTTGTTGAGTTGAAAAGTAGGAATAGTGTTGTAGGCTCCCTGCCAATTGACTGTCATAGACCCTACGTGGTTTCCTCCCCAAGAAGCATGTACATATTTCAATTTGGTACCTGGGCGTTACAGACTCTTTTACGCAAGTCTCCCATCAAATATACGCTCCAAGGCTGCTTTGACACCGCCCCCTCCCCCCGCCGTAACTTCTTCCCCCGCCGTAGCTTCTTCGCCCTCTGCCATCTCAGTGTCCATTTCGATCATCAAAAACCTTCGCGCAACATGTTCCTAAGAGTTTAAAGAATTCTTTTATCAGAATGCCCCAAAATCAGATGTAAATAAACACACTAACTTACGGCATAGGCAAATTCTCTCCTCTCTCTCATACTCATCTCAGCGCAGGCGCTGGCTAGATCCTCTCCCTTTGCAAGCTTTACTATCAAAGCTTCTGCTCTGTCTACTATTGATTTATCGATACCATTCATTGCTGCGCAGCTGTGGGGGTTTGATTTAAGCTTCTTTGTCAACTTCTTGGGCTGATCGAAAAGGGGATTACCGACACTGTCCCGAAGCTACTAGTCGATCTCCCCGGCTGTAACGTATATAGATACGTAATCTGATCCTGCGCCTTTTCCGCAGTTTCATCGAGAAGGATTTTCATGTGCCCGAAGCTGAGAGAAGGGTGCCTGACGAGGAAGCCATTTTCAAATATTTCTGGGTCGCCCAAAAGTCGTATTAGCGATCTGCGCGGTTATACAGAGGAAATTCCTTACCATGATAATGTGTAGCCATAAGCGTCTTTGGTGCTTCCAGCCCGAGTTCTAAGAGGTGTTCCGCGACTGCACAGGCAAGGCCAGCTCCGTCTATCACAGCTATTAGTACCACGAATTTAATTGTGTGTAGTTATATCACCTGTCGATTCTGTCCCCTTTCCAAACTCGTCGACGACTAACAAGGAACGTCGACTAGTCAACCTAAGCGCTGCGGTGATTTGTTGCAAGTCAATCATAAATGCGCTTTGGGTTTTGGTAACTGATTCTTTAGTTTGGATTCTCGTTAAAATAGCATCCGTTAGGCCAATCGTGGCGTGTTCAGCGGGAACATAACTAGAAAATTGAACGTTAACGGAACCGCGTCACCATAACGTCGTACCAGGACATTACCATCCAATATGCGCCATATAAACAATCAATGCCACCTGTTTGAGATAAACCGATTTTCCGGAGTAATTCGGACCTGTAATGATCATCATGCTCTTGCCAGTTCTATCGTCATCGTGTGAGGGGTCAAGCCCATTGGTATTGTCACCGTCCTCGCCTCCACCACCTTCAAGGTTTGTATCATTGGGTATGAACGCTGCGACACACAGTTCTTGGAGCGGATGCCTCCCTTTATGGATTTTAATAATATTACCGTCGGTAATCAAGGGGCGGACCCAAGAATGGGTCGCTGCAGCTTGTGCTAATGAGAGAATACTTTTAAGATTTAGTTTGGGGCGCTCTGAAACAATCTAAATCGGCTCATCTGACGTACCTATCAAGTTCCCCGCAAATACTTGAGACTACTATTAGCAGGTCTTTGTATTTCATCACTTTCTCTTGAAGTTCATGAAGGATGTCAATTTCCTTGTCTGGGCGATGGTTTTGTCAGAACCAATGGATGCCGTGATTCAGATGCCATAGGTTAACCTACCACAGATAGCCCCGAAGATATCGCCCAGACTTTCTTCCAAATCCCGCGTCCGTTGGTTCTTAAAGTACGAACTGTGAGTTGTCGAAAACATCCAATCCCACTTGTTCAGGATGTCGCCGTTACTTCCAGAGTAAACAGGCTCCTTGTCTGGCCCCAACGGAACACAAATTAGATAACCGAGTTGCGGGTAGTAAACAACGTTTAATTTCAGCCCAGTAGCTTTGACCTCTGGCGGGAGTTCATTCATGACTTCTTTTGCGACGTCCCCAAGCATATAATCGAAACTGTTGTAAGTATCCTTAATAGAATCGAGGTCACAGTCAACGCCAGGTTTGACACAGACACGCCCTTGGTACTGAGATTCCTGGAAGTCAACCTAAAATGAAAGACAGTATCAGAAGGCTGCCCCCGCTACCTCGCGTAGTGAAGGAAGGAAGGAAGGAAGGAAGGAAGGAAGGTAAATACTGTATCATCAATCATTTTGCCGATGTTTTGGAGGTGCACAGCTTCAAACGAGTCCGAGATTTTTCGGAAGACTTCAATATCCTGTGTTCCAAGCATCTCTGTTATATGATTCCGGATCTTTATTGCGTTGTATACGAACTGCTTAGCCTGTCAGCCTCCCCGTCCGAGCCGGGCATAGATCTTTGACTGGATTGAACTTCTCACGTGAAGGAGCGAGCTCCAAGTCCTAGTTGAAGTACTTTTACCCTTCTTTTGCACTCCGAATTCTACATCCCCCAGCATACCATTCCCACTACTTTCGCCTCCTTTCTTCAACATTGTCAGTATCTTACGTATATCTGGGGTTTTCTTTAGACTTTTGTGGATTCCGCCCACTGCATTTGAGTTGTCAGGCCTAATCAGTGCTTTTATAGCGTTGTATCTCGACGTGATAATTGCTGAGTCGAGTGAAGGTCGGAGAAACACTTGTTTGAGGCATTGATAGCCTTGAGGTGTGCGAGTCGTATTCACGATTCCGAAAAGCGATAGGCCTTCTTTACCGCGGCCGTGTGGGCCTTGCTTGTGGAAACTTGGGTGTGATTCATCCGAGAAGATCTGGAGCGAGGTCATGGTTTCTGAATTTAAGAACCTATAACTCCCATTAGTGGCTCAGAAGTTAAGGATAGAAGGTCGCCTGTGCATATGTTACATAATATTCTCCATCGTCCAAAGCTTGAGTTTCGATACTCCATATTGATATGGGACATCTTCGGCATGAGGGTTTTGGATAGCTCGTCTCCTTCGGACATTGATGAGAACGGCACCAGCGCAGCCTACCTGGATGATCATGTTAATATACTAATATAACAGTTTTGATGGAATGTGTATGGGTGACACACAGAAACATAACTCCCTTCTGTATCTATATAACTCTCGAGGCGAAGCATGCTTTGCTTCTTCCCTGGAACCCTGTCAAGCATTGGTCCTAATCCGTATTCGTCGTCGGCGTCCATGTCATTGGCATCATTTGGCGTGATAAAGGTTGGACAGTCTTCATTTACGCCAAGGTCTAAGCCAGCGAGCTTATTCCGGCCTTGCTCGACTGAGAACTCCGGTGCTGGGCGGATATTCAAATCAACGCCTGGTTGATTGTCTAGGGTATCTGATGAGGTCTATCAGCCGTAGTCTAGGTATCTAACAATTTTCATAAGGCCCAATATATACTACCATTAGTAGAGCTAGCGAATAGGTCGTCTGCCCTACTTGGGAAGAGTATAAGTGTTGGTTGGATTTGGAGTCTCACTATTTGCGGATTGCTCAATCAGCAAATGAACAAGTTACGGCAACTTTGAAGGGATATCGACTCACGGCTCTCAAGAATCTCTTTAGCAGCACCACCACTAGAACCAGACATATTAACCTCGACATCATTCACAAACCATAGTGTCTCATCCTGTTCGGTGTAAAAAGAACAACCAAGTCTTCGTCCACGGTAATCAACCGCCATGATAATATCTTTGTCTCCATCCTCCTCTTCTTGGTCTTCGTCTTCGATCTGGCTAGCTATTTCTTCCGCTAGGCCTGCATTAGGGGTTCTTGCCGAAGGAGTTGATGATGACCCATGATGGACGAAGGGGCCAGTGGAACTAAGATGTCTTTTTGGAGTAACTCTGAATGGAGAGTTTGGACGAAGACGTTTGATACCCCGAGAAGATGGTAACTGGGATGGTTGGGATCCCTGGTATGTTCGTCCCGGGGGCGATGAGGTTACAGAAGGAGGTGGAGCCTGTGAGAAACGCTGTTGAAGGGTGTTACGAGGCATCTTTATTTATACGTCGGCACCGGTTGTGGGTTGGAAAACAAGGTACTGAGGTAGGTAATCGGGTATGATTCAATGATGATAGCGGTAGGTCAAGTTTTCATGCAAGTTTCAGTGGAAGAATGAGCCGAGGCTATATTGATGGATAAAGCGTCTGCATAATATATGAATGTAGGTACCTAGGTACCTAGGTATGTAGCCGGAGTGATTTTGATATCGATAGAACTCAGATTGGTCGACTCTTGGCCTGGTTCAACATGCAACACAATTCAACACAAGACTGTCTCGACGGCCCTGCGGGTTGTTTGCCCGCGAGGACGCTTGGCTGAGATCGGTTAGTTGAGGTGACACAAGAGTATCACGTGATCGCCAAAACCCAACACCACAAGCATCGTGGAATGCGTTGCGCGACTGGGCCCCAAAACTGGTGTAGGGCGGCATCTCAGGACTCTCCCAAAGCATTAAAATTACTAAGCATCCTTGCGCTCGCTTTATGGAGCTCCGAGGGAAAACTCGGGAGCGACCCTCTGGCAGTGATTCTTTTGGCGTGGGATTCCGTTGCAGTAATTGTTGGGTGTTGTCCCGGCAGAATCTTGATATGTTCTGTTTCCGGAAGCAACCGGATTTCGGCAAGGTTGGCATACTAAGCTTTTTCTCACGCGAACCAATTTTCGGAATTCCCCACCCGCATCCACAGACATACAACAAAACTAAACCATGCGGAGGCCACATTCCGTCTAGCTGGGTTGCACTTGCTGATTTCTAATCCAAGTTATTGGAGCGGGAGTTTCCAATCCCACTATTTTTCGCCGAGGGCTGTTTATTCGGAATGTGACAGACGTTGTGAATACTAAATCACAAATGATTCTGAGCGGCCTGGCGGTAAATACAAGTCATTATGTCATTGGGTGCTGGGTTCAGAGCTCCCGCAGCGCTGCTTTAATAGGACCGGATTTCTGCTCGGTCTTCCAATTGATCTTAGCTCCCATTGCATTGTTTTTAAATTTCCTTCATCACTCCGACTCCAGCGCCTGATCGATGTTGCGGTTCCTATATCATCCTCTCCGGCGTCTACGTATATGATGAGCACCCAGACTCTTAGAACAAACTTTTCATTGTGAGCGGTCACTTAAGGATCAGGCCTGAATTCGAATTCGTGGCCTAGGAATATTAATATTACCTAGCCTGTCTCGAAATTTAAAAATGACTACCACACTTTCCGTTTACCCGCCGCCCCCGCGAAAGCGCATGCGCAAAACCTGGATCCAACGTCAACTCCTGCTTTTCGAAGTCACGTTCGGGCCTTTCGTCATGTCACCCGGCGAGAAATTGGCTTTCTATACGTTCCTCTTCTTGTTCTTCAGTCTTCTGACGGCAACGGTCACGCTGTACCTCCCGCAACATTTGCAAACCACAACCCGAAGGTTATTGTTTTACATCTTTGGCGATGATAGTGTTATTCGGAACGAGGACATATTGGGGTATAGTTCTGCTTTTGTTCAAGTCGAGGGCGGGAATGCAGGTATAGAAACGCCGCCCAGATTTTCGATAGGATACCGGGAAGTTAAAAGCTATATGGGTTAATTCACCCTACGCCCTGAGGGGGAAAGGAGTCTGGGAACAGGTTGAGGTGACTTCCTGGGGCTCAAGGCGTTCGACAGTATTGATATTTCAGTCTAGTATCCAAAAAGCGGCTAGGGAGCGATGATTCCGATTGCTTTTTAATCTCTCTTTGTTTCCTTGTTCCCCTCCCTTCTCCCACCCATTGATCATATCCGAGTGCTTCGTCTTAAGTCTCAAGAAGTCTAAGTGTATCCTATAAGGAGCCACATTCGTGGGAGGCCAGCCCCATAAGTCTAGAATACATGCATATGACCTGAAGGAATGAATTGAAGTTCGCGATTTAGTCTTCGTAGGCGGAATCGCGCACTGAAGCAGACCTAGGGTGCAGGTTATCAAGAAAACGCCTATTGCGAATGACTCAAGCAAAGAGATATATTATTCAATGTCCCAAAATACGATTAATTAAGAACATCTCACCCTTCCGTTCCTTACGGATTGAGAGGCCCCTCCAGCAACGCCATTCCAAGCAAAATGCAGCATTATAACACATGTCCGAAAACGAAAAAGCAAAGTGGAACATATAGCATTCAAAGAAGCTATATTGTCATTAAAATAGCTTTATTTCTCTTTCCCTTGTTCTATCCGTCCAGGTCTGTCCAAGAGACACTGTTATGTTGGCCAAAAAGGGAAAGCTAGGTGCTGATTTTAGTCATCCTCTCGCTTCGACACCCCTGACTTCCTCGGCTTTTTCGCTGCAGGCGGTTTCGACCCACCCTTCCCTTTGCCACCTCTCTCGGGTGTCTCATCACCTTCATCCTTTTGGGCCCTCCTCCTCTTTGTCCCTGCTATCTTTCCATCGGAATTGTCGCCGCCAAAGGACATTCTAGTCCCACCTCGTTTGGGTTTCATATCAGCGGGGGAGGAAGGACCAGGATGATGGTGTTCCTCGTCGTCTTCTTCAGCAGGCGCTGCACCCCGCTTGCCCTTTTTCTTACGTTCTTTGCCGCCAGGGGCTTCGTTATCTTGTAAGAAGACCTGTGGTTGATACTTCCGAAGCCAACAGTATACGCTCATCGGATTTCGTGGCCAATGATGTTCCTCCTCAGCGGCGGCGGGTATTGAAGCATTTGTAGCAGCAGGAAATTTACTATGGGTAGGCGACGCGTTTGGAAGCGATGGAGCTGTAAATGCGCCATCTTCTTGATGATAGTGAATGATTGTTCCAGGTGGTAGTTCTTCATCTTCGATTGGGTTTAGGAACGGTGATGTTTCGCGAAAACGTGGAGGAGTCGAACCACGGATATACTCTGGTTCTTCAGGTAGCTTGATGTGGAGGCGAACAGGCTGCTCGGTTGACTGGGAAGGTGGGGTGAGGGGCTTTGAGGGGTCATGCACGACACCGTTGGATGTGTATTTTGGATTTGTCTCCGAAGGCGATTCAGCTAGAGGCTGTGATGGATCCTGAATACCCGCAGTTGATGTGTCAACATCCATTGCTTCCGGGTCCTCGCTGGGTGTTTCGGCAGGGAGCTTCGAAGTCTCTGTCGTTTCTCCCCCATTCGGATCGTCGATGAAAAACTTGGTTTGCAATTTATCTAGCGAGGTTGGTGACATCATCCGTGGCGGCGTCAGCGATGTGGGCGAACCGATGTCCTGAAAGTGCTTATGCTTTATCCGAGAGTTTGAATTCAATTCCAATAGTAGATCTAATAGACGGCTGTTTGGGTCCGAGTTAGCGCCGCTGAGTCGTGACGTCCCAGTTATGCCACTTACTTATTCTCTTCCGTAATCCTTTTGATGGTAGCCGTGGCGACGAGATCCTGCTTAAACAACTCGTCTGAGCGCTTCATCACGCCCTCGAACTGGTGCCGAAGCTTGCGGTATTTCTTCCTAAGATTCCGATTAACATTATATCCTACCGCAACTATCACCGTAGTGCCTGGTTACACGTACTTCCATGATTTATAGGATGCCTTTGGTTCTGCATCATGGTTTGTGCGGTCATTGACACCATGTGAAATCTCCATCTCGAGCTGGTCGCGAAACGCGCTCCAATCCAACTTTTTGGGGTGGGGTGTATGGACACGTCTGGCAAATTGGGCGATTTAACTGCGATAGATCATAAAGTCTTTGCGGGAAACGTTGGCGTCGCGGGGGACCGGTTTTGGAGAGGATATGGACCACGATCGGGAGATGGTGTCGATGAGTTTGTTTGTGGTGATGATGTTCTTAAAGGGATAGTGTTGAGGTTTGTCACGGTTGAGGTCATTGAGAAATGCCGAGATGTGGCGTTGCATCGCGGTGGCGCAGTCGGCCGCCTGTGGCTGAGCGGATGCTCTAGTACGTTTACTCTTCGTTCCATTCCATGCTACACTTCGATACCGATGCACACATATATCATCAACGTTGAAATTATAATTATACATAAGTAGGTATTTACCTAGATGATATATAGATTATTCACCCGTACCCAGGTGCCCTAGACACTCTAGCCCCGCGTCCTCGCTCCCTCTGAGTCGAGACATAAGATTCCAAAACTTCGCGTAACTTCGCTACTCTGTCCCAGAGAACCCAAAGGCAAATCCGCCCCCTAATACACGAAGGACAATAAGTTGCTTCGATATCCCACCCCGGCTGGCTGGCGATTGATGCCCCCACGGAAGATGATAGTGTAACTTCATGGCACTCAGTTTTTCCTTGACAGTTCGTCTGTGTTTGCTGGTCAACCCTATTTCCGAAAGCGGGCTTGAATGTTTCTATATCGAGGAGAATAGATGTTATTTCTGAGATTGCGCTTGTAAAAGTTTCGTTTCGAATTTCCCGAATCGTAGCTATTGATAAAATTAAGTGATAGTTAGCATTTACAGCCATATATACCTAGGTAGACACCAACTTAAAACGGGTAATAACTTACCGAAGGTTGCATCTGGTACAAGATCAAACACCACGGGCAGCATGACTTTCTCACCAACTGCAGACCATTTCAACATTCTATTTGCATCTTCGAATGATTCCATATCACCCACAATTTCTTCGACGAGTCTATTGAAAACATTGAGGTGATATGACGTATAGGCACTAATATTTGGGAACACCCGCGCTAAGAACAACCAATCTTCGCAACCCTCTTTCGATATATCTTCTTTTTTGATCCCAAAAGGACCAGCGGTTTCTGTATTATCAGATATGCCAGAGCCGTCTCCAGTAGGTAACAAAGCCGTTACCCACTTCTCTAACCACAAACCGACCGCTCTTTGCCATAGGTACTTATCGCACAAGATCGCTATAGCCAACATGTCTTCCCTACTAACTGTCCGAGGAACATTCTCAGTTTGAAAGTGTATAATGTTGAGCATCCAACCTAGCGCCGCTATAGAATCTTCATGGAGGCGAAGAACAGTAATTGATTTGCCGTTTAAACTTGTTTGCGGAAGTGGTTTAAATCCGTTCTTAGGATCTAGCATCCTATCGAATAAGTGTGAAGATATTCGTAAACAGGCGCTTAAAACGAGAAAGCCGTATATTTTTTGGTCATCTTTATTTTCAAGTTCAATCATTAGATCTGGTTCTCTGGTAAACCAGATGAAATGCATGGCAGCTGTAGAATGCAAGAAGTGGTCCCCGGAAGCAATGCTTATGCCCTGTAACTTACAAGTATTGAGAAGCCGAGGGCGCGCTCTAAAATTAAGTAGTAGATACTGCTGTTGGGTCTAGCCCTAGCTAGTATTAGTTTTTAAACGACAATTCGGTGCCCAATATATTTTCGGAGCAATATGTATAAAGAGATATTTTGTGCGGGAGACCTCGAGGGACAATACAGACTTAAGGAAGGCTAAATAGGTATTTTTAATAGCGTGAACATGTCGGCTCAGTGCTGTAAAATATTAGCCTCGAATCCAGTAAAACATATGCACCTGTGTGTCCATGTTGCATGTTTCATATGGATAAGCTAGTCGATATCCCAATCAATCCGGCCCAAAATACACAAAGTTAGGGCGCATAAGCCGTCCTTTATTGATCAGTTTGCGGCGGATCTATAACTAAATTTCAAGATGTCAGTTGATGAAGGACGTACTGCTACCTAGCAGCCACGATACTAAATATAAAGGAGCCCCCGCCGGCTAGCCTTATTGACCCCAACGCAAAAGATCCCACAGTGGTGCAGATTACTATTTAAAGAACTGCAGACTGGCCGAAGGCTGAAGATATCTATAATGGCTGTTGGAAATACAGCATTGCCTGGAGGTGTGTTTCCACTGCTCATAGACTAGAACAGTAACCGAAGGAGGCTTGAACAGTCGCAGCCTATCGCACGGGAGAATTCAAGTCAAACATCGGAAATTTGGAATGTTGAGTTACATGTGTATATTCTTTCACGCTGCGCTTGTCTCGTTCCAAATGGATGCTGCATTGCAATATTGTACCGCACAAAGTTTCAACGTTGGAGGATATTTGCACTAGTAGTCAATGATCTGATAATATATAAGTGCCGTCCTAAATATTAAATATTTTGATTGGTCGATCGATAACGACAAATTTACAGGGCAGTCACAAGACCAGGACAGCCTTGTTGCAGATTTAACGTTAAAACTCAGTGAGACGGTATTTTTTGCATCCTATTTGCAAGAAATATTATAACCCTGGAAAGGCCGACGAGACGAGTTCCGAAAGGCTTTGAAAAATGGACCAGTGGTTTTTGTTGAGGCTTAGTTCGCTCTGTAATATTAATAGAACAACGTGACACCGACGCGAATAAGTTTGGAACTCAAACCTGGGATAACAATATTTTTTGGCGATTATCGTGCGGGCGATGATGAAAAAATCGGGAGCAACTACCAGCCGGCCGAGGGTAGTCTCCTAGACGAGAGCAGTTTATGTAGTACCGTTGACCTAGCATTGGCGGGCACAATATTGCATCTCCATGGTCCACGAAGCAGTTCTGTGTTGAGGCGGTGGGATTGTAGTTCAGCCTTTCGGGAGCACAGGCTAATTACCCAATTGGAGCAGGCTGGCTCTTGGCACCCATCACCCAGGCCTTGGCGTCGCATAAAATTTTCTATTTCTACTTTTGCGACACAATTGTATCATTAGTGCATTGCAGCCTCATCAACCATCTGGACCTCGTCTTTACGCTCGCCCCCCCCAGTAACTGTTTCCTCTCTACTACAATGGCCAATGCACCGGTCGATACATCCCCGGATAGAACATCCAAGAAGCGAAAGCTTTCCGAAAACGCTGAACCGGAACTCGAAATCGATGTTAGCCTACCGGAACCACCATCGAAGAAAGACCTCCGAAAACTCAAGAAGTTAAAGTCAAAGGGCGTCGATACCGATGCGCTGACATCTCTCAATGTTCCTTTGATAGACAGGTCCAAGAAGGGCGCTCAGGAAGGCGAGATCCCAGCGAACAGCGCGAGCTCAAAACGAAGTCCTTATGGCGTCTGGATTGGAAACCTTAGCTTCAGCACCACTCGGGAGGAGTTGATTGAATTCTTTACCCGTGGGACGAAAGATGGAGATGAAAACAAGGATGATGGTACAGAAGGCGCTGAAGTGCCAGGGACAGGAATTCGGCAAAAGGATATCACCCGACTTCACGTCCCCAAATCCACGAAATTCAAGAATCAGAATAAGGGCTTCGCCTATGTCGATTTTTCAACAGCGGGTTGCATTTCATGCGCCCTAAAACTCTCCGAAAAGCTGTTCAATGGCAGGAAAGTGCTTATAAAAGCCTCCACAGACTTCAATGGGCGCCCAGAGGAAGACAAGAACAAAAAGAAGGGGGAACAAGGCTCTATAAACTCTGGGACGAACCCGCCATGCCGTAGCATCTTTGTCGGGAATCTCGGTTATGAAGTCACTGAACAAGATATATTGAGACACTTCGGGCCAGCCGGAAAGATAAAGAAGGTGCGGTTCATGACATTCGAGGATTCCGGTAAGTGTAAGGGGTTCTCATGGGTCGATTTTGAAGAGCTCAAGGGCGCAGAGAACGTGTTTGCGGGAAACATAGAGGGGGCCGAAGACAGTGACGATGAGAAAGAAGAGGAGGATAATGAAGACGATTCAGAGAATGGAAGCGACAGTGATAACGAAGGACAGCCCAAGAAGCAAAAGAGAAAACCCACAAAGAAGCAAAACAAACGCAAGGCTAATCCTTATGCTTTCATGGGAAGCCGAAGGCTAAGGTTGGAATACGGAGAAGATTCGACAACGAGGTATAAAAAGAGATTTGGTGATGGCAAGGCAGATGCAAATGAAAAGCCGGAAAAAGCAGGCTCGTCGCATAGAAAGCCACAAAAAGATGCGCCAGTTAGGAAAGACGCAAGCAAGGAGCCTAAGAGAGAGCTTACCACCGAGGAGAAACAAGCCAAGACCATGGAGTCCAGGCTTACCGGCAGGATTGTCGAGGGTACAGGGAAGAAGACCACCTTTGATTGATAAAGAAATATTTCATCGTAGGATCGTAGTACCAATCTAGCCTCGACCAGCACAAACCTTCGGATACTGCAAATTTTCAATTACGCGGATAGGAAATATAGCTTCTATCAATATGCTCACTCAATTAAGAGCCAAAGCTCGATTTTATTTTCTATGAGGGCCTTTCGGCGGAGGCGGAATTGGAGTTTTGGCCTGTAGCGCCATGATTTGGACCCAAATCTTATTTTTTTGTCTATACATCAAATAGATATAGATATAGTTTTTCTGCGGAACTCTCGGTAGATCATGCACGCGCGGTTAAGCTGCCTAAGGGGAAATACAGAAAAGATATGGGCAAGCACTCCGTTCGCCGTTTCCGAATTTTATCAATCATACCTGATAAACCTAAAAAAACTTCCTGCTGAAGCCCATAGCAAAATCAATTCATTACAAGTACCTAGTCTTAGCATCTGCAGTAGAACAGAAAAAACAGAATCCTTCTATACAATATTTGGTGTTCGGTGGGAATACTAACCCGCGCGCTAGAGCAGCTGGGCTAAGAAGAAATAGGTTGTAGATAGCAATACAACTGCATAAAATTGTTTCCGAACTCTATAAAATGCTATGGGGGGGTCTGGGTACGAGACAAGACTTTTGCTTTATGGCCAGAAGGGGTTACTTCTACTCCACCCAATTCCATCCAAATGTTTCTCTACCAAAAATAGAGCTGCTTCGTTTGACCTATAAGCAAGCCACATAAACTCCAATTCTTCAATAACAGCATGTATATCCGACAATCTTTCCTGTCTCCCGGGGTTTTCGAGTTCCCACAAGCCCCAACAAAAACCAGGATCATGAAACTGAACTCTCATCCAGTTTTCAAATTTTGCCTCGAACTCTTCGACACTATCAAAGTAGAATTTCTTGCTATTTGAGGTTTCGGAAGATGTTCCTTTGAGCAAAGCGGGTTTCCGAGCAATGCGAAGTAGGTATTTCTTTTCTATTTTGTGGTTGCAATTTTGGCTGGGTACTGGGGGGGTCCCAGGAGGAGTAATTCTTGACGCAAGGGCGTTTGAATTGGTTGGAAATCTAAACCACTGATCAAACTCAATACCCTGTCCCAGGTCATCGTTTAGAGACTCACGGGAGGATCGAGGTGTGAGTATCTGCATGCCAAAACCAGAGGCCGTTGAAACCGGAGAAGTTGTACCAGGGGTTTCATAAAAATCAGTTGCCACGTCTTGCACTGGCTCATTCCGAGAGCTAGCATTTGCATTAGTTATAAACCATTCAATCGAATCCTGGAAAAACTCATTGAGGTCGTGGATATCGATATTAAGGGGATTGTTGGCTGTGGACTGTGTAGGATCGGACAATAAAAAGGATTCTATATGCTCTGATTCCCGGGAATGGGGTACCGGGGCTTGTACAAAGAAAGAGGTTTGCGGACTCCCGAATGTTTGGGCCCAACCTGTTTCTAAGCTGAGCGGCCCTGCTACGGCCGGCGGCGGCGAATTCGGGGGGTCCCTTTGGGCAATTACCCTCATCGGGTCAACAGGAATAATCGGATTTGGCGGATTTATCATTGTATCTGATATTGTACTTAGAGAAAGGGAAGGGGGAACAGGTGTCGTTTGAGGAGATGCAGAAACTTGATAGACACCAAAATCTTGAAGAAATGTCAGATCATACATCTATGTCAAATCAAAGACATCTGTAGTAAAATCTACGAAAAAAAAAAAAATACTTACGTGGAGACGGTATTGGAAGAGTGGACATAGGCCAATTTGGGTTACAAACTAGGAATATCTGTGACCATGTTCGTGCTTGTCGAATCGTCGCCGGAACAATACCGCCGAAATGGTTTCTTTTCAGATGCTCCCTAAGCAAATACAAACCAATAAGAAAGTAGTTAAATTAAGATATGTTTCGTGTAGCAGATAGGCGCAAATCTTAACGGAATCGTAGCCTCGAATCCATTAACGGAATCGCAACAACCGCGCAGCTGCATAACTGTGCTTCAGATGGAGGTTTCTGGTTCACTGACCTTATACCTGGCAAATCTCGACGGTGTACGAAAACACATTTCTCATATTTAGTCGGGTCCCCTTTTGCATACGGACAAGCTAGACGCTGATTGATCTCCTCTACTCTCATGAGCTTCTTTTTCCGCCTAGGGGGTTCCGAGCCTTTTTCGTCTTCGTTAGATTCCCCTCGGATATGCTTATGACGTCGGTTTATTCGTCTCGATTCTGAAGACAGTGAATTCCCGCTTGAAGATCCACGCCTCTCAACTGTAGCGCCGTATCTACCCGTAGAAGCCCCTCCAGATCCACCACTACAGGATTGAACACTGGATATTACGGACCCCCTTACGTATTTTGATCCTAGGTAAACGATATACAATAGAAGGGCGCTAAGCTTTCCCAACGCTTCATCGTCATCCTGCCCGAGCTCGCCCAAAGGACTGCTTTCAAGCAGCTGAATAGATCGATTTGGAAATACTACTTCCGGCGTCAAATTTATGTTGAGAGATGATAGGGAAACATTTGATGTATTGGTAGAGCAGATAGGCCTTCTGTATTCTCGTCCACCTAGAGGGTTTGATTCCCGAAAATTCTGAGGTTCGTATGTTGGTAGGTATAAGTCGCCCGCGTGCCCCACCCCGCCGCCGCCGCCGTTTAGCACACCTTCATTCGGCGTGCTCTGTGGATCTAAATCCGAGGCGATAGGGCCCCGAAAGCCACAGGGCTTCCCCTCACTAGTCTTCGGGGGCTGAGATGTCGTACGTGAAGATAGTCCATTCGGCTGGGCGGTTGCTCCCCCGGTAGCCGGAATTTTGTATGGATTTCCCATGGCCTCGTCTCTTGTTAGAGCTAGCACTAGCGAACTTAGAGAGTTCCTGGAGCCTACCGAGGTAGAACATGGACTATCCCCAGGAGTATTAGACCTTGGAATGATCTCGCTCCTAGACGCCACAGAGGGAGGACCTTTTTTTGGCTTCGGAACACAAATATCCTGTGTAATTTCCTTTTGTTGTGAATCCAAATCCAAATACGAACGTGAAAGATTGTACCTCATCCGTACAATCAACTCGTTTTGGGACTTATAATTTGGTTTCCCACAATTGTTAGATCCCAGTTCCAAGATTGCAGAATTAAAGGTTTTCCTGACATCTGAGGGGTGATCTCTCCAAGAAATTAAATCAGAATCTCCGTGAGTTCTTCCCCAGTGGTATATTTGCAAAGCGCAGTTAAGCAATTGCTCTAACGGGGAGTCTTCTTCAGACCCTGCTCTAGTATCTGAAGACAAGGCTGCAAGGTCACCGATTGAGAAGTTATTCTCGTTCTTTAAAAGCCACCGCTCCACGCCATCCAATGTCTTTTGAATGAATTCTTTGTCGAATTTAAAATTATGGGTTCCCTTTTTTTTGCCATATTTATATTCCTTTGCCATCGGACTCGTTATTACGAGGTGACTTTGTCCTGATGAAAATTGCGCTGATTCTATTGTTTTATGACTAATAGAAGGTATTGGGGGCTGGATCAGGCGATCAGAGCTACACTCTTTGATATATTCTGTTGGAGAAATTGCATTAGTCGGTGAAGCCATCAAGTTCTTTTATTCACAGAATTCAACTACCTCGGCACCGCCGTGGCCGCACACCAAAAGAAGGTGAGGATGGCATTTCTGCTTCAAAAGTGGCGAGTTCTTTAGTTTTTCTTCCCAGGTAGACTAGAGAATCGTTTCTCGAGAACTGGCTCTTTTCCTCACGTGTGTTACTGGGTATGCGACTTCGACTCCTTGATCTTTTATCTCGGTTGTTTTCGTTCTTAGCAGGTCGGCTAGCATTGCTAGGCTCTTTTTGCGTACCTCTGGCACTGAGAGCAGGACGAATACTGGAAGGGGAAGAGCGCCCGCTCCTTGTGGGGGCACGAGAATGGTTCATCGTACCCTCTGTGGTCTATGCTCGCTGGCTAAGTTTGTAAGATGCATTCGCTTGTAACTTCTATTATGTTGTTGTTGGGAGTTTAAAGTTGGCATATATGCCTGACCAATTTGGGCCTCCAATAGCTCCTCCGTATGTTAGTATTTTCGCGCCGGATTTATTCGCTTTGGATTCGGAGTCCTTATAGAGTGTGAATCATGAAGGGGAAAAAAATAAGAGATGTAGCAGATTGACTGCGGCTACTAATAATTCCCTTCCCAAAAAAAACAAAAGGAAAAGGCACCCCAGATGCTAGGAATAAAGGAATGGACGGAATAACCGCTATTGTGTGAAGATTTCGGGATGCAAGTAGTGGATGATACTATACTTGCCCGGGCGCTTGGATACTATACCTAGATATACGGATACAAGGGAGGTACTTCTATTTAAATTAAATTTCCCCCCATCGCCAGATCCGCAGAAGTTCAGCCAGTTAGGTTTGGCGATGAGAATTTAGGGAATCTAGGATGTGATATACTTGATCCCTTAATCTCTAGACGGCGCAAGTATTTCTCTTATTAAGTGACATTACTCGTAACATCATTGTTCGCCAGATCCTGAAAAACTAGTTTAAAAGCAAGACCATCAGGACCGGTAGAAAGCATGGGCTGTTGCATGTTGCACGTTGGCAGAAACACCTGACCAATAGAATTCCGAGGAGCATCGCAGTCCCTAGGCCTTGCTAAATTTGGCTTAGTTGCAAACTGGGACACCTCATTCGTCGACATCCTCCACAGCACTGGGGGCAGACAACATCGCATCTCGCATGAATATCCGCCTCGATCACTCGAAAAGATGAGAAATTTTCGCTTCGGTACGAAGATAGTTGCTGCCGCGCTGATATTTGAACGCCAGTATCGTCGCCGTAGGAGGCACGGGATGACAATATCGACAATCTGGCTAAACAAGGCACAGCCAATGCGAGAACTGACGTGTCAGACCAGGGCCGGATAGATAGAACTTCTATCAAGTTCCATGGCTTTCAGAGGCTCTCGAGATTGATCGCTGGACTAGGAAAACAAAAAAAGGAAAAAAAAAAAAAAGAAAAAAAAAAGAAAAGAAAAAGAAGAAAGAAAGAAGAAGGAAAGAAGAAAAGATACCTCTTGTATCCTTAACCCGTCCTGGTGCCAACGAGACCCGACTTTTAAACTCCAAATTCTCATTTTTCTATAGCCGTGTTGCAAAGGCGCTGTGTTTGAGGGCTGGGTTCAACGGTACATCTGTGCTCTGTACTGTGGCCTGTTCTTAACGAATCCACCACCTGTCGCATCTGCAGACTACAGACAGATGACACCAATACCCCACGTATTGAACCAAAAATTCACTGCAGATATCGCCTTCTGAGCTTACTTCAAAGACTGTACGGAACAGGAACCCTCGGGTCTTCTGCCTCACAAAGCCATGCCGCATCACAGAATCTAATCCATTTCAAGATTTCCAGCCCACCCACGGATTCCCTATCCACCTCCCTAAACACCCTCTTTAGCGCACCATAATTGCTTCTACTGCTTCCTTCCCCGCTATCCCTCTGCCACCGGTTTCCCCCTTCGCCTTCTTCCAGCGCAGCAGCCCACATTTTCTTTCCAACACCCCAGAATCTAAGTTTTTCCTGCGACTGTCCAAACTGTAGGAAGCTATCATCTTCAAACTCCAACTTGCTCCCCCACACTTTATTTTTCGTTGGCAATGGAAGTCCCCATTCCGGGTTCATGTTGGCGCTCTGCGGCTCATTCAAAATAATTAACGCTCTTAACTGTCGTAAGCGCTTTATAGATGCCGAGAAGTTCGAGATTTTATGCTCCTACGTCCAGTCATCAGCTATCAATACGATTGATGAGTTTCCAAGTAGTAACACATACCCACTCTCTCCAAAGTAAGGCAACACCAAACTCCTCCAACCCGTAACAGGTCCCCAACAGTTGCGCCATTAACCCTTTCGTCATTGCCCAGCTGCCCTTCAAGAGAAGTCTTTTCAACCAAGTCCCCATCCCTAGATCTATCGCGCCATGGCTCCCCTCGATATCATTTCGAGGGGACCTTAAGAGGTTATCCTGGATAGAATAAGGAGATCTCCACACTGGCTGCAGGTCCCGATTGTGTACCTGGGAGGCTCCAGAAATGAGGCTTACAGCTTCGTTTCTCGTGTTCGGTGATAAATCGTGTCCATCTCGCGTTGCCGATAACCCAGCGACTCTGGATGGTGTCCCGCCAACCCAAAAGTCTGCCTTTTGAGTGATGACTATTAATTCGTCGAGCCTTAACCCAGCGAATTCCTTTTCAAAGCTTTTGTGCCAAGCTTCCTTTCGATCTGAGGAGAGAGGTAGATTGTCCAGAACTAGACTTTTTAGGTTCTGCGGAAATACCATGGACTGTTCCCCAGTAGAAGTCAACCCATTATTTCCCAGTTCCTTAAACAATTTTTTCCGGCCATTGAAAGGGATATGAAGCCTCTTCCAAGAGCACGGGTCCAACCTGTTTAGCTCGAATGCCGCCATCGTACAGTTCTCCAACCGTAGTGTTTCGAGATGTACTATGGGTGTAAATGATGGTTTGGGTCTTTCAAAAGGATCGCTTGGGGATCCTTGCATCATATGTCCGCCATTACTAGGGACCCGGCCAGCTAGGTCTTTGACATAATTATTTGGTTTGTCTCTACTAGAGATTTTAACACGGATATCTAAGTGTTTGAGACTCGGGCAATTTGAGATTATATTCCAGAGCTCAACAGATCCAAGGATAGAGGCCCGGTCGAGGAAGGATCGATGGGATGGAGATAGAGATGTTATTGTTAGAGACTCGAGGATAGGTGACGATATGTTGCCCCACAATGGGAGAAACCGGGTTATAGATTGGGCCAAGCGGCGAGAGTCGCAAGTTATGGCAACGAAATTTTGGGGCGCTATGGTGAGATTCGTGATGGTTTTAGAGTTAGAGATAGCTGCTTCACATTCCGGTATGAGCAAATCAGCTGTAGTTACGGAAAGGCTGCTCAGTTTGTATTATGTATTAGTTGAATGTACGGAGTCCGCATTCCGCTCGGAGGGGAGGCACCTTTGAAGCCTTGGTAACATTTCTATCAGATATACCAGCTGATTCATAAATATATCCTCGGCCCTACTAGATATTTCGTCACCGGTATCTAGAATCACACTATGGCAAAGTGACCTGATAAACGTAGCCCGGCTTTGATGTTCTGGAGGGCGTCGTAAGTCCTCGTTGAGAAAATCAAAGAGAGCCTTAGCGGGATATTCTACCGCATACCGGTCGGTTAAGCGCATGGATCCAATATTGTGCCATGATTCAAAGAAAATGGTTCTGTAAAGGTGGGGTATTGCTGCATCGCGAGTTTCGCGGGATGCTCGACAGAAGGAGATGAGGTCTCGGCGCGAGGAGATCTAGAAAACGGTCAATGAATTGGTAATTCAACCAATCCATCAATCACCAAGAGAGCTTACATAACCTGCGACAAGGCACAAGACGTCGTAGGGCAGGGAGACGGTCATCCTAGCCATGGTCGATGCTGAGGCAGCGGCGATACAGCGATGCGTGGAGGTGTGTGGAGATGTGAGGAGATGTGGTGACGTCGAAGGGCTGTTGAGTTGTTGTGTTGAGGCGGCTTATGTAAATCACGCAAGGTTGCAATTAATATTGGCGGGTCCACGTATCGATCAAACTGGACTGGAGAATCCGAAGGTTTAGCGGCGAAGACGAAAGCGGGAACGATTAATTCATGGACTGAGAATTTTATCTAGGAGGAAGGAGGGTTATGGTAAGGTAATGTATGATATATATCTTTTCATCAATTGCAACCAGTAAGCCCACTAATTGAATAGGGCGAGTAAATATAGCTAATCCTCCCTGTGTATATACCTATATGCATATGCGCATGCATCTGATCTCTGTGCCAGGTCATTAAGTTGATGTCTACACCGCCTTACTCCGTACTCCTTGCAAAACAGTGGCACGAAGTCGATTGTTTTAGTTGTGAGGCGGCCCGTATAAATTTACGTGGAATAGTGGTCAATATCAAGCACTTAGTCGGCTCCGGTCTCACCAGCCTCGGGACCGACATTGGATATGCCAGGGTGTGGGGCCTAGCTTAGCGTACAGGTTGGTTCAATTGTTCCACTTTGTCGGGTCCAGCTAGTCCAAAACGGGCACGAGACTCAGCCAAAGTACCGCGAGGATCTGGCTGCTGAACGCCGGCCTTTGAGACTAGCATTCAACCTTGAAATTGGTCTCAACGTCTCACTCTCCTATCCCTTCACTGCATGGAGCTCCCGCGGCACCGGTTTGCGGGATATTACTGTCCTACGGATTTTGATCCACTTACTTTACATACTTATATAATTATAATCCTCACCTGCGACGAGGTGTTGGCCTGCGAGGCAAAATTATAATATCAATTGGATTTCATGACATTTTAATTCCGGAACCTAGTGTATGGCTTAGCTGGAGCGTTTGGTTGAGGATTGACTGAATGCGAAGGACAGCAAGAAATCCAGATTCATGAATTCAACCCCCCAGTTTCTGTCCAAATTGTATATATATCGCGCACGGCTTCGACTCAACTTCTAGCTATATCTTGAGACATTCCGATTCGCAGCTGAGTGCAGTAGTTCCTCATAGATTGTAATTATTTAGTCCTGGGATTGGCTACATGCTATTAGTTGAAAAACTTGCCGCATGTTTACGTTGCCACATCCACCGACTTCTCCACGCGGGCATTAGGTTTATGGATCAAGAAGGTATATTAGCACTATACGGGCCAGCCATACGCAGGATAGCTCTATAACACGACTTTAATATATACCTGACTGTCCAGTTTCATGAATCCCATGGATGATCGAACGCAATTAGAGGCCTTTTTGAACATTTATATCACATCCTAGCCTAGTGGATAGAATAAAGAAAAGCGTACAAAATTTAAACTACGACAAAGACAAAAAGTAGAAGGCCTCGGGTGTCAAGGCTTAAAAGAAAAATCTAACCTAGCAGTTAAAACACAGAAAAACTTAGACTCTTCGCGGCACACGTTCCTCATTTTCATGAAAGCCTCGGAAGCCTCGCCCCCGCCTTTCTATGTATTGTAAAGTAGTTGATGAGTAAGCATACGGTCGCGGCACTTGGGCTTGAGACTGTGGTTGGGATTGAGGCTGAGGCTGGGAACCTAGGTTTACGCTTGCACCTGGTCCTGGCACTGTTTGTAAATAGTTTTCCTCTTTGTAGGCTTCTCCACTTTGAGCACCTCGACTTGTTTCTACTCCTTGGTAGCTAGGCTCCCCAGGTCTTGGGACCGCTATGCCGGGATTTTGAATACGGGTTCCTTGCGCATACGTGGCCTCAGACTTAGATTCGTGCCATGTGGTTTGATTGCTTCTCATTTGTTTGTTTGGTAATTTTGGCTCAGAGTAAGATATCTCAGCGTCGTGATATTTATCTTCTCCCGCTCTACTCAGCAAGTCTAGACGGCACTTTGTTAAATGGCTGTGTCTATTATATATAATTGCGGTTCGAGATTGCATACCGTCCATTCTGCAGGGAAATCCACTAATTGGGTAGTACTCTCTATCGTCATTAAATCGAACGTATACTGCCTGCCAAGATTTGGTGTTTGGTGTGGTGATGATATGATTTACTTCGAAGATAGCGTCGTGACCTCGTACCCTCCTAACGGTGTCTTGGTTGAAAGGAAGTTTGTTGTTTTCATTAACTGAATCCGATAGCGAATCTTGGTTGGAAGAGAAAAAGTATGCTATCTTAGTTACTAAAGTCTTGACTTCCGTTGAGTGATTATCGAGTCGACATCTAATAACACCAGGAAGGTGCGTTAAACTAGCCCCCTTCCCTTGATCGCATCGCGAACGTGAGGTGGGTTGAAAGAAGAATAGTTTTGCTAATAGACGATGTGCAACCGAATGCATGTATCTGGAGCCACCTTTAGAAGTCATATCGCCAAGGTATCGTTCTGTCTCTTCCCGTAGAAGCTTTAGCTGCCTGACATCATCAAGCTTACATCTCTTGATGGGTAGGTTGGCGTTGAGACGATGGTGTGTCCTGGGGTCATATTTTTCCGCTCCTTTATCTTGCTTGAATTCCTCCCAGGCAACCTCTCCGTTTAAATTCTGAAGAAATGATTGAATGATATCCCTGACCCAGCTTCGGTTAAACACAAATGACGGTTCCCATAAAGTATAGTTTTCGAACTTTCCTGTCCCAAGAGATATCAAAATATCCGTCCGCTGAGTTTCCTGTAGCTCTGGCCATAACTGTTTAGCTTCATTTATGGCCCAGTTGATCGGATTATTATTCTTAACTCCACCATCGATATAGAAGTCTTGACTTGGGCCCGATCTGACATAGCGACTAAAATACACAGGCGCAGCGGAAGTACAGAGTCCTCTTTGTAATGTGGTAGTGCGGTCAGATTTAGAGTCAATAATTGTGCAAGTAGCGTACACGGATGTAAAGATATTTAGAAAGGGTATAGGTTTTCAAGGAACACTTACGCTTCCCACGCCGCAAGATCTTGTTCATCACTATCTTCTCTCTCAAAGTCCGGACGTTGTTCTATCAACGGATTTGATTAGCTGGCGGTTTATCAAAGCTTAAATCAAAGGAAGTAGAAGCACCTGGAACCGTTCTATTGTAGTTCGCGATAGTACTAGCGATTTCACCTTTCTTGACAGTTGTTACGCCAACGCGCGTTATAGGCTGTTTTCCGGTTTGTATAGGGCTGCCGAACATCGAGAGGTCTTGACCATTGACTGACATAATCTCCTTCACTCTGTGCCGTAAGTATTCAGTGCTATACAGGCTGTCGTACCAATTAAAAGCAAATCCAATTTTTTTAACAGCTTGTCCCAATGGCCCAAAAAAAGTGTTCTCACAGATGTCGGTGAATTCTTGGAACATTTTATCGATACTGAGACCACGTAAAGCCAGCCCTAATGTGATAAGCCCGCCTAACCGATAGAAGCTTTGATTAGCATATACTACGGATTTAAATTCTCCATATGGGACTAATTTTGTCTCGTAAACAAGACTCACAACTTACCAGTACTCGTACCAACAATTAGATCGAAAAAGTAGCCGATGTTAATGCCTAAGCCTGTGATATCCATCAAGTGTTTTAATATCACAAGCTCAATTATCCCCCTTACCCCGCCGCCGTCTAAAGTTAAAATTCGGACACCGGCGCACGGAGGGATTGTTCGGATTGTCTGGACTTTTTGAAAAGTAGCACTGCACAAGAAACATTGTGATATATCGTAAGCTGAGTGAACCGTCCTCGATGGTATAGAAAAATCCAGAACACAAGTTGTACACAATGCATGGCCACATGGGAGGACATGGTGCGGAATTGAACGTAAACACGTGAAGCATGATTTGTAGCTTTTGCAGCTGTCCCAAAATGGCTTCATTTTCTTTTGAGAAAGGATACTGAGTCGTTGAGCACGTATTAGTTGTTCGTCGTCTGGGCGTTTGGCGTCACCATCCCGCCAGCAGAGTTGGTTGTGGAACGTGATGAACGAATCTTTGATGTCCTTCAAGGCCGAGGAAACACAGTTGGAAATATTCTCGGGAACAAAGGGCCCTCTTCCAATGCCTTTTTTGTTTGACTTGTGGCCTTCGTGGTGGTGCTCCTTTTTGACGATGCAATTCTCATTGCCGTCAGTGAATTCGCAGCGCTTGTGCGAGCGATAGAATCGAGTGATACCGTCCAGGCATGTTTTTGAATATTGGAACTCCGCGGTTTCAAATGTGTATTGCGGCGGTAGGGCTAGTTTACCCAGTCATGGTTTAACAAACGATTCCTAGAAGGCGCCTAATCTCGCAAATATATAACTCGGATTCTTATGCTTACCTCTTTGTTGGTCCCGTAGTGCTCCGTTAATAAGGCTTGATGCGACGATTTCTCCGAAAAGCTGTGTTGACTGGAGATTACCTGTTTCTTCCATACACTTCATCAAGACTAGTATATGGTCAGACATCCTTCGAGGCTCTACCCGGCCTTTACGGGCAATTTTGTACATATCAAACGGCCCATCAGAAGTTGCGAAGTGATGAAAAGCTAGGTCGAATTGGCTTGAAAGATCTGTGAAATTGAACCTATTGTAGCTTTCTTTCTTTTTCGTTTGGGCTTCTTTGGAACAGCGAAGGATGGTGTTCCGTAGAAGGCGGTACTTTGACACCATCAACTCTGCTGCAACGCCTCGGTCTTTTCGTCTTGGAATGTAGCAGACCTCGATCCTTTGGAAATATTTCTTAACCAGGGCATAGGTCGTAGAAATTTTATTTCCATCTCTTGTGGAGTTGATCCTCTCGACAGCATCGACTAGGAGAGATGACTCTCGCCAGCCGGTCTCAGGAAGCTGCTCCAACATACTATCACGAGCGGAAAACTCTTGACTTTCCCACTCCTTTTGCCAATTGCTAGGTTGGTTTATTACAACCACCAAAGCTTTGTAGGGTTCTATGTTGACCGAATCGGCTTCCCCGCGAGCAGCCCATTCTAGAAGACGTATTATATCCTTCGAAACGGAGGCGCTTCCATCCATTACATAGCATATAACGTCACTAAAAAGGTACATGAATTGTGGGTACAGCCCGTCTGTTATACTTTCTCGTTTATGTTCCCCTCTCTCAATAGTCCATTTCCTTCTAAATGGCATGTCTTCATGAGATCTATTCAGATCTATGCCACTAACAGCCTGCGCTTTTGTGTGAGTGTTAAAACCCTCACAATCCGCGAATAGAATAGGGCTTCGTTCGCTCAGTGTTTGCGGGTCAGCGTAAAGGTGTATACCTGCACTAGTGGGAGTCAAGTTGAAGTTGGGATGTTGAATCGCCGTTACTGGGGTTTCGAGCGAGTTAAGCCGTAGGTCGTTAATGCTCAAGTCGTCAGGGTTGAATGTCGACCCTGCTGTTCTTGTTGATGTCTTTATCATAGCTCTAATTAGAGTTGATTTGCCTTTGCCAGTGTCTCCGATAAAAGAGACTATACTAGGAAATTGATTCTCTGCGAGTTTCCCTTGGGCGCTCAACCTTTGGAATCGATCGGTAACGTATAGGACACCACGGCGAGGGTCGGCCTCGGTGCTTTCAGCAATAAACCAACGGGCAACTCTATTGTCTTCTTCGTGTAGCCGGCGCTGCACGAAGATATCAGTCTCTGTTGAAAATATTGTAGATAAATGGCTCTTGATTTTGGCATCATTGCGGAGTCTCCTAGCGGAAGTAGGCTGGTGCTGCGTATCGTCAACTTCACGAGGAAGTAAAGATTCAAAACAGGTTATATGACGAGGGTTGGAGCATGGGAACTTGGTCTTGCATTTGCGACACCAGTCAGAGCAGAGGACTCCATATCTATCTTCTGATAGCACTAGGTGAGATATCGCAGGACAGGAACATATTTTTAGGGAGTCGTCCACGGCTGAGCCAGGGACCTCTCGGCCACAATCGCTTCGCATACATTTGTATAAATTCTGCGGTTCCATTTAAACAGGATTCTAGAAATGCTGAAGACTCGATTAATGGATTCTTTGGGTGTTTGTGAAGTATTTTCTTGTATGTGTTTTAGTATCATATGGGAAAAGTTTTCGAATTCTAATACTGAGTCCTAGTGACGCATCTCATGTCATCGCAAGACCGGCAAGATACAAGCACTAGAGCTATAGGATTAGATATCTATCGGGCAGCAAATCTAAGGCTATAGATGTAAAAAAAAATATGAAACTTCGAAATTGCTGGGTGAGAAAAGATTAACTTAGACTCAGAGCTTTCGCGGCCTCCTGAAGAGATCTCAAGGATCCTTCTTAATTAAGAAATGCCATTGCAAGCAACTACAGCTGAAAGCGGGGTAATAGAAAACGCAAGTGTGCTGAGCCAATGACCTATCGATTTCTAAGCCGCATGAATATACGTGGTACGGTGATTACCGAAGTACGTACGCAGGGCTGGCATGTGGTGCAGCCGTGCGGGCACGTCCAATTCTCAAAGCCTCTTATCTAGTGCCCACAAGTGCAAGACACTTTGATACTTTATGCGCAGTTCATTTTACTGCATATCTCTCAGCTCAGACTGGCCGGCGATGAGGTTTCTTGACTTAAGATGTACATATGCATATCTGCGTGGAACAACGCCGTCACGGGGCGGGGGGGGGGGGGGGGGGGGGGGTCTGGGTATGAGACAGGTGGAGCCTAGGAAGGTTATATACTTGCGAGTGGGGTGATATTCGAATATTTCTTACACGGAAAGGAAACGCACCGGCCACCGTGCGCCATATATATGCCCAAAAAGCCTTTTTAACGCTTAATAATGTTAGTTCTTCTCTTTGTCACCGCCCTCCCATATATTAGCTGTAAAGCTTGATCATGGATTTTGAGGTCTAAGCCTTAAGGATTTTATTTTAATCCCATTTTACACCGGCACACAGATCGATAAATCACCTCAATACTCTTTCAAGTTTGTAGGTTGGCGTTATGTATCGGTCCATTCGGGTGAGTCGTCCATGCTCAGAATATCTGGAATTTCGAAAAGCCAAGCTAGTATAGATATAGAAGCAACGCGGGATGGTATGCATTAGCGGGCGGAATGTTTCGCAGAATTTAATTTGCAAGGGTTCCTCGCACGTAAGATCCTAGGAACGGAAGCTAAATTATCATTACTTATACATAGAAATTGTTGATCCACAGTTTGATTCATCAATAAGTTCTTCTTTGCGAATAAACGAATCCGAAGCAGTTATAAGTATACCAAAACCCAGTTCCCAAAGGCCTTGAGATTCTCGCCGACACTTCGAGAAGAATCTAACGGCAAATCGCCTCTTCTCTCGCTGCCAGGCTGTCTATATTGAATTTCGTCGTCTCGGATTTTCGTGGTCTTATAGCTCCTAGCTCTCCTAAGAGCATAAAATAAAGCTAGAAGAGCAAAAATGAGGACCTAATCGACAAAAAAATCGTAGAATAAGTTAGCATAATAAATAAATTTTCTTCTAGCCGTCAAATTTTACTTCCTGCCCCTTGCTCTACACATATTAATTTTTTTTTTTTTGTATTTTTCCCCCTCTGAGTTTCGATCACGGGTCTGACTTAAGCAGGAGGCAGGGTGCTTGGTTTACGTACGCTGATAAATGATGCAATTATGCCACCCACATCAACCGGATCTCTTAATATGGCAGGAAGGCCGCTCGTAAGAATCACAAAAGCGCAGCCAACAAATCCAAACCCGGCTCTGATGGGTTGAAAATGAGTCTTGTATGCGTACAGGTTATTACTTCCTCGTAGCTTATCTGGTGCGACTTGGTTTTCCAATTGTCGGAGACTTCATAGATTTAGAGCTATTAGTGACACAGAAGACACATAATAAAGATTTGGAACTGGGTACTCGCTGGCGATAATATCTCATGTAGGAGAAGCAAATGCAACAATTGACGATTTGGGCCGAAACAACTGCATTTGTCGAGAATTTGGCGAAGACCTATGAGGTAAGTGAGTTCAGTATTTAATGAATGAAATTGTAATTAGGTTAATTTATACTTCACTGGGTGTATTCCATATACCCAAGATAGCAGCAAATGCTACTATCCAGCCAGTTCCTACAGCAGCCGCCGGGATCCCCTGAAGGGCTCTCATTCGGCAGGTAACCTTGAGTCTCCTCTGAAGTGGCTTTGGCCATACCATATCTCGGTTGGCTAACGAATAGAGAACTCTCGAAGAAACATATAATGAATTCACTGCAGATGCGAACCCTGAAAACACAAAAAAGGCATTAAGAATATGGGGGAGAACAGGTATCTGAGCTTGGATGATGGCGATTAAGAATGGAGATGCTGCGCTTTCGTTTTTCTCAAAGCCGCCATGTCGACTCGGTGTTCGGTCAAGATCCGGATTATCTGAAATGACCGGGAAAGATATGGCGATTATACTAGCCAGATACAAAGCGATCACTCGAATATAAATCTTCCTTGTTCCGATTTTGATACTTTCCGGGCTTTTCGCTTTATCTAGGTATCTCGCTTCGCCAACAGCTACGGCTACTATCTCCATGCCGACATAACTGAAAAGGGCGGTGCTTAGAACCTTGCTATAAGCAATGCCATTGATTAGTGGGAAGAAGTACTACGGTGGTGCCTTTATATATACGCATATGCGAACTTACAGAGTTAATAAAAACTGACCAAGGGGGCCTGAAATTGGCCTTTTAAATTCCCCGACATTGTATTCCTTCAAAAATGGCCCATAGGGTGATTGCCACGCTGTTCGACCATTCAAAATTCAGAACGCCGCAGGAAATTTTCAAGGTAGAGTCTACTAACCGGTGGTAAAGCCTATCCTCTCTTGGCCAGGTCTAGCTGTATATACGAAAGATGAGACCTGTCAGCCGCCAGGGATAACGCCCTCATTTTAGATCGATCACGATTCATTTCCTTACCATCCCCGTTCGCGATAATCAACATCAGTATTATCAACCCACAGAGCACCAACATTTTAAAATACCCAACAACTGCCTCCATTTTTCCGTAGATCTGAATTTCCATTAGCAAATTCAGCATGACTAGGAAGTAGCTCAAGAGATTTTTGAAGAAATACAACCTTTATGGGGATTAAATTGATAAGCAATATCAGAACCCAAAAGAAAAGTATCCAAAACGTCCTGAGAAGCTTATCTGGATTATTACTTGTAAACCGCCATCGAATCTCTTCGCTATAGGAAAACTCCATGATTTCCGCTATCCCAATTATCTGAGTTGGCACTACAATAGCGTAGCAAGCCCTTTAAAATCCATAAATCCATAAGGATTAGTGAAGTGGCTCATAAACTTTGTGAAATGGAGTTTTTAAGTGTATTAAAATTTTGCACTCGAGTTGTTTAGTAGTACTTACCAATACAACCATCCAACAGCAAAGCCAACGTGACTACCTAGGAACCGAGAAGGAAACTCTATTAAGATTCCTTCGACCGGGAGAACAGCTGTCATTTCCCCCAAGGTAGCTATCACTGACCAATAAATTAACCCCCCGATGAAATAACCCAATAGAGCACCACCTGGGCCTGCATCCTTGATCATCTGTCCGGTAGTGAGATATATTCCTAAAAAGATTTTATATGACAATTAGATGCATTTTTATTCCATAATTTTCATATTAATGCCATGCTAACGACGATTCGAAGTTGGAAGATAATTCTAGAAGCTCGAAGAGAATGGGACTTCGCGAAACCGGAGCCCGCAGGAGTCGACTCGCGCCCCCAACCGAGGAGGTATATATCATAAATGGTAGCATCCGGATTCGATCGATTTGGGGATCGAATGTTCCCTCACCTGTTCCAACGACGCTGTGGAAATATGCACTGTCAGTTTTACATATACTACATATTCATTGTATACCCGTGTATGTATGTGGCCCTGCACTCACCCGGAGAATGCGATCATCTAATAGAAGCCGGCACCAGCAAAAATTTTTTAAAAATGCTACGGTTAGCACCGTCTCTAGAAGTTTGATAGTTCCAAGGTATCTCCTCGAGTATCAAACCGAGTCAAGTCTGTGAGATTGTGCGGCATGGGCATACATTAATTTGTCTTTCCGTCAAGGCCCGTCTGTATCTCGAATACCTTGTTAGTTCTGGGGCAATTCCTAAACATATAAATTGCAATACATGAATTCATGAAGTATAGACCTTAGTCCTGAGGCAGGGCGAGCCGTTTGATTTGGGGGACCAGTGCCATTCATGATCGCAGCGACCTGGTTATTCGCATTTCCATTTGCTGGGAGGCTATTGAGTGGTATACCGTTTGCGAAATTCAATGGGGCATTCCCAAAATTCGGAGGACCATTCGCAAAAGTGGGGGGACCATTTGACATGCTGAACGTTGTTATGGGAGGACGTATATGTGTGTCGATAATCGAAAGTTTCTGATCGTAAAATACGGTTCTAGAGCGTAGTATTATATCGTTTGGAGAGACCTTCGTGGTATGCGCGAGAACGCCAACCGATCGAGGGGCATCTAACATTATAAGGGACATCGTTTAACATTTTCTTTGCACCACCGTCTTAGGTCAATAAACTCGTCAGGAACCAATCCAATCCCTGGTGCTTTGGTAAGACATGTATACATGGACGAATGACTTCGAATTCAGAGCACGTGTGTGCGGGAAGGCTACCACAAACCCTGGTTCCTTCCAGCCCGCTTGTGATCTAAAACATGTTTCTCGGATTTACAAGCTGAAGGCCGGCTGTAGCGCTATTTACGTCCAAATGTTGCATTTCAAAATCTGTGTGCATAGCGCTTTGCAATACGTATATGCAGCTGTGATCCCCAATTCACAAAACGCCACAATTTCGGAACATCGAATCCGATTTTTGTAGCCAGCCAATGCAATTGGGTCAGAATCCGAAGGCCGGTATTTTCGCAGCGCGTCGAAACGGCAAGTACCGTATGTAATATTAGTCATTTGCAATATAATAATATAGACACACAAGCCCATGCGCTCACGGGAGATGTATATACGCCTCGGCCGGCCGAGCTCAGGTTTTAATTTTGCGACGAGGCTGCAAATACACAACTTAACCACACGACGGATCCTTGCCTCTTTGCATAATCTGTACGTGATGCTATCAAAGCCTTCCAAAAATGTTCCCGCGCATTTCGCATACACGTCCAGACACCCCAGTATATCATGTCGACCGACCGAAAGGTAGCTCTTGAAAATTACATGCTTTAAGGAATACTTCTGAGCCTTAGATACGAAACTGAGCTCCGGAGTCTTTTTAAGATCGGGAAATCTTCATGATATTGGCAGATTAGCGACCAGGGCGACGCACCATATGCCCAGTATTGCGCAAGCTCGAAGAGTAACTTTCGAAAACTTCTACCTTGTGCATTCAGCTTTAAGCCTCTTCGGGTCTTTTTGCGGATTTCTCGACCAGGCTGTTAAATTTGACGTCTTTCGAGAACTATTTGCCCCTCTCTTGATCTTGCCTGCAGTTCAATTGGGTCACTATTGAAGCCCGATTGGGTGAACCCGGAACCAATCAGGAATTAGGTGCCCAGCCGTCTTGATCTTGGCGCCGAACCTGCATGCAATTGCATAACACAACAGCGCACTGGTACATGCATATGAACATATGATGTGCCCTTAAGCCTTGCTGACGGGCTGAATTGATTACGTTGAAGGCTGGGTGGATTTGGCCATTGCAAAAGTGCAGACTGGCAATAAAATGTGTATCGTATCTACTTTCCAAGTTATGCCAAGAGATACCTTGACTACAGCCAGATGCATATGAATTAACCCAGCACGACAGTCCATTTACGCCTGGTTACAGAGAGCCGGAGAGCCAGTAGCTAAAGCGTTCAATGAATATCGATACTAGAAAAACCCGCCGGCCGAGATTTTTTTCGTCATTCCCACGCCTGCACCTAGCATGAACTCGTGAACCTGAGGATGTAAGATCAAATGTCAATTTTTACAATCGCTGGACTGTCCTCGTTCTACAACCGGCTAGATGGGCGAACGGATATCGATCAACTCTGCGACGAAGCAGTCGGAAAATATGTTCTCTCAAGGTCGGGCTCTGAAATCGCAGGGACAGCAGACAGCGAAGGGCCTGGTAGCTTCAAAGAGCTTTTGGGGACCGTTGGGTCTGTTCTCTTTTTCCAGCTTGTTCACCAATTCCGACAGTCGGCCAGTGTCAAAACGGCCTTCGAATCTCAGGACCCGGCTTCTATACCGCCACGCTTATACTCCCTTTCCCCTAACAAAGTCCCAAGCACTTTGCGATATCTACATCAGCAATACCGATCCTTCTACTTTTCAATTAAGGAAATCCAAAAGATTTTACTCGAAATTTTATATATCGGCACGCGACTGCTACGCCTAGAAAGCGTTCAGACTCGTCAGAATTCACGGTGGCTCCAATACCTAGCTGATACTATCGATGATACGGCAAACGTTTCTAGCGATGAGCCCTTGGGTGTTTCCATTTCCTTTGGCATCAAGGCTTTTCTTCTTGGGCGGCAAGAACAAGGTTTTCCACGGCGGACTCGAGATTTACGATACTGCGCTGGGGTTTCTGCTAGCTTCATATCTTATCCTTTAGTATGCCGCACCTCAACCAACCCACAGACTACAATACTAGTTACCAAATCAAAGCCTGAAAGGTTAACGGTTAAAATTCTTGGTTCATGTACTCAATGGCCACTAATAATTTTCGTTTACTTTTAGAATCCCTTAGATTTTGGAAGAATTAGGACTGTTATGATCGAAATAGAGCAGCAATTTAAACCCGCCGCCACGGAAAATAATTATATCGATTACTTTTGGTCGATGTGCGATATTTTATTTATTATAATTGCGGCCTCTGCTGAGCTTTATAGCAGCAAAGACCTCGACGGCTATTCTGGAGAACTTGCTTCATTAGCGAATGAATTCCAGGTAAAAATTACGGACGCTGTTTGTGATAAATTAGGCTACCTTTCATCATTGGCAGACGAGGCAGCTCAAGATCTCGAAAGCGTTGAAGCGCTTACACAGCGACAACCTTTATACCAGACGTCGGAGATCCTGTGTAAAAGAGATCTTCTTGCAACTCTCAATGATAGAAGCATGGCAAGGATACTAGACTCTGTTAAAATTTTACGACAAGGAAGTTACAGTAAGTGAATAAATCCAGCCGGAATCATTTCTCCTGTAGCGATGCCATAAAGATTGTGCTAATCTCACCATGATATTTAACACAGGCCTCACAGACAGAATATATGTTTCTAATTGTCCCGAAGGTCATGTCCTGAACGAAATACAAAAGGAAATGTTCCTTGCAGAATATGAACGTCGCGCAGGAGCAAAACTTAACATAAGTGAAAACGTAGTGAAAATATCAAACCATACAGCTATTCCTATCTATTATGGATAGGCAAGTCAAAAGCTAACCGGTTCAATTTTAATTACTAGAGCACAAGAATTGCTATTCGAACCCTAGACGCATACCCATGTCCTGTTTGTTCGGAAATCTCGAGAATTGAGTACTCCCAGGGTCTTGGGAGTCTTACTTCTCTCACCGAAATCCCGCAGTTTACAGCATTATCAAGAATTATTCAAGATGCAAAAGTGGAAGTCGCCCATGCCATGAAAGAAATATCTCGCTACTACCATACATCAGATCAACGACTCGAAGTCAATTTTTCGAGGAATAGGCCTACAATCCAAATACAACTAAACGAACAAGAAAATAGACGGCAAAACGGTGGATTGAATTTTGGAAATATGGCGAGGAGCAGAGGTCAATCAAGCCAAAGTAGCGGTTCATCGAGCCGCGACAGCGCTGGCCGATCTCCGAATACGCCTCTCCCTAGTCCAAACGGCAGTAGCAGTAGCAACAACGGATTGAGAAAATTAAAATCATCTTTCGTGTTAAGAAAGCTCATTTCAAGTCCGAGGGAGCCAGAAATTGATCTCGTGCACTTGAACACCGATTCCGTACTCATTTCGACGCACACCGCTTCAGGACGTGTATTTTTTTACGGCAACTCGTCGATATCGATATATTCTTATGCAGGGGCGGTCCCTGAGTCCCGAGCTAGGATAGAACTAGTCTCGGATATAAATACAACCTTACGCTTGACCCCGGCTTCGATTTTGATTTCTCCGTCGAAACAATTCCTAGCGATAGCACTGAACTTTATGAGAGGGAATAGCCAGGTATGAATTTAAAAATCTTTTGGTTTGAAGGTTGCCTGTTAACACTAAACGCGTGTAGATACAAGTTTGGTCACTTGATGAAGACGGTTACAACCCAAACTTGGTTTGGCACCAGGTTTTGGAGGGTGTTGCGAGTGGGCTTGCTGTGCACCCAGATGAGAACTTCGTCTTCGTAATTACGAACAAAAGGATACTCAATATTTTCGACCTAGTTAAAGGAAGTCGGGTACTCGCATATGAGATTCCGTTAAAGATAGGGGTTCCGGACAAGGTTTCTGTTGTTGAAGGAGATATTTTGCTATTCCGCTGCTTACCTGATGTGGAACTTGGACGGATGAAAATATTTACTTTAAGTTTTGGAACATCTGGGTGTAAAATGGGATGGGATTACTACATCAAGGTTCGTTATGGTCTCCTAGTGTATCCCTTCTTTGATAATATGTCATATCTATGTGTACTAGTATACTAGTAATTCGGTGGCTAAATTGTTCCTGCTTAGTGGCAAGAAAGAGAACAAGATGACAACGGAGTATCTGCACTGAGCCTCTGCGAAACCAAAACGAGCGGGTCTACACTCTGCTATAGCACCTGGACGATGTCTGGACAACCTGCTATTATCCGATGGGGGATACCCGACCTCCGGAGCACCAACGATCGACTACATGACGATAGTCTTGGTACTAGGATACAAGACATGGCGATATCCCCTAGTGCGGATTTTGTTGCCCTTATCAATCAGCGGGGCGACATTTATCAGTATGCAGTTAGCATTGGATCTCAACCAAAACATTTAAAAACAATCCAGCTTGGAAACCGACGGCGCAGCACACACCTTTTTCACGACCGAGTATGCCTTAAGATTGACGAAGATCACAACAAAATTATTGTCGCGTACGCAAGGGCTGGTCGAGGATATATTGAAAAACATGATATCGCTTTTAGCCAGATTTAAACACTTATATCTCAGCATTTCTATGGCGGTCAAAATTTTTCAGAAGTCCATATTACAATTCTTTACATAAAAAAGGTTCTGCTTAGTTATTTCGCTAAAAAACTAATACTATATATAAAAAGTTTAAAGAATGCCCGACTGAAAGTCGGGGGTTGTATGTAACTACCTTTACCTTACTATAAGGGGGGGGGGGGGGGGGGAGGTATTCTAGAAAGCCCTGGAAATACATGGAACTAAGTGTAAATAGCTAGTTAATTAAGTAATTAACAGTCTAAAAAGCTAACAATTAAACTAATAGCCAGCTTAGCAGCCGGCTTAATAATAATAGTAGAAGTGGCCCGACTTTCAGGCGACAACCGGTGTGGACGGGCGAGCTTTGGAAGACGTAGTCTTCCCAAAGCGGGGCAGTTGTCGCCTGCAGTCGGGTTTGAGTGCTGCCACGGGCAGCCGACGAGTATATATATTTAAAGTGAGGTATAAATATTTATTATACACAGCAAGACTCAACGCCGTCGGGGGTCTGGGTACGAGACAAAGTAAACTACGTCAGACTATGATAAATGACATTTACCTGCGCAGGCTAATTCAGAAACTTAATAACTGATTTACGGCTACAACGCTAATTCACCAACCAGGTCACAGGGGCGCCGGTTCACAAACTCGTTTACAGATTAGTTCACAGGCTAGTTCACAGGCTGATTGTAGGCTAGTTATGGACTCACGGCACAAACGTGTTAAATGAATGCTTTTATGCAGCATAACTGTGTTAAATTAATACATTTATGCTGGTGTTATTGTTGACGCTGGTCCGCCAGGGATGTAATATAAATATGTACTTCTGACCGATTTGGGTCACCATAATTTCCAACAATTAATAGGCGCCTAGAAGGCTTTCGTGACGTTAGTATTATAATATAAACTTTGCAACGAACGGTATTGACAGTTCTTGATATACACTATTTCCGGGTATAGACATATTGATAGAACTGTAGTCTAGGGACATAGAACCAATAAAACTAAAACACGAAAAATCAACGTTAGAGCCTGACTAAATAGTTCGGGTTGGGCACAGCCCATCCATGATGATCAAGTCTTTAATACTACTCAACAAGAGAAGTTTGAGCATTTCTCAAGGCGATATCTACGTTTTGTATTGGACCCAACCCATAACGGCGTGGACCTGCGTTGCAATTGTTGCATTTTTATAAGCCTCGAGTATCATTCCGAGATCGTGCGAGGGCTCAGCGCTGCAGCGCTCTATTCTCGGACTGAGTGAACCAGGCGAATAAAAGCGAAAAAGCTGGCTATAACGAATAAGGTTCCTTGTCTTTTGCGGGGGCGCTGTTGCCTCCGAGTATTTTTTTCAATCTGGTGAAACTGGGCGCGGATGGTGCTGAACTTGGGTGCGGCTGGTGCCACGAGACCAGGCGCGGAGAAAATTAATATTAAATATTAAAACGTCAAATGAACGAAATCCACCAGCATGGTCCCCAGACAGCCCGAACGCGAACTTGCAAGTACTGATTTTGCATTGGTACGTATACAAATAGCAGCTTACAATTCGGAACGCGTCCACAAAAAACAGGTACCTTTCTGACGTCTGGGAACGAGTCCAAAATATCCCAGCTGATGCAAAGAGGGGCGCTCTCAATGCTGTGATACTTTTCAAAAAAAAAAAAAAAAAAAAAAAAACGCTGAAGCTTGGGATAGTGGCATTCAAGATTGGAATCGGCAAATGCCAATTGTCAGCCAAGGATCAGACTATGTCCGAAATGGTAAGCCCTAAGCCTAGTCTGGTGCATTCCGCGAGCTACCTTACAAGGGCCCTACCTGAAACCGTCCCAATTGGCCAATTCCAATATAAAGTTGAAATCTCAATGCTTAGTCTGGGGCCATTGTCATCCGCCATTCCCCATGCATTGCGGTCCTGGCCTCCCAAAGCATTGCATTGTTATCGGATAAGAAATTCCCCTTTGTTTAGTGAGACCATGAGGTTGTTAGCCCGATTGCCGCCACAAGGTGGCCAAACTTGAGAAAACCTTGACACGGGCTTTATTATTCTAGCCAGCCCATTGTTTTTGGTAGTATCGATTGTCCTCGAGAATTCATTCAGGAAGTCGACTCTAGTACGTAGGGGTTCTACGCACGGGCGGGTGGTTTTGGTTTTGGTTTTGGTAATGATGGAATACGAACTTCGGCCGGTGGGAACCTCCACCCAAGAAAAATCTGGAAAAATCTACCACCAACCAGCACTGGCTTCATCTTCGGGTGCCAGCATCTCTCCTATCGAAGAAAATGGCGTCTCCGAAACCGCCAGTATTCGACGGCATGATAAGGTAGCTACCGGATGGATGCCGCTCGTTCTACGTCCGTCGTCCCTTTTTATATTCTTGCTTGCCTTTATCGGTATCTTCATCGCCTTGATCGGATTGTATGTGAGGTCAAAACAAGACCAAGGACTCAGCAATGAGCGGGAAAGTAGACATTATTTATGGACCTACGGCCCCACCGCCGGTATGTTTCTTCCCTTCGGAGAATACGAGGTTACATCCGTTCAGTTGGATGACACGCTCTGATACAGATTCTGTCTAGTCTTTATCGTCTTGGCGGCGTTCTGGCGACACCTCGACTACCAGGTCAAGCTGCTGATGCCGTACGTTGAGCTCGCTAAAGGCCCCAAACATGCAAAGCTCACGGTTATGCTGGATTATATTTCCCCCTTCCAACCCGTTGCATTCTGGTATGCGTGTAGGAACCGACACTGGTTGGTTGTTATTTCTGCAATAGCGTTTGCGACCTTAAAAATCGCGGTCATCTTTGCCACCGGGTTATTTATTCTGCAAGGGACAGCGTTACAGGCTACTGAAAAGAACCTTTTGAGATATCAGACCCAGTTCTCTGCCGCGAATTTCGACCCTGATGTTGATGCTCGTGCTAGTTTGACAGTGTTTGGGGTTGCTGCACTCAATCTATCCTACCCTGCAGGAACGAACCATAACTCCGCAATCCAGACATTTACGAATTTCGGGAATGCACCTCTGGACAATATCGCATCTCTATCAGTTCCGGCGGATGTGTTCTCCGCAAAGCTGGATTGTCAGCCTGCCCGGTTGGAATGGGTTGATGATAGAGACCTAGTCAACGAGATCACGCCGTTATCCCAGTTCTATAACACAACCGCATTTATCCCAGGCTGCACATTAAAAAAGATCAGGCTAGATGCGCCGTCCTGGCTAGGGAACGATACACAACAAGGATACTACGCCCGAATCCAAAACTCGACGTGTCAGGAGATTAGGGACCCTGCCGCTGCGAGCAGATTATTCGTCGCAATGACGTTGTCCACACGGTTTAACTACACCAATACTCTTAGAAACTACACAGCATTTATATGCAATCCTTCTTATACAATCCAGAAACATGAGGTCACAATAACAAACAACCGCCTCAATGACTATTCCCAAATATCCAGCTTGCGACCGCTGGGTGATGCCTCCAACATACCAGGTTTCACTTCGAAAGATCTCACAGATGCTGTTTATACAACTCTTGCCTCTTCCTATAGTCAGCTCGGGTATGGGGGGTGGGACAGGACCTTTGATCCGTTCTTCACATTAATGTCTACATTGCAACCCCATTTGAACTACACCGCCTTTGTGGATCCAGGTATCCTCAAACCAGCGGCCGAAGACCTTTATTCCACGATTGCGGCCCAGATCGCTGGCTCACTACTCCTACGACCGACGTCCGAAATTACCATTGTTGATGCTACAGTTTCGAAGATTCAGCAACGGCTAATTCTTCGACCCGTGTCAGTTCTCGTTATGGAGATCATCGTGGCTATCTTAATATTCATTACTATTCTCCTAATTGTGATGATCCCCCGCAAGGGTGTGGCGCCACGAGACCCTAGCTCGATCGGAGCTGTTGCTACCATCCTTTCCCGCAGTAGGTCACTTGAACAATCGCTGTCTGGGACTTCAAATATTTCCGAGGAAAACCTTGAAGTCTGGTTGAACCGCTACCACTTCTATTCGACTGTAGAGGCCACCTCCAGTGGCCGTATCTTCAAAATAGAACTGGCAGATAAATTTCCAAATTCTGATGATAAAAAATGCTACTCCAGCGAAACCCAGCTTCCGGAACCGGCCGCAAAACACACATGGTGGAAACCGCTTGGCTTGAAGTGGTGGGTGATCATCCCACTAGTAGTCTTTCCTATCACCATAATTATCGTTCTTGAAGTTCTTTACCGGAAATCAGTTCGTGGCCAAGGATTGGCGTACATCCCTGATGGTGGATACGTCCACTACACGTGGGTTTATGTCCCCGCGTTTGTTATGGTTGCCATTGTCACGCTTTTTAACATGCTCGACTATGCCACTCGTTGTGTCGCGCCATATCAAGCCATGCGCGCTGACAGCACAGTCGCAAGTCGTGGGATCCTATATAATCCTAACGGGAAACTGACACTACCCGCATTATGGTACGCTATTAAGGAGAAACATGTCACAGTTATCGCCACGACATTTGCAGTCTTGATAGCTCCAGTGCTTACCATTACCGTATCCGGCTTGTTTTACTCGCAACTTGCAGCTGGCACAAGTACTCTTATAGTACAACAAGGCACATGGTTTAATGCATCTTTCCCTGATTACAGTGTTAATACGACGGATGACATCATTTCCAGCTTGATTGTTAGTGGGAATTTGTCATATCCGAAATGGACTTACGAAGACCTCGCCTTTGGAGAACTCTCAATATCGAACGAAACAACAGACCAGATAGACGCCATAGGATCCGCGGATAGCATTACATTATCAGTTCCTGCTATAAGGTCGGCATTAAATTGTTCTATCGTTGCTCAAGATAGATACGTAGATTTACGGCTGGGGTGGGACGAACCACTCGATGAAGACCAAGACCTGACGCAGATACCAGTCACGGTCAACATTAGCATGCCGGGTCAATGTGGAAACGGTGGGGCGATTTATAATAATTTTACATGGCTGGTCGACAGCCTCGATCACCCCCAAACTGGATACTTTGGACATGTGCTGGAGCTCCCATTGCCCGATGATGCGGATGCCGATTGTTCAGACTTTGCGGTATTCTACGGGAAAATGAACGATAACAACATTGCAAACTTTTCGACATTGCTATGCAGTGGATACACCCAGAGCTTAGAGGTAGAGACTACTTTCTTATTACCAAGCTTTACGATTGATACGACTACCCCCGGAGTATCCCCTCCCAGAAGAAAGGAGGAAACAGCGCAGTGGTTCTCGGATCAGGTAGTTTCTATCGGCTATAGCTTTGCAACTCTGAAGGCGAACACATCAGCGCCGGATATTTTCGATGACTTTTTAAGAGGGATTGTATATGGAAAAAATGGTATCCCTTTGGAAGAGCTACTAAACCCAGAAAAGCTTATGGAAGGTGCCAATTTGTTGTATGCCGTTTCTGCGACACAGACAATTAGCCAGGATGCCCGCATCCCGCGTCCGAACGGTGCCGCCCAAATCGAAGGAGTGACTAGAACAAGGCCGAGGTCAAGGCTAGTGCAATCCGTCGTATCAACACGGGTACTCCAAGTATTGTTGGCATTTATAATGTTAACGACTATAGTGGCCTACATCGGCGTCAAGGCACGGGAATTGCTACCGCGAGAGAGCAATTCCATCGCTACAATAGGCGGGTACTTGGCCGGGAGCGACGTTCTTAGACTCGTCCCTGACGGCGCAGAATGGGGCGCTGGTGGTAAAGGTGGTGGGACAGGGAGCGAGGAGGTATTTGCAGGACATATGTTTGGCTTTGGGTGGTGGGAAGATACCCAAATAGCAGGGAGGAAGAGGTATGGGGTCGGAATTGGGAGAGGAGGCGGCCGGGATAGTCCAAGTTAAGGACTCTACTTATTCCTAGGTAACTTTCTATCAAAATGTATAATATTCTCATAATCTTAGTTTGCGTTTGTAATAATATAATAGTAGGATATCTTTACTTTGCAACTATCTTGAGGCTCGTTCTCTCGAGAGTGTACAACGTATGCTTGACGACAGGGCGTGCGACTATGCCGCTAGTTCCACCAGTTTCTTCCCGGGCACCCAATGCCTCTTCTTTTACAACTTTCCATAAGAGTCGAGGATCCGTAAAGCCCTGCTCCAAAACCCCCATCTTAACGAGAATGTCGTCAGGGTCTTGAGATGTCAGGAAAGAACATCGAGAACTACTATAGCTCAGTAGCAACCACTTAGCGCCTGGAAGGGTCAAATATGCCATATGTAGTGATAATATCGCTAAGGGGTGGATATTCGCAGTAGCTTGGCTTCCCCCTTCGGGAGCCTCCGCGGCGATTGGGTAAGGGAGCTCCACAATTACATCCTCCGCACAAGCTATAGCGTCCGCGGTTGACTTATCTATAACCAAACCAAACTTCTCTCGTCCCTCAAGTTTTACATATTTCCCAAGCTCTAGAACTTGTTCTGCAGACAGTAAGTCCAGTGTTCTCCAGTTCATGCTTCCATCTTTAGACTGCCCGGCTTCAATAGCGACAGACGAGAAATCGACGTTATAGATATTCTTCGAATCGGTGACAAATTGTTTCAGATTGGACGAAAGAGATGATGTTCCACACCCTATGTGCAGGATTCTAGGGGATGGTGCGGTAGAAATAGAAGATTGGATCGAAGAGAGGAAGGGCGCTGCAGCTGCAGGGAGGAGCCAATCGAACGGAGACGGGTTCTTGGTGAAGCGAGTATCCCAGTAAGACTTCTCGCCGAAGGATGGAGCGGCCATGGCGGGCTTAGCTTAGAGGTAGTGCATGGTCCTCAGGACCAGTCGGGGGGGCTGGAAATACAACAGAACAGGTCGTAGCTACTGGTTAGGACTTCGTGCCCAAGTTAGGATCCAGGCAATGCAAGCGAGGAAGAGATCCTTACCCGCGCTAAAATACAACAAACTAGCGGACGTCCCGTGTTGGCGTCTCAAAGGGACTAGGGTGTATAGGCATCAGGTGAAACAAAGCCGCGTACATGCATGTACTACGTGATATATGCTCACTAGACTATCTTGCACTGTGCTAACGAACTAGGTACTAACTAACGCAGCAGACTGATTTATTGGCTTTGTTGCCTTTAATTGGTTAGTCCAAAATTATTATGTGGTACATAACCCATGTAAAATTTTACGCCATTTAGTTCGTAAAAGATCAGATAGATGGGTTATTCTCTCACCCGTCTAGTCACACGCACTACAGGGATAATTATCCTGTAAATATCTGTGAACGCAATTATAAAAAAACCCATAAACTCCATTGATCTATGCTTTTAATACAGAAAACATGTACATCGATAAAACAACCCCATCGACTGCGAGCGAGGTTCGAATCTAGATAACTCTCCGTGCATATATATACTCGCGACTATCCGCTACAGATTTCATCAACTACCACAATGTCCCACTAGTGGCACTTGATCCATGCCCCATAGTCGGTGTAGGAGCCAAAAATGTAGTAGGCCCCCCAATAGTCCCATTAATCGGAGCCTTCACCACGGCTTCTAAAGAAGCCGCAATCTCCTTCGCAAGAACTTTGTGAACTTGTGTTTTGATATGAAGCTTGTCCGCCCAAACACCATTTTTGACCCCATAGCTCGGGGTCTCCTCAAGGTTTTTGATGATATTGTAGCTATCGATCAATTGAATAGAGGAGATAGGATGTTCGTCCCTAAACTGCCGAACCTTTCTAGCAAGGTTATTGTTCCACGATCTTACAATGCCTTCCATTCGGGACTTATCCGAAGCGAAAAGAGGAGCATTTTCCAATGGTGGAAGGTTAATAACCAGGAATTCCTTCGCGTCCACGTCGAAGTAAAGCTGATCTATCAACGAGAACTGGGAGGTAATCAATTCATCGATACGGGGATCTGTTGAGTTTCCCCCGCTGCCAAAGATTCCCTTTACATCATTGATTCCGAACCATGAAGAGTACATTGTATTAACGTTCTGTTGCCATGGTTTTTGTTCTGTAGGGAGAGAGGCGTATTTAGATGCGAAGAGGTTGAATTGGCCTTTGAAAGAGCGGCGGGAGGTAGTATTCTCGCTGGTGTATGTTAGGGAGGCGCCTATATGGCATCATGAACATGTTAGCTATTTATTTTAAAAATTACAATCCCTGTACATAGAACGCAAGAAAATACGTATGTACATACCAATTCGTGCGAGGTTGTAGTTGAGCGTTACACTGTTATTAAATCTCGTCGTAATGTATTCAATCCATGTTGCATTGTGTTTTCCTTTGCGCAGTATATCCACGGGATTTCCAAATGGGTTCGCAATGGATGGTTGAACCCCATTGACTGAGAAATTGGTGCTGGTGTAGGAATCTCCGCTGATAGTCACGAGAGCCACAGCGTTAGTAGCCAGTTGACAAGAATTTTTCATTGGTTTTATATAACACATGTGATTGGAATACTCACAAGCTAATCCAGTATTTGATAGGGGGTCCTGATGGAGTAGGGACTGTAGGGATAGACCGGGTGAATGTCGCACCTAGAGGGATAGACGTGGGGATTCGAGAAGTTATAAAAGTCGATGGTGTAGCGGCAGGGGATTCGGTTAAATCCGCCGAGCTTTGAGCGAGAGCAATGCCAACAAGACCGAAGAAAGCAGATAAATGCATGTTGAAATAATAAAATAGGGTATGTATATGTTTATATATGTATGTGGTTTAAGATTATGAAAGAATGTATTGAAAGTGGGTAGAAGGCCTCTAGAATTCTAAAGAAGGAAATATGCCGAATGAGCTGAATGATTGTGATAGATCTATGCAATGTAGTTTTTTCTTGCCCTAACATGACAGCTCCCCGCCCTTTAAATAACCAATTTTCACCATGGTTATCACAGGCTTGTCTCTGGCCAAATCACAGATATAGGTAAGAAAATTTCTATTGAAGAGCCTGGTACCTGTTTGTGCATAAGCCATCGATACACTCAAACGTCACCAATCTGAAAGCCAAGATGTGGTTGTCGGATAGAACGATAATCGTGTTGCAAGTGTCGTCCCAATCCGATCTCTCGAAACTCGGTACAACATCAGAATAGGAAAGTATCAGGAGAAGGCGAGAACACTACCACCGACAAACATTTTTAGGCTAAGCCGGATCGAAGGCCGGGTGGAACAGCGGAAATCCCAGAATTAGTTGCTTCGTGGAAATTTATATGCGCCCGGCCGTTGTTTCTAAATTAAGGAGGGACGGCCACAAACTTTCAACGGTCGGAAAGATACAGGGATTGCTTCAGCTTGCAGTACTGCACTGAAGTCGATTGATTCTAGAATTTTGCTTCTAGAATTCTCGCTAGAGGGTACATTGCTACTATTGCAATTGACACGGGGTAGTCCGTTTCGGGTGAGCTATATAGTTCAATAATTCTCAAGAGCTTTACAAATATAGTAAGAAAAGGGAGTCTGTTCTTCTATATCACAACTTTGAATCCGCAAGTTGAGCTGTACTGGCTATTCATATTGGTTCGACGCACATTTGCATGGTGAGACGAAGCTATGCGTGTTTTAAGCGGTTGTTAACGGAAGTTAGACCATAGAATTCTTGTGAGAAGCTACTTTTGAACATTTTGGAATAGAGTAGTAGTCTGGGCTTGTCCGTTAATAGCAAATGGTATAGCAGCATACATAATATTAGTAGCGCACGTGTGTACATGCGTGATACTGCATATTGATCAAACAGCGCGCTATATTACTAAATTGACGTCCTGGATATTAATCTGGAGCCCCGAATCTTTGCGCTCTATATGAAATCGAATTTACTTGTCGGCTGCGCGTGGCAGCACTCAAACCTGATTGCAGGTGATGACTGCCCTGATTTGGGAAGTTATATAGTCTTCTAAAGCTTGTTTGTCTATATTGGTTGTTGTCTGAAAGTTGAACACTTCTGCTATTATATTATTATTACTTGTCTGCGAAATATCTGCTTAGTTATTTTCAGGGTTTTCTAGAATAATTGCCCCCCAATGCTATAGTAAGGTAAAGGTAGTTACATACAACCCCCGACTTGCAGTCGGGCATAGGTATTTGATCTACTCTAGATCGTAAGCAGAACAATCTTTCCACTGTTTGTACGGAATTCCGGAAATTTCGGGGAATTGGCACAATGGTATTAAATTCAATCTTTTAAGGACTGTACAGCTAACTATTCCCAATGTATGGATCCAACGGATCAAGAAGACCTTGGGAAATTTCGTAAAATTTGATATGAAGAATTTTACGATAGAAAACGGACCAGAGACGTAGATAGTTTTCAGATCACTTATATAGGCCGTTCGTCCGGCTAAGCAATAGAAAAAGATTGCCCATTCTCCCCCTATGGCTACGTACCAATCACAAAAACCGAATAAACCACCCTAATTGCAAATTATAAACCTACTGGAACAAAACACTCCTAATTCTCCCACCCCACTTTTCCGTGAACATATTATTAACATCAATACAGCCTCCCGTGCTATTCAGCCCTGGTATTCTCCCAATCCTCATAACCCCCTGACAACCACCTGCCGTGAATGCCACCGGTACGCCGGAAAAGTAGCCAGATCCCGTGTTGATCCAAATTGAATATGTATAGTAGTCGACGTCTATGCAGTCGGTTACGGAGGGCCAATGGGTGTATAGCATTTCGCCTGTGCTATTATCTCGATGCGGTCAGCGCTATAGTATGCCAGGTTGGAGTGGCTAGAGGGGGGAGGATGTACCAATTCGAAGTGGGGTATTCGTCCAGGGCTATTGTTTCCCAGCAATAACTACTAGGAGGAGCGAAGAGTATGAAGAAGAAAAAGAAGAAGGAAAGAAACATGGTCTCTATTTCGTGCATAAATTACTATTCTTCGTGTCGTCGATGTATATTATAAATTTTATCTTCGAGATATATACAATGTCAATACATTGCCGCGACTACGTTATCGACGCAAGGTAGCAGATCAGAGCTGAGGCCGATTCGAGTAGTTTTTCAGGGTATGGAGCCACCGAGATCCGGCATTTACTTCGCCCCGCCCTATAAATACCTACCGAACGCCCCTGTTAAACTTTTCGCCGGTCTGATATCATGACCAGATGATCCTGAACCCAAATCCCGTATTAACCTTTTCGTTTTCCCTGTATCGTATGCATTCAGGATGCGTTGGGCAGTTGCATTTCCCCAAAGAGATAATGCCAAGAGAATTTCCCTTTCTGTCCACAACGTCCAAGTCTCCAACCTTCGTCATTGTCGAAGCTACTGATATCGACCACCACCACCACGGCCCAAGATTCAACAGACCTCCCTTCAACCTCGCCGGCCAGCCGTATCAGCCTCCCCACCCCTCCCCCCGGCGCCAAGATGTCCCGGTCTTTACCTTCGAAGCTATTAATAGCGTTCTCCTCACTCCTCCTCGCTCACGCGTAATCATTCCCTCCCTCCCCTCCGACTTCCCGTCCTCCCTCCGGAGCCTTCAATGCAATCTAATCCAGTCTAAAAACTAACGAATACTTTTTTGAGCCCCTCTAGCTGCTACTCTGCTCACGAACACTCCCTCCTATCCACCACTGCTGCTTCGCAAGAGACATCACCAACAACAGGCTCGACACTCCCATTAGATATCACTCTCGAAACACTCGTCTCCGTCTCATTGCTCCTCGTTGGAATAATTAGCTCCGGATGGGAATTAAAACCAATCAGTCTTAGAAGCTATGCTGGTGGGGTCGAGAGTGGGAAGATTTTGGTTGATGGAAACAAGAAAGGGAAGGGATTGTTCGTAGGGTTGGATGAGAGGGCGAGCTTTGTCGATATCAGGGTTTGTGATATCCTTTCTTCTTTATTGATTGATTGATTGATTGATGGGGTCATTGTGGGGGGTTTTTTATTATTAAAATTGCTGATCAGTGGTCTTTTTTCTCCCCATAGAAACAACGGAAGGAGTTTACAGATTGGATGAAGACACAGGGCTAGGATTGCTCTTTTACACGCAATAATAATAGTGTGGTATACATGATGGTACGGCGTTTGAGTAGGTGTGTTCGTTCAGTCCTCCGAGGCTTAATTAATTCTCCGGGATTTGCAATACTCTAAGACGACTATGATATCTTCGTCACTTGGATAAACAGGGTATCGATAGGCTTAATTAGGTTAAACGGGAAACTTGGTCAGAAGCATCGATTCATTTGTGCCCCCCCTATAATTTTCATGTATGATAAAATCCCAAAAGAAAAAAAAAACCGTTCTAAAGGTAGTACTGAAAAGTCAAAAGATCCTCCACCATGAAAAAAAAATAGAAGGTATACAAAGAACCACTTCCCTCCCTCTTTATACTAAAGCAACCACCTTTACCATAGTCTTGGTAGGAGTTGAGAAGAAAGAAAGAAAGGGGGAAAGGATGTAAAAACTTTTTTTAGTACAAGAAGTACTAGTTTACAGCTTCTGCATGGCCTGGACATCGGTACTCTGGACGTGGTCTTCGTCCTCCTCGATCTGTTGCTGGAGTTCATCGAGAGAGACCTTCTCGTCTTCGATGACCAAGTTAATCTGGAGCTTCTTGATACCGAAGCCGATGGCGACGAGTTGGGAGGCACCCCAGACGAGACCATCCTTTTCGATGGCACGGACGTTGGCTTCGAGTTCCTTCATGTCGCTGTTTTTCGCTCCATTAGTATATACTCCGTTGTGATCTCTCCATGTGGTTTTGGCTACTCAGGCGAGAGATTATGCGGTGGGGGAGGGGACTTACGTCTCGTCGTCCCATGGCTTGACGTCCAATGTGACGATGGACTTGGCGGCTGGCTTGGTCTTGCCGGCCTTCTTCTTGCTGTAGGTTGGCATCCATGTTAGCATGTATATTTTTAAAATCATAGGGTAGAAAAAAAAAAAAAAAACGTACTTGTACTCCTCCAATCTCTGGGCCTTCAACTTCTCAGCCTCCTCATCAACTTCCTCGTCGTCAGAGCCGAAGAGGTCGACGTCATCATCGTCTTCTTCCTCAGCGGCAGCAGCTGGTGGAGCGGCAACAAGCTCTGGGGCACCATCTGGACCGTAGGTGTCCAGAGGAGTGCTTTCGTCACCAGTCAAGGAGCCGAATTCAGCCTCATAGCTGGTGATGTGGTTGTACCAGCGGGCAGCGTAGGGGTATTTAGAGGCATCTGGAGCGGACGAGACAGCCTTGTAGACTGCGACGTCGGCTTGAGATGGGGTGTACCTGTTGATGCAAGATTAGTTTTTTATTCTTCTTCTTCCTTTGTTCTTCCAAGTTACTATGGGAGGGTGTTTATTTTGGTAGAGTGGGGTAGAATTTAAGTCATTTTTTTTTTCCCTTGCGAAAAAAGAAAAATAAAAAGAAAGAAAGAAATTCTTTCTGTCCATCTACCACGAACTCATGGCACAGTGATGAATCGATGGGAGATCGGACTGAGGGGGAACGAAAAGATGCCGACAGAGGGGGAGGAGAAAAGGAAGACGTACCCAACGATGTAGCTGCGGGTCTCGAGCCAGCTGTTCAAGGCTATAGCGTAGAGAGAGGTATATATCAGCGGGAGTCGAACGAAGGATGGGAGGATGAAGGAAGAGAATGAGGGGCAGAGGCAGACATACTAGCCTTGCCGGCATCAGCGAGTAAATCTCCGAAGCCCATTGTGATTGATATTAATAAATTATTACTCGGTTGGGTAGTAATTGTATTAGAGGAAGTGCGATGGAGAGATGGCGATGGCAGTCAGGAAGAAGGAGCAGTGGTTGATGGAGAGGGAGAGGGAGATGGTGGTGGTGGTGGTGGGGGAATGAGTAAATATTGGCTAACGGTAGTCTCGAATGGGAACCTGCAAGAGGGGCGGATGAAATGATTTTTTTTTTTCCCTGGCCTTCTTTCAGATTTGGCGGGGTGAAAAGTGTTGTTGTGTTGTGTTGTTGGACGGGAGCTCGTGCTCGCCCGTGCACCGCCACCGGCCACGGCCGAGGTCGATCTTAGTCGATTTTAGGCAGTTAGCTGTCCTGTGGCTAGTGTGAACCGTTGTTTGTGGCGGTGCGGCCCACAAAAATTTTTTTTTTGCTCGTCTATAAATTGGCGGTCTCTGCGACTGGATTCCTCTTCTTCTTCTCTTCTCTCTTTAGTTAACGTGAGTCCTCCAAACCCTCCCATAAAAATCGCACAACGTCGATTGAATAGACAGACAGATGCTAACTATTGAACAGAGTAGTGGATATTATACCTTACAAAGTTATATAATCTACAAATACCTACCTGGGGGCTCCGTCTCTGACGGCTTGCTGAGGACTATTCTTTTTGACTTGCGTCGAAAGATGGATTTTCTTCCGTTCCCGGCCCCTTCGATAAAGTCTCTCCTTGGCCGGAGGGCGACCGATTTTTTTGTCTGAAAGGTTTTCTGATCTCTTGTTACCTTCTTTCGGGGAGGTTCCAAGGGTGGTGGGGATTTTGTGACGGCGAGTCGGATACATATACATCATATCAATACCCATACTGCTTCTTTTTTCTTCTTCTCTTCTCTCTTGTATCTCTGCGTTTTACTGTGATTGCCGTCGTGCTTGTGATGTTTTATTCGTCGCCGTGACCTTGGTCCGGACTGGGCCAGTACCGGACTGGTTCCGGCGCACGTGTGTTTGTCTTGTCACTTATATATATATATATACCACTATTCTTTTTAACTACTTCTTCAATTGCCTCGTATCAGCTTCGCATCACCTGTGAAATTTTCATCGTAAACCAACCCCGCAAATTCACTCACGAGTAAACATCTAAAGATGCCCGGTAAGACAGACATACATAGCACCGGCGAATTCTTTTCTGAAGAACGCGATGCGCTAACGCTGTAGACGTGTAGGCGGTACGTCATCCTGCATGACTTTCTTGGATCACGCTGAGTGTCTACGATATAGCTTCCCTCTGGCTCCTCCCCCCACCGGGAGTCCTCCATACCACCTTCCAGACCCTGATATCCAAGACCCTTCCTCCACGCATTCCCGGACCCGTCCGTATGTCCTCTATTTGCCTGGTACTGTGAACCTGCATATGTATTGATATCATACGATATAATGTAACATAGCCGACTTCCAACCCCACATCACCATCTCCTCCGGCATCCCCCTCACGTCCGCCTCAGAATTCCAAAAGGCTCTTGACTCGATTAACTTGGACTCATCGTCTTCCCCTCCGTACATAAGATTCAAGCGTCTTCGTTATGGCACTGCGCTTTGGACCAAAATAACAATTGAAATCCACTTGTCCCCATCTCTGGTATCACTGGCGGTCGCTTGCAGATCTGCCTTGGTGCCGGGTTGCACCGAGGAAGATGCAAAGGAGTGGGTGCAGGTGTACAGCACGCCAGCTGAGAGTGGGATCCAAGGTTTTATCCCACACTTGAGTCTTGTTTATTATGGGGAAGACCTCGACAGAACGGTAATGGAGGCGGTTAGGGGCGATGTCAGCGAATGCGGGCTGGTTACAGAGGAGATTCAACTGAAGGGGAAGTCCATGAAGGAGATGGGCGGGTGGGTTGGGGGGAAACTGGTGATTGTAGACACGACGAAGCCGGTGGAGGAGTGGAAGGATAGCATCCTGGCCGAGAGGGAACTCGAACTTTGATCTAGCATCGTCTACGTGTATACATACCTCAGTACCTAGCATCCATGTATCAATGCAATCGAGAGCATGCGCGCGCATGCATGTGGACATGTGTCCGTCAGCGCCCAGCCATGGACTTTTACGCGACGACCGAAAAAAATGGCGATGGTTCGGCAAACGCGCCCCAACACAACCTCCAATCAATTCCAACGTCACCTCGAAGCTTTGATGCATTCGAAGACGCCCTGCGACCCTGCCGACGACCCGACCGTAGAGTAACCTCGATTTCTGCCGGTGTAGAAACAGCAGCCAATGCTAACAGGTCCGTGTTAGCTAAGTACCTACTTTTGTAACCGGTGACGGGGCTCCTGTTCCCCCGGACGGGAGTGCGACAGCATCAAATTGGAAGGGTGGACTCGAGCTCCCTCGACACGGCCATATACCTATGCACCATATGAATGCATAGTACATATAGCATCATCCGCAAGAGGACCGTTGTGCAGATATAATACCGGCAGCTGCTACAAATCAAGTTCGCCATCGTACACGAACGGGCTACCCCTACGGACTGACAAGAACATTTCGCTCGTTTGTTTGAAAAATATACGGTATGGATGGCTTCATTCGACTGGGTTGTTTGCTGCTGCCTTCCTTTGTTTTATCTTTATATTGAGAGGACGGGGATTGGGATTGTGGATATTGTTCTGGGGAATAAGCGGCAGTCTCAAATCGGTCCTGATATATACTTTCCCATCCGATTCTTTTGCCCATTTTCTAGCACCCTTTCGCAGTTCCTATTGTTTCCCCTTTTATCGCCGTTGCATCCGCACGTAACCGTAGCCAGGCTCGTTTGAATGGCATATCGCCCAGCCTCGAGGTTTACCGCTAACTCATGGCGCCGTGCGCCGTTGCACAAACAGGACCCTTTTATTATACGGCTTGCCTTTCGACTAGCATTTGCCCCTCAGCGGTTTATTTCTGTATTGGGTACCTACGCACTCAGCTAAGTACTTGAGCAGCTACTACGAGGCTGCACTCAGCACTCAGCACCCCCGCTCAAGGCTGCTGGAGCTGGACACGCGCTTAGGACTACGATCGAACTATCAACATCCAACACACACACACACACAACTCGGCATCAGCAAAGCATTCTCTTGCCTCATCCAGGATAACCTGCATCTTGCATTCCACCAATCCTCTTACAGGCTGCTGCGCCTCAAAGCAGCTTATCCCTGTCCCTTCCTTTCCCCCTCCCTCCCTCTAAGGGACAACTGAAGCTATGGCTGAATCCTCTATCACCGCGGATTACGGCTATGGCTGTCATCGTGAACACCTTGATCCAACCGACCCGGAAGCCGAACCTGGAGCTGCAGAAGCCTGGAATGCATATCTTCTCGAACTAGCAAAGGCAGAATCCAAACTACCAGCCCCGCTCAGCAAGACACCGGAGCTACCGTTTGTCCTGCAACCCGAGGTTTCGGTATCTGTTGAACCTGAAAGCGATGATATTACTATATCCCTGTCCAGGAGTACCCCTCCTAGTGCTGCTGCCACTAGTGGCAGTAATAGTGAGGGGGGAAAGGTGGAAATGACCCTAGCTCAAGTTTGTGAGTCGATGAGAGTCCATAGATTGGAAACCCAAGCCGAACTCCAAGCCGTCGAAGATCAATTCCGGAAAGACTGGGTAGCCAGTGGGTTTTCATTAGATTTACTGCCTGAGAACCTCACCAGCGATAACGACGGCAACTCCTCCACGAAAAAGACAACTACATCGACTTCGAATTCCAAAGATGTTGACGACGAAACCCTGGCGCAAATGCTAGAACGGATACAGGTTGAAAGTGAATCATGGAATCCCCATAATAAAAAGAAAAAAGGGACCACTCTTACAGGTGGTAAAGGCCTTTCTACCATGAAAAACGATGCAGCTCAAGGTCCTGATAAAGAAACGCTGAGAAAGTTTATCTACCTTGCCCGAAAACCTTTCTTGCCGGAAACTATCGCCGCGGCAGTTTCTGGCAGCGAATGCCGGCCAGTATCCTCACTGTCTTCAACGTCTTTGCTTCCCGAAATGGTACAACATACGAAATACGTACCCGCCGATCCGCCGGTGATAAATCTCCCAAGCCTAAGCAAGGAGGAGGTGCAGGCCGTTATGGATAGAAAGATCAAAGAGGAGGAAGACTACCAGGCAAGGGTTCGTGCTCTTGAGGACAGTATCAGGAGAAACCAGAAATTGCTGGAAGAGGGGGAGGAGTATCTGAGACAGTTTGATGAGATGAAGGCGAAGCAACAACGGGAGTTTGAGGAGATGATTTTGAAAAGGAGGAAAGCGGTAATGGAGGAATCCGCGAGACGGAAAAAGGAGCAAGAGGAAAGGATTAAGAGAGAAGCAGAGGAAAAGAAGAGAAAAGAAGCAGCCGAGGCAAGGGAATTGGCTGAGCGGTTAAGGAGGGAGGAAGAAAATAGGAGGTTGGCGGAAATCAGGGAAGCGGAGAGGAAGGTAAGGGAGGAGCAGGAGCGGCAGCAGAAGATAAAGGAAGAAGCTCAGCGAAAGAGAGACGAAGCTGCAAGAAAGGCGAAAGAGGCACAAGAGGCACAGGCGGCGGTTGAACTAGCGGCGAAACAGAAAGCTCAGCTGTTCCTTCAGGAAAGAGAGCGCCAGAGGCTTGAGAAGGAGAAACAAGTTCAGGCGCAGCAGGCCCAGGCCCAGGCTCAGGCCCAAGCTCAGTCCCAAGCTCAGGCCCAAGCCCAAAACGCAGCGGCCACAGTGACAATCCCAAACGACGTATGTCCGTTGCGTAAACTGTGTTATTTGAGATATTGTTTTGCTGATTGATATTTTAGGCCAAGATCAACGAGATGGTTGAAAAACTATTATCGACAATGCCATACGCCACTTCCGAATACGAAACCATTAAAGCTAAGGTGCTTCAACTGCTAGCATGGAAACAAAGATACTTGAAGACAGTCGTCCAATTGGGTCCTCCCAACCCCAACCCCGAAGGTGCCAGATTCTTTTCAGCCTACGCTGATTTCCGTGTCTCTATGGGAGTCGTGGAACTCAGAGTGAAAACCATCAAGACTTACTTCATGAGCGGCGATTTAACCACCTTCAAAACGAAGCTGTCAAAAAAGGTCATGCAGGTTGTCGGAAGCAGCAAAGGATACATGGACGCCGCAACAGACATCGTCACCCAACTACAAGCTGCCAACGCCGTTCGAAAAGACAAAGAAGCCCAAGTTATTGCTGTAGACGATTTTGTTAACCCTCAACAAACAAAAACAGGGGATAAGGGCCTCCCGGGGATGTTCTTATCGCTCTACAACTTCATCAAAATTGTTCTTGTCAAAGCCATGACTGAAGGACCCGAAAAAATCGCGGTCCTAAAAGCGTTGGCCACGCTTTTAAACTCAGTTATGGGCGGGAACGCTACCTTTTGGAAACACTCTGGCCTTACCTTGGTACTATATTTCCGATTCTTCGAGCAATCACCTTCTCTGTTCGGCGCGATGGGCGATAGGAAAGACATCGGGTACCGAACGATTGACGGGCAGATTGCTGAGTCACCGACGGAAGTAAACGGTCGCGCGGAGGTCGTGGCTACAATATTCTGTCTCATGGGAATTCTTCGACCGAGCAACACGAAACGAGAGCAAATTATTACGATAGTGGACGTTCACCGTGTCCTCATGCTCAATTTATATGTCCCTGTCCACCTTCGCGATGAACTGCATTACATCAACATCCGTACGGTCATGACAATCGCTCCCTGGACTTTGCGAACATATTTAGGCTACGAAGGAGTAGTTAAATTAGAAGCAGCTATCGTGAAATACTGCAACGAGGAGAAGAACGTGAAACTAAAGGCCCTCGCAAGTTTGCTGCTTGAGCAAGCGAAAAATTTACATAATTTGGGCTTCACGGACCAAAGAAAGGAGTTTGGGTGTGATGAATGGAGGTATTGGGACCCTGCCGACGTTAAAGACACCAATGCGAAGAGAAGAGCGGTCGGGGAGGTTGTTCACGCAGGCCAAGAGAAAATTGATTTTGAGGTCACAAGGGGGAGAATCGAGAGAGAGAAGGCCATCGAGGAAAAGTTTAGACCACCAGGTGCAGAGCCAGCGCCGCAGAGGATGTAGTCGGAATCTTTTTTTTCTTCTTCATCGTAATTTCACCAACCCCTTTATGATAGACTGGCGTTAGGATTTTTGCGGCGCTTTCCCCTCTTTTTCTTCATTCATTTTCATGATTGCATATCTCTCATCTTGCCCATGAAAACAGGTAGGTATTTAGCATATGAATTACGATGGTTTCCTCCTTTCTTTTGTTCTCCTTCGCTTCTAATGTAACATAGAAGATACTAGACTAGAGCGCAAACGAATAAGGTATATTACGCCCACGAATTATGGGCACATATACATAGGTATTTATGGCTAATTCAAGAGGTTTCCTAAGCTAAGGAGCACCAATAATTGCATAAATGTTGCATTTTGGTCTGGTGAGCGTTATACCATTGACCCTTTTCCAGGCAGTATATAAGCGATAACCGTTTGTCCGATTTTACAAGCCCAATTTCAACTTTTCTGACATTTTGACAGCGCATGAGGACACCTAAAATCCTTTCTACAAAGATTCCCATCCAGGGTGCTTTGATATTTTCATCAATTTACACTAAATGCTTTTCAAAATGGCGAGGTCATCATATCTCCTCCAGCTTCCCGAAGAAGTGCTCGTCCAAATCCTCTCAACGGGAGGCCTCAGCCCGAAACATTTTGTGGCTCTTTCACGAGTGTGTCAACGAATGCACCGACTTGCAGTTGGGTATCTCTACAGAGATTTTTTCGTTTCCCACGGGCTTTCCTACAACGAATTAGATGGGTTTTGTAAATTTGGAGTCTATACACGGTGTGCAATTCGATATAATTCTCATTGGCCTTTTTTTTTTTTTTCGTCCGCTACAGCGTAGTTAATAAAACTGACAGAATGACGCATATTTCCCCGATTTTTTGTAGAATCTTAGAGGTAAACTATACCCCGAATATGCTAACAGCCGACAAAACATTCCTGAATACCACCCGTGGTTTCCCGAACTTTGTAACCACATTCCCCAACATTACGAAGTTCATCTTCTCTGATTCAATGGGGATATCGTTCAGCCATTTTCTCTATATCATCCGCAAAACGTTAACTATAAACATTCGTCTTACACACGCTGAATTCCACTCTCGAGTACCTGCAAAAGGTGTCACGTTGAAAAATGAAGTTCGAAACCTATTGGAACAACCACAGATTTGTGGCGATGGGGCAGAATTTGCAAAGCTTGCAAGATTAGTAATTGCATATATCGGGAATAAAGATAGTTATCGGAAAAGGGAGATGGATACAGCTGAAAGAATGGAAGGGTTTAGAAGAGCTATCGGCAGGTCGATGGAAAGCGTTATCGAACTGGGGGTTTTTGTTACCAGCCATGTTAGAAGGCCGCCTGGGCAGGAGGGTGGGTATAAAGAGAATGGTTGGGGCAGCAAGGGTCTGTGGGAAATAAGGAAGGTTAAGAAGTTAGATGTTGCCGTAGATTGCTGGCCGTACTGGGAAATGGGATTTGTAGATTTGAGGGGCGAACAGGTGGAGGAATTAACTATTGGAGTGAGAGGGGTAAAGGGTGAAGAAGTGGGGTGGTTTTCGGATGTAGGTACTTCTATTTCTACTCCTTCCTGCTCTTCTCCTAAGTTCTGGTTAGGAGTAAGATGGAGCAATGAACTAACGTTCAGGGTATTTCAGGTCCCAGACAATCTTTATCAACGGTTCCCAAAGACTGGAGTATTAAAGATATTTGGGGAGGACAGGATCGGAGCAGATCTAACGCTACAAGTATCTGACTTGAGGGATATTGCGAATAGTTTACCGTTTCTGAGGAGAATCATGTGGTTTTCCAAACTAGGAGAAGGGGATGAACACTACCCCGATTTTTTAACGGAGAGAAAGGTCTTTTTGGTAGAGAGAATGGAGGGAGTTGGGGGACGGGCAGACATCAAAGAGGTGGGTGGCTGGGAGGCCTCTAGAGAAGGGATCGCGAAGGGGTTTTTGTGGTTCTAAATCTTGGATTTCCAGTTCTGTAATACTTATTTCTCTAGAAACACTGCTCAATATAACTACACATGTACCTAGGTATACTCATCCAATGGATCGCTTATAAATAATTCATCGGTCCCAGTTCCCAGCCATATCTTCTTTGCGAACTTGGAAGCCTTGTAGTCTTCTAGATAGAGATTATCAGGAAAGGTGCTAAGGCTTGGACCGCTTTTGTTTGGATAATGAATAAATCTATCGGTAAGAGGGTCGCCGACGTAGCCATATTTCTGAAGGAGAGTCCATTCACATTCTATACGTGAGGATTCCATCTTTTCCGGGAGGTCGATGCCTAAGTCGGCTTCGGGGAAACGCTGAAGGAGTGTGTACATGAGCTAGTATTTATCAGTGTCCGAGATCTGGTACTCAGAAGGGAGGGGGGGCTGAGAGGTAGTTACATCACCAGTAACCCTGCCATCATTACGCCAATTATCCGCCGCATCGGCTAGAAATTCAAAACCTCGTCTCCTCTCATCCTCCGAATGTTTGATACATTTTTTGAAATATTCGATCCCCTTAGCGGTCATGCCCCGTTCGTGGCAGTAAAAGCAAATCATTGCCTGTAAATGGTTCACACTAGCAATATGATCTGGTTTCAAAACAGGCATCTCTTTGTACCCCAGATCGGTTTCCACTTCCATAGTTTGTGAAGTTACTTCATCCAAATCATGGCAAAGCTCCTTCAACGTCCCTAGTTCATCGGTAATTTCCAGTTCTTCGGGAAGGATGCCCCGGACGACCATGAGGAACAAACATTTTGCAACGTTGTAGAAACATATGTGGACTATTTGCTTTAACGTTAGGACAGGATACAAGTCATCCACCCGTGGTCTAAAATCTGCTAATTGTTGATAAGATCCATCGACTTTATTCCGAACTAAGTCCCCGATAAAAACCCATTTGCAAAAATCGTCAACAAGATCTCGTTGTTTGTATTGCGGGTTCAACCCTTGTTTTGAGATTGCCTTTATGAGTAAGACTATACGGAGGGCTTCGGCTCGGATCCACATTATCGGCTGATTGTAGAACTGGAGGTATTGAGATACCTCGTGAATGTTGTAGTCTCCCGAGGAAAATTTGTACTTGATACCAGTTCCAGTAAAGGACTTGAATTCTTGAAGAACAGTGGTTTGGAAGAGCGAAGTTGTGGTAGAGGAAGAGATTGGTTCACCATATATATTCTGAGGGAGGTGGAGAGCGAAAGAGAGGGAGAAGAACTGGGACTGTTCTGTGTCTTTGATTTCTGTTTGATAGAATGTTAGCACTCGTCTATACAGTACTTATGTGAAAATTTTCAAGATATGCATACATACTCAGGATTTGGAGCCATTGAACGAACGCCGGGATCTGTGAGCCTAGTAATACGATTTCGGGGTCCTTTGACTCTGGTGTAAACTTTTGATTGGGCGGGCCTTCATTGTCGTTACGAGAAATATCTTTCCACGCAATATCCAAAGACCCCACGCTACCATCAATGTCCCTCGGGGTTGGGCGAGTATAAAACCATCGAAATCCCAACCGGCCCATTAATCGACATAGCGAGCTGGTATACGGTATACCCCTAACCTTTAATACTGGGCCACAAGTTGTATATAGATATCTATGTGCTTCTTTATATATCCTTTTATTCGTTAAAAGGATTTCGTGGTGTATTCTTATCCTGAACATTGTGGCCATTGCATTCCCTTTAGAATAGACAACGAGCTCAACATCATCGCTATCGGAGTCTGAAGAAGAGATTAAATCTTCGTTCGTGATTTTTTTCGGAGCGAGCCCGCGATATGTGTAGATATCTGATGGATACGTCGCAGCATTAGAATCCTGAGGATTTTGGGGATTGGTGTTTGAAGATGATGAAGAGGGTATTGTGTTGTTATTGTTGGCGTTGCGGGCGGGGTCGAGCGGGTAAGTGTAGACGTCGTGGGAGGTGTTTAAAGCTGGGGAAAGCAGGTAGGCGTATATCTCGTTACGGATTTCACCAGGAAGAAGCTCGAACCGCGAAAACGGTGCCGCAGGAGCCGAGTTTAGGGATTCTGGAGGTATTGGATTAGAAGGTGGACTTGCTGGTGGTGAATCAGTGGGTTCTGAGGACCTCGAATCATTTGGGACGGAGGTTGTCAGTTTTTCCCACCATTGCTGAATTATAGCGATGTCTGCGGGATTCACTTCTGCGGGATCCATCTGGTACTCGATATTAGTGTATAGTATATTGTATATGACCTGGACTGATATTGGAGGTTGGATGCGACGGTTACAGCTATAAAGGTTATACCAGTTAGGATTACTAGTGTACTGCCGGGGTATCAGGGAGAGCCTGTAAACTCGTGTGCATAGGTACTTCGGAGCCTCATGAGAGGTACCTGAATAACCTACAACCTGAAGGCTTAGCCGCACGACACCCATCTTGTGCTTACCCCAGGAATCTTGACATTTGTATTGCTAGTAACCCTGGTTAATAACTTGGTTACATAGTATTAAAGTCAAGATGCTGTAAAATATTTTAAATACTTTAAATGTTGTCTATGTATATTCAGAGCCCTGCATCCAGCAGGAATTCCTACATGCTGCCCCCGGGCTTCAGAATTCAACCAGGTTTCTGGAATAGCTTCAAGGGAGCGCTCGAGCTCGATTGGCAGGGGTTAAGGTCTGGGCTTCGCGAGCTAACTCAGAATACTCATTCTAGCCCATTAACTAGACCACTTTGAGTTAGTAGCACATGGACAGCGCTGTCCAGATCTCGATCTAGATCTCTTGTTATGCAAGGTTCTTGATTTAATTCGCGGGCGATTTCTGCAGCCAAAGGGTTTCGCATATTGTACACGCTGCAACCATTCCTATGGGCTTATAAAACCAGTGCTCGCCCACAATATTAAGTGTTAGACCTTGGAACTTAGTCCACAACTAATCACGACGTTCGGGGTAGCAAAAATGCGGGTATCCATGAGGCCAAAAATATCGTTTGCTCCTTTGTTCGCTTTATCGGCACTATCATTTGCCACGAGTTTAGTAATTAACATAAATCTGCCGCCAATTCCTGGCCCCCCAAGCCAATCCCAGCCGAATCCGATATGGCAACAATATGGACCCCTCGACATTACCGCGACAATTAATTCGACGGTTGTAGTTATACCTATCCCACTAGCTGACGCTCGGGCTAGAATCCCAGCGCAGTACGGGATACTGAGTGCTGCGTACCACGAACTGCTACCGGGGTGGCCAGTCGATAAATACCCTGTGAGAATAATACCACTTAAGCAACCTAGGGTGGTTTTGACCTTTCAGACATGCAGGTTGCTAACCGTTAATCTGGGATTACCATTTGCTCTTTTGAAACCCTGTAGTTGATAATAGCAGTTCAGCTAGAACATGACATACGCACTGGGCTTGGTGTTGGGGTTCCTGATTTTACGGTATGTCTGGCCGGCCTCGACCTATAGCTCTTCTTTGATAGCATCAATGAAAAACATTGCGATACTTTTTTATTAATAATTAATAATGCAGACTTTTCGAGTGGCTTTCCCTTTCGTTGACATCCTTAACGATGGGTTTTCAAATTTTGTCTACGCCCCAGTTAACTGGATAAATGCGAACCTCGTGGGTTTATTGGGCCTTAGTACATACGGTCTCTTTACCCCGCCTGCGATTCTAGACCCGCCGAGTGACCCCTATGCGTTTGTCCCACCTTCACAAGCGAGTGCAGCCGGGGAAGTATACTTTACTTTCACCGATATCGACGTACTCAACGTCAATACGATCACCCCTCCAAATGGTTATGTCAAACTGGCGCCGGCAGCACCAGAGGTTCCGTGGAATTTGTACGTATGCTACTTTTCTTCGCATTACAAACCTCTTTCAAACCATCTTTAAACAAATTTAACATTCATGTGAAACATTCCAGTATCAGAAACATAACGAACCAGCCTTTCACCGGCAACTTTCTTTTATGTGATAATCAAATCCGGATTTTCAACACCTCTTTAACGAAGCCACCATTCGACCCTACTCCTGTCGCTGGCAGAGTATTCCTTGATTCTAAGTTGTATCCGGGTTTGAAGTTGGATAGGAATGATGCGAAGGGATGGCTGTTTGCGGCTGCCTTCAAAGAGAACAACTTCCTGCCTTGTCCAGTGTATAAGGGGTACCGAGGTACTGGGAGTGGGGATTCTTTGTGAATATACACCAGGGCTGAAGCAAACTAGTTCATACCTACGTGCTTAAGCGCTTACTAACCTCCAGTAGCGGATTACACTAGCTAGTTTTTTCTAAAAAAGGTTATACATGCGAATAGCGAGTTCGACCATAGGTCCTAGTTTAATCTAGATGTATCTATACCCTCTTTTCCTAGTATGTGATTGCCAGTTATTTCCAGCGGCTAGACAGAAGGTTCTTCAATACAAGCTTAAGGTTGGCTCTTGTAAGCTCACGATCGATCGATATCAGACCAGTACAAGTAGGTGTTGTTTCGATGCATACACCTAGGTACCGTGCGAGCAAGCGGAGCGACATTACTACGGAAGTAATCAGAAGCTGCCGTGTTAATTACTACCATGTAGATAAGATATTGGATATTTAATTCATAGTGGAGAAGTATTCAGAAAATCAACCCATAATCACTTCGATTCGAGCGGTATACAACGTACGCCGTCGGGGGATCTGGGTACGAGACAATATACAGGTATCAAAATTATCACGTTTTCTGGCCGGCACAGTAGGTACATGTTATCACGAGAGTGAATATTATGATTGTAACTACTTTTTCCACCCGCTTATAGGTTGTCTCGTACCCAGACCCCCCGACGGCGTTGGCTTATAGTACTGTACTACAACTCTCCTGATTCTCCTGTCATACGAGGCCGGCCACCCAAACCACCAACACCACCACCACCACAATCAAAATGAATAATAGCAATAGGAACCAGTTGCCAGAGGATGCAGCCTGCGCACTGCTCCTCCGAGAGAACAGGATGCTCAAGATAACCATCCTGGAGTTGCAAATCGCTCAATGCCGCAACCTAGCAATCATCGATCGTTTTGTTAGCGGTCAACTAAACGACCCTAATGGTGGCCTCCCGTCGAATCGGCAAAGATTGTTACAGACCAGAATGGAGGAACTGGAGGCTTCGCTCGTTGAGCTTAGGAGCGAGGGCGAAGTGAATGAGAACAATACCGGTTGAGGGGAAGGATGCGGTAAGGAAGATGAAATGGCAACGGACCGTCTGACACAAGGACAAACTGATTGCCTATAGCTAATAAGCACTTAGCCATAACTTTAATATGGATCTGTAGATCGATTCTACGCCATGGCTAGGCTTCTGTTTGAATTTTTGGCGGTGAGCCTCCGGTATGTCAAAGGTAGGATTAGCTACGACCTAAGAGTATTGCTGGTATTATATTGGGTGTGGTTTTCTTTCCGCACCCTTCTATTCATTCTTCCTCTTCTTTATATTTTTCTCGTCTTTCAACTTAAAGCATCGGCTTACGATAAATTTTTATATAATTCAGCTCCTTCATACGTCCTTGAGCCCGATTTCAAGAGCGATTCAAACACTATACCCTATATTATGAGCGCCTAAGGAGGTCAACCTTGAATTTATTCCTTCTATGATACAAGTATAAACCCTGAAACATGGGCATCAACGGAAAGTCAACTTCAAAGATTCGTAAGATTCGTAAATTCGTAACATCTTTCATCGTAAAGAAATCATAACTCGCCTAGCCCTCGAGTGGCCTTTAGAAAAAGTAGTTGAGGGCGCGCTTGTGCTTGCGTCTACCGTATCCATAACCGTAGTCCTCTTCCTCGTCATCGCCACTAGAGCCATATCCATAACCGTATTCTGAATCATCCTCATCCTTAGTAGTAGGGGTAGTGGCAGCTGTTGTGGTAGTGGTTGTAGCCGCAGCCTTTGTGGTTGTTGTCGAGGTTTTGACGTCAACAGATGAATCAATGGCACTGGAGGAGGATGTCTTAACGCTTGCGGATGTTGTTCCACTGCTAGCGGATGTAGTTTTAGTGCCACCGGTTGAAGATGAAGCTGTAGCAGTAGTGGTGCTGTTGGACTTCGGTGGGTATTCAATCTTGGCGGCATTTTCAGCAACATCGGATGTCTCGCCGACGACGAGGGCAGCGAAACGCTGAACTGCGACGGCCTTGACACCAACCTTATCAACTGGTTTGGCAAGTTCCTCGACCTTGGTGACACCGGCTGCCTTGTCCTCTGTGATCTTAGTGACAAGAACTGGGTCACTGAATTCGGCCTTGACGCTGACATCGGTGCTGATCGTAACTGTGTTGACAGTGACACCGACCTTGAGAGTCTTGAATCTTGTTACATCGATTTCTTTGTTGTCCTGTGTTTTGCGTGGGACAGGTTAGATTGTTTTCCTCCAAGTGTGATTTGCATAAACTTACACTCATAGCTGTCCAAATGAGATTCTTCTTCAAATATTCATTGATTTCCTCTTCGGTACCCTCAATACCCTTAGATTTGAGAAGGGCAGTGATTGGGATAACGGCAGTTTGAATGTTCGATACTCTTTCCATATTTGGGTTTCCAAGAACTGACAGAGTACCGACTTTGTTGTCGGCCTTGATCCATTCCGAAGGATCCGATGGTGGCTTGCCCAAGAAAACGTAAATAGAGAATGTCTCTGACATTTCAGCCTGGTCAACGACGATGTTAACGTTCCATTCGCTTCTAGACTCAACCTCTGCGCGTTTCTTCGCAGCAGCGGCCGCTGGTTTATACAGCAGGTTGATCTGTTCAGTAGAGAAAGCGTCGAGAGCATCTTTGTCGAGGTCCTGTTTGTCACAAGGGACTTCAGGGAAACCATAGCCATATGACCAAATTTGACTGACGTCTTCGACATCCTTAGAGGTCCACCAGTCACCGTTAGGATGCTTGAAGGGGTAGAGTGGTGTGTTTTCGTCATCTTGGGTGACGCCGGCTTGGACGCGGCGTTGGAAAGTTCCGACAGCGCGGCCCTTCGCAAGCTTAAGGCCGGGGTTGGCGGCTTGCCAGATAGCCATGAGACGATCGATGTTGTTGTGGTGGAGCCTATGGTTGACATCTGTAAGATACTCGCCTTTATAATAATGTATTAAGAATATAGAGGATTCGAGGGATATATGGCTAACCAGAATATTGGGTCAAATGCTGAGTAAGCGAGGTAGTACATTGCACCACCACCTTCCCCTCCGATTTCAACGTGGACCTGGTTATGCAAGACCTCGAGGGCGCTGCAGAAGTCATTGAAGCTAGATGTACTCATCAAATTGTTGAAAGTTTGCTGACGGCGGCTGTGTATTTCGTGTAAGCTGGTTTACTATTACAGTGGCCCTTCTAGCTACATTTACTTACGTAATGAAACCAGCTTGCATGGCCTGATCGGCAGCAGCTTCGTCGGTTGCACCAGTGAATTTTGCGGTACCGCGGGTAGTACGCTTGGCCCCGACGAACTATCAAACTTGTTAGACCAACAATACATGATCACTGTGGTAGAATCGGTTTAAATTTACTCACTGGGCTTCGGAATGTCTTGTTCTCCTCATCTTTGAAGATGTAAGAGTGAAGTGGGTTGTTGATAGTCTTTTCACCGTCTGGAGTGATGACCGTGACCTTTTCTTTCTTGACGATATCTGGGGTATGACTCTCAAAATCAACGGTAGCCCAGTCCCAGTATCTATTTCCCACGTTTCGGTTAGAAAACTTATCTCTGATGTTGTGACAAATTGAAGAAGATAGGTTATCTCACGGGAATCTGAGCCTCTTGGCAGCAGCCTGGTACTTCGTCTTCAGAGCTGCGGTTTTGTATTGCTCTGCAATTTCCTCGCCAGCAGCAACGAGAGCTTGCTATATAGAGTGTTAGAAATTGCGGTCCTCGGATATTTATGCGACGATAACCGCAAGACTAGGGTTAAGATATAATTTAAAAATTGAACGCACCTCAAGAATGAGCATATAGGGACGATGCCAGGTAGCGAACTGTGCGCGATATTAGTACGAATTCGTTAGTTAAAAAAAAAAAAGAATATATTCACGTACGAGAAGACTACCATGGGGGCAGTAGCCTCTGGTCTTGTCAAACGCTTCACCGTTTCCTGGAGCAGTAGCCTTCGGATCTGGCCACGCAACGAATCTTGAGGGTGGAATTACATAACGCGAGTTAGCGAAACCTTGTCCGATATACATAAGGAGAAGATGAGGTTATATCGCGGCTTACGGCATGCCATGAATACCAGAGAGTTGGTAATAACTCCAGGGATCACTCTCTTTGGCTTCATGAAGCTTGTTCAAAGCCACAAGCAAAAGATTGAAAACATCGGGATCTTTCTTCTCCAATGTGTTAATATCTTGCCTGTTAGCACAACCATTTTGAGCTCCCCTGACGGCGAATTTATCACCACTTTGAGTTGGCTTGGCTGAAGTGGTTGTCGTTGTGCTGGAAGTTGTGGTGGTGGTGGTGGTAGTAGTGGTGGCCTTGGAGGATGTGGTAGTGGTGGTAGCAGTGGTGGTAGTGGTGGTCTTAGAGGATGTGGTGGTAGTTGTAGTACTCTTGGAGGATGTCGTAGTGGTCTTGACTCCTGGTGCATCGCTGGTTGTCGTGGTGCTCTTGCTAGTGGGAGTCTCGTCTTCACTGGTAGTGGAGGAAGAAGCCGTAGATTTAGTAGTGGTAGTAGTTGTAGTCGTAGTTGGCTTTGTGGTGGTGGTGGTCGTAGTTGTAGACTTTGATGTAGTGGTTGTGGTCTTCGATGAAGTGGTCGTAGTCTTCGACGAAGTGGTTGTAGTCTTTGATGTAGTGGTCGTAGACTTCGTGGTGGTCGTAGACTTCGTGGTGGTCGTAGACTTCGTGGTGGTGGTGGACTTCGTAGTAGTCGTAGTTGGCTTTGTTGTGGTGGTTGTAGTTGTGGTTGGCTTTGTGGTCGTGGTCTCGGGCTCGGCCACTGGAGGAGGTCCTTCAGTCCGGATACAAACCCAGACCGAAGTCTTGAGATTTGCGCAATTGTCCTTCAGGGCGGGATTATATCTGTAGTAGTTCATCAATCGTGTTAATTGACATTCATATCCTCGTTTTCTTTATTTACTCTCCATGCTCTAGGCCAAACCCTAGTTACAATATGCCGCACGTATATAGATACAAGATATCTTGATTACTCCCCCTTTTAAGCCTCGCAATGTTAACCATCCCACAAAGTAGTGGGTTTTAAGGTGTAGCGCAAAAAAAAAAACTAGGGGGTGAGAGTTCTGGCTTACTGTAAAAATAAAGTCTTCGTAATCACAATATCATAAACCTTGGCCACTTTAACAATGGTATCACAAGTATCGGTCTTACGAACAACCGTCCAGGCATTACAGCTATCAGGCTGTCCCTCTTGGACTGGAAAATCTCTTTTCCTAAGACTCCGCTCCTTGACAACTTTTGAAGCCTCGTTTTCGACAGGAGCGCCTAGCACAAGGCTAATGGTATTTAACAAAAGTAGGTATACCAAACCCTTCATAAAGAGTGTCGTGAAGGCGTTTGATCCCGCCATCTTAGAATATATATTTAATGAATGTGTGGATGCCCCGCTCTATCCAAGGAACAAAAAAAAAAAAAAAGACTTACGCGCGGGGCGTCTCCCAAGCTTTAAGGAATCACTTGAGGTAAAGAAAAAGCCCTCCAAGAAAACCCCAAGAGTTATGGAGGGGGGAGGAAGGGAAGGAAGGGGCGGGGGGAGTAAAACGAGCGTCTATGGCCTCGGCCAAAAAAAAACAATGGAACAATCTATTTTCAAGCAAAAAATTCTATATGGCATTATCGTTCCTTTATAGATGAAAGTTGAAGCGATCAGGTAGGGCCTTTCGGCACATAGGCAGCGATCCCTGCAGTAGTTCCCCACCCATCCCCGCCTTAGGTTTCCCGATACCGTCAAGAAAGCCATTTAACCTGGCCATTAACAGTGGATAGGTGAATTTTCGTGCGAGTCTAGGATCCAGAAGCCCGTTGAGGTTGCATGTCTTGATCCATGAAGATGCATGTCTTGGCGATGACGTTGGACCCACCAAACGCCCACTCTCTTGTAGCGGTTCTGGAATATCGAAGCCTTTCCTAATCCGTATTGGGAAGTTCGTCAAACATGCTTCATAGCCAGCCGAGAATAGGATGCTCTAAGCGCGGTGCTTGACAGTTAGTCCTTTTAAAACTCTGGCTGTTAAGATTTATTACCTTAAGAATGTAACATTGAAAGTTGTGCTGGACAACAGTTGGAAGTCGCAACCCAACCTGTCGACTTCGGTGGGTAACGAACCGAGTTTATGATAGGCGGGATGAACAGACAGTCTCCGACAGGCACGCCGTTATGCATGCCGGCATGCCTGTGATGTTAGATTTGGAAGTTTTTCCCGTAATTTTGATGAAACTGACGGTAATTACGGTTTAGAGTTCGATGGTTGCATTGATATAGGTATCTTAGATATACTGTAAGAAAACTCAAGATTGGTGAAATCGGCCCTCCATAACCCCTCGGTAGTTTTTCGATGCGGTAAACACGTATATACATAATTAGTAATGGTGTCCATATATAATCTAACGTTGATATAGTGAGCATAACATGAAACATGCAGACAATCAGATAGGATACCTATCTAGGTATCAATGATGCCCTTACAGACCAGTATCACACCACGCGGGGTTGCATCTCAGATGTACTACCCGTACACAATCGCGATAGGCACCAGATTCAGGAGGTCTTCCGGGTTTTAAGCGACGATAGGAAAATAGCTAAAACTTCCAATCGGAAGCCAAGGCTTGGTTCCACTATTATCAAAGCTCTAGATTCAAATAGTATATTTATACACCGGTTGCTGCCAGAACAAAATTATATCATAGCTTTAAGTTACCCCCAGAGTTGTAAGAACTACCACAGCCACTGCCACGCCGGAACCCACGGCACGTGCACTAAGGTTACCATATCTTAAAATATTCATCCCTTATCGAGCCATAACGAACTACCGTCCCCTCAGAGCGGTTGGCTTTGAATCTGGTCTCAACCATCCTCCACTCGCTTTTGTGTTGTTTATCACTGTCACGGAAGAACCGGCGGTGCGTGATTCCCTCTAGAGTTGGTAGGTGCTTGAAGAGTTCTGGGAAGATTTCTTCCCATGGAATAAAGTGTCTCGGCACTGTCTGGTACTGAGAGACCCAGAGCTCCACTAGCCCTTGGAACATCATAATCCGGGGAATAACTTCGCGGTACAAGTTCTCATTTGTCGGGAAGGCCAAAATGTTGAGAGAACGAACATCTCCAGGATCAAAATTAAGGGGCGAATCGGGAGAAAGCGCATCTACCGTACAATCAAACCGCTTAACTTCCCGCTTCCAACCATCGAGTTGGGATAAGTTGGGGTGTCCGAACCGGTATCGTCGAGACGCTGGGTCGATATTTCCGAAATGGATGGTTGTTCTGACCCCATCGAAGGCGTCCGAAATCTGCTTCCAACGAGCATACTTCTCTTCAGGGTCTCTTTCGTTGATTTTGAGACGGATATTTCCCAGTGTTGATAAGGTTAAGTCACAGGGTCCTTTCAACGTAGCACTGCCGTTGCTGAATGAATCCACGTCCGATAGCCCTGATACTACCACCTCTTTCAAGCCCCTAAAAGAGAGTATAGCAGTTTCTGCTATTCCTAAGAGGGAATATATTATCCTATATGGCTGATATATAGTTTCCGGCAATGTTCCCGACTCTGCATCCGATCCGGAGAATAGTCGGAGCATCGCCGTGTTCGGGCACAATAGTATAGATTCCTTGATCCATTTCATCGAGACGCGGCTTCTTCTAGCCTGCGTCTTAGTCCATTCACTAGGCATCCGAGAAACCCGTATCGTCAAATTCTTAACTTTCTCGCCATGGTTCCTGAGGACCCGAAAAGGTGACTGGATTCCTCTCCCCCCTCCCCTGCTCGGAGTGGCCACGCTAAGATAGTTGGTTTCATTTGCTGTGCTCGGGTGGTAAAACAGATCGATAGTGATGTTTCGGTAGAGTTCTGGAGTAACAACGCGATGCAGGCATATGCAAGTTCTCGAAAGGCGTGACCGTGATGCCTGGTCAAGGTAGCCGGTTATTTTGAACAGCATCTCGATGGGAAGAGATACTATGCTCACCATTTTTCTGGCTTTCTTTCTTCTTTCTTCTTTCTTTCCTTTGAAAAGTGTTAGTACTGATTAAGTTTATGAAATGCTGAGATTTTGCTGTCAACCGCGAAAGGGCGGTTGTTGATAGGTTTGATGATGATGGCTATTACCGATGAAGAATGGAGAGAGATAAACCGAAAACTGCTAGGAGCTATGCTTATAGCCAGAACTATTCTTTAGAATGAAGGATCTTTGGGTGTCGACGTGTCGAGGTTGGAAATAAAAAACGATCGTCCTCTAGAGCATCTCAGCTCCGCACATCGAGGTGGTTGTTGCATTTACTTTGCGTTGTCTCCCCTGTTACACAAACAAGAGGAGCAACCTAATTAGGATTAGCCGATGTGGCCAGCGGGATGAGCGGACCCAAACCTGGTGATCGCCATATGCTGTGCACACTGTGCACAGGCCTATAGCCGGGCCTGGGTGCTAGCGTGGCACACTATAGTAGATTGACCGACCGGTTGATCAAACACCGGGCACGATCAGCAGTCGAAACAGAATCCTTCGTAGCGCCTAGGCGCCTGGGGACGAAATTAACATAACCACATTTATAGAACTTGTACAAATTTATAAGCTAAGATAGGCAATCATATGATGTTAGTACTAGTTCAGTTCACGGATTACGTTCATATTCGCGTTTAAATTTGATTCAAGGCGATTGTAAAAATTCATAATTTACACACTGAAACCACCATGGTACCAAGCGCAGGGGCCTAGGACAACCAAGCACGAAAATTAGGTATTTGTGGCATGCTCATACATTACGCTAGAATTATAGAATTGGTTTTCACGCAGAATATGGCCAAGATTGGTCTGATGATAATTATAAATTAAGCGCGTAGCCCTAGGGAATATATATTTATATACATAAGGCACGGCCATAGGGCGGACAAACTAGACAAAATTAAGTGATATTGTGCTGCCGCTAGATATAGATATCGATAGCCGTAATAGCAGACTAGCTAGCACGCCAATATACATCCAAAATTCAGGTACCTCTAACCAGAAATAAGGTGGCCGATCTTTACGTCTTCATGATAATATAGTCTCTTCAACGTATATGGAGAACCCATGCTCCCCGCACCTTGTTGAGGCATATACATATATACTGCCGTAGCTATTTTCAATGCGGAGGATTTAACACCGCAGTACCGGAAAACCTCCGACCAAGTCTCTCCGATTTTTGCTTTGGATAGGTTGCGAAATAATGGGATCATCTCTTTAGCGAACGCCCAAACAGTTTCTTCGTTCCTATTCTCGGATTGGTAGTATAACTCTAAAACTTTGACGTTCTGAAAACGCCACATTCCCAAGTACGCCTGTATAGTTGTGATGTATCAGCTGGCATGTTCGATAAGCAAACAAAATCACGGATTGATTTAACAGAATTTATTTGTCGCATACCTTGATATCGAAAATGTGTTCTTTTAGGTAGCTACGGATAACCAGTTTCGTAATATTGTAATAATCGACCCCTAACCACCGCTCCGGACACTTGAAGACGCCACCTACGCCAAGTTCCACCTGGTACGCCCTTGGAAACTGGATTCCAGCAGCTACATCAAGCATTGGTTGTTTGTGGTCGAACGGTCGATGAAGACTGCAGCACTGAGCTATCTTCTGGGGACCTTCATCTGTGGCAACTGATAGCTGAAGTCTTGTTATATGCTCTTTGGAACTCCCCAATGCCATGTATAGGGCCTCAAAGATCTTATCGTTCGCCGAGTTCCCATCCACGAGCCCGTGGAAAGAAACGTCTAGTGATTCTAGGGTTGCGAATTTGGTTTCCTCCTCCGATACAAGACCGTCTAAAAAGTCAAAAAGGTCGAATTTACAAGGCCTGCACTGGATCTTGAGGTCATCGAGGCGAGGGATGTTGGAAATCGCGTATTGGACTAATTTGAGGGCAAGGTTAAAGTTGAAGGGGGTCCCCTTGGGTGCGATGATCCCAAAACTTCTGACCTGCCCGCAGCCGCTTAGTAGCCAGAAGAGATCATCAAGTTCTAGTTCGGAATATGTATATTCGCCGTTTCGGTAGAGTGTCCTCGAATATCCTGCAACTTGGTCCGTGACGTCTTCAAAAACAATACGAAGGGTCCTGATTCAGTATAGACAGTATTAGAGAAGCTTAATCGGACGTCGACTGCACTATTATATAGATTTGAGGGGATAAGAGACTACCGGATCATATGTTTATATCTATTAAATGTGTTAAAAACCTCGGAATTGCCTTTTTTATGGACAAGGAGTTTAAACTGGGGCTCTCGTCGGTAGGCAATCTTGAGCTCGAAATTCTTGTAAATGCTTTGAAGGACGCAAAACTGCAATGCCGAGCATGTCTGCGAAAGATTGATTCGATCCGATACACTGATGTCTGAGTAGCTAAGCACATACTGAATAACCTCTGATGGCAAATCGAGTATCCCTCGGCCGGAATTTTTTGGCACAGGCTGTTTGCGACTCGGGTTCGAAAAAAAGCTTCTTAGGCTTGATACTGGTTTTGCGCTTAATCCCGGTCTCACACTTGACTCAGATCTCGCAGAGCTGCCAGAGTTTGATTTTGTGAGTCTCGGTGGTTCAAGGAATGTACGCCTGTCCAAGGAAGAAGTTCGCACTGGTTTTATCGATTTTTCTGGATTGAGAGAAGCTCTAAAAAGGGATCTCGAACGCATGCTGGGCGAGCTTCGGAAACGAGCCAGGTAGGGCAAAACCGGCTAATATTAAATAAGAATTAAAATTTCGGATTATAGATCAAGTAATTGTCTAACGTTTATGGCAGCTAAGATTTGGATCGGAGGCCCCGATCCTTTTTAAATTTTTCCGTCGAGCTGTATGCTTGTTTTTTCGATTAGGAGTGATTTTTTGTCATAGCCCCGATTTCAAAATAAAATCTTCGTTGTGTCACGGAGGTAGCTTCGATGCAGTGATTATCTTGGACGTTTAGAGCTGCAACCCAAGAAAACACAAGACTGCATAAGCAATTCTCGATACCGATCGTGGAGGGGATTAGCCTGACCTTACTGGTCCCATGCCGACCATGCATGAACAGTGGCTCTGAATAAACAACACTAAAACAGTCGAAACGGTTGAGATTTCCCTTTGACGCCGGTAGAAGCTGCATGCTTCTCCGTTGGTACTAGCTAGAAAGGGGTGTTCTAGGCGTTCACTGGCTCCAAATGGACTTCGGTAGCTCCCGATCGCACGAAAAGAGGTATCTGTAGCCGGTACGTGAGGCTTGTTTCGAAACGTAACCCTCGTAATGTAAAATTCAACAGAGCTTCAGATTTCTTGACCCACCCGATAAAACACGCCCAGTTTTGTGAAACAATGCCGACAGCGATTCGTTACACTCCGGTTGTTTGTCAGGACAAAACTTAGGCGAAGATAATGATCCGATATGCGGGTTATAGCGAGATATAGACAAGGCATTTGTGGTTACGTTGATAAGCCGATAAAGCTATAATTCGTCAGATCTGTACACCAACGATAACTTAGTTTTCTACACTATGCAGACAATTGTTGTGATTAATTTCTTCCACACAATATCAGGTGCCATAGCCGATGCATATTATATATCTGCTCCCCTGATAGCCCAGGCTATTCAGATGGATGACTGAACGAATGCCGCCATAGGGAAATGGAACTATCGTCTTCTAGTGCGTCAAGCAAATTTTCTCGACTTGTCATCGGTTCGGACCTCCATTGTGGTTCATTAGCAGTCTTTTCGACTAACTCTTGGTCCATAACCCGCAGGACCTCCCTATATTTTTCTTTTTGACCATCCTCCATCTCTGCGAGGTCGGGAATCGTCCATTGGTCGTACAGTCGACCATGTGTGTTTGCGGGGGGGTAGCATGCATGGTGTTTCAAGAAGATATAGCAGAGGTAGCAAAGGTATTTGCTAGTCCCGATGGCCCTGGGAGCCAAAACCCTTCCCGTAGCAGACGGTTGCCCCTTCTGTAAGTCATAAAATACAACAAGCTGCACCTCAGCGTGCACATGGCAGGTTTTCGCCCACTCTTCGTATCCGATACTGGTTGATATTCCGGCATACGGTGGTAAATATCTAAATTCGAGACATTGGAAGAGGGTTTGATGCCGTTGAGAAGCACGTAGGAGAGTTTGTGTGACACGGTAGTAAGCCGCGATCTTCTCGATTTGCCTCAGTGTCTTGACAGCTGACCGCAACTGGGGGGTTGGTCCGACTGTTTCTAAACGACGAGCATAATCCTTTATTGTGGTCGAAGTGCATAACCCGTAGCTTGCTTTGACAAGATTCCGGATCGAAATAACTTCATCATCAGACTGCGGGGCCACGGCTTCGAAGCTTTTGTAGAGCTTTGCGAGAGTCTCTATCTCTGCTTCTACAACCCTCCGTTGCAACTTCTCCTTCTTCGTATACAAAAACTGAACACGGTGGAGGAGGTTTTTAAAATCTTCCCATAATGGCTTTTTATGTGTGCGGGAAAGGTACACCGGCTTCTCCCACTTTGAGGAACGCAAACGCCCGAGAATACGGCGCTTGTGTAGCCCTAAAACCAGTCCAAACAGTTCATCGCCCTGGGATCCACCATGGCCGGCAGCATAAACGGCCAGTGTTCCACGAATCCGCTCGAGCGATTTCTGCAAAGACTCGTTTATGGTGTCTATAGCAGCAAACCGGACAACAAGCGATTGCTCTTCCAAGTTTTCTTCCAAACATGCTGCTGCGACGCTTTGGGCCCCTTGTTCTATGGCCACTAAAAATGCAAATGCATCCGCAAGCTTTTGCTCATCGTCGATTGAAAAAGTTCTAGCATCGTCAATGTTAACAGGGAGGGGGAAGACTTGAGAATCTAAAGGGACCGCGTTCGTGCGCTCCTCGAGGTTGACGAGGTGGGTGCGAAATATATCCTCGTCCAGGTCTCGCCATATGGACTGGCTAGGACTGGCTGTCCGTGGGTTCATACGGGGGGTTGCGACTGTAAGGTGTGTCGACACTATTAAGTATATAGAAGCAGGAAGGACTAGAAAGTTTCGGTCTATTTGGCCGGACAGAGAAGATGGCGAGCAACAACACACGGTTTGCGTACCTATTTATAGACCTAGGTACATTTAGGGATGCCCCTGTACCTCAGCTTTGATTTCGAACTACACTCTACGATGATTTTAAAAAAAAACTGGCTTCCTGGCCACGAAGTATATAATTTCCATTGATGCAAACACACTATGGACACTATGCTAATTGTTCCTTCTTCGTGCGCGAGCTAGGATTATGTAATTATTTTAATGATCGCTAAAACCTTTCTTGCGAAGGGTTTAACTTTCTAGTAGAGGCGCTTGGGAGGAGACATGGAAGCCTTGATGGTCAAGCTGCCAACGTTCTGCCAGCCCTTCTTCAACAAAGAAACAAGGTAGTTGATGGCCAACATGATGTTACCAATCAACTGGTCCTCGGTCATGCCGACGTTTCCGACGGCGACGCCCAAGCAGAGAACCTTCTTCAACTGGAACTTGATTGTAGACTTGACATCCGTCAATTTACCCGTGAGATCCTCATTATGCGAAATCGGGGTTGGGAATTTGCCAGCTTCGGAACAAGTTAGCTATTTTTGCGCCCAAATGGTTCGGATTTTAGGGGAAGGCAAAAGAGAACTCACCCTTGGACAAACCAGGTCCCAAGAGACGTGGAATCTGCTTGATCAAGTTCTCGGAAGCGATGAAAGCATCGTACTTCCTGGCGAGCTTCTTGATCAACTTCTTGTTCTTGTTGAGCTTCTTCAAGTCGTCAACAGACATGGAGTCAACACCAACGTGCTTAGCACGATCGATATCGTGCTGGTCACCGAGGATGCAGACGCTCATGTTTGGGCGGGGAACCTGTGGGAGCTTGACAGTTCCGGAGAAACGCTTGTCACGCTGGGGGTCATAGTTCTTCAAGCCGATCTGGAGTTCGACGGTTTCCAAGAAGTTACGCTTCTTTGTTTCAAGACTGTATGCAAGGAGTTCCTTGACGTGTCCACGCACTCCGGCTGTATATCGTGAGATGACCCTGTTAGCCTACGTCCCTCTTCCACACCGTCCTCCAGCCTCTTAGGAGTCGCAAAAACGCACCGACTGAGATTTTCGACATTTTGAATGTGGCAGTCTTCCAGACGAATTATCGTAACGTTTCGTTTGGTGAGGATTTAGCGAGGAATGACAAAGATGGTCGTGATGTCGTGATAGATGATGATTGTTGGTATCTCCAAATCGAATTCAAGATGAAAACTATTTTTTTTTTTTCAAATGAGAAACTACCTAGCCGCGTTTGGTTTAGCGCGGGGTTTAGGGCTAAAGGCAAAATCCAACAGTATCAACACAACTCCCGGTGCAAAACAAGCTCAAAAAGAGCAGAAACAACACATTGGAAGACCATGGATGCAACACATCCTGAAAGGGTTTAGCAAGCCAAACGACTCCGTTTTGGGCGTTTCCCTGCATCTGTGCCACAGCGCGTCGACACCCCCGACGCGATGGACATGATCATGCGATATGATTGGTGAATCTTTGAAGGTGCCGGCCTCAAAACGCTGTGCATCTAGGCATGCATGCCCTATTGTGTGGGTTGACACCGCGGTCTCCATTTTGCCCCTTTTTTCATACTCGATATATATCCCAGTCTCAACGCTAGACAATTGAAGCTGGATTTAGACACGATCGCATGAGTAGCCCTGGTTGGTACCTTAAGTTAGACTTCATCTTAGTGTACTACGTCCCCTTGATTGGCTCACGCAACCGCCGAATTTTAGAGCCAGTTCAACGGCTACGGCTTGCAGAACCCATCTATATAAAGGTTAGAACGTTGTCAGCGGGGTAACGGGTGGCCCACCGAGCTCGGCTCGTTTCGTCAGCCCTCGGTTTCCTTTCCCAATCATCGCATCGCACTTCATCTAAAACTTCAAAAGCTTTTAGTAAATCGCGGACAGAGGCTCGTATGGCGGACACGGCAATTTCAAGGCGCTGGCCATCCGGTATCGATGAAAGCGCGGAATTACAGCTCAACCTTCTAGAATACCAACAACCATCGGCACGAGGGCCGCCTACTCAAGAGCTTTCAGATAAACCCCAGGATGTCGCCAAAGGGAAGCGACTCTCTAGCCTCCAGCTGACAGGCAAAGGAGAAGATAACGGGGATGGCCAAGACAGAATAGGGGAACAAGAGAACAACGGGGCCCCAGAGGCAGAAACAACTACCGAGACAATTTTAAAGAATGAAGACAACCAAAGTGACGGCAAAGGGCATAATACAGAAAGCGAAGCACCCCCAGACCCCGAGACTGGTTATCCGAAAGAATACTACGATTCTCCCGATCTCAAAGTCATGATAAAAGACAAACCGGACTCTGTTTCTTTTCTAGTTTCCTCACACGCGCTAGCCATAGCATCGAAGGAATGGAGAAGCAAATTAAGCCCGATTAATTTCAAGAACCTTGAAAGCCACCCTTTTGAAGCCTCAAGTGATGGCGTTATAAAGGTCCTCTGCCTAGACGGTGTTGACCCTCTATCACTGGATATCATATTCCGGATAACTCACTGGAAAACCGAAGATCTACCACAGCACCTTACCTTCGATGCGCTTCGGGAGCTTGCCATAACCTGTGAGAAGTATAGTTGTGCAAGGGTGCTAAATCCCTGGCCGCTGGTTTGGATGGAAGAATACGAAGAACAAGCAATTCTACCCGGATTTGAGAATTGGATGTTCGTGGCCCAAACATTGGATACGAAGAATCCCAAAGTCAGAGAAATTTCTAGACAAATGATCCTTGAAGTATCTTCGATCAGCAAATGTGGCACATACCTTCGACGAGATGTCCGGGGCCCAGAGGTTGCCGCACATACTATTGAGGTAGAAGTGAACCTTATACCCCCCAAAATTCTCGGTATTAATCCCTTCCTACTTCTTTTTTTTTTTTTCCCCGGTTGCAATTGGGGAAGACAAACAACTATAAATGCTAAGCCGTCTCCACGGAACTTTGGCAAGTAGAATACGTACTTCGGGAACGAAAAATTGCGGTAGACCAGGTCATTGCTTCACTGAGGCAATTTGTCAGCAATCTTACGAATTCGAGTTCGAATTCGGGATCGTTTGGATTGACAGGGGAAGAGTTATGTCGAGACGAAACCTGTTCAGATATAGCTCTAGGATCACTTCTTCGGAGTCTCAAGGCCTTAAATCTATGGCCGTTGTTGCGCTCCGGCGTACCACAAGAATGGCATGGATCCATCACGACTCTGGTCATGCAAATTGAGAATATCAGAATGTCAACATTCCTCAAAGCCGGAGATACGGATAAGCCAACAAGCGCGGTGACTACTTGCCACAGCCTCGAACCCCAATCAGAGCCAACAAAACCCAAAAACCCATTAAAGCACCAACCAAAGCCAAAAAAGGGTTTACCAAAGAGACTAGGTGCTTACACAAGCCCTACCGCCTCTGAAAGCACAGATTTAAGCTCGCCAGGAAACCCGCCGCAAGAAGAGTCAGCGAAAACCCATCCCCCAAACAACATTGACCCCGTACCTCCCCTTAGTACCGGCGACACGGGGGAAGCTGCGTTCAACCTCTATGACAATAAGATTTGGGAATCCCCCCTATTCGGGGGAATGCTATACACCAGTGCTACTGGTGATCAATGGGCAGCAGCTATGAGGGAGCTCCGCTACGAACACCCCGCTTTTGCGGCGAAGCATCAGTATAGAGGTAAGCTTCCTTGGCACTTTAGCCCTCGGCTAACATGATCCCCCATTTTCGATGCACCCATTAACTTCAACCCTTTAGGGAAATATCGCCCTTGTTCCTCAGCTTTTGCATTAGGCGAGTTGATAACTGAATGTAGACAGATCGTTACAGATATATCCATGGGGGGCTACCAGGCAGGTTTTTAACAGCACTTGAAGTCGCAGTTGTAAAGGGCTTTATCCCGGTCCATGGATGGACCAACAAAACACAGGGGCTACTCGCTTGTTCGATCAGTATTTTTTATCAAATAACGTATAATGACGGTATAGCCGTTTAAACCGTGCTCTCCAATTCATTCACGCAAAATTTTTCTGTGACCTCACCCAAATCCTGGGTATATTCGCGATTTAGTTCAACTACATACCTCTAGCTGCCGAGTCTTAGCTAGAATTGTTCGCAGCAGTCTCGTAGTATTGTTCGAGGACACCAGGCTATACGTTAACGGATGATTGTCAACAACTAGACCTCCGAGTTGAATATAATATCCGCCAGTACATATCCATATGTACATGTATTTGTGTAAATATACATAGTCAAGATCTTGAGATATCCATGGATCCGGATATCCGCACCTCTATCAGATATTCCACATACTACTCCTATTTCGACTGTTCACCTGAACGACCTCAAGCCCACCTCCTACAGCACGCCCCCACAGCACAGGCAGCAGGTTGGTTTACGAGACAAAACTAGCCTATGAAACAAACTAAGCTAGCGAGGCTGGGGGCCAAGGTGCTATTATTCACCGACAGGTGTACACTAGAATTATACCTAGTATTGTTATCCTAATGGCGAAGTGCTACATTGTTAGGGTCTATATCAGTAGTTAAAACCAGGTCGCTATCGTGTCCGGAATGGTTTACGAGACAAGTCGCTATCATTCATGATGGACACAAGTTCCTGCTACACCAATGCCCCCAGACATCAACGATGAGACAATCTCAAAGCCCCAACTAGATCTAGAGAAGGTACATCCGAAATTCACCAACATTTAGTTTTGGCTATTCCGAGATCTTCTTCCCTTCACACTACATCCCCCATTTCTTCTGTCAACATCGACGCCCACCCGCCCTAGCTTTTGGATTCCTAGGATCTTAACCATTCGACACCAACTTGCCTTCCACCTCAGATCAACTACCAACTGCATCGACCCCCAGGATCCGGGCGCCCCCACAATGGCCTACCCCAATCTTGAGTCCCTTCCGCTTGAGATTTCCAACGAGATTGGTTCCCTGGTAAGCATATACCCGATTTAGGGGCATTTCATACAGTCTAATAATCCCGGTGCCAGTTGAAACGAAGAGATTTGTGTAAATTAGCTCGTTGTAGCAAGACCTTAAACTCCCACTATGCTCCCCAAATCTATAGCACGGTTGTGACACAGAGCAACCGGGGGCCTCAGTACCGCGGACTGGTCCGAAGGAATGGGAAGTTTCTCCGATATACACAAGACGTCTGCGGTTACATCAAGTACCTCATTTTCATGAGCGAATGTCGCCGTGGCGAGCATGAATTTGCCGATGAAACAATGCAAGCGGTATTGAATAACATTTCACACAGTGGCTCTCTCCGGCTCCTCCAGTAAGCAAATTACAACTTGAACCTTTTCTAATTTCGATTGATATACTCTCGGAGTGTAAACACGTCCCGCTAATAGTCGAAATTGGTATTTAGCTGGAACATGACCCATGGAACAGTGCCGGCATTCATCTTGCAAGCCGGATTCTTCAGCCAAGGCCTGGTCACGTTGTCCATTGACCTAGGTCGCTCGATTAAACTCACCCAGGGAACTTACAAGGGTATCGGACGCCTATCGATCCGTAAATTAAGTCTCCGTAACATTCACTACGAATGGGACAGTTTCTTGATTGCCCATGGTTTCATCACTGGCGCGCAGCATTTGTCACATATTGAACTGAAATTCACCGGACAGCCACTAGCGCCAGGGCTCCTACAAGAAATTCTAGGGCCTGGGAGTTGTACCTCTTCCGAAGGCAAAGAAACCCGAGATCAATTCGGAGATCTAAATTCCCTCCAGGAACTTTTCAGCGCCACTATCTTTGGCCCATTAGCAAGGTCCCACAAACCTTCCGCAATTGCCATTCAAGGTGCTCCCCTCACCACAGAATTAGCTTCTTGTATCGACAAAGACAAGATCAAGGAGCTGAGTCTGCGGTTCTGCACCAACCATGAAGTGCTAAGGCCTTTGATAGAGAAGGAGCTTTCTTTGCATGTGTTGGAGGTGATAGTTTAGGAAACCGCGCTCGACGACATGCTCCCATTTTTGGGATCCCTACGACCAGGGCTTGAAACTCTCGTATTTGTCGTCCTATACAAAAGATTCGCACCCGAAAAACTCGGCGACGAAGACTCTCGCTCGCCTTACTGCACATACGCTACATATATCAGTAGACATTCAGCTTCATTAAAGAATATCGCTTTGCACGAATCTTCGGGCACCGGAATCGACCGAGAGCTCCTCTACCCTGGAGAGACTATCGTTGCCAAAGCTAAGAATCTCTCCCCGACTCAAGTTTCACTCACTATAGAGACCGACTTCAGCCAGGTAGACCCCATATCTGTATATTAATATATCTATCCTCACAGTAACTAATGTTTCCGATATAAGGCGGGCCGATCCTAGGTTCCCCAGCGCTCCCGGTCGATGTCAGTCAAAAGATCGAGTTCTCCGCCGATGACATATCATCCTTCTGCTTTTCGGTCATAGAAATACTTCACATCATCCCTCACAACTGGGCGTTCATTGCAGAAATGAGAATGACTCAGGAACAATACTTCCCGATAGACCAGCTACTCAAAGATGCAGCCAACGACCTAATCCGTAGTTACAGGCAGTTCGGCTAGACTCCGCCCGCGCTGAACTACCTTGTCGTCGGTATATATGCCAACGTGAGCTCGTTCTTAGGATCCGCTGGACCCCAAGTCCCGATGACGGTGGAAACTATTATGAATGGGAACCGTTCTTATCAATTGAAAGCCAGGAAAACAACATGGCTACTCTAGAGCGATGCCCGATATTTGCACTCTACCCCAGGATTTCCTTTGAACCGGCCCATGGCGTAAATCGTCCGTTCAATGGTTAGTCATTGCCACAAAACTATTGATACAGATATAAGTTGCCAACTGCCATACCTTTCTCTATTCTTCCATGGGCTTTTTTTTTTTTTTTTTTGATGGTAAGCCCATCGATGCAAAGCTCCAGAAGCCTAACTGAGACTTCTTGACAATGTCAACACATATGTGCAAAGTTCTAGCTTCACTAGCTTGTATGTTTACCAAAGATAAAGTCAAACCCTCCCCGTCTTGAAAGCGTCTACAATGTATGGGCCTCACATCTTAAACTTAAATACTCGCAGCCAGGAGGGCCGGGGGTTCGTTAACCCGATGGTCCGCCGTCAAACTCCGGGAATGATCATGACGTCAAAGGCCCATAGAAAGAAGAAAGTCGTAGGTTCGAAAGCCGCGGTGAGACATCGATAGTGATCTGTAGTACAATAACCGTAGCTGGCGACGGAGCTCGGAGCTCGACTCCCTCGCCAATAATTCGCCAGCCATGACTGTTATGAAGTATGTGCGCAGTTGTTTACATGTATTGATACACTAGCAAATGATAAATATTATATTCTTACAGTGTGTGGCGGCGCTTGCGGTACATTATATGTTAGGCTCTGAGTAGATACCTAATTTGTTGCGTGTTATTAGTGGATGCAACATGCATCTCGAGACCTCTTTGAAACTATGCACACCTATGGCGTGGTATATATATTTTCCAACCAGATAACCAATGCAATGCAATCCTTCTGGCCTTATTCCACGGCGGTCAATGGCAAGCTGCATGTTCCAAGAGAATTTAAAGAAGGAAAGAAGTAAGGAAAGGAATAAAAAAAGGAATGAAAATGTATGGAGTGCGACCCCGTGCCACGAGACAGGCCTCTGCCATAGCCCATAAATATTGATTATGTTCGAACTATAGGGGACTGGGATAACCCTTTGTGCCAGATGTGTTTGAGGAATAACGACTCCCTCTTGCAGTGGCGACATCCAACATCACCGTCACAGAGTTTCGGCGCTCCTTCCAATCGTTGGTGCCAGCGCCCAGGTGGCGCATGCTTCAGACGTCGATATTCGAATAGCTTAGAGGGTTTGGTGGGCTTCCTTTGGAAGACCACTGATAGCGTATCCACAGCCATGAAATCCTTAGGTACTGAACTAGACATATCTAACAGCTATGTAGCAAAGTCTTGACGTTACAAAGTTAGTACGAAATTTTTGAAAGGATCAACCTCGTTGTAGACTAGTGGTATCTAGATGGGAGTGCAGTACATAGTCCACCCGTCTCGGGGGTTGAGACTGGATATCATATGGGCAACCAACCCCACGACGAAGCTCAACCTTGTTTCACGAGAATGAATGGACTACTTGCCTGGTCTCGTTCTTGGGTGAGATGCCACAACGGGGACTTTCTTTGATACACTGTAGCCAACTATATGTACTACGGAGGAATTGCAATATTAATATGTTAGAAAATATCTCACAAAACCCAACAGAGGGGGGGATTGTTACACTTTTGAGAAGTTCCGTGCTTCGTAATCAATGACACCTCGACCGATGGATGTTGGTGTGCTGTAACAAGAAATTTCGCCCGGTAACCCTTAGGCGTTGTTGAATCCGAGAGGAAATTTTACAGCTATTGATTGTGATGGGTGATGGTTTGGGTAAATTTGGCCGAACGGGATCTATGGCGACCATAGACTATACGTGTAGGTCTCGGTTGGAATTGTGTACGTATAGTACTAGTATAATCCTTTTTTTTTTTTTGAGGGAATGTATCAGGTATGTTTAAGTATAAGTTACGGCCTATTTTAATATTTCGTAGATACTTATATATAAACATGCATACATACCTTAAATTGACAAAATCCAAAGATGGAGAATAGAATATATGCAGATTAGTTATTGGGCAATTGGGGCGCTCGTTAGTTAACACTATTGCTTCCACAGCTAGGTCGGATCCTACTGATTATTGTTGTTTCGGGAGCAGCCTCACTTTCACTCCCATGCACAGTATCACAAATCGTCCGGAAGAGAGCTAAGGCAGGATTGCGCGAGTGATTGAAGAGACGAGAAACTCAATGTCTCTTCTGACTAAGGACATGGTTGAGGCGCATCCACCCGAGTCCTGGTACATGCCTGCCGGCTGCATGCAGTGCCTAGGCACACGCGTACGCACCCATCTACACACGGTCCCTCCTTTGTGATATATACAGGTGTCTAGGAATGGGGTCAAATGACCGACGGGTACACACTGCCTCGTTCTCCCGAATTCCAAGTCGTACGGGATAACTGTCGCTGCCTCAAACCCATGAGCCTCCTGAAGCAAATTTATCGGCACCCTGGAAAGTTGGCTAACGAAGAGTGAGCTCGCAGCCCGAAAATTAAAAACATTGGCGGCGCCATTGCATTGGCAACCCCAGCGCGAAGGGAACGCGAACGGGTATGTTCTAACATTGTAACATCGTTGCATTGTGCACATGTGGCGTCGAGATTATAGGGTCCGACATGCTCTAGAATCCCGCGCATTAGCTATATTAGGAGTGCCTTTAAATTTGCCATTCAGGAAGCTAGCTAGTTCTGCACGTAGTCTCGTAGTATACGACGCTTCGGTAGCAACGTGTTCTGCATGTTAGGTTGAATTTAGTGCAGCCAAAGGGGGCGCTTTACGTGATTGGTTGATCGATCGGTTTGCTCCCCAACTTGAACAGGCAGCTAGTCAGTCTAATCTAGGCGCCCGCCGCCAACAACGTACAACATCAACATGCACGATGTAATATGAGGGCAAGTGGTTTGCACGTTTGAAGCGGCTCTCTGCCCGCTGTGTCCCTGTCATGATACCGACAAGTGGGTTAAGAGGAGATGACATGGAACGGACGCACACTCATGGATCATGTGTGCCACACAATACAGGTACCCGACAAAGTATTTCGAAGAGCCGAGACCTTCCTTCCAGTTCGAATTCTTCTTAGTAGCAGTAGCTATGGTAGATCAATATCACATACAACCTGCAGTGTGTAAGCGGATCGACCTAGTCAAGTATATTCGAGTGTCCAGAAGTACTTATAAGGCGGACGTGAGAACCTTGGGACTCGGGTTTGGACCTACGCCGATTGGTACTACGTTCCATTGCATGGTTTTGGTTTATCAGCCTTCAGATTAATATTAAACCGGCCTCGATTGTTTTTTTATTATCAAACTCCAGACGGAAGGGGTCCGCTAGCCATGGGAGGAAGCGTGCACCACCACCGCCACCACCTCATCCTTGTGCTCGTCCATGTTTTCTGGCTGGGGGTGTTTTGGGCAAAAGCTGTTCCTTTGTCAGACACTATCACCGCCATCACCTCCTCCTCTTCTTCTTCCCACTCTTCCTCAATATTTTCTTCCCTTTCCGCTCTCTCGACTGTCAATGCATCATGTAGCGCCCCAGCAGCGAGTGTGCCATCTACAAAATCGGTCACGAATGTGCCTTCCGCAATTCGAGCCAGCCTAACATCCTTCCCTGGCCGCCCCGCCACCCACACCGGCTCGGAGACGCAAACACTCGCATCGACTGTTCCGCCGCCTGAGCCCAACCCGCACCTGCCGGCTGTTTCTAATGCTCAAACACCCACCAAAATTATTGGACAAGCCCCAAATGACAAAAGGGACCCGGGCGATAACCCTATACGCCCGGAGATGTTTTACCTAGAAGGTAGGTTGAAGGTGAAGTGCCGTGCCATCCGGGAGATATATAACCTAAACCCCCACGGAAACCAGGGTTCGGTCCCTTTGGAGGATTGGCCGAACTGGAGGGCTCTGGGGCCGCGGGAGGAGATTTATGAAATGATTAGGACGCGACGGGAGGCGTGCCTCGCCTGCCGCTGCGACGATAATGGCGCATTGATCGCCCGGTATGCGGTCCACCTTCGCGGTAAAGGACCGTGTACAACCCAACAGGCTGCGGACCGGTGTGCCGTTGTATTTGGTATGATTCCAGTTTCTATCGCTTTCGTAAAGAGGAAATTTGGTTATTATGGTTTCTAATGAGCATTAATACGACCTTACTGCCGTAGCTTGTCACTGTGCCGCAATTTTGGCCCAACCACGGGCGACGCATGTTGGCGCAACGATTGAGCAATACCAAGATGCGATCAACAGAATTCCTGGTTCGGTCCGGATGGAAATGGGGAATCCGTACTGGCGTTGGAGGATGCATGGCCTAGATCCGGCTCCGGGGCAGACAATGGGATGGACGAGGGATTTTAGCGAGGTGTTAGCAGAAATAGCTAGCGGCCAGGAGGATAGAGTGCTGCTTGACGATGTGGTAGATGATCCAGTCCCGGAACCAGTGCCAGAAGTGTACCGCGATCCACGTTTTCATGAAGGAGACCTTGAGGGACCGGAGCCGGAATTTACTTGGCACCATTACTTTGGACCGAATTATGGACCTGGTTCCGGCTCCGGCTCCGGCCCTGGCGGAATTCTGAAACGAAGGGCTGTGGATGGTGGAGGCCCATCTCCCTCAGGCAATATATCTACGACGCCCGTGGCGAGACGTGGTTCGGATGTTGATGCGTCCTTGTAAAGTAGAATCTGTATGTCTGGATGTCTGTGGTCTCGTGTTGCATTTTGACTGTGTTGGTGCGTTGTTGTTGTCGTCGTTGTTGTTGTTGTTGTTGTCGCCTCGAGACTGGCTCTGGCGCCCCGTCGCGCGCGGACATTTTCAACAGGCCCCTTTCCAGCCAAGTGCCAGTCCCCAATTTAATTTAAACATCAACTTGCAACATCGTCAACATCGTCAACATCGTCGACACCGGCATCTACAATCACATCGTCATTTTGCTTTTGCTTTTGCTCTTGCTCTGCTGCATTTATGGTGCCATGTTGTAGTAGCATTTCGATTCAATTTCATTCCTAGCGTTGCAATTGTCTGCTCGGTTCTTCCGACACCCCCTGCTTGAACATCGAGCATGCTCGAGGAGGTATGTCCAAGTATCTATCATATCATATCATATCGTATCTGCTGGAATTTCATGTTGATATCATATCGTGCTATCCACAGCTATAGCGGCGCCTCTGTCCCTTCAAATCCGTCCATTCGTTCATTCGACCGCCTACCAAGTGTAACTTACCGAGGATTGATTGATTATATACACCTCTTGGGTACTTACTACTTAAGTACCCCTCCTCCTGGATGGTCTATAGATAAAACACCAGGTCGTCGCTGATTCGATAGGTATTTATTCAATACCAACTTCTACATCTATCTCATCCCTACATGCACATGCTGACCATTGTTAATTACATGGCTGTGAACCAGGATACGCGTCTACTCTGCTATGATATGATACCAATCTGCCAGCTGACAGCCTAGCCAGCCAGCCCCTGGGCGCCGCTTATCTCTCCACCCACCTTTCCTTCTCCCGCTCCTTCTCTCCCCTCTGCCTGCCTTTCTTTGGTGGTCGTGGTGCTCTTAATTTAAACTCTCATAGATCCCAGCGTGGTTTCCCTGCCGCGCTGTCACAACGTGCGCCTGTTTTTCTGTCAAATTGACTTCCCCGGCCGCCCTCATCTCTCCCTCGCCGACCAAGGCGGCGTCCTCTCCTTTCCACCCACCTGGATCTCCAACCATCGTTGACCCGACAGAAGATCAGATTCCACTTTCCCCGCGGAAAACACCTACCCCGAACCACCGGCAGCGCCGCAGCTCTCTCTCCACCTACTATACAGCCTCCTCTAACGCCCCTTCCCTTCATAACTCCCCCGCCCCCGTTTACCCTGGTTCCCGCAACTTTCAAACCTGGACCCAGAGTTCCGTTGGCCTGCGCTACACAGAGGAGTGGGTTCGGGGACGAGGCTTTAGACCTGCGAACAGCCAAACTTGGTTTGGGGGGACAGCCTTTGGATCAAACTATAACGCTTGGAGCGAGGGACACGACGAGGAACACAAGACAACTTCAATAGACGACTCCTCCACCAACCAGGAAGACACAGCTGGCGACGACCTTAAAACCCCGACCTTGAATTCACTTCTTCAAACCCGCCAAGCCCAAATTTTCGAACCCGGCTGGCTCGTCGGGCATAAAAAGAACTTGTCAGCTTCTACCGTCACCGCTGAGAGCGTTAACGCCCAGCAGATAGCAGCGCCGCCGCCGCCGCCGCCGCCACCGCCACCGCCCGAACCCCGGCCATCCTTACATCGAAGATTGACCAGCATCCCTGCTGGAATCCAAGGCTACTTCTCCTGGAACTCAAAAAGAGAAGAGAGCGACGACGAGGACCTTATCTTTGGAACGGATTCATCTCACGCGGACGAGGACTACGACTCAGAAGAACCCGGGGCCAACAAACGGAAACAGGCGCCGTTGGGCTTCAAGACCGCACCGCAATCAATGGCCGCGTCAAGTGTGGGGCGAAGGTCACTGGGGAGCGGGCTTGGAGGTTCGAAATATACCCCGAGTAATGCTAGCACGGAACCGGAATTAGAATTAGAAAGGGACATGTCGGGCCTGTCTTCAAACATTAACTCTCCGCCTACCCCGCCAACCAAACCGACCGATATGGATGGGCCAACAATAGTTTCAATCAGGAGGGCGGAGACATCCTTATTTCCACATCTGGGGCGACCCTCTAGGAAACCGTTGGATGGGATGGCAGAGGAGGAAGAGGAAGAGATACCATCGACTCCGTCAAACCTCCAACCGCCTTATATTGGCAGAGACACGCCTACGCCCACTCCATCAATCGTTACGTCTGCGACGCGCTCACGCACTTCGGTTCGATGGCACGGTAAACTTGTAATAATTAACGTCCCTCTCGAAAACCGTGTCCTTCAACCCCTGACCCCGAAGGAAGTCGAGGCGAAATACGCACAATTTGGAGAGAAGCCCTATGTATGGACAACCGGCTCGGGACAAACATCGCGGGAAGTTTTCCCCGCCGATTCAGAGCGATATATCCCTACGAAAGTCGAGGCGCCTCGTGTAAGCATACCGGATAAGAAGAAATGGGAGTCTTATGTCAATGCACTCAGGGAGGAAAAGCTCAAAGCCCTGGGTGTCGACCTCAGCGATATTCTTGGGCCCCCTTCTTCGTCACCTGTACCCTCCATTGGTGGCCGTAGCTCGATCCCGCCGGAATTGCAACAGCGAAACTCGTCCTCGCCTCACCCATCGTTACCCTTCTCGAATACATTCTCACCACCGCCGTCTCAAGCTAACAGTAGCCATCAGCCATTTTCTCATCAGCGGCACTTCTCCCAATCGCCTATGATGCCTCCCCCAACTTCCACAGCAAGCCCCTTCAACAAGCCCTTTCACCTCCAACGCCAGAGTATGAGCATATCGCGTACACCACCAATGTATGGTGGCGCCCCACCCCCTGGTTTCCAACCATCACCCAAGCCCCAGACTTGGGAGCCATACAATGCGCGCAACTCGCCACAACCACAACCCGGCCCGCCGATTTATGGTCAGCAACCTATGCCACCCGCCTGGTCACCTCAGATGGAAATGCGTAATGTTGTCACTCCGGGTGGCTTCAAGAGCTTTAGCCCACAACCACCCAGTTTCGTCGACTCAAATGGTATGGCACAACCACAGGTTGACTACTCAATGGGTGGCCATGATCCCCGCCCCATGTTTGGCAGGCATCAACATCGTCCTTCGGTACAATGGCAAAATCTACACCAACAGGTAGCCCAGCATCAAATGCAATTACAGCAGCAGCAGCAGCAGCAAGCGCAGCTCATACAGCAGCAGCAGCAGCAGCAGCAGGCACAACAGCTGAAGCCACGCCTCGAAGACCTAGTAGAGGCTGATGAGCCAGAAGAAGTCATCAGCTCCCTCCCCACCAGCAAGCCTGATTCCGAAAGGGCTACAACAATCATCGTACCCGTGCCCAAGCATGGTATGAATCGGTTAAGCGTCCACTTGAGACAGGAGATGCAAGGCGGGAAGGATGAGGATGACGAAGAAGATGCCAAACAGGTGCCGACACAGGAAAGTGATAAGGTCGCCGAGTCTGCTCAGGATGTGATCACAGGACCGACTGGAGAACCCAAAATTGATGGGTTGGAACACGCAAGCTCCCCGCCGGAGGTTGCCCCAGCGAAGGTTTTGACGCCTGCTGAAGACACCATGATGACCCCAGAGCCAGAGATGCAACAAAACGACCGCGAAGCAAGCCGCCAGCTGACCAGCGAATCTATCATTGCTGAAGGGGAAGAAGCGGGAATCAGACCAGTTGAATCAGACCCCGAAACAAATCCCACATCGCCAATTTTAGAGGAACCGGCAGCTGGGTTTCCCTTAGATTCTGCGGCTATTGCCCTCCCCGAACAGCTCGAGGAAGACAGCGGGAACGACACCGACCCAACCAAACCGTCATCAATGTTTCATGCACGTGAGGACTCGAATGTTTCCAGTGTATCCTCTCGATTACCTCCTTTCCTACGTAACACCCCAATCCATAGCCGACATAACTCTCAGATGGCTCGCGGAGAACCGGAACTTCCAAATACCCGTAATCACGTTTCGATACCTCTGACACAAGCACACCACACCCTTACCGTCCAGAATGGCCACATGAACGGCAATACTAACACTGGATTTAGAGATGACCTTAGCGAAGGAGCGCAGACGAACATCTCCGATATACACACAAACCCCAGCGAGCCCCCTAGCCCCGGACGACGCCGGTTTTCTAACATCGGCGCTGAAAACAAATGGGTGTCCGACGTTGCCCCTTACCACGAACAGAAATCGTCAAATCTTTCGAACATTTCCAATCAATTCGTCTCTGCTTCACAAACCCCTCAGAGCTCCAAACTCAATGTGGGGGCCGCCGAGTTCAAGTTTGGTGGATTCAACCCGAACGCAGCCGTCTTCTCACCCCCTACTACCCAGATTACACCTACAAAGCCCGTTGCCCCGGCGCAGATCAACCACTCTCGGAACAGTAGCGGTACGCAATTCAATGTTGATGCTCCTGTCTTTCAACCATCCAATTTTGCACCAGAATCTGGGAACCAGACGAACAACAGTTTCTCGTCTGCGCCCTCAAGTGCATCAAAAGGACCAACGAGCCCATTCTCCTTTTTCTCCAGGGGCTTCAACCCTGTCGTCCCAGTTTTCACACCTCCAAAATTAGAACCTGTTACCTCGATGTCTAATAACTCTACCCCAATTTTCTCCTACCGAACCGAGGATTTCATCTCACCCGATACTGAGGAAGAACTTGGTTGGGCCGCCGGTGGACGACCTACCTTTTTGCCCGATAATAGAAGCGGGAAGAAAGGTCGGTTTGCCAAGGATCGAGACGACGGAGACGAAGTCCCCGTGTTTGCGCCTTCGCCTGGCCCATTAATGAGAGAGATGGAGCTGGAAATCGAGCGGCGGCACTTGGAAGAGGAACGGGAAAGGGCACAGAATGCGTCGCCTAAGCGAGCACTTGAAGATGATGACGACAAAGAACTAGCCACCTATGACAAGTTACCTCAAGTACCAACCACTTCTTCACCATCTTCCGCCCCGGAAGTTCTCGAGCACGGGAACAGAGGAGGACCAATGGAATCATATGTGGGCAACGAATCCGATACTCGCCTCGAAGTAAACAAGTCTGAGAAATATCTCTTCAAGATCTCAGCCGATGCCGTCAATTTTGCGGAAGCCCGGCCCGCCAGCGCGAGCGATCACTATGAAAAGCGGACGAAGAGTGATGTGTTCGGCGTAATGGATCAGGAATACCAACACCTCGAAGATTTAGCCATTGGAAAGGCACTAATGGAACGAAAGCAGAAGGAAGATTTCCCTGTTGCTAGCGATGAGAAAGAGGTTAGCGCAAAGGGTGAAGTCGTATTTGATCCTGAGGCTGCCGAGTTTACGTTCGCAGGTTCAGCTGAGAAGGGAAGCGACCAATTGATACTTTCTTCCGCACCGATCGCAGAACGGTTACCAATGCCGTCAGCTCAAGAGTTAGATGATACTTTTAACTTTATGTTCACCCAAGAGAATGTGGTCCCAGAATCCGCCGATGGGGAGGAGGACGAAGAGCTGCACCCAGAAGAAGAAGATTCAGATGACCTACAGAGGGAGGTGCAACTCAACCCCCCTGTCGCGTCTGCGTTTGTCGCTTCTCCGCCCAGCAGCAGCGAGAGTATTCAACCAGCACCAGCACTACCTGAGTATATCCCACCCCCTGAGAAAGCCAAAGCCGCATTGCAGCAAACCCTGGCCGGCGCCTCAAGCCCAGCAAACGCCAATGCTTTCGTCACACATGTGCCGCAAACTCCTGCAGAGCGTGGAATACCTATGATCGATCCACTAGAGCCAGACAGTGATTGGGATTCCCTACTACCGGACAATGATGCCCAGGACTCCAAGCTACGTTCTCGTGCTTCGTTCTTCGACACTCGGGTTGAGAGTGTTGTCGGTGGAATCCTCGAAACGAGGCTTGACCCTGTTGAAAAGCAGCTCGGCGCTATTTATTCTGCTTTGCAAGGCTTTACCCCTCTACGGAGAAGAATGGTAAACCGCGAGAGCGCTTGGAGCGATGCAGACGATGAAGAAGATGCGGACGACGACAGCGGCAACGTTTTGAGGAGCCCCGGCAAAAGGAAGGAGGATAAGAAGCTTGAACGTATTAGGAGCGTTGTTCTGGATGCCCTCGCCAGCCGAGAATTAGCTACCTCTTTAAAACTTTCGGAACCTGTTGTGGAGAATGATAAGGGGTTTGAAGAGCTCAAAGCAATGATGACAGCGTTCTTGGAGGGGCAAAAAGAAAAGGAAGAAAAGAAGTCCGAAGTCACTGCCAACAGCGCTAAAAGGGAAACAAGTAGTTCCGTCGATGAAGGCGCTGCTGCAACAGTTAAAATTTTGCAAATGAGAATTTCGGCACTGGAGAAAACTCTTGAGGAAAGTCGAAGGCTCCAAGAAGCTGAAGTCGATGGCAAGAAAGTGCTACAAGACTCAATCTCAGAGCTCGAGAGGAGGTGGAATACTTCGACTGAGAAGGAACGGGAAGCAAGAGAAAGAGCCGATGAAATGGAGAGGAAATTCAGAGAGGTGGAGGAGAAGAGGAATAAGACCCTGACACAGGCGCAAATGCGGGCTGCTCTGCTAGAGGGTGCGCATGCAAGTCTACAAAAGTCCGTTGGGGACCTGACTGTCGTCAAAGCCAATCTGGAGGGCCAGCTTGCTGATGCGAAAACTAAGTCGGATAAAATTGTGGCCGATATGGAGGCTGCGGTCGCGGAAGCCTCAGAACTTCGGAGGGTAATTCCAGTACTTGAAGCAAGTCTAGAAGAATCAAGGAGGTTACATGATGGCTCTAACTCAAGACTGGAAGACCTCCAAGATAAGGTTATCAAAGCCGCAGCTGAAGTCGAAAACAAGCAAGCAAGATGGAGAGAACGAAACGAACTTCAGAAAAATCGTATCCAGACTCTAGAAACTCGACTCGATACCGAATTGAGAATGCGTGAGAGCAGAGAGGAGGAGATGAGAAGGCTAGAAACCGAGGAGAAGAATGCGATCAGACTTAGAATCGAACTTGAACATGTTCTAAAGTTGAAAGAACGCATGGAGGCTGATGTGCTGAGGATGCAAGACGAGGAAAGAGAAGCTATCAGGTTAAGGGTGGAAGTTGAACAAGTCAGGCGGGATAATCTAAAGATGGAGGCTCTTGTAGACCGACTGAGGGCGGAGGTTATTGACAAAGAGCGAGCAGTGGTGACGCAAAGGGATACTAACAATCACGACGCGCTCAAAATCACTCTCGCACTACAGGCCCAACTAGATGCTGCACGTGCGGAAACCGAGAACGTGAAGGCTAGCCTTGAGACCGAGATCAGCAGGATCATGATGGACGCCGAAACCTCTAAAGAGAGGCTAACGATGCTGCATGATGAAGCTATCGACTCTAAAGATGCCTTCATTCGAGAAATGAGGACCTCCCACGAGGTTTCAATTCAACATGAAGCTCACCAGAATACTGCGAAACTCGAGGACCAACACCAGCGATATGAGAATATGATTGAGAGCCTCAAAGAGAAGCACAAGCGCGACATCGAAAATGCTATTGAGGATATCGAACGTGAAAGAATATTCTTGAAGGAGCAGATGGAGGTCCAGCAAGCCCAACACAGCGTTTATAGCGACAAGATTGAAGTCTTGGAAAACCAACTGGAGATTGCGAAGAAGGCTGCTCAGGCGGCTGTGGTTGCTGCCCAGGGCGCAAAAGCTCCAGCGATAATTCGTCACCATCTCCCCCATCACACCGTCGACACCAAAAGTACTCCATCTGCTTCCGATAATAAAGCTCTCCGAGAATCTCTTGCTGTTTTACAAGAACAACTTCAAGAGAAGGAAGCCACTATTGAAACCCAAGCCGATGAAATAGAAACCCTCCGTAAATCCCCAGCTGCTAAAGAAATGGAACATGAAAATGTCTTCCTTCGGGAGCTTCTCAGCGTTCGTATCGGTGAGCTCGAAGAGATTGTCCGTCAGCTCAGCAAACCTCAGTTTGATAAGGTCACTGTGCGCAATGCCGCGATTAGGCTGAAAGCAAACCTCGAGATGGAACAGCAAGAAAGAGAACGCAATGCGGCACTAAGCGCATCTACCGAACAAGCTCCAGCTACCACCGTCGGTAGCCTGTATGGGATTGCCAACCGAGGTCTTAGCGGGGCCCTCGGAGGGTTGAGGAAAGGTAAAGCGAAGTATGATGATCCAGGATACATTTCAGTTTCCGCGTCGTCATCTTCGGCCATCGCAAGAGATGCATCGGACCAAGGAAGCGTTCAGCAACCATCATCCAGACCAACCTCGAGACAGAACTTCTTGACAGGGCTCCTAACTCCACCAATTTCCTTGAGCAAGCCAGCGGCATTAGCATCTAGCCTCGCGAAGGACCGATTCGCAGGGTTAACAAGCAGAGGGTCCAATGAAATTGTAGCCCCTCGCCCACCCCCATCTGTCAGCAGCTCCACATCCAATGTTACCGCCACTCCTAGCTCATCAAGGCTCAGGCAAAGAGCCCCGAGCCATTCCAGTCAAAGGAGCGAACGAAGCGAGAGAAGCAGTACCTTCGCGTACGACGAGGACGCAAATGACAACCTAGGACCCAGCATGCCAGGGCAACAATACTTCGTCGAAGAAGATGAAGATATTGCTGACGCTCTCACCAACGCCCAGGTCAACATGGAGAGCATCATCGACAATGATGAGGACGAAGATGAGGACGATCTAGGAGTCCCCGGGTTCGCAATGAACAGCCCTTACATGAGACGGTAAATTTTCATTAGCCACCTCAACATTACGATTGCAGGGTGTCTCGCAGCCAGGCTGAACGCTACGGAAATCACCGCTTTGTTTTATTTTCCTTTTCGTTGATACCTCCTTTATTATTTTTGACTTTCTGGCACGGATCGTCCAGCCTTCGCCGCTACTGATTTAAATGCTGGAAAGTAGCGCCCATTGTAAGATCCACGGCTTCCCTTATGATAATAATGTCTGATGTTTTGTTCCCTTCCGCTTTATATCATTTTTCTTAGCGTCTGCAGTTCCCATAATGTTTATTTCATAAGTTTACCGAAACCGAGTCGCTGCTTATTGACCAACTACGACTTTCGGATTTCTTTTTTTTTTTAAGATTTTTATTTTTTCCCTCCATATTCCCCTCTATTCCTTTTAATCCTCGTCAAAAAAAAAAAGATTTCCCCTTCCGCTTTTAAATTTTCCTTTCCTTTTTTACTTCCATTCTCCGAGTACATAATTTGACCCGTATACCTTCCTTCTCCTTCTTTGTATCTAACTAAACGCGACTATTAATGTTCTTTAATTATTCTTTCCACGAATATCAATCATGGATGCTGTTTTGAGATTTAAAGAAGAGTTATTTTATTGGCTTTTATAAAATGAAAATTTCTCAATACTACCATAAATATGCATGAGCCCAAAAATAAAAGAGAATAATGCAGTGAACCCGAATGCTCCTGTGAAGAACCAAAGAACCAAAATTGAAGACAAAGATCTTAAGAACAAGGGCAAAAAGCGGGAAACAAAAAATGATATAACACACAAAGCTTAAAAGAAGACCCCGAACACCACGCAAAAAAAAACCCCACACGAATAGAAGTACAAAGTTGCAACGGACGCCGTCTACTATCACTTAAACGCCTTGACTGAAACCCAATAAAACTCCCGCATACAGAATGGAAAGAAGAAGAAAAAGCAGGGGGGGAAAGAAGAAAAAGAGTAATCCCTCCCATATAGGAGGAAAAGACGGAGTGTTGTCAAGAAAATAGAAAATGAAAATAAAAAAAAATGATTTCATTGAGGATCGAACTCAAGACCTCGACCGATCACATACTCGAAAGCAATGTTAAGGTCGCGTGATAACCAACTACACCATGAAACCGTGCTGGAATTGGAGTAGTTGATCTATATGAAGGATCCAGGTTGGGACGTAGATGGTTTGATTCACCTTCAGCTGGTACGATGTCGATGCGATCCGAGATGCGATACGATGTGGTGGTGTTGAGGCCTGCCGAAGGTTGTCAACACAAGCTTTGCAGAATCTGCAACAGGAGACCAATAGGAGCCCTCCGATCGAATAGCGCCGTATTCAGAACAAAGGAAGACAGTGAGGAGTTCTGGGCATCGATTCTACAAGCTGCAAGTCGCCGCCATCAAGGGCTTAAGAGGAACCGGATGCAGAGCCGCGGTTAGCAATGCTGGAAAAACTTGGGGTTGGCCTGTCTATCTTTTCTGTTAGGAGCGGTCATGACGGCAAAGCTGAAGAGTACATACTAGCTTGATGCAGCGAGCCTGAAAAACCAGATGCGCCATAGATTCCGGCCTGTCTAGGCTGGTTTTCCCGGGACCGAACGACATCTCTGACTTCTTGCCAGTTGATGTTGCTATTGGTGTAGGAAACTCTAGAGTTGTTGGATTGGGAGGTTCCCCCACCGAGCTCCAGAGTTGGCGAGTCGGGCTCTTGCTGCTGGGAGCGAGAACCGGTCCGTCGCTGGGACTGTGAGTTATTTGAAGGAAGGAAGATTGGAATAGCCATTTTCAATTTGCGCGCGGTGCTTGCTGCACTGTTCGGCCGACAACAAAAGCAGTTTTGTTCGAACTGTTTGCAGGATCCACAATCTGGAATCAGTCTCCTGTAGCTTTGCAATGGGAATGAATGGACAGAGCGGTTGAGAGGGAACGAGGGTGGTATTCTATGATTTTGCCAACGGTAGATTTCTTTCGGGGCTTGAGGTTTATTTAGATATCAAGTAAAATATAAAACTTGTAATTATTCGAAGTACAGGGAACGAGTATGTCGGGGAGTATTTATATGTATTTGAGGTAGACCCAATAATTTATCTGAACGACACACATCACTTTAATGAACTCTCAGGATATTGCGCCTCAAGAGTAGAAGTGTAAGGTGAATGAAGAGGCGAAATAGGCTCCGCTTCCTTTCCATTCTTTCTTTTTTTTGTTATTATTCTTTAGTTTTTATTTTTTTTTTTTTTTTGATCCCCTAGCATAGCTAGCTATTGTGCTATCGCCTTGTTGTGACCCTCGCGAAATAAAACTTTAGGACATCGGACCAGCTGGGGTTTATATCTCTTCAAGTCTGAAGGACTATCTGCCAGCTCTGCTGTTGTTTTCTGCATGTACAGCCACGCATTTGGGTGCTATAGCTAGCTAGCTACGACAGTCCGTAGTGCAACGTTTGGTAGCTACAGTGCTTTCGAAAAGTATTGCACGCCCCCCTTGCTTGCTCCCGTGGCTTCACCCAATGGGATATAAGGAAGCCACGATTTTTATAAGTAAACAAGCAAAGAAGTGACAGGGGGGGGCGTACAATACTTTTCGAAAGCACTGTATATAGCACCCCCTGCTAGCAATCCGATCAAATAGTCAAACCGAAACCCCACCACGCTATAGTCTGTTCCTCGCAGACCGTCGACCAGGTATTTCGGTCGCGAGCGCGCTATGAGAAGCTTTTGGCCGGGATCTTTTTGGCCATGGAGAACCTCACCTTGAGTCCCTCTTGACCAGGCTAAGTAAATTAATTCAGCTCCACATACTTCACTCTCGAAGCCTTCAGTCTACTCGGAGCGATGTCTCCCATGACCCGACCCGGAAAAGTCAAGAAAGATCTCAAGAAGAAGGATCCCATCTTCGGGGCTTGGACCGGTCTCGATCCCAGACCTCACAAACGCTTTTTTTTTTTTTTTTTTTTTTTTTTTTTAAACTACCAGCGAGCTACTCGATTCTACATCTCAAAAAGTCCACGCGGCTCTACGCATATCCATGCCTTCTGCTATGCCTCGGGCTTGTGGGTGTCGAATTTCCAGAACTTTCTACCTTTCATCGAATTGATTCTGGAGAGAGAGATGGATCCTTGGATCAAGAAGTTACAATGGGTTGGCGCAGTCGTTGCTGGTTTGTCGGGCAGTAGATACTTCATCCTAATCAATCCTAATTGCAATATTGGTGGGAAGCACCCCTGTTCGGTTCTGTTTCTTTCTGTTTGATTCCTTGGTTTCCCTGGGTCTCATGAGCTCGGTTTTTCCTTTCGAACAAGAAAAGGCGGTCGATGAAATTCGGGGAGAAGCAAAGCTAGAGGGAGTATCTCAACAACCGCTTTGGGAAAGGGTACGATTCACCTGGCACTTAAACACCACGGTTCGATTCCAAGTTTCGAATTCGTGACACAGATTCTCCGCAAGAACTATGACTCTTTAAACCCACAGATTTAAGGGGGGGGAAAAAAAACTGCTGCTGCTCTCCAAGTCACCAAGCTCCGTTTCAAGCTACAAGCTTCATAACTTAAAATCTGAAGATCTCAATATTGCAATGTTGGGACGCTCCAAAGACACAAGCAAAGAAAGGTTGGCCTGGAAGCTGGAACGAAATTTACCACTGTCGGCGACCCGCTAATCATGTTCGCCACCCGACAAAGACATCTAGACGAGTCGATAGGATGCTAGCTAGCATGCGCGCACGTAAGCAAGCGGGTAGGTAGCAGGTCAATAAGTAAGCAAGGAACCATGCGAGATAAATTAAAGTGCTGGCGTGTTACACGATGCTCAAAAGTTTGAGTTCGTTTTGATACCATGAAACATCGCATCTCGCTGTTAAAACAGGATCCAGTGGATGCACCCGAATCAAGAGCACACTAAGTGATCCCACCCACCAGACAGCAAAAAAACCTGGAATTCAGACCAACGTTCCAACAGGAGGGTTATTCAAAAAAAAAAAAAAAACCCCCCCCATCTACAACCTTGACAGTAGAATTTTGACTCGCTCGTGGAATAACATTAGCAATAGCAAAGCTTTCCCCTAGCAAGCCTTTGTACGATTGCGCTGGTTGGGATGGTGCATGAAACGTGCACCTGTGAATGGTATCAGTCCAAGGCTGAACAGAATGAATTATCATATATACCTAGGGATAGCACACCCCTCATCGCCTTTAGTCGTTTATGAAAGCCTTTAAAACTTAGAAATTCCATCGAGACGCACAGATCCTAACCGACAAGCCATCTGGGAGCGAGTCGTCCAATTCCCATCTTCCATCATATCTTCTTCGGCACCGTCACAACCTTACGCTAAAGCCAACCTCGAAATGCGCTTGGTCCGAGATAAAGGCACTCTCGCAGCCTCGTCTCTAGTCCCTCTCGTTCGAGTTATTAAGTAAGGATAGGCGCTATATCGTCAACTAGGACCTATCAACACCCACAATGCTCTCTATATCGTTTAGGTTTAAGGCTCTGGGCCGTGAGATTCTTAATAGTTTGGAACTCTCCCGCTCCAAGCGAAGGGGAAGGCATGAGTATTCTTCGAACCTTCTCCACCCTCGAGCCCGGCAGAGGCCTTTCCTTAAATCTCGAACCAGTTCGGCTTCATCCTCAGAGAATGGCGTATCCGCAGAGTCCCTCAGCCTCGGGCAGGTCGTAAACCAGCGCTTCCGTACTCTCAGCGACCCTGAAAAGACGTTAAATTTACCTGAACCTGGGGATATTGATCGTATGAGTACAACTGCAACTGCTTGCGTCGCCTGCCTCAACCGAAATCTGGGTGTCGACGCTGCATCGGTACCGCTTTCAAAGAAAGTCGAAAACTGGCTGATAGAAACTCTTCCGCCCGGCTCATGTCTCGACGAGAAGCGGTCCCTAATAGCCCAGGACAACCTAGAGGCTCTTTTCGATAGCGCACTCGTCTTTTACGATGCGGGAAGAGATCTCGTTAGCGAAAATGCAAGCCGTAAGTATTTTTCTAGCGAGGATGTCAAAGACGTTGTCGCCGCATCGATACACCAGATGGGAGATCCTAAGTTCCGAGAGACGTTGCTTGAGGATCTTCTTGGAAATTGTCACAACCAACCCCTATCGGCCGGGAACATACCGCACGACGATATCCAGCGAGTCCGCCCTAATCCACTGTCACGGCCGCCTACCCGGAGCTCGAGCTTCGTGGAAGATGAGTTCCTGCCCAGTCCACGGCCGACGGGCGCACAACACATAGCTGAGCAAGGTACCATTGTTACACAAGCTGTCGAATCCGTCGACACAACTCAACCAACGTCTCAGCCACAACCCTGCCAAAGCCAACCCCAGATATCTGCTGTCCCTCCCCCTGCCGCCGAAACTACTACCCATCTGTCTAGCGCATTCACGTCAGATGGTGCGGATTCGTGCGGGCTTCATGTACCATCCATTACAGAGTTGACAGCGCCGTCTTCGCCAACGCCCGAAGCCATATGGCCGCGCGATGCCACTGCGCACTCCTCATCGGAGGATGCATTCGGTATGTTTGAAGGAAATGTACATGAACCAGCAGATCCGCTTCTCGCCAACTATATCGCCTACTACGTCAAGCACCGAAACAAAGATGTTCTTTCATCCTTGATTGACCACAATATCAGCTGCTACCCAATTGCAATTTGGGAGACACTACGAAATGGCGATAATGAATTGCGTCTGTTTATAATTGCAAGGTACCGAGAACGGAAACTTCAAGTGTCCCTCCCCAAGTCGTCTTCGTATCAAGACCGTTTTATACAACTTGGACTCTGTGGGGATGGATACCTTGGGCAAGGCCTCCACATACAATCACCCAAAACTCCCACCAGCGTTATGACATATAATCCCTCGACGCCAGAGCAACAGGATAGGAGTTCTGATACTGACATTGCAGGTACGCCTACCTCTTGCACAAGGAGTGAGGGAGAAGCGACCGAGCATAAAGATGAAAGAAAACATGAAGGGAAAGAAGGATTTGGGGATTGTGAGGAGTATGAGGGAGAAGGGGGAGAAGGTGAGGAAGGTGGGGAAGGCGAGGATGGGGACGATCATTACAGCAATGGCGGTTGGAGTCGCGGCGATAGCGACAAGAGGCACGAATGTATGGATACTGGCGAAGGCACGAGCACACCCAATGGTGGCCATCTAACGGGTGGCCATCTAATGGGTGGCACCGGACTGAGGGGTAGTAACACCCAACAGACGAACCAGACGACCAGCAAACGCTCTCATTCTCATAGAGGAAGTGATAGCGGCGACGACGAGCGGGACGAAAACGGACCTCCGGCTAAGAAATTCCACTACCATGATAATGACAATACAAATTCAATCAAATGTCCCCTCTTCGAACTTTATCCAGCTGAATATCAGGGATGTCGCCGTATTAGGAGGCAAAATTTAAGCGGCATAAAGTAAGGCTGATAGTCATTCTCTTTCTCCTTTCATCCCCTTCAAATTTGGTGATGCCGATTGCCTACTTGACGATCCTTTTATATATATATATACAGCTATGGTAACACTTCAATTATTCTCATAGGGAACACTTAAAGAGGAAACATTATCCCAACGGCACCCCCAGCGGTATGTATAGTAAGGATATACGGAACGTCGAAATGCTCCTCAGATTCTTCAAGTCCTTAAATCAAAATGACAGTACGTAACCCGAACTACGACCTAAGGATTTAGCCTAGTTATTGGTACTGATTCAATCCATAAAAGTCCCACCCCAAATCCCTAGCGACTCGCCATTAAATCGAGGTTTCGCTGTTGTGCCAGAGGCTAGCTTGCAGGAACATGGGAGCTTCTTTCAGCCATTAGGCCCAGATCCATACCAATGTACCCCGATCTCCGATACCCATATGGCCGTACCAGTCCACATTGCTTCAGAAGCGTCGTACGCCACAATGATTCCATCAGATGCCATGGCTAGCCAGGGCATAGATATAGCCACCCGTTCAAACCCTACGACCGCCCAAAACTCAACCCCTTTGCGCACCACCTATATACAGAAGCAGAACCAACCAGCTGCTATTCCAGAAAGGCACGGGGTCACCCAAAATGCTTTCGAGTCCGAGAAAATGCCACCCTTGGGGAAGAGCTTTTTTCAAAGGAGCCCTGGGGGTGCGGCGATACCTAGAACAAGACATACACATCAAAACCCTTCTTCACTCTTCCAAATCCAAACAAGGGATAACTTGGATAGTCAGTCCAGCGTACCTCAGGGTACACCAAAAGCCCTGGTAGACCAGACTAGCAACGACGGGATAACAACACACCCTCACCTTATCCACTGTTCTAAACTTCTGCATCTCCCCGCCTCAACTAATGATGAGAACGCATCCAAAGAACCTGGAAATACAGCGCCGCCGCCCCAATCTCAGCAAATACCTCTCTATTCATCTTTGGTAGCTACCACCGCCACCACTTCTGTTCCCGGCTTCCCATCAGTTGAGTCCTTGAAAGAAGTCATAAGACAAAGCTCCCAAGAATCGGATAAAACAATCCTATCCTCATTGAGGCCAGGCCCTGAGTTAAACCAAATAAACCTCGCGCGAAATACGAAGTCAACAGCAATATCAGGATCACCCTCATATCTATCAATGAGACGCGAAGCCTCTACTACATTTACCCAATCATCGGACATAGATACAACAGCCATCTCGAACATATCTTTCAGCCCAATTGAGCTGAGATCGTCTAAGGGAAGGTACACGATCAATTTTAGACTAAGCAGGGAAAAGAGACTTGAACTCAGCCCAGATCAAGACCAGCCCCAACTTAAGAAGTGGCGGAAGTTTTTTGTCAATACCATCGACGATGTGACGAGGGATTTCGACAGCTGGATGATGAAGAGTTTCCAACCTTTTGGGATCCAATTTTCATGGGGTGAATGGAACCTACAAATACATGGCGCCAAAGACCTAATATGTAGTATGGAAGAGCTTGAAGATGAACTTAGTGAGACTCAGTGGGGTGCTTGCAAAGAACTCGTCACATGGTTTGATCTAGTTCCAAAGGGAGTAAAGGCACAGGCCTATGTTTGCAACGAGTCCTGAAGCCTAATGTAGGACCGCCCTACCACGCATCCTATTGTCTATTTCTCAATTGTTATTTTTGGCGATTCCCATTTGCTATTGTGTTTTTGTTTTTCCAATCATGATGGCGTTTTTTGGCGTTTCAATTCCAGGAATTGTCTCAATTAATTCAAATGACCAAAATACATGATGCCTTGCGGGAAGAAGCTGAGTGATGTGATGTGATGTTGTCTGCTCAGCAGGCGGTCCGAGCCGGACTGAGTTACGTAATGCTTCACATCCAAGTCGTTGTCAGACCTGGTTAATTAGGAATAAGGCCTCCCGAGTTCCGGCCTGGGCCTTACGCAGGAGTCATATTAGTTTATCCACAGACAAAAAGAAAACATGTGGCAATAGCTATTGTTATATGATCCTTTTGTCTCAGACCGAGTTCTTTGAAAAGGGAAAAAAAAATCTTGAACAAGTTTAGCTTTTACCAACTCGTCTCCATATACTCCGTACATGGAAACTTCTCGGACGAAAAAAAAAAAAAAAAAAAGGGCACATGAGCTCGGAACTTTATTGAGACAGCGGTAGTTCTTATATCGGGGGATGGCCGGTGCTTGATATACTCCGGTTTCCATGCTGTTAAAATTCGTTCTTTGGACCGTTACTCCAACATCCCACCAGGTGCAGTCTGTATAAAAGAGCTACGTCAACCTCGACGGATTAGGCTCCGTGCAGCTGCAGAAACCCGTCAACGAGGATATAGTTTACGCCGCCGCGCGCAAAGCAAGTTGAACCATGGACCCGTATTCGACATTTGTTGGGCCATCCGAAGCCAACCCCCCAGTCGCTTGTATTTCTAGCCAGCTCAGGGCGGAGAAGCCTCGATCAGGCTCCCAAGAATTAGAACCGGGCCGCCAGGCTTGTGATATTGCAGATCTCCGAGGATGGAGGCGAGTCGTCCTTCATTTTACACCTTCGTAAGTTCTCAAAACAACACATAAAAAATGCAACGTCTGCTCCTCTAGCAACGCATTCGCCTTAGCCCGCACAATACGACGCTTCATCGAGATCTAATGAGACCTCGATGGTTGCAGGTTGTATGGAGTTCGGATTGAGAAATAGTTTCAGTGGCGTGGCGTTGCATATAGGAACGATTCTAACAGTGGATGATACAGATGGTTCGCAATAACCATGGGGACAGGCATCGTCTCAATTCTTCTTTATGACCTCCCGTTCAACGCCCCTTGGATTCGATACATCGCCATTGTCGTCTTTTGTCTCAATATAGTCCTCTTCTTGTCATTCTCCTTGATATCGATTATAAGATATACGATGTTCCCAGGGCTGTGGGGGTTCATGATACAGCACCCAGTTCAATCGTTATTTATCGGAACGTTCCCAATGGGCCTATGCACAATCATTAATATGATTATATTGGTTTGTTTGCCTTGGGGTGAGGGCATGCTTACCTTGGCTTGGGCACTCTGGTGGATTGATGTTGCGATATCTTGTGCCTGTTGCATGTACATGCCATTTGTGATGTAGGTCTCTTGTTCCAGTTCCGGTCACTTTTGAAAGGCCCCTAAGTACTAAGAACCCTACTAACGAATAAATTCCCCTAGAATGCATATCCATGAAGCCAAGTTGGGTACTATGACGGCTGCCTGGCTTCTACCGATTGTGTCGCCTATTGTCGCAGCAGCATCGGGTGCCTTGGTCGCTGGAGCCCTGACACAGAATCACCCTTCACATGCTCTCTGGACACTCTTGACTTCATACGTCCTCTGGGGCTGTGGTGTCCCCCTCGCTATGGTAGTCTTAGTCATGTATTTCCAAAGACTCACCTTACACCATCTTCCAACGCCAGAGGTCATCGTTTCAGTCTTCCTTCCTCTTGGGCCCTTAGGGTCTGGGGCTTTCGGGATCATGAAACTCGGAGAAGTCGCAAACGTTTTGTTACCGATCACTGGGACCTTACCAGCGGTAAAGGACGCTATGGCCGGCGGAATTCTGTACATCTTGGGATTCGCAATTGCCTTGGTGATGTGGGGGTTTGCTCTCGTTTGGCTTTTCTTTGCTGTTGCAAGCATTACAAGAACAAGATTTCCGTTCAATATGGGTAAGCTAGAGGCCTAGGGGGAAGCCCCTATTTTCCCATACCTTCCATTCGTTCGTCTTTAAAAATTAAAGAGACGACTATGAATATAGTTTAAGGGCGCTGACATCTATAACTTATTTATTTTTCCCTAACAGGCTTTTGGGGTTTTGTCTTCCCAGGTAAGAGTCACACATATTCGCTCATGCGCGATGGCCCATCACACTCGAAGCTAGTTGCATATGCTAAGTTGGAATCTCACAGGTGGCGTCTTCGTCCTCGCTACGAACCAAATCTCTAAAGAACTGCCGAGCGGCTTTTTCAAAGTCCTCACCATGGTGAGTAAATTCTTCTCCAAGAAAAATGAAAACACCAGCCATCTTAGGGCTTTATCTTGCTAGGAGAGGCTGTTGATGATGTTTTACTTATCAATCCAGATCTTCACAATGATAATCCTCCTCCTTTGGGTATTCGTCTCAGTCCGGACAATTGAGAAGACACTCACCGGAAAACTGATATTCTCGCCCTGCGTTCAACAATACCAAGAAAATCGAATGAAAAACGCGAGGTGTGGTAGTGCCAACAACATCCCGGGTCCAAACACCAATTATTGCGGAAGCTCTACAAGCCAAGAGGAGAGGAGGACATGCACAGGAATGTGATTGCTCTAAGGGACCAAATATCCACTTTTGTATACTATCCTTCCCTCCGCTTGTTTAAACCCATGTTACATAGAATATGCCTTCTTTCCTTCACACAGTACCACAATATCATGATTGTTTCATTTCCATGTGGAGTTATTGAAAACACAAAATTACCTTACCTACGATTTCGATTTCGGAAAAGAGATATGGAATCATATCCCTCGTGGCAGTTCACTCTCTTCAGAAATAAATGAGTGCGAAATTTTCACCGTGGGCGGACCCACAAGGAAATACGAATATGGGGCTGCAGCTATCGACTCCGCGACTAGGGGCACTAAACTCCATCTAATACAATTTTCAACATTCGAATTGGTGCATATGCGCCTTCGTAGCTAGGGTGGGCATCCAGGTCGTTCCACCCGCAAAAAATCCTTACCTCCGTGTCATCTGCCCAAGTTAATTCAAATTTCCCGGGTTGAGTGAAAATTTGATCAGTTCGGGAATAGGTATTCAAAGGTTTATTTTCTACAACGTTTTCAGAAGATCTTAAGACGGCATTCGTATATACAGAAAATCCGTTCATCAAAAGGATTGCCTGAACAAGATTCTTCTTCTTCTTTCTTTTTTCTATGGTGAAAACCTACAGGATTCTTTCTACGTAAAAGCTTACTTCTCTAATCAGCCTGTTAACTTCGGTAATTAGTGGGAATAAATCGGAATGCTGTCAACGGCTTACCACACCACGGTACTAGCGCTGTTGTTTTCCCTATAATACTCCTTTTCTGTTGTAAGCATCCCATTTTAGTTCATAAACACTCCAACGGCTTTAGATGTCTAATGTTGAAAATTTTTAAATGTTAATTTAAGCCGTATTTTCCTCTTTTAGCCTTGGACCAGAGGAAATATACAGCAATATATGGTACCAGTACCGTCTGATGTGCAGCCACTGAAACATGTCCTGCCGGATCCGTAGATGATGATGTAGAACAGTCGAACGCTAAAACAAAAGTTCTCCACGCCAATATTTCGCTTTATTTTTCTTTTTACAGTTTATACAAACTCTTGAACGTTTATTTTACCAAAGGATCCAGATTTCCACTTACCCTATGGCTAAAATCCCCGTAAACTAGCTTTCTAGCTACGACGTAGTGCATAGAACCGAACCTTGGAATACAAATTTTGATTTGGTGGAGTATATACGTAACAGAAGAGCGGGTAGACGAAAGAATGCGGAATTTTCCTGAGAATTGACACCACATGAAACCTTCCTTTCCGTCCGAGGAGAGAACTAGCTAAAACGGTGTGTGGCGAACGGGACATATGCACGTCGGCACAGGAAGCTGCATGAAAAGAGCCTCAGAGGTCTCATACCGCCTGTAGGAGCCATAGAGATACCCCAGACGTGGCACCGACAAAATAGAGTTACATATGTACGAATTGATGGACCTCGAATCCATGCGCTAGCTATAGGCAAACCGCAGGCCCGGTCTTAAGGATGTTTTATTCTTTTCCAATCCGAGAAATTAAGTTACGTGTCAGTTTAGACTACGAATAGGGGGGTATCGGAAGGGAGGGGCGGAGGAATCAAAGGAAAGGGAGGGATATTGGAAGGGACTTCCGCATGCTTGGGACTCCGAAACCATTACTTCGATATCTATCCGTCCAATGACCAAGCGAATTTGATGTAAATAATTTAAAGGGGTGGAGATACCTTTACGAGCTGCTTCAGAGGTACCATCCCGGCCCTCGTTTTTTCATTCGTGCCAGGTGATCACGGGTGATTGGTGTGGCCCGACTCGTTAGGGGCAGACATCAACCTGATCCATAGATACCGGGTTATGAAGGGGATACCGTGGCCTGGGGCACCAACCAAGTTTGGTCTAATGCAAATATCCCACAGGTTATGCATCTAGTTTTGAGACACAGGGTCCCGGCGTTCGCGCAAGCCCTGTCTAGATGGGGGCCGGGCGAATTCATTTGCAGGATGACAGATCATATATCTATATCGCCACTTGGAACATACTGCAAGCTTCTAAATGGGGCTCCACACATGCGCCAAATTGCAATCCCAAGATGGCAAGGTTGATGTACACTCCCAAAGCAAATTTTCAAATCAACAGGATTCAAGAACGGATAATCTTATAATAACATTAGAAACAAGCGCTAAGTATAGTAGGCAGCACCCATCTGTAGCGCATTTTGGCTTAAGTTTAATCAAAATACAACGGTTATCGAATGAAACAAGTAGATACCAGCCTGACTCAAGCTCCTTTGGCCCTCTTTCGAGAGCATTAGAGCCAATCAGACGGGCTAGCAGGGTTCACTGACAGATGCTAGATGCCGCTTCTGCTGACATGTAAATGTGGGGACTAAGAAGGAGTTCGCAAAGGACGACCCTCAACATACGTGTATGCCGTGCTAGACGAATCGCAGGCGAAATGCGGCTGTGGCGGCCTTGGATCTATAGAACTTGCTGGGTGGTATTGTTGGGGGATTTGAATATTTTTCTTTGTTATAAAAAATTTTAAAACATATGCACACAAATACAGACACACATATCGCCACAACTAGTGTAGAATGAATATTTTTAAACCGAGACCCACGTAGCCACGATTTGATTTAGATGAGTTCCTTAAGCTTGTCCGAGAGGCACAGCTCAGCAAACTTATTCCGCCGGCGGCGATATTATTCTCTAGTCAGCCGGGAAACGTGATCTTATTTCCGGGGTCTGGGCCTTGATATCGGGGTCTTTTACTGATCAGAGACCGGAATGAGCCTTGTAGGAAGAGAGACATTGTCAGTACTAACCCTCGAGCTTCGAGCTCCAATCCGTAAGTATCGATTATCATGCATCCCGGGAGAAACTTTTCTCGATCATCGATGCCCAGCTGCGCTGCAATATGCATTGGTACGCCACCAGAAACAGACCAGATGAGTCGATTGGCCGTGACACGATAGACTCATAAGTTCGTTTGCTTGCATGTGCAGGGAAATCTCGTGATACCTTACCTACGACTCGTTCCGAAGAGCTTGGCGGTGGAATCGCTGATTACGGCGACGCCGAACATACCATGACAGAGTATAGTTTAGGGCCAATAACTTAGGTTTTCCCGGTTTGGCCATCTTGTAAGCATGTGTGTTGGCTTTGTAACACTCTCTGTACTTCAACCGCTTGAACCGAACGAACCACAGTTAATCATGAAATCTTCAGCTTTCGACCCACTCTTCCCGGGAGGAAAAAAAAGAAGGAAAAGAGGATAGAAGCAAAAAAAAAAAAAAACCCCCCCTGCTGGCCAACTAGATAGTATCGACGGTAGTTACCACTGCTGCATGAAGTTTTTTTTTTTTTTTTTTTTTTTTTTTGCAAAATGCCCCGTTACCTGCAGTTCAGCCTTACGGCCGACATGATATTCAACCTCGCCTCTGTTGGTTAGCGGCATGGGCTGCAGATGGCTAAAAAGGGATATGGGAACGCTTTTCAGTCTTCAGCTCGTCCGAATTTAGTCAACTAACATCAGTGCTTTGTCGGATTGGGTTCTGACAGCTCCACCTTCGAGGAAGCTTGCCTATCCTTCAATACATTGGCCAATTGATACTCGTATACTCCCACAATCCAGAATGACATACATTAGTTATATGGGCATAGGGCATAGGTTTTTCAAAAGGATCCAAGGTATACTATAGTAGGAGGGTGGGCCAAGTCCGGAATTCCCCCCTGCACTACTAGCTACTAAATTATAAATATTCGATTTACGATGATTCAGAAGCTAGCCCGCTGTAAGAATATGGTGTTCCGCTACCGCTGTAGTCATAGATGCATATGCATAGAACAATACCTTTCGAATAGAAAGACATGGGGAACTAGAATGCAATATGTATAACCTGGCTATTCCAGAAGCTCCAATGGGAGCTAGGCTAGCAGCCCTTAAACATTGCATGTGCACCAAACAAACTGGGGTTAGCTAAATCGTTCAACCTATTGCGCTGCACCGTGTAACATGGGATATATTGACTTGATATATTCTAGCCAACCCCTACAATCACCATTTGCCACTTTGTAGATCCATATCTTGGTAGTGGTTACCTTTGTGGTGTTTACAATTCAGCCTTACGATCATGCATGCATCCTAGGAAACGAGCGGCCCACTTCAAGATGATATCACAGCCGAGGCCGGAAAGTTGGGTCAAAACTCAAAAGCTTAACTTCGAGCTACTAGCTTCAATAGCCCACTGCATGATGTATACATGTACCAAGTATTGTCTAGCTATAGCTCTGTAGGCGGTTCTAAGACATCGCTGGCGCTTTCCCAGCTGCCTAACCACCTCCCGAATGCGTTCTAAGCTCACATGAGAAATGTGGCACATACGTACGTCCGTGCAGGAGGGGGAAAAAGAGAGAGAGAAAATAATGTCCCAAAGGTCACATAGCGAGGGAATAATAATAGGATGTTTCGCACGATAGCGCGCATTGTTACGTCGTTCTCCAGAAAAAAAAAAAAAAAAAAAAAAAAAAAAAAAAAAAAAAAAAAAAAAAAAAAAATCGGTGGTCGATAGGACAGGCTCAAGGTTAATCCAGCCGTCAGCCGACGGACCTCACTATTTTGCCTTCAGCCCTACGGGATAATGCATCCTACATAACTGATATCTTTAGTTTGTCTATGTCGATACGACCGATAAAAGAAGTGTCCGGTTCCAGGGAACCCTTGAGCTCCCGTACCGAAACTGAACTTCTGTCGCTCACTCCGGTAGTTCTCGTTCAAATTTTTTTCAATTGCGTAATTTGATCAACCATGCCTATATACATATGTGCACTGTTGTGTATCCAGAACAGATCTCTACAAAAATGGCCTTTGATCGGCTAGTTTTACTTTAGCTTTGGGGGTTATTCTCACAGGGCTGAGCAAAGTTCTGCAAGGGTTTTCTCGAATACGAGAAACCCCAGAAAGATATTCCAGCTAGCCCGAATATGCTCCTAAGTCTGGTGCCGTTTGCCACTATATATAGACTTGGCTACTAGAAGCTAGTCGTACTAACACCAGCATTCTTGCAAGTCCCTCAACAAACAAAATCGGGAGCACGTGAACCAGTCCCACGAACCATCGAACAAGGTCCAACCAAGATAATACCATTTATAAGAGCACGCGAATATTCTGAGCCTCGAGGTCGCCATAGCCATATTGCCATATGTGGTAATGACATTCCCTACCCTTTGTAGCCTAACTAAACCTATCGCACGTTCGGATTCAAACTGAAGTTAGCGTATCCGTAATATCCGACGAATGTCACTATGCGCACGTACTCCGGATCCGCGGAAGCCTAAGAGTATACTTACGGGACCTATCTTGCGATCGCGATGACCCCAGGGCTCGAGGACTAAAGAATCTCTCAAGGGCGTCTTGTACCAGGTACTTAAGGCCTAAACCGAGTTCTGCGCGAAATCTAGCCAGGGAACCATCTGGAGTTCGGCACCCTCATCGCTTTAGTACAAGACAATTTTTGCCTGACAAGTTGCAGCCTTCTAGCTCAACAGCCCGGCTCACGTTTATGAATTTGCGGCAAGGCCCGCGTACGTGAGCCCTTGGTTAGGGATTTTCATCTTGGAAAGCTCTAAAGCAGTTTTAAAACTCCCCAAAAGCACCTAGGTACTTAAATAGCTCAACTACTCAAGTACTCATTAAAATAGATTTCTTATATACTGGAGGGGTTTGATATCGGGGAGGAAAGAAAGAAAGGCTCAAGATGAAGGCTTTGAAGCTTCGGCGTAACTTCCGTGCTCATGATTGGTTGTTTTGAAGATGTAACACTCCATACATCTGAACAATGTAACCGTTGGGTTCGCTGGGTAGTTGTCAGCTTGTCGGCCCGACCAGCTTGGTTGGAACCGGAATGCAGATGCGGGCCCCTCTCCGCAAACTCGCTAAGCCGATAACGCGGCGGTGGGCTGTTAGATCCGCTTTTTATTTCGCAATGTTTCCTTGGCATTCCTGGGGACAGAATGTCAAAATTCTGAGGTGCTTAGATCACCGGCTTGTGGAGAGAGGATCCAAGTTGTATGTAGCTATGCAACGATCTCTAAGTGTGCTGCAGCGAAACGAAATAGGCTCCCGTTAGTAGGAGCGCACGAGTCTTTTTTTTTTTTTTTTTGTGATTCTTTGATCGACTGGAAGACACCTATAATTTTGAGTTAATGCAGTGGACGCGTCCGGAACTGCTTGGTTGAGATGGGTTAACTAGCCCATAAGTGATTTGGGGGGTACCAAGACGCTGCTGCGACCAGGATATATCCGGGAACTCCGCCCGTTATCGATATGCTCATGATGTGGCATCGTGATGCGAGCCTTCATCGAGATCAAAAAATAAAATAAAAAAACACCCTATGCGTTATCTTCATGAATTCGTTCGTATCAAAAAAAAGTTACCTGGAAACCCAATTGGCCAATAATCGAATTTCACCAGATGCAATGCAAGTAAAGGTTTATCAAGGCTTCGAAGGAGCTCAAGGGCGAAGCTCATGAACTCCATGCGGGTCGTGGTGCCGGTTGCTGAACCATGCACATTATAGTAGGCTTATACTTGTCACGAGAAATAACCGGATCTCGTACGCCTATGAGAAACAATTCTGAGAGCGATAAACCGACCATCTCCTGCCGCAGCAGCTAGCTAGCAGCTCTGCTGAATCTATGAAGGAGCTCGAAAAGAATAAAGCTTGGGTTTTGACGTGGAACTTCAAAGCGTATGATCGCGTAAGAGCCCCTTCAAACCCTCCAGGGTCTTGCGCATACATACTACATACATCAGCATGTTATCTTAAGTTCAATGCAGAGGAAGATGCTGAGGTACATCGCACATCAGCATCCTGCTTAGTTTTATCCTTTTTGCCTTCGTGTCACAGCAGGACAAACGCTTACTTATCCCTTTGCAAGCAAGTAGATTTCCAGACGGATTCGCGCACGGACATGAGCTGCATATTGAACACAGGAAAAGAGCCCCACAATAAACCCATGTTCTTCCAGGCACGATTCGATTCGACTTCTACGCATCTATATTAATATATACTCCACCGACAACACGCTGCACAAGAGACAGCCCAGCTGTTTGTCATTCTTGTGGGTTGAAACCCTGGTAGAACTACTGTTTTCCCCACCATCTCCTGGCCTTATGGTAAGGTTTGGGTGCCGCGCAGTAGTTTTTGATTGCATAAGCCTAAGCGCAAATCAATGGCGGGAAGAGCAGGTTCGATGGAGAATGTTGTGGCTTTTTTTTTTTAACTTTCCTAATAGACCTCTACCAACCGTCTCTGCAACTGAATACGGTGCTGTTTCTACATTTAGTGATGACAAAAAGCTAGTTCCTCCGGAATGAGACCTTGAACTTGCTGAAGAAATTTGGGCTGATGGTTGGCGGAAGCCCCGCATGTTTATGCCAATAAAGTATTTCGAGCACCCAACTTTCAACCCAAGAAGGCGTCTTTGAAAACACCAAGTACTTAATTTTAGGAAGAGGAAACATAAGGGAAATAGTAAGTGATAAGAATCACTACTTGATACGGCCCAAGTGACTCCGTCGGAGGAAGTAGGAACTAGCCCTCTGCTTAGGTCAGGCCTTCGTGAGATTCATATTATATAATACGGAGATTGTAACAAAGTCCACAGAGCAAAACCCGGTATCCAATTCCTCCATCCTATGGACTATGGGGTTTGATTGAAGCCATGTTTCGCAAACCAGAGAATGCACATGCCCACAAAGAACCGGATAAGTCCGCTCATTAGCCAACAGGGCTTAGGTGTCCACGAATTAATTAACCTATAGTGATCATCGCCCCAATAGTTCAAAATGGTCCCACTTCCTTGATGCTTTATAATCTTTGTGATATATCTCTCTTATAGCACCTCATTGACTGATACCCAGGCTTCCAAGCGGCTGCGCCGAAAAGCTTCGAAAGGGAACTAGAATGTTCTCGTGTGCGACGATGTCATCAAGTCGCACGTAGATCCACTTAAAAAAATAACTTACTGGACTTTTTAGCTAGATTTGGAAATGCATTGTGGGTCTAAAAATGTGGTCAAATAGGGTGGTCAGGTTTGAAAGCTTGCTTCAAGGGTATTTGCATAAGACTTGTGTGCTCTTGTCGGTTTTCGGAATTTAGCTGCATCAAGCCTACGTCGTATATATGTATGTAGGTACTTTAGGCACGGTACATAACTTGGGACGGAGTCGGGTAGGTTGAATGGGCTCTATGCGGTTACTCATCAAAGTATCTCGCTGCCGACCTAGTAGGAATTCCTCGGCTTGATACTCTGATGATTAGTCATGCACAAAACTACCAAAGAGCGTTCGATTGTGGGCTAGGCACGGGTTTTGGAAATCAGAGTCTTTTTTTAAGATTCGAGTTGGCACATCAACCTGCGGCCAATGATTTATTCATCATGAGGTATCTAGATACAGGAGGCAACGGAATTTGGTAGTACAGCAAAAGAGGGCAGTAGTGAAAAAAAAACAAGACGTAAGCTAGAGTTATTGTGGACGAATAAACTTTCAGAAAACCGTGCCCAAAAAAAAAAAAACAAGTACAGAGTAAAAGTTGTAAAATAAAAGGTATCTTGAGAAGCGAAGGTAGAATGGAGAAGGTATCAAGAAATCGCAGCGAATGTAAAAGGTGACATACACCAATGGTTAAACGAGTGACCAGCCTTTGAAAGGGGGAGCGAAATGAAGACATACTCATAACAAAGGAAAAAGCTTTTTATAACCATAAAGCCCATGACCCGCCAAGCGAAAGCAGCAGAGAAAAAAAAATATAAAAGTATATATAAAAAAAAAAAAGCAGACAACTCCAGCGCAAGATGCAAAGCCCAGATATTAAGAACAGTTTGAAGGATGGTTGGGAGTTGGTAAAGAATTTACGGGGTAAGTCCCTGGTTCTGTGGCAGCTCATCATGGAGCTGTTGCTCTCTCCAGAAATCTGCCCACTGAAGGACGTCTTCGCCGAGAAGTTCATTTTTGATGCCATAGAGACCGTCTTCAAATTCGCGGTCCTCTTCACCGCCGCTCACATCCCCTTCGTGTTTTGTTGTGGTATAGTTGCTGCTAGCGCTACGAGTCATATCTGATGCGGGGCTAGCTGCCATTCTCATGTTCCAGTCTTGAACATATTGCAAAGAAGCGTGTTCTTCTGGGAAATCCCAGGCACTTGCCGGGTTTTGCCAGGATGGCTCACCAGCCCATAGGTGATCTTGCTCGGTGGCAAGGTCAACAATGTCCGGGCTGATTCTGAGGCCGTCAGAGAATGTTCCAGAAAGGTCATAGCTGCCAGCCATGGCCTGTTGTAGATATGGATCATATGTCATCTGGGTGGTCTCCATCATGTCTTCAGCACCGTATGGGAGAGGGAGGATTGCGGGTGGGCACGATGGATATGCTTTCATTGGGTATCCCTGGGGAATGGCATCAGGGATGCTGTAGAATCCAGGGGTAGGAGGGGAAAGCATGGTGTGACGACGCTCTTGTTTTCTGGCCTGCTGATAAAGTGGCGGGCTATGGAATGGAGTCTTTGGCTGCGGGAGGTGTGATAGCGATCTCCTTTTGGTCTGATGGTCCTGTGGAGCATTCTGGCGAGGGAAGATATAGGCGGTCTCGCCAGGAGACGCTCGGGACTGTGGTGGAGAATCTGTCTCTGGAGAAGAAGCCCTGTTCTCAAGCTCAAGGAGTCTTCTCTTTAACTTCTTGCCTATACATCCCCCATTCTATGTTAGTTTTCTGTGAAATCTCTCCACTAGGCAAGGGTTCCAAGCACATACGGTAGTTGCGCTGGGCAATTCTGTTTTGTATTCTTCGGCGCTCAGCCAAATCTGTGATTTTAGTCCAATCCTCCTCTGGTCGCGCTTGGCTCAATGAGCTGTTGCTTGGACTCTTGCTGCGCTTTCGTGGAGTCATATCTGCAGGCATCGTATGCAACATCGCCTGTGTCGCTGTTGGCTCTGTGTGAAGTTGGAAGAAGGATTGCATTTGGGGTCGTGTGATTATGTGTTGCGTTGGGGTTGACGTTCCCAGCTCAGCCGAAAACCCGGGTTATTAACTTAACGTTATTACACTGTTACAATAACGATATTCGACTATTGCGCTGTTGGAGAAAGGGGGGCGGCTAGGCTCGATTGCAGAGACCGAGAAGGCTCAGAGCAGAGAAACAGCCAAAGATGGGGAAATAAGGATAGAATGGGATGTCGATGTGCAGTCTGTCTGGTCAAGGATGCGATGTGCACTTTATAATATATGTATGTGTGTGTGTATGCTAGGCCGATGGTATATATTCAGGATGCAGTGCGGAAAGATGGAAGGACAAGATGGATAGGAACTCGACGAGATATATATGTTCTATGACGCGGGAAGACCTGTTCTTATGAATATTGCTTGATGCAGTTTGAGAAGTGTCGTAGAGACGGGAACGAGGCTCTTTTTTAACTTAACTGCAGACTACCCAGCGGTCAGTTTTGGAACAAGGGTGCAGCGCCATGAACAAAGCTCTCTCTGCTACAGGCCTGTCCAGTGAAGGGAGACCATGCTGTGCTCAACAGGCTGCCCCACGAGAGAGAGACCGGCACCGCCGTGCGCTCTATAGAAAAAAGGAATTATCTGAGTTCGTTGCCAAAAGGAGCTGCATGCATCTATAGCGTATGGATTGAGTCTTTTGCTTTTTGACTTGGGGCACCATTTTTGAAACCCCTGCATGTCAAATGGATCCAGGGCTGTCGAGGTACTCTGTACAAGTACCACCCAAATTTTGCGATCCTGTTGACTCCGTTGTCTAAATTGGCTCAGGGCAGAGAGGGCGGGTTATTGCTTGGTTCCTTCGCAGCCTCCCAAAATTGCAGGGTTAAAGGCTGCTCCGGTGCATCAACTTCCAAGAGTGTTTAGACCGCTGCGGCCTTCTGATTGGTTGCCTTATCGGTTTCCTTCAATCACAGCTAAGGCTGTCTAACCGGGAGCTCCCAGGGAGGCTATTAATCACTCCCCCTGGACATGGGCGGCTCGGGCCCCGCTCCCTAACAGAGTTTTCCCGTGGGCATATTATTAGCATAGGCGGAGCACCAACATTTGGGGTAGGGATTTTCTCATTACCGTTCCTTAGTTTTCTCGTCGTAGACACGATTGCATATCACGGGGCTTTAATAAAGCTACGCCAGGCAGTTCGCAGAGCTTCATAGATTATTTTACGTGCTGCGGACTGTTCCTCCACATATTTCACTGACTCGTGCTTTTTGTATGGTGAGGTTGTTATATCGAACCCAACCCCCCCGCGCGCGACAGCGTTGCAAAGCAGCGCAATTGTACAAGCCGCAAGGCCCCGCCTAATAGGCCCTAGAATTTGAATATCTGAATCACGACTTGGATAAGTGTACTCAGAGGGGAAGGGCTGGTGCCGGACAACTCGTATATCTAAATTTTACTCTCTTCCTGAGATACCCGATTTAGAAAGAATCGAATCATGTTTCCCAGAAAGGCAGATCCAGCACTTGGGACTGCAAATTTTTCCCAAGAGGCGATGACCGGGTTTCTGACAATTCTTTCGTCGCCCGATCCCATAGATAGATCTACCAAGACCCAATTCTGACAATTAATCACGGCGGGTTTTCGCCGCCGCCGCCCTGGCTGGGCCGGTACCCTCCATCCGCAGATTCAAGAAATGAACGCGCGGGTCAGGCGGATTGATTAGGGCCACTACGATCACAACAGTTAAGAGGCGGATTGATATGCTAGGTAGCTTGCAGGCGCGGGGAACGTTTCAAAAGTTATCTGCAACGCAGAACGACGAGCTGCTGGTGTTTGTCATATCTGCAGAATGCGGGACCTTGGTAATTACTTGCAACCAATCAATCGATTCGTCACCAACCTTTCGACGGCATGCGCATGCCCACGCCTGAGGATCCTCAAGAATATGCAACATATCATGACTATGTTGTGACACCGCGATATTTTAGGGCTCTGTGGCTTTTCGCAACACTTTGTAGTACATGCTCATATAATTATAATGGGGGCTCAATATGACAGGGCCGTTCCTGCTGAAAATGTGGAGCCAACCTGCAAGTCGTGGCAACCGTTGTCTCCGCCAAACAAGGGTCCCTGATTTCGATGTTCGCACTTGGCGAAAAATACCAACCGACGTGGAACAAGAACCGTCCGGTTGTGACTGATCTCCCCTTTCACTAGTTTGGAGAGCCCATTTGATCAATTGAATAATCGATCACACATACATATACCCATCGCTGGTTTCAACCTTCCGTTGGAGGCTTTGGGCTCCAACTTGCAGCCGAAATCAAGGACCTGCCCCTGACAATGAAGATATCCGAGCCACAGCTTCTCGGTACTCCTTGACGGAGATCTTGAGAGGCTCTTCTGTCAAGAGATCTGGAGAGACATCCCACAAGGCGAAAGTGGCTCACATCTATAATGCTTGTCTGTTATTCGACAAGTCAACGTTGAAAACCCTGGCCGAGACCGAAGCGCGATTCGCGAATCCCGAATTCGACTCGTCTCGTGCATGCAAGCCGCAGCGGTTTCTTGCATCACACGCCACATTCTATTGATATCAACTTTGAAGAACAAATGCATCTTTCGCTGAATAAAAAAGAGATGCTGCGAATGACCAGATCCGACAGTCATAGCCATTTTTGAGCACACGATGCAGACGACATATTGATTGGTACGTTCTGTTTCTGATATTCGACACGCACAGGACGGGAACTCTTGATGTTAATTTGGATTTTAGCGCGGTGGCATTGACAAAGCAAAAGCTTTTGTCAGAGTTTTGTCAGCGACCTGAGCGCCAGGAAAATTATAATCTACCCGCTTTATAGGCTAGGCCCCTTTCCTCTTTGTTTTTACCCTTCCTCCTTCTTAGGATGGATTCCTATTGTTCAAAGATATTGGGCACAAAACCCTGAGAGTGTGCGCGAGCACCAACACATCGAGGGCTAGTCGAAACGGCTCACACGAACTATCCGCGTGGCCCATTTAAAACTATGTATGAAGGAGGCGCGATTTATCCTATCCATTGCAACGGTGAACTAATTAACGATGGTGTGGGGAGCTTGATTTGGAGTGGATATTTCCTACAAGCGGCCCTACCGAATCGAGTCGCATTCAGCCGGACGTTGTCTGATATGATTGGAATACTCGAGAACACACGTTCGTTCTTCTAGGCATCCATATTTCCCACAACCCAAACCGGCTTGGTCATGGACTAGGGTTAGGAGACTTTGGGAATCATTGAACGTGCACGAGCCCTATGGGGGGAATTCTATGAAAAAGAGACGAGGTTTTTGTTTCTCGGTCATCCTCCACATTGAATTTGTCAATTTGACGTTCAAACGGAGCATTTGCTACAACCGAAGCGTGGCTGTTTTCATTATGGCGTGTAGCTTTGTGTGAAACGGTCTCAATTGATTGCAAGTTGTCCGTCCATTCCCGACCACCCGAAACACACTACTTTATAATTTATAGCACGGACAAGGTTCCCAGGATTTCGGCTTCTCAGTCAACTTGTTGGCCGTTTCGCTAGCTCGTGGTTTTCGAGCTAGCAAGTTGTTCCGTGGACGATTTGACAAGTATTCTTCCTAAATTAGGTGTACTTTAGAAGGGATATTTGAGGTAGATATGGGAATGTAAAGAGAAAAAAAAAAAAAGAGTCTGCCCCACAGTTCTCGTACGATTGCTCGAACAATCCCAAGGTCCACACCTGGGTTTGTGCCCAGGTTTGGGGTTTGCATTGCAAGCCGGTATCATGATCAGGCTACTCGACCCCGTTAGCGTCTCAAAATCTCAAATTCATGATCGAAAATAACATCGCGAATAAAACATTTCGAGCATCTATTCCTTTAGTCCACCTTGCGGGGTCTTTGGGACTATCATTATTCTTAGAAAGCCGTAGTGGTTTTGCGGCTTAGACACATTTATTGAACGTTTGCGTTGGCCTTCGTTCCTGGTGGTGGGGAATATTTCTATTTTTACCCACTCAATGGCAGTGACCCCGGGTTCACTAACAAATACTTTTGAGGGCTTACAAATTTCTGCGACAAGGATTGTACCTTGCTCCCGGGGGGGCATTACTGGGGCGCCAACACTACGCCCCCGTGGGCGGCTCCTATATCGATGGATGATCTATATGGATCCTGCTTGTTGATAACTATCAACTATGTTCTGCGCAGCTGTGATATATCTCCTATGCTTTTGGTGGGTGAAGGAATTCACCCTGGCTTGTCACCAAAAGCCGGAATTGCTCTCCCCAAAGAGGTAGCAAAGCCGCAGACACGGAATACCTTCGTTATCGCTTGCTAGCCTCTTATGTTGTGGCCAATAAAATTGAGCCTCACAACGAGATATGGGAACTCAAAAACAAAAAAAAAAATGCTATCGGATAAACTTTGTGTACGGGGGTCCAGAGTTGTTACAAAATATATATTTCTTGGGGGTTTGGACAGGGAATCAACGTGCGCTAGTAAATTCATGAAAAAGCCTGAACGTGAACATATTTGGCCGTAGTCTTGAAACCTGGTTCCTCGTCTGGGTGACACTCTATTCAGTTATAAACCAATTGCAAATTTCTTTGTTTTTTGACGGCTAATTCATATTAATATACTCCTTACGATAATCTGAATATTCAGGCACAGTTTGGTTATTGCAACTGCAATACAACTGCAGGGGGTCTTCTGATGCAACTTTTTCAACCCGAAAAATTATCTAGGCGTAAACTTACAAATTCTAAAAAAGAAGAAGAAGAACCGCCCGGAATCAGATAGGAAACAAAGTGAACCAAGGTAATGGCTATTGCAAAACCATAGCTTCTTCGGCCAGTTAGGTGATCTATATTTGAGTTTGATTCAATTCGGCTAGAAAGATAACAGGCTCAAAATATACTGCCAGCGATCACTCAAGTAATTTAGAAGTATACATGAAAGCACTGAATTTGTGCGTAAACCAGCTTTTTCTGTGCAATTCGGCACAACTTTTAGTGAACTACTGCATGTAGGTTTATTTCAATCTAGTCAGACCTGCAGCTAGATCCTATCTTATCACTGAATTATGGAATTGCTCAAAAACGAACAATAAACCCAAGTTTTTGTCAGTTGATCGGCCATATAGCCTAGAATTCCTTGGGCCGAGACCTAAGTATGTAAGGGTGGGGGTACTCAAAATATGGTTCTTTAACTGTGCATCTGTGTATAACGGATGCTCGCGTTCGTAAATTTTCTCATACGTTGTACAGATGCAGATGCGATAATGATAGGATATCGCAGACCGAACCTTTCCCACTTAAAAAGACCTACAGGATGCAAGTTTTGACAGAATGTGATCAGCGAATTACGAGGCGCTATCAAAAACAAAGTGGGTTAGTGAGCGATTACCAATCCCTTCTTCTCCCGTGCTGGTGTGATTACGAATACTTTGGGGCAGATTTAAAGTCCGCTCCGCAAGGCAGCCAATCCAACACCCAACCCTGGTATCGGGAACTGCGCACAGATGTTCTCCGCATCCCGAAAACCTGTTCGTCGACTCCTCGACAAATCGACAGTATGAATAGTCTTAATCTACAAGAAACCTCCGAACCCCACGAAACTGACGAAAACTTGGTCACTTGGCCAACCGATTTACAAAGTTATTGTCGCAATATAATGATCATGACCGAGACATGTTTTCTCCTCGCAAATTAATTATTTGATTGGCGATACGAAGATATTATTTGCGTGATCATTTTTCGACCAATCTAACGGCCATCAGTTGCTGCCGGTAAATCCCAACCGAAACCTTTGTGATACTATCATGGAGTTTCACTTCCTACCGATTTGTACCACAGGGTTTCCTTGAAAGTTCCTGTAAAGGGTGACGTCTAGGCAGACTGATGTGGAACTGGCAGGGTTTCCAACTGATAGCCGCAAAATAGCAATACTATCTCTTGTCGATGTGAAGGTGAAATAGTACGTATGTATAGTATGGTATAATAGTAACGTCACCTACGATGTAACGGTGTTGTGGTACAGGGCTGAAAATGGAAAGAGCAAGGCTTTGTTAATTGTAGACTTCGTCTTGAAGAATATGTCGGCAGTTGGGATGAGATAGTCCCGAAAATTTTGTTCTTGCATAGAACCAAAATCTGGAATCTATGAATACGAGAGGCTCAAGGGGAGAGCTAGCAAACGTCATTGACCTTGCAAAGCGAACCAATGAAAGCCAGGGAAGTTGCGGAGGTGCATTTCGGCAAATCAGCCTTCCAAGAATGTCGAAGGGAAAAGTCAGGAGGCTCTTTCCACACGGGAAGGTGAAAATCCCTGCCTAGCCTCCCAGAGCCTCATAATTTCTTCGGCTGGGGCTGCCGGGACCGAGACAGATGGCACAGATCACGTGTGTCACGTTTCGTTGTTTCTTTTCCCATGTATTAATCTCGCTAGCGAGACTGAGTGTGGGTCCGCTCAACCCCATGTCTTTTCCTTGCCCAAGTGGGTCACTTGAAACAGGAAGAGGTCCCAGCGTCTGCAGCAAACCCAGTTCATCCAGACTGGCCAGTCCATTTTAGGCAAGCAGGCCTTTTAAACCACGCAAACTTGGTAAAGCATGCTAGATGGCATAACAAGGGGACAACTCTTTGCTTCGTAGGGCCCTCTCGATTGTTATTCGGAATCATCAGTGCAGAAACCTTGAACTCTTTCAAGAACTGCATATGAACCCTGTTTATCGACTTCATTATTTAGAATATCTGACTTCTTAGTAAGGCCACGCCAAAGTTCTAAATATGTGCTGACATTTTTATACCATGTCTCCACTCAATTCCATGCTTAAAATCAGATCCAGACAAGAAATGATACTACGAATAGGTCATACTACATATACAGTACATATCACAGCCTAGCTTACGCTGAACGTGGGTATTTCCTTCGCAATTTACAAAGATGGGAGATATGGCTATGCTCTATGTGCATCCGAAGCCCGCTCTATGCATAGAAAGGGACGTTTCAATTGATGAAGCAAATTGGTGAAGCCCGAGCTTTGGCGGCTCACGGGAAGCAAAAAAACGCAGGGGAAACAGCGATATGCTAGGAAAACACGAGCATAGTTCTAGATAAATGTTCCTTTCATGTACTAGCTATTCATCTTTGGTGATTCACTTTGATTCTCAAGACTTGGGCGCCGTATTTTGGATTGAGCCTAGCGAACGGTCATTTCCGTATACGAGCTCTCAGGATCTGAAGTTACCCGAAAGTGCACGAAAATTAAGTGGACTGGTAGTGAGAACTTTGAATCTTGAGCCACTGGGAGGTCTTGCAAGGGTTTAGAAACTAAACAGTTTACAACTTCCGAGGGGCAAGAGAATATGAGAGGGAACGACAGTATCAAGTGAAGGAAGCTCCAGGCCTTAATACTTAGCTTAATATTTTCAACATATGCAATAACCACGTAGGGATTTCGGTATTCCTGTTGACAGTGCATCAACAAAGGAAAAGACGCCTTAACCGTCACACAACCGTTGTTAAGCGACTCCCGCAAGACCTCGCTCGCCCCTTCTGCGACAAAGCGAGCACATATGTATGCTGGGCAGGTGTTTCACTCGCTCGGTTCAGCCCTAGGAGAAAGGAGAAAGGTCTCAGCCCTGGGAGGTCTCCCCACAAACCACCCGAGGTCGCCGAGGCGGGAATGTCATATTTACTCTTACTAAAATTTGGTTTTCGGATGCTTGGAAGCGGCCTCTACTGTGTATTGTGTCAGAGAAATATTCTGGAATTCGGGTCTTTTTTTTTTTTTTTTTTTTTCCCTTTCCTTAAAATGTCAACGTCACCATTGGGGCTTCATAGAGGGTCCTGGCGGAGAAGCGTTTGGATTTGTGGTCACATGGACGGAATCTATCTTTTCTTTTGTGTATTAGTTTTCTCTGGTCGGAGTTAATGGAACGGATTTCTTCGGATGAGATAGCAAGCACTGCGGTTCGGTCGGATATTAGCACCGACAGCGGATGTGCGGTGTGTAACCAAAGCGGAGGCGGAGGGTTGTGTCGCCGAGCAACGAGGGAGCCCGGGGCCGGGAGATCTCTGGTTGCCAGGCCACACAGCCCAGGGTGGCCCGGCAACGCTGGCCAGAGGCAGTAACGTTGTAACACCGGGGCATCCTCGACATGACGAAATGGGGAATCCTCATCTGATTGGTCCTCCCAGAAATATTGTGCAACCCGGTGCCAACAGCACGACGATACAGTTCGTGTGGGCCTGGGCATATGCAAACATGCATTTGAGCGACATACCATGATTCATAGAGCACTACGACGTGCTTGCGACTACGTACGTCCTCAACAGCCGAGCTACGTGCCCACCGATAAGGCGGCCAGATTCTAGCAATTCGATTCGCAATCAATCGTCCGTTTTCATTGCTTTGTTGGTCGAAACCCTAGGCTAAAATCTAGGTGTTTGCGACCAAACTCGGCAGGCACCAGTCTTGTTCCTTCTACTCATAATATTGATGGGGCTCTCAACTCAAAACCCTAGCCCGAAACCTCTAGTTCAGCCCTGCTGGTAGCTAGCCTTCGCCTTCGCCGAACAGCCAAGGTTACCAGCACGATCTTCTCTCAGCGTATCAGGAGCCCCATTTGACGATCATTTGACGCAACAGCATTCTTGAAGTACAACGTATGTCTATCAGGCTTGAGTAAGTGCATGTACCTAGGTACTCACGTACTGCTTTAACTTTCCTTTTTTTCTCCCGTAAATGTTCTGGTACGGCAAGGTTTATTATGACTATACATAGATAGTCACAGCGAGCTCACTACGAGAGTTTGACGCATGTTCATGGGTTCGGTGGCATGGTTCTAAGATAGAAAGCAAAGACACATATATTTCTTTCAGTATAGTAAGTACTTAATTATTTTATTCGCAATACAAGAACCCAAATTTACTACCCATACATGTTTCATCCGCTGTAACAGCCGCAGGGCCTGGGTAGACGAGAGGGTAAATTTGAATCCAATGGACTCGCAATGAGCACACCCAATACCACCGCATCGGAAAATTATTGACCGGAAGAAGCGAACAAAGCGCTTGCAGAACAAGAAATCCTCGCAGAAAAAATAGAAAAGGAAGGAAAAAAAGAAAGAAAGAAAGAAAGAAAGAAAGAAAGAAAGAAAGAGCCAACGTCGTGGAGGATCCGAGGTCCTACTCTGTGTTCCATCGACAGGGCTCGTGGTGTATACGAGGTCGAATCCATGTTTGTCAAATTTTTATGGATTTTCCTTTTTTATCTTAGCCCTGTCGGAACCGACCCTCCACTCGTGGAAAGTAAAGCATGATCCGTTGTATGTAATCATAAAGCCTTTTAACGTGTATTTTTTGCTATGTTAAATTCACAATTTTTTTTTATGGAATAGGGGGATCCCGGGATAGATTGTGATTCCTGATTAATGATGGCTAGTCATCGCTCCTAATCCTCCCGATGGCACTCTTGCGTAGTTAGAAAAAAAAGAGTAAATACCATGGTACTAATGGGCCAATTACTTGAACCTCTCAAACGCCCTAAAGATTCTCACGAACTGAGGGACACTAGTTATGCTTTTTCGAAAACTTTTTGAACTCTTTTCTTTCTTTCTTTCACTCTCCATAAACGTAAGGATGGAAAAAGAAAGAAGATAAAAAGAAGGGGAAAAAAGAAACCCCCATTCGTACGATGCTAAACTTGGTGAGTATCTCGCCCTCTGAGGCCCGGAAATTGGAAAGGGACATATGCAACTTGTTTAAACCTAGTGACAGTGATATTGCGGAAGAGCGTTTACGGTTCACATCCAGGAAGAGTATAGATAACACGGATGGCAACTGACTACACAGAACGCCTTTGCCCTGGCGGCTCATTCTCAGTTCACAAAGGAGAAGAGCAGAGTATGTGTCCTCATTGGCCGTCGGCGGGCTGCAGAAGCGGATCATCACAATGCGACTAGCCATAATTTGCTCCACCATCAGCCCTATAACCGATACAAATGTCAAGTGGGTACCCGTGATCACTAGGCTACCAATTCACATGGCTACGGTGCGCTGAACTTGGAATGGGGATGACAAGCAGGGTCTACACTGTCAGAGGCTCTTCGGCTTGTGGTCCGCACCTTAAGGCTAAGAGTTTATGTTGAGAACTTACGAAGATATCGCATATATTACCCCTAATTAATTGATATCTCGGCGTAAATTCAGATCTTGTAAGGGGCATATTTTCACCCAGAATTATTCAGTCATCTCGATGAATGGGCTCAAGTCATTTTCTCCTCGATATAAATTTAGCTATTACAAACAGGACCATGTGGCTCGGATGTCCGGATATTCGTAGTCATGTATGCACCTGGCCAGCTGGATTGATTGGTGTCGTATCCTAGTTATCGTGTCATCAGAAGAAAAAATATGTATGCTACATACAAAATTTCTCATCAAGATAATTTTTGTCGTTGACCCCGTGAGGAATTCGAAAATTAAGGCAGTTTTGACTTTTTTATATAGCGTGGATTGTTGCAATTCGCACTTGCCGTGGCACACAAAACGGCAACGCCGAAATATTAGGCTCCCTGGTTTATTGTTGAGCCCAGGCGCAAGCCGACCGGGCAGATGAGGATCAAACATTTCAACGAAGATTCAAATATTATATTCATACATACCGAGACCTAGGCTTTGAAAATCTTGCTAGCGATGTTAGGATAATGCTGCGAGCTTATGATTTTAAACTTTGTTTCTCCGTTTAATAAGTCTGGTCTTGCTTTCGAACGCTCACACACAAAAATTAAGAACTCAGGCATTCTTTTAAGAGATAACGTTCATTACATTCGCAAACACTATTCTTTCCGTCCAGGGACACAGAGAAACCGATTTACGCACTGGATGTCATGGCGTAGTCGATATGATCTTTAGTCTGGTTCCGAGGACACTTCTTTTTTCATGATACAACACACTGTGTGTTGCCGACAAATCTTCATACATATATATCAGCATCGTTTTGGTGAATATATGTGGATCGATCGATGGCATGATCGTATTGCCTCAAAATATTAAATGAACTCGGTAAGAGAGCAGGACTTAGGGTTACAAATGGCCATCACAAAAGCACTAATATTTAAAGTATCGATCGAAATTAATTAGACCACTATGTAGGAGAACCTTGTTGCTACAACAGCTCGCGACTATACGGCTATGTGTCGCATGGGTGGACATATTAATATATATGACGCCTAAAATCGAAGCTATATATGTGGGAGCTATGCTGAAATATTCGAAAACACAGTTTAGACGATAACTACACGGTCGCATGTTCATGCAACAAGTCAACCACCCTCGGTTTATTTAGTGTAGCATGCAATCGTGGAATTGAACCACGGCAACCGCGCAGGATACTGCTACCTATCGATGGTCCGGATCCCAATCAAAGATAAGGATTTTAGTGTAGAATGCCCGCAAGTCGCATGAAAAGGGTACGTCAGCGGTCGGCCGTTCGCATTATCGCACTATTTAGGAAATTGCAGTTGGGAGCCAGTAGGTAATGCAGGAGACACCCGTTCGCGCTGCTGAGGGGTATCAGATGATACTATTGAAAGTCTAAACGGAGCTGACGATGCGTTGGTGTCGATATAGATATCATTCCATATGAATTTCCCTGGCTATGTTCTATAACTAAGTATACTTACTTAGCTCTAGCCCCTAGCCTCTCTTCCAAACAGCAGACGTATACGGTCGGTATACAAGACTAGACCCTGGTATTCTGGGCTGCCGGGGATCCAATATTACCATACATCAAGATCATATAAAATTACCGGGGCTAGTTCATCAATACTGAATATTCTCTATGGCTAGGGAGCCCGAGAACTAGCTGGGCCCGTAATACCTCCCACGGGTGGTGAAAACTGAGGGTGCGCCGAGGGCTAACGCTTGTATACCGCTTTGCGTTCACCAGGTTGCAGCTATTGCACGGGAAACAGCGGAATCGGAAACCCTGTATGGCCCGTAATTGTGGTAATGTTCCTGCATCTTGCATCAAGAGGAAGCCTTGCTTGTATCATCACTAACATTGTCTCTGTGGTTTCAGAAGCTTAGGCGATAGAAGATGCATCGATGCCATTGATCCACAAATATAACCCTTGTATCGGCTTAGAATTTGCATATCGCCGCTTTTATCTGAAACCTGTAACAATTCTGGATTGAAACGTCGGATTGCATATGGTATCCACAAGCATGCCTACGAGCGAGATTATTCTCGAGATATTGGCGTTGAAACTTTACCGTTGGATCGGGGTGCGAGACAAACTTTACGTCCCAAACAGCATCGCCATCGCATCGGCACAGCCAAGACCCGTTATAGATATTATCCTGTGGCATGACTGCAGGATAAAAGCCCCTAGCCCTGGATACCAGGTAGCAGCTGCATTTGCTCATTTGAAGGGGTATCTAGAGTTTGTCGGAAAAGTGTCGAAACGAGAAAGCGTCTACAGCGGCCTGCACAGCCCTCAGTCGCAATCGTGTGGTTGAACTCGGCGAGGAAGATGACTGGCTGTCGGCGTGCGTTGTGGGGCCGATTGGCTTCCGTCGGCCGTGGTTGCTCAATGAAAGAAAACAACCTCTGATGACTAAACAAAGCCACATCGAACTTGGATATCGCAGAGTCTAACTAATAGCTTGCCATTGCGAATATTGCTGGCCATCAACTTGTCTCCGTTTTTAGATGCCAGCTACCTACCTAACTAACATCTATTTTTTTTTTAAAAAAAAAAAGACAGAAAGAAAGAGTAATAATAAAAAATAGATCCTAGCTTCTCTAAAGTTAGATGCGGAATATCGGCACATTCAGAGACACTTCGATCAATCCACAGCTCAGTCAAACACAACCAGGACTGAAGCTCCCTACCTACCTACAGCACTTCATACAAAGCTGCATGTTATATCGTGAGCACTAGTTAGCCCCCGACGTCAGCATCATTGGCAATCATAGTTTCAGGTCAATCGGCGCGAAATGCCATATCGACGGCGAGGAGCCCGAAGCGGATTCGGGTTTTTCGAATTTATGATTTGCGACGTAGAGCGCGAGGGGCTGGGCAACAGCGCGGCGAGCTTATCCACCTTGGAACGTGGCAGACCTGGACTCAATTTCTAATGCTTCTTACTGTTTTCGGCCACAGCCTGAGAAGTTTTGGGAGTGGGCTCAGAGCTCTCCCCTCCCATACAATCCCGCTTATGCAGGATGCATGTCTGCATGTCACCATTTTTGTAGACGTGCTGGGCCACGTTGAGTTTGGCGAGGGAAAGATCCAGCGAGCATCTCGGGTGCTGCCGCCGTGCTGTGAGTGGATATGGGTCTCGTCGCGAGGGAAGCTAGAGCATGCAACAAGGCCTTTGTGCTGCGGTAAGAACAACCCGTGTTTCTATTGTAAGAAACATCACGTGTAGATGCTTGGCCAGTGGCTCCACACCATCTAGAAATCTTGGCCTGCGATTGCAAGAGCGATTGCAAGGCTGGTCTCCACTTTACGAGACCTATCGATTGTGTCTTTTTTTGGAGCATTATAAAGCAGCTAGTAGCTTTGCCAGCAAGATAAAATAAATAAAATAAAATAAAAAAATAGGCATGGTTATGCAAGCTTTCTTTGAAAGCGTACTTGCATGTTTGTTGATCCGGCTTCCAAATTGCAAAGCCCTTGTTTGATGTAGCTCATGCCTGGTGCGCAAATACGTATCAAACTGTATATATGTATCTCCTCATAGTTATTTTGGAGCAGAAAATAGCGACATAACGACGCGATGGTCGAACAGTGCATAGATCAAAACTTATTCTCGTCAGGTCCCAGTAACCAGAATATTTGGTGTTTCAGAAACATACAACCGAAAAAAGTATTTTTGACAGGTCTCCATGCGTGGGTATACCCTGTCTAAAGTCTCATATGCCCATATCGAACCGGGTCACACCCGATTAAATTTACCCCTACAGCATCTAATTGACGGAATCGATGCGATAAATTTATAAAAGGGCACGTGAAATATTGATTTATGCTAAATCCTCGCCACAAAAGCAAATTTGAAACCTGGCATACTGATGTCCTAAAGCGGCACACTCGTTCTTTTTTGTCAGATCTTGTCGGGATTGATAAGGAAGACCCTCGAAGGCTGTGCTTCAATTTAAGTTATCGACCCCAAATAGATCACAACGGTACCCGCTAAGCTGCTAAGTGTCGTCGACAAACTGCCGAAAGTTTTGTCTTCACTGCTGATGCATATCCCATTCCACGGTGTCCCATGAAAATATATCCAATTCAAGGCATTTGTCCGATTTTATTATTTTCGTGGGGAGATAATACCGATCAACATGCATGCTACATACCGTTTGTCAACTGGATACTGGGATTATGTTGAATGATGCAAAAATCAGATCTAAGTTCGTTCGTTGGTTAGGGACAGCAAAAAAAAAAAAAAAAACGAATACGAGCTGTTCGTTTCCTATGGAAACATAGTTTTGGCAAGTTTCCCGGGCGCATCACCTGCGGGCTCACTGTGCTCGTAGCTTAGCCATCGGATAAACTCTGAAACCGCAGTTTGAAGTTTCCAAAAAGGGTCTGAAACGACACGACGATGTAAGATTTTTATATATATAAAGTAAAGTATAACAAAGGGGAGAGGGAGGGGACGCAAAACTAGTTAAAATTGACAGTTCGGTTACGGTTCTAACGTAGTAAAATGCTTGTTTGCTCGCCCGGGACCTCGTTGAGGAGCGAGTAGATTGCATTGCACAGCATGTAATGCAATAGCACCGCATCTAAAGGCGTCCATCGGCGTCCTTTGATCTTGTGCGGTGTGCGGTGTGCATGAACGATGCATCAAATTGAACGCCCCAGAGCTCCCCCTTAAGGGGCCTTTCGCCGTAAAACTGTACTAGGAAACATATTGAGCTCACAGTTTCCTGAGGAATAGATCTTGATACCGCATGTTCCCCGCTGCACCCACAACTAATTGCACGAGACGTACCGTGCATACGAAGCACCTGGGATGGTCGTACAAGGGTTGCTGCCTACCCTTCCTTCCACATGGCCACAAAGGTTCAAACAAACCCGTAGAAATTCCTTTGAAAAATAAAAATGTGTACTGCCTCAGGATTTAGAAACCCCTGCATACCGCAGATATTTCCCGGAAAGACAACTTCACACTGATCTTTGGATATGTGAACAAAGTTCCAGATTTGTGAATTCAAACCCTACAAAGCACAAAAGGGATTTAAGAAATTATATCTAGGGAGAGTGCCTGCCGCATACCCGACGTGTATTCCTTTGTTGTGTGTGTGGAGGAATAGAAACCCCGGGGTTTTCGGGTGGGTCTTTAGGATCTTAAGTACCTAGTACATTTGCCAGTTATAATACCCCAGGTTTTCGATGCTCCCTGATCATCGTACGGGCGAGGATCGATATCGGGACTTTTATGTATTGGGGGTTATTTCCCGAAAAACCTAGTCTCGTACCCACGGCAAAGATAGGCTAAGTGGTCACGTATCCCATATATGACTCCTGTTGATACATTGGCATGCGCTTGAATATATTCCCTCCACCATCTCCAAACATGAAATAGGCATGATGGAGACAAACGCTAGTTGGGTATGTCGCACAAATGATAGGGAGGATAGGTCTCGGAGTACTAGCCGGCCCGTCATAAACTACCTGCGCCCCGCCAGGAAGCTCGCTACAGGCATTGCGGAGGTAAAATCCTAACTCCTAGGGATGTTATGTTCTATTGCACCTTTGCCAAGAATTTGCATAGCATTTTTTGGCACAGCATTTTTGATATGCTGCGGATTGCGTATGCATTGTATTGCAAGACTTGGCCTCTAAGACCCCCCTTTGTCCCGTAGACAACGATACTCCTTGGTTGTTCGCAAATATTGCTTGTACTCCATATTAAGACACCCAAAGCTGCAAAGCCTAAGGTATCAAATACAAGCACTGATATGCGCATATGCTTGGATGCGAACTGCGAACTGCGAACTACGAACTGCGAACTGCGAACCCATAGTGCATGCATTCACGGTGCCTCCTGCAAAACCAACGCATAAAACGTTTTTGAATGTGGTGGTGGTGGTGGTGGTGGTGGTGGTGGTATAGGATAGCTGGTTCGAGACAAAGCAGAGCTTATTATGGAATAGGAGCTAGTAGTCGCTTATTGCCGTAGTACGGGAGGTATGTAGCTTCTGACCCGATGTCTCCGAGCCTACCTCCAGGGCTTTAGTTATATGTTCACATAAATCTAAATCCCACGCGTGAACATGTCCCCGCTTGGTAAATCAAACTGGGGTATACTAGTCGTATCCTCAAGATGTTAATTAAACACGAATAAACGCTCTGAAGCTAACCTTTACCTATAGCCTTGGAGCCGTGAAACTGCTGTAAATTTATAAAATTTCTCATAGCAAAATTATAATATTAAAATACCCGCAAGTTCAATGATATACTTGGCCACGTCTCTAGATTGGCCGATGAAATGCCAACTTGCCATAATCTCCGGAGTTGATAGGGGTTAAATATGGATTAGTTATCCCTTATATCATGTTTGTCCATTTCTAATCATTCCAAGACCGTGATCGAGCGCGTTCCCGATTGACATATATCACTGCAATGCTAGGACGGGGTAATTTAGACCGAAAGGAAAAGAATAGCATGGGAGGAATATATGAGCTATATTACCCGATACCACGCTCACAAAACAGTGTCACCAATTTCTACACATACGCCACACAAATATACATGGAAACCACCTATAACACAAGTTTGATATTGCGCATCCTTGAATAAAGGTATTCCTGTAGAGCCTCCACATGCACAACCTCGACTTACCTCAATTGCGGCAACTTCCATTTTTTGCCACCTATTGTTGGATAAGTTATCTAGAGGCAAAATAGGCGCCAGGGAAAATTAGATTTCCTGAGCATTTAACCCTGCCTAATGCATGTGCGGCTCGATACAAAAGCATGAAAACACGTTTTGAACACGCAAACGTTTTGAGAACCCTTCTAATTTCAGCTGGTCCAGGGGCTCAACGCTCTTGCTTAGCGGAGAGGGCTTGGTAGGGGGTTTGACGAATATTGAGAGTAGTGTATTATAGATGGTGTTCGCCCTGTGCGGTTATTCAGTTCGATACAGGGTTCATGGGCAAATACTAGTTGGAAACTTGGCTGGGTGGCCTGGGCAGTTCGTTTTGGCCTCGAGGACCCATTTCCTACATACCTTGAGACTTCCCTGCCACTGTTTAGATACTGGAAGCCCTTGGATGAGATAGAACTTGCACAGGTTGCAATGTTGGTGTTAATATGCTCGGCAGATATCAGATGGGCTTTGTGTTTTGGCAGTTATAAGCAACTGCTTCCCACTGTGCTGGAACAGCTGATCATATCGTGATTTCACGGCAGTTCAAAAAGTTTCTCGGGCTTATTATTGGCTATTTTTTATGATTTTTTTTTTTGTAAAAAAAAAAAAAGCCAACGACATCCATGGCCCCACAGTAATAGACAGGCGTAGTATTCATAAGTAGACAAAAAAAAAAAAAAAAAAAAAAAAAAGAAACCCCTCTAGGCTCGCAATAATAGAGTTAGAAATTCTTTGAGCCAACTGGAAACAGACATTCTAGATGGCGGGGTTGCAGACGAGACGACATCTAAGGCCTTGCTTCCACATAAAAGGACATGTAAACGAATCAATACGTTCAGTGGAAGTGTAATGTTACTCTTGCCTCCTTTTTGTTCCGAAGATTTTAAACCATGCGTAGAGTGTTAGACGTGGTCTCACTTGCAACGTGTCGGCCCGGCATTTCGTTGTCCATTGATCAATCCAGTTCAACTGACTGGAATGATTCTTTGCTTCCCCGGTGACGTGTCGTTTCGAGGCGTGTAGGGTCGACGATTTCACTGCCTGAAACCTTTCTCACTGTTGACTTCCGAATTTTGGGAAGAATATTCCAAAAAGACGAGTTCGTTGCTTCGCGATCGGGTCGGAAAAATCGGACCAGTCGTTCTATAGAGTCAGAGATAAGGTGCCAAAGAAGCGAAAAAGTACAAATGAGAACGATAATCCAAAAGCAAATGAACCAGGGTAGCCAAATGAGTAGGCGGAATCCATGATCACTCCGCTTTTCCGCTGATGTGCCCTTGGTTTTGGCCATACGGCCGAAGAGAGGTATATGAGTATTTGTGACCGTTTTTGTCTCAGTGACGACCTCTGTGGCCGCAGGCACGACAATGGTTGCGGCACCCCTAGCTGTAAGTAGAAGGGTATTCATGGAGCTAGCAGTATCCGGGCGGGTTTCTTCGGGGTAGAGGTTCGAGTAAGGCAATATACTTGAATCTTTGAACCGATCGGTGCTCCACCGAGAGACTTGAGAAACTATGCCAGCAGGACCCGTTTCCGCGAACTCTTTGACAAGATCTGCTTCGTTCCTCTCTGAGAATGGCCGACTTACGGACCAACTCTCGGATACGAAGCGTGTATAGGGGCCATCGGCCTCGCTAATAGTAGCATTGAAGGGAAGAATCCGCGCTGCTGCATTGTAGGGCCCCCAACTCCCACGCCACATCGCCGTAGCAGAGTGGTATACTGCTACTCCAGAGAAGCTTCCCTGCAATATTATTTCATCTGTGGAGCCTGAGTGTACTGGCAATGCTTCAGTTAGGGTAGGGATGGACTTAGTTCTAGGGGCGACCCCTTCAGCTTCAACGCGACGACAAATTTCACCGAGCCTGTTGATCGCAACATCTAGTTCCCCACTGACCCAATGTTTGACTTCTTTCTCTGGTCCGTATGGGAACGGTGAAAAATCAACGATGTCATACACATTAGTCGTTGTCCAAGTTCCAATAGATGCCGTATGCGACCCTGTAATTGCTGCAGTTTCCTGATTGGGATCATAGGATAGGTGTAGGCTGGCAAATGCGGAAGCTGTGCCTGCCTTTGCTACTTGTTCGAAGTTTATCACCCATTCTAATGCTGCTGCTTTTCTTGTGAGGCTAGCCACATGAGTCTGGGTGGGATGAGCGGCGCTATTGTAATCGAGTCTGTTAAAGGATTCCCCCTTGGGAGAGCTGCCTCTCGTCCGAAATCTTGAGGCTTGGAAAGGTTTTGCAGCCTTAGAATGGCGGTTTTCTGTGCTTGAATCGGTGGTGAGGGCAGCTGGTACAATCAATCGTGCGGTTGAGATCTGCGCATTGACTTTTGGATCTTCGATTTGGGGAGAGCCTGTAACCGTTCTTGGACCAACCACTCCATTTCCACTTTCAATTCTCTCAGTCTTAAGACTCTCGGGAGGGATAGCAATGGTCGAAGTGTATTCGTTTGACCCATAATTAATGTTGCAGATAGCATATTTTTCACTGTTGATATGGCCCGCGGTGCAATGGGGTAGTCGAGAACGAGGCTGGAGTTGCTTAAAGTTATGAAATTCTTGTGTTTCTAGTCGGGGTTGGTCTCTGTCAGTTACTATTCCCTGGTAATGGACAAGAATAAGCACGTACCAATGCCACCTCCTAGAAATGGCTCTGTTTTGAGGTAGTTGTTATAAAACCTATCGCCCAGGGCTAAGCATTGAACCTTTGGGATAGTGGAAGAGAATATCGGGACCAAAAAGGCTTGGATAGCCCATCCTAAACACCCCCAAGCCCCCCACATTTTGGGAATTTGGTTTTGCAAACCTGATCCGGTGATAGACGAGAGAGCTATAGGGCAACTGTGTTTTCAAGGGTATTAACTAGTGGTTGGATAGGCTCAGCGACGTCTGAACATAAGTAGACTTACTGTTTTAATGAGGTTTATTGTGCACCAGTTTGTGTATGCCGTAAGTTTTTCAAGACGCAGCCTAGGCAAGATGGGCGGTTATTCGTAATAATCTAAAGCCAAGGGGTCATTGTAAAACGCCGCGAGCAGAGTATAAAATGGTAAGGCATGAGGGAACAGGACGTAGGAAGGTCAAATGTGAAGATGGTATTCTAAAAACCGCACAGCTTCGGAAATAGATAATATATTATGTTTGGATTGTGGCTCGATCAGCAGTAGTTTGAAACGGAAAGAATTTCGTCTCAAATTTAATCCATAATGTGTAAAACTAAACAGTGAACAGAACAATAAATCTACTCGGCTGACTTCTCTCCAGGGGCTATATCTATCGAATTCGCGCGCGAGATCGGTTTTTTTGTCCTTTCGACCTGTAGTTCATTGAAATTCTCTACCAGGTCTTGCTCGGGTGATTTATGATACCTGGGGGTCCGCGTCGTGTCTGGCGATAGCGGTCTGTGAAAGATATAGGCATCCTCAGCATGACCAGTACTTGAGGAACCTTCTAGTGGTATGAGAGGCACCTCGGGGGCGATGGAAGGGATATTGGAAACCGAGAAAGTCGAGATAAACATAATCTGGACTGAGAAGTGACCACACTGCTTCCCGAACATACTATAGAGACGATGGTTAGGCATTGGTTCGTATTTTATAGCCATACCATTGGAATATACCTTCTACACATGATGCTTATGCGTTTGATCTTTGCCCTGTCTAAAGGGTCAAAAGGACTATCTTTCGGCTCCCTCTTGCCCCGATAATAGGGGTAGAAGGCCTTCCAAGGCACGAATATCACTGCTGATGTAGAAGCCTCATTGTTTTCGCCTAGTTTTGGTCGGTAGAATCGCGATAATGCATACGGCTTCTCGGGTAGGTTAGCTAGGGGACTTGATCCTCGATAAATCGCTCGTCCGAGTCCGTCGTTTCCGTTATTGAGGATTGAGAATGAGAACTCATAGGAGATGGTACTCTGCTCTCTCCCATCAGGCCTCTTTGGTAAAATCGTGTCCTTTAATACAAGAGTATAGATTCTGTCTATTGAGATATTCCATGTTTATGCTTGCATTAGTAAAGCTTAAGCTAGCTTCTGTTGTTGTAGAGTTATATCTCTGGACAAGAGTCGACAGGCCCCTACCGTCTATGTCCCCAAGGCCAATGGCCACCCCATCCGCCTTGCTGAGGTCCCATGGCGCACCTGCGGCGTCTGCGGTACGTTGCGATGCAAATCCAGCACCTCCGAGAGCTGTGATATCGAGATCGCCGTGGAAGGTAGCAGAATATTTTTCCTCCGATATTTTCAAGTAGGACTACATTTACACCGGTATCATCGGGTATTGGGCGGCAGTTGTCAGCCTGAATTTCGATTCTAGCATAGTTGATTGTCTGTAATATTAACCCGAGCATGAGCATACCTGCGACTGCCCGCCCCGAACTCGGTCATCGCTTGCTGTCCAATATTCTGATTCCCATTTCCTATGAAAAACAAATGCGAATGTTAGTTTAACTCCCACCCCCCAAGAGGGTTTCCCCCTTTGCGACTTCCAGCCCAGGTACGAGAAGTCTAACCTCCGGGATCATGCACGCAGTACACAGCACGTTCACGGGAGTGTACTGATATCCGGATCCGCCGATATCACGATGTGTAGATTACGAACCTCTCGCCTCCGAACAAGTCCGTGATTGTATGTTCACAGGATGTAGGATCTATTTTACTACCATGCGGCAGAGTGCTGTCATCGGAACCGGACATTCTCGAGTTCTCCAGATCTATCGACTAATGCAGGTGCATGTACGTACGTAATAAGTAACAGGAAGCATCGCTCGCAAAGCTTAAAGGGTTTGTTGGGCCACCAACACGGATGCTCATCCCGCAAGCCAAAAGCGCACGACAAACGTACGAAACCGCTTCCGACAAAACACGCAGCCACATGCTTGGGGCAGAAATGGGATAGAAGCGAGGGTGTAGACCTCGGCCTCGATGATTTGGATATTTCTGTACAGGCTGTTAGCAGGCGCTTGGGTTTTGAAGGATTTTGATCCCATACTTTCCATACTATGTAGGCGTGTAATGTCATGTCATGTCATTGATGCATCGCGCTGCTATAGAGATCCAATTTCGAAATTCTAGGTTGCAACTGGGGTTAACTAGTTTCGAAACCTTCGCGTGCTGGTCATTAGATCAGCCCCTGTTACTGTCGTCGTTCTGGGTGTTTACGCGAGATCTCGAGGTTGATAGACCCATACCTATAATACTTCGTCAGGTCTGCTTCTTCTTGATCCAGGGGCGTGGTTAACCAGTTATCGACCAAATATTTTCGTTCGAGTATCGGACCCGCGGATTGTCTACACTCGTGCGCATATACAGTTTCTCCAAGCCAGATCTCCTAAAGGTCCCAGTTTGTGAATTCGAATTGCTACAATGCAATGGCGTTCCCAACAAACGAACAGTATTACCAGTCCTTCGACCTTGACTTCCAATGTCTAGACCAAGAGGAAGTTCTGAGGCAGGCAGATACGAGGCTGTCGGATTTCCAATGCCGCAACATGGTGGTGGACTTTGGACTGGACAACGCATATGTCGGGTGGGATTTTGATGAAAGACAAATTGGGACAGTGAAAGAGTCATGGAAGAACATTGAACAGGTATTGCAATGCATATTATCTACGGGCGCTTTGGTTCGGGAACCGTAGTTTGGATAGAATGTATATTAATTAATTGTTAACTCTAACTTCTAGTGTCCCAACAGTCCAAAGGCAAGATGGATGTAGGTATTGATACCAGCGGTCTAGTAACATATCCTTTGCCAGGCTAACACGGGCCCAAAGTGCTGTATTTGATGCCTACGAACAACGTGTGTTTGTGAATGTAAGTTCTATGTTCTTGAATCCTAAATAGCAACATTAGTCTGCAGATATCTTTCATGGCTAACACAATTTGCAGGCTCTGCTCGCAAAGTATGGTATATCTGCTCGAACGAGGGCGAGTATGACTTCACCTCGCGGCAAGGGGAACCTTGAAATCGTCCGGAAGATGTGGCATTGGTCTTCCTTTGAGTATGATGAGAGATGTAAGATTACTAGTTTGCTTACCCAACTTCCATTCCCGCTTTCGTTGCACAGCAGGGGCCGATTTTAATCCTACGGGGAATAAGATATTAATTGTGCCCACTATTTAAGTCCTGATATTGGGTATAAATACTCTACATAACCTCGCATTGCCGCAAGACGACGAGATACAAAATAGAGGTCTTCCACCAGATGAAGCCCCCCTCGTAAACCATCTACCATGGTATAAAAGAATATTCAAAAGAGTTCCAAAGCCTCCAAACCACAGCGATGAACTCCCTCTTACAAGCACATCCCAGCCAATTAACCTTGATTCCCGCCAAAGCTCTGTCCCACGTCTCCCGGTGACAGATTCCAAACGCCACAGGGTCTCCCAGTACGCCCAAAACAAATTCAACCGTCAAAGTCATTCCGATAGCTCTGCCCAAAACCCTTCCGCAAATAAGTCGTACAGTTCGGATCAAGCAGACGATATTTTTGACAACGCTACGGACTTCGACGAAGATCACTACCATCCTCGTATGCTCCGACTATGGATATGGTTGATAAAGCTGGATGACAATACGATAATCACACTTCATGAGCCATTCCCGCCGTTTAGACCAGATGTTGCGACGTATGATAAAATAAGAAATACTACAGCGAAAGTGAGAAGGAATATTCGAATGGTATTGAAGTGTTTGTCGGCCGCGGGGGTTCCGAAGGATGTAGACGGGTCAGATGCTTATAATCCAGAATTGGCCATGGAAACAGGGGCATTGATCGTACGAAAAGTGGTATGCTATGGCACTAGCGGTTTATGTTAGAGAGCTACTATGCTAAGGAAAAGATTTAGCCGGAGCAATCGTGTGATCTACTATTTTACTACTTGTTTGATGACTGGTACTCGACATGGGGACTGACAGTTGACCGGGCACACCCCTATACAAACAAGCTACGCCAAATGGTATGTACTTTCCCACATATCTTAATGAGAATGATAGCGACTAATTATATCATTTGCTTAGAAAAACGAAAATCCTCAGCTCCACCATATCGATGAGCTCCATGATATCGTGCGACGTTTAGCCACTCTCAAAAGGGTCTATCAGAGCTACGAGCTAGTCTTAAGCCGTCTGTTAGAAGAAAACAAGCATTTATCTAGCGCACCAGAAAAGAAATTCGGCACATTGGCTTTAACGAGGTTTGCAAGACTAAAACACAGAATCACGTACCTCGCTATAGGAGAAATTGTAGAATGCGAGAAGGAAGCAGAGGGCTTAATCTCTTTGGTATTTATAGACCCTTTTAATATTTCATGGCTTGGGTCATTCTGTGACGTCCGTAGTACTCACAAACTACTAGACTTTTAACCGTTTAAACTTCCGCGAAGTCCAAGCCGTCGAAAAGTTATCTCTTTTATCTATCACGCTCGTCAAATTCACGATAGTATTCCTCCCATTATCTCTTATAATGGCTTATTTTAGCATGGATGTGGAGGGAATTACAGGCCACTATACAGCGGCACACTTTTGGGGTGCAGCGGGGGTAGCAGTGTTCTTGACCTCAGCTTTTTTGTTGTGTGTCGGGAAGTTAAATAAGATAATGCTCGGGACCAAGAAGGCAAGGAGGAATAGGAAAAGGTCTATGGACTGATGCGGGCGGGGATGTAGTTGTTCGTGCGAATGTTAGAGGATTTAAAGTATGTACGGTTAGTTTATATATTAAAAATATTTCTAATTCGATCTACCTCTTTGAGAAAGTGTGAGTTAAGAATGTTAGAGGTTAATATCGGGAGCGTGTGACGAACGGTATGTAAATTCTACCAGCATATGCGGGGTGCCCAGCCGAGTATCCTAGGGGCTTTTGAAAAAACAGTTATGCGGCACGAATACAGACGCTTACTGTGCCGACAAACGGGGTGATATTACTACGGTAATAATCAAAACCTGTCGAAATATTACCGTAGTAATACGGTATTTGACGTTCAATTCGTAGTAGAACGGTATTCAGAAAAATATTTCATAAATTATTTCGATTCGAACGGTATTGAAATTATCCCGTTTTCCGGCATAGTAGTCATGTGGGGTGGTTAAGTGCTTGATTGTTGTTTAGAGTAAATTACTAAAATTGCCGCTGGTTCGTTTGGAGTTTTGCAATAATGCCAAATACTAATACTTAAATATATATATTTCTACAGAGAAAGACTTATCTAGCTAGGGTCATTATTCTGTAGGACTAGAGTTAGCGGTGACACTATGGCCATATGGGATATGCATCAATGCATTGATCTTAAGTAATCACTTATCAGGCTATAGGTACAATATTGCATAAGCTAAAAATCTCACAACAAGGATCACAGGCATATATGCATATGTAAAATATACATTGTGGAGTGTAGGAACCACACTAGACACATCCGAACTTACTAGCCCCTTACAACAAATTTCTGTCCTAGATAGTGACTATATGTACATCCTCAAGTTTGGCTGTGGTCAGCTACTATGGGCTTTGAATTTGCCCCATCTTGTGACGACCGATGACTCTCCGATGGTTGCTTCAATTGTTTTCTGTTTTTCCTAGGATGCCTACGCAGAGAGCGTGGGTGTGGCGATAAATTAAATTTTTCTTATGCATGCATCGATGAATCCGGATATCCTGTGATAGGCTAGCCTCGAGTCGTGAACAGGCAAGCTTTTCCGAGGATGTGCATGTGTAAATCCAAAGCTGCCTGTCAATGTCAAAATTTCAAACAACCCTTAAATGAATTTAGTTCAATTCGATTGTCATGTATCCGCTGGAATCTCATGCAGCATTTAGTACATGAGCAATTGTTCTGTTTTCTTTTTCTGTTTCTTTCCTTCATACGGTCTTCCTTTATTTATTTTTGCTTTCCTAGAAATTCGACACCAACGCTATCAGGAAAAAGGGGCTGGGAAGGAGACAGATTCGACACCTAATCAACCCGATACCTTTCTAATAACGTGGGATAGCATTGAGGATACATCATGCTGAGATAGTCCTGAAATTCGTTTTCAAATAAAAGATGAAATCTACCCCCACGTGGCCACATGTATGTAATTTTGTGTAGGCTTGAGGGTTTTGATATTGTGCGTGTGGCGTATATGCATACTGTGGATCCATCGAAAGTGTCCTAGGGGCGTAGAGATCGTGATACCAATACGTGAGAGCTGGCCTAATGCCCCGTCAACTAGTCGATTGACGTAATAGGCCTGCAGGGTCTGCAATCGCCGTCATATATGTATGTATGTATGTATGTATGTATGTAGGTATGCCTGGGAGTTTCTCCGGCTTTACGCAATATTGGCCTTGGCTCTGACGGGGTTTTGGCGGGTCATTGACCATATTCCTGCAAGGAAAAGATACAAGAGGATGGTGAAAGTGTGCATCGGGCTCATGATGAGGCCTTGAGGTGTTTGTCAAAAGGAAGGTAGTAGGAAAGTATATGCTATAAAATATTGGCGTGTACGAGCACAATCCTAGAAAAGTCTAGCTGAGGCTCTGGAGTGGGTGCAAGAGGTAAGGTTTTACGTCAGATCTGACGGCGGGATACTAGGCAGCAGGCCTTATGAAGCCAGAAAAGTTGCTTAAAGGTTGTGGCCTTCGTATTCTTAACTAGTAGGAGTGATAGATCCTAGCGGCAGGGTTGACTCAAATGGCTCCAGTACTGCAATGTGCAATGATAGTGCAGGTAGTGACAGTGGTAATGGTGGTGATCGTGATGATAGGCCTCCCCCTACTGCGCAGCTGCCTCTTTTATACAGCTACTTTTGTATTATTGTTGCAAGACTAAGGCCGCTGGTTCCGGAATCACATACCATCTATCGTTACAGAGGTACCCTGGAGTAACCGTCATTTACTTTTCAGGCCAAACACGGTCGGAGAGTTCTCTGAAATTAAATCCAAGCCTGCTCAAATATAAAATAATTTAGGCTTTGGAGCCAGGGCCGCAGGCACGGAGCCGCTATGGTTACCATTCGATCGATGTGGGTGGGTGCCACATACATACACTAAGCGGTTTTCTGGCCTCGAGGCACTCTGCCTTCGTTCTCAAGACAGCCTAGGCCTGCAGACACAAGACAGCGGGCTTTCGGTTCCAATGCGGATCGCCTGAGTGCAGTTGTGGAAAACATAATTTTACTAGGTTCATCCGGGACACAGAAAAACTGGGGTCGCTATCTTTTTTTTTTTTTTTTTCTCAAAATTGGAATGACGGCGGCGTATTCAAGATCACATTTGGGGAGTTCCTTGGATCCGTGCCAACGGGTTCTGCATACACACATCTGTATGCACATGTGCGCATATGCATGGTGTCTTGGGATTGGATCAGTTGCATATCTGAACATTTCAACAGTATTGAGACCTGGCCAGTCCTCATAAGGTGGAGAGCATGCGGTCAAATTTGGTTTGGATGGTCTGGGCTTCTTATACGAACCATAATACACCTGACGGCCATAATCAGGGTTGTGGATGATGCTCGATCCTGAAGCTTGGTCATAGATGGCATGCCATGCATTGTCCATGTACGCGGGTGGGAAATTGGCTGCATCGGTGCTTGTGTTGGTGTGGTTGTGTGGGTTATCCGTCAGGCTCGAGACGAACCTCGCACCGAGGAAAGCAAGATTTTTCCCAACCCTGCATTCGATTCCAACCAACCATATCGAGGACATCGATTCCACAAAAGCTTCTAGGCGCCCTTGGAGACAATACAATAAACTCGTTATACTTGCAGGGAAACCAACTTTCAATGCAATGCCCCCTCGAGTTATGTGTCGAGAGAAGGTGCAGGTGGGAGGTAGCAGTTCGGATTGTCTCAGCTTCCGAACTGCTGCACCTGAATCCAAAGATCTCCTGTTTTACCTAATAGCATCCCCCCGATCCCGCAAGCTTCCTTGGCCAGGTGAGATTACATCGAGAAAAAGTGCTCAAGACCGATGTAACGGGATAACGACACTAAGAGGCTTGGCTCTGGGACGTGTCAGACCACCTCCTTGATTTGGTCACCTATTTACACACGATGCACCTGCACAAAATCTCTGGAAGAAGCCACTCCCCAAAGGTGGGCCTTTGAAAAGATCATGGTGGCCTGAACGGTGGATCTCGATATGTTGTATCCAGGGATGCGAGAGGAAAAAGAAAGAAAGCAGATCGACGATTCTTGCTGTGAGACTTTCTGTTTTCACGTTCACCTTCCCATCCTGCTCGGGTCGCATGGAATCCAACATTTTCCCCAATTTTTCTCAAGGGAACATGGGTGGCAAAAAACTTAGCACTTCGGAACTCGCAAGCCTCCGAATTTTCTCGTTCCACCGATTTTGGGCGGTGCGGTAGAAAGTGATTGGGTCAGCTAAGCAGTTCGGAACCTTGTGAGGCCCCACATTCTAGCATTTCGGAACTCAAAAGAGATAACGAAAAAAACAGGAGCTCCTTACATTGATCCACCTCAAGCCTCGCACTTCGGCATCACTCTTTTGACTTTCCGACACCAAAAATGACCACGCACATCCTGATTATCTTTGTTTTGTTGATTTTACGTAACGACGCTAGGCCTGCAAGCCAACGAAAGACCATCTCTACCGTACATAGGGAGGTGAACAGTTGCGCATCATAATGCTCTCACGCCTAGGGAACTACGTTGGAGGCAAATATTTTCAACAATTAATGCAAATTTGCAACCACACCCTCTGGGGGTTTTGCCAAGAGCCTCATTCGCCTAAATACTGAGTCTGCATTTCATCCCACGTTCCTCGCTAGCTTCGATCCAGTTTTACGTGCTTTTCCGTCATAGACGCCGATAAGAAAGCCGGCTGAAGGGTCTCGCTTGGCGCCTGTGGGTATTTGTAATAACGCGAGGGACTTTTTACCCAAAAACCTCTTTTTGGAGTATCAAGAAGTAAGTGTCATTGGCAAAGCAGATTAGGGAAGTTTTCTACACTTTTGTACCAATTTTACAAGGGTGGCGAATTGATGAAAACAGACTGACGAATCAAGAATCTTGATTTGAGCAATTAGATATTATCTTCTGAGCTGAGCCAACAACTATTGTACATGCGCTAAATTACATTGCAGCAGTTCGGAGCCACCAAAGCCTGAAACAAGATAGCGTGGCCTGGATGATCGGCTGCCTATAATGCCAATGCCAACCCGATAATGGCTGCAAGCGGAGCAATAACCATAACAGGTACGCGAGCCATATCTGCACTACCAGCCGGGGTACTGGTCAATGCGGGAGGACTTGAGTTCGTGGGGCTGCTGGTCGTTGTGCTTGCAATAGTCGTTCGCGGGCCGTCGCAGTGCCTATTACACAGTATTCTGTAAGTGGTTGGAGGTTTCAATTGAATTTAGGAGCATCATCTCACCAGTGGTCGCCGTGGGCTTCGCAGCCAACGGATTCGACGGGACTTGGAGCAAGAGTGCCAGAACCCGTTCCATGGCTAGAACCGCTAGTGGTCGTTTCCTTCGGGCCGTCACAGTGCCTAGGACATGTTTTTCAGAATATTTTTGGGGAAACCATGGTTAATTGTATTTGAAACTTACCAGTGGTCGCCGTGAGCTTCACAACCGACCGACTCGCTAGGGCTCGGTGCCAAAGTACCTTCGCCTTCTCCGTGGTCGTGGCTCGCTGTCGTCGTTGCTGTCGTCGTCGCTGTTGTCAGGGCTCTAGGGCCATCACAGTGCCTAGAGGAGTCATCAGAAGCGCACCCCGCAAAATTCGCCAAAATGCAACCTACCAATGGTCGCCATGTGCTTCGCAGCCGATGGATTCGGTGGGACTAGGGGCGAGGGTGCCATCTCCCTCCCCATGATCATGAGTGGTTGTAGCTACCTCTTTTGGCCCTTCACAATGCCTGTTACAAAATACCATGAATTCTATTTCGACTGAGAAAGCGGAATTGATCAGAAACGTACCAGTGATCTCCATGCACTTCGCAACCAACCGATTCTGTCGGGCTGGGTGCTAGGGTTCCAGTGTGGTCGTGGTCATCGTCATCGTCATCGTCGGTGTGGTGATCATGGTCATCGGTAGTTGTAGTCGTAAGTGTCGTTGAAATTGGCGGGGCGGTTGTAATGACACTATCTACACGAGGCCCGGTACAATGCCTATCATATCGGTATATATTAGTACCATGGTTCGTCCTCGGTCAATTATAATTCTGAGAAACTGCATTTTGAAAATGAACTCACCAGTGGTCGCCGTGCGGTTCACAGCCTATCACATACTGTCAAAAACTTCTGAGAGATCAATGAATGCCGTTAGGTAGAAAGCTTACCTGAGCTCTCAGTGGGAGATGGAGCCGCAGTCTCATGATCGTGGTCATCAGTTGTCGTTTGCGCGAATCCAACTGGGAGGACTGCTAGCAGGAGCAACAGACTGGATCCAAAGAGTTTCATATTGACTAATATAATATGGAAGTACGCTGTGAACAAAAAAAATTTTTTTTTGTGAACGACGAACGAGGGGGGAGGGAAAGTTGCGAAGTGCGATGGTCCGGCTAGGTTTGGGTGGGATGTCAATTCTTCGGACAGGAATCAGCAGGTACCCGGCTTTTATGTCTATGGAAGTTACTAATTACTAATTTGAATAGAGTAATATTCGGTTTACTGTTCAGGCAAGACGCAAGACGCCCGGAAAGAATGACGATACTGAGGCATGATATCTACCCACCATACCATTACCTCGTCTCGATTGATTCTTGGGTCGTATGCCAAGTAAAATGCAACAGACCTGTCGATTGATATGCTCGACCCAGTTGGATTTTAATCCATCAACCCTGCATGCAAACAATGCAGGTGGAATGGTGGCACGACATCAATCGCTCGGGGAGTTGGGTAAAAGAAACTTGCTCATGTGCGGATGCGCTCTCCACAGCGACACACTCCATAATATCCACAATGTAAAAAGGTGGTTATTGAATCTAGCTAGCTGAGTTGAGGTGTTTGGATTCGCTAGCGGCTGAGTGGGATCTTGGCGCGGTCAGGAAAGTTCGACATTGAAAAGAGTTCAACCGGCCTCCAAAAGCCGCCTTGGCTGCGTCGAGATATGGGTAAGCAACTACCACAATCATATTACGATATGATCATTTTGCTCACATGAATTAGCATTGCATCAGCGGCAAGATTCTGGCCTGTTTTTCGCCCCAACCTGTTATGTACAAGTCATGTAATGCGAACTGCGGTTTTGCGGAGTGCAGTGCAGTGGGTGCTCGTGAGCAAGTAATTTTTTTTTTTTTTTTCAACTTCCACCTGCCCGCAAGGTTTCAGCGAATGGCTGGATTGTTTGTCCCCACGCAAGCCCAAACGAGATAACGTTTCCTTCGACTGCACAATCTCGGACGGGACTTCTGTCTCGAAACCCAGTTCAAGGAACACGCTCCCACCCGGCACCCCGAATGGAGGATGGCGGGTGGTCCCTGTCGCTGTTAGGCTTGGCCTGTGCCTGGCGCTGCGACCATGTTATGCACGCTAATAAAGTCCAGTCCGTTAAAAATCCTTTATATCTGCCCGTCCAATCTATCGTCCTGGAAGCTGCTGGATTCCCTTCGCTTCGTTCCGTCCGGCGTCATTTTTTCCTTTCCTCACTGGACCATCTAGCCTACAGCGCATCTGTGCCCTTGCTTGGTAACTGGAGCTTGTCTTTACCTCCTTGCCTACCCCAATTTTTCATTGTCAACTCCAGCCCCTTCCACCTGGATAGTCAGCAGAGCGTTCTTCAGCGCCGTTCTTCTAGTTCTTGGCCGCATCCCATTTCGCATTTAGTCGGGGTCTCCACTATTCTTTGATTCCCATTGTTCCGTTTCTCCGTAGTCCTGAGGACTAGACCAATAGGGTTTCTACAGAGTATTCTACTGAAAGGCTCTTTATTTTTTCAATCGACCAGTTTCCATACGCAAAGTCATGAAAAAATCAGTCCTCTTCGTCTCGTTTGCAGCACTGTCGCTTGCGCACTCCGCTGGTGTCAAACGTCAGAATACGGCGCAGACGACCTCGAGCGCAGCGGATCACGACCATGACGAGCACGACGACCTGACAGCCGTGACAGCCTGTCATCTTCATGGCGCGACGCAGTATGTTCACTTTCTATAACTCCATTTAACTTCAAACGGAAAGTTTTGTTTTGCAGAAAGAATTGATCTTGCTGAACCCTGATTTTACCACACAACACAGATATTGTATGCACGAGGCAACTGAGTTCGTCATTTTGGCTTCTGCAACGGCGACTGAGGATTTGCCATTGTCTTATACGGACTGCCACGCACATGCGACTCAGACGTAAGTTTACCTCCAGACTCTCTCTCGTGTGCTGGAACCCGAATATTAATCAAATAAATTTAGTTGGTGCATTGCGCCAAATGGAGACGAAGTCCAGATAGCCCTCGAGGCGCAGGTTACTCCGGCCCCAACTACTGCGGAAGATCATGGGGATGACCACGATCATGATCATACAGACGGCACTCCTGCTCCTACAGCCGTCCCTACGGCTATTACGGGGTGCCATACCCATTCCACTGAGATGTAAGTTCTGGTAGCTACTATGCGATGTATCGGTAGGGGAGTATAGTTGCTAATTTTTGGTAGCTTTTGCATGGTCGATGCAACAGAGTACCTTGTGATGGCGACACCGACATCTTCAGAGTTCCCTGCGCAATATACTAGTTGCCATGCACACGGTTCGGAGATGTAGGTTAAATCTTCGAAGCTCTACAGGAGCACGAACTGAAGCTAATAAACTTGTTTAGGTTTTGTGTTGATCCCAGCGGCAATGATGTCGAAGTACAGCTTGCTGGCGCAGAAGCGGAAGATCCTAACGGAGGAGAAAACTCTACATCTGGTCTAAACTGCCATTTCCACGCTGGTGTTGAGTATGTTGTCCTAGTTAGAATGTTGCACAGAACAATATGCGGTAGACATGGGTTGCTGACTCTGAATAATCAGACACTGTGTCGGTCCTGAAGGAGAGAATTCAGGTGCAACAAGGGTTTGCACTAGAACGGATCGAGATTATAATATCAAATTGAGGGTCGGGCTGTTATTTGTAATCCTGGCGACGAGCGCCATTGGTAGGTTTTCGAGCTCCGATTTGATGCTGAGCAGCATTGTTAACAGTACACAGGTGTCTTTGGGCCAATTCTGTTATCTTTGGTCTTAAGCTCGAAGGCTTATTCCGTGCTCCTCATCTTCAAGCAGTTTGGCACCGGTGTCATTATCTCAACTGCTTTTGTCCATCTTTTCACTCACGCCAACCTGATGTTCACAAATGAATGTCTCGAGGGCGTTGAGTACGAGGGTACAACGGCTGCAATTCTCATGGGTGGTATCTTCCTCTCCTTCCTTGTGGAGTACACTGGACAAAGAATTGTGCATGCTCGACATGCCAAATTGATTGAAGCAAATCATGACAACTTGTCCTCTGGTATGATGGCTGAGATGAAGATTCAAAACGAGATTGTTAGCGTACTTGTGCTGGAGGCCGGCATTATCTTCCATTCCCTGCTTATTGGGCTTACCCTGGTTGTTGCCGGTGACAGTTACTTCCTCACTCTCTTCGCCGTTATTCTTTTCCACCAGATGTTCGAAGGCATTGCCCTAGGAACTAGGATCGCGGCACTGGGGACAGCCTCCCCAAATCGAGTACCACATGGGCACCTCCACAGCCATAGTCACAGCCACGATATCAACCGTATCTCGCACAGCGAAGAACCCCGCCCCTCCGAGCCAAAGACGACAGCCAGCTCCCCAGAAGTTGTCGAAGATATCAAACCGGTTGGCGTGTCTCTCGCTAAAAAGTTGGGGTTCGCGGGTGCATTCGCGTTGATAACGCCTATCGGTATGGCAATTGGTATTGGTGTTTTGGACAGGTTTAACGGGAATGATCCGTCGACTATCATTGCTATTGGGACTCTAGATGCCCTTAGTGCTGGTATTTTGGTCTGGGTCGGTGTTGTTGAGATGTGGGCTGAGGATTGGATGTTTGGTGGTGAGATGACTTATGCGGGATTCTTCACTACAGTGTTAGGCGGGCTTGGGCTGGTTTTGGGAATGGGTATTATGAGCTTCCTAGGCAAATGGGCTTGATTAATTCTTCTTCATATTTGGCTTAGAAATGGGCCACAGGTTAAGTTCGCTTTTATCATTATTATCAAACACGTATAATTATTGCAATGAGATGCTAAGGTAATTAAGGCAGTATCAATGCCTTTCCACCTTGCTTTTTAGTACATATATTATAGGGCCGCTTCTTTTACAAGCTGCCAATATTATATCTATTCTGATTTATAGCGCTAGTTAATTAACTTCCCGAAGGGGTATATGCATAGTGTGATAATGGTCTCGTTTCCCAGATGCCACAAAGAGCTCTGGTGTGATAGTATTTGTATAAAGCCATAGCGGTACATGTATGTATATGTATGATTACATGTGGTGTCGGCAGTTATACCTTGCCTGGTTTGCAGATTACGATATACAATCCCCTATAGTATTTCTTCGCAAAAAAATACGGTACTGTGGCATCCCGCTATTCGATCCCAGCTCAGCGATCACGATGGAAAGAGCCCGGCATAGAAAAAGTGAGTTGATGTTGTTGGAAAATTATGCGTTGCGCACGTGACCATCTTGGAGGCTGGAATGTTTGGTTTCTTCTTTCTGCTGGCTGGCTGTTATCGATTGCTCGACTTTGCTTTGGTCTTCTTCACACCCTCTGTTTTATATTTCACGTTTATTCTACGCTCCAGCCACATATAGCTACTTCGCTTCCCGGCCTACTTCCTTCTCAAGCTCCTCGCCTCCTCCCGAATCTCTCACGACCCCGAAACTGTTCCTTTCGTCATCATCGCCGGCAGCTTCCCCTGCCCTTCGCCGCACGATCCCATTTCCCCGTCGCCCGACTCTAGCATTCCTCGCTGTTCGACGCAGTAACACGTCACCATCATTGATCACATCTTCTCAGCGGTTGTGGCTTCGACAGCCGGCAGACGGAGCACTGGTGGAGCTAGTAGAACAGCAGGTATGATACCTCTCGCATGGGTATTTATGTGATGTGGGGACTTTCGAAGCTTGGAAGATATCGGTGGATGGGTGGTCCCAAGTGGCATCTGTCCACTTACCTTCCGACTCTAGATCCTTCACGCAATAGCTACACTACACAAATTTTAAAAGCAGTTTCAGGAACCTCCGATCTAATCTTACCCTGTATTTAGACACCGCTCTCACTGGTACTGCATCAGCAGCCAAGATGACAGACCACCCCGTTTTCTCCAACGACCCTACTCATAACGACGTCTACGAAGAAGAGGAAGAAGAAGAGGAACTCTCTGAAGCCGAAGAAGAAGAAGACGTTGAAGGCGAAGAAGAGGAGGAAGAAGATGAGGAAGAATCTCTCGTTTCCGAGTCTTGGATATCTAATTTCTGTTCCGTCATCGGTCACGAATACTTCGCCGAAGTAACTGAGGAATTTATCGAAGATGATTTCAATCTCACTGGCCTCTCTGCCATCGTCCCGATGTATAAAGAGGCACTGGAAATGATCTTAGATGTAGAACCCGATGATTCCTCCGACGAAGCTTCGGAGGTTGACCTGGAAAGTGATGCATACAACGGCGCAGCCGCCCGGAAGAAGGCTGCCAGGATGAGCGCCGGCACAGCCGGAAATATCGCGCTAATTGAAAGCTCAGCGGAAATCTTATACGGCCTCGTTCACCAGAGATATATCCTCTCCCGTCCGGGGATGCAACAAATGTATGAGAAGTACCTCGTCGCCCATTTCGGCCACTGTCCAAGATTCTTCTGTGGCAACGCCCGAGTCCTCCCTTGTGGCTCTAGCGATACCCCGAACGTCGATACTGTGAAATTGTTTTGTCCATGCTGCTTGGACGTTTACACGCCGCCTAACTCAAGGTTCCAGCAAGTGGACGGTGCTTTTTTCGGCACCAGTTTTGCCAGCCTGTTCCTGATGACATTCACAGATATCGATTATAGTGCCCCGAGTCACAAAACGCCCGCACAAATCCCGCCGGTCGCTAGGAAACCTGGCGCCCTTGTTGCTGCATCGACGTTGGGCTCTGGAACCTCTGGATCTGCTTCATCCTTGCCGCCACAGCCCGCTAATCTGAACGGATTTGCGGCACAGAATATTGCTCCAGGATTGGGAATACACAGACAGTATGATATGAAAATATACGGGTTTAAAGTCAGTGAGAGAAGTAAAAGCGGACCAAGGATGAAGTGGTTGAGGGTCAGGCCTGAGGATATGAACTTGTTGGATGAAATGACACGTGCAGAGATGAGAAGGACGGGGAGGCTAAGAAAGAAGAAGAAGAAGTCGGCAAGAGATGAAGATGGAATGGACATGTCCCCAGGACCCCAAGAATCACTAGAGCAAAGACGGACGATAAAAAAGCCGGTTAGGAGGATAAGTAAGGCTTGATAAGGCTGGCTAAACCTGGAAGCCAGTTACCTTGTAATCTTTTTGACTTGCGGATCCCGGATCGTTCGATATAGACCAACCGACTCTCTCATACACCACCTCTCCCCTGCTCACTTACTTCCTGTATATTCTCGTGTTCCTTCGTCTTTAAGGCGTCTGCTCGGTTTTTCTACTGGATAGATATATTAGCCTTACAGCTTGTTATCAGACCAAAAGTGTTTGGTCCTTCTTGGTGTGGCTCCTGTGAACTTAACGGTTTGTATACCTCCTTTGTTAGAAATACCTCTAGTTGTCCCCTTGGCTTCCATTATCCAATGTATCTATTTTCTTCTATCGCTACTGCTCAGCATGGGTCGTGTTTCTGGTTTGCCTCGAATTTTACTATACGCTATCACTATGGGAAAACGGGTATCCGGCCACAACGGTTGGGGCGTCTTTTGATACTTAGATCATGGATCTAGCGGATTGGTTCCGATAAAGGAGATCCTACTGGAACATTGACGCGGTAGTGTGCAATCCGAAGTTATATGACATCAGATTCATAGATGCCAAGTCCTAAATTCAATCTAATTTGTGTTTAATACTTGTCGGCTTCCCGTGGCAGCACTAAAACCCGACTGCAGGCGACAACTACGCTGGTTGTCGCCTGAAGGTCGGTCAGCCACTCCTACTATGACTAATAACTACCTCCAGTATGTTTCACAGTCCGGCTTCACAATTGCCCATGCTTTTGCACAAACCTCAACGACCTCCTCTGGCAGAGGGCCTTTCTCCAAGTCCTCGCAATTCTCTCTCAAGTGTTTTTCACTACTGGCACCGATGATAACCTTATCCCCATTCTCCTTTTTCATTAAACTATGATGATTGATCCATCTCAAAGCCACTTCAACCAAAGTCAGACCGTGTTTATTCGCTACTTCTTCAATGACACTCCTAGCCTTGAAATATGACTCCTTCCAATACCGAGCTCTATACATCTGTCCTTGTACCTTTGTATTATCAAACCTTGTACCTGATTCCACGCCCCCGTCGACAGATTTTGGGCCCGTAGCGGTGAAGAACCCGCCAGCTAATGGATTATATGCGTAAAACGAAATTCCATAATGCCGTAGAACGCTGAATAGCTCTGGCTCTACTTCGCGATGGATGACATTGTAGACTCCTTGGTATACTTTGGGTAGTTGATACCCCTTCGCCTTTGAAATTTCGCATATACGAGCAACCTCCCATGATTTATAGTTTGAAATTCCTAGCGTTTTGATCTTTCCAGATGTGAAGAGATCATTTACGGCGGGGAGAGTGATGGTAATATCGGTTGTGTGGTCTGGGGCGTGGAGGTACCATAGGTCTATGGATGGGAGGTTTAGAGATATCAATGAGGTGGAAACTTCCCTGTTGATACATTCGGGGGTATGGTTTGTAGCAGCCGGATTGTCAATGCCGGGCTTTGCAGTTGGATAGAGCTTCGTAGCGACAGTGAGACCTGAGGTGCCGATCTTTCCGAGGTAGGTTTCCGAGGTGCCAGAGTTGTACATTCGGGCGGTGTCTAGGTCGGTGTGGCCGTAGGATTTGAAGATATCTAAATTGCATCTGTCAGTGTTGATTCATCGATAAATGCTAGGTTTTGAATTTATGAAGGTATGATCATATGCGTACCAATCAGTCGCTTGCATTCTTCAGGGTCAGTGATACGACTGTTCTCGCCAAATGTCATCGTGCCTAAGATGACGGGCAACTGGGTTTTGCTTTGCGCCATTGTGTTTCTTTCTATGAGTGTACTTTTTTTTGCACTTATTTTCCGGAATTCCTGACTGATTGACAAATCGGGGAGTCTATTTATGGTGGCGGTTGTTAGAAGTTGGCGGTTTAGGGGGCTTTATACAAGTATTATCAAGAGGCCGAGGCCTCGACGGAAATGAAATGCCTTCGAGTGTGGACTTTAAAATCCGAATAGCCAAAAACCTAGTGTGTAACGGGTGAGCTCTACCTTATAAGCTTCAATTGGTCCGTTGATTGTGTGGTTTTCGTTGATTTCAATACTCTAGGATTTTATGCCTAGGTACCTAGGTAGGTAGCTATGGTTATAAGCCGATTAATAAGACCGTTCTATCTCCATTAACGCCGGAGGTAGGAAACTGTTGTTGGTGATGTTGGAAATTAATAAGCAAATGTATTCGGAATTTCGGCGGATGCGCGGGGTAATTGGTTGCAATTAAGGTAGGGATCGAGGCCCGATTAAGCAAGTACCTAAGGAAGTATTTACTTACGCCTATATACTCATGTAGTGACGCTACTGACTAATATAATGACTGTACGAACAAACAGGTGATAGTACTACGGTAATAGTCAAATCCGGTATTTCAATTCGGAGTAGAACGGTTTGTCTCGTAAACCAGCTGGCCAGTCTGCTACCTATATCCCGTTTTCTGACACAGCTCAGCTCAGTTAGTTAGATGTTGTTTGTTTAATCAAATACGACATTGGGAATGTTGGATTTTTTTGGTGGGTAAACACAAAAATCTTAAAATAAGCTCTATATAAAGCCCGAACGCTACCTTTTCCATATGTATTGGCCCATAAGATAATACGGAACTTTGTGCCGAGCCTGACTTGTAATATAAAACTCTAGGTCTTGGTATCACTATTGTTAATAATATTATAATATTATCCTACGAAACCAAAATATTATCCTAACCAGTGCACCATATAATTATATAGTATATACCTAGCTATTACCGTTCGCCATTTTACGTTTGAGATTACAAGTTATCTATATAATAGGGACTTTAGGGATATCTAGACTCCTCTTCCTCACTAGCTCGGTGAGGTTGTGAGCCTCTGGGCTTAGCCAAGGAAATACTAGGTATGAAAGGCCCCAGCTTTGCGATCGACCAAAAAAAAAAGGGAAAATTCAGGAAGGAGCGAGTATAATAGAAGATCAACGTGAACTAGCGGTGACCATGGCAAGTAGCCGGTAAGGGGGAAGCTAGAGCATATATATCCCAACTCCTGCTAGACACATAGATAGTGTAGACAACCGATAATACCAATAATTTTAGCAAACTGTTACAGACCATCCACCCACCACCGCCACACGAATGCCGCTATAATTGCCATAGCATGCTTCCTATCACAAATAGTTTGTGGGCTAACTACCTACAACGCTTCTAGCATGCTCCTGGACTCAAAATTCCGTATGAACCGGTAGCCCACCGAAAGTTTTACCCACTGATTATTGGCAATGATCCCGGCCCCCCGCTTGGGCACATGAATTCAAGTGTTCGGCAAAAATGCCGTGTGAGGCCTTTGGGCTAGGGGAAAGGGGAGTCTAGGGGTGATTGGTAGCGCCATGGCATGAATCGTAAACACATGTTCATTTAAGTGAGGTGTCGTGATCATCGAAAACACGAGGCCAGAAATTGATCACTAATGTCAACTGAATCAAAAAAAGATTCTTGAGAGACAAGCTAGTTATTGGATTGGCCCACGCAATTCTAATGATCATATGAATTTTTTTTTTTTTAAAAAAAAAATCAGCAGTAAACCCGAGAGGCTGGGCCTCGAATGAGTTCCTTTGATTCGGAGGAAATTTGTGAACTGAGACTGCTAGCTCCTAGTTTTTTTTTTTTTCATCCCGGCCCCCCCGACAGCGTTGAACTGCTAGCCAGTGGAGAACTTTCCTCTCAAGTTTTGCAGCCAACCCTATTGCCCAAACTAATAAACTTATTCTCGGATCTTGTAATAGTATGTAAGTACTCTGTAGTTGATTAAATTGATTCCTTTTAAAACAAAAACGCCAATTGCTTCGTTATTGGTCCCGCAATCAGAATTCGTAAAGTCGTAGAAGATATATATACAATCCACCCCTAGCCACCCCCTTTCGAATTCCCGCCGCACTCTGCGAATTTACTCCTCTCGCACCCAAAAAAGGCCACAACGATGCATTACATGATGTATAGAAAACATTAGTATATTTCAAAATATTCCCGCCCCTACCCAAGATCTAAATTCAAGAGATCTAAAAAGGTTTAATTGGAAGCAGCCAAACGACGTTCTTTACGGGCCATCAAGAAGTGTGCGGATGCGTAGGCAACAATACCAACGAAACACATAGCGGTTGTAACACCGAATCCCATCAAGTATTTTGGTGCGTCTTCGCTAGGGAAGAGGTAGGCACCGTAGATCGAGGCCAAATTACCCATACCGTTCATGAAAGCAAGGGCGACGGCACGGGTTTCGGGTTCCATAGAACCGAAAGTTGAACCACCATAACTCAAACCGCAACCGTTAGCAGTCCAGAGGCCAGCAGCCATCAATACGAGAAGAACGTATCGGGCGGTAAAGCCGTAGACACCGACGACGATGGCACTAGTAACGAGGGCGACAGTCATCCATCCGGCGATGATAATGCCTCTGTATCGGTTGTATTTATCGGCGAAGAAACCATTGATAAGGTTGACGACGAAGGCGACCGCATAGATTGGGATGGTCATGTATTGAGCCATATGGGCGGTGTATCCGAGACCCTTGACGAGAGTTGGGTAGAAGTAGGAGAGAGTAGATGAACCAACTACAGAAATATATTAGAAAAGTGAAAATAAACGGTGGACGGGGTTTGGAGCAAGTATAATTACCAATAGTCATGTATCCCAATGTCAAAATCCAGAGTTCCCAGGACTTAAAGGCAGTCTTGAGTGCCTCAACGTGTCCAACGCCCTTCTCTCCTTCCTTTCTAGCGGTGACATTTTCCGTAGCGAGACGAGCAATTGCTACTTCAATTTCTCGAGCAGTGAATTTATTCTGGCTAGTAGCCGGGAAATTTGGGAGAATAAAATAGGCAACGGCTGCCCAGCCGGAAGTTGCGACACCTTCGACAATGAAGAGCCATCTCCAGCCTCGGATTCCGTGAGCACCTTCGAGACCGCCTGTCAAAATAATTAGTTCAATACGTCCTCGAGACCTGGGAAATATCGAAGGATTTTTTTACTTGTAATGGCACCGGCCAAAAGTCCACCAAAGGCACCAGAAAGGATGGCGGCAGAAATATAGACGGAGAATCTCTTCGATTGCTCAGATTTCTTGTACCAAGAAGAGAGCAACATCATAATTCCTGGGGCGAAGGAGGATTCCAAAACACCGACGATGACCCGAAGGCCGACAAGGTGGTGGTAGGTCTTGATAAATCCCATACCTATAGTGGGATAAAGTTAGAAATGAACACTTTCCATACCGTCAAGTCTTTAACGGGGGGGGGGAAGGTCTTACAGATCGTGACAATTCCCCAGACAAACATCATGGCGGGAATGTAGGCGCTTGGGTTCACTTTGCTGAGAATCATGTTTGATGGAACCTCGCACAAGACGTAACCGATGAAGAAGACTACCAAGGCAATAGAATATTGCCCAGAGCTAAGGTTAAGGTCTTGTTCCATGCCAGCAATTTTAGCATTTCCGATGCTATTTTCAAGTCAGTTCATAATATTCAATGGGAAATATCATACGTTCGCTGCATGATGCCCGCCAATACTCACTTTGTTCGGTCCATGCTATTTCATCCGTTAGCCTATATCTCCAAACAGATCACAACAGGAAGTTATGGAATACAACAGTGAATTGACTTACTATGAAAGGAGGTACATGAGCCACATTGTCGGCAAGATGATCAAATCGATCTTGCGAACTAATCTCTTTTCTTCCTCAGGGTCGAACTCAACAGATGGAGCTGAGCCGGAGCCGGCATACTCGACATCTTCCGTGTGCTGCTTTGTGTCTGTGAGGGACGCCATGGTCGCAGGTTGGGACTATACTTTTGCAGAACTACAAAAACAAGAAGTTGATCTTGAATGTCTTTGGTAGATGTCTTCTTTACTTAATTGAAGCAACCCAAATTTCCCAAGATCGATCGAGTAGGGGAGAGATAGGATAGTAGGGACAGGGGATTAGACCTGGAGGGAAGGCGAAACCTTGCGACTTTATAGAAGATGTATCACGAATCCCCAAGCTTTTACTCCACGAAACGGGACAGATGGTGTTGAGTAAAATTAATTCAGGTCTGGAGATCCAACTAAGTTCTAGTTCCGAGTTCCAGTTCCCCGGGCGGAGAACCGAATTCGATTTGGTCATTTGGTCTATGGTCTTAGATAACTCAAATGCTCAAGCGGCGGTTACATTGCCGGGCTTGCTCACTAAACAGAAACCAGCCTCCCTTAGGCCATCTTCAAAACTCGGAAATCTCCTGGTCATGACATGGCCTGGCTGGCATCCAGCTAGTCTGCGAACACCCAAACAACGGAACCGAGCAGGTGCAGACCCTGCACATGCGCATGTGGCCATTTCCCAAGATCCAAGACCTGACCAATTCCTCACCAATGCAGGTAAATCTTACCCCGGATTGGCTTTTCCTTGGAGCCGGAACCACCGTCAGTCCAAATCCCCAAGTTTTCTACGCGTGGAGTGTGGGGCGAAAGTTTAAAACCTTTTGTCTGTGGCGTGCAGGGCTTTTTTTCCTGCTCTTCAGCTGGCGAGGACGAGAATCGAAGACTTCCGAACTCCCCCGTCTCCTGGCACTGACCCCGACGCGAGCGGTCGAAGGCAAATAGCCCCGAACCGTGCAGAGCCCATGCGCAACAATGCCTTACCACACTCGCCAACACATTCTCCCTAATTTTTCCGTCTTGGGTTCTGTCTGCGCGCTGCGGACTACTAATATGGTGGCGGCTAGGTGCCTAGAGACGGGCTCTCTTGAGCTCTTCGTCTGTCGTCTCTTGTCTTTACGTACGCGCACCCCAGACTGCGCTTCTCCGCCTCACCCATCTCGCCGCCGTGACCATTTCCCCTGACTCGTTTCGTGGACATGCCATACGTAGAACGTGGAGATCCGGAGACGCGGATCAAAATTCTGGGCCCTGCACTAATGGTGCGGATGCCGTTATCGATATCCGGGGGGTAAAGCTTGGAATCCAAAAACTCGCATCGGACAAAAATTCGAAAGTTAGCATGCACATGGTACTGCTAGCTGCTAAAATGGAAATCGATGCGATGAGCTAGGCCGTATAAGATCTATTTCGCAGAAGCATATTAGGCCTTAAAGGGGATATCTGCTGGAATACTTCGGACTTGCCGGCCATAGCTCCACCTATATATAGAGAAGCTCCTCAAATCGAACTTTGACTCTCTAATACTCTATTCAAGCCATTGTCAGAAATCACTACTACGTTGCGCAGCATATTTACGATCTCGCCCCATCTTTAACCTTATAAACGAATTTTATATACCCAGTTAAACTTGATTAATATATTATCTTATAAAATGTCGCCGACCGCTACCAACGGAACCGCTGCCAATGGCGCCCCAAAGCCAACCACCGGAAATGAAATGCTGGAGGCAGCTCACCAAGCCCGAGCAAAGGCTATCAGCACCCTCCCAGATGAAAGCTTTGACTGGAGAATAACTTTAGAGGGAAAGGTCATCGCGAGTAAGTAAATCCGAATCTACTGCGGGGTCTCGTAGAACTAATTTTTGTACTTCTCTAGTCACTGGCGCCAACCGTGGAATTGGACTCGGGATCGCTGAAGTCTGCCTCGCCAACTCCGCAACAAAGGTCTATTCTCTAGATCTACTCGAGCCTACCGAAGAGTTCAATGCCCTATCGAAACGATTCAACGGTCGCCTTGCCTACATCCAAACTGATGTAACACAAGACGCATCTATCCAGAATGCAGTTGATAAGATTGTCGAAGAGAGTGGTGCTATTCACGGTATGGTTGCCAACGCTGGCATGACAAAACATCAACCTGCTCTAGAGTTCGATCGCGCTCAGATGGATAAGCTCTTCAATCTCAACTTCTTTGGTGTTTTCTCTTGCTGCACTATTGCTGCCAAGAAATTCATCGAGCTTGGAATTAAGGGATCGATTGTAAGTTAACTTAGCGCCTGTGTGATTCACTGATCACAAATAGTCAAAACTAACAGCGATGATTCAGGTTTGCACTGCTAGCAAAGTTGGAGATGGGCCTAACCGTGCTGCTCCTTCAGCACCATACGGCGGTACCAAAGCTGCCGTCCGAAACATTGCCAAAACCCTTGCTATGGAATGGTCCAAGTATGGTATTCGCGTAAACTCGATTTCGCCCGGTTTCGTTAAGACCGCAATGACATATTACGTTGAAACTGCCCCGGATTGGGATCTTAAAATGCAATATTATGGAGGAATGCCACGATTGGCATTGCCCCAGGAGCTCGGAGGTGCTTATGTTTATTTGCTTTCTGATACCGCTTCCTACACTTCCGGTATTGACATTCCGATTTCTGGTGTTGTTGGAGCTTGGTAATCTGATTTAAACGGAAACTTGGGGTGGGCATCCGCGCGGAGTTCTTCTAAATTTTGTATATAGATTTTAAGCCTATTCAAGTACTAGGTAAATAGTTACATAGATTTGGCTTCATTGGTTGTGTGGTTGGTGCCTTGTAGAAGTATACACATGTTAAGTCATCCAAACAAACGAGTCATATCGCAAACTTTAATTCTATAGATGTAACCAAACCTGTAAGAGTTGAATGCGTCGTATGCGCGTATTCTATCTAGGTAAGTATTCAACAATGAACGGTGGTTACAACGTGGATTACTCATGAGCTCAGTGTCTAGGACATGATCGATCACATTGAAAAGTAGAAAACTTAACAACTTGGAGCACACGCACACACTATCCCATCTTCGATCTATGCCTACTAGCTATATTGGGAGATCTCCACTAGATCCAAAGACATAAATTGAACACATATACATAGCCTATGCGAGATTCCTTTAGAGGGAGGACTTGGTTTACGAGACAAGAGAGGACGTTCATATGAATTCATAGATTATATTTATATGAAGAAGTTATATATTATACACCCTGAAGTGGTATTAAACTTTTCTCAGCTTCAGTTAGGTTAAACGCCGACGGGAAACAAAACAGGACCGCTCCCATACCACGCCAAAAACGTAAAGTAAACTACAATACAATAATGCATGGAACTAGATGCTGCAATAAACTTTTTGGTGAACCGAAAAATTACCTGCCTCACTTTTCCCACTCCCTTTGCAACTCGTCCGCTAAACTGACAGCCGGCCAATTTGTTCTCCTCTGGCATCGACGTATTAGCTCCATCACGACTTCTTTCTTCCTCTCGTCGTGTGAAACGCACAACCCTGCGCCAAACAAACACATTTCGCTCATTAGGCAGTATGCAGCCTCGTAAGGCACCGTTGCCGCGATCCCGATGATTGTATTCACGCAATCCGCAAGTAACTTTTGGCAAACTGCAAACTCTTTGTATCCCCCAATACTTGGCCGATGTAGCAGTACTAGTATCTTGGCAAAAGCGTGGGTTTGGACCGCAATCCCGTATTGAGGAGGGTGGTACCACAAGGGTTCAATATCATGGAGAATTATGTCTCCGGGGTCCTGAATCGCGGGTAAGGGGGTAAACTCATCACCGAGATGTCGAGTCCAATCTTCCAACATTTCCAAAAGCTGTTCTCCACGTTCTACCCTTCCTTGCACGTTCATCTTCCCAGCTTCTATTTCCTCGTCAGAGCAGTAATTTACTGCTTGTGCCAGTAGGTATACACTCCGACTTGCCAATTCGTCTTGGTTTAGGACCTCATGAGATCTCAATGGTTTCCAGAACGATAACGGTCGCCGCCGTTCGCGGAAACTTGCCCAGACGTCTTGCCGTAGCCATGCCCACCAAACAGCCTGTTTCGTTCCTCCGGAGTCTCCATGAATGTTTTGAGATCTTTGAATCCAGAAAACGCCTTTGAGGTGTCGTTCCCATCCAGAGTTAGACCCGTCCAACATCTCATATGTCGAGATGATTAAAACGCTAGCTAGTAGCTCTTGTGAACGACTGTACGATTCGAACTGCAGGGCAGTCTGAAGGTAGTGTAAGGTTTCGAAGTAATATTGAACGGCGGTATTCCTGTCTGTCATGTTTTCTGGGTTTAGAGAGAGGTGACGGTGCGAGAGCGCAAGGATAGCTTTCATAAGACCAACGTTGTGGAGCTGCCAATAGTGTCAGGATATATATGTACTTTAACCGAAACATAGGAGATAGCGTACCGCAAGTCTTGGAATCAAGGTACCGAAGTGTTTTAGCGGATCAAAGAGATCGATCTAAAGATATTTTGTGTTAACACTAGATCTTGGAAATCACGCGCGATTATTTAGCTACTCTTACCCACGAGCTTACGTTCTCAACGAAATTACGGAATACCGGGCTGCAAGAAGAAGAAGAGAAAATCATTATGAGGACTTAGAGATCGGTGGTGCGATGCAATGGATTCTCTTACATTTCTTGCTCTGTTAGTTTTATTCTTTCCTGCGACTGCCATAGCTTACGCTCATTGGAAGGATTGGCTTGAACGTCGACCGCGTATAGTAACTGATCAAGATCCCTATAGCCAGTACCACCGGGGCCTTCTAGTCCCGTCTGATAGCTATGTCGATTCGCAGAGGCTTGCTGCTGCAGTGCTAGTCGGCCTGAAATGCCATCTTCGGAAGTTATGAATGGTGATAGTGAAAAGTTTGGCTCCGATTGCGCCGCATCTGCAGCCAGAAGCCCCAGCCATCTTATCGAGGCCAGCTCGGTACTAATTAAATTCGACGATGCATGAGTAGTATCCGTGTTCGCGGGCGAAAGTCCGGCATTAGGTGGATCTAACGACGGGATGCTAACAGAAGGAACAACCTCTGCGAATAAGTTGTCTACTGTCAGATTCGCCAGGCTTGGAGTTAAAGGTTTATGGATGCTCTCCGATTGGCGGTGTTTCCTGATTTCTGCAGCTGCTTCGGGTGGCGGAGGTGTGAACTGATATCGTGGGTCGTCTTCTGGACGGGAACCTACTGGAGGTTCAGAGGGCGCCCGGGGGTGTGGTGCCCTCGCAGGTAGTACGATGGGAGTCGTAATTGGCGATACCGGTGTGAAGGAAGGAGGATTTGAATTCCTTTCCGTCCCAGCGCTTACGGGCTCGGGGATTGGTATCGTTATGGAAGGAGCGCCATGGTCCTCGAAGATGCATTCCCTATCGCTCTTTTGGCATTGCGCACACTTGGGCCGTTCTTCAGAGCATTTCATGTGTCTCTTACGGCATGTTATGCTATGATACCACTAATTGTTAGAATTGAAGGTATCCAGTATTGATGCTAAACGCTCAAGCGATCGTAACTAAGGCCGTTATGTTCGTAGTACAAATTATGAAGTATCGCAGTGCAATGAAAAGTAGCAATTCCATAATCATTGAAGAGTTTTTGAGTTCATATAAACCAATACCCCGGATTTTTGACAGGACGACCGTTATCCGGGGTAGATTCTATAAATCGGTGCATAACCCGGAGATATACAACTCACCATCCCGTCTTTGTACGCAACCCTCGTGCTCGACTCTTGCGCTGTCTACGTTTTGGAGCCGGCGACGCACTGCCAGAAGATGTGGTTTGGTTAACTGGCCGGCTCATGATGCTCTAACATCGACACTGTAGCTAGAACAGCGAACTACTGCGGCGGTCGTCGCGTGGTGGGGAAGGATGGCCGTCTCGCGATATCCGAATAGGCGAATTGGACAAAATCCGGGGAAGTAGAATTGAGCAGGTTGGACTCGTTTAATGGGTAATTCTGGACATGTAACGAGCTGCACCTCTAACCGCCATTACAAAGGTCTCAGTTCCAAGGCAAAAGCACAGGCCTACACACCACATGCTGCATACCATCAAGGATGCTCGCAAACCCAATGCCACCAAAGCGGGGCGTGTGCCGCATGCAGTTTAGTCACATCTTGTTTGAGTAAAGCTGTGGTGGACAGCAACCGAGGCCGTTTGCCGATTCTGATCTTGCAGCCAAGATATGCACTAGTTAAAAATGCAACACCAACGTTGGTCAGGATGGATATTGCGGGTGCAGAAACTTCAGACAAGCCGAATACTTAAATTTTCATGAGCTCCAAGCGCGGCATTAAGCATAACGGCTCGTGTTCAGGGACCAGGTGGTCTGATGTCGGGATGATTGACAGGAGACGACACATGGCGATCCTGCCTCGTTTCACGGATATTCCCCGCTTAGCGTAAATTGCATGGAGGGACAGAGCTACAGAGTGAAATTTGGATACCTAGATGCATACGCGACTCCTGCACCATTACATCACAGTGGATATCATACTAATGAGGGCCGGGTCATGTTTTCGGCCTCAATGAAATTATCTGAGGTCATACATGTTTATTGCGCCAGGGACTGAAAATGTATATCGATTACGAATTCGAACATCGAATGGTCGCAGCAAGAAGGTTTCAATGCAACCGATCCAATATGCTTCTTATAGAGCAGAAATTATACACATAAAAGAAGATATCTAAGAATTCTCCCTGTCTAGGAGCAAGCGATGGCTTCTTGAGCGTTGCTCGTTCGACTTTCATATTTCTCGATCTCGTGTAGCTTGTTCGCACTTGCGCTCTTTGTGTCGAAGGTATACCCCAACCACTCCCGTACTAGTCTCCTCGCTAACTCCAATCCTATCACTCTCTGGCCCATGCATAAAACCTGACAATTGTTGCTGAGGATGCTCCGTTCAACACTGAAGCTATCATGTGCCGTAACTGCGCGGATTCCCTTGACTTTGTTGGCGGAGATAGCGACTCCAAGGCCGGTACCGCAGATTAGAATAGCTCTATCAGCGGTCCCTGCAGCAACGGCTTCGGCAGCTGTAATTGCGATATTGGCGTAATCAGTAAGGTCGGTGAGTGGTTTCGTGATATCTGTGACAGATGCGACTCTTGCATCACTAGACAGGTCGGCAAACAAGGCGTCTTTGTATTGGACTCCTGCACCGTCGCAGCCAATGACTACGCGGAGGCCTGAGCTGGTTTCGGCATCGGTTGCAGAGGGCGCCATATTGAATTTCTAAGTGTAGTGCCAATCGGCGCTTGGGTTTATTCGATGGCGTTGGGTTGTTGGCCTCAGGGTTTGATATGAATGCTTGATCTTGGGAAACCCGAATATGTTTCTTTTTGGTGATGTAGCTCGACGTTTAAATGAAAGAGGGTTTATGCGGATTTCTTGATTACTGCTGCCGATGGTTGAACTTCAAGGTTTGTAAGTCTTCAACAATCCTACTAAGCTAAGACGTACGGTGTTCTGTATATTTGATTCCACTGAAGGTATAAAGCTTCATACTAATATACCAAGCCGCTATGGTCGCGGTTTTGTCCAAAAATGGCTTATAGGATTTCTCCAACCATCGTGTCCGGCCGAATGCCGCATACTTCGCGAATCCAAAGCATCATGATCTCACGAATTCCCGTCTCCGTCTCTTGGAGCCTTTACGGTGTGTTGCTGTGGTCGAGATTCGGCTAACGACATCGGCAGTCAAAGAAGAAAAAAAAAAGAAAAGTTTTGGCCCCGAGACGAGACCACGAGCTGACTCTTGCAGCTCTAGATCCATGGGTCAACGAATATCTAGATGCGCCTTCAGTCCATGTCGCACGAACGCGCAAACGTGGTCATGATTCAGGGCGAGTCAGTACCTCCGCATCTCCAGGTTTCTCACCTTGTGAGCTCGGCTGCTGTCAATCGTGTCGTGGTCGCGATCGCTTCCTTTCAACAGCTTTTAGAATTCAATATGTCTCGACACCTGGCCTACGGTTGGGGTGCTATGCCATCGTGAGAGTAATGATGGGTTTCTCGTCCGGCGTCTTGCTGCGCACGCATCTCGTCGGCCACCATGTCTGATTCGGCTGACTTCAAATACTAACTTCATAGACCGCGCTCCACTCGACAAAATGTTCTTTGACTTGTCTAAATCTTAGCACTCTTGTCCCTCTACATCCCAGACTCAAGATTTTTCATATTAACTTGTCAGTAAAGTCGAACACCTAAGAGACTTTAGTTGATTGGAGTTGAGCACGATGTCGACGAAACATTTCTTCCACGAATATGAAGGTCTGGTAGTCAAGTCCCTCCGCGGACTCTGCCATACGAACCCTTCCCTCTCTCTGATCCCCCAGCATAAAGTCATCTTCAATCCATTCCACAATGCCTCCAAAGTTTCGATTGTTTCTGGAGGCGGTAGTGGGCACGAACCTGCATGGTCTGGGTATGTGGGAGAGGGCATGTTGGCAGCAGCCGTCAATGGCGACATTTTCGGAAGCCCCAGCGCCGCGCAAGTGATGGCTGGAATTGAAAGTGTCAAGAGCGACAAGGGCACAATTTTAGTCATTACCAACTATACCGGGGATAAGCTGCATTTCGGGCTGGCATGCGAAAAGGCCAGGGCGAAAGGATTGGAAGTCGCAGTTCTAGCAGTTACGGATGATGTTGCACTTGGGAGAAAACGAGCTGGAATGGTTGGCAGAAGAGGTCTAGCAGGCAATGTACTCGGGCTCAAGATTTTAGGCGCTGCATCAGAAGCGGACTACTCGTTCGACGAGTGCCTGTCAGTAGGGCGAGCTGTCAATTCGAATCTCGTCACCGTAGGAGCTTCGCTAGACCATTGTCACGTTCTCGGGCGAATAAACCACGAGAAGGTCCCTGATGATGTTTGTGTACTTGGTATGGGAATCCATAATGAACCAGTAAGTTTTTATCTCAACAAAATTCAAATCGTTCGTGGCGGTCAACTAACCTTTCAAATCTACACAGGGTCTGCAACATTTATCGCCACTGCCCTCGCCGGAATCACTAGTCGAACAGATGCTCAAATTCCTGCTTGACCCAAAAGACGAAGATAGGGCTTTTGTCGAATTTAGACAGGGAGACGAAGTCGCTCTACTTGTCAATAATTTTGGTGGAACGAGTTTGCTCGAGCTACAGGCTCTTGCAAATGAGGCTGTAGTCCAGTTAGGTAAGCATCAAACTGAGAGTCTCCGAGACGAAGCTATGAAGATGGGCTGAAGTTAATATTCGTAAACAGAAAACTCCTGGTCGGTTACCCCAAAACGAACATTCTCAGGAACCTTTGAAACCTCCCTAAACGGACCGGGATTCTCTATTTCTCTATTAAACATCTCAGGCGCCGCCCGTGAGCACAAAACATCAACAGAAGAAATTCTTCGTCTTTTGGATTCCCCAACCGACGCTCCTGCATGGCCCAGAGTGAACTACAAAGTCCCCGAAACCATTAAAGCGGAATCTAACGGTTCCAAGGGCCCTATTACGAATGGCGTCTCAAAGAAACGCATACCAGGGGACCGTGACCTTAATCCTTCACTTTTGTACGCTTCTATCAAACGGGCTTGTGAGCGAGCAATTAACTCGGAGCCAGAACTTACAAAATGGGACATGGAAATGGGTGACGGTGATTGTGGAGAGAGTGTCAAGGCTGTCTGCCAATCCATTTTACAATCATTTCCAGAAAATCCTGATTCCTCCTTACTTTCCCTTCTATCGTTACTTGGGGTTTCTATAGACGCAATGGGCGGGACTCTTGGCGCGATCTTTGGCATATTTTTAGCAAGTCTCACGGCTTCAATACGACGACAGCCAGAAGGTATAGAAATCAATGAGCTTTTTGCCAACTCGGTATATGATGCCCTCCAAGGGTTGAAGAGCCATAGCGGAGCAAGAGTCGGGGATAGAACGGTCATGGATACGCTTATTCCATTTTGTGAAACTTATAAAACTTCGATTAGCTTCTCCAAGGCCGTTAAGGCTGGTGCTGACGGCGCCGAGGGGACGAGAGGAATGAAAGCAAGATTTGGAAGAGCGACCTATGTGAAAGGACGAGAGGGGTATGTCGAGCCACCTGATCCAGGCGCCTGGGCAGTCAGAGAAATGCTTCTAGGCGTTTTAGAGGTAGTCCAAGCTCAACTTTAATATTTATAACCGTCGGTTGTTTTTCAATAGACGTCGTTCCGAAATTTTTATATGTACATAATCTTTTTTTACGTATTACAATACTGAGGTCATGAGTTCGGAAGCGCTATACTCTGCACCAAATTAACCCCTAGCAAAGTAGAAATTACACGTGAACCCAAAGCATCGGGTTGAATTCCTGAAAGGCTAGGGGTCCTTGCCTATGCAACTAAGTTCCCAGAATCTCGGAAACATTCCGCTCGCCGTATGAATGTAGTGGCGATAATCTTGCAACTACTTGCTTTTCCGAGCGCGAGTACCCCATCGCCCCATACTTGATAAGATCAACCCACATTTGTTCTCCGGACTCGCATAATTCGCGAGCACATGACTAATTATGTACCCCGTAACGAGTTCAATAATTGCGGAGCTATCAGTTGGAGCTTCCCCGGACTCCGAGGTGATCAATCGGATAGTGTGCTATCGATAAGCTAAAGCTCTAACGCGGCTTCCATATTTAACTGACAAAAGTCCCTGCGATAGATTCGTTTATCATTCGCCATCACTGCAAGTCTCGTGCTCAATTGACCTGATACTCAAACAAATTCTATACTTTTTTCTTTTCTTTCTTAAACCCAGGTCACGATGTCTGCACCTAATGGAAGCAATGGCTCTGCTGCCACAGTCGAGCCTGTTAAGAAGATAATGCTCGAAGGCAAAGTTATCGCTAGTAAGTAGCCCGAGTGTGTTATGTAATTTCCTTCTGCCTATGAGCACACCATGCTAATTTGCAACGTTAGTCACCGGAGCCAACAGAGGTATCGGTCTAGGTGTTGCCGAATGCTGTCTCGCAAACGGTGCCGCTAGAGTTTACTCAATCGATATCGGCGATGTTGGCGAAGACTTCCAAAAGATTTCGGAGGAGTATCCCAAGCGACTCTTCGCCCTCAAAGCCGATATTCGAAATGAGGATGAAGTCACAGCCGTTGTTGACAAGATTGTGGAGGAGGCCGGTACTCTAAGCGGAATGGTTGTTAATGCTGGGATTACCAACCATAAGTCCGCTTTAGATTTCACAAAGGAGGAAATTGAGAGACTTTTCAGCATCAATGTTGGTATTTGGTCATAAATGTGCAGGGTTTTCGCTTAGGCTGACACAAGCTTCTAGCTCTTCGGTGCATTTTACTGCGCTCGGGTTGCCGCGAGAACCTTCATTCGCCTTGGGGTTAAAGGATCAATCGTTTTCACAGTAAGTTATACTTCATTAATCAGAGTGATAAATTAAAAGCTGACCAGTTATAGGCATCTATGGCATCCCATAGACCCAACAAGGTAAACCATACTTATGAAATTCCATCAAGATTCTTTGCGAACGAATATTGGGTGGTAACTAAACCCCTCATTACAGAGAGTCCCATCAGCGCCTTACGGCGCCAGCAAGGCCGGTGTCCGAAATATGTAAAAACTTGAAACCCTCTCCCATGCTCACCTGAAATTATGTGTCTAACTCAAAATCATATAGGGTCAAAACTCTTGCTTACGAATGGGCGAAGCACGGCATCAGAGTTAACTCGGTGTCTCCTGGTCTCGTCAAGACCGCGATGACATACTGGGTGCCACAGCAACCAGACTGGGAGCAACAGCTTAAGTACTATGGTGGTATCCCAAGGCTAGCAGAAGTCCAGGAACTTGGAGGCGCCTATGTGTACTTCCTTAGTGATGCAGCCAGCTACACGACTAGCGTAGACCTACAAGTTAATGGTGTTATTGGAAGTAAGTTAATTACATACGCCGATACCGCGAATTTATCAGATATCTTACCTGAGTTATGCTAATCCTATACCTTTTAGTCTGTTAATTGATTGTAGACATGTCAGCGTGCATGGGCACGCGATGCCGCTCGCCCATAGTCCCAGGCTGCCTCTTTATGGTGTTTGGGTACAGGATCCTGGATTGCAGGCCCAGGTTGCATACGAATAGACTTGCATTTACTAGAACCTTGTAGATAAAATATTTGCATACTACATATTCTCCCTTTTTTCAAACCTAGGTTCGATTACCGATACCTGGCTTAGCCAGCAAGTAACAGAAATCTGTCGAACGCATGGCGTCACAAACAATGTGCATGCAAACCGACGTGTTGTAGGTGTGGTAATTAGACTGCAATATCCAAATATGGGAGATTGAGACACGTTTTACAACAAGCAACACAGATATCCTGAAATCTGGTCTTGTAAGATCAGAGAGCCAAGATCACGGTAAAAAAAAACTAGTGATGACAAATAGAACTCGAACGACTGTGTAAAGTGTCGCTTCTTAATAAATTGATGAATGGACTAACTAGTGCAAAGAACACATTACATGGTATACATTAAGCATTCAGACATCCGACCGCTATGACTTTTGGAGATTTCTGGATATATTAAAGACTTTGCATTGGAAAAAAAAAAAAACACAAGGGAAGTGAAAATAAGTACTGACTCAACCTTTTTTACAAGGCGAACATCATGCAAATCAAACCAAAGATAGCAGCGGTTCCAATGTTAAGAACCGTAGCGCCTGAGTTGTAGGTTGGGGTTGGGTATGGGGTGGTGCCATTGGTTGGGGCTGGTGGGGTATAGACTGGTGTAGTTCCATTGGTTGGTGGTGTGACTGGGGCACCCGGGCAAGCAGAGCAAGAAGTCTTTCCCTCCTCTGTCGCTGGGATATCCACGTCGGAGCAAAAGGCGACCTCGCTAGCACCACCCTTGCAGAGGTAAGCGCAAGAAGGAGTGTATGAGTATGGGCAAGTAGCTTCCGGTGTAGGAGATGGGGCTGGGACAGTCGATAGAGTGGTTGGAGGAGCTTGTGTCGGCTCGGTCTGTGGTGGAGGAGTGTATGCAGGCTCGGTGGCTGGGGGGACCGATGAAGGTTCGGTTTCTACTGGTGGTGGAGTGTAGGCGGGTTCAGTAGTTGAGGGAGCTGGCGATGGCTCGGTTTGCGGGGGTGGGGTGTAAACAGGCTCGGTGGTCGGAGGGGCTGGGGCACCAGGGCAAGCTGTACAGGTAGTACCAGAACCAGTATCTGTAACATCCGATCCAGAACAGTATGCAACTGCATTCGAACCCTTGCACAAATATGCGCACGAGGTGATGTAAACGTAAGGGCAAGTGACCTCTGGCGGTGCGCTGGAAGCTGGAGGGGCACTTGAAGATGGTGGAGTAACCTCAGTAGTAGGATTTGTGTACACTGGTGGTGGCGCTTCCGAAGTACTCTGATACTGAGGCACAGGTGCGACTGGAGTCGCTGTTGTGCAAGGTGTGCTTACAACTGGGACATCGTTTCCATAGTTGGCGGAGACACCAATGGCCAAAACGCCGAAAAGAATGGGCTTAGTGAACGACTTCATTGTAAAAAATTGATATTGTATTATATGTATCGAATAGATATAATAGAGAGTGTCTGTGCGATTGTTTCCAAGCGAATGTCCTCACAAGCGGGCGAATGTGGATGGTGAAGAAAGAAAAGGGCTCCAAGGAGGACAAGAACCCGACTATATATACCACCCAAGAGAGGTAGACCCCCTCGAGCCAAACGATGTTTCCATCTATGCCGAAGACAAAGATACACCCATGTCCCCAGAGCCACCCAATTAAATTAGTGTCCGAATTCGTTGGATGCAGACTCCAAAGCTAAGGGTTGAGGCGTGCTGGTCTCGATGGTTCCTGCATTATGGCGAGGGATTGGCCCTTGGTTTATTCTTGGGTCAGCTAATCCGTTTTTGGATCACCGACCAGGCTAGCCTTTCTATAAACGTGCGGGACGTATAAGCTTAAATTCATAACTCCGACGCCCTTCGGAACGACTTACGGCGGGAGTGCATGCATCCACACGTTCCCCTTAGAACTTTCCCCCTGACTCCAGCTCGCGCTCGCCCAGCGCTACCTCCTTATTGTCCATGGCCCGTCAACCGTCTTGCCATATTCATGCTAATTGATCAGCTAGGCCAACGCAATGAAGCACTCAGAAACGGACTAACGCAGAACTATATTGATCCAGCCGACTCTCATTTGGCTGGTTGATGAGCCAGAAATTTCGAAAGTCTTTCATTTTCGTAAATTCGCAGCCGACGCAGATGCTAGCATATGCGTGGTATGCTGATCTGAATTTATTTATTTACTTCGAAAATAGTTGTCTTGGACCAAACCGCCACCTTTTTGTTTGCGAAAATAGATCTTCTTGTCAAGACCGATTCAAGCGCCATGCAAACGTTGGGTTGTGACTTTTTTTTTTTTTCCAACAAAAGAAGTGACCAGAAAGGGGTGGGCACCTTGACGCTGCATGTAGGTGCTAGTTATTGGTCCGACACAGAAACGACTAAAATCGCCCTGCAGACAGCGGTAATGAAAGGGTATGGAATGCTAGCGCCCGGCCACGGCGGATCTTGAACCTGCATCACCTGTAAGTATCCGGAAGCGAACCTGATCCAGTCAAATACTGGTCGCCAGCTCAGCCAGTGCACCAGCACTTCCCCATGGCAGACTTCTCTTGTTTCATCAGGAAAGGGATGTACCTTACTTAAGGAAGAATTCACTAAAGTAATTAGAGCCGGGAGGCTATTAACTCATATTTGATCTGATATCTTATAAAGTGTTAATTGACAGGCAAATAATCCCCGACGAGCCTTCTGTCACGCAGCCGGCGCGCAACTTGATTGTCAATATTCGTTAGCACATCCATTTATACATTTATCCAATTTTCCGGGACCAAAATACCAAATAAATTTCGCATGGACCCGAATTCGCGAAACCGTTGCTTTTGCGGAGTTGGGTTAATAGGCGTGTATGTACCAGTTGGTTTCATGGCAGAAATCATTATAATTTGTGGGTCGGCGTCGATAATGTAACATACATAAATAACATTATCAACCAGAAAACCTATTCGAATGTTCGTGATCCGAATGCACACGGTTCCATGCCTCAATTACAGTTTTGTGAAAATATTAATAGTAACCAGCAAAATTAGGTAGCGCCAAAATGTAACGGTTCAGTTTGTTTGCCGCAGAGTATAAAATGTGGCGGTCGAGAGCCACCAGAGCTAATGGGCTACGACTAACGGAGCTCACAAGCTAGATAGATTATTAATAATTATCCGTTCAATACCAGGTGATCACGGGCATCAAACTCATATGATCATGAAGAGAATAACTATTCTGTGATAATATGTAATAATAAGACCTTTCGCTGGGAAATGGTATGCTATATATATACACCCCCCGGGAATTAACTTCGAAACCACGCGCGCAGCGTTAGGGCCTCCAACGTCGCAACAATGCAATGGACCTAAGATAGGCCCAGATCGGATAACCAACTTGGCCGAAATCGCCTTCAAAATTTAGGATCCAAATAGATGTTAAGGTATACCAAAGCCGTTGGTAGAAGATATCGATCGACGTAATTTAATTTTTTTTTTTTTTTTTTTTTTTTTTTTTTTTTTTTTTTTTTTTTTTTTTTTTTTTTTTTTTTTTTGAGGGGCATATGTATGTACGTACGTGCTTACACCTATCGATATATCGCAAGTGTTAAAAATTTAAAATGAATATGTTCGTCATCGCGCTGGTGTTGGACTGTGCTCGTATTGAAACCGGAAATTCCTCCCTCTCGCTTGGCTAGGAATCTCGTAGGAATCTCGCATGAACTTCTGCCTTCGTACAACCCCCAGCCGTTGATTCAGGTATACTAGATAGGATATTCGTACCGCGAAATTTTAGAAGAAGTAATCGATTTGGTTAGTGACCTTAGCTATTGGCGAAATGCAAGCATCAACTAACTACCTGTTAAAATATATGCAGGCCCTTCGTTTAGGAATACTGAGGGGCTCAGTGTCAAGACTAGTCGATCGGAGCCGCACTATGTATTGTTATACCTCCGGACTCCAGGGAAGCTGAGAGATGAGTATATCCATATAAGCCAAAATTGCGACTTCGATATTGAGATACCCGCAAAATAAAGATACTTATATACGGCATTGTTGACACATATATGCATCGATGATTGTTATTTACATTGTTCTTTGATATTAGACACACGGCCTCAGGTCTAGTGCACAAACGTTCCTCCAACATTCTCGCTTAGGGTCGCCAATTGGATATAGCAGCGTTATCTTGAACCCCCCACAACAATTTAGAGTTGAACGGAAAGAGAGACAAAGATCGATATCGATGGGATGAGATTTCAAGCTTCGTATTAACGTTTAACACTCACATGTTAAAAACCTAAAGTCGGGGCATCACGACAACTGTGGCCACGCGACATGCACACGCCAGATATATCGGGCCTCGCTTGAACAATCAACGCCACACGTCATGATAGCACTACCCTCAAAACCATAAGCCGCTAGCCCAGACCATGGTGTCAAACGTCGTTGAAGACGTTGGGACGCACCAATTCCAACCTCGCCGTATGGGGGCGATATCAATATCAAGGATGGTACCACATATGTACATCTATAGCCCTTTGCAGAGTGCATCCGGAATTTATGCCTTCCTCAAACGTCAACGCCGGATCGGTCAAACCGTGCTGATATGATCTGACTGGTCCCTTTTGACAGGGATTCAGATGAAGCCCGATCCGGGGTTCAATTTTGGGAATCATGAAACATGCGACCAGCGGGTCAGAAAGGTATGTATACGGTATTAGTTTAGGCAGAGCAATTGCGATAGGTATCTTGCAACCGAATGTACTCCTGCTCCGTAGGTAAAAATATAACTGGTGTGCGCACCATCGAGACCGGGGATTTAGTAGAGTCTCATTGCCCGAAGAGATAGGCAGAACGACGCCTAGCAAGATATCGTTGATCTACCATGCACAGAGCACTCTGTATAGGTATAGGACGCACAGGGTTCAAAAGACTGGGGTCTATATGCGGCTGGGCCAGCTGGGCCAGGTCCACCCTTGTGAATAGCATGTCATCCCACGCTGCGATCTGTATTCTGTAGGCCTCAGCCCCTCACTAGGAAATAATGTCGTCCAGTTGTAAGGGTCACCCCACATCCAAATGCATGCTGCACGCCGAAAAACCTGTTCATTTGTTTTTCTGGGATATGGGACATTCGGTTCCCTTTTTGTTTCGCGAAGAGTGGTCCGGCCGGATTACAAGTGCTTTCTTGCTATCGCAAAGTCAACCGTTGATAAGAAGTTTCACATATTCCAGTTCTCCCATCGGAGGCCTTACATTTATAATCGGATCCATTCGCTCGCTATCTTCAAACACTTTTGTGAAGATTCGGCCCTCTAAACCTTCCACTCCATCTATGCCTTCACTCCTTGCCATAGATTCTTTCTCTCGCCAGAATAATTCAATCTCAAGATAAATCAATATTGGGCTCCATAGATCTAATATTCGCCCAAGCCACCGGGCCCAATATCTGCCAGGTCTGGTTGTCTGCGTTCGACGAAAAGGGCAACGAATCGATTATTATCTCGTAACAGAAACTCCAGAAGAGGATAATCCCAACCACGGAGAAAGTTACAACGTTTTACGGGAATTCGGGAATACCAGGATAACGAGCGTATTGCAAGGTATGCGCAAACCTTTTTCTGACGTTTCACAAATAATAGAATCGTCTAATGTCCTTCGAGATAGGGAATCAATAAAACGCTAATAAAATAGCTTGCAAAAAGTAACAACACATTTTTAGTACCTATCATACACGAATACTTGCACCGGATCCAGAATTCCCTATCCGGGCAGTACAGGGGAGCGGATAACATTACGATTCCGAATTATATATCCCATCTCCAAAACCTATGAACCAAACATTTATAGTCCAACAGGCGCGCGCCAGAGGCCAGGCGTTTCGCGAACATAATGACGGGAGTTCAGCATTCATGATGGCTCAAGCAAGATCAAGAATTTCGGTACAGTCGCGGTCCAGTCGAGGGAGTGTTGATTCTACAGGACAAACAAATTCAAATGCGCCACAGATATGGTGGGACGAAAGACGAATCATGGAGACTGTTACAAATTCATTTCTGCAGCGGTCGATAGGAGACGAATCGCTGCGGGCTAAACTGGACATGCCGATGATGGAGGGTCTCTCGGATACAACTTTCGCCGAATGGATATTATGGAAAGCAAAAAGATTCTTTTTGATTTTACTTGAGTTGGGAGAGGTTGCAAAAGTATTCGATTTGGTAGAAAGTTCATGGGATGATACGGATTTGCCCTTGGACGCTGAACAGATTTCGAGGTTGAGATTAAGAGATCTTTCAGTAGAAAGGAAGTTCTTTAGAAGACAATACGCATTTCTCGTCCGCGATCTTGAGAAGGGCGCACATATCAACTACGATGCATACGAAACCATCCCAATCGAACCTTTAAAGACAGGCCTCAGTGTTGGCATCAACTCCCACGACAAATTCGTCTTCCCCCGAACGCAGCAAGTTGTAATACGGAAGACGATGCCGCTCAGCGATCAAGTCAGAGAAGAGGAATTCCAGGGGACGATTCAATATCTGAAAGAACTCACCCACCATCACATTGTCGGACTTTACGCCTCGTATACTGTCCAAGATGAAGGATACTTACTATTTGCACCCGCTACTGAGCTCACGCTAAAGGCATTTTTTCAAACACCGCCTACAATTTACAAGTCCCTTTCGAAAGAAGGGAAGAGGCGACAAATCTTTGATTGGATGCACTGTTTATCAGATGCAGTTGCATTCCTATACGAGAGAGGAATCGTTCACCGAGATATTAGACCCAAATCGATCCTTGTCGACGGCACGAATATCTTCCTTGCGGACACTGGCGTGTCACAGCGGCTCGATGTTGGGAATAAACCAGCAACATCCACCGATAAGCCAAACTACGAATACGCAGCACCAGAAATCTATCGCCGTAGTCTAACACGGCAAGAGACTGTCAGAAATGTCATATATTCTGGCCGCGCAGTTTCCAGGAGAGGATCCCACGACTCAGCCATAACAGCAGCCATGCCAGATATGCACGTTGTCGATTGGGTACAATCTACGGAAGACCAGATTAAACGAAGTGATATCTTCTCGCTTGCATGTGTTTATCTGGAAATAATTACATTCCTACAGGGGAAGCGCTCGATGAAAGACTTCGCCTCCCATAGAGCAGCAAAGAATCGGCGGGGGGCAAGAGGTGCGAGAGGTGCGCTCGCCGACCAGTCTTTTCATGCGAATCTGGAGCAGGTCAATACTTGGATCGCAATGATAACAAAAGAGGCCGACCGGAAAAATGATACCAACGTTAAACGTGCAGCTAGCCTGTGCTCGGAAATGTTATTCAAGGAACCTACCCAACGCCCCGAGCCTTGGGTTATCAGAGACAGACTGTTCGTTATAGCAGAGGAAGAATGCAATCCGAATGTTCCGCACTGTGGGAACGATTGTTATCGGACAGATAGGGTGTTTAGTTTTGGGGATTGGGGGAGCACAATGGATGAAGTTTTGCATACACCAGTTACAGACTATGGGGGTAGCCCTGGAAAGAGTAGTGGGTTCGCATGGTTCAATGCGGATGGATAAGTGGGTGGTGCGTAGATAGGATTTATCCGAAAGAACAACTCGTGGAATACATCGGCGAACGAAAGGCCTCTCCCTCTCCCTCTCCCTCTCTTTCTCTCTCCTCCCTCTTCCTCCTCCTTTCCCTCCCTCTCTTTTCTTCTTTATTTCTTTCTTTCCTTCTTTTTGGTAGCTTCCTAGAGCTACAGCTGGTGGGCCTTGCGGGTGCAACCGCCTCCTTGGGCCCAACAACATAAATTGACGACCAGCCCGCAGCCGACACACGAAAGCTACAGGCCCAGTATTACATGAATCGGAAACCTGGGATACAAGATCGTACGAGTTGGTAGAACAGGGCGTGTATATGCCCAGTTCCCTTTATTACCGCCTTCCAGAAGGAGGGTCTTGCATGCATCTTCAACCGTGACAAGGGTCACTTTTTGCATAATCAGATATTGGTCTTTATCTATTTCTTTTTTTTGGTCCCTTTCTCTCTTTCTTCCTTAAAACCCATTCATTCTTTTTTGGTTCCTTTCGTTTCTTTTTCTTTTCTTTTTCTTTCACGGATTACATAGCATCTTGGTTCAGGAAATGGCGTTGGGGGACTCTGGAGGTTGTCATACTAGGGATCTATAACTACTTTGGGTCAATCGAATTTTCTTTTTATTCTATAGTTAACTCAGTAGCTATTTTATTTTACTCATATATTATATTATTTCCCTGGTCAAGATTTAGTTTCAATATCTCTTTTCTAGACAAGCACAACCATGACTCTACTAGTATCGACAAAATAAAATTGAAGTATTTTTGGTCGGCGTTCAGGTCTCGATTCCAACCCAGCCCAATGGACACGCCATGGTCATTCGGCTATCGCTCGGGCGTGAAGAGGTAACCGAGATACCTTTGCCAGTTACTTAACCCCATGCGCCTATCGCAACCTTGAAATTCGACACCGGGTTATAATTCCCTAGGATTTCCCTTCAAGTTGGTTCCGTGAAAAATTATATTGGTAGCTTACTGTTATTCGCTGGGGCTGCACATGGTGCGGGGATAGCTGATGTGACTCGCCAATCGATTGGCAAGAAGCTTAATACCATATACCTATCTAAAAGCTTTCCATCAAGTTTTTTTTCCAAAAGGCGGCTCAGCTGGCCCTTAGATTGTTGGTTGATTGACCCACTCCAAACGGCGACTCCTTTAAGGCCACGGCAGAACAAGGCAAATTCGGACTGCATGCTCCCCCACGTGAAGATAAGACTGCATGGTCGCATGCGAATTTACTCGGTTTGTCCATGATATCGATGTTGTTGAGTTATTTTTGAACCAAAAAAAAAAAAAGAAGAAGAAGATCTTTGTACAGTAACTATCCGGTTCATTCTCGTCCTGCTATCCTGTGATGGCCGACAAGAGTAGATGGCTAGGCACGTACAACCCCAAAATCTACGATTCTAGCCAGTACAAGCAGACCACAGGATGTATACAGATATACCAACGCCGTCCGGGGGTCTGGGTACGAGACAATATACACGATTTATTTTGCCTTTGCTCACGTGATCACGACACATCATAGAAAGTAAGTACCTTGGAGCAGTTCACTAAAGCGGCCGATCCTGAAGTCCATGTTTAACGTATAACTCTAGCTGCACAATTGCATAACCATGCAGAACCCTAGAATTCCTATACTAGCGCTAGCATATTCGTGGATGCTTGTATCGTCCAACCTTTGGCACCGGGTTTCAGGCTTCCCATATGATGAACAATGTATACGAAATGGTTATGCAGAAAGGCTCCCAAGTGTCACAAGCTGCCCAATTTGGTACAATATTGCGCAATCAGCACAGGCATGAAATTCGAGGCGTCCATCGTACAATGGCGAGCCATGACTCGACTTCGTACTCGAACCGAATATGCTTTGACCCGGTCGCGAACATTCGAACATGTGTTGTAGACGTCGAAATATCGATTAATATATGGGTTGAGGGTTTGAGCCTCGGTTCATTTCACGGTTACATGGTTACAGACTGATCATGGGATCGTAGTTGCCTTTTTGGGTCTTCGGATTGCAGGGATCGCTGGTTCCTCGCTGGTGCAGTCTAGGTAACTGAGGGCCAACCTCGTACCAGATGCCAGAATAAGGTACGTAGCTTCCCCGCATTTGGGCTGGTGTCACCATTGTAAACGCATTGCTCTTCGGATAGCTGCATACAGAAGTACTTCATCACACTACCCTGGTCAGATCTTCGAGTTCCTTCAATTTGTTCACCTGGGTATATATAGGTATCTATATACCTAGGTATATACCTGGATAGAAGAACATAGACAAAACTGAGGGTCAATACAAACTACACCATAGTACTTCGATTAACCCGGCCAAAGACCCAAGCTCTAGTGTAGAGTTGCTAGCCTAGACTAGGTTGTAGACCTATATCGATCATGCCGGACCTAGAACCGCCACCAGAAACCGCTTTCGATCAATATGCTGAAATCAAGCACCCGGATATTTTCCCAAAGGCCCTCGAGCTTCTCAAACACTTCTTGACGGATAAATCAATCCCTTGGGTCCCAAACGGCACCAAGGACGATGTCGATCTATCAACTTACCAACCTGACCCTCCACTGCCGGCGCCAGTCTGCCGTGGCATTGGTACTTTCCCTAAGGAACTTACCGCTGAACAAATCCTCCCAGTAATCCACCAACTAGCATGTAGGAAGTATTGGGACGAAAGATACAAACACGGATTCCCAAGCCTACGGTACTCGAGGAAGTTGGTACGCTTTTACGCCGTGCAGAAGGGTGTGGGGGAAGGCTGGTTTGCAATTGTGGCTCCTAGGGACTTCACCGGATATAGTGGACATGTAAAGGAAGTTGGCGAAGATGGGATTACGAGGTATTATTACTTACAAACTAGTGCGGAGTTCGATGATGTCCCCGAGGTCAACGGGATTGTGAGGGGCCAAACGAGTTTGGCCGGGTGGGTGCTGGAAGAAGGGGTAGAGGGAGTCAAATGCACATACATTGTCTGTCATCTCTGCCTGATTATATTTACATTATATATATACTGACGTACGGGTGCCCAATAGGTGAAATTCGACCCCAAAGGCTCTATTCCAGGGTATCTTCTCGAAGCAGTTGTAAAGGAGACTCCACTCTGTATTGCGAGAGTTAGAAGCTTCATCGAGAAGAAAGGGCTAGTCCCATATGTCAACATGCATGACGAATTCCCCGGAGAACTGAGGCAAGAATTCTTAAAAAATACAGCCGGAGAAGAGGCAAAATTTCATGACGCGGAGTTCCAGTTTGTTTTTAGCTGGTTCGGTGCCCCCGGTAGCTTTAACATCCATTTTGACGACCAATGGGGGAGCGGGGTTAAGATTGCCGCTGAGGAAGGAACCGAGGGGGAAGATTTCGAACTTACGAAAGAGAGAGGGAAGGTTACTGTTCTGGTGAAGGACGCGGCGAAGGATAAGAAGTTAAGGATTAGCGTCGCGAGAGCTTGATATGCCTACTCATGGCCACTTTCCTGCGTAGTTGAGAAGGTATAATACATTGATGTATATATATCAACTCGACCCCTCCGCCTTTTTGTTTGGAAGTTTATCCCGTATGTTTTCCTATCGATGTACCTAGAGATATATATACCTAGGTGCCTATACCTGGAGTCTCTCGTCTCGTCTCGTCTCGAGTCCCACAATTGCGCAGCCGGTCTGTGGCCGAGTTGTCTGTTGTTGCATGTTGACGGCTAATTATGACCCCAAAACCAGGCGACTCATCCCAACTTTAGATTCAAAATCGATCCCAACCTATCTCTCCAAGCTCTCATATCCATCTTCGACCATGACAAAGCGCAAGCACTCCGAAATGGCAGAACAGGCCCCCTTACTTATACCCTCCCCGCACGATGCTTCAAGTCCGGACCCGGGCTCTGCCTCGACAATACCAACTCGCGCTAGACCCTTCATCGCGTCTCAAGTAGGCTAATCGATCCGGTTAGGACAGGTTTCTGCCGCGTTTTCTCTCTTTGTCAATGCAAGGGACAAAACAAAATATCTAACGCAATGGCATTCTTCTCCCCGAGAATTAGGCTTGCGATCAGTGTCGGAGTAAGAAGACGAAGTGCGACGAGGTATTAATATTTTGCGGGGTGCCTGATTGCGATTGAGTAATGGCGGCTGACAATTCAAAGGACCGGCCACGATGTTCGACGTGCTCGAGAAACGGGCTCGACTGCCACTATGCGGAGACAAAACCGACGAAGTATATACCTAATTCCGAGTTGCATATTTATCAATGCTTGAGCGCTAATATGAAGTATTGCGAACGACCAGGAAGGACCAAACAATTTCTAAAATCTACAGCAGCATATACCGACTCGAAAAGAAGATTGAAGATGTCGCAACCCTCATTCGCCAGCAACATGACCCCCCATTGCAACAGGACTTACATGTGCATGCACAATCTACGTCCCATCTCACGGCGATCGATATATCCCCAGAGGCTGCCCAGAAGGGACGGCTATCAATCGCAGATGTCTTGAACACCAGTCCAAACTTGACGAAAGCCCAGATAAGTGCTAACGCCAACATATTCACGCCAGTCCCCGCTGCTTCCGCCTCTCATTTCACGCAGGAGGCAAAACAAATGTCCTTCTCTGCACACAAAATCTTGCAATGGCCTGCGATACAAGCTCTACTGCCGGATTTTTTACAAGGGCTGGATTTAGTGGAGGACTATGCGACAAAATTGGAAGCTGCACGGCCGCCGTTACCCTTTGATGTACCTATGGTGAATTTATACGCAACTGCAAGAGGCCCTGGGAAGCAGGATTGGCTACAGTCACTACCCTTATCCGTCATCAGAGGGTTGACAGAGGCGTATTTTAATACTTTCAATACCTCCAACCCGATTTTAGACAGGGGCTATTTCTACACAGCAACCCTAAGCGTGGCAATGGAGAGTGGATTTGGTTATAACATTGAAAGTTGCATTTTGCTTGTCGTATTGGCGTTGGGATGCATGGCGGTTACGGCGCATAAAGAAGCAGGATTCCCGTTGTTCCCGTTAAGAGGGGAGGAAGGCGGCGGAATGATGGGGTTTGTGCCGCCGGATTGGATGGAAGTGACAGAAGAAATGGAGGGGATGCCATCTGGTTTAAGATTTTTAAATGAGCAGAGGAGGAGAATCGGGTTTTTGATGTGCGGGGTGGGGTTGGAGTATGTACAGTGTCATTTATTGTCTGGGTAAGTCCTCTCTATTAAATTTCTTCTCTAGCCAAGTACCTTTTTACTTATCAGCGGGGGCGGTAGGCTCTATTATGCGCAGGCAGTACGGGTATTGGATCATTGGAATATGATACACAAGGCGGCTGTTGGGTGTTTGATGCTGCTTAACGGTTCCAAAGCTGAGTTAATGGATTGGGATGCCTGGGAAAGTGACATGCTAGCGAGAGTATTCTGGAATACTCTAATGTTCGAAAGGTTAGTGCCATCGAGTCGAATCTCTCTCCTTTTTGTTTTTAGACTTCTGTCTGATTAGCATTGGCAGCATTCTTGTTCAAGAACTGGATGTCCCACCGAGTGGCCTCACAGATTATGAAGAGATCGTACCATTGCCAAAGTTCCCTTCATACGCCAGTCCCTCGTCATTAGCTTCGAGTTCTGTTGAAGATGCTGAGTCGAACTACCAATACCATTTCCTTGCTCAGGCTACCCATAGAAAACTTCTCAATCGAATACGAAATAGCGTGTATAGCTATGGTAAAATCCCTTCTGCATCCCAGCAACCGTTATAGAAAAGTCCTACTAACTTCCTTCATTCCATAGAATCCGATATGTCGCAATTCCCATCTATTGCTCTTTCACGCGAACTTCAGCTCCAACTTGACCTCTGGCGTTCGCACCACCCGTCCTTCATCCAACAAGATCCCCAAAACTCACATTCCCCCTTGTCGCCCACAAAACTTTCCTCACATGTTATGACTGCGATGTTACACGGTCGTTATCTCGTTGGCAAGCACCTTATGCGTCGCCCGTTCGTTTATAAGGTCCTGCATACACCCACGGAGGAAGCTATAAGCCCGGATGTGCTAGATGAGGTCAAATGGTGTCTTGAAAGCTCTTTAGACTGGCCTCAGATTACAGGCGTATTCGAAAGAGCGAGAACGGCAGTGCCAATAAAGTTTGGATTTGGGAGCCAGTGCGTAACCTCCTTTTTTTTTTTTTTTTTTTTTTTTTCTTCCTCCCTCCTCTTTTCCCATCTCTTTTTCTCTTCTTTTCTTTTTCCATTGGGCGATGATCTTTTTTTGACTAACGCGATCTGCTTTGTATCCGAGTTTTAGGTTTATGGGTCAATTATTGCTCCTCAAGGGAGTGGAAATGTCGGTAAGGGAGGAAGTAAGGGCTTGTTTGCCTGTTGGGTGGGAGCAATGGGTGGAGAAAGTGCTAGGCTATTTTCGGGAGATGGCACCCAAAAGTCCCACACTTGCGAGAGACCTATACATTCTTGAGGCGCTATACAGCAAGTGAGCTCAATAGTCTATAATAATTCGACAGACTTCGATTATTACTGTAGTAAGATGACCCCGTTTGCCGGCACAGCAGTTATCAAGGGCATGGTGCCACATATAATTCTCTCATTGTGATATGAAAAAGTTTAATAATATCACGCCGTACTGACCGGGCTCCGCCTGTAGTCAAACACCCATGACGTCTGCGGGTCCGAGTAGGGAAATATCCTCATTTGGTATTTAAATCTATGACATGTACACTCCGTACACGTACGGACAACCGGGATTCCATACATGCATAAGTCATGGCATACAGATAATAATACCTTTGATGGCCCGATAAACGGACGCGCCCGATGCTTACCACCACGACTAATCAAGATAAACCAACATAACTTAGCCTTTGGAGTTCGCGAGTATAAATTAATAGTGGAATGCACGATTTCTCAACCCAAACCCGGTCTTTTTTCCCCCAACTCCAATTCGGGTTCGAACATCGCCGTTCGGCTAGATGCAACAGAGCCGTTTTTCAGCTACATTTGCCCAGGTCTAGAGATCTAGGCGGGTAAATTCAAATTAATATCATGGATTCCAAGACTTCTAACAAGGTTGGTCCATAAATACAGAGCTCCTGCCATCATGCTATCGCATGTATTGTTACTACAATTCGCTAATTATAAAATAATGGAATAGAATCTGGTTAGGCCCGACCCAACAACGGAAGAACTACTGGCTTTATTCCGGGAAGTCCAAGAATCCTTCCCAAAAGCTCTCGGAGAAGAAAGTTGGTATTTGATGCTCGTAAGTACATACATATATAATCATTAATGCACCAATTCCATAGCTCCAGAGGTTCCAAGACAATAGATGGGAGCCAAAACGCTTAAGCCTTTGAAAACCCACAGTTTGCAGCCTTAACATACGCCCTACCAGACCCTACTACTCTCGTATCCCTCTACACCCACTTGATCTCACTCCCCCAATATTCGACTCCCTCCTCCCGAAAGGCCCTGATCCAGCGTATCCGCGAAGCCCTTGTCAAAGTGGTTTCCTTAATCGGCATTGCAAAGCCCTTGTTAGTAATCTGGACCATCGGCTCCATCGAGCGAGAGGAAGACCGCGACTTTTCCTCCACCCGAGCCGGATGGAAGTGTGATGCCAAAAACTTAGAAAATGGGCTGGATTGGTTGAAAACCATTTACCGTGGCGACACTGCAGAGGTCGATAGACGGTTTAGAGGACACGAGGATTTCAGATGGATTTCGTATAATATTACTTACGGACTTTATTTATCGGATCATAGTATCCTGAATAGTGTGGATTCGGAACTTGTGGTTTTGTGTGGCTTGTTGATACAAAATTTGGCACCAGTGACGGCGTTCCATTTGAGGGGCTTGAGGAGGCTAGGTGTTAAAATGGAGGACGTCGAGAAGATCCATGTTTGTGTGCGTCCCCCCCCCCCCCCCCCCGGTTCCCTTCATATAACTACTTAACAAGTAGCTATCATGACCCCTGAGATTACGTGCTGATTAGGTTTTATGCATAGTGCGAGAAGGTAGCTAGGGTTTGTGGGATTCCATTGGATAAGGTACCTCGGGTGGCGGATATCGAGCATCTTGTACCATGGGAGCAAGATGAGGACGCTGTGGCCCCCCGGAGTAACAATAGTGGGGAGCCAAGGTTGTAGGGGAAATCACTTGAGTCTGCGAGTTATGGCGGGTGTACAAGTATAGTATAGAACCCATGAATTTAATCAAACCCAGACCTTTTATACGTATTAATCCTGCTTCCGTCTTATATATATACGTGGTAAAAAAAGGAGGTGGGAAAGCACCAGCTAGTAATCGGAACTCAAAGAAATCAATACAAGCCAAACTCCTGTCCAGCAATTCTCAACGCCAAAACCCTTGAATACCACCGACAATGCGCCAAGTTCATACCCATAAACCAGAAACCGGGGTGCCCGCTATCCCTGAAGAGTGTATTGAATTCTCCTTCTGAATCGAATCCACCAACTGGCTTTACTGCGTCTTTGACACATGGGAAGATGGCGCCTGCTGTGGTACGCATATTTTGGTAGCCCTGTGATGTTTTATCCAATTAGTTCGTGGCTGACGAGGGATAAGTGTCTTGGATAGGGCAGGAGTAACCTACAGTTGCAAGGACGACCTCCGCAGCTTCCAGCTCCTGTCCATCTTCAAATAAAATTCCATTCTCAGTAAATTTGCTGAGTCTACCATGTTTGACGCCGATCTTCCCATCAACTATCATGCTCGAGGCGCCGATATCAATATAGTAGCTCCCTCCGACGTCGAAGTACTTAATCAATAACCCAGCACCATCAGGGCCGTCATCGGTTATGAAGCCAGCTTTATTAAGGCCCTCGATTATTTGACCGTCTTTTGATGGGGCTTTCAAGTCTTTTATTATAGCTTGATGATAGGCTTTGGTGACAGCATTTGGAAGGCTGAAGAACTGCAAATCTGCTTCTTCGACTTCTGGGCCATTCTCGCAGTACTATATTCAAGTATTCGTGTTAGCTTGTGGTCATGTTTGCTTCCCGAATAGGAGACCACATACGGTAGTACCGAGCAGAGCTGGTAGTCCAATCTTAGATGAAAGGACGTGGGTGCTCGACCTCTGGATAAGCGTTGGATATGCTCCGTTTGAATACAGAGACTGAGCAATATCGTGTGCCGTGTTCCCCGCTCCGACAACTAATACTTTCTTCCCTTTTAGTCGTTCGGGATTGCTCCATTTCGAGGAGTGGGTGATTTTGCCTTTGAACACTTCTTGTCCTGGGAATGTTGGAATATTTGGTTCGCCAGAGTGGCCAGTGGCAAGGATTACATGCTTTGGAGATAGTGTACGTTCTTTACCTTCCCGGAGGACCTTGACTGTCCATTTGCCGTTTTCATATGAAGAAGAGGTTGGGGTCGTGGATGTCCAAACAGGGATTTCCAGAGAACGGGCGTAAAATTCAAGCCAATCTCCCAGCTTATCCTTTGGTGTGAAAATTGGCCAGGTCTTGGGGAATGGGATGTATGGAAGGTGATCATACCAAACTGGATCGTGGAGGACAAGGCTGTGGTAGCGGTTGCGCCAGTTGTCACCGATTCTAGGGTTTTTGTCGACGATTAGGGTTGGGATACCCAGGCGGGTTAGGCGGGCTGCGACTGTCAATCCAGCTTGACCTGCGCCTATGATGAGAACTGCTGGATCGGATGTGGCGAATTCAGAGAATTCGGCCAAACGTTCTTTCCAGTTTGTGGGATTTGAGGATTGGTCGCCGTGCAGGCCACCATGGGGGCGGTTGGCACCACTTGCCTCGGGGTGCTTCTTGAGGCTTGTGAGTGTGGTATAGATGGTGAAAGCCTAAACAAGTTGGACTGTTAGAGAAGATAGATCTCAGGGAGGAGGAGACTCTTATAAATGAATACTAACCTTCCACGTATTATTTGAATCGAGGAACAACCGGATAATCCCTTCACCGAGTCCCTCGTCAGATTCCACGTCGATATAGGCCAAGATGCTAATCGCAGACTCTTCAACTTGTAAAACCGGAAGGCGTTTATAATTTCCGACTGTGGGTTTGATCTTAAGAGACCCAAGTCTCTTCTCGGTCACTTCTTTGCTCAAAAACTGACTAATCTTGTCGACGCCCCGTGAAGTACGAAGGTCCCAGGTGAGGAAAAGGCCATCTCGCCAAAAACCTTCAGGGAAGATAACATCCTGGAGGTCTAGCGCCGTCGGTTTCTCAATGGCCTTCTGGAGACGGGCTAGATAGTCTGACACGACTTCGGATGCATTGATGCTGGCAGCGGCAGGAGGGGATTTGTATTTGAAAGTTGGAGGTGGGACTGCCTGCAATGGCTGGGAATGTGTATCGACAGGCATTTTTTCCTTGTAGACTGTGCGTCTATTGAAAGCACTTATATGGATATGCGATACTGGCTATTTGTCTTTACCGAAGTTAAAGGAACGATGTGGAATATCGACAGATATATAACATATGATGGTAAGTTCTATTGTCTTTCGTTTCTAGTCCGTGTGTGGATTTGATATTCGATTTTTAAGTTTTCCCGGCGTCTGCTGTTTGATTGTTCAATCCAATTGATGATAGATTCAATCCGACTACTCCAGCAGAGCGCCGTATTTATAAACCAAAAATCACGAACTTTGGGACCTCCCTTCGTCCGTTTGATAGACATCCCAACCCTCGAACAAAGTTCCACACTAGACGCTGACCAGCGTCGGTTTTGTTGGCACAGTGCACTTGGTGCTACTCCGATGGGGACGGCTCAAGCGCTCGCAATTAGGGCGGGTTCAATGTGACACGGAGCTAGCACGCTTCGCAACCAAGCTCCCTTGCAGTACATGCATAAAGTGTGGGTGGGCAAGCGTTGGTAGCTTAGCTAGCTCGTTAGCGGTGGCCCCGTACCGAGTTCTCCATGCGGGGTATTGCCGGGGAACACCATTGAGGTTCAAGCATTGCGAATGCGGGGGTTCCCTCTTTGAGATACGTAGATTCCTAAGATCCTGACGACCGAGGACCCATAATGCAGATTGGTCTATGATGTCGAGTCATTGAGCCGTACGTCCTAGTTCCATATCACACACACAGTTGATAAGGGTTGGACTTGCAAGCTTGGTGAAGTGAAGATTTCCGGATTTAGATCCCGGTTGTACTCCTGACTAAGGATGGTTTAGCAGTAAACAATCAATTGAAATGCGGGGAAGGGATCTGAATAGGAGCATGTAGTAGAACGAAATGAATCCTACGATGATTACTCGAATTCGTGGATCTCATAGTCCTATCTCTAGATCCCTCGATTGGAGCTGCTACCCGTCGTCCTTTCGGTCTTTCATGTGAATTCAATCACGGGTCAAGCTGTAACTTCGTACTTCCCATTTTCCCGCGCTCGGTTCGATAAACATTGTCCGGATGTCCGTTGCTACATTGATTGCAGATGACCGAGCAGTTTCGGATGCTACGTCGGTGAGTCCTGTCGACGCAATCAACGGCTATCTAATCTCAGATCTCGGTGTGGCTTTGTCGGTTCGGACTTGGCCTGGAGATTAAGGACAGGGAAGGCTATATTCTGCCATGGGTGAAAGCCGGGCTCTGGCGATTCCGACTGCTGTGTTGTGGAAACCACACCATCAACACATGTTGGCAAACATGCCGTCTTCGGACGGTCTGTGTTGCGGGCTCTCGTTACCTCGGTTTACCCTGTTTTCGTAGTCTCGGCCGGTCTCTCGGCGCAAACTGAGAACAAGCCTTTCTTCCAAGCCTTCCCAATCCAACAAAAACCAATGGGCTTCCCGATCCCGCAATTGGGTTCCAATAATATGCTTACTTGGCCGTAGTCCAAATATTCACAACGAAAGGACACTAGGTTTTGCTTCCTTCTTTCCTCAGTTTAAGAGACATTCCCAAAATGCCTGACCGGAGCCTTTTTTTTTTTTTTTTTTTATTCCCTTTCACTCCCCAGAAATGTATTCTTTTGTTTTCAGCACGGCTGCAGGGCGTCTATTCTCTCATACCTGCCTTAACGCGGAGTTCCTACAAAAAGGCTAACGTATAACGCAGCTTGGCTTTTACCCATTACTTGCGCCATTCGGAAGCCCAGTTTTTTCCTGAAGTTCTCTGGGCTTACGCATCGTCGGGGAACACTAGCATTTTGGAGGTTCTTCTATTGGCATTTCGAGGGGTTTGTTATGGGGTTGCGGGGAGATTTTAGAATCTCGTATTGCTAGATGTCTTTTTTTTATTATTTTTATTATTGGTATCCCTGGATTCTGGATGGCAGTTCGAGTCGAAAGGAAAATAGATCCTTGAAGATTTGCAAGATGTGGTTATATACAAGAAAGAGAATAACAAGTATCACAATAAATGCCTTCTGGAATGGGATAAGATCCATATGAAAAATATAAAGAAAGAAAAGAAAAATGCCGATAAACCTGCCATGCATGACCTCATAGACTTCGTAATATACAATTCCAATTCCCATAATGATATGATAAGAAATGCTAATTAAAAAAAAAAAAAAAAAAAAAAAGAACCTTATTGATAGCCTTTCCCCCTCCGTATTGTTTTTTTTTTTTGCCAAAGACATAGAGGGGAAGGATATCCAAAATATAAACAAGAAGAGAAGGTTACACAAATTTGCTGGTTCTTTTTTTTCCTTCTTTGTTTTCTCCCGCCTCTTCTTCCCGCCCGCTTGTAAATCTGTATATGCCCGATGGAAAAGGAATCCCCGCCTGTGCCCAGTTTCCCCGCTTCTAAGATGCACCGTGCTATGATAAACGATTATGATAGTTTATACAAGAAAGGAAATGAAGGAAAAAATGACAAAAAGGAAAACTAGAACAAATGAAATGGTCTGAATCTGATAGTGTAAAATAACTCCGAAGTGGTTGGAATAAATGATGTTGGAAAGCCGTGACCAAAGGAAATTGAAACGCCACCGTTTGATATGCCGTTAAAAGAATGACTAACTTTTGGAATTTGATGAATGATGGGTGTGATCAGGAGGGTGAGGGTGGAGAGAGATGAGAGGTTAACCATTGCAGAGTCATAACTGCAGCCACCACCTATCTACCCGAGAAATGGAGCTGGAATGCTTTCGACTTCCACTGTGATGACTGAACGTCTCCCTCTCATCATCACTCTGGTCGTCGCAGCTACTGCTATTGCTGCTCCACAGTCCCTTGAAATGAGAGATTGATAATCTTGGTCTGATCAAATGTCTCCGCCTGGAGGTACTCCCGCCAGTCGATGATATTGTTGTTACCGTGCCCATTTGATGATGCGACCTAACAGATGTGGGAGGAGGCACGGAGTCGTAAAAGGGGGCTATTAAAGACAGCTGATTGCAAGGGTGGGTAGAGTGAAGAATTCCCATCCCATGAGGGGTCGATCGGGGTCTTACGGCGTCATCGTAGAGTGACGCGTAAGGTAAGACTGGGGATGAACTACCCGACGACGATGTGTAACCGCAGGATGGTATTGTCGACACTGGAGATTGAGATGGGCAACTGCTGCGGGGGAGGATGTTGGCGCAGACATTGCAGTATGAGTGGTTACAGTTGCATCTCGTGCATGTGCTGTTAGACTGACTGCATCGGCAGCATGTCCATTCGAATTCCATATTGGTTTGTTATCGAAGTGTGTTTGAGGAGATTCCAAACTAATGGTCCCCTCTGTTGTGTTTCTTCGGGTCCGTTTCCTCCCGTTTCCTGTCCTGTTTCTTTTCCCCTTCCTTTTTTCCTCGATGTATATGTTTAACTTGTTTGTTGGTAGTATAGTGGTAATGGTAGTGGTAATGGTAGTAATAGTGTTATTATTTTGATTTCTAGTCGGTGACGTAGATTAGGAACGAAGGTTATGTCGACCCGAGTCGAAGATCAGGTTAAATGGTGCATGGTCTATGCAAGATAGTGTGTATGGTGGATCTGTCCGTCCTTATAAATCGGGGGCTAAAAAAGTCCAAAGGCTTGGTGCGCGATCCAAGCACACCACCCATCACCCACGCAAGGGAAAAGAAAAAAAAAAAAAAGAAGAAAAAAAGAATGCTGAAAGAAAATTCCTTAAAGACAAGGGTGGTGAGTGATCGGTGGGTTTGCTTGAGTGGGCTTTAGCCTCACATTCCTAGGACAAGGCCGGGGCATGCAAAGGATGAACCCACATTCTCCAATAGGGGGGCTTGAAGAACAAATGATCGCAGGTTGATATGGCCACGAGAGAACGGAACCTGCTTGAGATGGACACCAAGAAACATTCTGCTTGGAAGGAATATCGCGCACAGTCACACATACTATTCAATACTCCCGTAGCCCCCTTTGGACGGGTAGCCTCTGCGTGATGGCATGGCATTTCTCGAAGGATCTTAGGTGATCTTGGGATAGGATGCGTGGTGGGAGATGATTGAAAATGGACAAGTCCAACCAACCTCCCCTGCTTAGCTTTCGGACTAGGAGTGACCCCTGCAGGCGCTCACGGTGAATGCTTGAAATGTGGACCAGAGTTAGAGTGTGGGCTTCCAACTGCTTGAAACGGGATGGTGTGAGGAAGAGTGAAAACCCGCCGGCCTTCCAAGATAGACAAACCCCCTTCAGGGAATATCGACAGTAGTCTCATGGATAACGATCCCCTTTCGACAGGTGGTGAACGGGTGTTTTCATCAAAGCAGGCAGGTGATTTTTTGGAGATTTGATTCCTTTTCCTTGTTCCGGGGACGTTGGAGGAATCCGATTGGGCGCAGCTCCCTATTTCCGCCTGGAATGTGTTGTGTATGTCGTGACATTTTGCACACTCTGACAGTGGAAGCTAAGCCAATTACATTGACCTGCACATACCAGCACATTTTGTCTCTCCCTCTGTTCGCCATCATCACCCGTCACGATATGCGGTGTGAATTGTAGTGTCGTGGATGCATGCACATGTACGTGATGTGCGAGCGTTCGTGATGTGTAGAGACCATATACGTCAGCCGGCTACACTCGAGCAACATACTCCCCTTGAACCACCCTCCAACGTTTGACGGGGAGTCCCAAATAGGACTACCATTCCCAGTTAGGCCGCGCCGACACATCTCTGGCACGCCTGGTGTCACAAATGGCCAACAAGATAGACTATCGGCGAGGGTTGTCGGTTTAGGCAGGAGCCAGCGCTGCAGCTGTTTGTATCGATCGGTATCTCCATTCATCGCTTGCACATAGACTAGACAAACGGTGCAAACATCGTTATTCTGCCATGGTCTATTATGCAATTGCATGAATTATGGCTGTGCCTTTCGCTTATACTGTGTCAGAATCTGGAATTGATTCGAGTCGGGTTGGATCGATTTCTGCGACTTTCGACGTGTGAATTCATTCCACCTTGACCACCGTCAATTCTTTGCCCGCCACACATACGCACCTTTATTTTTCGGCGTAGGAATTGGCATGTCGTCGTCGTCGAGATATGTGCGCACTTTGGTATGTTTGGGGTGAGGGAGGAGGGGTTCCGTGATACCACGGGATCGACGACTTCGCCCACCGATATGACATCAAGTATATGTGTATGTGTGTGCCTCCAAGATCTAGAATGGAATCTTTGAACGTGTAGGAATTAGGTATGCATGCACGGTTCGGAGGAGGGACTTGGGTTATCGTTTCGAATCGGAAGCTTTCGAAATCTCCCTTCCGATCGAAGCATAGGATTTGCCCAGAATTCCATATTTGTGCGCAATTGTACAATTTGTGCCACCATATTCGCGTGCTCATTCTTGGGGGTGGCGAGAGTGGCCTCAGTTTGAGGCTATGATGGATGATATGAGACAGCAACCTCCTAGTTTATAACGTGCGTCAATGTGCACGGTAGGGCCAGTCGCCAGCCGACCATGATAGTGATAATTGCATTCCTTGAGTTCGTAGCCGACGTATATGAACTAACCGATAACGTATTAGCATGCGTAATAAATAGGTTTGACATTCATTTCGCGAGCGAGGCTTTGGGGATCAGGAGGGGACTGTATCAAGCTACCTAAGAATTTGGAACCATGGATACGATATCGCGTGGGTCAGACCTGTTGCTGACGATGTTAGAAGTAGAAGCTTGGCCTCCATCATATTCCTATTCAGTACGGTATGGAAAGAAGAGCAGCAGCGAAACTTTCGAAACGGGGAATGATCGATGCAGGAAAATAACTAAAAGATGGAGGATCGGAACGTGAATACTGTTATCTCCGATAAACTCCTATATTGCTATATTTATATGATTTGGATCCGTTTCGAAGACATTTCGAATCGGAGTGATCCACTGGTCCTAGACTAGGATTCAAAGCTGTACAGGAAACCCCATTTTATCTTGGTATTTTACTACATCTGGAGTCGCGATGTTGAACCAGGATGCTGGATCTATATTCGTCTGCTGGTATCCTTATACACATACGTATAGTATGTAGCCTCTCTTTCTCTCCCTTTCTCTTGCCGCGCGGGGATCGATGGTATTAAAATTTCCCCACTAGCTTTAAATTACACGCCAGAGAATTTTGGCCATGGATTAACTGTATATACAGAAACTTTGCGTCTAGATCTGTAGAATTGCATGTCTGATTATGTATTAATATATTTGCAAGTCAGAATCCTATATATGTGCCTACCTTAAGCTTACAAAGTCTTAAAGTCTATGGATTGATTAAGCAATCAATACATACAAGCGAGGGATTGCGATTGGTATTTCTATAGAAGCTCATTTGTACGGCTGTATGCCCGACTTTCAGTCGGGTTTGAGTGCTGCCACGGGCAGCCGACGAGTATATATACAGTTTAGTTAGCCGACTTTCGGGCGGCGAAGGGCATTAATGCATGATGGAGTAGCAAGTGAAGTGTCGCCGCGCCGTGATCGGGATTCCGTGATGCTAGCTGCCCGCGGCGGCAACAAATGTATGCATCTAGCCGGATTCATGAGCATGTATCATGATACAGATGGCAAACCAGCAAGAATGCAGGCCACTTTGAATGATGGATTCGATTCGATAGGCATCGTTGGTCTTGGCGGCTAGACCAGGTACTTTAAAATTTAGTTTGGTTATAAAATTATTGCAACTGCAATCTTGTTGAGGCCAACAGACTTAGCTTGGGTAACGTTGGTCCTAGGATCTTCCATATTTTTGGGTATCTAAGCCATAGGCTTACCCAGGCCATGCCGGCGTCTGCGGGAAATAGAAGACGCAAGCCATCGATTATATTGACCAGATCGATGAGGGATCCATGGATATGTACTTATACGTATAGTGCGCCGGCCCGGCTGAGCAACGGAATTTACACTGGCCTGGCGGATATCGGATGGTCCTAGTTGGAGGGATTTCAACAGCACGTGCAGTGCCGAAATACGTCTGCAATGCAATACTTTGACTACTTTGTTGAGAGTTATCTAAGCTTCATTCTGAGGGCGCCGGACAACCTCAAAATCAAGTGATAACTTGGGTCGTTGAATTTCCAGCCGCGGCAAAGGCAGAATCCTAGGGCCTAATTTGAACTTAGGCCGCGGGATCGGGACTTGATCAATCACTCTGCTATTCTGAACCAAGTATCGACGGCCAAACGGATCAATATATGCAACGCAATTGAGCACCGCATGCGCCCTAGCCTGGTGCGACAGTGATACTCCGCATCAGTGTATCAAATTACGTGTATTGCCGACACGATCGATATCCATCATGCATCATAAAGATCGAAGGGCGGACCGACCAGTGTCCAGAATTGCAGCCGAGTCGAACCCAAATCCACTTGACCCATACGAATACGAAACATGACAGGCAGAGATATTGTCGAATCGCCATATGCATCGCATCATGCTGGTGCCATTGCAGCATACGTACTAGCGGGGGTGGAAGCCCCCACAATGTATTACACCATTTGCTAATATGAACAGGTATTTCTGAGGTTTCCCTAGCCCGTTCCCCGCAAATAATCAGGATTGATAGACAATTAAATCCGACCCAGAGATTAGCTACCAGCTAGTACCCAGACCTCTCCAGACCTCCCCAGACGCCACAAGGGAACACATTTAGACCCCGGTTATCTCTTCACTTTTTTTTTTTTTTTTTTTTTTTTTTTTTTTTTTTTTGCCAATCTAACATACCCTACGCATTCCTACACACATGCAACAAGTGACAGGAAGAAAGAAGAGTTTTTGGACCAGACCCAGGATACGGGAAGCTCGGTTCCTTTTGTGCCTACTTCCTAGCGCCTGACTATTTTACCGGTTAAGCAGTTGGGAAAGGACTGGGGGACGATATTATAAGAGGCCGTCGTCCGCCGCTTGCTGGCCAGAAGGCTCCCAGTTTTGACATGACATCCCTCCCTTCCGTAACATCCTTTCTTTCAAACGCGGATCCGTTCGGCTGTCGTTTCTCTAAGTCGAAATCTTTACTTTGACCTAGCTAGCTTCAAACATGTATTCGACGGTTCTTATTGTCGGCGCCGGCGAGAGCGGCCTGTGCATGGGCGCCCAGCTCAAAAGACAGCTCAATATCGACGACTTCGTCATCTATGAGCGACATAGTGATATCGGTGGTACCTGGTACGCGAATACCTATCCAGGTAACTAGCTTTCCCTCTTTGCATCTACTGGGAATATCGATCTGGGTACAGCGTGGGATGAGGGTGGGCCCCATTATTTGGCCGCCGCATTCGCCTATTCCCGCCGGACCCGTATATAGTATATAACTAGGAGGCGAGACTAACGTCCGGCGGACTTCTTTTATAGGTGTGGCCTGTGATATGTAGGTTTTTTCTCTATATATATATATATATATCCTTGCTCGTATACGTACATTGAATCAATATATCGACACGATCCATCTTCGCTCTTTGCTATTTGACGGAAACACCCCTGTTGCAGTTCCCTCTTTTTTTAAATTTTTTTTTTTCTTCCTCCTTGTGTCATGTGGTCCTGCGAGGTTTGATAATATGGACTAATCGAAATTATAAATTCCTTATGTACCAACTGCAGACCCGCTTTATGCTATTCCTATTCGTTCTACAGAAATCCCGCGTGGACGGCTTTCTACCCCCAAGGTCGGCTTTGTACCCAACCCCTAAATTCCCTAACTTCCCTCAGCTTCTAATATATATTCATCTTAGGCCCGGAACTTCACGCCTACTTCAAAAATTTCTGCGACGACAACGATCTCCGCCGCCATTGCACTTTCAATACCGAAGTTGAAACTGCTGTCTACGACGAGTCCAGACAGATATGGTCCGTTCGACTACGATGTCGGCCCGTCGCGGACTGGGAAATGAAAATCGCATCCAACGGCCAAGATAAGAAACTACATACCGTCGGAAACGTCGGCGATACTTGGACCCACGAGTGCAAAATATTCATCTCTGCGGTCGGTGGGCTCGTCGAGCCGACGGATATCAACATCAAGGGGTTGGAAGGGTACAAAGGGAAGATATTTCATTCTGCTTTCTGGGATCACTCTGTTGAACTGGAAGGGAAGGATGTGGTACTGGTCGGTAACGGCTGCAGCGCTGCCCAGATCATGCCCGCCATAGAACCACAAGTTAAATCTGTCACCCAAATAATCCGTTCTTCACATTGGATGCTCCCTCGTCCGAAATTCCCCGGCATCCACGAGGACACCTACGAAACCTGGTCGCCCATGATTTTCCGCTACATACCTGGTTCGCAAGTGATTGCCCGTGCTCTCTTCTTTATCAGCCTCGAGTCCAGCTGGTTAGGCTTCCGCAGTGGGAAGCTAGGGGAAAGAATTCGAGCCGCTCAGGAGAAAAGGAGTATCTCACATGTTAAACGCCTTGCGCCGGAAAAGTATTGGAGTATGCTCATCCCTACCTTTCCCATTGGATTCAAGAGAAGGGTTTTTGATGATACGTACCTCCCGTCACTGAACTCCAACAAGGTAACATTGACGAAAGACGAAATTACCCATATTTCCGAAAATGCGATCCATACTGCTTCAGGTGCGGAATATAAGGCGGATGTGGTAATCATGGCTACAGGGTACAAGACGAATGAATGGATCTCGCCATTGGATGTAGTCGGCAGAGGTGGTGAAACTCTATCCCAACACTGGAAGAAAATGGGTGGCCCGGCAGCATATAACTCTACAGCGGTATCGGGCTTTCCTAACTTCTTTATGATATTTGGACCGAACTCGGTGACGGGGCATACAAGCGTTATTCTGGCGTCCGAGAATATGTGCCAATATGCGTTAAGTATCGCAAAGCCAGTTTTGAAGGGAGATGCGAGTGAAGTAGAAATTAAGCAGGGAGCTGAGGTGGAGTATAGTAAATGGATTCAAGAGAAAATGAAGGATACGGTCTTCGGCAGTTCTACAGGGAAGGAGCATAAGTCGGTCAGTAAATCTCCACACCCTCTCCGGTTCGTCTGTTCTAAGTCAAGAGAGCTAATTGGATCTTATAAATAGTGGTATGTAAGAAATGACGGTTGGAACTCGTCAACCTATCCGTAAGTTTTCCTCACCGCATTACAGAAGCATATTAAAAGCTCACTAAAGATTTCCTCAACTAGGCGCTCCCAGATTCACTTCACCTACCGCACATACTTCCCCGTCTATAAGGATTGGATCATTAAGAAAACCAAGCAAGGAATCTGGAAGACCAGGCTTCGAAAGATCCTTGTTTTATTCCTTATTTTTGGTATCAGCGGGGCCAACATATTGCTAAGAAACAGAGGATTGAGCTTTACAGAGGTCTCCAAAATCGGGGCGGCCCTGTTGGCTGACTCGTTGCAGAATTTGGCGACAGTAGTGAGGGCGAGCGTTCAGTAGACACTTATCCTTGCATATCATCCCTTTGGCTTTCGGATAGATGTGATATTACCGGGCAAACCGGTTGTAGCCTTACATGAAGATTCTTCTCATTGCGCGGCTTAAATGGGGTGACGGGTCAATGTATTATTATTAGCATGGACTGCATGCGAATCAAATTTGTCTCAATCGAAGAATCGGATCGAACGATGATGGATATTGCAACCAGTCAAGGACTAACATATAACAATCATCAACTTTCTTTTGGGGTCTTGCTAGGAATGTGTATTGAATAGTGAGAGAAAAATAGACAGGGAAGTAAAGTAGAATAATAAGATAAGAAATTTTGAGGCGCGCTGCAGACGAATAATAGATATCAATCAGATCACTCCCGCACCTTGGTATTTTTGCGCCTGAGGTAAAACTTAAAACCAAAAAAAAAAAACCTGAAGGAAAGGGGACGCTAAAGAAGCCCGTCCAAAAGTTAAAAAAAACAATAGTAAAAAAAAAAAGAAAAAAGAAAGAAAAAAACAGAAGAAAGAAAGCCGGAAGCAGAGACGAAGAGGTAGAAACAAACACTATGTACATGTACATACCGTACCCTTTCCTTTTTGTATTAATCGTACAAATTGAATTGTCCCTGCCCAAGTAAATGAACGCCAGTAACCCAAATTCATTCAAGAAACGGTTCGTGCATCCCAGAAAAAGAACACCGGCATTACCACCCCCGCCCCACCAGAACCTATCCCAAACGCACATAAATCCGAAGGTCCTTCATCCTACTTAGGAAATGCCCTAGGATAGAGTATTCAGTCCTGAGTTACATTGCCCCCCATTCACGCATTCTCCTACTCCAACCCCGCATATTAAGCCGTCCGCTAATCCTCTGACCATATTAACAATTTTCAAACATAAGGGGTTCCTGTCCCCTACCCAATTCCCTGTGGCAATACGCTCGATAACGCCTCTTCCAACCATATCCTTCGTAACTCTCATATCTCTGCCCAACACCATCCCGTGGCGCGCCAACGATCTGATTTCGACTTGGCCGAGGATATCTAATATTTTATCCATCTCGTCATTTACCACTTTTTTCGCCTGAGAACGGGGCATGACGCTGCCGGATGTTTGTAGGAATTGGGAGTACCCTCTCAACAGTAGACCAAGGAGTTGACCGACATTCATTAGCGTAGTGAAGCACATGTTGCAGCTGGCGCATTTTAAACTCGTTTTAGTGATTTCGATCGCATTGGCGCTAATGGAAGTTATCTCTTCAAGACTAATGGGTGGCGGTGGGGTGCTAAACGGCGTGGGAGGGGATAGGTGCACGGGGTTGTATATCATCTTTTTTAGCGTCATGATCGCAGAGAAGAAGTGCAAGAGACAGTCACAAGTGAGGCCGAGGCTGGTTTCAGGGTTTATCCCAAAGGCGGTCATGTCTCGAGGGCTCATTGCCGTACCGACTTCGAGGGGGATTTTGGTATGGTCTATTAGATTTGATAACACCGGCTGGGAGGATGAATTTGTGCAGTGGTGGTGGTGGGCTACGGAAGACGCAGCACATGATGAAGGTGTCGATGGGTTAGGTAGCGGACTATCCTGTGACGGCGAGAGATCGCTAAGGAGGGACGAAAAATCGATGTTTTGGACGGAAGGGTCGAAGAGGGTGTCTAGATCCGTAGTGACGGTGTCGCTGGAACCAGCAAGACTGGGGTCGAAGTGCACACTATTCGAAGAGCTTCTATTGGCTGTGTGGGGGATGCAACCCCCGACGTGGTGGTTGTGTCTACCAGCCAGTCGCAGCTTGTCAGCATTATGCCATCGAACGTTCGGGGCGACCGCGTGGGGGGTCGTTCTGAATTCTCACCCATCGCCCGGCCCTAGGATATTCAGGTCTAACAGCCTGCTTTCGTCGCCCATAAAGACATTATTTCCTTCCAGCCATTGATTCGTGTTGTGCCCATTGGCGCTATCGCCAGTGGAGATGCTAATGTAATTGTTGGTGTCTCCCTTGCCGATGGTAGCAGCTTGATGGGCTCGGAGAGCGTCACTTCTTCTTCGTTTCCGTGGCCTCCCCATCGTCTTTTGGAGGCTGTATACGCAAGGAACGCTGTCTCGAACACATCGTGAGCATGCTGGGTATTCGCCAGGGCATTTGAGTTTTCGGATACCTAGAAAAAAAAAAAAAAAAAAAAAAAAAAGAATATTGAAGATGGGTTAGTTTGTGCTGAGTTGGGGCGATAAGAAAAAGATAGAGAGAAGGGAGATTTTTGAGTATATGAAAAGGTGAATAACATACGGCACTCGTCGCAAGCCTTATGATGCTTCTCCTTGTCGGTCATCGTGCATCAGCGCCGAGGAGAGATGCCACCGCAGGAGATATTGATATCGAGTTGTAGATAAGGGGAATGGAATAGTGCGTGATTCAAGGTCGAAAAGGCGACTCGTATTAATGTGGGAGTCAGCAAAATCCGAAGCCCGGGAAACGATAGGTTGTATAGAGTGATAGTATCGGCAGGTTCGATCCAGAGTGGGAGTCGGATTGAATGAATTTGGTTGAAAGGAAGAGCTTGTTCTCTCGGAGAGTTCGGGAGGGATCTGAATCCGAAGCCAAGCCAAACTGGGGAACGAATGGACTGATTTCCTGGTTCTTGCCAAACGTACCCAAAAAACGAACAGGAAAATAATAAAAATAGTAGCAATGGGGGCGTCGGTATTGATCGAATGTGGCGATGGTGTTCGGAATTTGGACTTCGAGGTCTCAGAAATACAACCGAACCAGTAGATAGATGAGGTCGATAGATATGGGAAAGAAGGAGAGCCTTTCCTTGTGCCCTAAGACTGATTGCTTTGAGTTCGACACTGGCCATCCACCCAAGCTAAAAACCAAGCTACCCCAGAAAGCCGAATGGATCCCTGGTCACTTCGACAGGAGAAGGAGGGAATTCGAAGGGAGAGCTCGAGAGACAACAGCAATGCAATGTATGCCATGCCATGGCGGCTGCAGAGGAGGACATCTGTCATCGTTTTTAGAATAGAAATACCGGTTGGCCTCGGACTTTTTTCTTCCAGTGTTTTATTCTAGAGCAGCTAGCAGGAGTAGCTGACGGAGCGTAGCGTAGCCAGCACATTCGCAGATAACAAGCACCCGAGGGCTGTCGAAGGGGACGCCAGGGAAGCGGCTTCTGGTGAGATAGCGTCGTGCGACCTTTCCCTGCGTGGCACAAATGGTAGTTGGAGTGCCGTAACTGTTATGTAACAGGCCATCTCAAAGAGTGGGTGCTAGCGACCCCGGCCTGTAGCCGATGCACGGGACCCTGTTTGAGTCTGTCGGTTTCCTATATCAATCACGTTAGGAGCACCTGGGCAGCGGGTTTTGTTCGTTAGTTCGGATTCATGTTCACAGGTCGATAAGTTGGTGATGTCTAGCTCGCGGGTAGGGCTCGTGATGGGTGGATGCAATGGGCTTGAGAGAGGAGGAAAAGTAGAAAGGAGATGAGAAAGATGGAGAAGATAAATGACAGAGGTGATATATACAGGTAGATACATGAGCTTGTCTTTCCCTCCATAGCTTAGGATCTCCTCCCCCCTTCCGCTTAGATTATCAGTATATGGTCTAGATGGATATCATAGGGACGTCCAGATGCTCGGAAGTACAACTTAGGTATCAGGATCATTAGACATTAGAACCCATGACAAAACGGGAAACAGGACGGAAAAACAAAATTGAAACAGACAACCTGAACGCCGGATACGGATATATACCATCAGAAGGTACATGGCCATCGAAGACGGAATCAAATCACAATCCCTCCAAACTCTTCTCGCTCGTGTTCTTCCCTAACCTCGACTCGATATTCGACTCCTGCTTCTTCACTCGACAGAACAACTTCTGTTGGACTTTCTGTAAGACCCCAGTGGCATCGGCCTTCTTCTCTGGGATCGTCTTCTCATATGCCTCGATCTCATCCAATCCTTCAACCAAATCAACATCTTTGCTCCTCATCCATGTCGTCCCCCGAGTAAACTTCCAAACGAAAAAGATAATAGGAAACATAAACGGCATAGTATAGCTGAAGAAAAAAGTTGGCAGGTTCCAATACCCCGGTAGGAACACCATGAACCCTCCGACGAATGTCATGACGAAAGTAAGGAATAGGGCATAGTATGCCGCATACGGTTGAAACATGCCACAGAACGGAAGCTTGCCCTTCCTATCTAGTCCCTGGGCGATACACGCGCGGTGGAATTTGATATAGGTGAAGCTGCAGACCGCGTAATTCATTAACTGCGAGGAGGTGACCAATCCGATGAACCAGTTCAAAACTTTCGCGGTGCCGGCGGAGAGTTGGAGGAATGCCAACAATGAGAAGCACATAACCAAACCAACGCAGTATATGGGCACACCGACCTTATTCGTCCTGGTAAATATCTTGGGTGCCTTCCCTTCGAGTGCTAGGCCGAAGAGACAACGGCTCGCGCAGAAAACGTAGGAGTTCCCGGCGCTAAGGGCGGAAGTAAACACCAGAGCGTTGACAATATGGGGCAAAACCCCAATCTGAAGCCTCTGCATCGCTAGTACGTATGGCGATCCAGCTGCTCCTGCGGTTGGCTTCCCAAGAAGGTAAATGTCGACAAGCTCTTTGGAGTTGTAGGGAACCAAGACTCCCACAGCGAGCGAGCCAAGGACGAAGAAGGTCGTAAGACGGAAGAAGACACCCTTGAACGCTCTAGGGAGTGTCTTGCGGGGATTTTGGGTTTCACCGGCTGCCATTGCGACATAGTCCGGACCGGCAATAGTAAAACTTGCTTGGATAAAACAGGCAAGGAATCCCATGAAGCGACCGAGGGTGCCCGTGTGGTAGAATTCGGCAAATGCGCCCTGTGTCTTTATTAGTACAGATTGAATGGACAAAATGGTGGGCCATAGACTTACGGGGTTGCTCCAGTATCGGAAACCGAATCGATCGTGCAGTGGGTTTCCTCCCAGCATGGTGATAAAGGTGAAAATCAGGAGCCCAACAATCAGGACAACCTTACCTAATGCCATCCAAAATTCGGCTTCGCCATACCATTTAACTGTAAACATGTTGGCGAGACCGTAAACTACGATGATTATGCTGATAATTATAGCGGGATGGACAGATGTCGACCCGGGCCAAAAACTGAGGATGAAAGCTGTGGGACATGGTTAGCGATGATTATCATTGTCATTATTATTACTACTCTCTTATAGAAAACGGAGAGAGAATAAGACTTACTGCTTGCGACAATTTCAAAGGGAACCATCATGGCCTCGAATATGAAGAAGCTAACCAAGAACCGTCAATACTTTTTTTTTTTTTTTTTTTTTTTTTTTTCGTGCAGACCAGTATCAGACTAAACTTACTTGTAGCCAGTCGCAACACCAAAGGCTTCATCTACAAAACGACCAGCGAACCGAATGAACGGCGAGGATATGGGAAGATAGGACACCATCTCCGCCAAGCAGTTGTTAACACAGAGGACGACCGTGCTCCTACAATTCCACAGCCATCTTAGCTTTATGCACCATATTTCTAATGGCTAACGGCGATTCGTTTCAATACATATACGTACCACAGCGTAAAGCCGAGAAACAAACTAGCCGGCCCACCAAGGGCCAAACCTCTCCCAATAGCGACAAATAGAGCCGTGCCTATAGTGCCGCCGATTCCAATAAGTTGAACATGACGTTCCTTTAGCTGTCGGTGGGTGGTGTCGTGTGCGCGCAGAGGATTGACATCGCCAGTGTCTATTGACTCTGCGGCGCCGGCGCGGCTAGCGACAGCAGCCGACTTTTCGCTGGTGGCGAACTCTCTTGCTGAGCTGGAACTGGAATTCGGACTCATCGTGTATGTTTTGGGGGCGGGTTTTCTTTGAGGTTGGTTGTAGTTGATTCAAAGAAGCCATGGAAATAAAAAAGAAGAATCAAATTTAAACAAATCTAACGTCCGGGCGTTTTTCTTTATAATTGGGAGCCAGTGCCCAAGTGTATAATACCCGATTGAGTAGTTATGGTAAGCGCAAATACAGGACAGTTGCAAGCCCAGGAATTTTCCGTCGTTTCGTTAAATTTGAAGTCTTGCAAGGCAGGCGCAGGGGGGTTTTTGGTTCTGAATCCCGTCGAGGGCTGTTTCGGCTGACTTGAAAGAGTGTCAGACCAAGCATGCGGGCTTCCCTGCTTGGGCGTCTTGGTCCCTGCCGTTTCTCTGTTGGCTGACTAAACTGAAGCTAGCTTGGTCGACCTCGAACACACAAGTAGGGGCAGGCAGGCGCGGGTCGCAGATTGTTTCTGCAGCTTTGCGGGCTGGCCGAAGTCTCGAGGAGGTATTGATGCTCGGTAATGGTGGCGGTCGAATCGATGGTTAACCTGCTCACCCGCACGGGAATGCTTCTTCACGGATTGTTCAGTAAGACCATCGATCATGTTCCTTCGATGACATCAACCACGACCACAGCCATGCGCATGCATCACCGCCAGGAGTAAGCTCTGTGGAGGTTCGGACTGTCTACGTATCGATCGATGCCCGCTGCATCTTCAGCTTTGCTGACCTGCATTCCGAACGCCGTCGACCGTGGCCGCTTTTCTCTGGGGCTGTGGCCTGATCCAGCTAGCAGGTCAAAGGTCCTATATCCGGCATTCAGGGCCCATCCCATCGCTGCTGCCTGGAGGGCACCTATCCCTCCCGCATCCATCTGTGCAAGGTCTGGGGATTCCTTCTGGGCGCCCGATTAAAAGTCCGTGCAACCGAAGAATTCCAACTTTAAATTCTTGTCGTTCTCACACCGCAGGCCGGCGGCTGAGGTTTGGTTTCTTCATTGCATTCCACCCGAAGCTAAGGAGCATCGACCCCATGCATCATGAGCCTTTTCTCTATCGCAGTTTTTTTTTTTTTTTTTCGTCCTTCTTTTCCTTGTTGTGAGAGAAAGAAAGGAAGACGCCGAGATTACAAATCAGCACAAGAGAAATCCCAGATCCCTCTACGCATGCGAGAGCGATTCCGATTGGGTGACATCTCAATCTTCTATTCAATTTCGGACATCGGTCGGGCCTGTGAATTGGTTTTCTTGAGGGGTTTTTGGTGTTTATTATACTTGTGTATAATAATACACGTGCATGTGCCTCTCGACCTCTCGAGCTCTCCCATGCACATGCAGATATGCCACCAAGCCTCCATCGATCGCTTCTGGCTTCAGAACTTGATATAACGATAAAAAAAGAAAGAAAATCGGAGCTACTTGACGGGCGGGCAAAAAACGTGTCATTCGGTATCCACTTGCATCGGCTTGGACAGCGATAATGCAGCTGTGGATGTGCTAACCGTTACACACAGCAAACCATCGCTCTTCGGATCGTAAGACTAAGGCTACCGAGAGTAAAAACTTTGAGGTCGATTACTGATCTTATACCATACTAACCAACTAACCCTGGTCTTCCATATTGCACACAGCCCTACTACCACAAAGCCACCCTGCAGAACTTAAGGAAGGATTTAAAACATATAAAAGCCATATATCTAAGTAGGTATATACGTATCTATCATCGACCATATCGATTATCTAACAAGTTGATCAACGTAGCGCGGCCGAATTCTGCATGCATATTTCGCGCTTTGAATTCAGGCAAGCATCTAAGCCCTGCCTGTCGACCCACAAACATCCATCTGCCATTCCATCAACTTGATTACATGCTCCACTCCTTCTTCCATGAGCTTTGTAAGACTCAGTTTACTCGCATTCCCTTCAAGATGAACCAGATAATCATCAAGCACAAGCTTATTCACATTGACCTTTGAAACACCCTGTCCTATGCACCGCTTCATGACATCCTCTGGAAAATCGTTAGTTCCATGGAGGACAATCCTAACCCGTCCATTAATGGCAGTCCGGATATCATCAAGACGTGCATAATCCAACTGTGGGCCCCTCTTCCCATACTCCCCATGAACATTACCAAAGCTTGGCGCAAGGAAATCAACACCCGTGGCCAAAAAGTCCTCGATATCCTCAGCAGTAGTCAAAAGGCCTTCGAGGTCAGCGGTATCTGCGATTCCGTCCTCCCCACCCTCGATTCTCCCAGGTTCGGCTTCGGTAGAGATACCCCTAGCGTGGCAATATGCGACTAGGTCCTTTGTCTTCTGTAAATTCTCCTCCTTTTCATAATGTGACATGTCAACCATGATGCTGTCAAATGGGAGGGTATCGGCTGCGAGTCGGATCATATCTTCGTCTTGAGCATGGTCCAGGTGGATAGCGATGGGCACCGAGGCTGTTCTTGCAGCTTGAGCGGCAGCATGGACTAACAAGCCGTTTGAAAAAGTTATTGCCCATGGGAAGACTTGGATTATCAGGGGCGAGCGCTTTTTTTCGGCGGCCTTGACCATGCCGATTATTTGCTCAATGTTGTAGCTATAGACATATATATATTATAGATTAGCGTCACCTGCGCTTACAGGAGTTAGATACAATCAAGGCCGGGAGTAGTCATACACAATAGCGGCGATAACGCCGTATCCACCTTGTTCTGCTGCATTGAGGATTTGAATGGTCTTGTTTTTGCTACGCCAGTCCTTGGTGACGCCATTTGTACCGTTTGTCGCCATCGTGGAGAACAGACTCTTCGGTTTTACTGATAGGGTATATATATTTCTGGGTAGGACAAAAAGGAAGTGGGGGTATTGTCGATATCTATTAATGAGTCTTTCGATAAAGTAAGGCTTCGTTCAATGGGATATGGGACTATTATAAGAGAAGCTTCGTGGGATCATTGTCCGGACTATCCGCCAGGTCATTTTTGTCACGTCTTTGTTATCGGCAAGATACCATTTGCTGGTCTTCGATAAATCCGGCACCGTACCCCGGATTGAAGCAACTCATGTGGGGAAAGACACGAGCCCAAAAGCCCATGGAGTGAGTCCGGAGTTCCCTGAAGTTTTGGAAATCGGTGTCGGATCCTGATCTTTGTTTTTGGGTGGTGGCGGGAATTAACCTCGTCCCGGGTCCTCGTCTCGGTTCACACAAACTTCTATAATATATTGGGACCTCGTCTCTGTGTACCATCAGCGCGGGTGTCAATATGGCTCCACTAATAGGACCAACTTGAGGCCTCGCGCTACTTTATTGTGAAAATCTCGGCTCTAGGCACTAAGTAAATTGGGTATGGACGCGACGGTTATATATCATGAACCTGGCGCGGCCCAAGAGGTCGGGTTCGGATCTGTAGCCGAGATATTAACCCTGGTAATTGGCCATCGGCCGGTGTATTACATATTACCATCAATCTTGCTTGAGTAAAGAAAATTCGAAATAGATAAATTCATTAACCGCTAACTAAGGATTGGACCAAAAAAAATATCACCCCGAGCCCGATAGATTCTACCATCTCATACTTCTCGCAGATCTCCCGAACAAAGACTAACAACAGATAGCACCATAGTTGCTGGACTTCAAAAGAGTTCAAGCGTACCCGGATTTCCAAGATAGTAGGCAACCTCAACAGCAAACTCGACAACATCAAAGGACGGAAGAGAAGGTGCTTTGCCAAATCAGACAAACACATGCCGAGGACATCCACCACACCATATAATAATAATATTCCAAATCAACCGTTCATTCTTATAGGTTAGACCTAATACCTATATTTTGTAACAGAAAACCAAATCATGAGAAACCACCACGAAGAAAAGGAAGGAAAATAGAAAAGGAGGGGAGAGAACGGGGTTTGCCCAAGCAAAACAACAAAGGAATGGAAATTCGAAAGGGAAAAGGGAAAGGGGAAAGGGAAGGGGAAAGGAAAATGAAAAGGAAAACTGAAGACGGCAACAATCTACTCATCATTCAAGATCATTCACAGCTTACCCTCAATTTTAGTCGACTGTCCATGTGTTCCATGTCTTGGCCCAGCGTTAAGATTTCCATGATCACGTCCAAATTTCTCAGAAGGTGTTTGATTCGCCACCTTGATTGTCTCACCCATTCCATTGTGTGTGCCGTTGAACGACAATTCCTTAATCCCTGGATAACCTTTAATACCAGTAGCTTGCTCAAGGCGGGATCCCAAATCCCCACTGACTTCACGGAAAATCGTGATCATCCGCTTAATGGCGTCCTGGTGGTGGCAGTTTGCCATGTGACCAGAGATATTCTTAACGAATCTTTGTCTTGCACCTTCATCGAAGACACGTTCCCAAAGAGCCCGTGGGGCGTTAAAGTCTTCTGGTCTGATGGAGGACAGGTAGCTTACGGCGTTGCCGATGAAGTGGCCGTGAGTTTTGTCGATGTCTACGGCTGGGGGTTTGAATTGAACTGGTTCGATAGATGAGAGATAGTTAGACCTGCCGCCTTGGTTGTGGAAGGCCATGGCGCCATCGCGCTGGAAGTTTGCAAGGCGGAACGGGCAACGGGGTGCATTAACTGGGAGTTGTTGGTAGTTTGTGCCCTAGTGCTTGAGTTAGTCTCGAAATATCCTCGTCGAGATATCGTGGTGGGTCTGGTCTTACAATACGATGTCTCTGTAGCGCCATACGTTAGCATTTGAGCCTGGCTGATGAAGTAGATGGGTGGTTACATATGTACATACGTGAGTATCCGGATAAGAAAACAGACGGGATTGGAGGACAGGGTCAGCAGACGGCTCAACACCTGGGACGAGGTGGGACGGGCTGAAAGCAATCTGCTCGATCTCCGCGAAATAGTTCTTTGCGTTCTCATTCAATACGATCTGGCCGACTTCTTTGAGAGGGAACTGTTTTTGCGGCCAAATGTGGGTTAAGTCAAAGACGTTAATCTTTTGTTTCTCCCAAAGTTCCTCGGCTTCCTTTGCTGTCATAGTTTGGATATAGAGTGTCCAGCTAGGGAATTGACCATTTTCGATTGAGTAGTAAAGATCTTTTTGGGAGTGATCTGGAGAGTGGTTGTTGGCTTCCTCCGCAGGAATCCATTTGATACCCTGATTGGTCTTCCAGTGGAGTTGAACGTAGACCCATTCCCCGTTTTTGTTGATGAACTTGAGGGTATGGCCGCTGTACCCGTTCATGTGTCTATATCCATCAGGAATGCCACGCTGGAGATATTTTCCGCATTAGTATCACAATCGTTAGAAAAGGGGGGAAAAACTTCAGGTAAACCTATGAACATACGTCACCCTATATGAACGGCAATTAGTAAATGTAGATCTGGTAGCATCTGTAGCCGTAATAGAACTTACAAAGAGGATCATGACTTGATGGACAGCTTCCGGGTTTTGGCTCAAGTAGTCCCAGAACATGGTTGAGTCATCTCCACCGCCCAAATGAGTGGCAGGGTGTCTCTTCTGGGTGTGAATGAAATGTGGAAACTTGGCAGGGTCTCTTAGGAAGAACACGGGGGTATTGTTGCCAACAAGGTCCCAGTTTCCCTCGTCCTGTGGGTAAAGGTAAGTATGCTGCTAATCTTTTGCTTGCTCAGGATTGCATTACTGACAGTTCTGAATTAGGTACATCTACGTTAGCAACCACCCTTGATGACGCCTAGCATGGCAAAGGAATGGCGAGATACGTACCTGAACTTTACTGCGAAACCACGAGGGTCACGGGCACAGTCGTGTGAGCCGGATTCGCCACCAACGGTAGAGAATCGGATGGAGAGCGGGCATCGCTTCCCCTTCTGCGAGAACAAATCTGCAATAGTGAGTTCGGGGATAGGGTTGGTGCACTCGAAATAGCCGTGAGCGCCGGAACCCTTTGCATGGACGACACGTTCGGGAACACGTTCCCTGTTGGATTGAATTAGCGAGTCTTAAACCACGCCGGCGAAGTGCTACTGCTTTATAGCTATAAATCTATGGGCAGGGGTAGAGTAAATAGATAGATACCTGTCGAAGTGGGATAGAAGATCGATCAAATGGAAGTCCTGGAGGAGCAGGGGTCCGTTTTCCCCGGCTCTCTGGGTCCCATACGGATGAGGATGTGGAGCACCATTGCTAGTAGCGTAGATGGTGTCCTGGGATTTAGTATCCCTGTCCTCGACGTAATCCCGAGATTGGGCGTTCTGATGGCCTGTGAACTTGTTGGACATGGTTGAGAGTAGTCTGGAAGCGTGGGAAAAGTTTTGGTGATGGGGAGACAGGCCGAATCTACGGATGATGGAAGGAGCACGACGAGCCCACATGGAGGTCAGTTTGTTTTATATTCTTTTTCCTGAAGCACACCAAAGCTAAGATGTTCTGGGGAAAAAAAGAGGAGGGCAGAGACGGGGGGGCCACGGCCATGGCTAAAACTTAAAGGGCACACGAATTACTTTTAAGTACTGTAACGTATAACGACTCGACGGCACGGAATGTAACAGGACTAGGTTAGTAATGCTATTCAGCTGCGGTGTCACTGCACTCGATTGCACTCGAAATCAGGAAAGTTTATATATGCAATTGGCCTGCAGGTCGACCAAATTGCCAGTTCCGGTACAGAATCCCAGGAGGTTGACCAATCAGCGGATTCTAGATGCAACAACGTAAACTGTCCGACCCCCGTTAGTAATTGGTTGACCCCCTTGCAATGTAGGCTCGATCGAGCGGGCGAGATTGAAAAGCGGGGTCGAGGAATGGCCAATGCGTAGAAGGTACGTCAAGCGACTCGTGGACGGTCGACGCCAACCGTGCTCTCGCGACTCGACTCAGGTCAGCGCAGGAACTTACTTAGCAGCTCACGAGCTTCGATATCAAAAATCCTTGGCAAGTGGGTCTGAGCTCAACCTTCTGTGGAATGCTCGCTGGGTTAGTAATCCGGGCTGGGACGGTTGGGTTCTAGAAACAGAATTGATCGTGATCAACTGGGAACGGCCTTCTGGCAAAGGATTTATGTATTTTCGTGCACCTGTTGGCTCTAAAGATAAAGGTGGTGACGCGAGTAATGCCATTCTCCACACGGTGGTTTTTGTTGCCAGGAATCCGGCGATATCCCTCGCAAACCTCTGCCGCAAACCTGCCGGGTCTGACGTCTTCGATCCGGTCTGGGGCCCTTTGGCCACTCACACTGCGCCCATTACAAAATTTGGCTCCACTCCCAATGCAGCAGTTCCTGCCGCTTGTGCATGTCGGTATTAGTTCAATGCATGAGCATCAAATCTGGGGTTCAAAGACGACAAAAAAAAAGTTGCCGACTCGCTTGTCTTCGGAAGCTCCAGCTTCGGGTAACAGCTCACGGACAAACACGTAGTTGTGACCTGGCTTGTTCCGATACTCACAATACTTTTAACCGCCTCGCCGATAAAAAATAATAATAATTGAGGAGTTAAAAATCTTCTTCTTTGCGCTTGTTGTTACTCAGACATGTAAAAATACAAGAACATCGGATTAATAAGGCATGGGAGGGATCCATCAACCATCAACGATCACGACAACAATCATTGAAACCCACCAAATACGAATGATGTAAAGAACTCGTCAAGCATTAGGTTGGGATCGTTCATTAGCGAGTCCTTGGCCCACCAGCGTTAGCTTGCACATTACGATCGGTGGGATATCATGGTACTTACAAACAGCGCCGACGGCATTCCCCCATACTGCTCGCCACCACCAATTTGTTGCGGATAACTTTTATCCCTCAAGTCTGCCGCGTCCACTGCCCTGGTAGCCACAGAAGAAGAAGGGCCTGGCGTCAGAGAACCTCCTGGAGAGCCGCTAGCCACCGTCTCCGAATTTGCGATCATACTGGGCACACCTTCTTCAACGTTCTGCTCCCCGCCTTCAGAGGCAAGGTTCTCCTCAGCGGAATCAGGTGGTGGCAGCCCCAGGGCTTTTCTAATTTTCTGTGCAGCGCTACGTATTGAATCGTTCAAACTAGAAACGTACTCTTCCGAGAATATCACCGCCTTACCCTCTTTAGCTGAAATCAACGAAGGAATTTTAAGCGCGGTGGCAATGTAAAGTTGGAAGTGATGCTCTGATATTACCCCTTCCTGTTCACCCATTTCTTGGCTGTCTAGAATGCTCCTATACTTATCATCGTTGTTGATATCGATGTTATCTCGTCGGCGTATGTCAGCATAGCATAGAAGAAACGAGAGTGTAAACATCTCCTTGAAGACTTCGGCTATCCAAATCCCGTTGACTGAATTGGTGGATTTGTCAATAAACAATTGTTTCCTTTGTGTTATGAATGTTGTTGCATGCTTGAGAGCAGCGAAATAGCTGTTGGGGTACTGCTCTCTGCTGTCCGGGCCCTGGGCATACGGTCTATGTAGAACTAGGAGTATCGAACGAATGAAGAATTCAACCATCTGCTGTTGTGTTGCCAATCGAGCCCTAAAATCAAGCCTCGTACCACCATAGCGATCGGGATTGAGTGAACGCGGTAAGTCATCCAATATCCTAGTAAGGCGGTAATCATACTTCATTATCGCATCGTAGGGAAGAACTTCAGCATTAGCGTTGTTTAGGGGCGTTACAATCTCGGTGCCAATCGAAAGAACGGAACGGAGGATTATCTGATGAGTACAATCTGTAACTGTATTGGTAGGTTGTTGGAGTGACGTAGTCTGGTTGTGAGATGGTTTATGCCAGTTCCCCGATTCCATATTGTCGCATGTGGGAGCGGTGGGCTCGGCAGCGACATCGTTCTCATTTTGATTCAAGGGTGGAGGGCAGTCGTAAACGCTCGGCGCAAGAAGGAATGGCATCCCACCATCCATGCTATTCTGGAAGTTCATATAGAGTATGGTGCTCCAAACTCGTCGGCGGATAAACTTCTCCATAGATGGCATGTCCTTGAAATGGTCCGGATCGCGATGGATGCCGCTACGTAAAAGTTAGCCCTATTTTTCGATTTGGCATAAAGGTCAAACATACGCCATCATTGCAATTTGTGTGATCATTGCCACCGTAACAGATACCACATTTGAATCAGAATGTGATAGGGCATCGCATTGTTTCGCCAGAACAACCATACAATATGCACGGACAATGTGGATTGTATTCCTGGCCCGAATGCTACTTGCGGTCATGCAAACCTGTGCCCCATCTAATAAGTTATCCAGCACATCACGTCGCCTCTCTTTCTCTTGAGAAAGGGGCATGAACCAGCAACCAAGAAACATCATCATGAACAGAGTCCCTAGCCAGGCTGAGCCTACAGCAGCACAGGCTTCTTTTGGAGTTTTGCTTGCGATATCCTGCCAAAATGAATCTAACTCTCGTCGAAAGGCAGGCTCGTGGAAAAGAGGATGGGTTGCCTCAAAGGTTTCCAGGTACCTGGCGATGTACCGCTCCGCGAGTTGACGTTGAGGCAGGAGAGACGGGATCTCGCTCATTGTAAGAGGTGCTTGGAGTCCGCTAGAGAAGGGGAAATTATTACGATGTTTATTCTTGAAAAACTTTTTGAGGTACTTGATCTCCTTGCGTGATGTTGCGAAGTCTTTCATTCTCTGGATATACCATGGCCCGATTTCTTCGAACTACAGTTGATTAACCAAAACCATCGACGGGCAATACTAGGGGATCGAAGGAACTTACTTCGCCGAACATATGGACCCAATGTGTGCCACCAACGTATCTCGCCTTCCCACGCTTATAGTGTGTAATAGCCGTTCCGACTTTTTGGACATACAAGCTAAATTTGTCGAGTGGCCCAGCAGGAGTGGTTTTGACAGGAGCGATATGAGGTTTAGGCGCGACAGGCTCCTCATAGGTGCCTGTGACACATATCTTCTTCGACTCCGGTTCTCCGTCGTAGGTGCAGTCGCCGGATCTATTATTCTTGACGCACCGGTCACACGGCATGGACCGATCGCATTTGACCTTCATGTTCCGACATGGTTTACAGGAAAGGGCCTTTCGGTTACGCTTTCTGACCGGCCGGGGAGCAGCAGCAGTAGCAGCATTAGGGACGGTCGGTTCAGCAAGATTGGGATCAATGTTTCCTGGCGGCGGGCTGGGAGGAGAGGTTCGATGCTCCTGAACCGGAGGAAGCTCTGTTGGCGCAGGTGGAGGCCCGGTTTCAGGGACATACGAATTCGAGGCAGAATGGCGCTCATAGGATATAGAGGCTGTTGAGTCCATCGCAATGCCTTCTTTGGTCTGTCGGCGATTGGGGTTTATGGGCGACTCGTGGTTTCTTGGACGGAGATTATGGTAGGAGATAATCCACACACGGTCGGCGATGTGAGGGAAACGAGAGAGGAAGTTCTCGGATGGCCGATCGGAGTTAAGGATTTTAAGAGCTACCTACCAACACATAAATTACAACAGAGCGTATTTCGATGGCTCGTATTAATTTACATGGAGACATATCTCGAACCGTACTACGAGACTATCTCAAACTATAAGGGAATCCAACATTTGAGAGATCTCAGGAGGAGGGAAATATCCCAACTTAGTCGTTGCCAGCCGCCCTGGATCGATCCCTGAACCCCTCCTCAAAGACCCGGCCTAGTTAACTTTGCGAAAATGAAATAGAACACTGGGTTCTGCGAATTACTAGCCGCACGTCGCTTCACGAAGTAGCTCGTATCAGAGTAAATTTCTCGGTCGATTTAGCTGCCGCCCATAAAACGCTCATATCAGCTCGATGCATCGATGAAGGTCTACTGAAAAATCCACAAACTAGCTTTAGGACCAGGGGTTGCAGAGGGAGTCCAGCCTTAATCACAGGGCCAGCAAAGATGGGTCCTAACCGAATAGTAGAAATCATTCAAAAGGCAAATATGCAATTATTAGTAGTAGAACCTATGTGTATGGGTCGGCAGGGACAGGCAGTAGGAGCTGCATGGTTCCAACGATCATAAACGTAGGTCGAGGACCTGCCACTTATATGCGGCTTAAATGAACCCAGAGGACCAAGGCTAAAAACACTAAACCACATACCCAGCTACAAGTCGGAGAGGGGGGTTCATATCCACCTTCGCCTTTACCCTTGAGGAGGGGGTTGTAGTACACCTATAAGTCCGTGGAAATATATAGGATTATATATATACTAATAATTATACTATCAAATTAGTTTCTAGCTGTGATAGCTCAGAGATAGTAACTCCTAGGTAGCAGAAGAAGTGGTAACAAGGCAGTACTTTGAGTAATGCATAGATGAAACAAGAGGTAGCTAGGTTTAAATACTGCAATCAAGTTGTCAGTCTCGCCATACATGTAGTCTCAACGTTTCCCTTCACGTCGCAGATATCAAAGTACATTAGCGACAAGCTAGCGAGACACCAGAAAAAGGACAATGTTATATCGGGGTTTCTACATACTCATGATACATACCGACATATAAGTATGGGGTTATCTGAGAACCTTCTTTTTATGATTAAGTTAAACGAACTGTCGTTACCAGGACGACTGGAGCCCCACATCATGAAAGCGGCCACACTCAAAAATTTATTCGAACTGCTACTTCAAGGATTTAAATTCGGAGTCTGTTCGTTTGTTATATATAGAAGATAGCATCCGGCAACGCATGCCTGTTGGATTGCTTTAGGGGTCTGTCGTGTCTCATGCATGGATCTATCGATCGATATATAATATATTGATATATATCGATGTGTCGGTCCTCTTCCAGGCCTCTGTATTAATTACTATTTTAAGTTTCGTTCTTTTCTTCCCTGCCTTTATATAGCAGTTTCCATACAATGCCAACGCCGTCGGCTGGGGTCTGGGTACGAGACAAATGCAATACATGGTATCGGTGAAATCATGGCCGTACGTACGCCTTGCTAGGGTTCTATGGAATAGTGTTCAAGCTAAGTCTCTCAAAATCCCACGAAGTTAGCTTCGAGTAATGATCTATTGCGCACATACGTGCATCATACCTAGCACCATTGCAGAACTACAGGATATATCGATGGGTGCTGAACTGTAGTACTCGGTACTCGGCGTGCTCGAATAAAATAATACGCTGCCTTTCGACTAGACCATCACTATCTATAGCACGGGGTGGGTAGCTAGGCGATAACGTAAGCCTCGATTGCAATGTACTCATCGGCTTGAAAATTGGTAGGAGTTTGAATATCGCCACCGTCCACTCGGTCACACATGCTTCCGCATGCCCGAAACCTACCCTTGAAAATCCCAAGAGTTCTATGTAAAGCAACTTTCAAATGGGTCTCATGAAACAACTTAAAAAGCGGCTTAAAAGATGAAAACCCTGTACGCCTTGCTCGCCAATACGTAGGAATGGTAGACACGTGCGCCCTGTCTTTCTCTCTTTCCTTCCTTCTTTCTTTTTTTTTGGGGGCTAATCTGCGCGAGCTTGGGGAACATTACTAGGTAATATGCAATCGATTCGATGCGCCCAGTGTTCGAGATGATAATTTAGGTGTGTATCTGCCACTTCCCCGCGGGGGAGATAGGCCCTGGGCTCTGGGGAAGTAAAAAGTCTCAGACCATACCCATGCGATTCATACAGATTAAATTTCGAAAAAGAAACAAGGAGAAAATCTCGAGATCCACACTTTTGCATCTATCCACTGAACAGCCCGGGCCATTACCAAACCTGGTATATCGTCCGTTACGATTAACTGTGGCAACGATAAAAAGGGCTAGAGCGGGCTTTCAGGGAAATGTGCGACAAAGAGAGAAAAGGTATTTTGATGCAGCCAACCGGATTGCGAATTATTAATTATTAATGCCAACTGGAGATAAACCTGATAAACCAAAGGATGAATAGATCACATGGAAATGGGGGTGGTTTCGCCTCTGCAGAAGCAGGAATTTTAGACATGATATTTGCAGGATGGGCTGAGCCTGTTCGGTTTCTTTGGGGCCTAGAGCTGCGACTGGTTTGCAGGTTGGCCATCTTTGCGACAAAGACCGCCAAGAGAGGAAACCGACCAATGTTTGTCGACTGATTTATACTATACTACGACAGGTGTGTGCGCCTGGAGCAGTTGATGACTGCCTTATTATGTAAGTATGTAGCTACGGGACCACGGTAAATATTTCGTTCTCCGAAATGGAAAACACTGCTGGCCTACAAAACCTAACTGGCGGGGCTAGAGATTGTGGGGAACCAATCCATTTTTCTGGAGCGGCAATATCGACATCCGAGTATTGATTCTAGGTCAAACATCCAGACAAATCCCAGCCAATCTTGGTGGTTAGGCGATGTTGGCCCAGCCCGAAAGGATCCTTGCATCCAATCTCTCGCTAGCAAATTGGAGTTCACGAGCTGCAGGCTTGACCCAGGCTCTTTTTTTGCACATGGAAATCCCTTGTGGTGGGTTGTAACTTTCAGGAAGGTGCCTCGGTACGAATGAAACTAGAGCGACTGGGTGGAGAAAAATGTAGCAGGAAGAATTACCCTGTGCAACTTGACCCTCGGAGGTCAGCGAGGGTGTCGGTTGACCAAGACTTTCTTTCTTTCTTCGTTTCCTTTCTCTCTCTGAACGTTCCTGGCTCCCTTTCTGAATCAATGCAGTGGTTTCTGTTTCTCGGGTAGAAATTGGAAAAGTTTTCCAGAACATGCAGCGTTGAAGTGTTCATACAAAACAAGACATATTGTGCGATAAGAGGAAGTGTCGGAAGGGATTAGAAGGAGGCTCTCGGAAGAGCTCTCGTTCAAGGGGAAGGAAAAGTTTGAAGAAGGCAACTGCCAAATATCGAAAAATAGGCTTATAAATTTCGAAGGGGTCTCGTACTCCGTACAAAATAGACGAAAGACATCTTGGACAAAATAAGCTGGAGAAAAGCAGCGCCAATGCGGGGTCGCACAGTCGGCGGCGCCATTGACAGCTGCCCGAACAGTGCAGAAGGTTCTCACGCGAGTGGGTCCCGTCCACAGTCAAGATTCCGCCAAGTGATGCGGAGACGACAGAACAACGCCATTTGAGTTGGATTGAAAGGATTTAAAAACGAGAATCGGTCCTGTTGCAACTTGTAGCTTGGCCCGATGATCAAAGCTTTGTGCTGTGCATACAAACCGCTCCGGCATCCCTGTCTTTTGACATCTGAAAGCGGGACCAAGTGCGCGATACAAGGGCAAAGGGTCAATCATCGAAGGTGTGGGTTACAGTCCTGCCTGCATGGAACCCAGACATGTCCAGGCAAACCGTCATAAAATCCGAACCAGCGGCCGGCCGAAGCTAGGGTTCCCGGATTATAACCACACACCCCAAAATCGATCAGGAACCATTAGGAGCAAAAGATTTGAATAATTTGCGTATGCGCGCTTTCCAATCAGGTAGCCAATGGACAATCTTTTAGAGACCGTCGGGGGCTATCCCGTTTTGCTGGTAGGGGACTAGCGGTGCCTTCCCGAAGCAATATCTCATGATCCATCTTAGAGACATAGTCTGGGGAACCCAACCAGGGCTTGTTACCAACTCGAAAAGAAGCTTTGGCCCCATGGGATAGGCAGTATTTCCTGATTGCAATATGAAATCGAACGTCGCATTTTACAGTCCTCGCTTCCTCCTCTTTCTTTCTTTTTTTTTCTTTCTCTCTCTCTACTAGATAGCCTGTGGAACTACAAAAAGAGCCTTGGATCCAACTGGATCGATAACAGACCATTTTTGTCTGCCCTCTCCTGAGCCAGTCTGAGAAAAGGTAAATTTTACTCGCTCGAGTTTGGTTTCTGCCGATTAGCCCCTCTTTCTTTGCTCCCTACTCCCTGTTGTATCACGAGGCTGGTTTTTGTTGGAAAATCCGATTAACTTTCGGATTTTGGCTAGTAAGTATCATATGCAGGTGCATAGATGCGTACAGCGGATTGCATTTCAAACGTTCTTGATGTCATTGGCAATTTAGTTGCATGACCAACAAGCATATAACTATCCGGACATGGTTGGTAATGGGGCTCGTTTGGCCTTCTCCTGGTTTTCGTCGGGATTGGTGATTCCAACCGTGTTCATTTCCAGCCACTCTAGGTAGATATACATGTATACTTTTATTCCAATCGTGATGTTTCCATTCTCGATTTATCTATCGCTGCTATTCCGTATTCCTTCTTCCGAGCTTGTTAATTATTTCTTATTCATTCGAATGACTAACATGGCTCCAGCATACCCTCTACGAGGCTAGTATCTGCGACACCGATATTCACATCACCTCCAAGGCCAATTAGAGATTGGGACGCAATATATTAATAATACTATCCAAAATGAGCGACAAGAGTGAGAATAAGATCGAGACCATCGAGAATGCCGGTGTCGTCGAAATCCCCCAGACCCGTGGCCAAAGATTCAAGCGACATTGTGGCCGAAGGTGGTGGGTTTATCTCATCGCTACCCTGCTAGTTATTCTTGCTGTTGTTCTTGGAATGTAAGTTTTTCTATCTTGGACACAGATACAATTAATGAGTCGATGCTCATCACAGACGGGTGTAGAATCTTTGGTGCTATTCCGAAGATCGCGCAGGACAGCGTGAATGACTCGACACTGCAAGTTGATGACCTCGCCATCACCAATCCATCCAATGAAAGATTCACCCTCTCCATGAACTCCACCGCCCACTCCCACGCCCCCGTCAGCGCACACTTCTCACCTCAAACCTTTGAGATGTACTTGCCACCAGCCGAAGGCGAGCAGATTGTTCCATTCATGACTTTGGACGTTGGAAGACTCGACATCAAGGATACTTTAACCATCAATGTGACCGATGTTGTTACTGAGATTCTTGACAAGCCCGCCTATGACGACTTCTCCGCTCAAGTTTTGAAGAATGAGAAGCTTAGTCTCGGTATAAGGTCCAATCCTGAAGTTAATGTTGGCGCGATCAAGTTCAAGGTCGATTACCAGAAGACCGTGGAACTGAGGGGTAAGCGAAAGTGCCTATCTAAACCTTCTGCCAAGGGTAAAGTGACTGACGATCGGGATTTAATGAATAGGTCTTAATGGTCTCAAAGGCATTGAGCTTTACAACCCTGAGATCCTCGAGGAGCCGCTAGAGGATGGAACTAACATGATCACTGATGGCATGATCCCAAACCCTAGCTCTTTCACTCTACAAGTTGTAAGTTGCCGAATCTTTTGATCAATTGAATTCATAACGCCCCTCGATATTTGCAAGGCGAAAGAGGAAAGTACTCCGGGCTAATCGAAAAATTTCTTAAAGGGCGACTTGACTGTCGATATCGCTGTCGGACCTCAGAAGCTTGGTTGGTCCGTCGTCAAAGACCTGACCCTATACCCTGGCGAAAACCACGTTAAGATTTACAACCATATCACTCCAAGATTGCTTGAGGTCCCAATCTTCATTGCCTCGTTGAAAGCCCCAAACACCAACATTACACTGACTGCGAACTCGACAGTCTTCAACGGCGAACATATCGAATGGCTGGAGAAACCACTTCACGATGCACCGCCAGTTATTGCAGTGTTGAACCCACAGTAAATGGGGATTCTTCTTGTGCCTTTTTTTTTTTCCCTTCGATTTTCGGCTGTAGGAGCCGCGATTTGGGTTTAGACGGCCTATCGCGCTCTAGCATCCCTAGTTTAGTTCGTTTCTTGTTCGCATTTCTGACCTTAGGTCCAATATTTGGTGTGACCTTCTGCATAATGATGATATCCGTTGGTAGTCCCGGAGCATCCGTCCATATACCCTTTTCTTTTTGCTTCTTTGCTGTCTCGGGAGGCCCCGGGAACCGTGAATACACGGATATACCTTATACATAAATGATATGTATAGATCCCGTCTTCTACGAAAAAAAAAAATTTTTTTTATTAATGAGCATCCACTTGTCGATAGCTGCTTTGACTGTACGATACTAGTATGCTTCCTTATCTTCGAATCCGAGGGTTATTTAACTAGCAAAATGAAATGTATAATTTCCTAAATCTCGTCCCCTGCGCATATTCGAGGGACTCTACCGTAACAGTTCCTATGCGAGATCGGGCTTAGGTTTGAAGAATCCAAGATATCGGCATTGCTGTTTTAAACGTTGGGTCTCAAAGCTCGAGGAAGCTAAGCCGAAATATTTGTTGGAGAAGTCTAGAAAGTTCTTTTTTTCAATTGCGTTGTCAAACAACAACAGGAACAACGAAAAACCACCAGCGCCAGCGTCCTGGTGAGACTTCACCTTCGCCTTCACCACCATCAACATCATCAACCTCATCTCGCAGCTCATCCCTTGTCGGATTCACTGGTGCTCTCAGCCGATACTGGTTTTGCCACTACCCCACATCCCGCATTATCTACGTGGCGTCACTCATCTTGTCTTCCACATAACTTCCTTGGCGAGCTTGCTATAGCCCAGAGCCAAAGTCCAGCGCTGCGACAATGTCCCCTCAGAAGTGCACTCACCAAGGTTGCGGCAAGACATTCACTGATGCTGAAGAAGAATGTTTCTTCCACCCAGGTCCTCCAGTTTTCCATGAGGGCCAAAAAGGTATATTTCATTCCCCCTTAAGCTAGTGGCGAAGGTCCCTTCTTCCGGTTTTTTCTTCTATTACCGGTGAAATTGCCCCACTAACACGACCTGCCCCACACCTCGACTGTATCCAGGTTGGAAATGCTGCAAACCTCGCGTTTTGACCTTCGACGAATTCCTCGCAATACCACCTTGTGCTACGGGGAGACACTCTACCGAAAAGGTTACGACAACGGCAGCAGATTATGGATCGGCGACATCATCGGCTGCTGCTGCCTCAGGCAGTGCGAACCTCCCCACACCAGTGATCTCAAAGGATGGGAAGGAAACATTCGGAACGGAACGTGTTCGGGCTCCTATTTCCGAGGCCAGGATTAATCCACAACCTGCTGCACCAAAGGAACAAGTCCCCGAGGAGGATGAACCTGGCGTTGCTGTCCCTACTGGCGCGAAATGCAAGAGGAATGGATGTGAGGTTACATATGCTGGTGAAGAGGAGAGTAGAAAGCCTGGGTCTTGTGTGCATCACCCTGGGGTTGCGATATTTCATGAGGGTTCGAAGGGATGGTCGTGCTGCAAGAGACGGGTGTTGGAGTTCTCGGAGTTTTTAAAGATTGGGGGTTGTTCGGAGGGGAATCATTGCTATGTTGGCACGAAGAAGAAGGAGGAGGCAGGAGGAGAGGAAGTTGTTACTTGTCGGTATGTATTAGTCCCTCTTTTCTCTCATTTGTCGATATATTGGTCGGCTCTTGTCTCCAATGCAGCCACAATGCCTAAACCGTACCCTCTACGCCCCGCGTACAAGCTGGTTCTAATACGGACATAAAAACAGAACGGACTTCTATCAGACGTACACAAACATCAATGCTTCGATTTTCTTGAAGAAAACAGACAAAGAACGGTCGACGGTTACGTTTAAGCCAACAGAAATCGAAGTCGACCTAAAGACGACGGATAACAAAAGGTACCAAACAACCATACCCTTGTACGCAACGATAACGCCGGAGGAGTCAACATATAAGGTGATGGGGACTAAAGTGGAGATGAGTTTGAAGAAGGCGGATGGAACATCGTGGCCGACATTAAGGAATGACGAGGCTACTGGGGAGATCATACAAATTGGAAATGCCCCTAGGATATGATGTTGATTCAGATCTTTCCCTCATTGTTCAAGACAGTAGAATCAAGAGTTGATAGAATCGGCGTATGTATCATATTATTTACTATATGGTACAGCCCGTATATACGAGTATGGAGAGCCCCATAATTATTATACACCAAGGACCTTGAGCGCAGGGGTGAAAAGGAAGATATTCGGCTAAAACCCCATAGTTTTTTTTTTTTTTTGTTTTTTTATTTATTTTTTCTTGTAGCAAACAAGCAACCATCAACCAAAGCTCTGGTGGAGCTTCGCAGTTGAGCTGGCGGGCGATTTGACCGAAAACGGATCCCATGTCCAGGAACCACTGCATGATGCCCAGGGGTGGTTCGATTGCCTTGTCGTCGCTTGATGCATACGTAGCCACTTTGCAACTGACAGAAACATTCAAGAAACGAAAAAAAAAAAAAAAAAAAAAGGGTGCCGCAGAACCGTGGCCATGTGAGTGGGAATGGACATGGAATGGAAGCCGGCGTAGATATTATCACCTCGAGATGGGCATATACTTAGGTATACATAGTACATGAAAACTAAGTGATGACCCGCGTCTTCCAAAGACCAGTACAATCGCGATAGTTACAACCTGATATAATTCTCCGAGAACCTCCAACTCTGCCCCTTTATCCTTAGCTGCTTAGGTACTCCTTCTTATCTTATAGCCACTCTGATCCATGAGTATTGGGGGGGCTTTGCTCGATTAAATTTAAATCTGTTTGAGTGCAACGTTGTCTTGAGCTGCGGTTTGTAGGGAATATCTTGGAACTGGAACTCGAGCTTGGCCACATAACCCACAACATCCATCTCCTTTACCACGCACACCCAGCAGCCCTCCACCACCACCACCATCACCACCATCATCATCATCATCGTCGTTCCCGTAGTTCTCCTGGTTTGAAGCCCCGAACGCTCTTCTTTACCCTATCTCTCCATAATAATCCGCAGTAATTGGCCTTCGCCGCCTTCCAATTGGGCGACAACACCAAGTATTGTCGTTGTCGGGTCATCCGATCGCGAAAGTCGAAAGTAGGGGTGCTCTATACCCGCTACCATCAGTATCAGTATAGGATACTTCGTTATATAAAAGTCCTACACAAGCACGTCTTGGTGACACTTGACACGACGGCGATATCTTAACCGCTACAGTATGCTCCACTCTCCCCTTTATGCCTCCTATCCTCTCTTAGCTCCATCGTGTCCTTTATCGCCTCTGGTTCTGTTTCTCACTTTGAATCCACAGTATCGTAGCCGTATCAGGACCTTCCCAATCGGTACGAGCAAGGTTAAGGTCCAGCTGTCCAACTGCAACTTGCAACTCCACGCACAAACACCCAACCAACAACGCGAAAGCCTCCCACAATCACGCCCACCCTTCCACATCTTCGTTGCCATCTCCTGCTGTGATAGCTACATTGGCTTCTAAACGACGCGCAGCTTACTTCCTCTATCCTCTACTACTATACTGTTAGACACTCCCTTCCGAGTAATAGAACTGAAAATGGGTGTCGGAATGAGTACTATCATCCAATGGACCGTCATCCTGGCCGTCGTTGGCGCATACTTCTACGTCACCAAGAAGCAACAGACTCCCGCGCCGGTGGTCCAGAAGCCCACCGTATCCAAGGGGAGCCTCTTGGATGAGGTGTCCGGTAACGAGAAGAAGAAAAAGTCTTCTAAAAATCAGAAGAAGCAGCAGAAACCAGCCGCTGTAAACACCCGGGAACTCCAGGTACCTACCGTGACCTTGGAATCCGAGGGTAACGATGATATCCCCGATTCCCCTGCTTTGGCTGAGGATAAAGGCAGCCTCCAGCGCCTTGCGGGGTTCAAGACCGGCCAGGCAAAATCCGCTAAGCAAGAGCCTAAGCCGGAGAAGAAGAAGGCTGATAAGCAAGCTTCTAAGGCTGCTCCAGCCGCTACCACCTCAGAGATCAAACTAACGGCTGTTCCGATTTCTCCATCCCTCGGAGCCATCTCATCTACTTCCTCGACAACTGGGGCAGATGGTGACATCGATGAACCGGACAGTGTTGATGAAGAAAATTTGATCGACGATATGCTAGAGAAGACTGCTGGGCCTAGCGTCATGCGCATTACATCAGCCCAAGATGAGTTCACCACCGTCACACGTAAAAAGGGCAACCAATCTGAGAAAAAAGAGGGACTTACCCCACTCCAGAAGAAGAACCAGAAGAAGAATGAGATGAAGAAAGAACTGAAAAAGCTGGAAAGAGAGGATCAATTGAAGCGATTGGAAGCTCATAAGAGAGACCAAAGGCTGGCGAGAGAAGCCGAAGCCACTGGAAAGCCAAAGAAGAGCCAGTCTAACGCTGCCTCAAGTGCCTGGTCTGGTAGCAATACGCCTTTGGCGGGATCAAACGGCCAGACCGCCCTGTCTAGCAGCCTGCTAGACACTTTTGACAGCAGCAACTCTGCTAACTCGCGATCTGGCATCACCCCTTCAACATCAGACCTTTCTGATGCCATTCCCCAGGAGTTCCTTGACGAACACCGAGCCGCCCAGCGCGAACTCCCTTCAGGCATCGAGAACGAATGGGTTGAGGTTAAACCCCGACAGAAGAAGAAGAAGCAAGCACCCACAGAATCGGAGACCGATAGTGACGCGAACCGAAACCTGACTGCTTCTGCTTCTTCTATCGGCCAGTCGACAAAGTCGGGCGCCGCGGACAGCACGCCTCAACCCGCTGCACAGAAGCCTAAAAAGGTGTTCACCGATCAGGACCTCAAGATCCCGGACATGCCCGCTTCAGAAAATACGGACGGATGGGACGCCCATGCTTGGTAGGGATGGGGGCAGTAATACGCGCTGCATATAGCCCCATCCGATTTTTTGAGATAATATAAAGTCGCCGCCTTAAATACTGGGCACTCCTCTTATCGCTAGCTCCTAGGTTCCTTAATTCGCCTAGAGTTCCTAGTAAAAAAAAAAAAAAACTTCTACTTGGCGTATTTCAAATATATAGGGAATTCATTCCGGTCACTATTCCTCATTATTCTCGTCCTTTCTCTCCTACTGATTTTTCCTTCCTTTTTTTTTGTTTTTTCCCCCAGTGTTTTTCTCACTAAAAAGTGCTGTTTTTGTAATGCCACCGGTCTCTTGTTTTCGAATGATTCTTACGTTTCCACACCCAAATATCACATCGGTTCGACCGCGCGACAATCTCATCTCGAGCCCTTCGACCTCCTTTCCGTCCGAACATAAGCATTTGGGCAACTCCCCTAAATTTGCTATAGAGTCGCTAGCGCGAGCTATCAAACGAACACACTCATCTACATCCCACCACTACGCCGTAGCTCTCCTTCCCGTGCCCTGAACACTACATCGCCCAACTTAACTACCCTCAACAGCGGTGTAACAAATACTTGCCTGTCTCGCTTTAGCAATAACCCGATTCTTTGTAACATACTTTCCCTTCGCGCTTTCCCCCATATTGAGATTCGAAGATTGGTTACTTATCAGACTAATCGATCGATAATCTTCCTTGTTGGTCTACTTGCTTCTTTGTATGAAACTTCCCTCTATCTATTTCTTTTTTTTTTTTTTTTTTTTTTTTTTTACCTTTATAGTAGCATTATTACCCCGCCCGTGCGTGGGGGCCCAATTGAATTCTTTACATCAAGCCATCCTTAGCCGATTAGTCTTTGCCCTCGTTATTTTAATGTCTCGGGGTTATATACATATCCTTATTTAAATTTTATTCTTCTCCACAGGCCCTTCAATATGTAGAAGGGTGTCATGACCGGTCGAGGAAGATAAGAGCCAAGGAGAAGCAGTAAAAGCCTATGTGATTAATTGAGTGGGCTTCGTTTTATCTTAGTGTGCCTGTATACATGCATCCGGACGGATCCTATATACCTAGGTACCTAAGTTAATTTAGACCATGACTAGCTATACGTCTGCATATAAAATTTATAAAGATAAACCCTATGGCCGGCATGGTCTAGCACCGGGGTTTCCCTGTGTGACCATTGGGACGTGAAAAGTGTAACTGTCTTTAATATAATCTTTGTTGGCAGGGATATATTCATATCGGCGGACGTCTTAGTCCGAATGAATATCTAGGTATCTTGGGCCTTAAGGCCTTAGTCGAGGGGGTTAGTATATAGTTATACCTAGAGCATGGAGCTCCAGAGAGACTTTTTGTGGCGAGACCACCACAGCGCTGCTAGAACATGCTATAGATATCTAGATATTTCCGAAACATACGTACTCCGGCCGTGACCGGACTGGAAGTCGAGCGTAAGATTACGGATTGCGTCCGGACATGCACATATATACATGCATACTTACGTAGTAGATATGGGCCATTCCTGGACGCACTGCTTGGATGTCTAAGGTCCCATCAGCTAGCAGATACCAATTCTTAGGATTGGTGGAGAACCAAGTCGATTTGTGAGAAATTCCGACGGAGTCAGGGGATGTAGACAACGTCATTGCGGTTGGATTCCTTAAGACTCCCCGCCTTTGCACGGTACTGCATATATAGTATTAGAGGCAGATTCTGTAGAATTTAGTGCCTTGAAATTGGACCGTGAGATTCACGAGATCATGTTGATTCAATTGATATAATGTCAGCTTACGGCTAGAAGTATTGGGCTTCAAATATTTGTGTCGAGATCCGGTATAGTCTCTGGCCAAAACAAGAATTCCGAGCCCCTGTTTTTCCATAAGCGGTTTAGACCACGCGGGTCTAAATATAGCTACTTCCAGCAGTCTTCGAGAAGAACAAAAAACTCCACGCCGTTGCTGGAGATTCGAATCGACAATGCGCCCTCCTAGCTCCTAACTTCTTTGCGGAACAGCAGGAGGATTAGGACGATTTCTTGAAACGGGTTTCATGCGAAGAGACGTACATGTATACGTATATACCACTAGCGATTGGGGATTTATGTGTGTCCACGGCGCATACTTATGTGCTAGTCTGTCTGAGGGGGTACTTTGGTCAGTAATTTGGGGTTTGGTCCCCTGCATGAAGCTGTTTTGAGAGCTGGAGAGCTTTGGATTTTCGGAGAAGGATGAGCTTCCCAGGGATGGGGAATGAATGCAATGCGACTGCTTGTCTACCTGCCGAATATAATGCCATGTATGCACTGAGTATATAATATAATGTTAGCTGGGTCCTCGTCGAGTTATTTCGCTTTCACGACACTACCTACTACCTAAGTACTTAAAGTATATAAATATAATTTTGTCCATTTGCATGATATCGACGCCCACCCGCACACCGACACCACCTTGAAACGGTAGATAAGTAAGTGTGTCTACGAGCATATATATACACAATCGCCTGGAGCCGATGTTAGTTGAGGGGCCGGGGAGCATAATCTAGATAATACAATAGTATCGGTAAGTAGAAGCCGGGATTGCAGTCTGAAGGGATTGTGGCTAGTCCTGCATATTGCATTCTGTTCTTTCACAAAGACAGACAAGAATTGTTCTGTTGTGTGGTTCTGGCGTATGTGTCAACATCTCGCCCTTCAACACCAAAAGCTGACGACCAGCTTCCTCTTCAAGCAGAAACCTCGACAGTTTCCACGTCTCCTTCTTCTTCCTCTTCTTCCTTCTCTCTGCTCCCCCTCGAGCTCATCTCCTCTATCCTTTTGTCCTTGTCAATTTTTTTTAAATCTTCACCGGCGACGACGGCGACGGCGACGACGACGGCATCCTTCATCTCCCCGCTTATACTTACCCGCCGGGCCCCACCAATCAATCAATCGATCGTTCCAGACTAAAAACCATCACCTCGCTGCTTCAACCGTCGAATAATCTACCCATCCCCGAAGCCCACAGGAACCCTTCCTCTGCTACGAGATAGATCCTCCTAGAGCTACTATATCCGATAACAATGGCTCAAATCCGCGGCACCGCCGGTTACCACCTTGGTGGACCCCCAAGGCAGTTTGGTGGTCCACCGCAGAACCCGAGCGCTACGAACGATCCATCGCCTCTCGATGCCATTCGAGAACAGACCAACAAGATTGAGGACCTTCTAGATACCTATTTTGATCCCGTGAAGCCGTACGTTGTTCCTTACCCCGGAGGAGACAAGTTGGTGCTAGAGGTTGTTTGGGAGGAGTTTGCTCTGGATCGGAAATTTTGACTAAAAGTAATATGAATACTGACGGTTGGATGGCGTTTGGAATCGTAGATACCTACCGGCAATTGGACGATTCTTGATCGTTGCTACTTTCTTGGAAGATGCGATTCGGATAATTACACAGTGGAGCGAACAGCTCAAATACCTCAGCGACTATAGGCACAGTAAGTTTCACACTTCCCTCCTTCTTCCCTCCTTCTCCTCTTTCCCCAGTTATAGCATAGATTGAAGTCGGTTGGCTCACGGGTTTCGGCGATTGCTAGTTCCATGGGGTCTCACCCACTTCTTCCTCCTCGCCAACGTTGTTACAATGGCTACCTGCTCCGTCATGGTCATCGCTCGCAAGCATTCCGAATATGCCGTCGGCGGCCTCATTGGTGTCGTTATCACCCAAGCCCTTGGATACGGCCTAATTTTCGATCTCAATTTCTTCCTTCGCAATCTTTCCGTCATGGGTGGTCTCCTCATGGTTGTCTCTGACAGCTGGAATCGTAAAAAATTCGCCTTTGCTGGTATCCCACAACTCGAGGAGAAGGATAGGAAAATGTACTTCCAGCTTGCCGGGCGTGTTTTGCTCATCTTTTTGTTCATCGGCTTCGTTTTCAGTGGAGAGTGGAGCATCACCAGGGCTTTGGTCAGTGTTCTAGGATTCGTGGCTTGTGTGATGGTTGTTGTCGGGTTCAAGGCCAAGTGGAGCGCTATCATCTTGGTGGTTATCTTGAGTATCTTCAATGTCATCATCAATAACTTTTGGACTGTGAGTATACCCTCTTCCATCAAAATATAGTGGCGGATGTGTGCTAACTCGGGGGAATAGTTACAACCACACCACCCTCACCGCGATTTCGCCAAGTACGATTTCTTCCAGATTTTGTCCATTGTGTAAGTCCTTGATCTCCAATTGAAGGGTAGGATACAGAACCTTACTAACTTTCCGATACAGTGGTGGTCTTGTTCTCCTTGTCAACATGGGGCCTGGTCAATTCAGCGTCGACGAGAAGAAGAAAGTCTATTAGATGTATTCTCCTCGTTCTACAGCCTCATCCACCCCTCTATACACGCGCCTTCACAGCATACACATACGTGCATTCGACGATATAAAACCATCCTATTATATGAAGACACCATTAAAGCCTACTATGAACGGTTGGGACTGTCCCGAGGAGTAGATAAGGCAGCGAGCAGGTCTTGTCTCTTCTCGACTAGAATAACCAAGATCATAAAAAGAAAACCCCGTCCCCCAAGATCTTTTTTGGTAGCTTTTTTTTTTTTTTATCAGAAAGAAAAGTTGATACGAAGTGACTGTATCCCACCCTTCTTCTACTGCATTTTATCACCCTTTTGTTTTTCGTTTCTTTATACCTTTCCGTTTTGTATCTCTTATCCTTAGGACCCTATCCGTTTTTCCTTGTGAGATCTCATGCTCGTTTCCCGGCTCGAAGTCCTCTTCTATCTCTTTGTAAATAATACGTTGGGAATGAAATGAGATATTGATTTTTATTTTATTATTTTATCATTTACTACTGTACTCCTTCAGGCCATCTAGGTTCCATCTACAAATGGTCAATTTTCCGGTTTGGATTTGGAAGTCGCTGGCGATTGGTCAATTGGAAGTCAGAAAAAGGCAAAGCGGCCCTCTTCCTTTTTCACATGCCTCGATTTCTTGTGTTGCCAACAATCCACTCGCCGAAAATGACGACGCGAGAGTGGAATGTGCACCTCACTTGACCCTTTCCCTATCACTACCGCTTTGTCTTCGGGGTGCTGTTGTGTGTATTTCAAACCTATGATCACTGGTCTACCTTATTTTCCATCAGCATCTCCTCCGGTCCCTCTCACGTAGACCCCGAGATTTTCTACGTAACGGGCTTCGAGGCATTATGCGGGCGCGATGACGTCGGTGGGTTTTCCTTTCTGGTCTTTGGGGATCCCCTATGAGTTTTAAGCCGAGTGTTGGGTTAATCACTAATGTTTGAGGATTTGGCAAGGTTGTTCTTGTTACAATTATTAATTTCTACCGGTTTGTCCTGGGTTTTTTTGTAGGATTGTTTATGGTATGGGGTGCCCTTCGTGATGACCGGCTTGGGATTATTTGGTCACCTTTGAAGCTAATAAGAGGACGGAGTATGTATAGAAAATACGGTCCCTTGGAGGGAGATCACCGCATTATAGAACACTTGAGGAGCTACACGGATTATTGGCTACAGTCGCGACATTTGAGGAATGGCAGGAAGCGGCGGAGAGGCTAGACGTTCTGTTGGGGAAAGATGTCTGGTATGCTTGTATTTGGGATTTATTCCCCTTCCCCTTCTTCTTCTTTTCCAATGTCCGCTCTTTCAGTATAATGGGAGCTAATGAAAGAGACTAGGCGGAAGAATCCGGTTAGTAAGCGGTATGATTACAAGATGATACAAGAACGGTTGGAGGCTTTGGATAAGGCAAGGAGCGAAGGCGATGTTGCTGGATTAGTGAATCTACTACGATCTGGTGGGTATCTCCTTGGGTGTTCCATCCTTGGGGGAATAGGTGCTAACGAAGACGCATATGTGTGAGAGGGGGATAGGAATGTTGAGGAATTTAGGGAATATATGTCATGGAAATCTATACAGCCAATCCTACGCAGGGTATGGCTATTTCCGGAACTGTAGGGTTTTGTATAATGGCTAACTTTCGGGGGGGTTTATGGTATTAGGACAAAACTTCTAATCGAAGAGTACATACGCGCGGTTATGGCCTCGCTTCACTATATCGCTGAGCTTCCACCTTCGCCTATTCTCTCACCCCAAACGAAATTGGATATTTTGCATGATACGCGATCGTCGTTCGGTAGAACGTCGTTGATATTGCAAGGTGGTGCTATATTCGGATTGTACCACATCGGGGTCGTGAGGGCTCTATTGCTCCGGAACTTACTCCCCAGGATTATTACGGGCACCGGGGTGGGTGCTTTGATAGCTGCTCTAGTGTGTATTCACACTGATGCAGAGCTTCCAGGGTTCCTTTGTGGTGAGGGAATCGATCTTTCTGCTTTCGCAGGGAAAGAGAAAGGTGGGGTTAAAAGGAAGCTTTTAAGAATACTAAGGACGGGATACCTCCTTGATATTGGAGTTGTAGAACGCTGTGTTAGGGCCAACGTTGGAGACCTGACTTTCGAAGAAGCATACCAGCGCACGAAACGAGTGCTTAATATTACTTTGGCGGAACAGAAAGGCGTCGGGGGTGCGGAGATCCCTGGGCTACTAAACCACATTACGACACCAAACGTACTAATTTACACGGCGGCTTGTGCTTCTAATGCTACTGGCGGGCTTTATAAGGCTGTTGAATTGTTGTGTAAGGATCATAATGGGGTTGTGGTGCCTTATACAAGTACAATCCCGCAGCTTCAGGGGTCTGATCCTGGGGCTGTGACCGGGAATGCTGCTTCTACCAGTAGTAGCGCTGGGAAAGCAAAGCTGTCGAGTCGAAGGCATGGGGATCCCAGGGGCTCCCCTCATGCACGGGTGGCGGAGCTGTTTAATGTCAATCATTTCATAGTTAGCCAGGCTCGGCCATACATTGCGCCATTTATATCACCAGCACATACACATTCTACCAGCTCAAGCTTCTACAAAGTATTAGGACTGGAGATTCGACACCGGCTGCAACAAATAGACACTTTGGGATTGTTACCAGCGGGTATCAGAAAGTTCTTGATCGACGATGTGGTGCCAGGGAGCACGCTTACCGTTGTGCCCGACTTGGGCTGGACGGATTTTGAAATGTTGGTGGAGAATCCGAGTTATGAAAGGGTCGGATATTGGGTGATGAAAGGGGAGAGAAGTGTTTGGCCGGTTTGCGGCGAGGTAGAGGTTAGATGCGGAGTAGAGTTTTGCCTGGAGAGGCTGTGGGAAGAGGTTAGAAGTCGGCAACCAGGGGTTAGTCGGAGGAAGGCATGAGCCCGTAGAGATCATTACATACACGTGTAAAGATGTGCCTATGTACTACTAGTAGATTGATAGAACCAGCACTGAAGCTCATTGCATACTTTTCTATGGTAAGCGCAGTGCGTATGTAGCATTGCTTATTGGGTTTTTAGACCAGACATATTTGTCTCTGAGACACCACGCTTTTGGATCTTCCGGCCATGCTAGTATTATCATGCCTGGGATCGCCACTGGATCTGACGACGAACCACCGCGAAATAGTATGCCCTGGTCTCCCATTTTGACTACAAGGCGTAGATCAGCTCGAAAAACTAGCTAAGCCAGCTGTCAAGTTGGGCTTCGGTTTAAGGGTTCTTCATTGACGCATGCATTCATGAGTTCGTTCTTCCACCAATACACATTATATCCATATTGCCTATACAAATGCAACTTTTGAAAATGCCATCGACAGACATGGAATATCCTACATACGTGGAGACGGAGGGAGAAGAACCCTTATCTGCTCCTCCTTACCAGCCAACAAATTTGTCTGACCACGAGCTAGAAATTTACGAAGAAATTCAGAATTACTACTACCGTGGGCCGTACGACAGCCCCATATGCATATCTTTTGAACCCGCAAATCATCCGATCAAGTGGAAGAAATATCTGTTACCGCTGGTTTACACCATTGCTATAACGGCAACGACGGTCTTGCACCGTCAAAATCTACGGGAAAATAATGTACCGTACTTTTTGATGGCGGTTTATAACACCATTGCTGTGATGCTAGCAGTAGTTGGGATCGTTTATAACTCGTTCAGACCAAAACATCCTCAGGATATAGAGAGCCATCCGATCTCGTGGGCACAAACGAGTCGGACAGATCATTGGAAACCATTTGCGTTCATCCTTTTGTACATGGCGTCTGAGGAAGGATTTTGGTTTTCGTTGGCTTCAATGCCGTTGGTAAGGCAAAGGGTTGCGTATTTGGCATACCCGCTCTTTGTGGCCTTTTTTACGTGGGAGTGGGTCCTTGGAGGGAACAAGACGAGGGCGGCTTGGATCGAGAAGAAAGATTTAGACAGGTTGAAGATTGCAGCTCTGGTCGGGGGGTTGGGAGTTAGCTGGGGTTATCAGACGAGCTTTGAGTGGTGGGGGTGTATTGTTGCAGTTGCGGCCCTAGGATTTAAGGTATTTTCCCTGCTGTTTGAGCTCTTATACCGTCTGAGTATCGTGTGACAGTTTTCATGATGTTAATCTCTTGATACTTATATAGAATATTATTACGAGGGATATACTCATTACGAGTCAGCACAATGCACCAGAGATGGTCATGTTGGCGGCAAGTACGGTCTCGTTCAGAGCGCTTTTGTCTTGCTACGGTTCACCAGAGTATTCAATGGTTTGGCCACATTTAACGGGACTTTCATGGGAATGTTGCTTGAAAGTTCTTGCTGTGGGGAGTTGTTATGGGATCGCGCAGTTGGCTTTGGTGGAGATGGGTAGGGTCTGGGAGCCTGTGAAAGGTAGCTGGGCGGTCATGGGGCCCGCATTGGTTGGAGGTATATGGGGGTTGGTTCAGGAAGCTTAGTGGGATATTTCTGTATGGTTTACTTTATTAGGATATGCATATGATCCCAGTGTGCGTTTATATAGTCACTAGTAATGTTTAGTGTTTGTTATGTTTAACAGATCTCATCAAATTGGGGTTGTATTTAGAGAAACACAACTGTATAGAACATGGCTTCGTGAAGAGGAAAGACCAAAACGCCCGGTATAATGCTAAAAGTACAAGTCCGCTGACACAAAAGGAAGTAGTACAGGGGGGTTTGTTTAAATCTTAGACTGTAATTTACTGAAGTCTTTCATGCCACGGCCATTTCTGAAATATCCTAGCATTTCGTCTCCCAGCCAGGCTGTTCTGCTTGTGGCGAGCCCTTCTTCGATATCGATCAATTTGTCTGCCTGACACAGGATGCCCTTTCCATTGCTCTTCTGACCAAGGGACAATAGCCATGCCGTAGCCGTGGAGATGGTCTCGACTTTGTTGAGTGGGACACCGAAGTTTGTCATCTTGCTGACTTCGGAGTCCAATGTGCGGGTGCCATCCTTGGTGAGGAGTGGGGTGACAGTGATTGCAGGTGCAACGACAGAGATGGCGATGTTGAGTCGCGAAACGTCATTTTTAAGGGACCTCATAAGGCCGACGACACCTGAAATTTAAATTTTATGTTAACCAAAAAAAAAAAAAAAAAAAAAAAAAAAAAAAAAAGTAAAAGAGTAAAAAAGTTTCATGTATTCGAGAACTGATTTGATGTTGCTAGGAATAACTTACCAAATTTAGCCGCGCTGTACAACGGTAGTCCCTTGGAAGCCAGATACCCAGCCAAACTAGCAGTGCAGACGATAGTGCCACCACCCTTACCGCCATTGTTCTGCCTCATGTGGTGGATTGCCAGTTTTACAGTATCAGCTGTAGCTCTGATATCGATATCAAGCACTTTGTGATCGATTTCCTTGAGTTGTCCATCCTTGTCTAATTCATCCGTAAAGAAGACGTCGGAGTTTTCTCCAATGCCGGCGTTTACGAATACACCAACCAATTCGCCATGGTGTTTGACGGCTTGAGAGAAGGCAGCGCGCTGATATTTCCAATCCCTGATATCACCGGTGATGACCAATACGGATTTGTTGTTGTGGAGAGGGGATGTTTTGGGGGGAGAGTTGATATCAAGGATTGTGAGCTTGGCAGAGAAGGAGAGGAGGAGTTCGGCGGTTGAGAGACCGATTCCTGAGGAGCCGCCGGTGATGAGGATATGCTTGTTTGTAAAAGCGGTTGGAGAGATGGAGGAAGGAGTCAGGGCGAATGTGGATGGAGCCATTTTTCTTGTTTTGATTTCTGTAAGATTGATGGGAGAAGTAGAGTTGTCGGTTGGAATTGGAGGTTGGGTTTATGAAAACCGCGATGTCGATGTGATATTAAATTGATTTAGAAATGATGCTCGAAGTGATTCCTTCGTGTGACGTGAACCGAGGCCCGATCTAACTGGGCTAAGCTGGCTACAGTATCTGTCGACTGGGTGCGTCCGGACGGGAGAGAAAAGGACAGGGTTCGAGAGAGACAAGGACGGCAGAGCAATCCACGATTCTTCTGGGGGAATCGAATGTCAGGGCGGGAGGCCAAAGAAATATATCTTGTCCATGGCCGCGGAGGTGCAGGCGAGCATGAGGACAGCGATAGCCGGCTGTCTTCAATAAACTCGGTTCTTCTTCAACAGCCTTCCTGAGAAATTACCGCGGTTAACTTGGAGTTGGGAGGAGGAGGAGACAAAAAGAGTCCGGGGTGACGCTAGCCTCACCTACATTCCATAGTGCCAGAGATCCCGTCTTTTTAGGGCCGCTACTGGCTTGCTTTCGGCGACGCCGATGGATGTTTGGGATCCTTTAAGTAGCATCTTAAGTTGCAAGTTGGTTGTTCATGGTATGTTATCCTGGGGAATGCTGCGCATGAGACAGCCAACCGTTGATGTCGGCTAACTTTCATGCATCTGCAGTCCATTTTCAACCGAAACCAGGAGCTCAGGCCCTCTCCCAACAGCGTCAAAAACACAAGCTTGCAGTATCAAGAAGATGAGAAATCTGGAACAGTGTGTGATTATGTGCTTATCCGAGGGCGACCTGGGTTCGTATACAATGCTGTCGCGCCGTCGGGACCGCCGAAACCAGAATTGGGTTCCTATTCACCTTGGTCGAGACCATCCAATCATCAACTTCGGGTCCGATCCTGCCATCCCCACGAGCCAACTAGCTGCTGATTCTGGATCATGAGCGACTGCGATCCCCCCTGCGACTTTCTGGCCTGAGCGGCACATACAAGATATTTCTATATGCGGCCTCAGCTCTATCACATCGGTGGCGATTGACGTGAAACGAGCCTTCTGTGGATTTTGATTACGCCATATGCAATCTTGCAGTGATCAATGGTAAGCGGGTTTCATCTCACCGGCCTAGTCGAGCAGTACAGTATGTCCTAGGTTACGCACTTTGGCGGACTGGCCTGATATTATATATATATATACCCTTTCTGAATCTTGTCCAGGCTCGCTCATCCCGAAGACGCTCAATTGCATTAATCACATACCTATATACACGAGAATCCATTAAAAAAAGTTACCTAAACAGCTGCAATGCATGCCAATTCTACACGTATATAAGACCCCGCTCCCCAAGTAATCATCGCCCTGTCGCTCTCGATCTTTGAATAAACATTAATATATTAGTATCCCCCTATATACCCAGGCGGTTTTACCGACTGCGCAGACAGCTCGAGCGCGTCAGCACTTTGTAAAGGCTGTCTATCGTACCCGCCGCTTAACTCGCTGCTGTATGATCTGTTTTGCAATTCCGGCGGCTGCAGCCCCCCGCCTCCGCCTCCGCCTCCACCGTACGACTGATGGTGATAATCCGACGCAAACGGAGCAGGCGGCACGACTGGCTGGGCGTGACGTTTCCGCCTAGATCGTTCGATCCACCACAATGATGCGAAGACTATTGCTAGGACACTGGGTATGGTGATCCCTATTCCCATGCCTACCGCTGCCCCTGTCGAGAGGGCTGTAACTACAGCTTGTGGTACTCCCGTGGCGGGTGATTCAGATGATGTAGTGGTAGTCGTAGCATCTGTCGTACTTGTGGATTCCGTAGAACTGGAGGAGGCTGCGCTGGTGCTAGTGGACGAAATTGTTGAGAGACCAAGAGAGACGTAGGTTACCGTGCCTGGGTTTAAAAGGAATTTTGTTTTGTTTGCGTTCTGGCAGCAGGGGATTGATCCGCCCTCAGCACAGCACCAGAGGCCTGATACATCGTCGCATGATAAAATGTTCATGCCTGAGCTTCCGAAGTCTATTTTATAGATTTATTGTCAGCTAAAAATCGCAGGCGCCTTTTCGAGGGTGTGCATATCAACATACAGGTACAGTGTGAACTCGGGCAAGCTGGATCGTCCCAAGACTCGTCTGTACATGCTCCCCTGTAGATATATCCTTTTTGATTGATGCAAAGATTACTGCTCAAGCACACAACGTTGTCGTCGAGGCCACAGCAGGAACTGTGAACGTTGTTATCGGTTTCGGCTTCTTGGTTGCAAGCTCTATGGTTAGGCGCTCGGGAACCATCTGTTTTTTAAATACATGTATACATCAGTCATTTTATCTTGAAATCTGGGCCGGGAAGTTGAAAATTCACCCACCTGGGAAGTAACATCGCCGTTGCGCAGTGATAATGCATGGAAGAGCCGTGAGGCCCAGGAGTATCGAAAGCCGCATCTTCGATCGAACTTCAAAGATTCAAGCTTGTAAGACACTCTAGTATGTAATACCAGCGCGCGCCCGCGTTCTTGCTAGGTTGTATGAACCAAACGCGAGTAAGAACGAACTAGTAGCGAATTCCTTACGGGAGATACCGAAATGTATTCGAAGATCTGAGGCCAAAAGTGGAATATCTCAAAGGCAAAGAACTAGTAACATGGTCGACGGCCGACTCAATTGCAAAGGAAGGGAAGAATATCGAATGAGAAATCTAATTCTACGATGGAAGAAAAACAGAAACCTTGGGTTTATCAGAGGCTAGGCCAATTGGGCCCAGCGTCCATGTGCATCCCACCCTAGCTAGTTTACCTAATTTCAATTTTTACGAATATATTTACACACATCTACACCCAATAAGGTGCCTTGGCGAAGAGTTTCCAAGGCTCTCAAAGACGAGCGAATCTGTGCGGGTGGTGCGCAGGCACACATTTTTTTTTGATCCGAATCCCGAAACTTGTCAGCATCCTCCCGTTTCGGCTGGCTTTTGAGGAACCATGTCCTTACAGCCCACTCTGTCGACCGACACGCATGTAGATGTATTGAAGTTAGATTGCCTGCTAAGGCCCCTATACATTGTCTAGGATCGTTCCTCGTTGATCGGGAAGTATCTTCAGGGCGAAAAAAAATTCCAATCCTTTCGATTCGATTTCTTCCCCCTTTTTTTTCTACATCCAGTTTAATTGAGAGTCATTGTCATTTTAGGCGTTGTAGGTTGTCACGCAAGCGCAGGCCCGATATCTCGGTGGGGCGATCCATCATATGCATATTCGGTCAGTGCGAATGGGGAATCAGACCATTTTACAATGGGGTTTGGCTCAGGGCTTGGGAAACCCTTTTATTTCGTTGTAAAGTGTGGCTTTGAAGGGAGATTCCCTGTGAGGAAATTCTTTCACTTTCGCACCAAACATCAAAGCAAGCTGACGCAAAAGACAACTGCCGGGTTTATCCCATTTTGGGATTTGGTTTTTCCGAAAAATTCTTGGCTTGATCGGACGGACTGGTACGGCTGTATATCTCCTGTCAACCGATACTGCCAACCTATACGGTCCCAGCTGTGCCAATTGCATTCTTGCTCAATATGTACTTCTTGGTTTTGAGCCTCTGACCTCTATGTCTCGGGCCTTTTGAACAGTCCTTAATATATAACCTCATGCGAAGCATCATCCTTGCGAGCTTGACTCAATCCGCTTTAGTGTGCGGGAGACGCCGATATTGTTACTCTATTGATTAGCTATTCGAGTCTCCGTTTACCTCCAGGCTTGAGGCTTTATAAATTTAACTACAAAGTGCTCTGTATAACTAATAAGATTTATCGCTAGTCCAATGCTAGTGGTTTTAGCATTCTTTAGGCCAGGTTGTATATTGTACCAAAAGCCGCCTGAATACTCTACAACAAGGGCTTGATCTAGTTTAGGCTACTAGATTCGCTACCCGTACCCCCAACCCCGAAGGAGGAGGAGGAGGAGGAGGAAACCCAATCCTGCAGGCTTACTCGACTTTTATCACCCGGATGGATACTTTGATCAATTCTCGTAGACTACGCAATTTTCACACGCCTCTAGTTCGTTTGATATTTACACATCAGCGTCTAGATGTCTAGTCGTCTACGGCTTTTATCTGCCTAGTCTCTGCAGTTACAGCACCCTAGCTTTCAATGTCTATTAAAAGTTAAGCCGAGAGTATCTCAGGGGCTACGAGGCTTGTCGACTATATATCCTCCAAGGCATACTAGGAATGCACATGCTTACGTATATCTATATATACACATACATATGAGTTTTGGTGATTTTACTAACGTCTTTCCCTGAATACCCGATCGGCCGGCCGATTCATTGGCATGTGTGACTTTAACCTAGGAGTGTGCTTTTAAAGACCTTGGGATAAATGACGGAATCTGCCTAAAGCCTCATGGTTCGGCGGCCGAATTTGTGGACTGTTGTCCTTGATATCGTATACAATGCCATTATAAGATTACAAACCCTCCTCTCCCCGCGAGGTTCTTTTTTACCATTCTAGCACAAATTTACAGAATGTACGAGCTTCGGACGTCTATGGCGGGTAATTATTCCTCATATTGATATATTTGTATCTCGAGAGGTTGATAACAATTTAGTCTGTATGTTCGAAGGTACCATAGCACATTATATATGTTGAGACAAAATTCCACCATATTTCATATATATGGACGCGACAAGTAAAATTTACAAATAGCACGGAATAAGGTTTAATCGTGGCAAAATTCTCTGATCAAAAGTAAAGTATCGAAGCCCTCGAGCCCTTGGTGACGTCTGGGAACGAGATCAATGTATCCGGAACAGTCGAAAGTCTCGGTTCTCAAACAGGGTATTCAATTCAATTGGTCAATTTTGTAAAAGAAAGAAAGAAAGAAAGAAAGAAAGAAAGAAAGAAAGAAAGAAAGAAAGAAAGAAAGAAAGAAGACAAGCTAAAGCTGGCGTTGTAACGGGCCCCTATAAAGGTTCCATCTAGTAACCTTAAACTCCAAGCCGGTAGCAAGTGGAAGGTGTAGTTTTAAAGCTATTGTTTGGGTTGATCAAGTCACCAGTGGGTGTCCAGCTGTTGAAGTCGCGCATCTGTACATTCGATGCAACAAACCACTATTCAGGTATATTCTAATTTTGCCATTAACCGTTGCTTGGGTGGGGCTGGTACCATGAGACCACTATTAGCTAGCCAAAGTTCCCTCACAAATGCCGCTACCTGGTACGTGTGAGGGCTTGCAATGAATGCACGAGTCTCCAATTATAATTAACCTCGCAGCGCTCAATAGTGGGACTAGTGTCGCCGTTATGACAACACAAAAAATGCAACGGATACCCATGCAACCAGACGAAACTTAATTATAAAGGTCTGGGCATACTACGAGACTAAGTCTGGCGTAATTTATGACAAAGGTTACTGCTCAAGTGAAACTTACAGCCTTTAAAGAAATTTCTGTCAATATAATTAAGTAATATCGCGCATAGAATTTTCTTCCCCTTCGACCACTTCATGGACCAGCCAACATTATAACAACGCGCGATAGTTGATGTCGCGAATTGAAGGACTTCCCGATCCTAGCAAAGAAAGGGTCCTTGGCAATGCTACAAGCTGTTGGGCTCTTGTTAGTATATAACTGTGATAGAGGTATTTGTGCGAAGCTTTCAAGTGATATGTGGCCAAACCAATGAACTAAATGCTGGGGTGCACTGTTTCTTATGGCTGCTGTGACGGCGGGAATGCACACATTTCCTTTTGATCGAAAAGATATCCTAGCCGGGTCTGTTCCCTCTAAAAATAAGCCGTCCGATAAAAACTGTTACAAGTTGGAGTTTGAAGCTGCTGTTGTTGCATGTTGTTAGAATCTTGGTAATACCAACCTTAGCGCTATAGCAAAACTCGCTCTGCTTACAACAGTCTAGCAAACCTTATGGCTGCGGCGCAGTTAGAGGAGATTCCCGGAAGCCGATTATTTCTGCCAGATGGCCAGAAATAAATGTATATATTTTTGATAAAATCGGCTCGAGGAGCAAGCCTTCGAAGGGTTGCCATATTTTGTTTCTCCCATCTATTATTCTATCCTCACTAGTGCATGCACCCATATGAGTAATATCAGCATAGCTGGCTTATAGAAAGTTTTAAAACGATGTTCACATCCTCACTCCTTCTAACTTTGAAGGTTTTTCTTTGCCGTGCCTCTTTAGCCCTAGCTACCGAGCCAGGGAGACTTGATAGTTTCTTCCAGACCCAATACCATAGGCCTTTGGAGGAAGTTGATTGTTCCAACAATACGCACCGATGGCCATCGCTTCAGGGAAGTTGCTTTGACGAAGAAAGGGGCGTAATACCGTATAACCCTCCAGCGACGAAGCGTAGCTTTTTCGGAGACTACTTTGAACTTATCGGGCTCCACCCCCGAGACCTTTGCGGATTCGATGGAACTCCCTGCTGGGCAGTTAGCTGTTGTCAGCTAGGTGAAGTATGTGGTTCGCTTGAGGAAGGTTGTAAAGTCTCATGGAGTACTATTTATACGACGACAATAACCACATCTTGGTCAACTATCACTTCTTGGGTTCTTCCTCGGACAAATGATGTGGAATATAGTACTACCACGGTTGACACCACTATTTACACAACAATTTTTAATCCAGTTACTATCCCTGGTGAAGGGCAAGACGATGTTCTTAAGACCGAGCTTTTGGTGGTCACGACGCTTGTGCTATCGGCTTTTACTCCCCCGGCTATTACTAAGACGGAGACGGTTATAGAAACTCGGCAACTTGAAGCAGATATAACTCCCCCCCCTCTTTTAATAGTACGCCAGAATAGCGTCGTCTTACCAAGGGCAAGGGAGATCCCAAGGAGATGGGAGGGAGTAAGCTATACGACATTAACAGTCTTTATCACTACTTTTTTCACAACGAGCACCACTGTTACATTGGAGAATTCGGTTGTAGAAGTAACGGAGACAAATACGATTTCTTCTATTGCGACACGGAATCGAACGCATTTTGAGACACCAACGGGATTTACAACTATGGCTATTACCCAGACGGAGGCTTCGACATCTTATGCTTATGGAACAGTGGAGACACCAACGAAAACTTCTTATGTAACAACAGTTGCATCAAGCTTTGCCGATGGGGCGGGTATAAATGCATTTGATCGGACGGCGGCACATTCTTCTAGAAGCCCACGACGGTTTTCGGGGGGTGAGATAGCTGGGCTTGTTATCGGATTGACACTACCTGTGGTGTCCTTAGTGTTAGGAACCCTAATTTTTCGACATTACCGGAGGGCGGGAATGTCGGGAGGGCTAGCGGGCGTCCGTAACCGCAATGTCTCTGATGGTAAATCCTCTGGTTCGGATTCGGGAGTACCCGCCATTAATCCTCCAAGGCCGGCCCTGAGGAGGTTTTCTCAGTCGCAATTTATAGATCACAGTACGGGTACTATGCCTGAGTCTCCTGTATCTGAGTTATTCTTTTCTGGGTTGAACATGATGGATGAAAACAAATATAGCCGAAATCATGATATGGGGTCGAGGTTATCAAGGATTAGTGGGGGTTCCGTAATATCTTCTATGTCTCCGGTTCCTGAAGAGTATATTTTGCCCGAGACACCAGCCAGCGGTGCACAGGCTAGGAGTAGTATAGATGGGAGGAATTGGGGCAGGGGCTATGGCGGTAGGGGGGGTTACTATAACGTTGGGAACAGGAATACAAACCTCTCAGATTTTGGGGCCATGATCTAGCTCTTTTCTTTGTACCTCGATGTTACCCTTGAAAAATGCGCGCGCGTGCGTTTAATGGTAGATGCCTTCTTCTTTTCTCTTTTCTTTTCTTTTTCTTTTTTCTTGAGCGAACCGACATGGACTGTGCCTTGGATTTGCAGCTGTTTCGGAAGGCAAAATCCATGGTACATGTATCTTTGTGAAGGGGAAAGAACAATGTGACTTCGTGGTGTCGCCCCACTTTATCCGAGTTAGCGAAAGGATCCGTTTCGAAATTTCCTGGACGAGGTTCTTTTGATATGACACTTCTGCATACACGTGGCCGTGTGACGAGATGGGCTTATCGATAAAGGCTAAGCTTTCTATTTCAGCGTTTTGTCAAGTTACATTCCCAAATATCTGCCCGAGACCAAAGACGCAGTGCAGGAACACTGCACCTTGTCCGAAGAATAAGAGGCATCAATTAAGGTCTATATTTTTGCGGCGAACATTCTGCGTTGACTGTGAAGGAATTGAAAAAGTTGGGGCGAGTTTATTTCGCCTTAACAGGCGCTTTATTTGTTGTAGATCCTGTGAGACGCTGGTTGTACCAAAGCCTCTGCTTCTGAGTTTCTTTTTTTCTTTAAAGAAAATAAAATAAACAATAAACAAAACAAAACAAAAGAAAAGAAAAGAAAATACTTTGGCCTGAATGAAGAATTCTTTGCGATAGCTTTCGTTATCGATAGACCGGCCTGAACTTGGTATTTATGAAGAGAATTAGGTTCCTTGGCTAGTACTCTCGTGGACGCAAACTCCTCGAACAGGGCTAATCAGGACGGGAAAGAAATTTTGATCATTCATTCCCTATTAGCGTTCCATCCCGGCCTATCGGCTGGCATGATGTAACCAGCACTCCTGCAAACATGGGTCGATATCATGATATCACTTCACTGCCAGACAACGCATTGGTCCGCTCTCCTCAGCATTGTTGTGCATCTCCCTTTCTTTTTTTTTTGTTTTCCTATTGAGAGGAGGAGAGAATAAATAGAATCGTCACTAGGGTTAGCGATATCGGATTGAGTTTGAAAATGTCGTGGGTTTTTTTTTTTTTTTTTTTTTTTTTTTTAAAAAAAAAAAAAAAAAAAAAGGGAAAGAGAGGCGCCCAAAGCCTGGAGCGGGTCCCACCGGCACCCGTCCCCAAAGGCACTAGCTGCAGCCGGTAGATGCATGTGTTCCCGCTCAGGATGTCATCTGAGTCCTGAGTAGGCGAGGGAAAAAAAAAAAAAAAAGAACACCGCGTCGACGAAACCTAATAGACCGACGTCGTGACAGTCAAGCGGAAGGGAGGAATTAGACTCAAAGGAACCACTAAGCGGGAGACACATCGCCGAGTGGTGTTTGGTTCAAATGGAAAGAAGACTCAATCGAGCACGGCCAATTGTGCCTTGTAATCATGAGATGGCGGAGCCGAGAGAAAAAGAGCCTGTTTATGATACGAATCATGATCTCTTCCAAGGGATTTTACGGAAGATGGGTATCCTCAGCCTTTCATCAATATGAGTAAGAAATTGTCGGATTGGGTATCAGATGTATTTGAAATGATCATTAAGCCCGTCAAATCCGCGGTAACGGGGTAATGTGTCTTTTGATGGTTCAGCTCCGGCAGAGGGAAGCTTTTACCTGATACTGGTTGCATATTGCCATCATAATGCATGCCGCAGCCTCCGCTTGGTCAGGGCTGTGTTCGTTCTAGGGAGTAGCGAGTCTCTGCCACTCCTCCCGACCATTTGTCAACTTGAGGAATGGTTAAGCTTGTTGTTCCCCAACAGCAACAGTTTTCTTGCAAATTCTTTCGCCGACTATAGATGGTGCTACACGCAGTTCGGGAATTCCTAGTCCTGGTCGGATGCAGGCTACAGCCTCGGGACCTGGCCTTGATGTAAACAGCTGTTGTTCGACTTACGTGGAGACTGTCGTACGATGACCACTGTTAGTCAGCCCGGTTGCAGTCCTTCTTCGAGGTAGGGTATCAGGGAATCGAAGCACCTGGCATTTTCCACCCTCGATAGTCTGAGTAGCGAATCAGCACCTAGCCTCACGTGCAAACGATCAGACCAGTGCTTGGTTGGAAGCTGTGATTGGTTGGAACCGATTTGGGAACTGCGGTTTTGACTCTTCTCGAAAGCCTTGTTGGAGTTAGAGCGAAGGGAAGTGTGTGTGCCAGGAAACCGTCATCGAACAAAGGGTACTAAAACCGCCCGCCTTCCACACCCAAATATTAATCCAGCCCCCCCTCCGAAAATGATTATCATGATCCTTCAGAACTTATACATTTCCTTTCCGCTAAGGAGACAACAGCAAAAACACTCTGGCCCGTCAAGCACGGCTTGAAGCACAAACGAACACCAAACTATCCAGGGAGAAAGCAAAGTCAAGTTGAAGTTGAAGTTGAAGCTGAAGCCGAAGTTTATCGAGAGTCAAGAACAAGTCGGCAACAACAACACAACAACACATATCCGCCATGGCCTCCCAATCTCGGTCGGCCTTAGCCCCCCATCACGCCGCCATAAAGGCTCAGATCCTTCGACTCCTCGGTCCGTCGTCTCCAGATGACCTCAGACGCTTCCTCGAAGAAATCTCCATCCAGCAGGACGTTCTTGAGAATATATCCGACCTGTGGCCCGACCTACCTCTTGCGTACGACGCCGAAAGAGAGGAACTGGCTGACGATAGGAAGGAAGTCTATATTCTATACGATGCCGCCCTAGATGACCGGGAGAAAATTCGACGAAGATGGGAGAGGCTGCTGGGTAAACACCGATGGGGACGACATGAGGTTGAAGAGCTAAAGAAATGTCGAGAGTACATGGCGAGGAATGCAGTCAAGATGGTTGGCCTCTGCGTCGAATACGCCGAGTTCTCCAGGTGAGTTTTTATTCGTTTCCCCAATCGCAGTTCAGGAAAAAGGACAGCGCTGTGAAGTTTTGATCATGGATGGAAGCTGACCCTCTTGTGATTTTTTTTCGTTTCTAGTCAAATTCAAGGGCTAGCTTGTCTTGAGGATGACCTTCGTGTCAAGCTCGAGAAACTATACGTTGACGAAAACCTGTCGACAACCTCGAAGCTAAGGAGGATGCGAAATATTCTTAACATGTTCGCTGAGTCTCGCCCAAGAGCTGAGCGCTATACGTATCGTCGGCGCTCGTTATCTCCAGATGACGAAGAGGAGGGGTACTGGACAGCTCAAAAACCCGAAATCATCGAACCATCAAGGGATTCGGCTTTTGTGGGAGTTTCATACACGAAACCCTACCGGTCACGCACAGACCGACATGAAAATAAGCGACACCGTCGGGGACGAGAGAGGGGGGAGCACGAAGATCGAGATTATATTCCTGACTACAGCTACGAAGTTGAAATCCAGGATTTTGATGAAAGACCCCTTCATAACGTCTATTCCAATGACTCCTCGCGGCACGCATTCCGAAGTTCCAGCCATGATACTTCTTTTCTCTGGCGATCTAGGGCACAAAAAGAAGATGAACACATTAAACCGCACTACCCAGGCCGTCATTTCTCTTTGTCCTATACGAATCTTCCACCACCCGAGGAACAGCGGCGGCCGAGCACTGGGGTTAAACACCACCGCCCTTCAAAATATGAGGATGAAGAGGAACCTCGTCGTCAGAAGAGTGGTGGTCGGTACCTTGAGGTCCCTAAGCCTAAACCTGCGAAGCAATACACTAGCTGGGAGGTCTACGAAATTGTCTAGATCATCCCTAAATAGGCTAGCGTTTCTCATCTCATCGGCTGGCTGGCTGACTGGCTCGGCTGGAATATCCTTTTTCTTATATTTCCTTATCTCATCGATTTTTTTTATATCGGATACAGGGTCTTGTTTTTAAAACGTTTTTTTGGCATTTGCAGATGGGTTCAATGTTGTCGGTTTTTCTTTTTTCCTACAATCGGTTCAGCATATCTTTCCTAGGACTTGTCTATCCATCTCCTTGTACATTGCGATTGGCGCCCGTTTTCTTGTCCACTTTGTTCTTTTTGGTTCAGTTCTACTGTTGGGAATAGTTCGGTTCATTTGCATATCAGGTATGGGGATACTCAGGTCACGGTGTCAATCATTTGAAAATTCTGATTTTTGGTCTATTTATTTTTCTTTTTTTTTTTCCTTCTCTACACTCTTGGTTTTGGTTCCGATTTCTGAGCTATAAATGACTTGCATCTGGACTGTTTTTTTAAACAAATAAAAAAAAAAAAAAAAAGGAAGAGAGAAAGAAAGGGAGAGGGAGAGGGAGAGGGAGAGGGAGAGGGAGAGAGAAAGAAAGAGAGAAAATTGAGGCTATTTTTTCTTGCTCGGTTCACTACAGCTGCTCATTGTACAAACCCACATGTATCTCCAATAAAGTTAATTCTAATACCAATGCTCTAGAAGGATGGTTTTGGGCCATCTTCGAGACCACTAGTGTCTGGTGTCTGGATTTAGAAATCATTCGTGATCCATTATGATCGAATGGGATCATTTGGGTGTAATGGGGCAAGCGCCAGGATCCAGGAACCCAAAAATGTGCGAAAAAGAAAAAGAAAAGAAGGGCGCTGATCTAGCGGTAGATATCCTTAGATCTCGGCGCTTAGAGGTTGTTTGATTTGGGAGGGTCGATCTGAGCATATTAGGAAAATATGGACTGATAGAGACTATTCTTGCGATCGGAGACCAATCGACTCAGCAGGATGGCATGTATTCGGGGCTTAAATCTTTATCAGTAACCCTGCAACCAGGGAGCTCAAGTTTGGCTTAGAAGCTTAACTAGAGGACCAGAATTTACTTACATACACATGCGCAATTTTCGAATTTCGAAGTCTTGCTATAGATTCTACCAGGAACTCCCAGCACTGTAAACTTGTGCCAGCCTAGCCAATTTGGCGATTGCCTGATTAGGACATCCAACACAAACCCGAACAAAACCCAACAAAACTTATATAGGTGGATAGCACGTATTCCAGATACGACTTTATTCGCTGCGCAAGTATATCGTGGTAGATCCCGGATTTGAGACTCCTCCATATGATTTACCGTCCGTAGGTTGATAAACGCGTCATGGTGTCATATCCAACCTTCTCCATTCTGAGCGCCGACAGGCGCACTGAGGGCTAATCCAAGGTTGATCCCGCATCGATCCCCTACGATCTTAGACCGAAGCCCTTCTAGTCTCGTCTGTCTGTTAAACGTAATCATATAAGATAGCTTCCCGTTGCAATAATCCAAGCCGCTGGCTTCTTTTCCTTTCCTACTTTCGCTCCACATTCTCTCTCGCAAACTTCGTTTAAAGCTGAAGCCCTTCTCTTCTCTTGCCCTTCCGACAAAGCGAGATTATTAACATTGTTTGAAATTCAAACCTCATCGCAACAAAGGTACAATGGCTCGCAGCAATAAACCCTCCAAGTCGGCCTCTTGGCTGTTGACCGCTATGACGGTTCTCGGCTTCTTTGCTCAGACTGAGGCTGTGATCACGGCTATTGAGGGACGATATCCTCACGAAATCGCCATGGCTGCGGTTTTGCAACAACGAGACAGTAGCAGCAGCCTCACACCATCACCAACCAGCTCCAGCTCCAGTGCTTCTAGCTCCTCCAGCTCTAGCTCAAGTTCTTCTTCGTCCTCGTCCTCGTCAAGCTCATCATCCAGTTCGTCGAGTTCGAGTTCCTCCAGCTCCTCCAGCTCTTCAAGCTCTAGCTCATCCTCAAGCTCCACTTCCTCCTCTGTTAGCACCCAATCTCTTTGGCCACAGCCTACCGTCAATCCAATCACTGCAGCCACCGGTATCCAGATTTCAGGTATCGCGAATAATAGCGTTTTTACCTCCTCCGGCAAGAGGTCCTTTAGGTTCCTTGACGAGCGACAAACGGTTTCTATCTTCTGGATTGGAGAGTCAATCCAGACAGATGGTACCAGCCGTTTCATCCTTGTCGATGATCAAACCTCTGCCGCTACATTCGACTTGGCTCTCAAGCAGCTCATCTCTGTAGATTCCGGAAATGCTATTACTTTTGCTTCGACTTCCGATATTGCTGTCGGTTTGGGTCCCTGGGAAGCGAGCCCGGATTCTGGGGATATCAGTGTCGAATTCGTCATTGATAGTGGCACTGGCGCCGTTATCTGGAGCCATCCTATCTTCTCCAACATGCTGAACTTCCATCCTGCCCCATGCTACGTCGCTTCCGGCACTACTACCGCTATCGATTGGATTTATAATCCTTCTAGTGTGGGGACCTGCTCCAGATTCGTTCTCCAAGCCACCGGCGGTGATCTCCCAGCGGCAACTGCTACACCATTACTCACATCTATCGTCCCGACTGGCCCACAAACCTGGATTGGAACTACTCCCATGCCACCGACCACTAGCACAAGCTCATCCACGGATACTGATACTGCTAGTCCAACTGAAACTGAAAGTGGCGTCACTACTTCGACTGTCATTGATACCGCCACAATCACCAGTACCACTCAGACCACCTCGTTGGTCACTATTACTTCGTGTGATAACTGGGGCTCTTGCGACCAATGGACCTCGACTACCACTCAAACGAGCACGACTTTATACACAAAGCCATGCACTACTGCTCTCCCAATCCCTGTTCCCGTTTCTGAGGGAACTAGGTCTGGATCTGCTTGGTTTTTGGCCAAGTGTATTCTTTCAGCTTCATTGGCTTCTGCCATTGGGTTTGCTCTTACCGCGGCGTGGTAGCCAAGCGGTTGGGGTCTAAAATACGTTGTCATATTTTCATTTGTGATATTTATTTGCGTTTGTTTTACCCTATACATCTTGTAATCACAGCATTCTTTTATCACCATATAATATAGTCGCCGCGCGGGGGGCGTGCTAAAAGGGATGGGTTCTATTTGGATGTTAACTTTGTTATATCTCAAACACCAGCTAGGGTATTTTTATCTAAAGAATCTGTCTTTCCTAATCTTCGGCATGTGTCTTCCCTTAAACCCGAGCTAGTATATACCGGACTTTTATCTTTCGATCTTGACTAAAGACCCCGAATAATACTAATACTAATAATAATAATAATAATCAAAATAAAGGCCCTGTCTATACCGTACTGGACAATATTATTGACAGGAATACGATATTTTTTACCCTTCATTAATTCCTTCAACAAACCTGTCGCCGATAGACCAGAGGTGGTCTGGGTACGGGCATTTGGAAATCTTTGAAGCTTCTAGCTTCCAAGAGTTGACTGAAGAATTCCCATTCTTCAAGAGCACCAACGAGAACTTAAGATCTGAAGCTGCAGTTCGTGGTTCTAGACATTTGAGTCAGTTACATCTACCAATGAGCCAAGGCTTATCCATCCGTTCATTAGCCATAAATATTATTGTATATATACAGTTATCTTTTTACATTTATTTGTGGGGAGCACATATAATCTACCAGCGGTTAAACCTGGCGGGAAGATTACCACAGAAGTCAGTAGACAGGTTCTAGCTTCTAGAGCGCGCCTAATAAGAAAAGGTATCTGGAGGTACACCCTTGTTGGGGTCTCTATGATTTGCTCAGCTGCCTCCTGATCGCTGCCTCTCTTCTTCTTCGGGCTTCTTCCTTTAACCAGGCAGCTAACCCGGCGCCGGCAAGTAAGCCACCTAGATGGGCGGCGTGGTCCATCCACATACTCCATCCGAATATTAAGGCAGTGAATTCCCAGACACCCATTGCCGTTGCAATAGTAGCGGCCTTTAAGGTTACTAGTGGCAGCAGGACAAAATACAACTCGGTACTGGGTGCGGATATTCAGTTAGTGGCTGGCGAGACACTGCGCTTATTTGCTTCGATTTAAGGGACATACTCAGGATTGACGACCGCAAACCCTCCCAGAACACCAAATACAGCTCCAGAAGCGCCAAGGCCGAAAACATGAAACCGTTTGGTGAAAACGTTCACAGCCAGCGAAGTGAACGATGCAAGAACACCCGAAGAGATGTACAAAGCGAGGAAATTACCTCGGCCAACCTGTTCACATACTATTGATAAACGCTCGGCTTGTTAGCTTTTTCTTCCTTCTTTTCATCTTTTCATTTTTTTTTTTGAGTCACAAAACTGCTCCGGTGGCGCTAACTACCGATGGGACTGACTTACAGGTCGTGCCGACAAAGAAAAGCCCTAACATATTGGCTGCGAAATGCCAAAGAGTATGATGGCTAAATACGCTCCCGAGAAGACTGAGCATTCTTGGATCACCTGGACACTGAACAAAGTATGTATTCAGGACCCTCCAAAATGGGGGTATCCTCCAAGCCAACAGTATTACGAGATTCGCCGCAATGATTCCGCCAATTGTAGCCATCGCTATTGGAATATTGGGAAACAATCGATCCTTCGGGCGAGGGTGAACGTAAGTTAGAGAGTAGTATGCGCTACCTACCAGTGTGACGAGAAGGAATGCGAAGGAAGGGAATAAGCGGCGGATCGCTGACATTTCCTCGGGCTCTTCACGATCTGAGACGCGTGCACGAGCTCGGTGGTAGTTGTACCATGCTTCGCTACCAACTTTGAGCTCGTTGGATGTGTTAGTGGAGATAGCATTGGCACTGGGGTCTGCGAATACGGGTTTGGGTGCAGGAGAATCGGGGGTTTCAGCGCCTTCGGCTTTGTGGTAGATGGATTGCGGAGTGGTTGGCGTAGGTGGTTTTATCGGAGTTGGAGGGTCCGCATTCCTTCTAGAAGGTCGGCGCAGAGATGCTAGATAACGGATTAGGGTGGTGGGCGGGGCGTGAAGGCAGTCGGAGAGCTGTTTCCGTGGGTATCCTGGCCGAAGGATTGAGAATCGAGCGGGGGCCGAGATTGTTGGACGGGAGGAGGAGGAGCAGGAGGAGGAAGAGAGCCGTAATAGCTGCAGAGGCTGCCTGGCCGTCTTCAATGGAGCGAGGATCGAGGATGGCGATGCCGCAGAAGCAAGGACGCCCTGGCGCACGGCGCACGACCTCCACATCGGAATCATTGTCGTACCCGGAACCTCCCCGTTTGCGGGTGTAAGAAGCGTTTGGAAGGGACTGTCTGCTAGGGCATCGGGTCGGTCATCGACGGGTGCTGCGAGTTTCTCTTCGTGGATGCCTTTGGTCTGTCGGTCGTGATGGCTTGGAGGTGTTGGCGGCGGTGTCGTTGGAGGTTGCAAATTTCAGGCTCCAATTGGTGGCGCCAAAACCATCCCCCAGACTCTTCCTCGCCCAGCTGACGACGCCCCAAGCATAACCCCCAACTTCGACTCTTCATGTAGTCCAGACGCGACTTCGGCGAAAAGAAACATCACAGCTATACTACCGGCTGCCATCATGAGCGCTTCTGCAGCCCCCATCCCGCTGGTATTTTCGCCGCTTGGCTAGATTATGTTGATTACCCCGCTGACATCATGCATCACATCGTAGGACCAGTTTGCGGCAGCTCTCCTCGATCTCGAGATTTCACAACTTCACCAGGAGTCAGCACGCCTCCAAAACTCGCTCTACCACCTCGAACGCTCGAATACCACTCTCGCTGAATACCCTGACGACGAAGATTGCAAGGATGCAATCCGTTACAACCGGGGCGTGATTGAACAGCAAAAGAAACGGGTTGACATCATCAGATTGGAGCTTGTAAGACGAGGAGTTAGCGTGGGGCATATGGATCTGGATCACCCTGAACAAGGGTCTCCGTCCGCGGGTGATTCTCAGGCTACAGTTGCGGCGCCGGGGAGCTCTGCTCCCGTTAATGGTGTTGCCAACGGACACGCCGGGGAAGATGAGGGTGTCTATTTGTGAGGGATCCACACGGGGCCTCTCACTGCTAATATGCCTGTTCAATACGGCCATTGGAATTAACTACGCTATAACTTTTAGATAGGCTACCCTACGGCTGCTAGCTCAAGCTTCTGTAGGTGGCTAATAGCGGTGGGTTGCATTTGAGGCCACAGATTGGTCTGCATCTCCGAGAGGATGCAGTCTTCAGCGGACTGGAGTATGGGGTGCACATTGAAAATAGTACTCAAAATGTGGAGATATTATTAGTGTATCTTAACTACGGGGATACCCGATTCCTTCACTACCCGATATTCCTAATGCATTCGATGCTAACACGCCCGAAACGCCCGAACCAAACTCCCTATATATACAATACGTCACCCGAGAAAAACCATAATCAAAGAAATACTCTTGCAAACAGTTAGCCCCTCCCGATTTCCTGTAAGGCCATTCACGAGCCTAGAGAAAGAAAAGGGAAAGGGAAAGGAAATTTCGAAGAAAGAAAAATAAGGAAATTAGGATTCATTAATCTCTTCAAACCGAATAGGAAGATCCCCCCTAGCTTCTCTCCATCTATTTGTCGCCCTCTGCAGTTCAGTGCAACCCTTCACCAACCAACTCCATTTCCCCGCAAAATGCGGAGAAATCTCCCAGCTCTCAATCCGCTCCGGTGGGCCCCAAACAACCAATCCGCTCTCCCCTTCCGTACAACACAGGTCCTCGCACATAGCATCTTCGACTTGACCTTTATCTCGGGTCAACATCATAATCATGTTATCTCTCGCCTTGGGACAGGGGAACAGATCTATATAAGGATGGTGAGGGTATATCATCTGCATAGGCGTGGGGTGAAGGGTCTGGGGCAGGTTCTCAGGGACGGTATTGGAAGTGCAGAAGGGACTTGTTATATCGTCAGACATCAGGGCCGAAAGTGGCATATTGAAATATTGGAGATTAGTCAGGAATGCCCTGACTACATTGTAATGAATGAGAGAGAGGAGAAGGTTATCGGGAGCGATCTTGGGGGGCACATATCGCAAGCGGTAACCGTTTGTTTGGGGATCCGTGACGATGATGCAGTTCTGACCCCGCCGGAATACAGGGTGAACAAATTCTCGGGCGCTCTCTGCCTGCATCATAGCTGCTTGAAGTGGCATAATACCTTCTTCAAAGGTCGGGGAGGTGGTTTCGCTGGCCGGAACAGTTGTCAGGATTGTCTTGGAATTCTTAATTTTTTCCGCCTTTTCCAGCATCTTGCGTCGGCCTAAAATGTATGCCGGTATGCAAGGGTTAGCGCCATGTCATCAAGATGCATATCATAAACGAGCTGGCAATCCCGGAAGACTAGGATAGGACCGAAGATGGCTTGCTTGATTGGAATTGGTCACATACGGTAGGCGCGTTGGTTAAGTCTGTTCTGTAGCTTGCGTCGAACCTTGGGATCCACCGTGCCGGTCCAATCCTCCTCTGGACCGGCTGCACATTGGAACTGTTGCTCGGGAAGGGCGGAACCCACGCCCAGCTTCCCCAGGTCGACGGATGAGCTGCTCGATACAACAGCCATTGCTTTGATGTCTCACTCCTTTCACAGCTGCCAGACAGGCGAGACAGACAGTTCTTTTGTTGGGGATCTAAAACTGGTTGTGGCCCAATAACCCACGGGCCAAAATCTGAGTGAATGAATTATATGGCTTATTTTCTTTCGTATAGTAGCGAGTAGAGCGGGGGGTCGACAGTAATGTTCGGAATGTGGAATGGCGGTCCCTAACTTCCTTTTAAAACTCAAGCCGCACAGATGCGACCTGCTGACGGAGCTACTAGACTGCCCGAGCCCCGAGCAGCCCCTCGTCATCGAACCTTAAAATGGCATGGTGGGTGTTACCGCATTTGGAAGGGCCCGCCCGCTAATGCGGGCTGCTTACACCCGGTTTCTAGAATTTGATGCAGCCTGCTGACACTCTTGGCGGTCACGCCGGAAATTGGCATGTTACTAAGCTTCTAACTGGCCTGGAGAAAAGCGGGTTTAATAGCGGGTGTTTCCTCGAGTCGGTTTGATCAAGTCAAGCCAGAAGAGCAGGCAAAGCCCCTTCTCGATTACGACGACATTGCCCAGGAGTCCGTGGACGCCGGCCTCCATTTTGCAGACCTCTTGTTCTTCTAGGCCAAGGAAGCTTCGAAGATATCGATCCTTCAGACGGGAACCGAAAATTTAAGCCTTCTTCGCAGCTCGCTCGGCTTGGTAACCATCGGATAACGACCTGGCGACGTGGTATGGCGCGGTCGTTGTTGATGGATTCTGGAATTCTCTGATCGAGATCATGGGATACAGTTCTGAATCCCGTATTTACGTATATGCGTCAACTTCGCAGTGTTGACGTCGGTGCCTTGCCAGCTGGTCCCGAAGGTGCTATGCATGGTTTTGCTGCGCCCCAGAACCTCACAGCACGACGGAATCGAACAGCTACTACGACGGAGCTAGATCCATAACGTTATACGTTAAGGACGGAGGCTTTCTTTCGGACGATAAGAAACAATGGGAGGGATTCTCCTCCGTTTGGGAGCCGGGAATGGTCTGGTCAGGGATTTTTTTGAAACAGGACGGGCAAAGGGTTCTGCAAATTTGTCGGGACGGGTCTAAAGAGCTTGGGTGCCTTGAGCCCAGCCACTAACTCGTTCCCGTCGGCCTCGTTTGCTGGGACGGGAAATTCTAAGGTTCAAGATCCAATCAACCTTGGCCCTGTCAACAGAGGAATACGATGTAATATAATTGCAATGCGAAGCGCTCTATATAATATCTATGGCTGTTTGATGAGTGTATCATCACGAGGAGGCCTTGATACCACGGTGTTAATCACCCTCCTTCAAGCAGCAGCGAAAATATATATCCCGAAGGAAACACAAATATCAATATCCCCGACAGACACAACAAGGCCAGCATATCCCAGCCTGCTTACTTGAGCTATCGCCCGGCAACAACGAGATGCGGAAGCGACGAAGCTGATTCGATTGTTTGTTCGCTGTCAACACATTTTCTTAGTCAGACTCAGACGGAGCAGCCGGTTGTGATACACGGCTGTGATACGCGGCTGTGATGCACGGCCTGATGGATCATACTTTCCAATCGACCTATCTCATGAATGGCTTGGTATTTTTGGAAGCCCGTGATAAAATTCTGAGGCTCGCTGACAGCGATGCCAAGAATTCGGCAAATGAACAGAAACGGCCTTTGCGGTTACATGTATCCATGCCATGATCTAGCTTCGTTGTTTATCGTACTATGCCGGCTAGCTGTAATGCTGCTAATTTCAAGAAAGTCGGCTGGGGCTCCAGTTTTTGAATTATAGTGAGGCCCGGGGCTTCCTCCTACTAGTATTACCCTGCGGGGCCATGATTCCCTGGGGGTGTATGGACAAATATTGAAGATTTGCGCCCTTGCGACGAAACAATCACGTGTAAATTCAAATAGAGGTCGTCGATGGTATTAGAATTAATTGCAAAATCAACAGTAGTAACTAATTAATAGGTAAAGAAAATGCTAGATTGAGAGGCTGAGGAATAATTGGCCCCGACTTAAAAGACACCCGAACAAGATCCCAAGACACCCTTCAAAAGAAGGCCGGTCTAAACCATAACCATGAACTTGACCTATCTATCCGAAAATACATGAAATATTCGATTGATCGAAATTTGAATTCGAAACACTGCTCTCAATTATGAACTATTCTTAAGCGTCGCCACGTTTACCCATAGTCTGCACACGGCCGCCTTCTTCGTCACTACCCACCCCCTCAAGCCTCTTCTTCTCCCCTGGGCTTGGAAGAAGCAAAGCGGGGTGGGCAAAGTTGTAAACGGCGACAGCAATAACCATCATTGCACCGTCAAGGGCGATGAAGAATCGCTCAGTTGTAATGAGATAGCCATCCCATCCTTCCAAAAGTTCAATAGTTCGATAAATACTTCGGATGTAGATGCAGGTAACGCTGAGGATGGTAGCATATGTCAACTTCATGATTGATTTGTCGAGCTGAGCATTGCGGGCCTTCCAGAGGAAGGCCCCATAGAAGAAACAAAAGACCGTAATAGATGCCATCTGGAAGACGACACCGGCAACCATGATGTTGGCTCCAATGCTTGGGTCACCGTTGGGTTCATTAGCTGCCGAAGAGGCGATGCCACCACCTGCAGCTTGGATGGCGAGAGAAACGACGTCGATGGTGATGAAAATCCAGAGATAGAGCTTTGGTGGGATCAAAGAGTATTCGCGGCCGGTAACATCAATGAATTGTTTAAGGAGGTAATAGATAGCTCCTGTGAAAAAGGCGGGTGCTGTTTTAGGAGTACGTTAGTTATTTCTAAATCCCATTCCAAAGCTTTGAGAAAGGGAGCCGCTTCTTACCGAATATGAGAGTGGAAATTTGCATCAAGAAAGCATTATCGTTATAAGGACAAGAAGAAGACCATAGTCTTCCACCCCATCCGATTACTTCGGCTGAATTGTCATGAACTATTAGCTTAATGCCGTACATCAAAACCTTACAATAATAAAGCCGGTGGAATGAGTTTACATACAGATTGTGCCGATAGCGAAACACAAATACCAGTAGTTCTTTCCTTTGATCGAGGAATAGATATGGCCGAATGTGGAGAGGCCAAAGAGAACCACAAAGACAATTCCTGAGGCTCGCGAAGGAACATAGCCGTAGGAGGGATCCAAACCGGAGATGAGAGCTTTGCAACCAATACCGAGCTCTTGTCTCTGTTCAAAACTGATACCCGCTTCTTCCATCTTGATTTTTTCCTTCTTTCTAATTTTCACCACTTGGGTTTTGGTTTATTCGGGCCCGAAGGCTGGCGTCAAAATGATGTTCTTCGTGTTGCAGGATGTTGCAGATGGCGGCGGAATGAACTTCGGATCTCTCGGAGAGGCTTTGATGATCGAGATTGTTCAAGAAAGAAAGAACATAAATTAAAATAAAATAAGAGGGGAGAAATAGCCTGCACGGGATCTCGAGGCAAAAAGACAAATACTTAGTAACTATGTTTAAATTTCGGGAGAATAGATAATTTTTTGTCGACCTTTGGACCTGACTATATTGTTGTTGGATTAGATATTCAATCTCGAGTGAGGCCAGAGAGTTCTTATATCTTCCGGTCGGTGGGCGGTCGTTAGTCGTCCCGTGGTGACCAGCACTCAAACGACTCGCATAAGGACCCACCAGTTGTCTAAAAAAAAAAAAAAAATCCTCATTGTGGCTTCTCTCGACGAGTTTCAAAAGGCGCAATGGTGTGGGATCAAGGCCAATGTGCTATCCAACTGATGCCTACCCATGCATTTGCATTATCCTTCTGGAAGGGTGCTTAACGTTGCCCAACAAGGACCAAACAAATCGCCGGACGGATGGTATGTCTGTAGAGCCTCGTTGTGCAATCGCACTAGCGTGTAGGCTGTGAGCGGCCACATCCTACGGAATATTTTCTCGGTGGATTCTCTTTTTAATCTTTCGTTTGGGCCCATGAATTTTGGGGCCATATTTCAGTCAGGTAGTCTTTATCCTGGATATTGGACCAGGCCGTCGACGGTATGCAAACGTGTCGAACAGCAAACCGTCAGACCTAGATCACGCCCAGCTGCGTGTCCCTTGGACGAGTAACCTCTTATTTTTGTTTTGAAAAATTCACCAAGCATTCATTTCGCCGATGACGATGATGACGGAAACAGTTCAAGGTTTGAATTTTAGAACTCTACCCGCTGGTGACAATCTTCGAGGTCCCAATTAGGTAAAGTCTTATTAAGGTTCATCCGACTCCGAAGTCCGAGTTGCTATACCTTATCTAGAAATCTGACTACGATCTCACAGCCTAGATTTAATTTGGGGCCTTAATTTAACATGTCCTCAAGTCGCATAAAATTGAGAGCGAATAGACAACTGCCGTTTCGTCTATTCGTTTTATGCAGTCGGCTGAAGAACGTGGGCTTTCCTCCAGCACTCGTCAATTATAAAATATTTCTGCTGCGCTATGTGGGTCGCGAGGACACGCGGCTGCATACGATTTCGCGAGTGTAAATACCTGCACAGCCCGCTCCTATCTCCTATTATGTTGTTGAATTTTTGTTTGTTTGGTTCGTAAGTCGTGCCTTTTTCGAACAAGAGTTACGACCATTAGCCGTGGAATGGCATAGTTAGAGAATTTTAGGGCTGATGACGTCGCCGTGAGGCTCTTAGCATGAGCTTAGCTTGTACTTGTATAGACCCCTAATCGTTTGGACTTGTTCCGGTTCGGATAGATAGTCTTGATAACAATTCAACAAACCGTATCCCCGAGGTACCTACGGCACAACCCTACGAAGGATTTCTAGAAATATGAGTATCGGTGTATGATGTATTTTTTGTATTATAGTAGTCCGTACAATTCCATTTTGCCTGTCACTATTTCAAATTGAATTCTGAGCTCCCAAAAGCATGGGGCAACTACTTTGTTCATAGATATCGAGACCCACAACAAAAGGCTGAGCGCTAGTAATGGTGACAAGAGGGATTAGAAAATTAAGGGGAGCTCATTGTTTCTGGGCAAGTCTTGGGCTCAAAAGCCAAGACGGTACCTACGCAAGCGGAGTATTATATCATGGAAGGGAATTTCGGATGGTTTCTGAGTGCCGAAACACAATTGACATGTATTCCTGCGAGATAAGACATTTACCACAACAACGCAATATTTTGTTGATTTCCCTCGAAGAGCCTTTATTGATATCTTGGTAATTCTTTTAAGACGATGCAATGGGTTCTTAGGACGTACAGACCCTCACGCACTTTCGGGGTTCCTGGTTATTCTCTCCTTAGTGCTATCATACTCATCATGTTTGTTTCCGTTTTTGGAGTGGTGGGTATTCGAGGGGTCATGAGATTACCATTGTCATCAGTGCACACCGATTACAGAGTGTCAACATGTTAAAATCTTCAGCTAGAAATTAGGTAAGAAACACGAGGAGAGGTAGCACAGTTTGTCAGCTTGTATACCTATAATTTCCCAGTCGCACGGCAACCTTGATCTAGACAATATCAAGGGTCGGGAGGTACTACACTACTTCTGGTTTCCCGTAGTTGAGTGGCCTTTGCTACTAACTCATCGTCGTTTTTTGGTCGTATATTACAAGTAGTCTAAGTTTAGATGACTAATTTGGCAGATAGGGCACACGAAGCAGAAAAATTAAGGTTAGATACAGGACCTCGAGAGCCGTATGTTACTCCATGCAGTCCATATAAGTCTGCATAGTCTCTCCTCTACGTGAGGCAAGAGAACCTGTTAAAGGTGTTGGTTTTTTAATCTCCTCGCTTTTACCACCACTTTATAATGATATCGTCTGCTAGCTCGTTACTTACAAATACCGAGTATTTGGGGTCTGTAGTTAGGCCCTGGGAGTCTCATAAGAGAGTCTCCCCTATGAGCGGATGTTGTTAGGCTCGAGTGCTCTTCAACGCACGGCGACCGTAAGGGCATGTCTAGTAGCTTGTAGCTAGCTATTCACATGTTCTCTAGCGCCCGCATCCTCCTTGCCTCTGCCGCTTTCTGTTCTTCAGTAAGGCTGACTTCGCTCCCACCTTTTACTTCGTCATTTTCCTCGCCAGGTTTCCTCCGACGTAATCGAATGATAATGAAAATAATCATTCCAAGAATTACTAGACCGACAACTCCAGCTCCAACACCGATACCTATCTTCGCGCCGGTAGATAAATTGAGCCCGTTTTTGACATAGTCGTCGACGAGGTTTTTATATGATTCAATGGCCGCAGAGTTCGATGTTGAGGATGGGTTGGAGGATGTAGTCTCGGCCATTTTTAAGCTAGCTTGGCGTAGTTATTAGAAATTATATAAAGGCCACTGAGGATGCTATGTGGGGTTAGCATTCGGCCTGTCATCGCAACCGGGCTCGACTGGATTGTACCTTTATTCAGGGCGGGAGATTCGCCGTGGTGTTGAGGTTCGTCCGCTGATAAACGGGTACAGGCTAAATCACAACTTTTCTTTTGGTCGTTTTTTTGAAGAAACTGAGGAATAATTTGACCACCTAGAAACCACATTCTGGGGCATATTTGCCCCTTATATAACTAATATTTTTTTTTTACGCATATCTTCTATCAGCACTATTGCTGGGGTCGTATTGGGTGTGGCACCAAGGGATCAGACAGTTCGGCTACCTAGCGCGATCAGACCCCGGGTACCCCTGGTATTTTTGTATTTGGTGGTCTGGATTCTCAAATCAAACCGCGGGAACTCCAACGGCTCGTATGCACGTTGACACATTGGGAGATTCAAGCGAATGGCTTGGTTTCCATTTCTGAATCAAGTTCCGTTTGTAGCACGGATCCCTAATCTGCCATGGGCATATCCAAAGTTGCCTTTAACTTCCGACGAATGAGATTCATAATATTCCAGTAGATGGGATCACATGTGAGTATGGGGTATGAAAATACCCTTAACTACTTATCCAAAGAAAAATCGTTTCAATTAGTTTCCGAAACTATTTGGATTTAGAGGTTGTATCTAGCTAGCGCTAGAAGTTTAAAGCGAGTTAGGGTACGGAAAAGCTGTGACTGTCCCTCTGCGGGCCCTCAACATGGTGAGGTGCCGAACGAGGGCTCAGAAGCTCCCTGATGTAATCAAAGGTTGAGGTTACACTAGGTCGGTCAGTCTGGTGCCCTCGGGAAACGGGGCTGCAGGAAGCATTGAAGAGTCTAGACGTCTCTAGACATCAGTATCTTCATTTACCTTAGAGCATCCTCCAATTCTCTAGACACTTGATATTTAATTGTGACAAATGTATATACTAGTATACTTTGGGCCTAAAAATCCTACTAACCTCGTGGACAAAAACTATGTTCACAATCTGGCTCAAAATCCAGCCGCAGTCTTTGGCTTTTACAACAGTTGATTTCGAGACTAGCCCTCGACTAAAGTATACTCTAGTTGGTATTCCACTTGCAAAACAATGACGAGATTTATATTCCAATAACCGATATTTACGATACTGGTGTACTGGCTTGATTCACCTTTGGCGAAAAAAAGAAAACGCAATTTGTAATAAGAGTACTCTGCCTGTGAGGCTTGTACGTACTAGATCTAGAATCAAGATAAGATATACATACACATCGTATTTATGGACTATCCGATCGATAGATCAGTGTAGTCGTGTCCGGGCTGGTTTAAGACATAAGTGTAGTCGGTCTATGGGCCTAACTATAGTTGTGGGATAAGGTGTACATATCTCGCGCGCGGACACGCTCCAAATTAATTTCAGTTGAGTGCTGAATACCTATAGAAAGAAAGACATTTAATGCATTGAATGTTTGAAATACTAGTAGAATTTTTGGACATATCTGGATAACTCTCTATACTCGCGAATTGTCTAGTTTGCTAAAGGTGAAGATGATTCCAAAACGATTCGTGTAGGACTCTTCCATTCTGTTCCATTCTTGGGGAATACCCTCCTTACAATATGGTTGCCGCCAGAGGCAATAAGGTGGACGCCTCCATCAGAAGGCCCAGCGTTGACAGCGAGCCTTGACCCTCCATCTGCTAGAATGGTGCTAATTTTTCGCGGGCTATCTCCAATGACGGTTTTGAAGATATCGCCATTTGCGATATGATAAAAGGCAGTCTTGGGATCGGTTCTCTTGCCCTCCCAAGCGGCGGCTATAGGGATATGGGATGGGAAGTTCTCGACAGTACGACCTCTGATGCTCCAATCGAGACCTTGACTAGCACCTTCTACGATGGCATTTGATGCCCCAGCTTGCCAAAATCCTCGAATGTTCGGCTCTTTAAGAGAAAGATTGATGAACGAAAGACCTGTCCCAGAGCGAGGCTTTTCATGCGTATGTGCGGAGCTTGCATCAAAATCGAAGAAAACTCCTTTATTCCAGGGCCCCGATCCCGCCCTGTCATATTCCTGTATGTTTCCGTCTGGGTCTTGGAAGTAGAGTCTTTAATCCGTTAGTTTGAAATTTAGTTAAAGTTAATATTAGTCGATGTACTCTTCGGGCTTACCTCATACAGGTCGTATTATCCTGCTTCCAAAAAAGCGCGCTGAGGTCGCTGGTCGAGGCGGCTTTGAGGTTAGTATTATTGTGAGCTGTTTGTTCACCATTTACCCAAATAACCTCTCTGATATTTGTTGACTTGTCCAGATAAAATAGATGCAGTGTCGGGATCCCAGGTCCATCGTAGTGAACGACAGCTGCTAGGCCAGTCCCCCCAATAGCCTCAGAGGTTACTGTTGATACTTGGCATTCGGCGAGTTGGTTCTCGATAATAGTGGGGCTCTGATCACGGTATAAAGATTTGATTTGGTAAATTTTATGCGACCTCCCTTGGCAGAAATACGTCTAGTCGATGTCAGCAGGAACCCTAGCGAAGATTTAAGATCAGTTTTACTGACCATGTACATTTTGGCATGCTGGTATTCGTAAACATCAGCGGCTGCGAATGAGGTTTGATTGAGTAAGGTATCTTGAGCATGGGCTGCGAAAGTTAGCAAAAGTACTTGGGCTGGATATCTATGTCGGCTTTGGACTTACCCATCTTGAATGGTGGTTATACGTTGTTTCAATTAATTTCGGCTTTAGTACAATGGAAGACAATTATGGACCGGTTTTCTGTAACGAATATCGTCAAAACAGCGCCATTTTATATTCACCTGCTGGTGCCCCACTTTTGGGAGGGTTTTTGTTGAAATTGTCCTTTTGTCAGTATGACCGTCATGGCCGGCATTAATCCTGGGATCGGTCTTGGTTTGCATCTGGCGTGCGTTTGTCTATATGCATTTTAGGCAGTTCTACACGTTTGTTGCATTTATCTCCCGTGTTGTGTTGCGTTGTCACGTCCATTTGAAACAGTGGAAAATGGAAAAGCTATACATATAATGTAAGAAGAAACGATATTCATTATAACTAATATTACAAAGAGTAGGTTACACATTATCCTAATGACTACCTAGCTACTAGAGGCTCAGAGTTTGGTAAAGGCGATATTATCGACTTGGATTTCCTTCGCACTGGAAGCCGAGCCACTATACTCAAACTCTATCATCAGAATAACGCTATTAGACGTAGTCGAAAAAATACCACCATTAATTGGTGCTGCCGCGGTGAAGCTACCAGACGTTACAACACCTCCAGCGAGTAGGTTGTTATTGATGTAAAGTTTTGCAGAAACAGTGCCCGAAGAGGTTACTTTCCTGTAATCGAAAGATACCTTGTAGTTGCTGCCAGGACAAATTGTAACAGCTTGGATAATACGCTGTGGCATGTTGGAAGTGGCAGCCTCAATTCGGGATTTTAAAGCGTAGCCGTTAGAGCCACCGACAAAAACACGTTCGATAGTCGCGCTGTTGCCAGCGAGGAGCACAGTCCAGCTTGACAGGCTAGTCTCGAAGTTGCCATTAACAACCGGATTTCCTGTCGGGCAAGCAGCGACGGAGGTGGTGGCAGTTACTGTGCTAGTGCTGGCTGGTTTTGTGCTGGTGACAGTTTCTGTTCGAGTGGTGGAAGTAGTGGTCGATTCGGTTATTGTTGTAGACTCGGTGACTGTGGTGGTGGTCGAGTCAGTGATTGTCGTAGATTCGATGACGGTTGTAGAATCTGTAACTGTTGTTGGTTCAGTGATCGTCGTCGAGTCCGTGACTGTTGTGGACTCAGTGATAGTGGTAGAGTCCGTAATCGTGGTTGGCTCTGTGATCGTGGTGGAGTCTGTAATCGTCGTAGAGTCAGTGATTGTTGTGGAATCTGTGATAGTGATTGGCTCCGTCACAGTTGTGGAGTCGGTAATCGTGGTGGATTCAGTGACTGTCGTCGAATCGGTGATTGTAGTTGGTTCAGTAATTGTGGTTGAATCAGTGATAGTGGCTGATTCCGTGATGGTTGTCGACTCCGTAATGGTTGTTGAATCAGTGATTGTAGTAGATTCTGTTGCTGTGATTTCTTCACCTGGGAGAGTCACGGTGGTTGGGACAGTTACGGTAATAACTTCACCATCTTCGCCTGGCAAAGTGATAGTCTCCGCGGTTGTCACAGGCTCTTCGGTCAGGGTAGTTGTGATATCTTCACCAGGGAGTGTGACTGTGGTTGGAACCGTAACGGTCACAACCTCCCCATTCTCGCCCGGCAGGGTAATGGTCGTGGTTGTAGTTTGTTCTTCACCCGGGAGAGTAATGGTGGTTGGAATTGTGACAGTGGTTTCTTCCGTTTCGGTAACAGTCTGGAGAGGGTTAGATCTTAAGATGGATCCACTAGTAACGGGAGGAGGAGGTCTTACAGCTGTCAATTGACTCGGGTTCAAAGTCAGAGTGGAGGTGATGGTGGTTCCTGGTCTGCCCGTAACAGTAATTGTCGAAGGAGCGAATGTCTTGGTCAGGGTGATAGTCTTTGGTGCTGTCGTTTTTGTTTTCGTAATGGTGATGGTTTTCCCGACAGAATTAGTCTTGGTGATAGTTTTGGTAGCCTTGGAAATTCTATACATAATTAGCATGATTTTCTAAGCTAAGGAAAGTTCCTGAAAACAATAAAACATAGCGGGTCTACTAACGTCACACTCTTAGTGACAAGCTTTGTGGAGGTGCATGTCTTGGTGGACTGGGATTAAGATTAAAGATCCGTTAGCGCACATTGACCAGCATAAACACAATAAAACGATTGCCGTAAAGACACAAGCGGATACTAACAGTCCTCGTAACAGTTCCACCATATCTAGTAGTGGTCGACGGACAATGACGATCCCATTTGTCCCATCGATCCCAACAATACTTATCATCAGGACGATAGTCGGCGAGTGCCGAGGACGCAAAAAGAGCAAGGATAATTGAAAGCTTCATGACTAAATGAGTGTGTGTGTAATGCAAAAAGAGTGTAAAAGATAGCTTGTGTAACGAGCGTGTTCTGGCGGAGGGGGAGTTCCGTGCTGTGGAAAAACGGCAGCATGGCGCCCAAAGCCGTTTAAGTACACCGACGCTCCACGGGAAGAAAGGGGTTGTTTTAATTACATCTTCCAGAAAATGGCAAAGTGAGAACGCCACCTGCAAGCCGCATGTCATGATGTTTCCCCATTTGGGGGAGGCATTGACGTTTGGCGGCTTCCGGACCAATCAAGTACGTCGCGGAGGGCAGGAAAGCATACCACGGGTTCTTTCCCCAGAAATTGCCCAAAAAACCTGGGGGAAGGCTGGTGTCGCTATGACAAAAACGCAATGTCATCATGCATTGTTGGCGTGGGAGAAATTAAAAGATGCAAAAGCGCAGAGCTTCCAAGAGCTGAACTTAATAGCTCAGAGGGTTTATATGCCTTACTATCGGCTAAGTACATAAATAATCGTACGCATCCAACTTGATTTAGAAGATACGTATATACCTAAGTATATCGCACGTGTTTGAGATTCTTCTTGAACTGTAAAAATCCGCTGCCTTGTACATAGACGTGTCTCGTACCCAGACCCCGACGGCGTCGACATAGAGGTTCATAAAGAATCTTGGAAATCGTTGATTAAGTAGGCTAGTCATCAACTATTTTATTGGTGTTAGCACAGTTAGAGTACAAATAAAATGCATGACTTACGTAGCTCGAACTTCCAGACTTGGTTCCGGTTCTCATCAACCTTCTCCCAGAGAAGAATTGGTGTGCCATTTGCTGGGTTGCCTCCTTCAGCTAAATCGATAGTAATAGGACGATGAAATTCGGGTACGTAAAGACTTGACAAAGGACGATCGATTAGCCATTAGCGTACAGAACACTTGTATAGTTCCTACCGGCTGATCAGGTGTGATTGAGCAGGGAATTACCGATAGGTATCATCATCTTCGTCTTCGTAGACGTGCCATCCATAAGGGCTGTCGGATATAATAAGCGGAGTCCCATCTGTAATGTCACTGTGATTCTCGCTAATAGGCCTTAGAAAGAGACCAAACGCAACATTGCGGATTTCCCATTTGCCATCATTTTCAGAAACAAGCCACTGTAATAGATTTAGCATTACCCAAAAAGGTTGAATTGGGAGCCTTACCTTTTGGTTCGAGCCATCATGTATTTCCCAACCATGAACAACACCTTCATCGGTCCCAGAAGCATCAATAGCTGTGCCACTATGGGCATTGACAATTCTGTAACGTCCGTTCTCAAGACCCATTTTGCCTGCTTGATAGTAGATTGTCGAAAAATTCTTAGTATATAATTAGCTAGACTGATAGTCCCTTGAGAACCTAAACTGGACCAGTCAGAGGCTTGATGGATTTTTATAACCTCGCCGTGCGGGGTACGTACGTGCTCAATACAACATTCGAGGTTTTTATGAGCTCAGCTTGGCGCATGGTCGATGCTTAAAATAACATCGAATTCGTAATCCGACGATGTAGTTACAGCCAATCGGGATGGTACCGGCTTCGTTCGTCCCGCTGCGGGGACGGAAGAACCTCCACGCATTGCGTATCTACAGCCCTTGCCGGCTCTCTTGGCGGCTGGGCCTCGTTTTGACTTGCCCGATCAGTGCATAGCTCACCGGTTATCGGAAGAGAAACATAGTTTACTCGCCATGGTTCCTTCATGGTTGTACCAATCACGTTCTGTCGTCCGTTGGCAGCCTGCAAAGTTTGTTAAACTAAGATGTACGATGTATTTGTTGAGTGCAACATCGTCGCTCCAACATTCAGTACCAGGGGTTGAGTCTTTGAGCTTGCCTTTGGATTTGGTTTTGATTCAGAGAAGGTTTTAAGGGTACCGGTCAGCTGAAATAATATATCTCTTATTCCGGGTTTGCGACGGTCTTTGTAGGATTGATGTCTCGCAGAGCTGAGTGAGGTCAGAGCTGGGAGGCGCCGATATATCGAGGTGTGTTGATGAAGGTTTATGTAATCAGTCGGAGTTCGGCAATTGCGCAAGCTCAGAGAGTTCAGCCTGATAAGGCACCCTGTTTATGTAATCGGCAACAAGTCGAAAGAGCGGCTTGTTTGAGACAATTCCGAGGAAGTGCAAATCTCTGGCCTGCAAGTTCCGCTAGCATTGTGAGTCAAGAAACGAAATCCAAACCATGTCTACAATACGATTTTGAACGTTTCCGACACATACATGCATACCTAGGTACCTACAGCTCTAGTATCTACAACTTTCTCACCATATTGAACCCATATTTCTGATCAGAACTAAGTTCTGATTTGAGTTAGTTGAAATTTACTGGTACTACAGTTAAAATGCCAAACAGGGCAACAATCGATTGGTATTTATTGGTCTCGTACACCAGATAATACGAACTTGGTATATGTATATGCGAGGCGGTGGCGAGTTTAATTAATAATGAAAAATAAGGCTCTATCCGTTGCGCCAAGACGGACACACAGACTAGCGGTTATCTTACATGTTCTGAATCTAAATACAGGGTAGAAAAATGCTTATTATTAAATTTGCAAGTGAGCTAGCCGGAAATGCTTAGAAGAACACTCGACCAAGACGATCGATAACCAGGAAGCTTAAGGGACGCCGGATGTCCATTCTTAACCCATTCGGCTTCGTCGTCGCCGGAATAATTGACTCCATCAAGCCCAGCTAACTAATCTGACAGCCAATGTTTAAATGCCTGATTTTGCCCATTTGGACAATAAAACAAAAACTAGAATAATACAACAGATATGTTACAATTCTAATTGGTTTAAGAGTGGTCTCATTTCCGAAAAAGAATTTGACGAGCCTTAGACGTCGATTAGCTCCGGTTCAGTACGATCTGAATTCATGAAAGCACATATTCCAGAATGACCCCTCTCATACGCGATCAAACATATCTTCTATTCTTCTAAAACCTCGATCGTTTTGACACAACCCTTACTTAGAACTTCCGGGTTCGATTTCGATATTAGGGTTTAGCTGAGTTTAGGTATGTATTCGGGCACAGGGTTGGAGAGTCAAGGTATCTAACTAAGGCACACCCCATGTCAACGCTTCCAAAATGCAACAATATAAAGAGGCAACGAGGCAACAACTTAGAGTTTGGCGAGTTGATTAACCGGTTTTTAATTAGTTGACCCTAAAATAAATTTTAAATAAATTTTAAATAAATTTTTTTTTTTTTTTTTTTTTTAAAAAAAAAAAACCGCCTGGTGGGCTGTTTTGTATGATAGAAAAGGCGTGGTAGATAGTTCGTTGGTTTAAATACATAAATTCGTCTTCCCCAAAGCTTGCTGTCTAGTTTGGTCCCTTTGGTGCAAGGTTAAACATTAACCAGAAGTCTGGCTAGACCTGGTCTCGTGGTGGCTAGACCTGGCGAGAAGTGCCATACGGCGCTCGGCGCTAAGAAATGAAGAAGTCCTAGATCACGTCGATAGCTCGCGAAATCCCTTCGTGTTAATCCTCAATTATACTCCGTATAGCATCTAGAATCCTGGTATGATTATGTAATTACAAGTAGCCTTAGGCCATGCTTGTAACGCAAATTGCCACTTGGCAATTTGGTTACCCGAAATCCTAGAAGGATTTCGGCTACGAGAGATTGGTTATAAATAAAAGAGTAGTAGGACTAAAAGTAATTGAAGGAGCGATTGGTATTCTGATTGATGTAACTAACTAACTAGACTAAGAGAATGGGAATAACTAGTCTATTCTATGCTATAGGCTTGGTAAGAGATACAGGAGGTTTTCAGTGGGTGGGTAATCAGGAATATCCATAGGCTTGGCACCACGCGCCACAATGCTGGTCGCGACATGCACAAAAATCCCAACAAGCCCAACACATATAAAGGGGTGATGATCCAAGCTTTCACTAGACCCTACGTTGGTTGCCGTCCAAAATGTCATAGTTCCTGTACATAATAGATCCTGTTATAGCCCTAAAGAGCTCGCATTTTACCTAAAGTGGAGATCCTACCCGGTACCCTAAGTACAATCACTCACCCAAAAGCGCGTTATACAAGAGCTTGGAAGGAAAGAAATGGTAGTAATAATATGGATTTCAAATTTAAGACTAAGTTTTGAAATTTCATTGTACAGCTTAATTTTAAACCGGAACGCAATATATCCTTATTGTTATACTCTGGTGCATGTTGCACTAATCCTCAACAACAAATCTAGTCGTCTGCATAGCGCGAGGCTCTGAACCCGATCCTCTCGTACACGGACCTCGGGTCCACTTTGTCTTTCACGTTGTAATTTGCCCACTTGACCACGATCTTGCCGTTCTCGATCAGAAAGGTATCGATGCCGTCGGTGACCTGAACCTGGTTTTCCGGATCGTAATAGCCCCAACGCTCCGTCACCCACCCATCTGTTGTATTCGTCTGCCTGACTACAGTCTCAACAATGTCATACTGAGTTGTTGGGAGTTTGCTGTGCAGCAGCTCTACCGATTGTCTGATGCCGTCATGACCCTCAAAAAATCGATTGAAGGTCCCCATGCGGCATTGTCGCAGGTCTTTGGAGTAGTTCCGCTCGATATCGAGCGGCCGGTTCCCAATAAGACATAGGCCGATATGCTCCCAATAGACATCGGAAGCATTCCTGTTTTCAACAGGCCCGAGATTGCCGCTGATCAGGCGCTCCAACAGGGCCGGATCAGGTTTGCTCGTTTCTTCCTTGACATGATCCGTTATGAAGCGAAACTGCGTACGTAGCCAGGCTTCTCCCCTGGGCAGTCGTGGATCCGTGACGACCATATCAGGATGGCGGTCAGCCAAGGCTTGCGCGATGTCTGTTTCGCCGTGGTCGAGGGCCAGCTTGATTACTGTTTGGCCGTGCACATCCCGAACTTTGACATTGGCGCCTTCGTCTAGAAGCAACGTTACGACGCCGCCATTGCCCGCCATGGCAGCGCCCATTAGTGGAGTAATGTCATCATCACCCCGTGCACTGATTTCAGCACCCTGGTCGATGAGACATCGAATCTCGGCGAAATCGCCGATTATGGCGGCTGCCGTGAGTTGGTTTCTGTAAGCCTGAGCCATGTTGATTTGCATTGGGTATGTGGGTAAAAAACTTCAATTTATCTAAATGTCTGGTATTGAAAGAGAGATGGGTTTAGTATCTATCTTGGGAACATGCGGGGATGGGGCTTTAAGTAGGAAGCTCGGTTGAGTGCCTGGAGCAAGGCCTCCCAAATTCTGGTCGGTTTCGGGTCGGGAGATGGGATCTCGATATGCGGAATGTTATCTTTTACGTCAACGTATGGCAGGGGGAATTTAATTTACATAATCTAAAGCAGGTTCATCCACCCAATTAAGATGTTAAGATATAGAGATGCCATTCTTGCTGACGATCGAATATCATGATCAGGAATGAACCTCCTAAGCGAGCCAAGACAGAGACCCTGAAGGGTGCCATTTGCCTTCATGTATATATATATATTCATAGCACTTCTTCCATTGCTGTTTTTCTGTTTCAGTTTGACAACCTCATTTTATTTCTACTACTTCTCGCTTTACCAAAGACACTATGGTGGGAAGCAAGGATTACCCTTTCAACCTCGGGGACTACACTCGAGCGATTTCCACGCGATCGGAAGAAGCGCAACGTTGGTTTGATCATGGTCTCAACTGGTGCTTCGGCTTCAACCATGAAGAGGGAATGAAGTGCTTTCAAAATGCGCTCAAGGCCGATCCAGAATGTGTTATGGCGCACTGGGGAATTGCTTATGCTTCAGGACCATTTTACAATCTCCTCTGGCATGAAATGGGTGAATGGGAGGCGGCGATGGTGGTCGCCCTCGCGCACTCACATCTCATGCAAGCAAGAGCATTCGCCGCTCGAGCAACACTAACTGAGAACCGCCTGGTCGCAGCACTCGCTGAGCGGTTCGAAGTTCAGCCTCCTGCGCTTAGAGCTGATTTCGACCGTTGCGATCTAAACTATGCGGAAGCGATGCGGCAGATGTACAAAGATTTCCCTGAAGACCCAGACGTGGCAGCTCTCCTTGTCGAAGCCCTGATAACCCGCACACCACGTCGGCTCTGGGATATGAAGACTGGAGAGGTTGCAGCGGGCACAGACACTACTGAAGCTCTGGAAATCTGTGAAAAGTCAATCGGCGATGCTGAGAGGACTGGCAAAAGCCCGCATCCGGCAATGATCCATCTGCATATTCATGTGCTTGAAATGTCTCATATGCCAGAACGTGCCATGCGGTCCGCAGACACGCTAAGGACACTCTGCCCGGATGCCGGGCACATGAACCACATGCCAGGCCATATCTACCTTCTGTGCGGCGACTACGAGAAAGCCAAGTTGGCTAGTGAGGCGGCTATTAAAGCCGACGACATTTATGCCCAATGGGCCGGCTCGATGAACTTCTACATCACTGCTCGCTGTCATGATATCCACTTGATGATGTATACGTGCATGTTGCTGGGGCAATATGAGCCTGCAATGGCCGCGGCAGAGAAGATGAAGAGCATCCTCAGCCGCGATATCCTCACCATCCCAGACCGCCCAGAGATGGCCATGCGGACCGAAGGCTACTATGCTATGGCAGTGCATGTGCCGGTGCGGTTCGGGAAGTGGCAGGAAATCATCGACACACCAGCTCCTGATGAGCCGCAGCTCTTCCCGGTCACCATGGCAATGCATCACTATGCACGAGGTGTAGCTTACGCTGCCCTGGGGAGCGTCCCAGAGGCGGAGCAGGAACGTATCCTGTTTCACAAAAGCCGAGACAGGGTCCCGCTGGGACGGCGTCTGCTCAACAATACAGCTGTGGACATCCTTGCCATTGCAGAAAATATGCTTGACGGCGAAATTGCCTATCGCAAAGGTGATTATGACGAAGCGTTCACGCATTTACGCGAAGCTGTCGAATTTGACGAGTGCTTGAACTATTGCGAACCCTGGGCCTGGATGCATCCGCCACGTCACGCGCTGGGGGCGTTGTTGCTGGAACAGGGCCGTGCCGCGGAGGCTGAGCAGGTATATCGCGAAGACCTTGGTATTGCTGGGGCGCTGCAGCGTTGCTCGCAGCATCGGGACAATATCTGGGCGTTGCACGGCCTGGTAGAGTGTTTGAAAGCCCGTGGAGACATGGAAGAGTTGGTGGCTGTGTCAGCGAAACTGGAAAAGGCGAAATTGCTGACGGATATTCCCGTAGCCTCATCCTGTATGTGCGCTACTTCAAGATATAAGTGGTTGGAGTTAAATAAGAATTCAAACTATGCATACGAAAGTAAGTTTTTGTTTCGGAACAGAACCCAGCGTTCTATTAAGCCTGTATATAGCCCTGTTTAGGCCAGGCCCAGGTGCTATATCATATTCTGGCAGTCGATCTAGTCTTTAGAGTTGAGAATTACAGGTGTAATCTAGTAAATTAAACAAGAAAAGAAAATTTAGCATTCTTATGTTACGGTAGATGCGTTGGCTAGAAGGCTGCAATTGCTTTTGCTATTATACATGAGGGCGCAGGATATGTGATAATATATATATGAACGCAATACCATATTATATAATCATCATGCATGCTGTTCTCAAACTCTGTTAGCGAATTCCAACTTAAGTTAGTGATACGAATACCAACTATTAGGCATTAATTCTAGCTAGGTAAAAGCTACGTGAGGCAACAGCCCTATATTGCTACAAGTATTCCCAGTTTTTTCCTTAATCTCCTGATAGGTAAAGTGATATGGAGCTGGTAACCACTTAGTTTCCATACATCTACCGGCGGCTGCAGGAAGTAGTAGGATATTGTACAAAAGGCTCCGAATAGAACAAGGGCAATTCACGAGCCTAAAATCTATAGGACCTCATTAGATATCACTAGTATCGTCCATTGCCCCAATCAACACCACGTGAAGGGTAGTCTCTTTGAGAAAGAAAAGGGGATGAAGAAGAGAGGTGCTACATGTATATAGTAACTCACCGACCGCGCGACTAGCTGGAGACGGCACCAATGCTATCCGGACCCTCACCGCATTATAATAGGGAGTTTCGCTGGTAGAAGGTAGGTTTGTCGATTCATTCTCCCAGAGCTGCAGCGTTTGTGAACCAACGTCTAGGGTATACCCTCAGTGTGGCTTTTGAACTATATCCGACCTTCTCTCAGCGAATGATATATATGTATGCCTTGCTTTAACTATTAGCTTGGTTCTAGGCTATGAAGCTATTCAGGAGGCATCTAGACTCGGAAAATAGGGCTGTAATATCTCCGCACATAATTATATATATAAGTTTTGTTTTCTCTTTACATGCCTCCTTTAGTTAGCGTATAGCCAGCCAAAAAACCAGCTACTATTTATCTAAATAATTATTCCCGTTTTACTTACTTAGTTAGGCATCCACTTTAAAATAACTTACCTAGTTAAGTTTAACTTCTGGTGACACGACACCCACAACGTGATGCAACACAACTTTAGCGATAGGGTTCAAAGGCGGTCCCGAATTTGCAAAGACATCCTCTGGCTTCGGATCTTCTTGTTTAATTCACTGGGGCCTTTCTCTAAGAGCGCCTGTCGGCCGTGATTGGCAGAGGCCCCAATAACCTGATAATTGACTAAACGATATTTAAGTACTTCAATATTTCGTAGAGATGTGTGCTGTCTCGAGATTTCGTGCCTGGGTGCGTCTGAATGAGTGGACGGTTATCTTGCTAGAACTAAGGTAGTCGGTAAGTATCAGATAACCCTACTCGTCGGTTCCTCTGAAGGAATAACACTATACTCCTGCAACGTGAATTTCTTCTATCGGAATCGAATTGATGTAACCAACCTCGAGCTGAATGATATTGGGATCGGAGTATCTTGAAATTTAGACAAGAATAGACTAATAAAAGAATCGAAAAGCAAGCATTATCCGAAGTAAGCTAGAAGTGATGCTGGCGATAAGCCATGAGGCCCAATCGGGTACTTGAACTGCATTTGAAAAGAAGTCAATTCCTTCTGGATTCAAATATTGAGAGCTACAAGCTGTGTCAAGCTGGATCCCAGGGGGGTGGATTTCTCTTATGCTTCATGGTTCTCCGGGACGTTCATAAAACCTTCTTCTCCATTACTGGCTTAGTCAAAACTATTATCTTATAATATTGCTTTTTTTCTATTCCCTCGCAGCTATGGTTATGTATACAATAAGAGAGAAATGAGCATATATACGTCGCCTTGAAATCAGAAATTCGGGACCTATTAATTAATTTAGAGGGTCTACGCCTATGGAATGAGTTTCTGGAGCTTAAAAAGGATCCCAGGAAATAACCCGATTATTAAGGTAAGGGTTATACGTTACGTAAATATCCCCGTCAGCTTTAACACTAATGCAGGTTCCAATACGATAGGCAGCTGGCTTTTGATCTTGCCACAAGATGTACTTATGTATCCTTTCGGGGTGCTTCCGAAAAGTACATCAGAGTTCTGTAATCTATGAGTTTGATATCAGGAGACTGGGGTGTATTGTCCACAAACCTATGGCTCCACAGTTCTCCTCTGGTCCCATGTATCCTTAAATCCCAGGAGTTCCGTAACCTTCCGAACTCTTTCCAACCAGGCTCTTAGCTATATATGTCTAGGATTGGCTTCCCGCGTGCCGTTCTAGGATCTTGAATCTTTGGTGTAAAACATTTAGCTTGTGGTTTCGAATTCTCTGTTCCACGCGGAGCTCAAGAGAAAATCCGAACTGATATCCAGTTAGGCAAAGGTTACAGACTTACGTAAAATAAGTTTCGTAAATCGGTTTATATAGAATTCTCGGAGCTTCGCGCTCGTTTCTACAGAGTAAATTTGAATTTACTGAATCAAACCACCCCCTCGCAGGAGCCGAGGAAATCGCTCCTGTCACAAACTTGGTATTGTCATTGCGGGTATTGAGGATCAGCGGTCCAACCTTCTCGAGGCATATTCGGAGGAACACTTTAATTATTGTCAAATGCCTCATCTAGAAAAGGTTCCTTGACTCCATGTTGATTTATCGCAAATGCTTCCCAGTAGACGATTTGTGGAGATTGGCTTATAACGTATACAAGACCAAGAAAATCCATCATTTCCAAGTGCAAGTTTCCAGAGTATAATGCATCCACCCATATATTTTGTATAGCTAATAGGATCCTCTGACCCACCTCGTATGGCTATCTGCAAAACAGAGAAAACTTTAGAACCAAGGCGGCTTAGAGGTCTACGGCGTCATATCGGAGGCATTCGTGTTCGTATCCAGGTTACATTCACAAAAAGCTAGTAGTCTACTCCAGCATCATCCAGCGGCGTGCCACCACCTTGCATGATTGTTCTATGTATGGTTTAACGTTCTGGCCATGTGCCAATGGCACTGTTTTGAAGGGATGGATTTATACGTGTGGCACAGTAAGTGTCGCGAAGATTGCGCGCCAAGGGTGTATTCTCACGTGGCGGAACTCATATGCCTGAGATATGAGTCTACTGTAGCCCATAGATGCGGCACAGCATTTACTTCAACGATGGCTAGGCAAAAATGGGTTCACATCTCAAACTTGTCGTCTCGAGGGTAGAGTGGGTCTCGTACCCAGATTCCGCAGAGGAACTCGTATTCCCTACGCGAATTACTGACTGGAGCACAACTAGTGCCGGGTGTATGAACGGACACTGCCAATAGCGTGATCACGTACAATGGGGATGGTGGGTTGAATTACCTATCGATACACATTCCTATCTCCATAGCACAAAGCTTTTCTGTTTTCAGTTAGGAGAGGTCCATTCTCACATTTCTTTGATCCTACCATTAGTTCCGACACTTGGTGCAAGGAATCTCCTCAAACAATTTGCAATTGGAAAAACAGAAAATATTCTACTTTGGTCTATAAATACTGTGCTTGTGGTCCTTATAGTCCCCTTCTCTCTCAGCACACCGCACCTATCCGCATCTGCTTCTACCTGCAACAATTAAACTTACAAGCTCTTTATTCTTTATCTTTTCACTATAATTACCCATAAATTCATTCAATATCATCAGACATTGCATAATGTTGGTCACGAAGGCGCTTCTTTTTTCCTGCCTTCTCTGGAGTTACGGCATAGTGGCTGCTACTGTCCCAGAGAGAGCTAGTGTCATCAAGGGCCCAGAAGTTCCTACGGCTTCAGCAATTCCACGCCATTTCCGCGGCCGCAGCATCAATCCCAAAATTAAAGCGGGCGATATCAACAAATACCTCCACCCCAATGCGAAATATACTTCTGAGGATATAGATTGCGCCGACGGAAAACCAGTTCTATCTGAAGGACTAGTCATAGGATGCTTTTTCCTTAATGACGAGGAGACAATGGATAGGGCGGTTAGGACCGTTGCTGCCGCTAAAAATCTCACGGATCCATATATCGACGAATCCCAGGCCTTCGGGGATACACTTCCTTCTGCCTCATCGGCGAACCCGCTCCATAAACGCGGTTTTTGGAGGACTTCCACCCATGCTTGCCATGAATCAGGTGTTTATAGCTATATAAATGATCTGAAGGAGACCTCCCGGGCTGTATGCGCTGCTATAGATGCGTTAGGAGGGTCATTTATATCGACAGCCACATGGACCATCACGCAAATGGGTACTCCATCGCACCCAGTCAACATAGTAGCTGCTGGGGACTCTAGCATCCGAATCAGACACGATTATATGTTTTATACAACAGGCCGAGATACTTGGGTGCATAGTACTATTATTGGGGAGTGTAATGTTTATATCAATATGCTTTTCGGTTTAGGAGGCTGGCCAGCCTTCTGCATTGGAGGCTCTCGCATTGACAGTCGAGGTGGTTGGTTACAACGCTACGATGACACCTGGCCATATCGCCAGTACACTATCGGTGCTGATCCTAACAGGATAAATACTGCGAATAGCTAAATGTATTATAAATGCAAAAGGGTTCTCCTCTGAACCTGCATTCTGTTAATTAGATCTATACTGGTTCTTCATATATTGCCAAATACTATGAATTTGTTACTAGTTAAGGCCAAATGACTTTGAGATAAACAATATCTATCATATGAGCTGTTAGCAAGATCTGTGTTAAACTAGTTTTATTGATAGAAGACAATAATTAATTTTAGTTATAATTATATCTATTATCAGTTTAGGCTAAGACGACCTAGGGAGGAGGTGTTAGGTATAGGCAAACCAAACTAAAAATCGCGAATTAGAATAAAAACCAAACCAAAAACTAGGGTGGGATCATAAAAATCTGTGCCTTCACTAGCCCGAGGCAGCAGCAACAAAACAGTACTAAAAACCAAGTACTCTTAACAAGGTGCGGGTGCTTAAGTAATCTTTTATTTTGAAATTTACTAGCTCTCAAGATCTTTGCCCATATTTGTCATCTCAATATTGTACTAGGATACATAGTGTGCGCCCTCATTTTAGTCAATCGTTTGAAGATAGTCATATATTATCAATACAGCTATTTGACACGACCTATCAATCGAGTCCACTTTCCTCAAACCTGCCATTCACAACATTTTCTACAAGCTCCTTTGTAAGAACCATTCGTACCTTCTTCATATGAGCTCCTGCAAAAGCTGCTTGTCGCCTTTTCATATCAGCAGAGGTAGTGTCAAAACCCTTAAACGTTAATAAGTAGTCGGCTACCATCTGGTGCCCGTGCGACTCAGCATATTCAGCTGCCGATTGGCCAGAATTGCAATTGGTGAGAAACAGGGTCCCGGGTACGTGTGGATTCTCAAGGAGAAATCTACAGGCAGAGATACGACCTTCTGATGCTGCGATATGCAGTGCCGTCCGTCCTTTCTGGTCAACGTGAGAGAGAATCTTGCGTGCAAACTCCGAGTTTGTCTCTACAACAGAGACAATAAGATCTCGAGGTGAGCCTGCCGAGACAGCAACATCGCGTTCCAGATTGATTTGAAAGACATGTCCCATTATAGTTTCCATCATTTCCACGTCTCCAGTTCTGGAAGCAATCTGAAACGCTGTATTGCCGTTAAGATCCTCGTCTAAGATGGCCTCAGGGCTAGCTAACATGCCATAACGACCTAAGAACCTACTCACCAGACTGGCAGCCGGGGAACTTCCTCGAGCAAGGCCGGTGCCCATGCTGTGGATAAGATGTGTCTCGTCACCAAGTTCGGCTAAGTAGTGGAGACAGTTCCTTCCATTTTCGTCACGAATCCAGACCAAATCGGTGGCCAATTTACCCTCAACTAACTCGCACAACTGGAGAAATCTTTCTGCCGTTGTACTATACGAAAGATTCTTGACAGCGCCCTTGCATAAGAGGTGCCACAGTGATCCATTCTGCATAGAGAGTTCTGCATCATACTCCAGCAGAAGCGACATATGGTTGCGACTTAAGGCAGACGCGGCGTACTGGACGGGTGTCATACCAAGCCCATCGATGCAGTTCGGGTCCGCCCCGCTCTCTAGGAGTAGCTGCGCGGTTCCGAAACATTCTTCAGAAGAGGACTCGCATGCTTGCCCGAGAATCGTCATACCACGACCACCGTCCGGGCCTGGGAGAATGCTGTCGCCATTGGGAGGCGCTCCGTGGCTTAGGAGGAGGCGAAACATGTCAGGCTGGTACGGTGAGAGGTAACCGAGAAGCGGTACGTTGCGTCGGAGGGTCGAGTTGCCGTCGCCAATATCAACATTCTGAGCTGGTGGGATTACTGCCTTTTCTTTGAGGAGCTTTTCCGCTACTGCTATCCAGTTCCTCATTGCCGCTTTCAGAATTGGAGGATCGCGTCCACCGGGTGCGGCATTGGTATCAGCGCCGTGACTTATCAGATCGCAAACTATCTTTAGGACTACCTCCTCGTTATCTGACCGATGCAACGCCGCTAAAAGAGCAGTTCCAAACTTTCCACCAATCGCGTTAGGATTTGCACCTTTCTGAAGCAGCATCTCCACGAGGCGTCCACCAGATACGTCATAACGTGCGGCAATCTGGAGTGGCGTATTCTTACCCGCTCCGTAGTCAACTTGAGCGTCCGCTCTGAGCAGTAATTGAAGAGCTTCTGGTGATACTCCAGTGTTGCAAAGACGACCAACAGCACTCCATGAATCAGAAGTGACCGCGTTGATATCGGCGCCGTGTTCGAGGAGCATTTCGACTGTCGACTCCACATTGTCGCTAGTGTACTGGTCACAGGTAATGTGGAGAGCAGTCAGCCCAGAGGATGTCTGCAGATTCGGGTCCGCTCCTGCGTCTAGGAACGCCTTTATGGCATGGATACGTCGATTTCCACAAGCAGCACCTAATGGCCAGGACCACGCCCGCCTGTATGGCAGCTCCCCTGACTTTTCTAGGTGGTGCTTCACATTTAGATATCGAGTGGCGTCAGTCGAGAGCAAAGCCTTCAATGTTGTGGAGTTTAACTGATTGTCGTCGTGGCTCCATACTGCAAGCAGAAGACACGACCTGCCCCATGAGTCAGCGACCGTTGTGTTTGCTCCGGCGCTAAGTAGAAATAGTACAAGGTCGTTGTGCAATGTGCTACAGGCGTAAAGGAGCGCTGTAGTTGTGAGCTTCGGAGTAGGATTGCTATACTCGAGCTCGAGTGGTTCATCAACATTCCAACCCATGGCCACCAGCCTGCAGCACACTCCAGTGTGTCCCTTTCGTACAGCATCGATCCACAACAGCGACATGTCTTGGTATTTGGGCTGGAACCCCGAGTCGAGCAACATAAGAACCATAAACTCAGAGTTCCCTCTGAATTCGATAGCCGCTTCTGCAATAGATGGCCCTCTGACTATAATGACAAGAGACAGGACGTACAAGAGGAACATCACCGCGAGATTGGATAGGAAAACTCTCACAGCATACTCGTTAACGGCGGAAAGTCCACCGAGCCCTAGCCTCAAAATAATGTAGAAAGCCCATGAATAGGTAAATAACTTGACTAGGCGGAATAGGACGAAAACCGAATCAGTTAGGGAGGGCGGTGGAGGGGGGTCTGGTAACGCTCCAGCCTCTAGAAGCACTCGGACTATCGCTGGCGATCCAGACCGAAGAGCCAAGTGAAGCGGTGTCTGTCCTCCTTCATCCACTCCATTCAGGTCGATAGGTCGCTCGAGAAGCTGTCTCAGCTGTTTGAGGTCAGCTTCTTGCACAATAGCGTGCAAGTCGGCGTCATAAGTGTGGAGTCGAGTGAGGCGCTGGAGTAGTTGTGTCGTTGATAAGCGGCTCAAGGGATTGAAGAAAACATCGAGTCGCCGAGCGTCGATACTCATGGTGAAAAGCGTAGGCCAGATATCTAATAGGAGGGTCTAAGGACTCAAATGTACAAGCTAGACGCCAGACTGGTGATTTTATTGTGCGGCCTGATGTAGTCATGATGGTTCAGGTTGTGGCGCGGCATGGTGAGACCTGAGGCTGCCGATATTCAATGCGAGCCCCTCTTATAATAATAAGGCTGACTTGTTTTGTCGATTGGTTGGCTTCTATGACGCGCGTTTGACTGCACCGTATCACATCATCTCTTACGCCGAACTCTCATACCCTAACGCTTAGTTACTCAAACAAGCATTCCAAATCAGAATTGTCGCATTCTCATATATATTACTCCGTGCGTACATATATACTCGCGGTTAACGAAATGGCGGATTGGAACATGGTCGCCGTCATTGTGGCCGTTATCGCTATACCGCTCACATCTTCCCTCCTACTTGCTATCTTAGAGCGAGTACGTGAGGACGTGGTCAGAAAACTCTATCAGAGATCCAAGTGCGACGCCATAGAGTGGCAGAATCTTTCAGACAAACCGATTCCGAGAATACCGCCAAGGACCGCCGCATATAATTATAACGCCTCGAGCAATGAAAGGATTCTCGTCTTTTTTAAGCACGTATGGGGAGCTAAGATGCAGCTTGTGGATCGGCCGCGATATTTAGAACCTCAGGTGCAATATCTCCGCATCAACGCCGAAGCCTTGATCGTGGGTCTTATGCTAGACCCCGGTGCAGAACCTATCAGCGCGCCTGCGAAAGAGTCTTCTTTAACTAGCGGCGGATGGGGCTCTTTTGCGATCCGTGAAGGGTCGGTAGAAGGTACTTTTGAATTTCGTCGCGATGAGGCTACTAGCAATAACTGCGCTTACGTTATTGGTAGCCTCCGCGGCTTTTCACTGGGCGGGCTCCAGGACCGGTTCTGGGGCATGACGAAAGACGACCTACGGTCTATTGCCGGCGGTTATCCGCCTTTCTATCGAAAAACTTTCAAAGCAAACTCTAATGTTGATGTTCCCCACCCTATCCTGGAACCACGTGACGCATCTCGGGCGGGTTGGGTTGTAGCAATCGGTTTTGGGTCCGATAACCCCACGACCCTTTACAACGCGAACAAGTCGCAAGATTACGAAGAAGCTTGCGCCAGGGTACTACATGTCCTTCGGGGCGTCCTAACAACAGAGTTTAGCACCCATCAAGCTTTTGGACCAATGCTTAGAGCGACTGCGGAGGGCGTTAAAAAAATGAACGATAATAAGACGGGCAGCGTTATATCAAATGCTGACTTTGACATATTCGGTATCACTGGGAGCCCTGGGCAGGACCTTGGTGTTGCACAAATAAAACTCATCTTGAACTTGTTTAATAACTATGGGAAAAAGGTGCTGACTAGTGATGAGCATGATGAGCTCGAAAAGTCTCTGCCTGAAGTGCTAAAAGCCTCTCTGCAGGGTGTCTGCACCTGGTGGCAGTATATAAACAACACGGGTCGCGCAATTCCAGATTGGCTTCTAGATAACAGGGTACAACTTAGTCCGATATGGCTTAAAGATTCTGGGAGAGATCTTTAAGTATATTAGTAATTTTGAAAGCTTTCTAATCATTATTCTTTAATTATTATTGCCTAACTATTATTCTATACTCTATTTTCTATCATATTAGGATTTTACCTAACCGTTATTCCCCACCCCATTTTCTGTTGTATCAGAGTTTCGTTTAACAAACTTTTACTAAACTTTTTTATCATATCAAAATTTTTTTTCTATCAAAACAAAGTTTCTTATTAATTCTAATATTAAATATCAACTTAAATCAAAATAATAAATATTCTATTAACTTTAAAAATTTTAAAATTTAAAATTAGGATATTATTTAGATTAAGTATATATTATTCTGTTAATTATTAAATATTAATATATTTTATATTTTAATTATTCTATCAATATTATTCAATAATTAAAGCAATAACTAATTAATTAACTAATTAATTAACCAACTGTTAGCTTGTATATCTATATATTGTTTTATTAAATTAATTATTTTAAATATCTTATAAATAATTTTGGATTATTGTAAGTAATCGTATGTACTAGTCAAGATATCAAGGTAATACACAAATGTCACAAGGCAAAGAGGCACTAGTGTATATACAGATTGATACTTAAGTTATTGCTTAGTTTTTAAATATATGATAACGAATGCAGCAGTTTAAATAGACAAATGATAAAGAAAATAACAAAATGAACTGGACAAGAAATAAGATGATAAAATGGACATATAGAGATTTAGTATTAAACTGGACAGAAGATAAATCTAAATTAAATATTTAAATATACAAAGTATTGAACTGGACAGAAAATAAGTTTAAACTAGATATTTAGATATATAAAATATTGAACTAAACAGGAGATAAGTTTAAACTAGATATTTGGATATATAGAATATTAAACTAAACAAAAATTGTTTTTTGATAAATTAATAGTTTATATAGGGTAAAAGCCTAAACAGACCTTTTACTGCATATACTAAATAATACTATTAATTTAGGTCTATGAGTTCTAAGGTTTGGATTTGGATACTTCTTTATTTTGGGTCTGTGGTTTGTGTTGTATTATATGGTTTTTCTTTTAATTATAATATTGCCTAAATATTTTCTATAATTATTCTAAAAGCTCCTCCGGCTGATTGGATTTCTACTTAAAGTTTATTATATTAGGAGAGCTTTATTATATAATCTCCTCCCTTAATATTAATATTCTGTTAATGTTCTAATTTAATGTTTAGGATGGTGGTAGGTCTTTTGCTACAGTAGTATCACTTGCTGATTTTAGATGGTATAAATTTTCAATAGCTACTTTTGTGAAAAGTTCTTTTAAGTAATTATATTTGTGGGTTTCTGGTTTCTTCTAGATTTTTTAATTTTGGATTCTGGATTTTTTGATTTTTCTGTTCTTGGTCTTGGTTGTGTGGAAATGATTCTTCATAATTATTTTCGGAGGTTTCCCTTATTTCATTATCTTTTTTCTCTAATTGGGTATTATTGACTGGAGTCATAGTTTTATTAAAAAGTTGGTCTGTCATGCAAATGGACTCTTTATCTCTAATAGACTCAGATTGTTCTTCATTTCGGAACATGGAAAGAATTTTTGAGGTAGTGTTTTATTTAGTTTTAACTAATTCAAGCTATAGCTGTATAATTTCATAGTATAGGCTAATATATCTAGATTCTAGTATTTATATGTCAAAAAAATTTAACGCTGAAAAAATGTCTTGATTTGGGTTAGAATACTAGAAAATATTAATTAATTTATTTAATTTTTTGAATTGGTATAGGAATAAAAATGTGGGATTTGTTATGTTAGGCAGGGGAACCAGGTTGGTTAGGATGGGATTAATGAAATTCGTTGAGCAATTCTTGAGTATGGGTGATGTTGGATATAGGTTATTAAGTGGATTCATTCTAGCCTTTTTATTAAATAAGGTACTGAAGTTTGTAATAATAAATTCATAAATTTAGGATTTTTTTAACCTTATATTCTTCTTCATTATTAATGGTGACTGGTGGGGGCCTCTCTTTGTGGTTTTGGCTAGCGAATACGTTTTCTAGTACTAGGTAAAGCAAATTAATATAGAATACTAGATGGATTTTCATAAAAGAGGGAAGTTTCAGCTTATATACTCGTTTTCTAATGGACTTAAGGATCTAAAATAGACTTTTTATCTTATTGGATAGTTTGGGACAGGAGTATATCATTCTGATATTTCGCATATCTAGCCAGATATAGTCTCCTTCTTTATATACAAATATAGGTTGTCTTTATTTATTTGCTTGTTCCTATTGGATTTATATAGTACAGTTAATTTCTACTTAGAGGTTTTCTTATAATTCTAACATTTACTAAACAAATTCTATAGCTTCCTAGTTTTTAACAGATTTATTAAATCTTTAAAATTTAAATATAATTAAGTTCCATTTATAATTTGCAGCAAATAAGGAAATTCTAGTAATATCTAATACTTTATTATTATATAAGTATTTAGCCAGAAGTAACCATTCAACTTAATCATTCTGTTGATAATTGACATAAGCTCTAAAGTATTGTTCCACAATAGAATTAATATGTTCTGTCTGTCCATTAGTTTGGGGGTGGTATGTGGTACTAAGTTGGTAGTAGATTTTTAGTTAACTATTAACTTCATTTCAGAATTTATCTAGGAAATTCTTTCTTTTGTCTGATATAGCTTCCTTAGGTAATCTGTGAAGTTTCTATATGTTTTTTAAAAATATTCCAGCTAATTCTCTTGTATTGAGTTTCTTAAAAGTTGGGGTTAAGTATATTATTTTGGAGAGCCTGTCTACAATGACTAGGATTGCATTATATCCTTTAAATTCTGGTAATCTGGTGATTAGGTTAAAAGAGATACTTTGCCAGTTTCCTTCTGCAGTTTAAAATAATTATAATAGTTTTTAAAATACATTTTTAAAAACTTTAGTACATCTACAAATATAGTAGTTATCTATATAACAATCAACGTCTTTTCATACACCAACCCATATATAATGTCTCTGGATTAACTCCAACGTTTTCACTCTTCCTGAATATTCCGCCGTGGGATAATTATAATATTATTCCAAAATTTTTTCACAGATTTTCTTATTATTAGGTATTACTTTTCTTTTGTTATAGTATAATTCTCCTTGCTGTTTTTCCATTTCTAATATTTCAATTTTAAGATATTATTTGCCCCCTTCCCTAAAGATTTTCATAATATCTTATATATAAAAATCTTTTAAAACGACTACCTTTTATTCTTTTTATATTATTATAGCACCAATTTATTAAATTTTCTTAAACAATAGAAGTATTTAAATTCAATTTTTAATATACTTATCTTTTTTTTCTTAAAGAAAATTTCTTGATTTTTTAATTAAAATATCAACTTTAATATTAATCTTTTTTAAAATGAAGTATATTTTAAAATTATATTAAAACAAATATTTCATCTATCTTACTTATCTCTATTTTAAATATTATTTAATTATAAAGTATTCTAAATTCTTATAATTAATTAGAATATAAACCTAAATATACACGCTCATAAAGTATTAGTTTTATTTTTTAAATGTTTAAATAACAAATAAAAGTTTTTTATCATAGATATTATAATTGTGTTCCACTAAAATTATCTTCTTTAATTTATAAGTAATAGAATACTACAGTCCATCCTCATATTTCTAAGAAAATATTGCAGCACATATATAGTCCAAGGCATTTGTTTTTATTTTTATTTCTAGGATTAGGTTTTAATACTTAAAGATTAGCTCTGTTATAAAAGTTTGCTAAAAAGTTTAGAAAAATTCCTTTTCTAATCCTCCCTAATAGAATATTTTTTTTTTTTTAGTTAGGTCATAAAGTAATTTGACTATCTTTATATAATTTTTAATAAACTATTTGTAAAAGTTTATGAATTTTAAGAAAAATTAGATATTTTTAATTGTTTTTGGTTTTTTCCAGTTGAGTATATTTTAGATTTTGATAGGATTTATTTTGATATTGTTGCTATTTACGATGTATCCCAAAAACTTGGTTTTTTTGGTGAAGAATTTATATTTAGAAAGTTTGATATATAGTCCTGCTTTTTATAAGATTTTAATAATTTTCTTAATATATTAGATATATTCTTCTTTTGAATTACTATATATGCAGACGTTATCTAGGTAAACTATATAGAATTTGTCCAAAAAGGGTTATAATGCTTTGTTGATATATGCCTAAAAGGCAGCTAAAGCATTGGTTAATCCAAAATATACTACCTAGAATTTGAAGTATCTATATCTTGTTTGGAACACCATTTTTTTTTTATCTCCTTCTACTATTTTAATATGGTTATAAGCTTTATAAATATTTAGACAGGTAAAATACTTAACTTTTTTTAATCAATCCAAGGTTTCATCGATTCTTGGTAATGAACACTAATCTTTAATAATAATAACATTGAGTTTTCTCCAATCAACGCAGAATCATAGTCCTCTGTTTTTCTTAAGAACAAAGAGGATAGATACTCCCCACAGACTATTAGATTTTTGAATAAACCCTTTGGTCATATTCTCATCTATCCATGTTTTAAATACTTTAAAATATTCTTCATTCATTAACCTTACCAATTCCCATATTAGTTGAGTATCTGATAATATAAAAATTTTTATATCCTCCTTTTATCACAATGGTAAGATATCTTTTTTCTTTTTTAAAAACACTTTTATAAGATTTTAGAATTCATTAAAAAGTTTTACTAACTCAGTTACTTCAACCTTGTCATCTATAAAAATGATTTGTTTCCATTTCTTTTTTAAACCATGGATGGCAAAGACTAATCCTTACTTCATAATCCTTTTAAAAGCTTCTACACTAACAATTATAATCTTAGATACACAATTTAAATAAACTTGATTAATTTTCCAATTAACCTAAACATTATATTTTTTGTACCATAATTTTCCAAAGTTTAATAATTTAGTAGTATTAACAATATCAGCATTAACAATTTCTTCATAATCTTAAATTTTCATTTTAAATTAAGTCATTTCCTTAACTAATTCTTTACTTCTATTAAAATATTCTACAGATTTAAAAACTTTTTTAAAATAAAATAAAAAATCATTCTCAATTACAAACTTACGATTTATATATATTTTAATATTACCACTATCCAAACATATTAATGTATTAATAAATTTCTAAAAATAAGGGTACAGGGTAATAGAAATTTTAATATATAATTCAAACAAAATATCAATTTTTTTAAAATTTAAACAAAAAAAAAGATTATAACATACAAAAGAAACTTAAAAAATTCTTCAAAATTATAGATTTCTTAAAATAACAAATATTTTCCTACCTTTTTGTGTGTTACAATTTATAGTTAAGCTTATTCTTTTTCTAAAGTTTCACTAAAAACTTCTTAATACTAATAACCCAAAGCAAAATTAATTTCGTTTTATAATTTTTCATATATAAAACCCCAAATATTTTAATTTTTGGTTAAGCAGGAATTATAAAAAGCTTATCTACCTTATCTTCTTAGATTCTTTTTATTTAGATAATTATTTATAAAATATCTTTTTTTTCCATAGTATAAATAAAACTTCTAAACCCATCATCTGTTTTTTTCTTCTTAAGTTAATTATCCTCTGATATTTCCAATAAATTAATCCATTAGTTTTAGTCTAAAATAATTATTTTCCCAAGTTTATTAGTTATTCTTTGTTAAAGCTTTTAATACAGAAGTAGAAGTATTCTTCTTAAATGCTCCCCCACTTATCATATTACAAGATTTCTTCTTAACATCTAAAATTCACCAATTATTATCTAACTTTTAGCACAGAACTACAAAATTATCAAAATTTTCAGAAAAAATATCTTATATAATCAGGAGTTCTTCTACTTCTATACATAATTTATATTGTAAATAAGCAATCTGAACAGTATTATTATAATTTAAACATCCCATTAAACACCTAAACTCTATAAAATATAAGGAAAAAAATTTATTAATTTATTTAAAATTTCTAAATTTTCTTTCTATTATTCTAATAAAGTCAGGATTTTTAAAAACTTTTTTAAACTAAGTGGTAAAGTTGGTATAAATATTCCAATTCCATTTTCAATTATCTACATTATATTTATTAAATACTAGTTCTATTAGATTTCTTTTTAAAAAACTAATAACATATATAATTTTTTTTTTGTAAATAATAAATTTAACTACTTCTCTTTTATATTTATTATTGAGCTAGGTTAGGAAATTGCAGAGTTCATATGGCCTTATACTATCAAAAGGGTCTGAATCTAGAAATTTAATATTGAAAACTACCGCAAATAGTGCTGCTAATATACTATTCCTAAAGTATTTAAAAACTGCCATCATGGCTTTAGTTTATTCACTGGTAAACCTAAAAAGGACTATAATAGTGTTTTCTCCCTTAATATTACTACTATTAAGAGTTTTGGGTTTTGGAAGTATTTACATATTAGATTAATAAAGTTATAAAGTAATAAAGTATAAATAATCATATATATTAATTAAAATATCAAAATAATATACAAATATTACAAAGCAAAGAGACATTAATATATATATAAATTAATACTTAAGTTATTATTTAATTTTTAAATACATAATAACAAACACAGCAATTTAAATAAATAAATAATAAAAAAAATAATAAAATAAACTAGACAAAAAATAAGATAATAAAATAAATATACAAAGATTCAGTATTAAACTAGATAGAAAATAAATCTAAATTAGATGTTTAAATATACAAAGTATTGAATTGGATAGAAGATAAATCTGAATTAGATATTTAAATATACAAAATATTAAACTAAACAGAAAATAAGTTTAAACTAAACATTCAAATATATAAAATATTAAACTAAACAAGAGTTATTTCTTAATAAATCAATAATCTATGTAGGGTAAAAACCTAAATAAGCCTTTTGCCGCATATACTAAATAATATTATTAATCTAGGTCTATAAGTTCTAAAATCTGGATCTAAATACTTCCTTATTCTAAGTCTGCAGTTTATATTACATCATATAATTTTTCTTCCAACCACAATATTACCTAAATATTTCCTATAATCATTCTGAGGGTTCCTCCGGCCGACTGGATTTCTACTTGGAGTTCATTATGCTGGGAGAGCTTCGTTACAATTATTATAAAACCTTCCATTTTTTTTCTTTTTTTTGTTTTTTTTTTTTTCCCACAATTAATACTTTATTATAATTATTATTATTAAATTAATTAACTAATTAGCTAATTAGTTAACTAATTTACTACTAATTTACTTATTTATATATTATTTTTAATTAATATTATATATGATTGATATGTTCTTTGAATTGGTATAACTTTTAAAATTATAAACTATTTTAAAATAATTTATAAATAAAAAAGTTTTTTATATTAAATTATTTCAAAATTATAAATTACTTTAAAGTAATTTATGAATAAAAAGATTTTTTATATTAAATTATCTTAAAATTATAAACTAAATTTAAATTATTATAAAGTTTTTTTTTTTTTTTTTTTTTTTGTTTTTTTTTTTTTTTTTATAATTGTAAGAAATTGTATGGATTAATCAAGATATTAAGGTAATACATAAATGTTACAAAACAAAGAAGTACTAGTGTGTATATAGATTAATACTTAAATTATTACTTAGTTTCTAAATATATAACAGCAAATGTAGCAGTTTAAATAAACAAATGATAAAAGAAATAATAAAGTAAACTAAATAAGAAATAAAATAACAAAATGGATATGTGGAGATTTAATATTAAACTGGACAAGAGATAAATCTAAATTGGATGTTCAGATATATAGAATATTGAATTAGATAGGAAATAAGTTTAAACTAAATATTTGGATATATAAAATATTAAACTAAACAAAAATTATTTTTTGGTAGTTCGGAAGTTTATGTAGGGTAAAGACTTAAATAAGCCTTTTGCTATATATATTAAATAACATTATTAATCTAGGTCTATAAATTTTGAAATTTGGATTTAGATATTTCTTTATTTTAGATCTGTGGTTTATGTTATATTATATGGTTTTTCTTCTAATTATAATATTACCTAGATATTTCCTATAATCATTCTAAGGGTTTTTTTAATTAACTGAATTTCTACTTAAAGTTTATTATGTTGGGAAAGCTTTATTATATAATTTTTTTCTTTAGTATTAATATTCTATTAATGCTTTAATCTGATGTCTAGGATAATGGTAGGTTTCTTGCTGCGGCGGTATTGTTTATTAATTTTAAGTAACATAAATCTTTGATAGCTGCTTTTGTGAAGGGTTCCTTTAAGTAGCCGTATTTTTAAGTTTCTAATTTCTTCTAGATTTTTTAGTTTTGGATTCTAGATTTTTAATTTCTCTAGGTTTACTGGTTCTTGGTTTTGGTTACATGGAACTAACTTTTTATAATTGTTTTCGGAGGTTTCCTTTATTTCATTATCTTTTTTTTTTAGCTAGGTATTATTGATTGGAGTTATAGTTTTGTTAAATGGTTGGTTTATTATGTGGATGGACTTCTTATTTTTAATAAATTCGGATTATTTTTTATTTTAGAATATGGAAAGAATTTTTAAAATAATGTTCTGTTTAACTTTGGCTAATTTGAGTTATAACCATATAATTTTATAATATAAATTAATATATCTAAATTTTAATATTTATATATTAAGAAAATCTAATATTAAAAAAATATCTTAGTTTAGATTAAGGTATTGAAAAATGCTAATTAATTTATTTAATTCTTTGAATTGGTATAGGAATAAAAATATGGGATTTGTTATATTAAGTAGGGGGATTGGGTTGGTTAGGATGGGATTGATGAAATTTGTTGAATAGTTTTTAAATATAGGTGATATCAGATGTAGGTTGTTAGGTGGGTTTGTTTTAGCTTTTTTACTAGATGAGGTATTGAAGTTTGTAATAATAAATTTATAAATTTAAGATTTTTTTAACCTTGTATTTTTTTTTGTTGTTAATGGTGATTGGTAAAGGTTTTTTTTTGTAGTTTTGGTTAGTGAATATATTCTTTGGTGTTAGGTAGAGTAAATTAATATAGAATATTGGATGGATTTTTATAAAAGGGGGAAGTTTTAGCTTATATGCTTGTTTTTTAACGAACTTAAGGATCTAAAATGAATTTTCTATCTTATTAAATAGTTTAGGATAGGGGCGTATTGTTTTAATGTTTTGCATATCTAGCCAGATATAATCTTCTTCTTTATACACAAATACAGATTATCTTCGTTTATTTGCTTATTCTTATTAAATTTATATAGCATAATTAATTTCTATTTAAAAATTTTCTTATAATTTTAATATTTATTAAATAAATTTTACGGTTTTTTGGTTTTTAGTGGGTTTGTTAAATCTTTAAAATTCAAACATAGTTAAGTTCTATCCATAATTTATAATAAATGGGGAAATTTCAGTGATATCTAATACTTTATTATTATATAAGTATTTAACCAAAAATAATTATTTGATTTAATTGTCTTATTAATAGTTAACATAAGCTCTAAAATATTATTCCACAATAAAATTAACACGTTTTATCTATCTATTGGTTTGGGGGTGGTATACAATACTAAGTCAGTAGTGGATTTTTAGTCAGTTGTTAACTTCGTTTTAGAATTTATCTAGGAAGTTTTTTTTTTTGTCTAATATGGCTTCCTTAGGTAGTTTGTAAAGTTTTTATACATTTCTTAGAAATATTTTAGTTAATTCTTTTACATTGAGTTTTTTAGAGGTTGGGGTTAAATGTATTATTTTGGAGAGCCTATCTATAGTGATTAGGATTATGTTATATTCTTTAGATTTTGGTAATCTGGTGATTAAGTTGAAAGAGATATTTTGCTAATTTCTTTCTGCAGTTTAAAGTAATTATAATAATCCTTAAAATATGTTTTTGGGAGCTTTAATATATCTGTAAGTATAGTAGTTATTTATATAATAATTAATATTTTTTCATATACTAACTTATATATAATATTTTTAAATTAACTTTAATATTTTTACTCTTCTTAAATGTTTTGTTATAGGATAATTATAATATTATTCTAAGATTTCTTCATAAATTTTTTTATTATCAAATATTATTTTTTTTTTATTATAATATAATTCTTTTTACTATTTTTCTATTTCTAATATTTTAATTTTAAAATATTATTTACCCCTTTTCCTAAAAGTTTTTATAATATCTTGTATGTAAAAATTTCTTAAGATAATTGTTTTTTATTCTTCTTATATTATTATAGTATTAATTTATTAGATTTTCTTAAACAATAGAAGTATTTAAATTTAATTTTTAATATACTTATTTTCCTTTCTCTAAGGGAAGTTTTTCAACTTTCTAGTTAAAATATCAATTTTAATATTAATCTTTCTTAAAATAAAATATATTTTAAAATTATATTAAAATAAATATTTTATTTATCTTATTTATTTTTATTTTAAATATTATTTAATTATAAAATATTTTAGATTTTTGTAATTAATTAGGATATAAACTTAAGTATATATGCTTATAAAGTATTAATTTTATTTTTTAAATGTTTAAATAATAAATAAGAGTTTTTTATTATAAATGTTGTAATTATACTTTACTAAAATTATCTTTTTTAATTTATAAGTAATAAAATATTATAGTTTATTTTTATATTTTTGAGAAAGTATTGTAGCGTATATATAGTTTGAGGTATTTATTTCCATTTTTATTTTTAAAACTAGGTTTTAATGTTTAAAGATTGGTTTTATTATGAAGGTTTATTGGAGAATTTGGAAGGATTCTTTTTTTAATTTTTTTTAATAAAATATCTTTTTTTTTTTAATTAGATTATAGAGTAATTTGATTATCTTTGTATAGTTTTTAATAAATTATTTATAAAAGTTTATAAATTTTAAAAAGGATTGGATATTTTTAATTATTTTTGGTTTTTTTTAGTTAAATATATTTTGGATTTTGATAAAATTTATTTTAATATTATTATTATTTATGATGTATTTTAAAAATTCAGTTTTTTTGGTGAAGAATTTGTATTTAGAAAATTTAATATATAGTTTTATTTTTTATAAAACTTTAATAATTTTTTTAATATATTAGATATATTTTTTTTTTGAATTATTATATATATAGATGTTATTTAGGTAGATTATATAGAATTTATTTAAAAAAGATTGTAATGTTTTGTTAATATATGCCTAAAAGATGGCTGGGGTGTTGGTTAATTTAAAGTATACTATTTGGAATTTGAAGTATTTGTATTTTATTTAGAATATTATTTTTTCTTTATTTTTTTCTATTATTTTAATATGGTTGTAGATTTTATAGATATTTAGATAGATAAAGTATTTGGTTTTTTTTAATTGATTTAAAGTTTTATTAATTTTTGGTAATAGGTATTGATCTTTGATAGTGATAGTATTGAGTTTTTTCTAATTGATGTAGAGTTGTAGTTTTTTGTTTTTTTTGGGGATGAAGAGGATGGGTGCTTTCTACGGGCTGTTGGATCTTTGAATAAACTTTTTGGTTATGTTTTTGTTTATCTATGTTTTGAGTATTTTGAGGTATTCTTTGTTTATTAACTTTATTGGTTTTTATATTGGTTAAATATTTGGTAATATAAAAATTTTTATATCTTTTTTTTGTTATAGTAGTAAGGTGTTTTTTTTCTTTTTTAAAAATGTTTTTGTGAGATTTTGGAATTTATTAAAAAGTTTTATTAACTTAATTATTTTAATTTTATTATTTATAAAAATAACTTATTTCTATTTCTTTTTTAAGTTATAAATAATAAAGATTGGTTTTTATTTTATAATCCTTTTAAAGACTTTTATATTAATAATTATAATCTTAGGTATATAATTTAAATAAATTTGATTAATTTTTTAATTAACTTGAACATTATGTTTTTTATATTATAGTTTTCCAAAGTTTAATAATTTAATAATATTGATAATATTAGTATTAACGATTTCTTTATGGTTTTAAATTTTTATTTTAAATTAAGTTATTTCCTTAATTGGTTTTTTATTTTTATTGAAGTATTCTACAAATTTAGGAATTTTCTTAAAATAAAATAAAAAATTATTTTTAATTACAAACTTATAATTTATATATATTTTAATGTTGTTGTTATTTAAATATATTAATGTGTTAATAGGTTTTTAAAAGTAAAAGTATAAGGTAATAAAAATTTTAATATATAATTTAAATAAAATATCAATTTCTTTAGAATTTAAATAAAAAAAAAGATTATAATATATAAAAAAAATTTGAAAAATTTTTTGAAACTATAGATTTTTTAAAGTGATAGATATTTTCCTGTCTTTTTGTATATTATAATTTATAACTAGGTTTATTCTTTTTTTAAAGTTTCACTAAGGGTTTTCTAATATTAGTAATTTAAGGCAGAATTGATTTCATTTTGTAATTTTTTATATATAAGACCTTGAATATTTTAATCTTTGATTAAGTAGGAATTATAAAGGATTCATTTACCTTATCTTCCTAAATTCCTTTTATTTGAATAATTGTTTGTGAAATATCTTTTTTTTTTATAATATAGGTAGAGCTTCTAGACTTATTATCTATCTTTTTCTTTTTAAATTAATCATTTTTTAATATTTTTAGTAGATTAATTTATTAATTTTAGTTTAAAGTAATTGTTTCTCTAAGTTTATTAGTTATTTTTTACTAAAATTTTTAGTACAAGAGTGGAAATATTTTTTTTAAATACTTTTTTATTTATTATATTACAAAATTTCTTCTTAATATTTAAAATTTATTAGTTATTATTTAATTTTTAATATAAAGTTATAAAATTATTAAAGTTTTTAGAAAAAGTATTTTATATAATTAAGAGTTCTTCTATTTCTATATATAATTTATATTATAAATAAATAATTTAAACAGCATTATTATAATTTAAACATTTTATTAGACGTCAGAACTCTATAAAGTATAAGAAGAAAAATTTATTAATTTATCTAAAATTTCTAAATTCTTGTTCTACCATTTTAATAAGATTAAAATTTTTAAAGGTTTTTTTAAACTAGGTAGTAAAGTCAGTATAAATATTCTATTTCTATTTTCAATTATCTACATTATACTTGTTAAATACTAATTCTATTGGATTTCTTTTTAGAAGGTTAACAGTATATATAATTTTTTTCTTGTAAATAGTAAATTTAACTATCTCTCCTTCATATTTATTATTAAACTAGGTTAGGAAGTTGTAGAGTTTATATAATCTTATACTATTAAAAGAATTTAAATTTAGAAATTTGATATTAGAGATTGCTACAAGTGGTATTACTAGTATATTATTTTTAAAGTATTCAAAAATTATTATTATAACTTTAATTTATTCATTAATAAATCTAAAAAAAGCTACAATAATATTTTTTTCTTTAATATTACTACTATTAAAAACTTCGGGTTTTAAAAATATTTACGTATTAGATTAATAAGATTGTGAAGTAATAAAGTATAAGAAATTATATAAACTAATCAAGATATTAAAGTAATATATAAATATTACAAGGTAAAAAGATATTAGTATATATATAAATTGATATTTAAATTATTACTTAGTTTCTAAATACATGATAATAAACGCAATAATTTAAATAAATAAATGATAAAGAAAATAATAAAGTAAACTAAATAAGAAATAAAATAACAAAATAAATATGCAGAGATTTAGTATTAAACTGGATAAAAGATAAGTCTAAACTAGACGTTTAAATATATAAAATATTGAACTAGATAAGAGATAAATCTAAACTGAATATTTGGATATACAGGGTGTTGAACTGGATAGGAATTGTTTCTTAATAATTCAAAAGTCTATGTAGGGTAAAGGCTTAAATAGGCCTTTTACTGCACATACTAAATAATATTATTAATTTAAATCTACAAATTCTGAAATTTGGATCTAGATATTTTTTTATTTTAAATCTATGGTTTATATTGCGTTATGTGGTTTTTCTTCCAACTACAATATTACCTAAATATTTCCTATAATCATTCTAAGGGTTTTTCCGGCCGACTGGATTTCTGCTTGGAATTCATTATGCTGGGAGAGCTTTGTTACAATAATTGATACTTTATTATTGTTATTATTATTAAATTAATTAATTAATTAATTAATTAATTATTAATTTGCTTGCTTATATACTATTTTTAACTAATATTATATATAATTAATATATTTTTTAAAAGTTGTTTTAAAATTGATTTATAAATTATTTTAAAATAATTTATAAATAAAAATCTTTTTATATTAAATTATTTTAAGATTATAAATTATTTTAAAATAATTTATAAATAAGGGGGTTTTTTATATTAAATTATTTTAAAATTATAAATTATTTTAGAATAATTTATAAATAAGAGGATTTTTTGTGTTAAATTATTTTAAAATTATAAATCATTTTAGAATAGTTTATAAATAAAAAATTTTTTATATTAAATTATTTTAAGATTATAATATAGATTATATATTATAAATAATATATCTTTTATTAATTAAGAAATTAATATTAATTTTTTTATTTTTAAATATTGGATTTATTTATTATATTAAGGTTTTGATTTATAAAATAAATATTATAATATGTTAAATATTATGATAGAATTAGATTATATTTAGTTTTTAAATATTTTTTATTTTTTTATTATTTAATTAGAATATATTTAAAGAATTTTCTTTTTATAATATAATTGAATATTAAATATTGAATAATAAATAATAAAAAATAGTAAGTTGTGGATTTTTTTTTTAAATTTTTTTAATTTTTTTTTATTTTTTTTAAATTTTTATTTTTATTGTTATTTTATGTATTATTTTCTTTTTATTGTATTTAACTTTAATTATTTAAATGGTATATTAACATTAAGATTTTAAGAAAGTATTTATTTATTTATTTATTTTTTTTTTTAAATAAAGATTTTTTAATTTTATTTATAATTTAAAAAACTATTTTATTTTGAATATTAGCAAAATTTCCTACCTATTATGAGTTGCGGAATTCAGCGCTGAATCGTTTCAACACCATATAAATATAATGTAATCTTGGTACAAAACTTAATACTAAATCATTTAAAAAATTAGTACTAAATCATTTCACTTAATTTACTTAAAACTGTAACGAAGCTCTCCCAGCATAATGAACTCCAAGCAGAAATCCAGTCGGTTGGAGGAGCCTTCAGAATGATTATAGAAAATATCCAGATAATATTATAATTAAAAGAAAAACTATATAACACAATATAAACCACAAACTTAGAATAAAAAAATATCCAAATCTAAACTTCAGAACTTATAGACTTAAATTAATAATATTATTTTAGTATATGTGGTAAAGAGTTTATTTAGGCTTTTGCCTTATATAAACTTCTAAATTATTAAAAAATAATTTTTATCCAGTTTAATATTTTATATATTTAAATATTTAGTTTAGATTTATCTTTTGTCTAGTTTAATACTTTATATATTTGAATATCTAGTTTAGACTTATTTTTTGTTTAATTCAATATTGAATTTCTATATGTTTATTTTGTTATTTTATTTCTTGTTTAGTTTATTTTATTATTTCCTTTATTATTTATCTATTTAAATTGCTGTGTTCATTGTTATGTATTTAGAAATTAAGTAATAATTTAAATATTAATCTATATATACATTAATATTTCTTTGTTTTATAACATTTATATATTATCTTGATATTTTGATTAATATATATAATTTTTTATATTTTATTATTTTATAATTTTATCAATTTAATATATAAATATTTCTAAAACCCAAAACTTCTAGTAGTAGTAATACTAAAAAAAAAAAAATTATTATAGCTTTTTTTAAGTTTATTATTGAATAAATTAAAGTTATAATAATAATCTTCAAATATTTTAAAAATAATATACTAGTAGTATTATTTGTAATTATTTTTAGTATTAAATTTCTAGATTTAGATTTCTTTAATAGTATAAGATTGTATAAATTTTGTAATTTTTTAACTTAATTTAATAATAAATATAAAAAAGAAGTAGCTAAGTTTATTATTTACAAAAAAAAAATTATATATATTATTAACTTTTTAAAAAGTAACCCAATAAAATTAATATTTAACAAGTATAATACAGATAACTAAGAATAAAATTGGAATACTTATACCAACTTTATTATTTGGTTTAAAAAAGCTTTTAAAAACCTTAATCTTGTTAAAATAACAAAAAAAAAATTTAGAAATCTTAAATAAATTAATAAACTTTTTTTTTTATACTTTATGGAATTTAGGTATTTAATAAAATATTTAAACTATAATGATGCTGCTTAAATTACTTATTTATAATATGGACTATACATAAAAATAAAAAAACTTCTAATTATATAAGATATTTTTTTTAAAGACTTTAATAATTTTATAACTTTATACTAAAAGTTAAATAATAATTAATGAATTTTAGATATTAAAAAGAAATTTTGTAATATAATAAATAAAAAAATATTTAAGAAAAATACCTTTATTTCTGCATTAAAAACTTTAGTAAAGAATAATTAATAAATTTAAAAAAATAATTACTTTAAATTAGAATTAATAAACTAGTTTATTAGAAATATTAGAGGATAATTAACTTAAGAAAAAAAAAATAAACAATGAACCCAAAAACTCTATCTGTATTATAAAAAAAAAAAACATTTTACAAATAACTATTTTAATAAAAAAAATTAAAGAAAATAAAATAAATAGGCTACTTATAATCTTTATTTAACTAAAAACCAAAATATTTAAAACCTTATTTATAAAAAATTATAAAATATATTTAATTCTATTTTAAAACATCATTACTAAGATGCTTCCAATAAAATATTAAAAAAAAAATAAGTTTAATTATAAATTATAATATATAAAAAAGTAAAAAAACATTTGTTATTTTAAAAAATCTATAATTTTAAAGAATTTCTCAAATTTCCTTTATATATTATAATCCTTTTTTTTATTTAAATTTTAAAGAAATTGATATTTTATTTAAATTATATATTAAAATCTTTATTATTTTGTACCTTCACTTTTAGAAACCTATTAATATGTTAGTATATTTAAATAATGGTAATATTAAAATATATATAAATTATAAATTTATAATTAAAAATAATTTTTTATTTTATCCTAAAAAAGTTCTTAAATTTATAGAATACTTTAATAAAAGTAAAAAATTAATTAAAGAAATGATTTAATTTAAAATGAAAATCCAAAATTACAAAAAAATTGTTAATACCGATATTATTAATATTATTAAACTATTGAATCTCAAAAAATTATAGTATAAAAAATATAACGTCCAAATCAATTAGAAAATTAATTAAGTTTATTTAAATTACACACCTAAGGTTATAATTATTAATGTAGAAGTATTTAAAAAGATTATAAAGTAAAGACTAGTTTTTACTATTTATGGTTTAAAAAAAAAATAAAAATAAATTATTTTTATAAATAATAAAATTAAAATAATTAAACTAATAAAATTTCTTGATGAGTTTTAAAATTTTATAAAAGTATTTTCTAAAAAAAAAGAAAATATTTTATTATTATAATAGAGGAAAGATATAAAAATCTTTATACTATTAAATATTTAATTAATATGGGAATTAATAAAGTTAATAAATAAAAAATACTTTAAAATACTTAAAATATAAATAAATAAGAATATAATTAAAAAGTTTATTTGAAAATTTAATAATTTATAAGGAATATTTATTTTTTTTGTTTTTAAAAAAAATAAAGGATTATAACTTTATATTAATTAAAAAAAAACTTAATATTATTATTATCAAAAATTAATACTTATTACTAAAAATTGATGAAACTTTAAATTGATTAAGAAAAGTTAGGTATTTTACCTGTTTAAATATTTATAGTATTTATAATTATATTAGAATAATGGAAGAAAACAAAAAAAAAACAGTGTTCTAAATAAAATATAGATATTTTAAATTTTAAATAATATACTTTGGATTAATTAATATTTTGGCAGTTTTCTAGGTATATATTAATAAAGTATTATAATTCTTTTTAAATAAATTCTATATAATTTATTTAGATGATGTTTATATATATAGTAATTTAAAAGAAAAATATATTTAATATATTAAAAAAATTATTAAAGCTTTATAAAAAATAAAATTATATATTAAATTTTTTAAATATAAATTTTTTATTAAAGAAACTAAGTTCTTAAAATATATTATAAGTAATAATAATATTAAAATAAATCTTATTAAAATTTAAAATATATTTAATTAAAAAAAATTAAAAATAATTAAAAATATTTAATTCTTTTTAAAATTTATAAATTTTTATAGATGATTTATCAAAGACTATATAAAAATAACTAAACTATTTTATAATTTAACTAAAAAAAAAAGAATATTTTATTAAAGAAAATTAAAAAAAAAGTTTTTCTAAATTCTTTAATAAGCCTTTATAATAAAACCAATTCTTAAATATTAAAACCCAATTTTAAAAATAAAAGTAAAAACAAATATTTTAAATTATATATATACTATAATATTTTTTCAGAAACATAAAAATAAACTATAATACTTTATTATTTATAAATCAAAAAAAATAACTTTAGCAAAATATAATTATAATATTTATAATAAAGAATTTTTATTTATTATTTAAATATTTAAAAAATAAGATTAATACTTTATAAACATATATATTTAAGTTTATATCCTAATAAATTATAAAAATCTAAAATATTTTATAACCAAATAATATTTAAAATAAAAATAAGTAAAATAAATAAAATATTTATTTTAATATAATTTTAAAATATATTTTATTTTAGGAAAAATTAATATTAAAACCAATATATTAATTAAAAAATTAAAAAACTTTCCTTAAAAAAGGAAAAATAAATATATTAAAAATTAAATTTAAATATTTTTATTATTTAAAAAAATTTAATAAATTAGTATTATAATAATATAAGAAAAATAAAAGACAATTATTTTAAAAGATTTTTATATATAAGATATTATAAAAATTTTTAAAAAAAAAGGTAGATAATATTTTAAGATTAAAATATTAAAAATAGAAAAATAATAAAAAGAATTATATTATAATAAAAAAAAGGTAGTATTAAATAATAAGAAAATCTATAAAAAAATCTTAAAATAATATTATGATTATTTTATAATAAAATATCTAAAAAGAGTAAAAATGTTGAAGTTAATTTAAAGATATTATATATAGGTTAATATATAAAAAGATATTAATTGTTATATAAATAATTATTATATATATAAATGTATTAAAATTTTTAAAAACATATTTTAAAAATTATTATAATTATTTTAAATTATAAAAAGAAATTAATAAAGTATTTTTTTTAATTTAATTATTAAGTTACTAAAATTTAAAAAATATAATATAATTTTGGTTATTATAGATAAACTTTTTAAAATAATATATTTAACTTTAACTTTTAAGAAACTTAATGTAAAGAAATTTACTAGAATATTTTTTAAAGATGTATAAAAACTTTATAAACTATTTAAGAAAATTATATTAAATAAAAAAAAAAACTTTTTAAATAAATTTTAAAATAAAGTCAACAATTAATTAAAAATTTATTATTGACTTAGTATTGTATATTATTTTTAAACCAATGGATAGATAAAATATGTTAATTTTATTATAAAATAATATTTTAGAATTTATATCAACTATTAATAGGATGATTGGGTTAAATAATTATCCTTAGTTAAATATTTATATAATAATAAAGTATTAAATATTATTAGAATTTTTTTATTTGTTGTAAATTATGAATAGAATTTAATTATATTTGAATTTTAAAGACTTAATAGACTTATTAAGAATTAGGAAGTTGTAGAATTTGTTTAGTAAATATTAGAGTTATAAAAAAATCTTTAAACAGAAATTAATTATGTTATATAAATCTAATAGGAATAAGTAAATAAATAAAAACAACCTATATTTGTATATAAAGAGGGAGATTATATCTGGTTAGATATGTGAAATATTAAAATGATATGCTCTTATCTTAAATTGTTTAATAAGTTGGAAGGTTTATTTTAGATTTTTAAGTTTATTAAAAAACAAGTATATAAACTAAAGCTTCCTTCCTTTATAAAAATCTATTTAGTATTCTATATCAACTTATTTTATTTAATATTAAAGAATGTATTTGCTGGTTAAAATTATAAAGAAAGGCCTTTACTGGTTACTATTAATAATGAAGAAGAATACAAAATTAAGAAAATTCTAGATTTATAAATTTATTATTATAAGCTTTAGTATCTTATCTAGTGGAAAGGTTGGAATGAATTTATCTAGTAATTTGTATTTGATATTATTTATGTTTAGGAATTACTTAATAAATTCTATTAATTTTATTTTAACTAATTTAATTTTTCTGTTTGATATAGTAGACTCTATATTTTTGTTTTTATATTAATTTAAAAAATTAAGCAAATTAATTAGTATCTTTCAATATTTTGACTTAAATTAAGATATTTTTTTAGTGTTAAATTTTCTTAATATATAAATATTAAAATTTAGATATATTAACTTGTACTATGAAATTATATAATTATAGCTTAAGTTAGTTAAAACCAGATAAAATACTACTTTAAAAATTCTTTCCATATTTTAAAATAAAGAATAATCTGAGTTTATTAAAAATAAAGAGTTTATTTGTATAAAGATTTAACCTTTTAATAAAATTATAATTTTAGTTAATAATACCTAGTTAGAGAAAGATAAAATAAAAGAAATTTTTAAAAGTAATTATGAAAAATTAATTTTATGTAATTAAAATTAAAAATCAGTAGATCTAAGGAAATTGAAAATTTAGAATCCAAAACCAAGAAATTTAAAAAAAATCAGAAACTTGTAGATATAACTATTTAAAGGAATTTTTTGTAAAAGTAGTTATTAAGGATTTATACTATTTAAGATTAATAAATAATATTATTGTAATAAAGGATCTATTACTATCCTAGATATTAGATTAGGATATTAATGGAATGTTGATGTTAAAGAAAAAAATTATATAATAAAGCTTTTTTAATATAATAAATTCTAAGCAGAAATCCAGTTGGTTAAAGAAACCTTCAAAATGACCATAGGAAATATTTAAGCAATATTGTAATTAGAAGAAAAACTATATAATATAATATAAATTATAGACCTAAAATAAGGAAGTATCTAAATCCAAATTTTAAAACTTGTAGATTTAAATTAATAATATTATTTTAGTATGTGTAGTAAAAAGCTTGTTTAGGCTTTTGTCTTATATAAACTTTTGAATTATTAAGAAATAACTTTTATTTAGTTTAATACTCTATATATCTGAATATTTAGTTTAAATTTATTTTTTATTTAATTTAATACTTTATATATTTAAATATTTAATTTAAATTTATTTCTTATTTAGTTTAATACTAAATTTTTATATATTTATTTTATCATCTTATTTCTTATTCAATTTATTTTATTATTTTTTTTATTATTTATTTATTTAAACCATTATATTTACTATTATATATTTAAAAACCAAACAACAATTTAAATATTAATCTATATATACACTAATGCCTCCCTGCCTTATAATATTTATATATTACCTTGATATCTTGACTAGTATATATAATTTCTTACAGTTATTATATATTTAAAAACCAAGTAATAATTTAAGTATTAATTTGTATATATATTAGTGTTCTTTATTTTATAACATTTATATATTACCTTAATATCTTGATTAGTATATATGATTTCTTACAGAATTAATATTAAATAATAAAATAATTTTTAATAGTTTTAACTTAAATATATTTAAGTAATTTAAAACTTATTTTACCTTATTTTAAATTAATAAATAAATAAGAAATATAATTATTAAATATTTTATATTTTTATTAAATTTATTTATTGTAAGCTATTGAATACTTAATTATTTTTATATAAATAAAAAATAGATTACAAAGTTAAATTAGAATTAATTTATTAAAATTAAAATTTTTAAGATTAAAAATTTTTAAAATATTTATGATTTTTATATAATTTAAGTTATTAATATGTATAAGATAACCAGTTTTATTATTTTAGTTATTATTAAGTAGTCCAAAATTGTTATAAATTATTGTTTACTAATATTTAATATAACTAATATTTAATAATTAATTAATTGTATTTAATCAGTTTTATTCTGGTTTTTAATTAAAAAGTCAGTTATTAATTTGATTGATAAAAATCAAAATAATTATTTAACTTATATTTATAATTTGATTAATATACTACTAAATAAAAGAAATATTTTGGGCATAAGTAATTTAAATTTGGTAAATTTAAAAATTATTTTTTAAATTATATAATTAATATAAGTTTTATTTATAATTATAATTTTAATAAAAATAAACTTTAGCTATTTTCTAATTATATTTTTTATAATTATAGTAATTATAAGCATATTCAGTTATTTATTTAAAATTTAGTTGGGGTAGTAAAGATTTTCTTTTATTAAAAGGTTTAAAAAAAGTAAATATATTAAAAATATTAACTTTCTATAATATTTATTTTAAAACTTTATAATTTTTTATAGTTATAATATTTTTATATTATTAATAATAATATTCTTTAATATTAGTTAAAGTATAAATATACTAATATTTTATATAAAATAAAATTTTTTATTATAAAATATATAAAAATTTAATTATTAAAGATATTAATTTAAAATTTAAAGTTATTATTATATATTATTTAAAAGTTAAATTTTAATTTATTAATTAATATAATATATATAGAATTTGATTTATAAATATAAAACTATTTATAAATTTTATTTTTAATTTAAATTATAATTTAAATTAAAAAGTTAATATAAGATTACCTCTATTATGATTATATTTTAGTAATAATTAATAAGATTTTTTTATAATAATATTATAATAATTGATAATTAATTATTTAAAATTAAACTTCTGATATTCGATTTTATATTTAAAAATTTTTTAGTTAAATTTAAATTTAGATTAAGGTAAATTATTGTTTTTGTAAGAAATTATATATACTAGTCAAGATATCAAAATAATATATAAATATCACAAAACAGGGAAACACTAGTATATATACAGATTAATACTTAAATTATTATTTAATTTCTAAATACATAATAACAAACACAATAATTTAAATAAATAAATAATAAAAAAAATAACAAAATAAACTAAATAAGAAATAAGATAACAAAATAAACATACAAAGATTTAATATTAAATTAAATAAGAGATAAATCTAAACTAAATATTTAAATATATAAAGTATTAAATTAGACAAAAAATAAATCTAAACTAAACATTTAAATATATAAAATATTAAATTAGATAAAAATTATTTCTTAGTAGTTTGAAAGTTTATATAAAATAAAAACTTAAATAAGCTCTTTACCATATATACTAAAATAATACTATTAATCTAAATTTATAAATTCTAAAGTTTAAATCTAAATATTTCTTTATTCTAGATCTATAATTTATATTATATTGTATAATTTTTCTTTTAATTATAATATTACCTAAATATTTCCTATAATCATTCTAAAAATTTCTCTAACCAACTAGATTTTTACTTAAAGTTTATTATGCTAAAAGAACTTTATTATATAATCTTCTTTTTTAGTATTAATATTCTATTAATACCCTAATTTAATATTTAGAACAGCAGTAAATCCCCTACTACAATGATATTACTTACTAATTTTAAATAGCATAAATCCTTAATAGTTATTTTTACAAAAAATTTTTTTAAGTAACTATGTCTACAAGTTTCTAATTTCTTTTAAATTTCTTAGTTTTGGATTTTGGATTTTTAATTTTTTTAAATCTACTAATTTTTAATCTTAATTACATAAAACTAACTTTTTATAATCACTTTTAAAAGTTTTCTTTATTTTATCCTTCTCTAGTTAGATATTATTGATTAGAATTATAATTTTATTAAAAGATTAAATTTTTATATAAATAGATTTTTTATCTCTAATAAACTTAAATTATTTTTTATTTCAAAACATAAAAAGAATTTTTAAAATAATATTTTATTTAGTTTTAACTAACTTAAATTGTAGTTATATAATTTTATAATACAAGCTAATATATCTAGGTTTTGGTATCTATATATCAAAAAAATCTAATATTAAAAAGATATTTTAATTTAGATTAAAATATTAAAAAATACTAATTAATTTGCTTAATTCTTCAAATTAATATGGAAATAAAAATATAAAGTTTATTATATTAGGTGAAAAAACCAAATTAGTCAAAATAGAATTAATAAAATTTATTAAACAATTCCTAAATATAAGTGATATTAGATATAAGTTATTAAGTAAATTCATTTTAACCTTTTTATTAAATAAAATATTAAAGCTTACAATAATAAATTTATAAATTTAAGATTTTTTTAATTTTATATTCTTCTTTATTGTTAATAGTAATTAGTAGGGGTCTTTCTTCATAGTTTTAACCAACAAATACATTTTCTAATACTAGATAAAACAAATTAATATAGAATATTAAATAGATTTTTATAAAAGAAAAAAGTTTTAATTTATATACTTATTTTCTAATAAATTTAAAAATTTAAAATAAACTTTTTAGTTTATTGGACAGTTTAAGATAAAGACATATTATTTTAATATTTTATATATTTAATTAAATATGGTTTCCTTCTTTATATATAAATACAAATTATTTTTGTTTATTTACTTATTCCTATTAAATTTATATAGTATAATTAATTTCTACTTAAAGGTTTTTTTATAATTTTAATATTTACTAAATAAATTCTACAGCTTCTTAATTCTTAGTGGGTTTATTAAGTTTTTAAAATTTAAATATAATTAAGTTTTATTTATAGTTTATAATAAATAAAAAAATTCCAATAATATCTGATATTTTATTATTATATAAGTATTTAGCTAAAAATAACCATTCAACCCAATCATCCTATTAATAATTAATATAAACTTTAAGGTATTGTTTTATAATAAAATTAATACATTTTATTTATCTATTAGTTTGAAAGTAATATACAGTATTAAATTAATAATAGATTTTTAATTAACTGTTAATTTTATTCTAAAATTTATTTAAAAAATTTTTTTTTCTATCTAATATAATTTCCTTAAGCAATCCATAAAATTTTTATATATTTTTAAAAAATATTTCAGCAAATTTTTTTATATTAAATTTTTTAAAAATTAAAATTAAATATATTATTTTAAAGAATTTATTTATAATAACTAGGATTGTATTATATTTTTTAAATTTTAATAACTTAATGATCAAATTAAAAGAAATACTTTATTAATTTTTTTTTATAATTTAAAATAATTATAATAATCTTTAAAATATGTTTCTAAAAGTTTTAATGTGTTTACATATATAATAATTATTTATATAATGATTAATATTTTTTTATATATTAATCTATATATAATATTTTTAAATTAATTTTAGTATTTTTGTTTTTTTTGGATGTTTTGTTGTGGGATGGTTATAATATTATTTTAAGATTTTTTTATGAATTTTCTTGTTGTCTAGTATTATTTTTTTTTTGTTATAATATAATTTTTCTTGTTGTTTTTTTATCTTTAATATTTTAATTTTAAAATGTTGTTTATTCTTTTTTCTAAAAATTTTTATAATATTTTGTATATAAAAGTTTTTTGAGATAGCTACTTTTTATTTTTCTTATATTATTATAGTATTAATTTATTAGATTTTTTCAGATAATAAAAATATTTAAATTTAATTTTTAATATGTTTATTTTTCTCTTTTTAAGAGAAGTTTTTTGATTTTTTAGTTAACATATTAATTTTAATATTGGTTTTTTCTAAAATAAAATATATTTTAAAATTATATTAAAATAAATATTCTATTTATTTTATTTATTTTTATTTTAAATATTATTTAATTATAAAATATTTTAGATTTTTATAATTTATTAAAATATAAATCTAAATATACACGCTTATAAAATATTAATCTTATTCCTTAAATACTTAAATAATAAATAAAAATTCTTTATTATAAATATTATAATTATACTCCACTAGAGTTATCTTTTTTAATTTATAAGTAATAAAATACCACAATCTATTTTTATATTTCTAAAAAAATACTACAACGCATATATAATCCAAAATATTTATTTCCACTTTTATTTCTAAGACTAGATTCCAATATTTAAAGATTAACTCTATTATAAAAACTTATTAAAAAATTTAAAAAATTTTTTTTTCTAATCCTTCCCAATAAAATATCTTTTCTTTTTTAATTAAATCATAAAATAATTTAACTATCTTTACATAATCTTTAATAAATTATTTATAAAAATTTATAAATTTTAAAAAAAATTAAATATTTTTAACTATCTTTAGTTTTTTTTAGTTAAATATATTTTAAACTTTAATAAAATTTATTCTAACATTGTTATTATTTATAATATATCCTAAAAATTTAATTTTTTTAATAAAAAATTTGTATTTAAAAAGTTTAATATATAATCTTATTTTTTACAAAGTTTTAATAACTTTTTTAATATATTAAATATATTTTTTTTTTAAATTATTATATATGCAGATATTATTTAAGTAAATTATACAAAACTTATTTAAAAAAAGTTATAATATTTTATTAATATATACTTAAAAAGCTACCAAAGCATTAATTAATTCAAAATATATTATTTAAAATTCAAAATATCTATATTTTATTTAGAATATTATTTTTTTTTCATTTTCTTCTACTATTTTAATACAATTATAGATATCATAAATATCCAAATAAATAAAATACCTAGCTTTTCTTAATCAATCCAAAATTTTATTAATTCTTAACAATAAATATTAATTTTTAATAATAATAGCATTAAGTTTTCTCTAATCAACATAAAATTATAGTCTTCCATCTTTCTTAAAAATAAAAAAAATAAGTACTCCCCACAAACTATTAGATTTTTAAATAAATTTTTTAATCATATTCTCATCTATCCATATTTTAAATACTTTAAAATATTCTTCATTCATTAGTTTTATTAATTCCTATATCAATTAAATATCTAATAATATAAAGATTTTCATATTTTTTTTTTATTATAATAATAAGGTATTTTCTTTTTTTTTAAAAAATACTTCCATAAAATCTTAAAATTTATTAAAAAATTTTATTAATTTAATTACTTTAATTTTATTATTTATAAAAATAATTTATTTTTATTTCTTCTTTAAACTATAAATAGTAAAAATTAGTCCTTACTTCATAATCCTTTTAAATACTTCTGCACTAATAATTATAACCTTAAATATACAATTTAAATAAACTTAATTAATTTTCCAATTAATTTAAATATTATATTTTTTATATCATAACTTTTTGAAATTTAATAGTTTAGTAATATTAATAATATCAATATTAATAATTTTTTTGTAATTTTGAATTTTTATTTTAAATTAAATCATTTCTTTAATTAATTTTCTATTTTTGTTGAAATATTTTATAGATTTAGGGATTTTCTTAAAATAAAATAAAAAATTATTTTTAATTACAAATTTATAATTTATATATATTCTAATATTACCATTATTTAAATATACTAATATATTAATAAATTTCTAAAAATAAGGGTATAAAATAATAAAAATTTCAATATATAATTTAAACAAAATATTAATTTCTTTAAAATTTAAATAAAAAAAAAAATTATAATATATAAAAAAAACTTAAAAAATTCTTTAAAGTTATAAATTTCTTAAAATAACAAATATTTTCTTATTTTTCTATATATTATAATTTATAATTAAACTTATTCTTTTTCTAATATTTTATTAAAAATATTCTAATAATAATGCTCTAAAACAAAATTAAATATGTTTTATAATTTTTTATAAATAAAGCCCCAAATATTTTAATTTTTAGTTAAGTAGAAATCGTAAATAGCCCATCCACCTTATCCTTCTTAATTCTTTTTATTAAAACAATTATTTACAAAATATCTTTCTTCTCTATAATATAGGTAAAGCTTTTAAGCTTGTTATTTATCTTTCTTTTTTTAAATTGATTATCCTCTAATATTTTCGATAGACTAATCCATTAATCCTAATCCAAAATAATTATTTCCCCAAATTTATTAATTATTCTTTACCAAAACTTTTAATACAAAAATAAAAATATTTTTCTTAAATACTTTTTTATTTATTATATTGCAAGATTTTTTCTTAACATCCAAAATTCACCAATTATTATTTAATTTTTAATACAAAGCTACAAAATCATTAAAATTTTTAAAAAAAATATCTCATATAATTAAAAATTCTTCTATTTCTATATATAATCCATATTATAAATAAACAATTTAGACAGCATTATTATAATTCAAATATCTTATTAAACACCTAAATTTTATAAAGTATAAAAAAAAAAATTTATTAATTTATCTAAAATTTTTAAATTTTCTTTTTACTATTCTAATAAAGTCAAAGTCCCTAAAGGCCTTTTTAAATTAAGTAATAAAATTAATATAGATATTTTAATTTTATTTTTAATTATTTGCATTATATTCATTAAATACTAATTCTACCAGATTACCCTTTAAAAAGTTAATAGCATATACAATTTTTTTTTTATAAGTAATAAACTTAACTATTTTTCTTTTATATTTGTTATTAAACTAAATTAGGAAATTACAAAATTCATACAATTTTATACTATCAAAAAAATCTAAATCTAGAAATTTAATATTAAAAACAGTTATAAATAGTACTACTAGTATATTATTTCTAAAATATTCAAAAACTACCATCATAGCTTTAATTTATTTAATAATAAACCCAGGAAAGATTATAATAATTTTTTCTTTTTTAATATTACTATTATTAAAAGTTTTAAGTTTCAAAAATATTTATATATTAAATTAATAAGATTACAAAGTAATAAAATATAAAAAATTGTATATATTAATTAAAATATTAAAATAATATATAAATATCACAAAATAAAGAAGTACTAATATATATACAAATTAATATTTAAATTATTACTTAATTTCTAAATACATAACAACAAACACAACAGTTTAAATAGATAAATAATAAAAAAAATAATAAAATAAACTAAACAAAAAATAAAATAATAAAATAAATATATAGAAATTCAATATTAAATTAAATAAAAAATAAATTTAAATTAAATATTCGAATATACAAAATATTAAACTAAACAAAAAATAAATCTGAACTAGATATTTGGATATACAAAATATTAAACTAAATAAAAATTATTTCTTGATAATTTAAAAGTCTATATAAAGTAAAAACTTAAACAAACTCTTTACCACACATATTAAAATAATATTATTAATTTAAATTTATAAATTTTGAAATTTGGATTTAGATACTTTTTTATTTTAGATCTATAATTTATATTACATCATATAGTTTTTTTTTCAACCATAATATTGCTTAGATATTTTTTATGGTTATTCTGAAGGCTCCTCCAGCCAACTGGATTTCTGCTTGGAGTTCATTATGCTGGGAGAGCTTCGTTATAATAACAAATATAATAATTTAAATAAACAAATAATAAAAAAAATAATAAAGTAAACTAAATAAGAAATAAAATAATAAAATAAACATACAAAAATTTAATATTAAACTAAATAAAAGATAAGTCTAAATTAAATATTTAGATATATAAAATATTAAATTAAACAAAAGATAAATCTAAACTAAATATTTAAATATATAAAGTATTAAATTAGATAAAAATTATTTTTTAATAATTTAAAAGTTTATATAAGGTAAAAATTTAAATAGATCTTTTACTATATATATTAAAATAATATTATTAATTTAAATTTATAAATTTTAAAGCTTAGATTTGAATACTTCTTTATTCTAGATTTATAATTTGTATTGTATTATATAGTTTTTTTTTCAATTATAATATTACCTAAATATTTTTTATAATCATTCTAAAGGCTTTTCCAGTTAATTGGATTTCTGCTTAAAATTTATTATACTAAAAAAATTTTGTTATATAATTTTTTTTTTTAATATTAATGTTTTGTTAATACTTTGATTTGATATTTAGGATAGTAATAAATTCTTTATTATAGTAATATTATTTATTAATTTTAAATAGTATAAATTTCTAATAATTGCTTTTATAAAAAGTTCTTTTGAGTAATTATATTTATAAGTTTTTAATTTTTTTTAAATTTCTAAATTCTAAATTCTAGATTTCTAGCTTCTTTAGGTTTTTTAATTCCTAATTTTAATTATATAAAAATAATTTTTAATAATTTTTTCCAAAAACTTTCCTTATTTTATTATTTTCTTTTTTTAAATAAGTAATATTGTTTAGAATTATAGTTTTATTAAAAAGTTAATTTATTATATAAATAAACTCTTTATTTTTAATAAATTTAAATTATTTTTTATTTTAAATTATAAAAAAAATTTCTAAAATAATATTCTATCTAACTTTAGCTAGTGTAACGAAGCTCTCCCAGTATAATAAACTCCAAGCAGAAATCCAATCGGCTAGAAGAGCCCTTAAAATGATTATAGAAAATATCTAGATAATATTATAATTAAAAGAAAAACTATATAACACAATATAAATTATAAATCTAAAATAAAGAAGTATCTAAATTTAAACTTTAAAACTTATAAATTTAAATTAATAATATTATTTTAATATGTATAGCAAAAGGCCTATTTAGGTTTTTATTTTATATAAATTTCTAAATTATTAAAAAATAACTTTTATCTAATTTAATATCTTATATATCTAAATATTTAATTTAGATTTATTTTTTATTTAGTTTAATATTTTGTATATCTAAATATTTAGTTTAAATTTATTTTTTGTTTAGTTTAATATTAAATTTTTGTATATTTATTTTATTATCTTATTTCTTATTTAATTTATTTTGTTATTTTTTTTATTATTTATTTATTTAAATTGCTGCATTTGCTATTATATATTTAGAAATTAAATAATAATTTAAATATTAATTTGTATATATATTAATACTTTTTTATTTTATAATATTTATATATTATTTTGATATTTTAATTAGTATATATAATTTCTTATATTTTATTGTTTTATAACTTTATTAATTTAATATTTAAATGTTTATTAAAGGTAAAAAATTTAATAATAAGAATATTAAAGGAGGAAATATTATAATTATCTTTCTAAGATTTATTATTAAATAAATTAAGGTTATAATAATAGTTTTCAAATACTTTAGAAATAGTATGTTAGTAGTAATATTTATAATTATTTTTAGTATTAAATTTCTAGATTTAGACTTTTTTGATAGTATAAGGCTGTATAAATTTTGTAATTTTTTAATTTAATTTAATAATAAATATAAAAAAAATAATTAAATTTATTATTTATAAAAGAAAAATTATATATGCTATTAATTTATTTAAAAAGAATTTAATAAAATTAGCTTTTAATAAATATAATATTAATAATTAAAAATAAAGTTAAAATATTTATATTAACTTTATTATTTAACTTAAAAAAGTATTTAAAAATCTTAACTTAATTAAAATAATAGAAAAAGAGTTTAAAAATTTTAAATAAGTTAATAAATTTTTTTTTTATATTTTATAAAATTTAAATAATTTATAAGATGTTTAAATTATAATAATATTATTTAAATAATATATTTATAATATAAAATATATATAAAAATCAAAGAATTTTTAATTATATATAATATTTTTTTTGATAATTTTAATAACTTTATAATCTTCTACTAGAAATTAGATAATAATTAACAAATTCTGGATATTAAAAAAAATTTTTATAATTTTATAAATAATGGAATATTTAAAAAGAATATTTTTGCTTTAATATTAAAAAAATTAAATAAGTTTAATAATAATTAGTAAATATAAGAAAATAATTATTTTAAACTAAGATTTATGGATTAATTTACTAAAAATATTAGAAAATGGTTAATTTAAAAAAAAAAAAATTAATAATAGGTTTAAAAACTTTACTTATATTATAAAAAAAAAAAATATTTTATAAATAATTATTTAAATAAAAGAAGTTTAGAAAGATAAAGTAAATAAATACTTTATAATTTATACTTAATTAAAAATTAAAATATTTAGGATCTTATATATAAAGAATTATAAAATAAAATTAATTCTACCTTAGATTATTAATATTAAAAAATTTTTAATAAAATTTTAAAAAAAGAATAAATTTAGTTATAAATTATAATATATAAAAAAATAAAAAAATATTTATTACTTTAAAAAATTTATAATTTTGAAAATTTTTTTAAATTTTTTTTATATGTTATAATTTTTTTTTTATTTAAATTTTAAAAAAATTAATATTTTGTTTAAATTATATATTAAAATTTTTATTATTCTATATTTTTATTTTTAAAAACTTGTTAATATATTAATATATTTGGATAATAATAATATTAAAATATATATAAATTATAAATTTATAATTAAAAATAATTTTTTATTTTATTTTAAAAAAGTCTTTGAATTTATAAAATATTTTAATAAAAGTAGAGAATTAGTTAAGAAAATAATTTAATTTAAAATAAAAATTTAAGATTATGAAGAAATTATTAATACTAATATTATTAATATTATTAAATTATTAAATCTTAGGAAATTATAATATAAAAAATATAATATTTAAATTAATTAAGAAATTAATTAAGTTTATTTAAATTATATATTTAAAATTTATCACGGTCTTACCATATATGCTAACCAGATTAAGTAATATGGCTTGGCATGTTAAATATTCTTATTCCCTAAGAATATCTCACTTCCAAAATTATTAATATTATAATAATTTAAAGTAAAAAAATATATTTTCATTTTTTAACTTATTTGTTTTCTGTGTTAACTAAGTGTGTGGTGTATGTTCTTAGTAATATATTTTGTTTTTTGTAATATATATTTATTCAAGTGGTAGAAATTTATATTATTAGATTATTTTGCTTATATAAGATTTAATATAATGTATTTGTGTAATTATTTGCAATCACTTTAATTACTTAATTAATTAACAATTATAGATAATTAGAGTAATTATTCTTTTATACTAAAATATCTACAATTTATATAAAAAAATTTTATATATATAAGATTTATTGATTAATGGTAGTTTATAATTTTTTTTTAAATTTTATTAATTAATTTTTAAAATAATTTAATAGTATATTGTTTATTATTTAATTTATTATTAATTATTATTATATTTTTTATATATAATTTTATTTATTTAATAATATATATAAATTTTTTTTAAAAAATTTAAATAAATAAAGTTAAAAAATAAATATAATGTTAGAGTTATTTTTAATATTTCTTATTTAGAAAATATTAGGTTTAAATATAATACTTTAATTAATTTAATTCTTAAAATAAATAGATAAGAGGTATATATTAAATAATAATCTTATTATAAAATTTATAAAAAAAAATCTTCTTATATAACTAATAAATAAATCAATTTAATATCTAAAAGTTATAGTTATTAAATTATAAGTAAAACTAATTTTTTAACTTAAACTAATTTTATATTTTATAAAAGGAATAAAATTCTAAATATAATAAAGATAAGATTTAAAATATATATTAATAATAATTTAAATAAATAAAAAACTAATATAAATAAAAAATTTATATATATAATATATTAAAAATCTTAATAAAGAAATAATTAATATTATAGATAATATAAATTAAGCTAAGATAATTAATATTCTTAAAATATCCAAAATCTTAAAAAAACTAAATAGTTTTAAAAGTACTGATTTAAAAAATAATAGATTTTTAGAAAAAAAAGGAAAAATTTCTTTTTTTTTTTCTTTAACTATTGAATTTTTTTAAATTAAACTAAAGAAATTTAAAAATTAATAAAAAATTATTATTAACAAAATTAATAAATAATTTAACTTCATTAAAAGATAAATAAATTCTTAAAAAGTATCTTATATTAATAATCTAAATAAATTTAATAAAATATTTAAAAAATTTAATTATTTTTTTTAATAATTTAATATTTACTTCCAACTTTAAACCAATAAATTTTTTAACAATAAAACCAAAATCTTTTTTACAAGAATATATCTTAATAGTATTATCTTTTAAATTTATCTCACTTATTAAAATTATATTAATATTAAATTTAAAAATAACCTTAATATATAAATCATTAAAATTTTTATAAATTATAATATATTTATTATTTTTCTTTAATAATAATATAATAAAGACAATAAGATTATTTACACATAATAATAAATTAAAAACATTAAATAAATTTACTTTATTTAAAATTATTTTTAAAAATTTAATTAATTTATAATACTTATTGAATAGGATAAAGATAATTTATACTACTAAATATATAAAAAATTTAAACCTAAATTTTAATATTATATTTATATTTAAAAAAAAGAATAATAAAATTAAAAACTTAAATTTATAACCTGTATGTAAATATAATAGTATATTATTAAGATTAACAACATCAATTTTAAAACCTATACATTCTAAAATAATAATAAGAAATTTAAAGATCAAAATAATAACAATGACAAAGAAAAATTATAAAACAAAAATAATAACAACTAAAACAAAAATAAAAATTAAAAGAAGGCTAAAGATAGTAGCTAAATTTTTAAATATATTTTTAAACTTGTATTTATGGATTTTAATACTATTTAATATAAATATTTTTATAACTAACTTTTTAAAAGATTAAAATCTAATACTGTAATTTACTAAAAATATAATAAAAAAGGATATACTTAAAATAAATATTTTAAAATATAATAATAATAATATAATTATTAATCTCGATTTTAATAAAATTAAAATTTTTGAAGCATTTTATAGTAATAATAATTTTTATAATAATAAAATTTAAAAAAACCTTTTAAGAATATTAATATTAATATAATTTAATATGTTTTTTTTAAAGAATAAATAAAAAAAATATAATAATAATTTTTAAAAATTTTTTATAAAATCTTTTCTTAAATATTTAAAAATATTTATATAAATATTTCTAAATTCTTAACTTAAAAAGAAGCTATTAAATTATAAATTAAATTAAAATAATTTTTTTTTAATTTATTTATTAAAAAAGAATATTATTAGATTTAATAAAATTTAATATATAACATAGAATATATTTTTTACTATAAAATTTTTTTAGAATAATTTATTTAAATTTATTAATATTATAAAATTTACTTTATACAAGATGTTTAAATTAATTTTACTTTATAAAATTTTAGAATTTATTTATAAATTATTACTAAATATTTATATATTAATGTTAATAAATTTATTTAAAAAATTAATTTTTTAGATGTATATGAATATTTTCCTATTTTTTCTAAATTTAAAGAAGAAGTTATTAATCTTTTTTTTAATTTAAAATCTAAAAACTTTTTTGTTTTTATATAAAAAAACCTTAAAAATTAGGAATATAAACTCTTATTTTTTAATAATAAAAAACCTCTTAAGCAAAAACAAACTTACTATTTAAACTATAAGAAATTTACTTTTATTTAAAAAAAATATTATAATAAGATATATAAATGTATAAATATTAGATATTTTAATTATTACTATATATTTACTACAAAATATATAAAATATAAATTTATATATTATTATTAATAAATAAAACAGAAAAAATAATAAAAAATCTTATAATATACAAATACTAACTTATATAAAAAAATGTATATTAAATATTTTAACTTTTATTATTAATTTATTATTTATTTTAATATCATTAAGATTTATAATATAAATAATTTTAAACCATCTCTAATTTATAAAGAATTTAGTAATAAAATTAATAATTATTATCAATTATATTTTAGATATAAAACTCAGAAAATTATCTATAAACACTTTAGAATATATAATAATTATAAATATTAGTAACAAACCTATATAGAATATAATATTTTTATTTAAATAGTTAATAAACCATAATTTCTTATTAAATATAAATGCTAATATTATTTTTAATATTCTACCTTTAAAATTTAAATCCAATTTAAAACTTATTAAAATTATTATTTCAATATTAATACTTTATTAAAACAATTTTATTAATTATACCATTTTTAAAAAAATACTCACCAATTTATTATTAAAAAAAATTATCCCCACATTTATAGAAATATTATTTATCATAAGTTAAAGAAATATACACATTATTAACAAAATACTAAATATTTATTTTTTAATAAACTTCCATTTTATAAAAACTATATTTATATCTAAATTTAATAAATAATATATCCCCACTATTTAAAAATCTATAATAATATAATTTTCAAAAAACTTTTTATTATTATATACTACTCTTAGTATAATAATACTATAAATTTTTAAAAAAATTTTAAATTTTATTACAAAGCACAATACTTAAATTAATTCCATAATCTAAACAAACTATTAATTATCCAAATCTTTAAAAATACCTCTTTATGAGAAAATTTTTATAAATATAACTCCAACTCTAACCATAGTAATTTCTATTATAAAAAAAAAATTTCAAAAAAATTTTATAAAAATTTAAACTAAATCAACTTTAAGATATAATACAATTTAAATAATTTAGTTTAAGTATTATAAAAATAAAACCAAAACCAATATCTAAGCCAAAATATATTCAATTTTATTTCATAAAATAATATCTTATTTTACTTATTTATATTAATAGAATTTTAATTAATATATTATTTAATAATAATATTAAAGATTTTTTTATTAACTTAAAAATAACAAAACATTTTAACCTTTTTATTACAAAATAATTTATACCCATCTCTGTTACTACATTTAAAAAAAACTTTTTCAAAATTATTATTAAACAAACCATTTTTTTATTTTTTATTAATAAATATTTTAAATAAATTATAATTAATATTCTTAATATTTTTTACAATTTAATTTTAAAATATCTATAGCTTTACAATCATAATTCTTTAATTAACTAACAAGCTAAAATATTTAAATTTTTTTAATATTCCTATATATAATATAAAAAATAAAAATTTACTAACACCACTTCTAAATTTAGAAAAAAAATTTATTTTTATTTTACTTAATATATATCTAATAAAGAAATCAGAAATTAAATAAAAAATAAATTTTGATTTATTAAATATTTTTTCTTTAAAATTAAAAAATTATAATAAATTACTTAATTTAAAATATCTTTTTAAATTAATTATAAAAATTATGTAGTCTTTAACATACTACCTAAAAATATATTTTTATTAAAAGTTAATTAATTTATATATTATATTTTTTTTAAAGAAGGTATTTAATTTAAGTTTTTATTAATTTATATATATATTTAAAAAGAAATTAATGTATTGTATAAATATATTAATAAAAATTTTTATAATAATTATATTTAATTTTTAAATTTTTTAATAAAATATCTTATTTTCTTTATTCTAAAGTTTAATAAAAAATTTTAGATTTATATAAATTATTAAAACTTTAATAATATTATTATTAAGGATATAAAGTTCTTATCTCTTATTAATAAATTTTTTAATTAATTTATAAAAATTAAGATATTTATAAAATTTAATATTATTAATATCTATTATAATATTTAAATTAATTTTGAAGAAAAATAAAAAATAGCTTTTAAATATTAATATAAATTCTTTAAATATATAATTATATTTTTTAGATTAATTAATATTTTTATATTTTTTTAAGTTTTTATAAATTATATTTTATAAAAATATATAAATATTATTTATATAATTTATTTTAATAATATTTTTATTTTTAATAAAACATTAGAAGAATATAAATAATATATTAATTTTATATTTTTTACCCTCTAATAATATAATTTATATTATATACTAAAAAAATCTGAATTTATTATTATAAAATATAAATTCTTTAAAACTATAATTATATTTAATAAAATTAAAATGGATTTTAAGAAAATTTAAACCATTCAAAAATAACTTCTTTTAAATAAAATTAAAAAAATATAATTATTTTTAAAATTATATAATTATTATTAATATTTTATTTAAAAATATAGTTTTATATTATCTGCTTTTACTAAATTTATTAAAAAACAAATTAAATTTGAAATAATATTTAAAAAAATTAAAGCTTTTAATATTTTTAAAATTATATTTATCTTTATTTTAATTTTTAAAATTTATAATCCAACCTTATTTATCAAAGTTAAAATTAATGCTTTAATTATAGCTTTTAAAATATATCTTTTATAATTATATTTTAATAAAATATGATACTTTGTTATTTATATTTTTTATAAATTTAATACTACTTAATTATAATATATTATTTATAACAAAGAATTTATAATTATAATAAAAATATGTTATAAATAATAATTTTATTTTAAAATTAAAGAATTCTTTATTATTTTTTTTAATTATAAAAATTTTATTTACTTTTTAATTATAAAAAAATTTAGTAGATAATAAATTTAATAATAAAAATTATTTTATAAATTTAATATAAAAATTATTTATTTTAAAAAAAAAGAAAATATTTTTGTTAATATTATTAGTTATTACATTAACTTTATAAAAAAAATAGAATTAGATAAAAAAGTTATTTTTAAAAAATAAAGCCTTTATATTATTATTAATAAATTTTTTAATTTTATTATATATATTATGGAAAATGTTTTTAAAAAAAAATTTATTAGAAATTACTAATAAAACATTATAACACGCTAAATTTTTGAAAAATCTTTAAATATTTTTTAATATTTTAAATTAAAAAATAGAATTATTTTTTTTTAAAATATTTTCTATATTTTCTTTAAAGATTTATAAAAAGAAATTATTTTCTGATATTATGATTCATTAGTACATAAATATTTAGGTATTAATAGAATTTAAAATTTTATTGTTAAGATTTATTACTGGTTTAGAATGTATAAATATATTAAAGATTATATTAAAATATATAATATATATTATAAAAATAAATCTAATCAATATAAATTTTATAAAATTTTTAAATCTTATAATATTCTTAATATATTTTTTAAAAAAGTTTTTTATAATTTTATTTAAAAAATGTTGTAAACTTAAGACTTATTAATAAATTTTTTATATAACAAAATATTAGTTATAATTTGTAAATTTTTTAAAATAATTATTTTTATACCTTAAAATAATTAATAAAAAAGTGTAGAATTTTAATAAATTTATTATTAATATATTTTTTTTAAATATAAAATTTAATGGAAATATATTTATAATTATGATATACTTTTTATTAATAAATATTGGTAATCTTTAATAAATTAAATAAGAATTAAGTTTAATATTATTATTAAGATTTATTTATAAATTAATAGAACCTTTAAATGGTTAATTTAAATCTTGGAAATTTATTTTAAAAGTTTTTTAAATTATATATAAAATAATTAGATATTTTTATTATCCTTTACTAAATTTATATATAATATTTTTTAATATTTAATAACTAAAATAATACTTTATAAAATTCTATATAATTAAATATTAAAAACTTTTTTACCTGCAATTACATTTAAGGAATTTATGCCCTAAATAAAAGAATATATGAAAAATATATAAAATTTTTATAATATTTTTAAAAAAGATTTATAATTTTTTTAAAAAAGAATAACTTATTATTATAATTATAATTATATAAATATTTTTATTTTAAAAAAAGGAAATAAAGTATATTTATTTATTTGAAATTTAAAAACAAAATATTTTTATAAAAAACTTAAATATTAGAAATTTAGCTCATACACAATTAAAAAAAAATTAAAAAAATATCAATATAAATTAAATATATTTAAACTTTTAAAGATTTATTAAACTTTTTATATTTTAATTTTAAAATTAGCACCTCCTAATTTATAAAAAAATCTTAATATCAATAAAATTAAATTTAAAAATTATATTAAATATAAAGTTAATAAGATTTTAAATAATTTAAATAAAAATAATAAATATTTAATATGATGGTTTTTATTTTATAATCCAAAAGATAATTTTTAATAATTAAAAAAGAATATTTTACTTTAACTTATATAAGCTTATCTTAAATAAGTTTAAATTTTTATACAATAAGAAGCTTCAAAACTAAAATAAAAGTATAAATATTTTAAAAAAAACCAAAATTAAAAAGATAATTTATAATATTTTTTATTTATATTTATTTTTATAAATATTCTTTGCTATACATATATATTATTAAGTATTAACAATATATCTTATTTTAATACTTTTTCTTTATTTTTAAATCTTATAATATTTTTTTTAAAATATTTTTATATACTAGTTATATATTATATATATTTAGTTATAAGATATAAATCTATTTCCTTAACTAATAAATATTAAAAGTTAGAAATTTTATAAATATAAGAAGATTAATTTTATAAAATATAATTATTTTATATTAAGTTAATATTAAAAAAATAAAGAAAAATTAAATAAAAAAAAAAATTTTTTAAGTAAATATTTTTTTAAATAAAACCTCCTATTAAATTATAGAAAATTTAATATTAATTAATAATAATTAAATTATATTATTATTAAAATAATAATTTATTGGTTTTTTAATAATATTTTTTATTATTTTTATTTCTTTTTTTAAATCTAATATAAAACTTTTTATTATATTTTCCTTATATAAGTTTTATTCTTCATAAATAAAACTTTCTCAATATTTTTTAAAAATTATTATAATTTTTTTTTAATAATATTTTAATTCTAATGTAATTTTCTGGAATTCTTTTAATAAATCTAAAAATTTAAGTTAACTTTTTATAATTAATTATTAATTTTTTTTGATATATTTCTAAATTTTTTTAAATTTAATAAAAGTTTTCTTAAGTTTTTAAAGCTTTTGATTTCTGATCTTAGAAATTTTTTTAATTAAAAAAATTAACAAAAAAAAAAATTTATAAAAAATATTAGATATTATTTATAAAAGATAATATTATAATTTTATTTTTTATATTTTACATATACTAAATATCTTATATTTTTTTTTATTATAATATAAGAATACTTATTTTAAATACAATAATTATAAACTTCAATTATTATAATTTTTTTTTTTTTAAATTATTTTACAAGTTTTATTTTATATTATTTTAATTACAACCTTTTATTTAAGTTTTTAAAAAATTTTAAAATTTAATTTTAATTTATATTATAAATATATTATTTAATTTATATATTGTAAAAAAAAAAGAATGTTTATTAGATTAAATTTTAATTTTATTTTAATAATAAAATTTTATTATTTTATAACCTTTTTATTTATATAATTTGCTTTTTATAAGGTATAATTTCCTTATATTTTATTTTTTATATAATATATTTCCTTTATATAATAAAATTTTTACTAGTTTATTCTTATTTATTTATTTTTTTATATAAGATTTTATCTTATAAAAATTTCTTTTATATTATTTTATCCTTTAAAGAAAATCCTATATAAAATAAAAATTTTTTTTTAAGATTTAATTTATCTATAAAAAGATTCTATATATAAAATTTCCTATTAATAATTTCCTATATAAAAAAAGAAGATAATATCATAACTTTATTATATATACTAACCAAATTAAACAATATAACTTAATATATTAAATATTTTTATTCTCTAAGAATATTTTACTTCTAAAATTATTAATATTATAATAATTTAAAACAAGAAAATATACTTTTATTTTCTAATTTATTTACTTTTTATATTAATTAAGTATATAATATACATTCTTAATAACACATCTTATTTCCCGCAACATATATTTATTCAAGTAATAGAAATTTATATTATTAAATTATCTTACTTATACAAAATTTAATATAACACATTTATATAATTATTTACAATTACTTCAATCACTTAATTAATTAATAACCACAAGTGATTAAAATAATCACCCTCTTATGCTAAAATATTTATAATTTATATAAAAGAACTTTATATATATAAGATTTATTAATTAATAGTAGTTCATAGTTTTTTTTTAAATTTTATCAATCAACTTTTAAAGCAATTTAATAATATACTATTCACCATTTAATCTATTACCAATTATTATTATATTTTCTATATATAATTTTATTTATTCAATAACATACATAGATTTCTTTTAAAAAACCCAAGCAAATAAAATTAAAAAACAAGCATAATACTAAAGCTATTCTTGGTATTTCCTATTTAGGAAATACTGGGCTCAGGTGTAATAAAATTATAATTATTAGTATAAAAGTATTTAAAAAAATTATAAAGTAAAAATTAGTCTTTATTATTTATAGTTTAAAAAAAAAATAAAAATAAATTATTTTTATAAATAATAAAATTAAAGTAATTAAATTAATAAAACTTTTTAATAAATTTTAAAATTTTATAAAAGTATTTTTAAAAAAAAAAAAAAATATTTTATTATTATAATAAAAAAAAAATATAAAAATCTTTATATTACTAAATATTTAATTAATATAAAAATTAATAAAATTAATAAATAAAAAATATTTTAAAATATTTAAAATATAGATAGATAAAAATATAATTAAAAATTTATTTAAAAATTTAACAGTTTGTAGAAAATATTTATTCTTTTTGTTTTTAAAAAAGATAAAGGATTATAATTTTATATTAATTGGAAAAAATTTAATATTATTATTATTAAAAATTAATATTTATTGTTAAAAATTGATGAAATTTTGGATTAATTAAAAGAAATTAGGTATTTTATTTGTTTAGATATTTATAATATTTATAATTATATTAAAATAATAAAAAAAGATAAAGAGAAAATGGTGTTTTAAATAAAATATAGATATTTTAAATTTTAAATAATATATTTTAAATTAATTAATATTTTAATAGTTTTTTAAATATATATTAATAAAGTATTATAATTTTTTTTAAATGAATTCTATATAGTTTATTTAAACAATATTTATATATATAATAATTTAAAAGAAAAATATATTTAATATATTAAAAAAGTTATTAAAATTTTATAAAAAATAAAATTATATATTAAACTTTTTAAATATAAATTTTTTATTAAAGAAATTAAATTTTTAAGATATATTATAAGTAGTAATAATATTAAAATAAATCTTATCAAAATTTAAAATATATTTAATTAAAAAAAATTAAAAATAGTTAAAAATATTTAATTAGGGTTTTTAGGGTTAGGTTAGGGTTAGGGTTTTAGGGTTAGGGTTAGGGTTAGGGTTAGGGTTAGGGTTAGGGTTAGGTTAGGGTTAGGGTTAGGGTTAGGTTAGGGTTAGGGTTAGGGTTAGGGTTAGGGTTAGGGTTAGGGTTAGGGTTAGGGTT